>JAQQTO010000060.1:42592500-45092500 GCA_029884595.1 Ormosia semicastrata
CTTCTCCCTCTCGTTTGTTTGAAGAAAAGAGAATAAAGAAACCATCGTGGGTTTCCATCCTGGGTCTAGAACCTGGAGAGCTTACACTTAGGTTCGTAACATCAACAAAGATGCTAAAATCTGAAACCCGCAATGTCCAAGATCCAGAACGCTCCATCCCAAGGCACTGAGAGCCCCTTCTAATAAAAGAGAGGATCAAGCTCAGATGCCTCATACGCTTTGGCAGCCGCGGGTTACTTCTCACTAATAACCACAGTGGGACGCTTCTATCTGTCCATCAACTCCACAGTGCCTAGATGGTGAACATTGGGTTGTGGAGTGCGGCTCTCTACAGAGCATGGTACATGAACCTTTTTTACCGACCGGCGTGCGAAGGTCCACCCGAGTCAATGACAGGTCTGCCACTCCACTAGCAGGGGCTTCTAATCTATTTAAAGACCAAGTACAACCGAAGTTTCGCCCTTTTTTATTTTATTTATTTTGTTTTTTTTTTTTTTTTTTTCTTTTTTTTTTCTTTTTTTTCTTTTTTTTTTTGAAAATGTACAAGATAATATATACATGTTGTTTTGATTGTGGCTCACATCTTCCTCTGGTTTTACGTCCAGAAACGACTTAAACGCCTTCTATGAGTCGAGGATAAGCTTCCCATCCAATTTTCTTATAAATTGGCAAACAGGGTCTTTTTGAGTCAGATTCCCAAGACTATAACGCTCTTGCTCGTCCTTGAAGAGATTCCACAAACTAAGAAGTTCACATCTGCACAACTCCACAAGAATGCGTCTCAAGAGTCAATAAGATATTATCTAATGACTCCTTACTCAGTCCATTCTTAATGAAGAATATTTTATCTTCTCTGTTTACGGAAACCATCCCCAAAGAGTGACATCGCGTATTGCAATTCCATCATGCACACTTGTAACAAACTTTCATTCTTTTTGCTCTTCTCCTTTTTGAAAATGAACTTTTACCGAGACCAGGCATGTATGGGACAAATGAATCTGAAGATTCACCAGCTAAACGAACCTTTGCTTCGATTATCCAGCGTATATCTTCTGGGATGCCCTTATACATTAACAATCTCAGTCTTTCACACCTAACTTCATAGACTTTTGTTAGAGCATTTAGAGGGAGAGAAGGAAAATGTTTTCTTAGATTTGAGAGAATGACATCCATTTTGAAAAGAGAAGAACTCAGTTATTATGGGAAACTGAAAAACAAACCGACTTGAGAGTCACGGAGTACCATTATCCGCCATTTAACCGGGAACACAAAGAACTGCAAAAAGAAAGAAACAACATTAAAATAAATTCTACTCATAACAAGGATTAGAAAGAGAAATGGATTCTACCTCAACAACTTGATGTTCCAGAAATGGTTTGAGTCTTTGTCCATTAACCTTAAATACAATATCATTCTTAGGATTCTCAATGTCTATGGCCCCATAAAAATACACATGTTTGACAATATAAGGACTAATCCACCTAGATCTCAATTTTTCAGGGAATAGGTGAAGGCGAGAATTATAAAGCAGAACTTTTTGACCAATTTCAAAAGTTTTTCTGAAAATTGATTTGTCATGAAAAGTTTTTGTTCTAGCTTTATAAATCTTTGAGTTTTCATATGCATCATTTCTTAATTCCTCAAGTTCATTCAATTGTAATTTGCGTAACTTGGAAGCATCATCAAGACTTAAGTTGAAAGCTTTAATGGCCCAAAATGCTTTATGCTCCAATTCTACAGGCAAATGACAAGGTTTTCCATAAACTAACCGATAGGGAGACATGCCCAAAGATGTTTTAAAAGCAGTACGATAAGCCCAAAGTGCATCGTTTAGTCTTAAAGACCAATCTTTACGATTTGGGTTAACCATTTTTTCCAAAATTTGTTTAATCTCCCTATTTGCTAATTCAACTTGTCCACTTGTCTGAGGATGATAAGGGGTTGCAATTTTGTGGGTAATGCAATATTTTTTCATTAAAGATTCAAATGGTTTATTGTAAAAATGTGTTCCCCCATCACTGATGATAGCTCGAGGAATTCCAAATCGACTCAAAACATTTTCTTTTAAAAATTTTAGAACAGTTTTATGATCATTGTGCCGACATGGAATTGCCTCAATCCATTTTGAGACATAATCAACTGCAACCAAAATGTACACAAATCCAAAAGATAATGGAAATAGACCCATGAAATCAATTCCCCAACAATCAAAAATTTCAATGACAAGGATAGGGTTCAAAGGCATCATATTTCTTTTAGAAATGGACCCCAATTTTTGACAACTTTCACAACTTTTGCAAAAAGTATAACTATCCTTGAATAAAGTGGGCCAATAAAATCCACACTGCAAGATTTTCGCAACTGTTTTCTTTCAAGAAAAATGACCTCCACATGCTTCTGAATGACAAAATTTAATAACACTACTTAACTTATTGTCGGGTACACATCTCCGAAAGATTTGATCAGGACAATATTTGAACAAATATGGGTCATCCCAAAAGAAATTTTTCACCTCAATCAAAAACTTTTTTCTGTCTTGGTGTGTCCACTGAGGCGGCATATTACCTGTTACAAGAAAATTGGCAATGTTAGCAAACCAAGGCATAGAATTGACCGAAAATAAAAATTCATCAGGGAAAGAATCATTGATAGGTGTGCTATCAAAATATGAGCCTGTTGTCAGCCTTGACAAATGATCTGCAACAACATTTTCGGCTCTTTTCTTGTCTTTTATTGTGATGTTAAATTCTTGAAGCAACAAGATCCACCGTATCAACCTAGGTTTGGCATCCTGTTTAGACATTAAATATCTAACAGCAGCATGATCAGTGAAAACAACAGTGGATGAACCAATTAAATAAGCTCAAAATTTGTCCAATGCAAAAATTACAGCAAGTAGTTCTTTTTCAGTAGTGGTGTAATTCATTTGTGCACTATTCAAAGTTCGACTTGCGTAATAAATTACATGAGGCTTACCTTCCTTTCTTTGGCCTAAAACAGCGCCAACAGCAAAATCACTAGCATCACACATCAACTCAAAAGGCAAAGACCAGTCAGGAGATTGCATGATAGGAGCAGAAGTCAAAAGACCGATTAATTTTTCAAAAGATTTTTGACAATCTTGAGTCCAATCAAATGGTGTATCTTTTGTTAGAAGATTACATAAAGGTCTAGATATAGCACTAAAGTCCTTTACAAATCTTCTGTAAAATCCTGTATGTCCTAAAAAGGAACGAACTTCTCTGACTGTTTTTGGGAAAGGCAAATGAGCAATTAATTCAACTTTGGCTTTATCAACTTCAATTCCTTTAGAAGATATCACATGACCTAACACTATTCCTGAGGTAACCATGTAATGACATTTTTCCCATTTTAACACAAATCCTTTTTCTTCGCATCTTTTAAGAACTTTTTCCAAATTATCAAGACAATTTTCAAAAGAATTTCTAAAAACTGTCAAATCATCCATGAAAACCTCTAAAAAATGCTCAATCATGTCACTGAAAATACTTAGCATGCATATTTGAAAAGTTGCCGGAGCATTACAAAGACCAAAAGGCATTCTTCTATATGCAAAAGTGCCAAAGGGACAAGTAAAAGTGGTCTTTTCTTGGTCCTCTAATGCAATTGGTATTTGATTATACCCTGAATAACCATCAAGAAAACAATAGTAGGGATGTCCTGCTACTCTTTCTAGAATCTGATCAAGAAAAGGCAATGGAAAATGGTCTTTCCTAGTGGCTGCATTCAATTTTCTGAAATCAATACACATACGCCAACTAGATAAGACTCGGGTAGGTATTAATTCTCCTTTTTCATTTTCAATCACTGTTATTCCAGATTTCTTAGGTATAACTTGTGTAGGGCTTACCCACTGGCTATCAGAGATAGGATAGATAATTCCAACATCAAGTAATTTAAGAACTTCAGCTCTAACTACCTCTTTCATGTGTAGATTTAATCTTCTTTGAGGTTATTGAGATGTTTTAGCATTATCCTCTAAATGTATTCTATGTGTACAGATTAATGGATTAATGGCTTTTATATCCTTTAATGTCCATCCAATTGCACTTTTATGCCTTTTAAGTACTTCTATCAACTTACCTTCTTGTTCTTTGGTCAGGGATGAGGAAATTACCACTGGAAAGCTTTGTTCTTCTCCCAAAAATATGTACTTCAACCCATCAGGTAATGGCTTCAGTTCCAGTGTGGGTACTTCTTCATGGGTATCATCATTCATGGATTTTAGCTCTTCGAATCTTGGCTTCCATCCTTTGTATTCCATTTCCTGTGTACAGTCAAGCAAAGAGCATATTTCAGAAATATCATCATCTAATTGTGTAATTGAATCAAATGAATTAATTAAACATATTTCTAATAGGTCAGAAGAACTCCTGATTTGAAGATGATCATCTATAATGGCCTCAATCCCTTCAATCTCTTCATTGTCATCATAAACTTCATGTGGTTGCTTGCACATGTTGAAAACATTAAGCTCCAGTGTCATATTTTCAAAAGTTAGCTTCACCACTCCATTTCTGCAATTTATCAAAGCATTAGATGTTGCTAAAAATGGGCGACCCAAAATAACAGGAACTGACTTAGAACTATCAACCATAGGTTCAGTTTCCAAGACAATAAAATCCACAGGATATATGAATTTATCAACTTGTACTAACACATCTTCTACTATTCCTTTTGGAATTTTAATTGATCTATCAACAAGTAGAAAAGTTACAGAAGTTGGTTTTAACTCACCAAGGTTGAGTTGCTGATAAACTAAATATGGAAGTAAATTAACACTAGCACCAAGATCAAGTAAAGCTCGTTCAATTTTATGTTCACCAATAATGCATGAAACTGTAGGACAACCAGGGTCTTTATATTTCAATTCATTATTGTTTTGAATAATGGAGCTTACCTCTTCAGTCAAAAATGCATTCTTTTTCACATGATGTTTTCTTTTATCAGTGCACAAGTCTTTCAAATATTTGGCATAAGAAGGAATCTATTTGATAGCATCTAACAGAGGAATATTGACCTTCACTTGTTTAAAGATTTCAAAAATGTCACTGTTATGATTCACTTTACTTGAATTGTTTAATGCTTGAGGAAATGGGGGTGAATACGAGGATTTGATCCCCTTTTGGCTAGGTGGCTTATCAACTCCTTCCTCATCTTTGGGAATTGACTCATCATCTTTCTCAAAAAGTTCAGGAATTTGTTTTTCAACAACCTTTCCACTCCTAAGAGTTATGACTGAGTTGACTTGATCTATTTTTTGACTTTCTGAACTACCCTCATTTAGGCTAAACTGACCCTTGGGATTTGGTTGAGGTTGAGAGGGAAACTTTCCTTTCTCATGAATGGCAAGTGCAGAAGAAAGTTTAGCAAGAGTGTCTTTTATGTCAATCATGGCTTGAGTGTTTTGACTATTGATGGCCTCTTATTTTTCCATGAATGCATGCAATGTTCCTTCAAGGTTTTTCCTATATGGTGGGACATAGGGTGCATATCCTTGAGGATTTTGAGAATCTTGCTGTGCCTGAGGAGGTGGTGGTTGCATGAATTGTGGCTGGTTGCTATTCCTTCAACTGAAATTCGGGTGATTTCTCCATCCCGGATTATATGTATCTAAAAAAGAAGAAGTGAATGGCTTTTTAAAATTATTCATTGCATTTACTTGCTCATGCATAACTTCTTTAAAAATAGGAATTTTTGGACATTCATTTGTTGAGTGTCCTAATTCATCACAAATGCCACAAATTTCTTCATTTTGCACAGATTTGATTTCTTTTACTTTCCCGGATTCCATGGCTTCAACCTTTCTAGCCAGACTAGCAAACCTTGCATTTAGATCTTCTTCTTGACTAAGATGATATTTTCCTTTATTAGCATTTGCAAGGTTAAATCTAATTGAATTTTCAGAAGGATTAGTACCATGCCAAGATTGAGAATTTTCAGCCAAATGGTCTAAATAGTCTAAAGCTTCTTCAAGTTCTTTATCAAGAAATTCACCATTGCACATTGTTTCCACAAATTGTTTGGTTTCGGGTGTTAACCCTTCATAAAAGAAGTTTATAGTGCGCCATTTTTCAAAACCATGATGTGGGCAAGAATTCAACAAATCTTTAAAACATTCCCAACTTTGAAAATATGCTTCATTTAAATTTTGGGAAAAATTTTGGATTTGTCTTTTCAAAGCATTGGTTTTATGTGTTGGAAAAAATTTCTTCAAAAACTCACATTGCATTTCTTGCCATGTGCCAATTGATCTTGGTTTCAAAGTGTTAAGCCAAGATTTTGCTTTATCTTTCAAAGAAAAAGGAAACAATTTAAGCTTAACAACCTCTTTAGTGCAAGTTTAATCATGAAAAGCAGTACATACTTCTTCAAATTCTTTTAGATATAAATATGGGCTTTCAGATTCTAAACCATGGAAATTAGGAAGTAAAGAAATCATACCTGGCTTGAATCTAAAATTGTTGGCATTGACTGGAAAGATAAAACATGATGGACTAGAATTTCGAGATGGTTGCAAATACTCACGCATGGTTCGCAATGGTTGATTTTCATGTTCATCATGCACACTTTCGTTTTCAGCCATTGTGCTTAATGTGTGTGATTGTGATTCAAACAAATCAATATGTAAAGTACCTGGATTAACTCTAACCAAACGACCAGAATTTAAATCACGATACCAACTAAGCATAAACAAGTAACTTACAGTATAAAATAAAAAAAAATACACAAGCTAGCAGTATAAACAGTCCATTAAATATTAACAAAGGTGGGGTAATAAACCAACTACCAAATAAAATAAAAATAAATAAATAAATAAAAAGTTAGTATGCAGATAAATTAAAATGTTAGAAGCAGATAAAGTAAAAAGTTAGATAGTTAGTAAGTTAGTAAGTTAGTAAACAAAAAAAAAAATGATGAGAAAATAAATAACAAAAAAAATGATAGAAAATAAATACAGAAAATAAAGTACAAAAAAAAAATAAAAGGGAGAGTTACCCCCACTAAGTTAATATGTACAAGAAAATAAAAGGAGAATTACCCCAATACGCACGTAAATTAAAATGCAAAAAATAAAGTGCAGAAAGTAAATTTAAAAAAAAATAAGTAAAAGGGAGAGATTCCCCACCAAGTTAGTACGTAAAATAAAAGGGAGAGGTTCCCCACTAAGTTAGTATGCACAGAAATTAAAAAGGAGAGGTTCCCCCACTAAGTTAGTATGTTAGTATATATACAAATTTTTTTTTACACAGAAATTCGAGTCTTCAAATCAAGTCCCCAGACAACGGCGCCAAAAACTTGATGCACACTTTTAGTTGTTGCATTTACAAACCCAAGTGCAGGTTGTCTCAAGTAATAAATTTCTCGGGAGTCTGAGGTCGATCCACAGGGAATTGTTGAAGATTAATTAAGGTGAAGTGAATATTTTGTTACTATGATTAAAATTATTTACTTGAGTTAAAAGATCCACTCTTGGTAAATAAAATAAAGGTAAGATTAATTCCTTTTATAACTCAATTAGAATCCTCACAACATGGAGGTTTCAATCGGAAAATACAACGTTAAAAGTCTATTAAAACTATATACGTATTTATATTATGTTTCCAAACTCTCCTTGTAAAGTGGAGTTCTTGATTTGTTGTAGACAAGAGATTGACACAATGAATGCTTTAACCCATTTACAAGTGGTGGTGTTAGAAACTCTCTTTATAAAGTGGAGTTCTTGATTTGTTGTAGATAAAATATTAGCACAATGAATGCTTTAACCCATTTATAAGTGGTAGTAATATTTTTGGAAACATAATATAAATACGTATATAGTTTTAATATACTTTTAACGTTGTATTTTCCGATTGAAACCTCTATGTTGTGAGGATTCTAATTGAGTTATAAAAGGAATTAATCTTACCTTTATTTTATTTACCAAGAGTGGATCTTTTAACCCAAGTAAATAATTTTAATCATAGTAACAAAATATTCACTTCACCTTAATTAATCTTCAACAATTCCCTGTGGATCGACCTCGAACTCCCGAGAAATTTATTACTTGAGACAACCTGCACTTGGGTTTGTAAATGCAACAACTAAAAAGTGTGCATCAAGTTTTTGGCGCCGTTGTCGGGGAAAGCATTCATTGTGGCAATATTTTGTCTACAACAAATCAAGAACTCCTCTTTACAAAGATGGTTTCTAAATTATAAGAAACAAATTATAATACGTATAATGGTTACTAGAAAATATAAATCATTTAAGCACAAGAGAAGAATAAATCTAACCTTACTTTATTACCAAGAGCTTCACCCTTTCACCCAAGTAAAATGAAACTTAGTTACTCATAGATAAGAAGAAAGAAAGAGAGAAGAAGAAGAAGAAAAACATGACTTCAATTTAGAACAAAGGAAAATTACTTCAAGAAAACTTAGTAACAAACTAGCATTATTTTGGTAACTAACACCTTATACCCTAATGATCTGCCATGGCCTCCTTTTATAGAGGATTAGAGATACAAAATGTCAAGGGGGCTGAGTTATTAGTGGGTGGATGATTAGAAAATGAGTGAAAAATGCCAAATGACATTAAATGACATTAAATGAGTGGGAAATAATGGAGATTCCTTGTCTCTGAAATCATGCAGCTCTGAAGTCATTACATTCGTCATTTTTGAATCAAGTGGTCTTCATGAAAGTTGTAGGCCTAGATCTTAGCTTTCAAATGGCTTTAGTTTGGATCTAATATCATTTCTACAACTCCAGATATGTTCAAATTACTACATACTGTCCAGGCCCAATCACAGCTCCTCTATTCTGACTTCCAAACCCAATATCACCTTCAAGAAATCCGATTCTGGAAAAGTGTTCAACATGAAAGTTGTAGATATGGGTCTTAACTATTCAGCATCCAAATTTCAATCCATTTTACAACATCTAGCCCAAAATCTGTGATGAACAGTATACGTAGGTCAAGCTGTCAGGAATAGTATTCTAGTTCTTGCTTCAACCCCAATTTGAGTTATCTACTCGTGTGATTGGGCCTTTGAGGTCTTCATGAAAGTTATAGAACTCTCTCTTATCTTTCAAATGCCACTAGAATCAGCTCCAAAGACCACCTACATCCCAAGATATGACTCAAATATAGAAACAGTGTAAGATATGAATCATGCTGAAAAATTCAATTAAGTTTAATTTTGAGTCCAAACTTACAAAACATAATAAAACTCAATCAATTAAGTACATAAAGAGTGTAAATAACTAAGAATGAAAGCTTATTAATGTATCAAATATGTGATCATCAACTACCTTGTAATGAGTGAACTGTTCCATCACACCATAGTGTGTGTACTACTTCCACAACACCATCTCTTATGATGAGTGCATTATTCCATGTACTACTTCCACAACATCATATCTCATGACGAGTGGACTGTTCCAAGTACTACTTCCATAACATCATACCTCATCCTTCACCTCGCATAAGGCTTAACTCATCTAGAGCCTAGCATAGGATATAACTCCTCCATAGCCTAGCATAGGATATAACTTATCTAAAGCCTAGCATAGGATATAACTCCTCCATAGCCTAGCATAGGATATAACTCATCCATAACCTAGTATAGGATATAACTCATCCAAAATCTAACATAGGATATAACTAATCCATAGCCTAGCATAGGATATGCTCATCCTTAGCCTAGCTTAGGATATGCTCATCCTTAGCCTAGCTTAGGATATGCTCATCCTTAGCCTAGCTTAGGACTTAACTCGTCATAACTCCACCTCTAGCAAAATGCTTTTCTCACTTCTTTGAAATGTGAAGGGGCTTGCCTCGTTCCTTTAGTTAGGAATTGTGAACAACTATGGTTCAACCTTATTACATAAGGGATCCATCTCTTATGGTTCAAAGTCATTACTTGAGGGATCCATTTCTTTAGGATTCAACCTCATTGCTTGAGGGATCCATTTCTCTAGGGTTTGACCTCATTGCGTGAGGGATCCATTTCTCTATGGTTTGACCTCATTGCTTGAGGGATCCATTTCTCTAAGGTTCGACCTCATTGTTTAAGGGAGCCAATTTACTAGGGTTCGACCTTGTTGCATAAAGGAGCTAATTTGCTACGATTCAACCATATTGCATAAGCGAGCCAATTTACTAGGGTTCAACCTTATTGCATAAGCGAGCCAATTTAATAGGGTTCAACCTTATTTCATAAGGGAGCCAATTTACTAGGGTTCAACTTTATTGCATAAGGGAGCTAACTCAAATACCTCAATTTTTGCCTAAAAAGGTTGATTTTCAAGAATGCACCAATTATACAATCTAACTTCTATAATTATGAAATTTTATAGGCACATAGCCTTATTTCATATTTTTCAACAATAAGAACCATGTCAATCCGATGACTATAGCTCAGTTACGCTATAAACACTACACGTTGTCAAGCACTTTTGTTTAGGGCGCCTAGACACCTGTTATTCAACGCTTGAGCGCTCACTAGGCAGCGTCTAGTAATTTTTCTCGGGTTGTTGGGCACCTACACGCCCAAGTGATGGTTCTTGAGCACCCACAGATCAGACTGAATCCTGTAGAATGTGTTCTACAGAATTCTTGGTTTCCAACCAAGATTTCTCTCTCAAAAACAAGTTCTAGGTGATTTTCAACATCAATCTAGGCCCCTAAACTTGTTGTAACGCTTATACAACCTATTAATTCAATTAGGCATAGATTTAGGCTAAAAATTACTCTAACACCAACTCATTTTCCAAGCTCCTTCAATGAGCTCAAAATGATTTATCTTAAGCCATAGATGGCTAACTTGGTCTTACTACGCTGAAACTATGCTAACTCAATTCTTGGAATCAAGAATCAAGTTAAGAACTTGGATTTGACTCTCCAAATCCATTTCTCCATCCATAATCCTTAACTCCCTTCAAGAGAAACAAAAATGGAAAAGATGAATAGAACTTCCCTGCCTGTTGTGGTGTGGTTGAAGATCTTCAAGCCCTTGTCTTCCTCTTCCTCTCCTCCATTTCCCCCTTTTCCCTTCCCTTTTTTTCTCTTTTCTTTCTTCATTTCTTCTTTTCTCTGTCTTTTGTTTCTTTTCCGTAGAGAGGGAGAGATAAAAGAGAGAAATAAAATAAAGAGGATAGGCTGTGTAACTTCTTGATCTGTTAAAAACACTTACATTTAGCTTAATCAAGTTTTCTAACTTCGAACAACTTTATAATAAATATTAGGATTCATCTAAATTGTTGTTTCACTATTTTTCCAATTTTTCATATCTGCTACTAGTCAATCCGGTATTAAAACACATAACTACTTTGCTTAAAAATACCAAACTGACACTGATTACCGTCAAATTTTAACTACATCTTACTTAGCTCATTTATGACTTAGAAACAAGTTATCTATACTTGTTTCTCTCAACTTAGCCTTTAAAGCCATTTTCTAAGTCATTTTTGACTACTTTTCACCTTTTGTGTTGCAGCAAAGTGCCTAAACTAACTCAGTTTGTCACAAAAGTGAATTATCATGTCAAACAAGTATTAGGCTACCTTTGTAATCGTTTACAAGTCTGACATGTTACTGAGGGTGTTACATCAGTCATAGGCAAATCTAGAATTTTCACACAATCACAAGAAATAAAGGAGTGGGATGCTCGTTAATCATATAAAACAATTAAAAGGTGATTATGGATTATGCATCTACCTTGAATCAGATTTGGAGACATGGCCACCTCTTTACCGCTCAGAGTATAAAATCTTCCCGTTGCTTGTGATTTAGGGGTGAAAGCAGCTTTTTGCTTCTGTGGGAAATCTCTGGACATATGCCCCGGCTGGCCTCATGCATAGCAAACTGACTGCCCCGCCAAGCAAGGCTTGTTTCTGTGCTGTCTCCCATACTTAGGACATTTAAGTCCCCCTGCTCCTCCTTGGACCTGTTTACCCTTATCTTGTGGGTAACCCGATTTAGGAGTACTCTTCTTGTCATCGAACCTCTTCCTCTTTTGGAAGTTCTGAGTTCTCTGCTCTGGTTGGGGTTGAAAACAACCTGATTCCACTATCCAACACTTATTCACCAAGGACACAAAGTATTATATCTCAAAGGATCTGATAGCCCTCTAGATATCCTCTCTCAATCCTTCCTCAAACATCGCACACTTCCACCTCTCGTCTATATGGAATCTGATGTAGAATGAGAATTTTGACAGCTCGTTGAATTTGACAACATACTGACCAATCGACATGCTACCCTGCTCTAGGTTCTAGAACTCCATTTCTTTTGAATTGTGCAAGTTTTGAGGGAAAAACTTCTCTAGAAAAGATCCCTTGAAGATTTCCCAAGTAACCTAAGTTCCTGACGCATCAAACACTTTCTTTACATCTGTCCACCAATCCTTTGCCTCCCCCTCTAGCATATAGGAAGTAAAGAGCACTCTCTACTCATTCGAGTAAGCCATAACTATAAAAATCTTCTAAATATCCTTGACCCAACCTTCAGCTCTGACTGGGTCATACTCACCTGTGTAGGATAATGGAGTAGACTTTCTGAACTTCGAGAGGTCTTGGAAGTTTTGATTTCTTCCCACTGGAACCTCTTGGACTGGTTGCTCGGGTTGAACTAGTGGTGGTACTAGTTGTTGACATCGATCTGCTTCCAACCTCTCTAACATTCTATTAGTGGTGGCCATCTGATCTTGCATAGCTTTGGCCATTGCTATGAAAGTCTTGGCCATACTTGGGCTCTCACCAGAAGAATTCTCATTTCCTCTTGTACTTCTAGGAGAAGTCACAGTTTCCTGTACACGCACAACATTAAATATCAAGTTGATTAGTCTCAATACCATGTAATAATGCAACAGTAGCTAATAACATTCAAATGCAAGTTATGCAAACATCTCATGAAAGAGACAAGAAATACACAGCACACGTCAGAACTACTAACATGCCTATGCATAGTCAGTCCATACTCCGATTCAACAGGATGACCTACTCTGATACCATAATGTAACACCCTAATACAAATATATCGATATAACTTATATATACAAAGATACTAAAGCATTAACCATGTTACTTATATTCTTACTATCATTCTAATGCCATATCATTAAACAAATAAATATGGAGATCCACGATAAAAGTAGGTCATACATATATACATCAAAAGCCTTAAAGGGCAAAGTGTTATATATACAACAAAATTGCAACACAAAGTAAATATACAAGATTAATTCACACAACAAAAGCTAAAAACTATCTAGTCTTGTTGCTCTTTCTTCATTTTCTTTATACTTTAACAATGTCTTAACTTGCTTTTACCATGGAAACAAAGAAAAGGGTGAGAACATAAAAATTCTCAATAATATGCATATATCTCATGGCATCTATTAATATATATTGCATATAAATTTAAACCATATCAACATTATACAATCACCCATACAATTGTATAACATATAGGAATCTAAACTATCTCAATATTACACAATCACCCATACAACTGTATAACATCAACTATACTTGGCAATTTGCTTAACTCACTTCATTGCCTAACTTAGGATTTAACTCATCCTACAGTTCTTGGTAGTAAGCTTATCTCACTTTACTACACTACATAACGGTTGATCATACTCCTCATGTTACTTGACAAATAGCTCAACTCACTACTTTGTCTTAGGTAAAGTGTTCTACAGACACTCTACTCTCATAACTTTCTCCTTAACAAAGAGCTTTAGTCACTCCGTGATAATGTTAAAGGGGTTTTACTCACTTCCTTAATTAGGAAAATTGTACTATAGTTCAACTCTAACAAGTAAAAGAACTAACTCTTTACTAATATTCCATTTTAATCTAACTTAATGAGGTAATAGAGTATTTCTCTAGAAACTTGCATAATTAGATCAACTTAGACTGTAAGAGATTAAATTATGCTTTTATGATAAACATACCCTTTCATCAAACTTGTATCTACCTTACCTTACAAACACAACACAAGTGGTATTCTTAGCCACACTAATGTGCTTAAGGTTCTAGACACCTAGTTCAAGCATTTCATAACTCTTGAAAAGACTAAAAACACAAACTTATTCTTTTATGTTAGGTGATTATTCCATTTGTGTAATATCCCTAAAAGTGTCTTAACACATTTTAGAAAGCATATACTAAGGATCCCAACTGGTTGAGAAATTCAAATTGTCCATAAAATGACCTTAGTCAATTCTGGAACCAGTGCCTAGGCGCTGGCTGGACAAAGCAACGCTCTGTTCTGTTCTGTCACTGGCGCCTAAGTGTAATATCCCAGTACTAAGAACCTGATATATCTTCCATATATAAGGCGCATAGTACTAGCAATGCTACTTCTAACTTAAAACAACAAACTAAACCCATATCATTCATAAATTAATATGGAGAGCCTGAACAACAAAAAGTTATATACATACATCATTAGCCTCACAAAGGAAAACTGTAATACATAACTTTATACAACCTCAAAGCAGTATAAAAAGAAAAAAGTACAACATATTCTCAAAAGAAACAAAATTAGCTATGCTAGTTCTTCTACTTCTTCTGCATCCCTTTGCTTGTACCTGGATTTACATGGCAACAAATAGGGTGAGAAATCACAATTTCTCCGTATAAGTAACCAATACCAGAGTTTAAACATTCACAATGAATAAATCACACCATAAACATAAGACTATGCCTGCAACAGATAAATGAGCCACTACTCAACACTGTGAATGCTTATGACTTGAAGCATATCAAATGAAGTTTTTGATGATAACAAAGTCAATATAAAAGTCCAACAACAAAGTCAAGAAGAAGTAACCAAGATCAAAAAAAGAAAACCAAGATCAAAAGAGGTATATGTGATATAGGTTATAGGTATTAAAATATCAATGTAAAATGCTCTCAAAATATCTCAATGATTCTCAAATGATTTTTCAAATATCATTTTCAAAATCAGCTTGTAAATTCAAAGTTAAACATGTTTTTCAAGAAATGTTGATTTTAATCTTGGATTCAATATTCATGAAGGAATTTATGTTTAATCCAATGATCTAAGTGTTAGAAATGGCTTACATACTCAATTGGACTTGAAAAATGTGTTCAAAGGTCAAGGTAATCGATTACAAGATGTTTGTAATCGATTACATAGCAAACAGAGGCCTTGTAATCGATTACATGTGCATTGTAATCGATTACAAGTAAGTCAGAGGCCTTGTAATCGATTACACCAAGTTGGTAATCGATTACAATAAGCCCAAAAAGGCAAAAACACATTCAAGAAGCCTTGTAATCGATTACAAGCAAGTCAGAGGGCTTGTAATCGATTACATCAAGCTGGTAATCGATTACCAAGTGCCCAGAAAGCCAAGAACACGTTGGAACAGCCATGTAATCGATTGCATAGATTGTGTAATCGATTACCACTGGCTTGTCAATACCCAACAACTATTTGATTAGCATTTAATGCTGCCCATTAAAGCTCCCAACGGCTCCTTTTTTCTAATCACTTATAAATACTTGACTTGGGGCTTCATTAATGGCTGACCTTGAATTCAGAACATCAATCTAATACTTATATACGAGAATCAAATTCTGAAAACATTTTTGCTCTATTTTTTGTGAAAATCTTGAGATATCTTTTGAGAGCATATTAGAACTTCAATTTGTATTAATTACTTTTGTGAGAATTTCATTCTATCAATCTAAATTGCTTTGTAAAGAGGGTAAGGCATCCCTCCTAAAGTGTAAAGGGTGAGGCATCCCTTAGTTGAAGAGGCTCAAACTCAAAGGGTGAGGTATCCCAAAGTGTTGAGTGCTCAAGTTTGTAAAGGTTATCAAGCACCTATTGAAGCTTGAAGATATAGTAGAAAATCTCGAGTGTTTGCTCGAGGACTGGATGTAGATCACAAGTGGATTGATGACCGAACCAAGATAAACTATTGTGTTTATTTCTCTAAATCCTTCTCTTTACATTTGTGCACTGTTTTATTGAATTGCTTGAATATTGTCTCCTTTGGCTATTATATTTATAAGTGAAAGTGTTCATCTCATTTATCCAATCACCTCTATCCATTCAATAGCTTTAACGAAAATTGATTATGAAACGTTTTACGAAATATTTGAGAACTTGTTTTACAAACTTAATTCACCCCCTCTTGAGTATTGAGGTCACTTGGTAACAAGTGGTATTAGAGCTAGACTATTGTATAAAGAGCTTAGTATCTTCAAGAGAAAGAAATGACTTCAAATGATTTTTCTAATGAAAGTTCTTCTATAAATAGACCTCCCTTTTTTAATGGGGATAGATATGCATATTGAAAAGAAAGGATGAAAAATTTTATTGAAACTTTTGACTTAGATGTGTGGGACGCCGTTGAAAATGGTGCTTTTGTTCCCACACATACTAAAGATGGTGTGAAAATTAATACACCTAGAAATAAATGGACAGATGAGGATAAAAGGAAGGTTCAATATAATTTGAGAGCCAAGAACATTATCACCACATCCTTGGGATATGATGATCTCTTTAGGGTGTCAAATTACAAAACTGCTAAAGAAATGTGGGATACTTTACAAGTAACTCATGAAGGTACAAGTGAGGTAAAATGATCTATAAAAATACTCTCACTCATGAATATAAATTATTTAGAATGAATCAAGGTGAAAGTATTCAAGAGATGCAAAAGAGATTCACACTTATTGTTAATCATCTTATCTCATTAGGAAAGACATTTCCTAATGAAGATCTTATTAACAAAGTCTTGAGATGTTTGAGTCAGAATTAGCAACCCAAGGTAATAGCTATCGCAGAATCAAGAGATTTATTAACAATGTCTCTAGCCACCTTATTTGGGAAGCTTCAAGAACATGAGTTGGAGCTAAATAGGCTTAATCAAAATGAAGAGCATGATAAGAGGAAAAAGGGAATTGCACTAAAAGCCACCTCTTCTAAAATTGAAGATGATGATGAAGATAGTGAAGAAGATGCAGAAAATCTTGAGTTAAGTGAGGAGAATCTTAGTCTCCTTGTGAGGAAATTTGGAAGATTCTTGAAGAAGAAGGGATTTCAAAGAAGACCACTCTTTCCTCAAAAGAAGGCTTATCACAAAAGAAAAGGATCCTATACTCCTCCAAAATTATATGAATGTGCAAAATCGGAGCACATGAAAATGGAGTGTCCTATATATCTTAAGAAGATGGAGAAGTTTGAGAAAAGGTCTTCCAAAGAAAATAAAGGAAGGAGAGCATATATAGCATAGGAGGACAATGACATAAGTTCTTCCGATAGTTTGAAAAATGAAGAAGCCTATCTTTATCTCATGACTGTAGGAGAAGAAAGTGAAGAGAGCGACACTGAGGTAACATCTTCTAACTTAGAATCTTCACCTTCTTATGATGAACTGCAAGATGCTTTTCAAGAATTGTATGATGAATCTATGAGGCTCACAAAAGTGGTTTTATCTTCTAACAAGATAATCTCCTTATTGGTAAATAAAGTTTCTATTTTAAACAAGGAGATTAATGAGCTTAAGATTGAAAATGAGACCTTAGGACTTATTGATGCTAACTCATTGTGCATGACTTGCTCCTCACATGATAACACATCCATATCCTTACCTTGCTCATCATACAAAGCATTTGAAAAAGAAATTAAAGATTTAAACAACATTCTTGCAAAATTTACATTTGGAAGAGACAACTTGAATGTGTTATTAGGGAAACAAAAATGTGTTTTCCAAAAAACCAGCTTGGGATATAATCCAAATAACCATCAAAAGTCTTATAATATTTTTTTTATTTCCTCAAATATATCAAGTAGCCCCTTTGTCAAATGTTTTCATTGTGGTAAAAAAGGGCATAGTGCATCCACATGTAATGTTAGAAAGAACATCAACACCAAGATTGGAACTAAAAGGGTTTGGGTTCTTAAGGGCACCTTGCCTAACTCTAACACATAAGGACCCAAGACAATTTGGGTACCAAAGGTTAAAATTTGAATGTGTGTTGTAGGTGTGCTTCAAGACCAAAAGCTCAAGTTTGTATCTTGATAGTGGTTGCTCCAAGCACATGACCGATGATAGCTCCAAGTTCTCGTCCCTTGCCCCCAAGAAGCATGGTCATGTCACATATGGTGATAACAACAAAGGGAAAATCCTTGGAATTGGTAAAGTTGGTAAGATCCCTTCCTCATCTATTGATAATGTTTTGCTTATTGAAGGACTCAAACATAATTTGCTTAGCATTAGTCAATTGTGTAATAAGGGCAATAGAGTTATATTTTATTCTACTTGTTGCATAATTGAGGGAAAGGATGACAAACAAGTTAAGTTTGTTAGTCATAGGGTCAATAATATATATATGATTAGTCTTGATGACATTTCCTCAAATGATGCTAAATGCTTTATGAGTAAAGAAAATGATTCATGGTTATGGCATAGAAGAATTGCTCACATTCACATGGATCACTTAAATAAATTAGTTTCAAAAGATCTAGTAATTAGACTTCCAAAGCTTAAATTTGAAAAAGATAAACTTTGTGATACATGTCAAAAGGGAAAGCAAGTAAAGGCTTCTTTTAAAGCTAAAAATATTATTTCAACTTCTAGACCTTTACAACTTTTGCACATATATCTTTTTGGTCCTTCTAGAACTATGAGCTTTGGTGGAAATTACTATGCTTTGGTAAATGTGGATGATTTTTCAAGGTTTACATGGACATTGTTTCTATTTCATAAAAATGATGCTTTTCAATCATTTAAAAAGCTTGCCAAAGTTATCCATAATGAAAAAGGTTTTTGCATTGCATCCATAAGAAGTGATCATGGTGGAGAATTTGAAAATCATTAATTTGAAATCTTTTGTGATGAACATGGCATTGAGCATAATTTTTCTGCCCCTAGAACACCACAACAAAATAGTATTGTAAAAAGAAAAAATCGATCTTTAGAGGAAATGACTAGAACTATGCTCAATGAGGCCAACCTTCCTAAGTACTTTTGGGCAGATGCAGTTAACACTGCTTGTTATGTTATGAATAGAGCCCTAATAAGGCCAATTTTAAAGAAAATCCCATATGAATTGTACAAGGGAAGGAAGCAAAATGTGTCACATTTTTATATATTTGGATGTAAATGCTTTGTTTTGAATAATGGAAAGGATAACTTGGGGAAGTTTGATGCAAAATCTGATGAGGGAATATTTATTCTCTATTTTATACATAGTAAGGCTTTTAGAGTTTATAATAAATGAACTATGACCATAGAAGAGTCTATACATGTTGAATTTGATGAAACTAACCCAAATGAGCCGAGAAAGGAGCTTGTTGATGATGTTGCAGAAATCTTGGCAAAAATGCACTTGAAAAATTAAGAGAAAGAGTCCAAGAAGCAAGAAGAGAGACCCCTTGATCACTCATGGCAAAAGGATTTAGAAATCATGGATCTACCCAAAGAATAGAGGACATCAAGATATCATCCTCTTGACAATGTGATAGGTGATATATCAAAAGGGGTAATCACTCGAAACTTTCTTAGAAATGCATGTAATCATATGGCTTTTGTCTCTCAAGTTAAACCTAAAGACATAAATCATGCCATTAATGATGAACATTGGATCTTGGTCATGCAAGATGAACTAAACCAACTTAAGAGAAATCAAGTTTGGGAATTAGTTCCAAGGTCCAATGATCATCCCATAATTGGCACTAAATGGGTCTTTAGGAATAAACTTGATGAAACAGGCTTAATTACAAGAAATAAAGCTAGGTTAGTTGTAAAAGGCTATAATCAAGAAGAAGGAATAGATTATGAAGAAACATATGCTTCCGTAGCTAGATTAGAAGCCATAAGATTGCTACTTGTATATGCATGCATCATGGATTTCAAACTTTATCAAATGAATGTTAAAAGTGCCTTTTTAAATGGTTTCATATAAGAAGAGGTGTATGTAGAACAACCTCCTGATTTTGAAAGTTTTGAAATGCCCAACCATGTCTTTAAAATGAAAAAGGCTTTGTATGGCTTAAAACAAGCTCCTAGAGCTTGGTATGAAAGGTTGAGCAAATTCCTTTTAGAAAAATACTTTTCTAGAGGCAAAGTTGTTACTACCCTTTTCATAAAGCATAAAATGCATGACATACTTCTAGTTCAAATTTATATTGATGACATTATATTTGGAGCTACTAACAACTCTCTTTGTAAAGAATTTTCAAATATTATGCAAAATGAGTTTGAGATGTCCATGATGAGTGAGCTCAATTTCTTCCTTGGTCTCCAAATCAAGCAAACAAGAGAAGAGACTTTCATAAGCCAATCCAAGTATTGCAAAGGGTTACTCAAGAAGTTTGGAATGGACAATGCCAAGCATATGACTACTGTAATACCCCGAAAATTATTTATTTTATCATTAACCATCATTTTATAATATTTATAATTTTTGAAAATTTTTATGGATTTATCTGGAAATGTCGAATATTTTAATATATTCTTCATTTTACGTGCGCACTGAGCAGAGTCAGTCAAACACCCCAGAAAATTGTTTATTTCATGACAAATATCCATTTTCTAATATTTGTGATTTTTAGAAATTTCTGTGGATTTTTCTGAAAATGTTAAATATTTTAGTATATTTCTCATTTTGCGTGCGCGCTGAGCGGAGCTGGGATAACGAAATGTTTTCCCCGAGGCTGGTAAATCTTGAATTGTCAATGTGTCGATGGGGGATCTTACTAAACCCAAGGCCGGGCACAGTTTGTGAGGTTTGCATTTTTCGAGATTTTATCTGATAAATAAAATTACTGTAACATAAAATTATCTGATGAATAATAAAATATTATTTTCATCAACTGTAACTTTTATTCACTGAGAAAATAATTCTAACAGTGTAATTAATCATCTGTTCAAGTGTATTTAATAAAGAAGACAAATTTACTATGCATTTTATTAAGAAATATGCAAAGCTTCCCAATGAAGCCATGCACTCCCTCTCTCCTCTCTCCTTGCTCACGGCAGCAGCCCCCTAGGGAGCACAAAATTGTGCTTCAATTCATTTAATCAAATAGTTTCCAAAATTCAAGAGCTATCACTTTTAATTTTCCTATTCACTTTTCTCTCTAACCTTCATCTTTCTCCTTCACAAAACATTTTCTCCTCCTTCTCTCTAGAGGCTCACAGCCAACACTCCTTCCATACCCCATCCATCACAAAAATTTCATCCAACCCCATTTTCTTAATCCTCTCCATCTCCTAAACACTTTTCTAGTTTGTGGTTCTTTCAAAATCCTTTATTTTCACCATTTTCTCCACGCTTCAAGCTTAGGGTTTTTAGGTAAGTTTATTGATTCTTCACTTCCTTTTTCTCATTTTCGTTCCTATGGTCTTCTTGGTGACCATCCATGCTTTATTTTCTAAGCATTGGTGTTGTTTTGATGAAGTTAAAATTTTAGGGTTCTTAGTGGTGACCAATCCGAAAATTGCAAGGAGATTCTAGGAGGCTTCTCTTGTTTTCTTCACTTTGGTAAGAGGAAAACACTCATCCTCAACCTCTATTAGCACTTAGAAACCTTGTTTATGGTTGATTGTGAGAAAACCCTAATGAGGGTTATTCTATGTTTGCATGATTAGTATGTTTGCATGTTGTTTGCACCTTGTTTATGCTATTGGATTGATTGTTTGTGTATGTTGACATATTAGAATGGTTTGGATGGCATGAAATGGAAGAAAATAATGTTGGAATCCCTTTTGGATGGCCACGGTTTTGGGGGCCCAAAATTGGGGTTCTTTGTGAACAATTGTAACAAATAGAAAACATAATTAATCAAGTGTACATTATGTAACTAATGGAGAGAAAAAATTAGGGACTTACTCCCCTAGGGAGGCCACGGCCTCTAGGGCCTTTTGGGACTTGATTATGCAACTTTGGTGACCTTGGAACATAAATAAATCAAGTGATTAAATTATTGGTAATGGGATAGAAAATTAGCAAATTGAAAGACTTGGATATACCTTGAAATTCATAAATTTTAAAGAACCAAGAATGAAATTTTTCACAAGACTTAGGGTAATTTTAATTAGGGCAAGAACAAGAGAGTGTAAGGCTTTGAGATCTTAGAATAACCTTCTAAGTGTATGAGAATAAATTACATTAGAAAATTTAATTAATTATCAGAATTCAATTAGAGACGAACCTCGTAAGGAAGGCTAACTTTAAGTAAGGATTCATACTAGACCTTAAAAATATATTAATTTATTTAATTTCAATATTATGATATTGTGGGTCCATGTGAGTGACAAAAAATGTGTTGATTCTTACTTTGGCCAATTGTTGCATATTGTGGAATAGTATGTAATGATGATCATACATGTTTATGCATAGGGTCTTTATACATTGTGAAGGTCCTTTGAACTGTTGTTAAGGCCAAGTTGCCTAGGAGATTGAACACACCTTAGTGTGGGTACGAGTAGACTAGTGTAGGTCATATCGTTGACCATGGGGGCGTCGGGGTGCGGGTACCTCGCAATGGATAGTTGGTAGCTCTTCTGTCTGTGGGGCAGACCGTTGTAAACGCACCGATGATCCTGACCGGGCACAATCCTATATCGTGATCTAGTGTAGACTGTTTGTACAATGCCATGATGTGCACGTGGATAAACTGATGAATTATATCACTTTGGCCGCGGCAGCCGAGTTGCAGATGTGTCTCCTGATCTTTCTCTCCTACTATTTGCGTCTAGCTCCATGGAGTAGGATTTTGACTTTGTATACATGTACATAGTGGGTCCATATGTTTTCTGGCATTTGTTTATTATTATAATTGGAACTGTTGTGTTACTGTTATATATTTACCTACAACTGCTTATTTTTCTATTTCTGCTATTTAATGCTTATGGTTGTTATTTGATATGCTATGTGGGCGCTTCGCGCTGTTTTGTTTCTTGCTGCTATAATTGGTAATGATGGTAGGATGTCTTACCTCTTTCCTATATTTCTGTTATTTTCTACCTGTATATTGTGTTCCATCGAAGATGACAGCAAGGTGGTTGGAGCTCCCAATTTCTCCGACTTTTGGCCTGATCACGATTAGCATCTACTGTGGAGCATGGAGGCACACATGCACGGATTCCTAGGTGATGTGCGTCTGACCTTCCTTAGAGGGCCAGACTACTGGCACATTAACTTGAATTCCGACTGCTGTGTCTACCTGGAAGACGTGTCGATCTCTTTGACTTGGAGACGTCATGAGCCATTGATCTTTACCTGCTGCATCAGCCTGCATTTGGAGTTTTATCTACCCATCCGGGAGATGTGGGGTGACCGCTACTATACCCCGCAGTAGGACTCTTTTGATTCCACTGCTCGGGCTCCGGCCCGTGGCTCTATGGCTCCTATGGAGGTTTCCACAGATGAGGAAGACCCCGAGGAGGTTCCCGAGGAGGACCTCGCGGAGGATCATGATACGATTCCTCCTCATCTGATGGACTGATATTGCTGGTAGCTACTGATGGCTACCAGTGTTTTATTTTGGGGGCCTGATGTCTTTTGTAGTGGGCTGTATATTTCTGATATCTTGGGGATGTATATGTATGATCCTTTGGGCAGGTATAGTTTTGCTTTTTGGTATACCAGGCTTTGTAACCAAACAGATTTGATATAAGTATATATACATATATGAATATGCAATGTTTGATCCAATGTATGCTTTACTTCTGTCTTGCTCTTTTATTGTTATTTATGGTAATCATCGTTATTATGCCTTATCATTAAATTTTATTAATTATAATAAAAAAATATTCGCCAATTTAATTACATAACTATAATCTAGTAAATTTATATTATATTATAGAGAACCGGGTCTTAACTTATATAATTTTATTTCTGCATTGTAATTGATAATGTGACGTTCCCTCCCAAAAAAGGGCATTACATTAAGTTGGTATCAGAGCCCCGGTTTATGTTTCTTTGGGTCTTGTGATTGAGTCTGTCTTGTTTGTGCTGTATGTTCTCTGAAAATCAAATACAGGGATGTACTGTTTGGTATTCCTAGTGGATGCAACTGACTTTCTTTGTGTCTTTAAGTTACTCTGACTTGAGACAGTAAGATGGCACGACGCGAAGACATGGCAGCTGCTATAGTGGCGATGCAGAGGATGGCTGAGTTCATCGCACAACAAATTGAGCAAACTACTCAATAACAAGAGAGAGTTGCTCAACAACAAGAATAAGCTGCTCAACAGCTCGAGACTACTGCAGATGCTCAGAACTTGGCGGAGTTTCGTCGCCACAACCCTCCTCAATTCAAAGGAGAGTTTGATCCGGGCAAAGCTAGTCTGTGGATCAAGGTTAGAAAAGGTCTTTCGAGGCATGAACTACGTTGAGAACAAGAAGGTGACCTATGCAACCTTCATGCCAGTGGGCAATGCTGAAAACTGGTGGAATGGAGTGCAGAGAATGTTGGAAGCTACAAACCGCGAGATCACTTGGGACTTGTTCAAGGATAAATTCTTGGATAAGTATTTCCTTGCGAGCACAAGACACGCAAAGGAGTCAGAATTCCTCAACTTATGACAAGGGAATATGACCGTTAGTGAATACGCAGCTAGATTCGAAAACTTGTCCCTGTTTTAGACATACTTTCAGCATCAACCAAATGAAGCCTGGAAGTGTCGAAGATTAACAGAAGGACTGAGGTATGAGGTGAAGAAGGCTGTGATCACCCTGAAGATCAATGAATTCTCGAAACTGTTGGATACATACTGTAAGGTAGAGGCTCTGGAGCAATCTAGAGATATGAGGAACAGGAACTTTGGGCCCATAAGGTTCCAAAGAGGCAACGGTAACAGTTCTAACCGCTTCCAGAAAAAGCTCTACTCCCGACCAATGGGAAATCAGCAACAAAGCATTGGTGGAAGTTCTGGTCGAGGTTCTATTGGGAACCGGACTGGCCAGAACATGGCGTATCCTTCGAAATGCCTGAAGTGTGGGAAAGATCATCTCATAAGGGACTGCACCATAAAGGGGATCATCTGCTTCAGATGTGGCAAACTTGGCCACGTATCCCGAGATTACAATCAGGCGAAGGCTGAACCTTCGATCAATGCTACAAGAGCCAAGAAACCACAAGCTGGAGGGCGAGTTTACACCATGAGCAGAGCTGAAGCCTCCTAGTCTGAAGATTTAATTCAAGGGGAAGGCACCATAGAAGGTAACCTTTTTACTGTGCTGTATGACTTTGGGGCAACCCATTCTTTCATATCATATGACTGTGTGCAAAGACTTGGTTTACCAGTGTCTACTTTACCTTTTGACTTAACTGTTTCTACCCCCACTGATAAACCGGTAGTTACTACCAAGGTCTGTTTAAATTGTCCATTGATTGTTGAAGGTCGAACCTTTTCTATCGATCTGATCTATTTACCCCTTTCCCAACTAGATATAATTTTAGGGATGGACTGGTTCTCTTCCAACCATGTTCTATTAGATTGTTCAAAAAAAACCATAGTTTTCCCCATAGATGAGGATTCAAGATTTCTGACGGCCAACCGAGTTCAAGCTCTCTTGAAAGAAAGAGCTCACGGATACATGCTAATGTCTTCTTTGAAAGTCGAGAGCGAGGTTGATGTGGACACAATTCCAGTGGTGAATGAGTTTCCCGAAGTCTTTCCTGAGGATGTACCTGGTTTACCCCCGGCACGAGAAATAGAGTTTGCTATTGACCTTGTACCGAGAGCTGGTCCCGTGTCTATAGCACCTTATAGGATGGCACCAACAGAATTAGCTAAGCTCAAGAAGCAGCTAGAGGAGCTTTTGGAAAAGCAATTCGTCAGACCGAGTGTATCACCTTGGGGAGCACCAGTACTGTTAGTTCGCAAGAAGGATGGTTCATCAAGATTATGTGTGGACTACCGACAGCTGAACAAAGTGACGATCAAGAACAAATATCCACTCCCCAGAATTGACAACTTAATGGACCAACTAAAGGGAGCAGCAGTATTTTCAAAGATCGATCTACGATCTAGGTATCATCAGATACGAGTGAAGACGGAAGATATACCCAAGACTGCTTTTCATACCTGATACGGCCATTATGAATACCTTGTGATGCCGTTTGGCGTGACGAATGCACCAGCTATCTTTATGGACTACATGAACCGAATCTTTCATCCTTACTTGGACAAATTCGTTGTGGTCTTCATTGATGACATTTTGGTATACTCTCAAAATCAGGAGGACCATGTTGAACACCTCAGTATAGTTCTTCAAATTCTGAAGGAGAAGGAACTGTATGCCAAACCGCCAAAATGTGAATTTTGGCTAGAAGAAGTTAAATTTTTGGGTCATGTTATCTTGAAGGATGGGATTGCAGTGGATCCATCAAAAGTGGAGGCAGTTCTATAATAAGTCAGTGATGGAGATTCGTAACTTCGTGGGTTTAGCCGGATATTACCGGAGGTTCATTGAGGGATTCTCCAAGATTGCTGGACCTCTTACTCAGCTCACAAGAAAGAACCAAGCTTTTGAATGGACCGACAGCTATGAATAGAGTTTCCAAGAGTTGAAGAATCGGCTGACTACCTCGCCAGTGTTAGTGCTACTCGATCCGAATGAACAGTTTGAAGTGTATTGTGACGCTTCATACCAAGGACTAGGATCCATACTTACGCAGCATGAAAGAGTAGTGGCGTATGCTTCAAGGCAATTACGAGTGCACGAGAAGAATTACCCGACGCACGACTTGGTGTTAGCGGCTGTAGTTTTTGCTCTGAAGATATGGAGGCATTTTCTCTATGGAGCAACATTTAATATCTTTTGTGATCACAAAAGCTTGAAGTATTTATATAATCAGAAAGAGTTAAACATGAGGCAACGAAGGTGGCTGGAGTTCCTGAAGGACTATGATTTCTAACTTCTGTATCACCCTGGCAAGGTGAATGTCGTGGCAGATGCCCTAAGTAGGAAGATGATCAGCGTCTCAGCCCAGATAATTAAGGAGAAAGATCTGATCGAGCAGTTCAGAGATATATGGTCTTTCATGGAGTTAGAACCAGGAAAAATCTACATGAATATGGTTACCATCTCAAGCGAGCTGATGGATGACATACGAGAAAGTAGAAGGTTGACAAGTTCTTACAAGAAGTGAGAGAGCAAATGAAGCATGACAACGAAATAGCATTTGCGGAAGGAACTGACGAAATTCTGAGATTCCGAGGTAGAGTCTGTATTCCCCATGACCAAGAGCTTAGAGAGTATATCATCAACCATGCTCACACAAGCCAGTTGAATATGCATCCAGGCATAACAAAGATGTATCAAGACTTGAAGAAGTTGTTTTGGTGGCATGGAATGAAGAGTGACATCACTAGACGTGTATCGACTTGTTTGGTTTGTCAGAAAGCTAAAGTGGAACTTCAAAGACCAGTGAGATTACTGCAACCATTGTCTATTCCTGAATGGAAGTGGGACAACATTACAATGGATTTTGTAGGGGGTTTGCCAAGGACAAGAAAAGGTCATGACTCGATTTGGGTAATCGTGGACTGACTCACGAAATCAACACATTTTCTTCCGATCAACATAAGATACAAACAGGAGAGACTGACCCAGATCTATATTGGAGAGATTGTTAGACTGCATGGTGTGCCTACAAGTATTATTTTGGATAGGGATCCGAGATTTACTTCACAGTTCTAGAAGAGTTTGCAAGAAGCGTTAGGGATAAAGTTACGTCTGAGTTTTGCTTATCACCCACAGACCGATGGTCAATCAGAGAGGACGATCCAATCTTTGGAAGATTTGCTTAGAGCTTGTACCATAGAACAGACTGGAAGTTAGGATGATGTTCTACCATTGATAGAATTCACCTACAACAACAGTTACCATTCAAGCATAGGGATGGCACCTGATGAGACTCTGTATAGATGACGATGTCGAACACCCTTATGTTGGTACCAAGACGGCGAGCGCCTTACTATTAGACCAGATGTTATATAGCAGATAACTGAGAAGGTTAAGATAATTCAGGAGAAGATGAGGATGGCTCAGAGTTGACAAAAGAGTTATGCAGACCAAAGGAGAAAGCCTCTTGAGTTTTAGGAAGGCTAGCATGTATTCCTGAAAGTCACATCTACGACTAGGGTAGGCCGGGCCCTGAAATCTAGAAAACTCACTCCAAAATTTCTTGGACCATACCAAATTATTCGCCGAGTAGGTCCTGTAGCCTATCAAATAGCCTTACCCCCTTTCCTCTCAAACATTCATAATGTTTTCCATGTGTCACAACTGCGAAAATACCTTCCTGACCCAAGTCATGTCATAGCACTGGATACAGTACAATTAAAAGAGAACTTAACCTATGAGGCATCTCCTGTACGAATTGAGGATAGAAGGATAAAACAACTAAGAGGCAAGGAGATCTCATTAGTGAAGGTAATTTGGAATGAAATAACTGGAGACACAACTTGGGAGCTGGAAGACAAGATGAAGGAGCAACACCCACAATTATTCTAAGGTATGTAAATATTGAGAACGAAATTTCTTTTTAGAAGGGAAGAGTTATAACACCCGAAAATTATTTATTTTATCATTAATCATCATTTTATAATATTTATAATTTTCGGGAATTTTTGTGAATTTTTTCGAAAATATCAAATATTTTAATATATTCTTCGTTTTATGTGTGCACTGAGCAGAGACAGTCAAACACCCTGAAAAACTATTTATTTCATGACAAATATCCATTTTCTAATATTTGTGATTTTTAAGAATTTTTGTGAATTTTTCTAAAAATGTCGAATATTTTAGTATATTCTTCATTTTACGTGCGCGCTGAGCGGAGCCGGGATAACAAAATATTTTTCTTGAGGCTGGTAAACCTTGAACTGTCAACGTGTCGACAGGGGATCTTACTAAACCCGAGGCTAGGCACAGTTTGCGAGGTTTTATCTGATAAATAAAATCACTGTATCATAAAATTATTCGATGAATAATAAAATATTATTTTCATTAAATGTAACTTTATTCACTGAGAAAATAATTCTAATAGTGTAATTAATTAGTTGTTCAAGTGTATTTAATTAAAGAGACAAGTTTACTATGCACTTTTATTGAGAAATGTGTAAAACTTCTCAAGGAAGCTTCTAGGAAATTTCCTCCAAGCTTCCCAAGGAAGCCATGCACTCCCTCTCTCCTCTCTCCTTGCTCACGGCAGCAGCTCCCTTGGGAGTACAAAATTGTGCTTCAATTCATTTAATCAAATCTATTCCAGTTTCCAAAATTCAAAAGCTATCACTTTTAATTTTCTTATTCACTTCTCTCTCTAACCTTCATCTTTCTCCTTCACAAAACATTTTCTCGTCCTTCTCTCTAGAGGCTCACGGCCACCACTCCTTCCACACCCCATCCATCACAAAAATTTCATCCAACCCCATTTTCTTAATCTTCTCCATCTCCTAAACACTTTTCTAGTTGGTGGTTCTTTGAAAATCTTTCATTTTCACCATTTTCTCCAAGCTTCAAGCTTAGGGTTTTTGGGTAAGTTTATTGATTCTTCACTTCCTTTTTCTCATTTCCATTTCTATGGTCTTCTTGGTGACCATCCATGCTTTATTTTACAAGCATTGGTATTTTTTTGATGAAGTTGAAATTTTAGGGTTCTTGGTGGTGACCAATCTAAAAATTGTAAGGAGATTCTAGGAGACTTCTCTTGTTTTCTTCACTTTGGTAAGAGGAAGACACTCCTCCTCAACCTCTATTAGCACTTAGAATCCTTGTTTGTGGTTGATTGTGAGAAAACCCTGATGAGGGTTATTCTTTGTTTGCATGATTAATATATTTGCATGTTGTTTGCACCTTGTTTATGCTATTGGATTGATTGTTTGTGTATGTTGATATATTGGAATGGTTTAGATGGCATGAAATGGAAGAAAATAATGTTGGAATCCGTCTTGGATGGCCACAGTTTTGAGGCCCAAAAATTAGGGTTCTTTGTGAACAATTGTAATAAGTGGAAAACATAATTAATCAAGTGTACATTATATAACTAATGGAGAGAAAAATTTGGGGACTTACTCCCTTAGGGAGGCCACGGCCTCTAGGGCCTTTTGGGACTTGATTATGCAACTTTGGTGACCTTGTAACATAAATAAATCAAGTGATTAAATTATTGGTAATGAGATAGAAAATTAGCAAATTGAAAGACTTGGATATACCTTGAAATTCATAAATTTTAAAGAACCAAGAATGAAATTTTTCACAAGACTTAGGGTAATTTTAATTAGGGTAAGAACAAGAGAGTGTGAGGCTTTGAGATCTTAGAATAACCTTCTAAGTGTATGAGAATAAATTATATTAGAAAATTTAATTAATTATGACAATTCAATTAGAGACGAACCTTGTAAGGAAGGCTAACTTTAAGTAAGAATTCATAATAGACCTTAAAAATGTATTAACTTATTTAATTTCAATATTATGATATTGTGGGTCCATGTGAGTGACCAAAAATGTGTTGATTCTTACTTTGGCCAATTGTGGCATGTTGTGGAATAGTATGTAATGATGATCATACATGTTTATGCATAGGGTCTTTATGCATTGTGAAGGTCCTTTGGACTGTTGTTAAGGCCAAGTTGCCTAGGAGATTGAACACACCTTAGTGCGGGTGCAAGTAGACTAGTGTAGGTTATATCGTTTACCAAGGGGGCGTCGGGGTGTGGGTACCTCGCAATGGATAGTTGGTAGATCTTCTGTCCGTGGGGCAGACCGATGCAAATGCACCGACGTTCCTGATCGGGCACTGTCCTATGTCGTGATCTAGTGTAGACTATTTGTACAATGCCATGATGTGCACGTGGATAAACTGATGAATTATAACACTTTGGCCGCAGCAGCTGAGTTGCAGACGTGTCTCCTGATCTTTCTCTCCGACTGTTTGCGTCTAGCTCTATGGAGTAGGATTTTGACTTTGTATGCATGTACATAGTGGGTCCATATGTTATCTGGAATTTGTTTATTATTATAATTGGAACTGTTGTGCTACTATTATATATTTGCCTGCAACTGCTTATTTGTCTATTTCTGCTATTTAATGCTTATGGTTATTATTTGATATGCTCTGTGGGCGCTTCGTGCAGTTTTGTTTCTTGCTGCTATAATTGGTAATGATGGTAGGATGTCTTACCTCTTTCCTGTATTTCTGTTATTTTCTACTTGTATATTATGTTCCATCGAAGACGACGACAAGGAGGTTGAAGCTCCCGATTTCCCCGACTTCTGGCCTGATCACGATTAGCATCTACTGTGGAGCATGGAGGCACGCATGTGTAGATTCCTAGGTAATGTGCGTCTGACCTTCCTTGGAGGGCTAGACTGATGGCATATTAACCTGAATTCTGACCACTGTGTCTACTTAGGAGACGTGTCGATCTCTTTGCCCTGGAGATGTCATGAGCCACCAATCTTTACTTGTTGCATCAGCCTGCGTTTGGAGTTTTATCTGCCCATCCGGGAGATGTGGGGTGACCGCTACTACTCCCCGCAGGAGGACTCTTTTGATTCCACTGCTCGGGCTCTGGCTCGTGGCTCTGTGGCTCCTATGGAGGTTTCCTCAGATAAGGAAGAGCCCGAGGAGGTTCCCGAGGAGGACCTTGCGGAGGATCCTGAAGAGGATCCTGATACGATTCCTCCTCATCTGAGGGACTGATATTACTGGTAGCTACTGATGGCTGCCAGTGTTTTATTTTGGGGGCCTGATGTCTTTTGTAGTGGGCTGTATATTTCTAATATCTTGGGGATGTATATGTATGATCCTTTGGGCAGGTATAGTTTTACTTTTTGGTATACCAGACTTTGTAACCAAACAGATTTGATATAAGTATATATACATATATGAATATGCAATGTTTGATCCAATGTATGCTTTACTTCTGTCTTGCTCTTTTATTGTCATTTACGGTAATCATCGTTATTATGCCTTACAACTAAATTTTATTAATTATAATAATAAAAATATTCGCCAATTTAATTACATAACTATAATCAAGTAAATTTATATTATATTATAGAGAACCGGGTCTTAACTTATATAATTTTATTTCCGCATTGTAATTGACAATGTGATGTTCCCTCCCCAAAAAGGGCGTTACAGCTACTCCTATAGGCACCTCTTGCTATTTGGACAAGGATGAAGGAGGTAAATCTATAGAAATTACAAAATATAGAGCTATGATTGGCTCACTCTTTTATCTCACTGCAAGTAGGCCTGATATAATGTTTAGTATATGCATGTGTGCTAGATATCAAGCTAATCCTAAAGAATCATATCTTTGTGCTATAAAATGAATTATGAAATATCTAATAGGCACATCACAAATGGGTTTGTGGTACCCTAAGGGTGCCTCATGTAGCCTTATTGGGTATTCCGATTCTGATTTTGCTGGATGCAAAATGGATAGGAAGAGCACTAGTGGGACATGCCACTTGCTTAGTGTAATGTGTAACACCCTCTTTAGGGCGTCACACTTTGTGTTACTCAATTACCAAATTACCCCTTCATTGGAAAATCGTGCTTGTAATATAAATACGAGTTATAAAATTTCTTGATGATAGTAAGATAAATTTAGCCAAAAATAAAAACATAACAACATTGTCACAAATTATTTACATCGTATATACCCAAATCATAGTATTGTCACATTTTAATATATACAACTAGGCTCTCAAAATATTTAAACTTTAATTTAAACTAACATACTGCCCAAGTATTACTACACATCAGAACCCTCAGACGGGTCCTTCTCAGACTCCTCAGAAGATGGAAGTCCGACTTGACGCGAAGTCCTACGGACAGGTATCCGCGCAGACAACACTATACTAGTCGCACTCGGAATACGATAGTATACTTCCCAATACTGTCTAATTGACAATGGGAACTCTAAATATTAATATTCACACTATTGTCCAAGATGTAGTCTACTCAATCTCATATACACAAGGAAACGAGACTCCTCCATCACTTCAAAACTCAGCGTCCTCAACAGGAATCTGCTCTTCCTCAGCTTCTTGCTCAAGTTCTCGCTCAACGTCTTTAAAATTATAAATATAATATAGAATAGACATACAAAGAGGTGAGATCACCTACGCCAATACCAGTATGGTAGCAATAAAGATAAACACATACAAATTCTCATACCAACACATCATACATTATTACAATTATGTCACCATTATCATTTATCTAACACATATCATATCTCATATCAACACATCATACAGAATTACACTTATGCCAACAATATCATTTATCATCATAATTCATACAATAAGCCGAATTATGATCATGTCCTTATCAACATTCAATTGTTCAATAATTCAATTATCATAAACAATAATTACGATAATACTCTCAGTATCTCTACATATGCACCTAGACTCAATTTCCTACTCCATGGAGCTACAACTCAGATCGGAAAGAGTGATCGTAAAGATCTGTCTGCACTACATGTCTCGGACCACGTGCTCAATTTTTGCACATCTAGCATATGCACCAGTCTTTATCAAATCTTGATTACGGATAGTGTCTCAGTCCGGATCATTGGTGTGTTATATCGGTCTGACCCATGTACAAAAGAGCTACCAACTGCACATTGTAGGCAACCCGCACCCTAATGCCCCCAAGGTCAACGAAAGACCTACACTACGCATATCGCACCCACTCAGGAGGTGTATTCTCTCCTTCCTAGGCAAATAGCATTATCCAATCCATCGGACCTTTTCAATGCATATACAAATGCATCTTTCTCAGTTCAATTCATTCTATCATATTCTCAATTAAATTTTCTTTACCTCAAGTTCGGGGTCCTCATATTGGCCCAACAGTGTCATTATTGTAATTTCATCGCGAAACCATATTTTTCGCGTTTTCTCAATCGCTAACAATTCTGTCGCATTTTCAAATCACATATCAATTTTTCATCGTTTCTCAATCGCGTAAAATATTTTTCACATGTTTTAAATAAAAAATACTATTTTCCTCATTTAACACCAAAATTCAACTTCATTTTTTTATATGTGCATAATAACCTCTCAAAACATAATATTTGCTTTATAATCCTCATTTAAATAATATTTTCACAACAGTCCCTCATAAAATTCACATTTACAAAATAGTCCCTCGTAAAATTCATATTTACAAAATAGTCCCTCGTAAAATTCATATTTACGAAATTGTCCCTCATAAAATTCATATTTACAAAATAGTCCCTCCAAAACATAATATTTATGTTTTAGGCCCTCAGAAATTATTATTTACAATATGGCCCTATTAAAAACGAAAATTACTATTTTGCCCCTCTAAAAATCATAATTACAATATTGCCCCTTTAAAAATCATAATTATAGTATAGCCCCTTTTAAAAACAAAAATTATAATATTGCCCCTCTAAAAATCATAATTACAGTATGACCCCTTTAAAAATGAAAATTACTGTTTTACCCCTCTAAAAATCATATTGATAATAATTCATTTTCCCAAAAATTATTTTACTTTGCTATACTCAAATTTGTCCCAAATTCATTTAAATCTCTCAGTTCTCATTTTAATTCATCAGTTTAATTATATCCGATTATTTTCCCACAACTTTCAAACTTGTTCAAATTCATTTCTTTTTCATTTAAATCCATCATTTTCAATTGAATCTCTCATTTTCAGGACTTTGGTCCTTTCTAGCCTAATATGGCCGTAAGCCTTAAGCTCTTTGGAGCTCTCATAAAATCGGTTCATCATATTATTCACATCTTACTTTACTCATACATTTTCATGCACATAATTTCATATATACAAACATATATCAAAGCAATAGACATAATATCACACATGCAAGCACAAAAACACAATCATACACAACACAAACACAGTCAAATAGCATCAAACAATCGGTGAAGAACCCTTATGGATTTTTCCACCGTACAAAACCATCCCCACACCACCAAAACTTGGTTGATGAGGTTAAATCTCCCTCTTACCTCTTGAAGACAAGCTTTTCGGTTAGTTTTTCTCTTTTCCTTCAAATTCGTGCAATCCCCCAAACAAATCCCTAAAATTCTTAAACAATTTGTAAAAACACAAACAAGGTTTAATATTGAAAAACCATGGAACAATCATGGTTAGAAAAATTAGAAATCCAATTTTGAACCATAAAATCAAGGCTTACCCTTAAGTAAGTAAGCAAAAGGTTGGATTTTGGACAAGATAGAGTAGGATTTTGGAAAAACTTTGTGAATGAAAAGTGTTTAGAATAGGATTTGGGTTTAGGAAATATAATGAGATAAAATTATAGAGGTTTGGTTGTATGAGTAGAGAGCTTGGCCGAATAGAGAGGAAAGAAAATAGAAGAAAAAGTGTTCTTGGTTCTTGCTATTTTTGGAGAGAAAATGGATAGATTAACTAGGATAAATGTGAAATAAAAGTGAAGAGTGTAATATGAAAGGGTTGCTGCCATGTGGGTAGTTTTAGTGAGGTTGAGTGATTGAATTTGCATGGTAAATATCCTAGAGTGTTCACATTGGTTAAGCACATGGCTTATGTCATTGGATGGTTCAAGAACCATGTAGAATCAAGCCAACTAGCCTCCTTGATTGCAGCCCAAAAACCGTGTGGTCTTCATCTTTTTAGGGACTTAATTATTCTCAAATTACTCCTAATTGCATGCTAATTAATTAGAGAATTAGTTAGGTTAAATATCCTAACCAATCTTAATTAATATTCTAATCATATAACTAATTAGTTTAATATATATTAGCATATATTATAACCTTTAATCAATATTAAGATATCTAATTAATATTTAGATTATAATTAATTAAGAATAAAACTAGTGCACTTAGTTTGCTAATTAGGTAATTAGATTAGTCAAATTAAGCTTAATTAGCTACTAACCAAATTCAAGCCTACTATTTTTGACTTAATTCTAACCATTGATTCATCTTTAATTCCTAGCCATAGATTACATCTAAGGTAGATATCAATTGGTCATAAAACTAGCATTCTAATCTCACCATTGATTAGATCAACGGCTAAGGTTAAAGGCTTCCTAACTAAGTCTTCATCCAACGGTTCATACTAAAGTCCAAGCCACTAAGTTGGACTTAATCTCAACCCTTGATTTTAACTTTAATTTCTAGCCCTTGATGTAATCTAATGTGGATATTGCTTAGTGATTTTATCTAGATTCATTTTACACCATTGATCGGATCAACGGTTAAGATCAAAAGCATCTAAATTATGCTTTTCATCCAACGGTCCTAAATAAAGTCTATGCTTCTTTCGTTGACTCATTCTTATTGGTTTAAAAAGTCAAGCCACTTTCATTGACTTGCTCTCGTTGGCTAGAATTTGTCCAGTCAGCACAGTTGACTACTTTTCCTAAACGCGGGTCCCACAGTACTTTTAAAGACCTGTGGTCAAATCAAAGCAGATTTTTACTATTTTTGAGACAGTAGGTACTGTAATATAAAATAATATTATAATAATATAAAATTATTTTATTGCAAAGTTAAATCTGAAAAATTATAAGATTAATATATATATCAATCATAATTGGGTTTAGTAAGATCCCCAAACTCCAATTAATTAAAATAAGAATTTTCCTACCGAAAATTATTATTTTCCGACCTAGAGCAAATCACACAAAACAATCAAAAACGAAGATCGGAATAATCAAATTATTTTTATAATGCACTGAGAAAACACAAAAAGCAGTGTAATTACATGGGTTCTATAACATAGTTTAAAATTTGGGGTGTTACATAATGCCCATTTTTGGGAGGGAATATCACATTACAAATTACAATGCGAAAAAATGAAAACATAAATCAAGACCCAGTTCATTATATTAACACTTAAAACTTGTTTGATTATAGTTGTATAAAAAAAATGGTGAATATACTTTTTTTTCATTAAATATATATTTGTACTCGATAACCTGTTCATCAATAAAGTATTCAAATGTACTAATACTTATAAGAAAATCACAAGTAGGTATATATATATATTTGTTTAAATGTAAGCGGAAAACATAAAGACTAATTCATACATCCATGCAAAAGATACATCATATATATATACTGTTTAAATATGGGCTATGAGTCATTAATTACATCAAGGCTCATAAAAAAGAAGCCTAAGCTTTACAAGCCCCCAAAAATGATATATAGCCCCCAAAAAGAATATCAAGCCCTAAAAATACGAATAGCCGTCAGTGACTATCGACAGTATCAGCCCCTAGGAAGAGAAGGAAGGAACTTTGTCAGGATCCTCCTCGGATTCCTCCTCAGGGCCTTCTTCATCAGAGGAAACCTTCATTGGAGCCACTGAATTACGGGCTGGGGCTCGAGCAATGGAGAGGAATGAATCCTCTCGTAGGGTGTAGTGAGGTTCACCCCACATGTCCCTAATGGGCATGTAAAACTCTAAATGTAATCTGATGCTACAGGTGTAGATAGGCGGATCATAATGCCCTCAAGCCAGTGATACCATCACATCCCCCATGTAGACGCAATGATCAAAACTGAAGTTAATGTGCCAGCAGTCTGGACCTCTGAGGAAGGCCAAACGCACATAACCCAAAAATCCACGTGGAAGTGCCGCCATGATCCAAAAGCAGGTGCTAGTCGCAGTCGGGCTAGAAATCGGGGAACTCGTGGACCTCACCCCCCTTGCTAACGTCTTCGATGGAACATAGATACAAACAGAATAGCAACAAATATAGAAAAGAGGTAAGACATTCTACATTCATTACCTATTATGGTAGTAAAGAAACAAAATGGCACGTGATGCCCACATAATATTTCAGAAATGGTAATCAACATTAAAATAGATAATAAACAATTTAGCATATACAGGCAGTTATAGCAGTAATGAAACAACAGATTAAATTCCCATATAAACAGTAACTATCAAATGGTATGGCGACTCACTATGCACATGCACATGGTACCAAAAACCTACTCCGTGGAGCTAGACACAAAACATTCAGAGAGAATGATCAGGGAGACATGCCAGTATCTCGTCAGCCGTGAAAATCAAGTGCTTTCAAGAAAATAATCAATCATATTGCGCAATAAGGCTTTATACAGCGGCATTCCCACAAGATATCGATATAGGAAAGTGTCTCTGTCAGGATCGTCGGTGAGTTTGCATCAGTTTGTGCCACGGTCCAGAGAGGCTACCATTTGCCCACTGTGAGATGCCTGCGCCTCGATGCCCTCAAGGTCAACTATAGGACCTACACTAGTCTATTCGCACCCGCACTAAGGTGTGATTCAACTCCTAGGTAACTTGGCCTTAACAATAGTCCAATGGATATTTTCAATGCATGTTTTAGTCATGCTCATCATGTCAGACTATATCAATCATGCTTCAAATGCATGTGGATTTAATATATACATGTATATTCATATACGAATCATAATTCATATCATATCATGTCATATCATTTATCAACAAGGTTTAATCCTATTCATGGATCCACATCAAGCCAATAACGAACTTTAAGGGTAAACACAACCCCATCCACAGTTATGATAGAAGTTAAACCTTAGGTTCATTATGTTTTTCACAACCTCACCTATACTCATGTTCTTTCTTTATTCCAAAATTATTCTAAACCATAAGGCAAACTATCATTCTTGGTTCTTTCCATTTTATGAATCCCTAATCAACTTCTAATCATTCAATTAATTATGTTTAATAGGTTTATCTTAGTGCTAAAGCCTCATAATGAGTGCTCAAGGAGACCGGATGCCTCCAAGGGGCTAGAAAAGCCTAAAATCCTTCATAAATCAGATTACACGGCCTAGGGAGGATACACAGCCATTATTCCATGGCCTGGCCAAAATACACGGCCGTGTCACCATACACGGCCTAGGCTGTGTATGTCTCTGGATTTTCTATTCTGGCACGCTGGAGTACACGGTCGTGTACCGCTCTGTAAATGCAGAAAACCACCAAAAATCAAACCAACCTTCATACAATCCAATATCTATCATCATACATCTAAATCCTACCATTCAAACAATCAATACACAACAAAGAGTTTCTCACTACCAAAATGGGTTGAAGAAAATAATCTTCCTCTTACCGTAGTGAAGAACAAAGAAAACAAGCTCCTTTTGTCCTTGGAATTTCGTGCTTCACCACCCCAAGATCCTTGGGTGTTCAAATCCAAAAAATCAAAATCAAAGAGTGGAAATGGTATCCATAGTCACCAAAGTGACCATGGACCACAAAAATAAGGTAAAAAGGGGAAGAAAGTTGAGAGCTTTACCTCAAAACTTGAAGCTTTGGAGCTGGGTTGTAAAGGATAAAAATGGAGAAGTCAATAGGAGTCCCACAAAGAAGAAAGCTTGGAGATGATGAGGGGAAACAATGGTCCAAGTTAGCTTGAGCATGGAAGCTTGAAAGCTTAACAATGGAGTGTGTGAGTGTGGGAGAAGAGAGGAAGAGAGAGAGACCTACGTGAGTGAGAGGGGGAGAAAAGAGAGAATGAAATGTGAATAGGGAAGTAAAATGAAATAACCCTCTTTGGCTTTTCCCTCCCCCAACCGTGCAGCAACTTAGAGAGGAGAGAGAGTGGAGTGGTTGGGAGGAAACTTCTTAGAAGTTTCCCTTGAAGCTTCCTTGAGAAGCTTCGCACGTTTCTTGATAAAGTAAAGTGTGAGGTCACTTAGATGATGTCATAAAAGTAACTAGATAGAAATAATCTACTAGAGCTATTACCCAGTGTACAAAAATTATAGTTAACATAAATAATATTTTATTGTCTCTCAGATAATTAATTATTCTGTGATTTTATTTATCAGATAAAATCTTGTAAAACATAAACTTCGTAAATTGTGCCCAACCTCGAGTTTAGTAAGATCCCCCGTCGATGTTTCCATAGTTCAAAGTTTACCAGCCTCAGGGAAAACATTTCGATCGCCCTTCCCCTCAAAGAACACATATCACAAAGGAGAAGGAACCTCATCCATTTAAATGCTATGAATGTAGAGAACCGGGACACATGAAGATGGAGTGTCCAATCTATCAAAGGAAAGTGGAAAATATGAGAAGAGGTCCTTAAAGGAGAATAAAGAAAAAAAAAACCTACATAGCTTGGGATGATAATGACATGGATTCAACTGATAGCTCAGACAATGAGAAAGCCAATCTATGTCTTATGGCTAAAGGAGAAGAGGAAGATGAAGATGACATGGAGGTAACATCCTCTGTAACATCCCAATGTTGATATCCCGATATATTTGACATATATTGTAACATCATAATACCAGTATCTCAATATATGTAGCATACAAGGAGATACCTAGCATTACAACGTCACTACATACATAATAACCTGATAGATATATCCATAATGTTCGTTGGAAACATTATAGAGAGCCATATGAAATGCAAAAAACATAAACATCATAGTAAAATGCATATACATATACAACATTAACCTTAGCAAAGGCTTGAAGTATTACATAATTCTTTACATTACAAAGAAGTATTAAAAGATACAACATTTATAACATAAACTATAAAGCTACTCTAGTCTTTAGCTTCCTTTTTCTTCTTGTTCTTAGAAGAACTTTCACCTGAAATTACATGGTACACAGCGGGGTGAGAAACAAAATTTCTCAGTATGAGTAAACCAAAACTAGCATACACAATATAATAAACATAATCTTAACATATACTGAATAAGATATGTTTAAAGCATCTACAAGGTCTAACTTTAGCATCTAGATAAACCAAGTTAACATACATTTCATACATACATGCTTAGTCCAACTTAGAACTAAGATGTTAGGCTTAGGAATACTGGTTTAGTATATTATCTTATGGTAAATAGAGAGAAAGCTCATCCTCATATCACATGTACCCTAGCATGCTGAGAAGTTTAGGCTAAATCCTTGTTCAAAAGAACCTTACTGACTCCCCACTTATCTCCTTTGGACTTAATGATGGTGTACAACATCAAAGGATACTCACATAGATCAATACTACTAATCATTCCTATCATACAAATATCTAAACACCAACACATCACTCATCACTCTCAAGTGATATACTTTACCACAAAAGTAGCCTAAGGTGCTAGATACTTACTTAAAGCAAACCATAACTCTTGAATGCTCAAAGGTTTAAACTTTCTCATACTTGCTTGGTGATAATTTCCCTCTTGAAAATATCCTTATTTATGCCTTAATACACTTTAGGAAATATATATAAATGATCCCAACTAGTCAAGAACTTGAAAACATCATAAATGACATTTTTGGAGTTCCAGGGCCTCACGCCGCGGCGCCCTAGCCACAGGTTTCAGTACTATATGTAGCATCACTCTCAAGTTGCGGCGCCACACACTTCACGCTGTGGCGCACGCAGCAAAACCAATCTCATACTACGATGTAACTGATCTGTTAAAAATTTCAGTATCTTAAATGCCTTTTGTTTGATCTCATTGGACTCTATATGTGCTCAATTATTGACATTTAGCTAAGTTTCTGTTATAAAGCTTAATTGGATGTTTATTGTGAAACTATGCTTAAATGTGGTTATAAACACTCATAAATGAATTATGATTTTCAAGAGATCTTTGAGTGTTTGAGTCCGTTAGCATCAAACCAAGCTTGATGACCATTTAAGGAGGGAGATGAATACTTAAGAATATCAGTTTTAGCCCTAAAGGCAAAGGAAGAAGAGCATTCATGAAGAATCAAGGTTGCATTTGAAGAAAGTGAGTGACACGACTTATGTCATCTGACATGGGGTGGGTCGTGTACGTCTTTGTATTCACAAGAGAATTCAGTTTTAAGCCCTGACCGATAACACGGCCCGTGTCACATGACACGGGCTAGGCCGTGTTCTTCTTTGACTTTGAAATTAGCTGGAAGTGTGTTACTAGATTCAGACATGGGTAGGGCCGTGTCATATGACACGGCCCATGTCATTGGTTCAGAAATTTAAATTCAAATTTTAATGCTGTATTAGGTATCCAAACTTATAAATAGGGTTGCTTAGAGCCCCTAAAGGATATTTGGACAGAGAGAGCCGTCAAGGGAACTGAGGGAAACACAAAGACCAAGAAAGAGAGAGATTCGATTGAGGATTGGAGACTCAAATTCGAGCGATCGAAGATCAATCATTCTCAAGCCTTGGAAACTAGTTTGATCTTTATTTTTCTTTTCTTCTTTTATTCTGAACAATGTCTTTCTTTAATTCTTCTTCTGTTTTTGAATTTGCCATATGTGGTTAAACTTCTTGATTAGTTAAGGGAAGATGAAACTCTAGTTTTGATTATGTGAATCTTGCATATTTATTTATATCAATACAGTTATATTTTTATTCATATGTTTCTGATCTTAAATCAATATAAAGGTCTTTATATTCTTGCCAAATTTTGAGAGTGGTAAAACTAGGATTGCTATGCGTGGTTGTGGTGGTAAAATTAGTAAAACATATGATCTAAGTAATTTAATCCCGGTGTGTGATTAGATCTTAGTGTGATTGATTTTCTAATTCTTAATGCAATCATTAGGTAGGTGTAAGAGCGGTTGCTTTACAAATAACTAATGGTTAGAGTTTGATTTGAGCGGTTGCTGAATTAAGTGAAACTTAAGGAAAATAGGGGATTTATCTCATAATCACATAAGAACATAATTGATCATATTAGTATAAAGAGTATGTAAGTTAACATAATCATATAAATCTAGTGGTGGATTTCATCTCTTAACCAATATCTTTAATTTGGTAATTCAATTTGTGTTTACTATCTTTGTTTTAAGTTTAATTTCTCTTTTTAGTTTTAATTAACAAAACCCCCCTTTTTACATTTTACTATTTTTAAGGGTTTAAATTAGGAAGCAATCTATAGTGTTAATTGATTTAGTTCTCTGTGGATCGACCCTTGCTCACTACAATTGGTTGGAAGGTTTTTATATATTTGGTGGAACTTGGCAACTATTTTTTATATTATTTTTAATCACAATCCACACAACACCAAATTTTGGCGCCGTTGCTCGGGAACTAATTTTCCAATTGCACTATTAATTTGTTTCCTATTTTTCTCTCTATTTTTGTTTTAGTTTTAATAGTTTTAGTCGTTCTTTTCAACTGTCTTGTAGGTGTTCATGCAGATGAAGAGGTGAACAAACAATTGAGAAATTTAAGGCAATACTTTAAACAAATCAGCTCGCAACATCAAATCCCCCTCCAATTCACACCTGTTGACGTTGAAGCTGCTCGTCATATAGACTTTTCAAGTTCTGAGGCATCTGAGATATCTGAGTCACTTAAAGAAGTAGTGATGGCACAAAATACGTTAAGGATGTTGGGTGCTCCTGACTTGGACCAACAACCTCTGTGCATAGAGATTCCTGAGAATGAGGAGGCATTTGAGTTAAAATTTGGTCTAATCCATTTTTTGCCATCTTTCAATGGATTAGCCAGAGAGGACCCTAACAAGCATCTGAAGGAAATCCATGTGGTGTGTTCTAGCATGAAGCTCACAGGAATTTCAGTGGAGCAAGTCAAGTTGAGAGCTTTTCCGTTCTCTCTAAAAGATTCTGCAAAGGAGTGGCTATACTATTTGCTACCTGGATCCATCCAGTCATGGCAGGACATGGCTCAAGCTTTCCTGCATAGGTATTTCCCTGCTTCAAAGGCCGCCACTATCAGAAAAGAAATTTGCGGCATCCAACAAAGGCATGGAGAATCACTTCATGAGTACTGGGAAAGATTTAAGAGATTGTGTGCTAGCTGTCCTCAACATCAAATCAGTGAACAACTTCTGATATAGTATTTCTACGAAGGTTTGCTAGTGATGGACCGCAACATGATTGATGCTGCTAGTGGAGGAGCTTTGGTTGATAAGACTCCTCGAGAAGCTAGAAACTTGATATCTAGAATGGCTGCAAACACTCAACAATTTTTCACTTGGAATGACACAAGAGTGAGAGTAGTTAAAGAGGCCGACACAATTAGTTTGCAGCAACAAATGATCCAGTTGACTGCCATGGTTCAGAAGTTAATGGACAATGGGAAAGCACCGGTACAGGCATGTGGGATTTGTTAATCTTCAGGACATCCCACCGATATGTGTCCCACTCTACAAGAGGACATAAATGAGGAGGCCAAGGCAGTGGGGGGATTTTCTGCACCATCCAAGAATTACAACCCCTACTACAACACATATAATTCGGGGTGGAGAGATCATCCCAACTTTAGCTATGCAAAGCAGCCCCAAGCTCAACCTCAAGCTTATGGACCTTTAGGGTTTCGGCAAAGGCAAGCACCTTTTCCTCAGAGGCAGCAACAAGTTCAAGCTCCTAGGCAACCTGAGCCTTCACTAGAAGAGTTAATGAGACAAATGGCCACCAATAATATTCAGTTTCAACAAGAAATAAGGGCCACCATCAGTACCTTGCAAAACCAAGTGGGACAGTTAGCCACTGAGATCAACAAGGTTCAAAGTCAAATTTCTGGGAAACTTCCCTCACAGCCAGAGGTGAATCTAAGAGAAAATGCTAGTGCTGTCACCTTGCGAAGTGGGAAGACACTAGACGAACCCACTTTTTCCCAAGTCACTGAAGACAAAGCTCAAAAGCCTAAGGAGGTAGAAGAGGAGGGGCTTAATACTAAGACCCTTAAGGTAAGTGTTTCTGAACCACTCCCTAAATATGTCACTAAGAAAGAAGAAGTTAACATTCCTTTGTTAGATGCCATTAAGCAAGTGCCTAGATATGCTAAGTTCTTAAAATAATTATGCACTAACAAAAAGAAGTTAAAAGGTAATGAAAGGGTCCAAGTGGGAGCAAATGTTTCAGTTATTTTTAATAAGAAACTGCTAACTAAGTGTAAGGATCTTGGCACATTCACTATACCATGCACTATAAGTAACACCAGGTTTGAGAGGGCAATGCTAGATTTAGGTGCATCTATTAATGTCATGCACTTTTCTATTTATGCATCTTTACATCTAGGACCTTTAGAACTAACTAGAGTTATCATTCAACTGGTAGACAGGTCTAATGTATACCCTAAGGGGGTTGTTGAAGATGTTTTGGTGCAGGTAAATGAATTAGTGTTTCTGACAGACTTCTATGTGCTGGACATGGAGGAGGATAAATCCCCTAACTCTGCTCCCATTATGTTGGGGAGACCATTCCTAAAAATTGCACGGACTAAAATTGATGTGCATTCGGGGACATTAACTGTAACACCCCAACTTTTGGGTTAATTACAATGTTGTCCTAAATGTACTATTTTATATTTTCTGTGAGTTATAAATTGAATTTGACTGTTTCGTGAGTATATTTCACTGTTGTGTGTGATTTGCTCTGAGCCAAGAAAATAATAATTTTCTGGCCAAAAAAATCTTATTTTAATTATTTGGAGCTGGAGGATCTTACTAAACCTAATTATGAGTGATATGTATATTAATCTTTTAATTTTTAGGATTTAACTATGCAATAAAATAATTTTATATTATTATAATATTATTTTAATTGACAGTACCTACTGTCTCAAAAACATTAGAAATCTGCTCCAAGATAACCATGGACCCGAAAAAGTCTGTGGGACCCGCGTTTAGAAAAGCAGTCAACGTTTCTGACTAGACTAAATTCTAAACCAATAAGAGTTGGTCAAATAAAGTGGCATGAACTTTATTGTGGACCATTGGATGAATAACTTGATTTAGAAGCCTTGATCATGACCATTGATCAAATCAATGGTGTGAGAACAATCTTAATAAAATCACTAAGTGATATCTACCTTAGATTAAATCAATGGCTAGGAAATAAAGTTAGTTTCAATGGCCAAGATTTAGTCAATAATAGTGGCTTGACTAATTAGCTAATTAAACCTAATTTAGTTATTTTAATTGCCTAATTAGGGAACTAAGTGAACTAACCTAATTACTAATTAGTTCTAATCTAGTTACTAATTAGATACCCTAAATTCTATCTAGAATCCATGACTAAGCATGACATAGGCAATGACCTAGTTAATTAATTAGCTATGTAAAATTAGAATGTTAATTAAGTGTAATTAAGAAACCTAACCTAATTAACTAGCTATCTAATTAGCATGCAATTGAGCATTAAGTGAAGTCAAACCAAGTCCCTAACCCCCCTTGTGTTCCACGGCCAAGAGGCCATTTTCTACTAAGTTCTATTATGTTCTAGGTCCATCCAAGTGACCATTGCATGATCAATTAATGACATAGGCCATGTGCCTTCTAAATGTGAACACAATAGGATATTTACTATCAAAGTAAATCTCTTAATCTCTCCTATACTCACCTCACGGCTGCACAACTCAATTACACTCTCATTATTCACTTTTTCCCTCACCTAAAAAGCTTAGTTTATTTCTCTCAAATCTCTCAAGAACACCAAACACTTTTCCTTCCATTTTCTCTCTAAGTTTCGGCCCTCTCACTCAAATTCACTATCCATCTTCTATAATTTTTCCTCTTTACATTTCCTAAACCTAAACCACCTCCTAAACACTTTTCATTTAGAAGGTTTTGTTAAAATCCTACTTCTTATACTTCAAAATCCAAACTTTTGTTTACTTCCCTAAAGGTAAACTCTTGATTCTTTGGTTTTAATTTAAGTTTTTGATTTTCTATACCATGATTGTTCCATGGTTCTTCAATATTAAGCCTTGTTTGTGATTTTGCTAATTGTTTAAGAATTTTAGGGATTTGTTATAAGCCACACGAAAAATCAAAGAGGAGGGGGAGACTAGAGGATTCTTGTCTTCAAGAGGTAAGAGGGAGATTTAATCTCATCAACCCTATGTGGTGATGAGAAAATGGATTATATGTGTGTGAAGAATCTATAAGGATTCATTTATGTAGTTGTTTAATGCTTTCCTATTTGTGATTGATTTTATTTGTGAGCATGTCTATAGCTTTAAAAATATATTGCATGTGTTTATAGATGTATGAGTATTATGGTAGGATGTGAATAACATGCAAGGATTGCATGAGTGTTCCAAAGAACACAAAGAGGCTCACGGCTTCTCCAAGAAAAAGAGAACCAAAATGTTCTCAACCATTTTCTAAAACAATGATTAATGAATCTAGGTAAGACAATGAGTTTGGAAATGATTTAGAAGTCAGAAAAATGGTTTAATGATTAGTTGTGAAGGATATGTTGATTTTGGCCAACATGCCATTCAATGAATATTTGATTTTCAAAATTATTTTCTAAGGTAGGTTAAGTAGCTAATCTACAAAAGAATTTAATTTCAATGAGTCTTTGGGAAGTAAAATGAATGAACTTAGTTTTAGAATTTTTAAATTAGAAGAATTTGACATAAGTAAGAAATAAAGGAAGCACTTGAAAAATACTAACGTAGAGCTCACTCTTTGAGTTTTGAAGCGCGTTAGCAAGTTTCAAGTTGTAAATAATGGTTAAGGTTAAAGAGAGCAGTATTTAGAGAAAAACGTAGAAAATATAATTTAATAGATTTTCTAGGCAAAATGCTGCCAAAATTTACTAAAATCGGACAAATAAAAGAGAAGGTTCCATAATATGTTTATAACATATGAAAAATATTCTACATAGTTTAAAAGTACTAGATATAGGTTATGCATTTTTAAAATAAAGATTTTAAGCTTTATGGTTGAGAAAATGATTTAAAAATCTTACTCGATTGAGAAAATGATTTAAAAACATTACACGATATCCAAAAATGTCAAAATATATTTACACGATTTAAAAACATTTGTAAAAGTGACGTGATTATGAAAAAATGATAAAATTTATATGCGACTAAATGGAACAGTAAGTTTTATTATCGGGCCAAAGTGGTGGACCCGGACATGTTGAGATATAGTACTATCAAGTGGAGACATACTATACTTTAGAATATTGAGACTAAAGGTATTTTTGTAAATATAGCAATATATTGAGACCAAGGGTATTTTTGTAATTATAATTCTTAATCATGCATTGAGAGTTGTGTCAAATTTGGTTAAAAATTAGCGATTGATTGACGAGATGAATTACACCATGTTGTGGGTGTGATAGGCGTAGTGTGATTCATTAATTGAACTTGGAGGCATTAGTGTGCGGAGAATTCCACACGCGGACAGTTGGTACCTCCTCTAGGCCGTGGTAATGGGCAACGCACTAATGATCTTGACAAGCATTATACTTAATCAAGATCTTGTGGAGACTATTTGGTACAATGCCTGTAGTGCATGATGTATTTTGACTGTGTACTACTACACGATGTTTTGGACTGTGGGTTATAGACACGACGTCGGACAATGTAATAGTTTGGTTGGGCAGCCTGAGGTACTGATAGTTCTTTTTGGATCATTCTCTCTAATGTCTGTGTTTAGCTCCATGGAGTAGGAACGAGTCAATATGCATTAGCATCCATGATCTGCATTTTAAATGTTTACTATAACCTGTGATAGCATGTATGATGTGTTAATTTGAGGTACTATATATGATATAATGGTATGCATTATTGTGATATTCGCTTGTATTGTCATTTTCTTTATTGCCATACGGGTAATGATGTAGATTGTCTCACCTCGTTATACGTATTTCTCTGCATTATTATTATATTCTGTAAAGAGTTTGAGAAAGAGGAAGAGGAACAACCTCTTGATATTCAGTATCCGGAGGAGTGCCAGCCTAGCGAGCAATGCGAGGACGGCGAGCCATTAGATCACCCCTACCATCTGGATTGATCTTATGATCATGACGTTGCCTGGATTCTTTGGTTTTGTGAGACTTGATTTTCACGGAGGCTCTGAGGCCTGGCAACTGCATGAGGATAGAGGATCGGTAGTCTATGTGGGACGTCTAATTGTGTCTATGCGTAGAGAGTTTGACGGGGAGCTTATCTTTACTACTACTCTGTATTTACATCTTGAGTTGCCTTTATTCGGCTTTATTGGGAAGGGATTTTCCATGCGCCTAGTGAGCTTAGGAGTGAGTCGACAGCACGGACTCACGTCCGTAGAGCTGCGAGGCATCCGGGATTTCTGCTATCCGATGATCTATCTGAGAGTGATCCTTCGGAGGGTTAGGAATCTTTGATGTGCACTTGGGCATGTTATGTTTTAGTATTATGCTGACTTTTTACTATTTTGTTAAATATTTGTAGTTGTAAATTATTTGTATACTTAAGACAAAATCATATGTATATTATGGTGTGTGATTATGTTTTGTCTTATTTTGTGTTCCGTGTTATTTTATTTAATGTTATCAAGTATAAAAGGAAAAATTTTACAACTCATATTATTTATATATCAAATGTTTTATAACTTGGGTAAGATTTTATTTTCTTGCATTAAAAATATGACATCCCCACAAGGGTGTTACATTGACCATGGAAATTCATGGAGAGTTGATCAAATTCAACATCTTCGAAGCCATGAGATACTCGAGTGATGTGCACTCCGCTTATGTTATTGATTCCTTTGATGTTATTGAGTCTTTAATTTCTACTATTTTTGAGTCTGATCATTTTGATGCGCCTGATACAGTTATGACTCAAAGTCTAGATTCCCAAGAATCAAAGAAGGATGACAAAGGAGAGCCATGGAGCGAGGAGATTGATGAAGTAATAGCAGCCTTGTATAAGCTCTCTTCCACTTCAGAAGGACATGAGGTATCGTATGTTGAGCATCCTATTACCATTGATATACCTAAACTTTCTATTGTGTAGGCACCATAATTGAAATTGAAGGAATTGCCTGTCCATTTGAAATACATTTTTTTGGGGGAGAAGGAGACACTTCCGATGATAATTGCTAAATCCCTTACCCAAGAGTAAGAGGAGAGATTAGTGTCTATGTTGAAGGAACACAAGACATCCATTAGATGGACTATTGCAGACATCAAGGGTATTAGCCCCTCCATTTGCATGCACAGGATCTTAATGGAGGAAGGGGCTAAGCTAGTGAGAGAACCCCAGAGGAGATTGAATCCTCCGATGATGGAGATTGTGAAGAAAGAGATACTGAAGCTCCTAAGTGTGGGGGTCATCTACCCCATTTCTGACAGCAAGTGGGTTATAACCAGATCGCTATCGCTCTGGAAGATCAGGACAAGACCACTTTTACTTGTCCTTTTGACACTTTTGCTTATAGGCGAATGCCTTTTGGACTTTGCAATATGTCAGGGACTTTTCAAAGATGTATGGTGAGTCTATTTTCTGATTATATAGAGAACATCATTGAGGTCTTCATGGATGACTTTAGTGTATTTGGGAATAGCTTTGAGAATTGTTTGGAACATTTAGCATTGGTTTTAAAAAGATGTATTGACACTAACCTTGTTTTAAATTAGGAAAAATATCATTTCATGGTCGAAGAAGGTATTGTGTTAGGTCATGGAATCTCTGCTCGGGGCATTGAAGTTGATAAAGCTAAGGTAGAACTTGTGCGTTCATTACCCCCGCCCACTAGTGTGTGGGACATTCGTTCTTTTCTTGGTCATGCAGGTTTCTATCGGTGATTCATCAAAGACTTATCCAAGATATTAGCGCCCTTCTGCACATTTCTCCAAAAGGATATGCCATTCCATTTTAATGAGAAGTGTATGGAGGCTTTCACCAAGCTTAATGAGTTGATGACCAAGGCACCTATCATTAGGCCACCAAATTGGGAGCTTCCATTTGAGTTAATGTGTGATGCCAATGACTTTGCAGTAGGGGCTGTCTTAGGACAGCGAGTTGATAGGGTTCCTTATGCTATTTACTATGCATCAAGGACCCTAAATGATGCTCAACTGAATTATTCCACAACTGAAAAAGAGCTTCTTGCTGTAGTTTTTGCTTTAGAGAAATTTAGATCATATTTAATTAGTTCTAAAGTAATTATTTTTTCCGATCATGCAGCATTGAAGTACCTACTTGCAAAGAAGGAGGCGAAGCCAAGATTGCTCCAATGGATTCTGTTGCTCCAAGAGTTTGATTTGGAGATTAAAGATAAAAAAAGAGAATGAAAACCTGGTGGCAGACCATTTGAGCAAGTTGGTGACTGAGGAGGAGGACATACCTATCCAAGAGAGCTTTTCGGATGAGCATTTAATGGCTATCACAACCATCATTCCGTAGTATACTAATATTGCCAATTACTTAGCCACCAAGGACTTTCTAGAGGGCCTGAACAAGGTGCAGCGAGATAAGCTGAGGAGTGATTGCAAGTATTACATCTGGGATGATCCTTACCTTCGGAAGCATTGTGCGGATCAAGTGATTCGGAGATGCATTCCGAATTCAGAGACTCACTCCGTTCTCTCTTTTTGTCATACCTATGCCTGTGGAGGACATTTCGGCATGAAAAGGACAACCAATAAAGTACTTGACAGTGGTTTCTACTTGCTCACGATCTTTAAGGATGCTTATAACTTCTGTAAGTCATATGACCGCTGTCAAAGAACAGGTAATATTGGTCCACGAAATCAAATGCCTCAAACTCCAATAATCTTTGTGGAAATATTTGATGTTTGAGGCATTGACTTCATGGGACCATTCCCTCCCTCTTTTGGTTTCTCCTATATTCTTTTAGCTATAGATTATGTTTCAAAATAGGTGGAAGCTAAGGCCACTAAATCTGATAATTCTAAGACTGTTGTGGATTTTGTGAAACTGTTGTGGATTTTGTGAAGTCTGATATTTTTTTCCAGGTTTGGTACTCCCAGAGCCATCATTAGTGACTAAGGGACATATTTTTGCAACAGAATCTTTGAGGCCCTTTTGAAGAAATATGGTGTGGTGCACCAGACTTCTACTCCCTACCATCCACAGACGAATGGCCAAACTGAAGTGTCCAATCAGGAGATCAAGTCTATCCTTGAAAAGACTGTGAATCCAACATGCAAGGATTGGAGTACAAGACTTGCTGATACTTTATAGGCTTATAAGACTGCATACAAGACCCCAATTCGCATGTCCCCATTCCGATTGGTGTATGAGAAGCCCTATCACTTGCCAGTGGAGCTGGAACATCGATCTTACTGGGCTATCAAGCAAGTTAACTTGATTATCCAATCACCTCTATCCATTCAATAGCTTTAACGAAAATTGATTATTAAACATTTTACGAAATATTTGAGAACTTGTTTTACAAACTTAATTCACCCCCTCTTGAGTATTGAGGCCACTTGGTAACAAGTGGTATCAGAGTTAGACTATTGTATAAAGAGCTTAGTATCTTCAAGAGAAAGAAATGACTTCAAATGGTTTTTCTAATGAAAGTTCTTCTATAAATAGACCTCCCTTTTTTAATGGGGATAGATATGCATATTGAAAAGAAAGGATGAAAAATTTTATTGAAACTTTTGACTTAGATGTGTGGGACGCCATTGAAAATGGTGCTTTTATTCCCACACATACTAAAGATAGTGTGAAAATTAATACACCTAGAAATAAATGGACAGATGAGGATAAAAGGAAAGTTCAATACAATTTGAGAGCCAAGAACATTATCACCATATCCTTGGGGTATGATGATCTCTTTAGGGTATCAAATTGCAAAACCGCTAAAGAAATGTGGGATACTTTATAAGTAACTCATGAAGGTACAAGTGAGGTAAAATGATCTATAAAAATACTCTCACTGATGAATATAAATTATTTAGAATGAATCAAGGTGAAAGTATTCAAGAGATGCAAAAGAGATTCACACTTATTGTTAATCATCTTATCTCATTAGGAAAGACATTTCCTAATGAAGATCTTATTAACAAAGTTTTGAGATGTTTGAGTTAGAATTAGCAACCCAAGATAATAGTTATCGCAGAATTAAGAGATTTATCAACAATGTCTCTAGCCACCTTCTTTGGGAAGCTTCAAGAACATGAGTTGGAGCTAAATAGGCTTAATCAAAATGAAGAGCATGATAAGAGGAAAAAGGGAATTGTACTCAAAGCCACCTCTTCTAAAATTGATGATGATGATGAAGATAGTGAAGAAGATGCAGAAAATCTTGAGTTAAGTGAGGATAATCTTAGTCTCCTTGTGAGGAAATTTGGAAGATTCTTGAAGAAGAAGGGATTCCAAAGAAGACCACTCTTTCCTCAAAAGAAGGCTTATCACAAAAGAAAAGGATCCTCTACTCCTCCAAAATTATATGAATGTGGAAAATCAGAGCACATGAAAATGGAGTGTCCTATATATCTTAAGAAGATGAAGAAGTTTGAGAAAAGGTCTTCCAAAGAAAATAAAGGAAGGAGAGCATATATAGCATGGGAGGACAATGACATAAGTTCTTCCGATAGTTTGAAAAATGAAGAAGCCCATCTTTATCTCATGACTGTAGGAGAAGAAAGTGAAGAGAGCGACACTGAGGTAACATCTTCTAACTTAGAATCTTCACCTTCTTATGATGAACTGCAAGATGCTTTTCAAGAATTGTATGATGAATCTATGAGGCTCACAAAAGTGGTTTTATCTTCTAACAAGACAATCTCCTTATTGGTAAACTAAGTTTCTATTTTAAACAAGGAGATTAATGTGCTTAAGATTGAAAATGAGACCTTAGGACTTATTGATGCTAACTCATTGTGCATGACTTGCTCCTCACATGATAACACATCCATATCCTTACCTTGCTCATCATACAAAGCATTTGAAAAAGAAATTGAAGATTTAAACAACATTCTTGCAAATTTTACATTTGGAAGAGACAACTTGAATGTGCTATTAGGGAAACAAAAATGTGTTTTCCAAAAAACCAGCTTGGGATATAATCCAAATAACCATCAAAGTCTTATAATTTTTTTTTTATTTCCTCAAATATATCAAGTAGCCCCTTTGTCAAATGTTTTCATTGTGGTAAAAAGGGCATAGTGCATCCACATGTAATGTTAGAAAGAACATCAACACCAAGATTGGAACTAAAAGGGTTTGGGTTCCTAAGGGCACCTTGCCTAACTCTAACACACAAGGACCTAAGACAATTTGGGTACCAAAGGTTAAAATTTGAATGTGTATTGTAGGTGTGCTTCAAGACCAAAAGCTCAAGTTTGTATCTTGATAGTGGTTGCTCCAAGCACATGACCGATGATAGCTCCAAGTTCTCGTCCCTTGCCCCCAAGAAGCATGGTCATGTCACATATGGTGATAACAACAAAGAGAAAATCCTTGGAATTGGTAAAGTTGGTAAGATCCCTTCCTCATCTATTGATAATATTTTGCTTGTTGAAGGACTCAAACATAATTTGCTTAGCATTAGTCAATTGTGTAATAGGGGCAATAGAGTTATATTTTATTCTACTTGTTGCATAATTGAGGGAAAGGATGACAAACAAGTTAAGTTTATTGGTCATAGGGTCAATAATATATATATGATTAGTCTTGATGACATTTCCTCAAATGATGCTAAATGCTTTATGAGTAAAGAAAATGATTCATGGTTATTGCATTGAAGAATTGCTCATATTCACATAGATCACTTAAATAAATTAGTTTCAAAAGATCTAGTAATTAGACTTCCAAAGCTTAAATTTGAAAAAGATAAACTTCGTTATGCATGTCAAAAGGGAAAGCAAGTAAAGGCTTCTTTTAAAGCTAAAAATATTGTTTCAACTTCTAAACCTTTACAACTTTTGCACATATATCTTTTTGGTCCTTCTAGAACTATGAGCTTTGGTGGAAATTACTATGCTTTGGTAATTGTAGATGATTTTTCTAGGTTTACATAGACATTGTTTCTATCTCATAAAAATGGTGCTTTTCAATCATTTAAAAAGCTTGCCAAAGTTATCCAAAATGAAAAAGGTTTTTGCATTGCATCCATAAGAAGTGATCATGGTGGAGAATTTGAAAATCATTAATTTGAAATCTTTTGTGATGAATATGGCATTGAGCATAATTTTTCTGCCCCTAGAACACCACAACAAAATAGTGTTGTAAAAAGAAAAAATCGATCTTTAGAGGAAATGACTAGAACTATGCTCAATGAGGCCAACCTTCCTAAGTACTTTTGGGCAGATGCAGTTAACACTGCTTGTTATGTTATGAATAGAGCCCTAATAAGGCCAATTTTAAAGAAAATCTCATATGAATTGTACAAGGGAAGGAAGCCAAATGTGTCACATTTTTATATATTTGGATGTAAATGCTTTGTTTTGAATAATGGAAAGGATAACTTAGGGAAGTTTGATGCAAAATCTAATGAGGGAATATTTATTAGCTATTCTATACATAGTAAGGCCTTTAGAGTCTATAATAAACGAACTATGATCATAGAAGAGTCTATACATGTTGAATTTGATGAAACTAACCCAAATGAGCCGAGAAAGGAGCTTGTTGATGATGTTGCAGAAATCTTGGCAAAAATGCACTTGAAAAATTAAGAGAAAGAGTCCAAGAAGCAAAGAAGAGAGACCCCTTGATCACTCATGGCAAAAGGATTTAGAAATCATGGATCTACTCAAAGAATAGAGGACATCAAGATATCATCCTCTTGACAATGTGATAGGTGATATATCAAAAGGGGTAATCACTCGAAACTTTCTTAGAAATGCATATAATCATATGGCTTTTGTCTCTCAAGTTGAACCTAAAGACATAAATGAGGCCATTAATGATGAACATTAGATCTTGGTCATGCAAGATGAACTAAACCAATTTAAGAGAAATCAAGTTTGGGAATTAGTTCCAAGGCCCAATGATCATCCCATAATTGGCACCAAATGGGTCTTTAGGAATAAACTTGATGAAACAGGCTTAATTACAAGAAATAAAGCTAGGTTAGTTGCAAAAGGCTATAATCAAGAAGAAGGAATAGATTATGAAGAAACATATGCTCCCGTAGGTAGATTAGAAGCCATAAGATTGCTACTTGCATATGCAGGCATCATGGATTTCAAACTTTATCAAATGAATGTTAAAAGTGCCTTTTTAAATGGTTTCATATAAGAAGAGGTGTATGTAGAACAACCTCCTGATTTTGAAAGTTTTGAAATGCCCAACCATGTCTTTAAAATGAAAAAGGCTTTGTATGGCTTAAAACAAGCTCCTAGAGCTTGGTATGAAAGGTTGAGCAAATTCCTTTTAGAAAAATACTTTTCTAGAGGCAAAGTTGTTACTACCCTTTTCATAAAGCATAAAATGCATGACATACTTCTAGTTTAAATTTATATTGATGACATTATATTTGAAGCTACTATCAACTCTCTTTGTAAAGAATTTTCAAATATTATGCAAAATGAGTTTGAGATGTCCATGATGAGTGAGCTCAATTTTTTCCTTAGTCTCCAAATCAAGCAAACAAGAGAAGAGACTTTCATAAGCCAATCCAAGTATTGCAAGGGGTTGCTCAAGAAGTTTGGAATGGATAATGCCAAGCAAATGGCTACTGTACTACCCCGAAAATTATTTATTTTATCATTAACCATCATTTTATAATATTTATAATTTTTGAAAATTTTTGTGGATTTATCTGGAAATGTCGAATATTTTAATATATTCTTCATTTTACGTGCGCACTGAGCAGAGTCAGTCAAACACCGCAGAAAATTGTTTATTTCATGACAAATATCCATTTTTTAATATTTGTGATTTTTAAAAATTTTTGTGGATTTTTCTGAAAGTGTCAAATATTTTAGTATATTTTTCATTTTGCGTGCGCGCTGAGCAGAGCTGGGATAACGAAATGTTTTCCCTGAGGCTGGTAAACCTTGAATTGTCAACGTGTCGACGGGGGATCTTACTAAACCCAAGGCCGGGCACAGTTTGCGAGGTTTACATTTTTTGAGATTTAATCTGATAAATAAAATTACTGTAACATAAAATTATCCGATGAATAATAAAATATTATTTTCATCAACTGTAACTTTTATTCACTGAGAAAATAATTCTAACAGTGTAATCAATCATCTGTTCAAGTGTATTTAATAAAGAAAACAAGTTTACTATGCATTTAATTGAGAAATGTGCAAAGCTTCTCAAGGAAGCCATGCACTCCCTCTCTCCTCTCTCCTTGCTCACGGCAGCAGGCCCCTAGGGAGCACAAAATTGTGCTTCAATTCATTTAATCAAATCTATTCAAGTTTCCAAAATTCAAGAGCTATCACTTTTAATTTTCCTATTCACTTCTCTCTCTAACCTTCATCTTTCTCCTTCACAAAACATTTTCTCCTCCTTCTCTCTAGAGGCTCACAGCCAACACTCCTTCCACACCCCATCCATCACAAAAATTTCATCCAACCCCATTTTCTTAATCCTCTCCATCTCCTAAACACTTTTCTAGTTTGTGGTTCTTTCAAAATCCTTTATTTTCACCATTTTCTCCAAGCTTCAAGCTTAGGGTTTTTAGGTAAGTTTATTGATTCTTCACTTCCTTTTTCTCATTTTCATTCCTATGGTCTTCTTGGTGACCATCCATGCTTTATTTTCTAAGCATTGGTGTTGTTTTGATGAAGTTAAAATTTTAGGGTTCTTAGTGGTGACCAATCCAAAAATTGCAAGGAGATTCTAGGAGGCTTCTCTTGTTTTCTTCACTTTGGTAAGAGGAAAACACTCCTCCTCAACCTCTATTAGCACTTAGAAACCTTGTTTATGGTTGATTGTGAGAAAACCCTAATGAGGGTTATTCTATGTTTGCATGATTAGTATGTTTGCATGTTGTTTGCACCTTGTTTATGCTATTGGATTGATTGTTTGTGTATGTTGATATATTGGAATGGTTTGGATGGCATGAAATGGAAGAAAATAATGTTGGAATCCCTTTTACATGGCCACAGTTTTGGGGGCCCAAAATTGGGGTTCTTTTTGAATAATTGTAACAAATAGAAAACATAATTAATCAAGTGTACATTATGTAACTAATGGAGAGAAAAATTTAAGGACTTACTCCCCTAGGGAGGCCACGGCCTCTAGGGCCTTTTGGGACTTGATTATGCAACTTTGGTGACCTTGGAACATAAATAAATCAAGTGATTAAATTATTGGTAATGGGATAGAAAATTAGCAAATTGAAAGACTTGGATATACCTTGAAATTTATAAATTTTAAAGAACCATGAATGAAATTTTTCACAAGACTTAGGGTAATTTTAATTAGGGCAAGAACATGAGAGTGTAAGGCTTTGAGATCTTAGAATAACCTTCTAAGTGTATGAGAATAAATTACATTAGAAAATTTAATTAATTATGAGAATTCAATTAGAGATGAACCTCGTAAGGAAGGCTAACTTTAAGAATTCATAATAGACCTTAAAAATATATTAATTTATTTAATTTCAATATTATGATATTGTGGGTCCATGTGAGTGACCAAAAATGTGTTGATTCTTACTTTGGCCAATTGTGGCATATTGTGGAATAGTATGTAATGATGATCATACATGTTTATGCATAGGGTCTTTATGCATTGTGAAGGTCCTTTGGACTGTTGTTAAGGCCAAGTTGCCTAGGAGATTGAACACACCTTAGTGTGGGTACGAGTAGACTAGTGTAGGTCATATCGTTGACCATGGGGGCGTCGGGGTACGGGTACCTCGCAATGGACAATTGGTAGCTCTTCTGTCTGTGGGGCAGATCGATGTAAACGCACCAATGATCCTGACCGGGCACAATCCTATATCGTGATCTAGTGTAGACGGTTTGTACAATGCCATGATGTGCACGTGGATAAACTGATGAATTATAGCACTTTGGCCGCGGCAGCCGAGTTGCAGACGTGTCTCCTGATCTTTCTCTCCTACTATTTGCGTCTAGCTCCATGGAGTAAGATTTTGCCTTTGTATACATGTACATAGTGGGTCCATATGTTATCTGGCATTTGTTTATTATTATAATTGGAACTGTTGTGTTACTGTTATATATTTACCTACAACTGCTTATTTGTCTATTTCTGCTATTTAATGCTTATGGTTGTTATTTGATATGCTATGTGGGCGCTTCGCGCCATTTTGTTTCTTGCTGCTATAATTGGTAATGATGGTAGGATGTCTTACCTCTTTCCTATATTTTTGTTATTTTCTACTTGTATATTGTGTTCCATCAAAGACGATGTCAAGGAGGTTGGAGCTCCCGATTTCCCCGACTTTTGGCCTGATCACGATTAGCATCTACTGTGGAGCATGGAGGCACGCATGCACGGATTCGTAGGTGATGTGTGTCTGACCTTCCTTGGAGGGCCAGACTACTAGCACATTAACTTGAATTCCGACTGCTGTGTCTACCTGGGAGATGTGTCGATCTCTTTGCCCTGGAGACGTCATGAGCCACTGATCTTTACCTGCTACATCAGCCTGCGTTTGGAGTTTTATCTGCCCATCCGGGAGATGTGGGGTGACCGCTACTATACCCCGTAGGAGGACTCTTTTGATTCCACTGCTCGAGCTCCGGCCCATGGCTCTATGGCTCCTATGGAGGTTTCCTCTGATGAGGAAGACCCCGAGGAGGTTCCCGAGGAGGACCTCGCGGAGGATCCTGATACGATTCCTCCTTATCTGATGGACTGATATTGCTGGTAGCTACTGATGGCTACTAGTGTTTTATTTTAGGGGCCCTGATGTCTTTTGTAGTGGGCTGTATATTTCTGATATCTTGGGGATGTATATGTATGATCCTTTGGGCAGGTATAGTTTTGCTTTTTGGTATACCAGGCTTTGTAACCAAACAGATTTAATATAAGTATATATACATATATGAATATGCAATGTTTGATCCAATGTATGCTTTACTTCTGTCTTGCTCTTTTATTGTTATTTACGGTAATCATCGTTATTATGCCTTATCATTAAATTTTATTAATTATAATAAAAAAAATATTCACCAATTTAATTACATAACTATAATCAAGTAAATTTATATTATATTATAGAGAACCGGGTTTTAACTTATATAATTTTATTTCTGCATTGTAATTGATAATGTGACGTTCCCTCCCAAAAAAGGGCGTTACATTAAGTTGGTATCAGAGCCCCGGTTTATATTTCTTTGGGTCTTGTGATTGAGTCTGTCTTGTTTGTGCTGTGTGTTCTCTGAAAATCAAATACAGGGATGTGCTGTTTGGTATTCCTAGTGGATGCAACTGACTTTGCTTGTGTCTTTAAGTTACTCTAACTTGAGACAGTAAGATGGCATGACGCGAAGACATGGCAGCTGCTATAGTGGCGATGCAGAGGATGGCTGAGTTCATCACACAACAAATTGAGCAAACTATTCAACAACATGAGAGAGTTGCTCAACAATAAGAACAAGCTGCTCAACAGCTCGAGACTACTGCAGATGCTCAGAACTTGGCGGAGTTTCGTCGCCACAACCCTCCTCAATTCAAAGGAGAGTTTGATCCGGACAAAGCCAGTCTGTGGATCAAGGAGTTAGAAAAGGTCTTTCGAGGCATGAACTGCGTTGAGAACAAGAAGGTGACCTATGCAACCTTCATGCCAGTGGGCAATGCTGAAAACTGGTGGAATGGAGTGCAGAGAATGTTGGAAGCTGCAAACCGCGAGATCACTTGGGACTTGTTCAAGGATAAATTCTTGGATAAGTATTTCCCTGCGAGCGCAAGACACGCAAAGGAGTCAGAATTCCTCAACTTACGACAAGGGAATATGACCGTTAGTGAATATGCAGCTAGATTCGAAAAATTGTCCCTGTTTTCAACGTACTTTTAGCATCAACCAAATGAAGCCTGGAAGTGTCGGAGATTAACAGAAGGACTGAGGTATGAGGTGAAGAAGGCTGTGATCACCCTGAAGATCAATGAATTCTCGAACTGGTGGATACATACTATGAGGTAGAGGCTCTGGAGCAATCTAGAGATACGAGGAACAGGAACTTTGGGCCCATAAGGTTCTAAAAAGGCGACGGTAATAGTTCTAACTGCTTCCAGAAAAAGCCCTACTCTCGACCAATGGGAAATCAGCAACAAACCATTGGTGGAAGTTCTGGTGGAGGTTCTACTGGGAACCAGAATAGCCAGAACATGGCGTATCCTTCGAAATGCCTGAAGTGTGGGAAAGATCATCTCACAAGGGACTGCACCATAAAGGGGATCATCTGCTTCAGATATGGCAAACTTAGCCACGTATCCCGAGATTACAATTAGGCGAAGGCTGAACCTTCGATCAATGCTGCAAGAGCCAAGAAACCACAAGCTAGAGGGTGAGTTTACACCATGAGCAGAGCTGAAGCCTCCTAGTCTGAAGACTTAATTCAAGGGGAAGGCACCATAGAAGGTAACCTTTTTACTGTACTGTTTGACTTTGGGGCAACCCATTCTTTCATATCATATGACTGTGTGCAAAGACTTGGTTTACCAGTGTCTACTTTACCTTTTGACTTAACTGTTTCTACCCCCACTGATAAACCGGTAGTTACTACCAAGGTCTGTTTAAATTGTCCATTGATTGTTGAAGGTCAAACCTTTTCTATCGATCTGATCTGTTTACCCCTTTCCCAACTAGATATAATTTTAGGGATAGACTGGTTGTCTTCCAACCATGTTCTATTAGATTGTTCAAAAAAAACCATAGTTTTCCCCATAGATGAGGATTCTAGATTTCTGACGGCCAACCGAGTTCAAGCTCTCTTGAAAGAAGGAGCTTATGGATACATGCTACTGTTTTCTTTGAAAGTCGAGAGCGAGGTTGATGTGGACACAATTCTAGTGGTGAATGAGTTTCCCAAAGTCTTTCCTGAGGATGTACCTGGTTTACCACCGGCGCGAGAAATAGAGTTTGCTATTGACCTTGTACCGGGAGCTGGTCCCGTGTCTATAGCACCTTATAGGATGGCACCAACAAAATTAGCTAAGCTCAAGAAGCAGCTAGAGGAGCTTTTAGAAAAGCAATTCGTCAGACCGAGTGTATCACCTTGGGGAGCACCAGTACTGTTAGTTCGCAAGAAGGATGGTTCATCAAGATTGTGTGTGGACTACCGACAGCTGAACAAAGTGACGATCAAGAACAAATATCCACTCCCCAGAATTGACAACTTAATGGACCAACTAAAGGGAGCAGCGGTATTTTCAAAGATCGATCTACGATTTGGGTATCATCAGATACTAGTGAAGACGGAGGATATACCCAAGACTGCTTTTCATACCCGATACAGCCATTATGAATACCTTCTGATGCCGTTTGGCATGACGAATGCACCAGCTATCTTTATGGACTACATGAACCAAATCTTTCATCCTTACTTGGATAGATTCGTTGTGGTCTTCATTGATGACATTTTGGTATACTCTCAAAATCAGGACGACCATGTTGAACACCTCAGTATAGTTCTTCAGATTCTGAAGGAGAAGGAACTGTATGCCAAACTGCCAAAATGTGAATTTTGGTTGGAAGAAGTTAAATTTTTGGGTCATGTTATCTTGAAGGATGGGATTGCAGTGGATCCATCAAAAGTGGAGGCAGTGCTATAATGGGAAAAGCCAAAGTCAGTGACGGAGATTCGTAGCTTCGTGGGTTTAGCCGGATATTACCGGAGGTTCATTGAGGGATTCTCCAAGATTGCTGGACCTCTTACTCAACTCACAAGAAAGAACCAAGCTTTTGAGTGGACCGACAGCTATGAATAGAGTTTCCAAGAGTTGAAGAATTGGCTGACTACCTCGCCAGTGTTAGTGCTACTCGATCCGAATGAACAATTTGAAGTGTATTGTGACGCTTCATACCAAGGACTAGGATCCGTACTTATGCAGCATGAAAGAGTAGTGGCGTATGCTTCAAGGCAATTACGAGTGCACGAGAAGAACAACTACTCGACGCACGACTTGGAGTTAGCGGCTGTAGTTTTTGCTCTGAAGATATGGAGGCATTTTCTCTACGGAGCGACATTCAACATCTTTTGTGATCACAAAAACTTGAAGTATTTGTATAATTAGAAAGAGTTGAACATGAGGCAACGAAGGTGGCTGGAGTTCCTGAAAGACTACGATTTCCAACTTCTGTATCACCCTGGCAAGGCGAATGTCGTGGCAGATGCCCTAAGTAGGAAGATGATCAGCTTCTCAGCCCTGATGATTAAGAAGAAAGATCTGATCGAGCAGTTCAGAGATGTATGGTCTTTCATGGAGTTAGAACCAGGAAAGATCTACATGAATATGGTTACCATCTCAAGTGAGCTGATGGATGACATACGGGAAAGCAGAAGGTTGACAAGTTCTTACAAGAAGTGAGAGAGCAAATGAAGCATGACAACGAAACAACATTTGCGGAAGGAACTGACGAAATTCTGAGATTCTGAGGTAGAGTCTGTATTCCCCATGACCAAGAGCTTAGAGAGTATATCATCAACCATGCTCACACAAGCCAGCTGAATATACATCCGGGCATAACAAAGATGTATCAAGACTTGAAGAAGTTGTTTTGGTGGCATGGAATGAAGAGTGACATCACTAGACGTGTATCGACTTGTTTAGTTTGTTAGAAAGCTAAAGTGGAACTTCAAAGACCAGTGGGATTACTGCAACCATTGTCTATTCCTGAATGGAAGTGGGACAACATTGCAATGGATTTTGTAGTGGGTTTGCCAAGGACAAGAAAAGGTCATGACTCGATTTGGGTAATCATGGACTGACTCACGAAATCAGCACATTTTCTTCCAATCAACATAAGATACAAACTGGAGAGACTGACCCAAATCTATATTGGAAAGATTGTTAGACTACATGGTGTGCCTACAAGTATTGTTTCGGATAGGGATCCGAGATTTACTTCACAGTTCTGGAAGAGTTTGCAAGAAGCGTTAGGGATAAAGTTACGTCTGAGTTCTGCTTATCACCCACAGACCGATGGTCAATCAGAGTGGACGATCCAATCTTTGGAAGATTTGCTTAGAGCTTGTACCATAGAACAGATTGGAAGTTAAGATGACGTTCTACCATTGATAGAATTCACTTACAACAACAGTTACCATTCAAGCATAGGGATGGCACCCTATGAGACTCTGTATGGATGATGGTGTCGAACACCCTTATGTTGGTACCAAGACGGCGAGTGCCTTACTATTGGACCAGATGTTATATAGCAGATAATTGAGAAGGTTAAGATAATTCAGGAGAAGATGAGGACGGCTCAGAGTCGACAAAAGAGTTATGCAGACCAAAGGAGAAAGCCTCTTGAGTTTGAGGAAGGCGAGCATGTATTCCTGAAAGTCACACCTACGACTGGGGTAGGCCGGGCCCTGAAATCTAGAAAACTCACTCCAAAATTTCTTGGACCATACCAAATTATTCGCCGAGTAGGTCCTGTAGCCTATCAAATAGCCTTACCCCATTTCCTCTCAAACATTCATAATGTTTTCCATGTGTCATAACTGCGAAACTACCTTCCTAACCCAAGTCATATCATAGCACCGGATACAGTACAATTAAAAGAGAACTTAACCTATGAGGCATCTCCTGTACGAATTGAGGATAGAAGGATAAAACAACTAAGAGGCAAGGAGATCTCATTAGTGAAGGTAATTTGGAATAAAATAACTGGAGACACAACTTGGGAGCTGGAAGATAAGATGAAGGAGCAACACCCACAATTATTCTAAGGTATGCAAATTTTGAGAACAAAATTTCTTTTTAGAAAGGAAGAGTTATAACACCCCGAAAATTATTTATTTTATCATTAATCATCATTTTATAATATTTATAATTTTTGAGAATTTTTGTGAATTTTTTTGAAAATATCGATTATTTTAATATATTCTTCGTTTTATGTGTGCACTGAGCAGAGACAGTCAAATGCCCCGAAAAATTGTTTATTTCATGACAAATATCTATTTTCTAGTATTTGTGATTTTTAAGAATTTTTGTGAATTTTTCTAAAAACGTCGAATATTTTAGTATATTCTCATTTTGCGTGCGCGCTGAGCGAAGCCGAGATAACAAAACATTTTTCCTGAGGCTGGCAAACCTTGAACTGTCAACGTGTCGACAGGGGATCTTACTAAACCCGAGGCCAGGCACAATTTGCGAGATTTTCATTTTTCAAGATTTTATCTGATAAATAAAATCACTGTATCATAAAATTATCCGATGAATAATAAATTATTATTTTCATTAACTGTAACTTTTATTCACTAAGAAAATAATTCTAATAGTGTAATCAATTATTTGTTCAAGTGTATTTAATTAAGAAGACAAGTTTACTATGCACTTTTATTGAGAAATGTGTAAAGCTTCTCAAGGAAGCTTCCAGGAAGCTTCTAGGAAATTTCCTCCAAGCTTCCCAAGGAAGCCATGCACTCCCTCTCTCCTCTCTCCTTGCTCACGGCAGCAGCTCCCTTGGGAGCACAAAATTGTGCTTCAATTCATTTAATCAAATCTATTCAAGTTTCCAAAATTCAAAAGCTATCACTTTTAATTTTCCTTTTCACTTCTCTCTCTAACCTTCATCTTTCTCCTTCACAAAACATTTTCTCGTCCTTCTCTCTAGAGGCTCACGGCCACCACTCCTTCCACACCCGATCCATCACAAAAATTTCATCCAACCCCATTTTCTTAATCCTCTCCATCTCCTAAACACTTTTCTAGTTGGTGGTTCTTTGAAAATCCTTCATTTTCACCATTTTCTCCAAGCTTCAAGCTTAGGGTTTTTGGGTAAGTTTATTGATTCTTCACTTCCTTTTTCTCATTTTCATTTCTATGGTCTTCTTGGTGACCATCCATGCTTTATTTTACAAGCATTGGTATTTTTTTGATGAAGTTGAAATTTTAGGGTTCTTGGTGGTGACCAATCTGAAAATTGCAAGGAGATTCTAGGAGGCTTCTCATGTTTTCTTCACTTTGGTAAGAGGAAGACACTCTTCCTCAACCTCTATTAGCACTTAGAATCCTTGTTTGTGGTTGATTGTGAGAAAACCCTGATAAGGGTTATTCTTTGTTTGCATGATTAATATGTTTGCATGTTGTTTGCACCTTGTTTATGCTATTGAATTGATTGTTTGTGTATGTTGATATATTGGAATGGTTTAGATGGCATGAAATGGAAAAAAATAATGTTGGAATCCGTCTTGGATGGCCACAGTTTTGGGGCCCAAAAATTGGGGTTCTTTGTGAACAATTGTAACAAGTGGAAAACATAATTAATCAAGTGTACATTATATAACTAATGGAGAGAAAAATTTGGGGACTTACTCCCCTAGGGAGGCCACGGCCTCTAGGGCCTTTTGGGACTTGATTATGCAACTTTGGTGACCTTGTAACATAAATAAATCAAGTGATTAAATTATTAGTAATGGGATAGAAAATTAGCAAATTGAAAGACTTGGATATACCTTGAAATTCATAAATTTTAAAGAACCAAGAATGAAATTTTTCATAAGACTTAGGGTAATTTTAATTAGGGCAAGAACAAGAGAGTGTGAGGCTTTGAGATCTTAGAATAACCTTCTAAGTGTATGAGAATAAATTATATTAGAAAATTTAATTAATTATGAGAATTCAATTAGAGACGAACCTTGTAAGGAAGGCTAACTTTAAGTAAGAATTCATAATAGACCTTAAAAATGTATTAATTTATTTAATTTCAATATTATGATATTATGGGTCCATGTGAGTGACCAAAAATGTGTTGATTCTTACTTTGGCCAATTGTGGCATATTGTGGAATAGTATGTAATGATGATCATACATGTTTATGCATAGGGTCTTTATGCATTGTGAAGGTCCTTTGGACTGTTGTTAAGGCCAAGTTGCCTAGGAGATTGAACACACCTTAGTGCGGGTGCAAGTAGACTAGTGTAGGTCATATCGTTTACCATGGGGGTGTCGAGGTGCGGGTACCTCGCAATGGATAGTTGGTAACTCTTCTGTCCGTGGGGTAGACCGATAACGCACTGACGTTCCTGACCGGGCACTGTGCTATGTCGTGATCTAGTGTAGACTGTTTGTACAATGCCATAATGTGCACGTGGATAAACTGATGAATTATAGCACTTTGGCCGCGACAGCTGAGTTGCAGACGTGTCTCCTGATCTTTCTCTTCGATTGTTTGCGCATAGCTCTATGGAGTAGGATTTTGACTTTGTATGCATGTACATAGTGGGTCCATATGTTATCTGGAATTTGTTTATTATTATAATTGGAACTGTTGTGCTACTGTTATATATTTGCCTGCAACTGCTTATTTGTTTATTTCTGATATTTAATGCTTATGGTTATTATTTGATATACTCTGTGGGCGCTTCGCGCTGTTTTGTTTCTTGCTGCTATAATTGGTAATGATGGTAGGATGTCTTACCTCTTTCCTGTATTTCTGTTATTTTCTACTTGTATATTATGTTCCATCGAAGACGACGGCAAGGAGGTTGGAGCTCCCGATTTCCCCGGCTTCTTGCCTGATCACGATTAGCATCTACTGTGGAGCATGGAGGCACGCATGTGCGGATTCCTAGGTGATGTGCGTCTGACATTCCTTGGAGGGCTAGACTGATGGCATATTAACCTGAATTCTGACCGCTGTGTCTACTTGGGAGACGTGTCGATCTCTTTGGCCTGGAGACGTCATGAGCCATCGATCTTTACTTGTTGCATCAGCCTGCGTTTGGAGTTTTATCTGCCCATCCGGGAGATGTGGGGTGACCGCTACTACACCCCACAGGAGGACTCTTTTGATTCCACTGCTCGGGCTCTGGCCCGTGGCTCTGTGGCTCCTATGGAGGTTTCCTCAGATGAGGAAGAGCCCGAGGAGGTTCCCGAGGAGGACCTTGCGGAGGATCCTGAAGAGGATCCTGATACGATTCCTCCTCATCCGAGGGACTGATATTCTTTGGTAGCTACCGATGGTCGCGCAGTGTTTTATTTTGGGGGCCTGATGTCTTTTGTAGTGGGCTGTATATTTTTGATATCTTGAGGATGTATATGTATGACCCTTTGGGCAGGTATAGTTTTGCTTTTTGGTATACCAGACTTTGTAACCAAACAGATTTGATGTAAGTATATATACATATATGAATATGCAATGTTTGATCCAATGTATGCTTTACTTCTGTCTTGCTCTTTTATTGTCATTTACGGTAATCATCGTTATTATGCCTTACAACTAAATTTTATTAATTATAATAAAAAATATTCACCAATTTAATTATATAACTATAATCAAGTAAATTTATATTATATTATAGAGAACCGGGTCTTAACTTATATAATTTTATTTCCGCATTGTAATTGACAATGTGACGTTCCCTCCCAAAAAGGGGCGTTACAGCTACTCCTATAGGTAACTCTTGCTATTTGGACAAGGATGAAGGAGGTAAATCTATAGAAATTACAAAATATAGAGCTATGATTAGCTCGCTCTTTTATCTCACTGCAAGTAGGCCTGATATAATGTTTAGTATATGCATGTGTGCTAGATATCAAGCTAATCCTAAAGAATCATATCTTTGTGCTATAAAATGAATTATGAAATATCTAATAGGCACATCACAAATGGGTTTGTGGTACCCTAAGGGTGCCTCATGTAGCCTTATTGGGTATTCCGATTCTGATTTTGCTGGATGCAAAATGGATAGGAAGAGCACTAGTGGGACATGCCACTTGCTTAGTGTAATGTGTAACACCCTCCTTAGGGCGTCACACTTCGTGTTACTCAATTACCAAATTACTCCTTCATTGGAAAATCGTGCTTGTAATATAAATACGAGTTATAAAATTTCTTGATGATAGTAAGATAAATTTAGTGAAAAATAAAAACATAACAACATTGTCACAAATTATTTACATCGTATATACCCAAATCATAGTATTGTCATATTTTAATATATACAACTAGACTCTCAAAATATTTAAACTTTAATTTAAACTAACATACTGCTCAAGTATTACTACACATCAGAACCCTCAAACGGGTCCTTCTCAGACTCCTCAAAAGATGGAAGTCCGACTTGACGCGAAGTCCTACGGACAGGTATCCGCGCAGACAACACTATACTAGTCGCACTCGGAGTATGATAGTATACTTCCCAATACTGTCTAATTGACAATGGGAACTCTAAATATTAATATTCACACTATTGTCCAAGATGTAGTCTACTCAATCTCATATACACAAGGAAACGAGACTCCTCCATCACTTCAAAACTCAGCGTCCTCAACAGAATCGCTTCTTCCTCAACTTCTTGCTCAAGTTCTCGCTCAACGTCTTTAAAATTATAAATACAATATAGAATAGACATACAAAGAGGTGAGATCACCTACGCTAATACCAGTATGGTAGCAATGAAGATAAACACATACAAATTCTCATACCAACACATCATACATTATTACAATTATGTCACCATTATCATTTATCTAACACATATCATATCTCATATCAACACATCATACAAAATTACACTTATGCCAACAATATCATTTATCATCATAATTCATACAATAAGCCATAATTACGATCATGTCCTTATCAACATTCAATTGTTCAATAATTCAATTATCATAAACAATAATTACGATAATACTCTCAGTATCTCTACATATGCACTTAGACTCAATTTCCTACTCCATGGAGCTACAACTCAGATCGGAAAGAGTGATCGTAAAGATCTGTCTACACTACATGCCTCGGACCACGTGCTCAATTTTTGCACATCTAGCATATGCACCAGTCTTTGTCAAATCTTGATTACGGATAGTGTCTCGGTCCGGATCATTGGTGTGTTATATCGGTCTAACCCACGTACAGAAGAGCTACCAACTGCACATTGTAGGCAACCCGCACCCCAATGCCCCCAAGGTCAACGAAAGACCTACACTACGCATATCGCACTCACTCAGGAGGTGTATTCTCTCCTTCTTAGCAAATAGCCTTATCCAGTCCATCGGACCTTTTCAATGCATATACAAATGCACCTTTCTCAATTCAATTCATTCTATCATATTCTCAATTAAATTTTCTTTACCTCAAGTTCGGGGTCCTCATATTGGCCCAACAGTGTCATTACTGTAATTTCATCACGAAACCATATTTTTCGCATTTTCTCAATCGCGCAACAGTTCTGTCGCATTTTCAAATCACATATCAATTTTTCATCGTTTCTCAATCGCGTAAAATATTTTTCACATGTTTTAAACAAAAAATACTATTTTCCTCATTTAACACCAAAATTCAACTTCATTTTTTTATATGTGCATAATAACCTCTCAAAACAAATATTTGCTTTATAATCCTCATTTAAATAATATTTTCACAACAGTCCCTCATAAAATTCACATTTACAAAATAGTCCCTCGTAAAATTCATATTTACAAAATAGTCTCTCGTAAAATTTATATTTATGAAATTGTCCCTCATAAAATTCATATTTACAAAATAGTCCCTCCAAAACATAATATTTACGTTTTAGGCCCTCAGAAATTATTATTTACAATATGGCCCTATTAAAAATGAAAATTACTATTTTGCCCCTCTAAAAATCATAATTACAATATTGCCCCTTTAAAAATCATAATTACAGTATGGCCCCTTTTAAAAATAAAAATTACAATATTGCCCCTCTAAAAATCATAATTATAGTATGGCCCCTTTAAAAATGAAAATTACTGTTTTACCCCTCTAAAAATCATATTGATAATAATTCATTTTCCCAAAAATCATTTTACTTTGCTATACTCAAATTTGTCCCAAATTCATTTAAATCTCTCAGTCCTCATTTTAATTCATCAGTTTAATTATATCCGATTATTTTCCCACAACTTTCAAACTTGTTCAAATTCATTTGTTTTTCATTTAAATCCTTCATTTTCAATTGAATCTCTCATTTTCAGGACTTTGGTCTTTTCTAGCCTAGTATGGCCGTAAGCCTTAAGCTCTTTGGAGCTCTCATAAAATCGGTTCATCATATTATTCACATCTTACTTTACTCATACATTTTCATGCACACAATTTCATACATACAAACATATATCAAAGCAATAGACATAATATCACACATGCAAGCACAAAAACACAATCATACACAACATAAACACAATCAAATAGCATCAAACAATTGGTGAAGAACCCTTATGGATTTTTCCACCGTACAAAACCATCCCCACACCACCAAAACTTGGTTGGTGAGGTTAAATCTCCCTCTTACCTCTTGAAGACAAGCTTTTCGGTTAGTTTTTCTCTTTTCCTTCAAATTCGTGTAATCCCCCAAACAAATCCCTAAAATTCTTAAACAATTAGTAAAAACACAAACAAGGTTTAATATTGAAAAATCATGGAACAATCATGGTTAGAAAAATTAGAAATCCAATTTTGAACCATAAAATCAAGACTTACCCTTAAGTAAGTAAGCAAAAGGTTGGATTTTGGACAAGATAGAGTAGGATTTTGAAAAAACTGTGAATGAAAAGTGTTTAGAATAGGATTTGGGTTTAGGAAGTATGATGAGATAAAATTATAGAGGTTTGGTTGTATGAGTAGAGAGCTTGGCCGAATAGAGAGGAAAGAAAATAGAAGAAAAAGTGTTCTTGGTTCTTGCTATTTTTGGAGAGAAAATGGATAGATTAACTAGGATAAATATGAAATAAAAGTGAAGAGTGTAATATGAAAGGGCTGCTGCCGTGTGGGTAGTTTTAGTGAGGTTGAGTGATTGAATTTGCATGGTAAATATCCTAGAGTGTTCACATTGGTTAAGCACATGGCTTATATCATTGGATGGTTCAAGAACCATGTAGAATCAAGCCAAGTAGCCTCCTTGATTGCAGCCCAAAAACCATGTGGTCTTCATCTTTTTAGGGACTTAATTATTCTTAAATTACTCCTAATTGCATGCTAATTAATTAGGGAATTAGTTAGGTTAAATATCCTAACCAATCTTAATTAATATTCTAATCATATAACTAATTAGTTTAATATATATTAGTATATATTATAACCTTTAATCAATATTAAGATATCTAATTAATATTTAGATTATAATTAATTAAGAACTAAACTAGTTCACTTAGTTTGCTAATTAGGTAATTAGATTAGTCAAATTAAGCTTAATTAGCTACTAACCAAATTCAAGCCTATTATTTTTGACTTAATTCTAACCATTGATTCATCTTTAATTCCTAGCCATAGATTACATCTAAGGTAGATATCAATTGGTCATAAAACTAGCATTCTAATCTCACCATTGATTAGATCAACGGCTAAGGTTAAAGGCTTCCTAACTAAGTCTTCATCCAACGGTTCATACTAAAGTCCAAGCCACTAAGTTTGACTTAATCTCAACCCTTGATTTTAACTTTAATTTCTAGCCCTTGATGTAATCTAAGGTGGATATTGCTTAGTGATTTTATCTAGATTCATTTTACACCATTGATCGAATCAATGGTTAAGATTAAAAGCATCTAAATTATGCTTTTCATCCAATGGTCCTAAATAAAGTCTATGCTTCTTTCGTTGACTCATTCTTATTGGTTTAGAAAGTCAAGCCACTTTCGTTGACTTGCTCTCATTGGCTAGAATTTGTCCAGTCAGCACAGTTGACTGCTTTTCCTAAACGCGGGTCCCACAGTACTTTTAAAGACCTGTGGTCAAATCGAAGCAGATTTTTACTATTTTTGAGACAAGAGGTAATCTTGTAATATAAAATAATATTATAATAATATAAAATTATTTTATTACACAGTTAAATCAAAAAAATTATAAGATTAATAAATATATCAATCAGAATTGGGTTTAGTAAGATCCCCCAGCTCCAATTAATTAAAATAAGAATTTCCCCAGCCCGAAAATTATTATTTTCCTGACCCGGAGCAAATCACACAAAACAATCAAAAACAGTATCGGAATAATCAAATTATTTTTATAATGCACAGAAAACACAAAACAGTGTAATTCGGTCAGTTCTATAACATAGTCTAAAATTTGGGATGTTACATAATGCCCCTTTTTGGGAGGGAATGTCACATTACAAATTACAATGCGAAAAAATGAAAACATAAATCAAGACCCAGTTCATTATATTAACACTTAAAACTTGTTTGATTATAGTTGTATAAATAAAATGGTGAATATACTTTTTTTTTATTAAATATATATTTGTACTCGATAACTTGTTCATCAATAAAGTATTCAAATGTACTAATACTTAAAAGAAAATCACAAGTAGGTATATATATATATATTTGTTTAAATGTAAGCAAAAAACATAAAGACTAATTCATACATCCATGCAAAAGATACATCATATATATATACTGTTTAAATACGGGCTGTGAGTCATTAATTACATCAAGGCTCATCAAAAAGAAGCCTAAGCTTTACAAGCCCCCAAAAATGATATATAGCCCCCAAAAAGAATATCAAGCCCTAAAAATACGAATAGCCATCAGTGACTATTGACAGTATTAGCCCCTAGGAAGAGAAGGAAGGAACTGTGTCAGGATCCTCCTCGGGTTCCTCCTCAGGGCCTTCTTCATCAGAGGAAACCCTCATTGGAGCCACTGAATTACAGGCCGGGGCTCGGGCAATGGAGAGGAATGAATCCTCTCGTAGGGTGTAGTGAGGTTCACCCCACATGTCCCTAATGGGCATGTAAAACTCTAAATGTAATCTGATGCTACAGGTGTAGATGGGCGGATCATAATACCCCCAAGCCAGTGATACCATCACATCCCCCATGTAGACGCAACGATCAGAACTGAAGTTAATGTGCCAGCAGTCTGGACCTCCGAGGAAGGCCAAACGCACATAACCCAAAAATCCACGTGGAAGTGCCGCCATGATCCAAAAGTAGGTGCTAGTCGCAGTCGGGCCAGAAACTGGGGAACTCATGGACCTCGCCCCTCTTGCTAACGTCTTCGATGGAACATAGATACAAATAGAATAGCAACAAATATAGAAAAGAGGTAAGATATTCTACATTCATTACCTATTATGGTAGTAAAGAAACAAAACAGCACGTGACGCCCACATAATATTTCAGAAATGGTAATCAACATTAAAACAGATAATAAACAATTTAGCATATACAGGCAGTTATAGCAGTAATGAAACAACAGATTAAATTCCCATATAAACAGTAACTATCAAATGGTATGGCGACTCACTATGCACATGCACATGGTACCAAAAACCTACTCCATGGAGCTAGACATAAAATATTCAGAGAGAATGATCAGGGAGACATGCCAGTATCTCGTCAGCCATGAAAATCAAGTGCTTTCAAGAAAATAATCAATCATATTGCGCAATAAGGCTTTATACAGCGGCATTCCCACAAGATATCGATATAGGAAAGTGTCTCTGTCAGGATTGTCGGTGAGTTTGCATCGGTTTGTCCCATGGTCCAGAGAGGCTACCAATTGCCCACTGTGAGATGCCTGCGCCTCGACGCCTTCAAGGTCAACTACAGGACCTACACTAGTCTATTCGCACCCGCACTAAGGTGTGATTCAACTCCTAGGTAACTTGGCCTTAACAATAGTCCAATGGATATTTTTAATACATGTTTCAGTCATGCTCATCATGTCAGACTATATCAATCAGCTTCAAATGCATGTGGATTCAATATATACATGTATATTCATATACGAATCATAATTCATATCATATCATGTCATATCATTTATCAACAAGGTTTGATCCTATTCATGGATCCACATCAAGCCAATAACAAACTTTAAGGGTAAACACAACCCCATCCATAGTTATGATAAAAGTTAAACCTTAGGTTCATTATGTTTCTCACAACCTCACCTATACTCATGTTCTTTCTTTATTCCAAAATTATTTTAAACCATAAGGCAAACTATCATTCTTGGTTCTTTCCATTTTATGAATCCCTAATCAACTTCTAATCATTCAATTAATTATGTTTAATAGGTTTATCTTAGTGCTAAAGCCTCATAATGAGTGCTCAAGGAGACCGGATGCCTCCAAGGGGCTAGAAAAGCCTAAAATCCTTCGTAAATCATATTACACGGCCTAGGGAGGATACACGGCCATGATTCCATGGCCTGGCCAAAATACACGGCCGTGTCGCCATACACGGCCTAGGCTGTGTATGTCTCTGGATTTTCTATTCTGGCACGCTGGAGTACACAGTCGTGTACCGCTCTGTAAATGCAGAAAACCACCAGAAATTAAACCAACTTTCATACAATCCAATATCTATCATCATACATCTAAATCCTACCATTCAAACAATCAATACACAACAAAGAGTTTCTCACTACCAAAATGGGTTGAAGAAAATAATCTTCCTCTTACCATAGTGAAGAACAAAGAAAGCAAGCTCCTTTTGTCCTTGGAATTTCGTGCTTCACCACCCCAAGATCCTTGGGTGTTCAAATCCAAAAAATAAAAATCAAAGAGTGGAAATGGTATCCATAGTCACCAAAGTGACCATGGACCACAAAAATGAGGTGAAACGGGGAAGAAAGTTGAGAGCTTTACCTCAAAACTTGAAGCTTTGGAGCTGGGTTGTGAAGGACGAAAATGGAGAAGTCAAGAGGAGTCCCACAAAGAAGAAAGCTTGGAGATGATGAGGGGAAACAATGGTCCAAGTTAGCTTGAGCATGGAAGCTTGAAAGCTTAACAATGGAGTGTGTGAGTGTGGGAGAAGAGAGGAAGAAAGAGAGACCTACGTGAGTGAGAGGGGGAGAAAAGAGAGAATGAAATGTGAATAGGGAAGTAAAATGAAATAACCCTCTTTGGCTTTTCCCTCCCCCAACCGTGCAGCAACTTAGAGAGGAGAGAGAGTGGAGTGGTTGGGAGGAAACTTCCTAGAAGTTTCCCTTGAAGCTTCCTTGAGAAGCTTTGCACGCTTCTCGATAAAGTAAAGTGTGAGGTCACTTAGATGATGTCATAAAAGTAACTAGATAGAAATAATCTACTAGAGCTATTACTCAGTGTACAAAAATTATAGTTAGTGTAAATAATATTTTATTGTCTCTCAGATAATTAATTATTTTATGATTTTATTTATCAGATAAAATCTCGTAAAACATAAACTTCGTAAATTATGCCCAGCCTCGGGTTTAGTAAGATCCCCCGTCGATGTTTCCATAGTTCAAAGTTTACCAGCCTCAGGGAAAACATTTCAATCGCCCTTCCCCTCAAAGAACACATATCACAAAGGAGAAGGAACCTCATCCATTTAAATGCTATGAATGTGGAGAACCGGGACACATGAAGATGGAGTGTCCAATCTATCAAAGGAAAGTGGAAAATATGAGAAGAGGTCCTTAAAGGAGAATAAAGAAAAAAAAGCCTACATAGCTTGGGATGATAATGACATGGATTCAACTGATAGCTCAGACAATGAGAAAGCCAATCTATGTCTTACGGCTAAAGGAGAAGAGGAAGATGAAGATGACACGGAGGTAACATCCTCTGTAACATCCCAATGTTGATATCCCGATATATTTGACATATATTGTAACATCATAATACCAGTATCTCAATATATATAGCATACAAGGAGATACGTAACATTACAACGTCACTACATACATAATAACCTGATAGATATATCCATAATGTTCGTTGGAAACATTATAGAGAGCCATATGAAATGCAAAAAACATAAACATCATAGTAAAATGCATATACATATACAACATTAACCTTAGCAAAGGCTTGAAGTATTACATAATTCTTAACATTACAAAGAAGTATTAAAAGATACAACATTTATAACATAAACTATAAAGCTACTCTAGTCTTTAGCTTCCTTTTTCTTCTTGTTCTTAGAAGAACTTTCACCCGAAATTACATGGTACACAGCGGGGTGAGAAACAAAATTTCTTAGTATGAGTAAACCAAAACTAGCATACATAACATAATAAACATAATCTTAACACATACTGAATAAGATATGTTTAAAGCATCTACAAGGTCTAACTTTAGCATCTAGATAAACCAAGTTAACATACATTTCATACATACATGCTTAGTCCAACTTAGAACTAAGATGTTAGGCTTAGGAATACTGGTTTAGTATATTATCTTGTGGTAAATAGAGAGAAAGCTCATCCTCATATCACATGTACCCTAGCATGCTGAGAAGTTCAGGCTAAATCCTTATTCAAAAGAACCTTACTGACTCCCCACTTATCTCCTTTGGACTTAATGATGGTGTACAACATCAAAGGATACTCACATAGATCAATACTACTAATCATTCCTATCATACAAATATCTAAACACCAACACATCACTCATCACTCTCAAGTGATATACTTTACCACAAAAGTAGCCTAAGGTGCTAGATACTTACTTAAAGCAAACCATAACTCTTGAATGCTCAAAGGTTTAAACTTTCTCATACTTGCTTGGTGATAATTTCCCTCTTGAAAATATCCTTATTTATGCCTTAACACACTTTAGGAAATATATATAAATGATCCCAACTAGTCAAGAACTTGAAAACATCATAAATGACATTTTTGGAGTTCCAGGGCCTCACGCCGCGGCGCCTTAGCCACGAGTTTCAGTACTGGATGTAGCATCACTCTCAAGCTACAGCGCCACACACCTCACGCTGTGGCGCACGCAGCAAAACCAATCTCATACTACGACGTAACTGATCTGTTAAAAATTTTAGTATCTTAAATGCCTTTTGTTTGATCTCATTAGACTCTATATGTGCTCAATTATTGACATTTAGCTAAGTTTCTATTATAAAGCTTAATTGGATGTTTATTGTGAAACTATGCTTAAATGTGGTTATAAACACTCATAAATGAATTATGATTTTCAAGAGATCTTTGAGTGTTTGAGTCCATTAGCATCAAACCAAGCTTGATGACCATTTAAGGAGGGAGATGAATACTTAAGAACATCAGTTTTATCCCTAGAGGCAAAGGAAGAAGAGCATTCGTGAAGAATCAAGGTTGCATTTGAAGAAAGTGAGTGACACGGCTCATGTCATCTGACACGGGGTAGGCCGTGTACGTCTTTGTATTCACAAGAGAATTCAGTTTTAAGCTCTGACCGATAACACGGCCCGTGTCACATGACACGGGCTAGGCCGTGTTCTTCTTTGACTTTGAAATTAGTTGGAAGTGTGTTACTAGATTCAGACATGGGTAGGGCCGTGTCATATGACACGGCCCATGTCATTGGTTCAGAAATTTAAATTCAAATTTTAATGTTGTATTAGGTATCCAAACTTATAAATAGGGTTGCTTAGAGCCCCTAAAGGATATTTGGATAGAGAGAGCCGTCAAGGGAACTGAGGGAAACACAAAGACCAAGAAAGAGAGAGATTCGATTGAGGATTGGAGACTCGGATTCGAGCGATCAAAGATCAATCATTCTCAAGCCTTGGAAACTAGTTTGATCTTTATTTTTCTTTTCTTCTTTTATTCTGAATAATGTCTTTCTTTAATTCTTCTTCTGTTTTTGAATTTGTCATATGTGGCTAAACTTCTTGATTAGTTAAGGGAAGATGAAACTCTAGTTTTGATTATGTGAATCTTGCATATTTATTTATATCAATACAGTTATATTTTTATTCATATGTTTTTGATCTTAAATCAATATAAAGGTCTTTATATTCTTGCCAAATTTTGAGAGTGGTAAAACTAGGATTGCTATGCATGGTTATGGTGGTAAAATTAGTAAAACATATGATCTAAGTAATTTAATTCCGGTGTGTGATTAGATCTTAGTGTGATTGATTTTTTAATTCTTAATGCAATCATTAGGTAGGTGTAAGAGCGGTTGCTTTACAAATAACTAATGATTAGAGTTTGATTTGAGCGGTTGCTGAATTAAGTGAAACTTAAGGAAAATAGGGGATTTATCTCACAATCACATAAGAACATAATTGATCATATTGGTATAAAGAGTATGTAAGTTAACATAATCATATAAATCTAGTGGTGGATTTCATCTCTTAACTAATATCTTTAATTTGGTAATTCAATTTGTGTTTACTATCTTTGTTTTAAGTGTAATTTCTCTTTTTAGTTTTAATTAACAAAACCTCCCTTTTTACATTTTACTATTTTTAAGGGTTTAAATTAGGAAGCAATCTATAGTGTTAATTGATTTAGTTCTCTGTGGATCGACCCTTGCTCACTACAATTGGTTGTAAGGTTTTTATATATTTGGTGGAACTTGGCAACTATTTTTTATATTATTTTTAATCACAATCCACACAACACCAAATTTTGGCGCCGTTGCTTAGGAACTAATTTTCCAATTGCACTATTAATTTATTTCCTATTTTTCTCTCTATTTTTGTTTTAGTTTTAATAGTTTTAGTCGTTCTTTTCAACTGTCTTGCAGGTGTTCATGTCCGATGAAGAGGTGAACAAACAATTGGGAAATTTAAGGCAATACTTTGAACAAATCAGCTCGCAACATCAAATCCCCCTCCAATTCACACCTGCTGACGTTGAAGCTGCCCGTCACATAGACTTTTCAAGTTCTGAGGCATTTGAGATATCTGAGTCACTTGAAGAAGTAGTGATGGCAGAAAATACGTTAAGGATGTTGGGTGCTCCAGACTTGAACCAACAACCTCTGTGCATAGAGATTCCTGAGAATGAGGAGGCATTTGAGTTAAAATTTGGTCTAATCCATCTTTTGCCATCTTTCAATGGATTAGCCAGAGAGGACCCTAACAAGCATCTGAAGGAAATCCATGTGGTGTGTTCTAGCATGAAGCTCACAGGAATTTCAGTGGAGCAAGTCAAGTTGAGAGCTTTTTCGTTCTCTCTAAAAGATTCTGCAAAGGAGTGGCTATGCTATTTGCCACCTGGATCCATCCAGTCATGGCAGGACATGGCTCAAGCTTTCCTGCATAGGTATTTCCCTGCTTCAAAGGCCGCCACTATCAAAAAAGAAATTTGCGGTATCCAACAAAGGCATGGAGAATCACTTCATGAGTACTGGGAAAGATTTAAGAGATTGTGTGCTAGTTGTCCTCAACATCAAATCAGTGAAAAACTTCTGATATAGTATTTCTACGAAGGTTTGCTAGTGATGGACCACAACATGATTGATGCTGCTAATGGAGGAGCTTTGGTTGATAAGACTCCTCGAGAAGCTAGAAACTTGATATCTAGAATGGCTGCAAACACTCAACAATTTTTCACTTGGAATGACATAGGAGTGAGAGTAGTTAAAGAGGCCGACATAATTAGTTTGCAGCAACAAATGATCCAGTTGACTGCCATGGTTCAGAAGTTAATGGACAATGGGAAAGCACCGGTACAGGCATGTGGGATTTGTTGCTCTTCAGGACATCCCACCGATATGTGTCCCACTCTGCAAGAGGACATAAATAAGGAGGCCAAGGCAGTGGGGGGATTTTCTGCACCATCCAAGAATTATAACCTCTACTACAACACATATAATTCGGGGTGGAGAGATCATCCCAACTTTAGCTATGCAAAGCAGCCCCAAGCTCAACCTCAAGCTTATGGACCTTTAGGGTTTCGGAAAAGGCAAGCACCTTTTCCTCAGAGGCAGCAACAAGTTCAAGCTCCTAAGCAACCTGAGCCTTCACTAGAAGAGTTAATGAGACAAATGGCCACCAATAATATTCAGTTTCAACAAGAAACAAGGGCCACCATCAGTACCTTGCAAAACCAAGTGGGACAGTTAGCCATTGAGATCAACAAGGTTCAGAGTCAAATTTCTGAGAAACTTCCCTCACAGCCAGAGGTGAATCCAAGAGAAAATGCTAGTGCTGTCACCTTGTGAAGTGGGAAGACACTAGACGAACCCACATTTTCCCAAGTCACTGAAGACAAAGCTCAAAAGCCTAAGGAGGTAGAAGAGGAGGGGCTTAATACTAAGACCCCTAAGGTAAGTGTTTCTGAACCACTCCCTAAATATGTCACTAAGAAAAAAGAAGTTAACATTCCTTTGTTAGATGCCATTAAGCAAGTGCCTAGATATGCTAAGTTCTTAAAAGAATTATGCACTAACAAAAAGAAGTTAAAAGGTAATGAAAGGGTCCAAGTGGGAGCAAATGTTTCAGTTGTTTTTAATAAGAAACTCCCAACTAAATGTAAGGATCCTGGCACATTCACTATACCATGCACTATAAGTAACACCAGGTTTGAGAGGGCAATGCTAGATTTAGGTGCATCTATTAATGTCATGCACTTTTCTATTTATGCATCTTTACATCTAGGACCTTTAGAACTAACTAGAGTTATCATTCAACTGGTAAACAGGTCTAATGTATACCCTAAGGGGGTTGTTGAAGATGTTTTGGTGCAGGTAAATGAATTAGTGTTTCCGACAGACTTCTATGTGTTGGACATGGAGGAGGATAAATCCCCTAACTCTGCTCCCATTATGTTGGGGAGACCATTCCTAAAAATTGCACGGACTAAAATTGATGTGCATTCGGGGACATTAACTGTAACACCCTAACTTTTGGGTTAATTACAATGTTGTCCTAAATGTACTATTTTATATTTTCTGTGAGTTATAAATTGAATTTGACTGTTTCGTGAGTATATTTCACTGTTGTGTATGATTTGCTCCGAGCCAAGAAAATAATAATTTTTTGGCCGAAAAAATCTTATTTTAATTATTTGGAGTTGGGGGATCTTACTAAACCTAATTCTGAGTGATATGTATATTAATCTTTTAATTTTTAGGATTTAACTATGCAATAAAATAATTTTATATTATTATAATATTATTTTAATTGACAAGACTCTACTGTCTCAAAAACATTAGAAATCTGCTCCAAGATGACCATGGACCCGAAAAAGTCTGTGGGACCCGGTTTAGAAAAGCAGTCAACATTTCTGACTAGACTAAATTCTAAACCAATAAGAGTTGGTCAAATAAAGTGGCATGAACTTTATTGTGGACCATTGGATGAATAACTTGATTTAGAAGCCTTGATCATGACCATTGATCAAATCAATGGTGTGAGAACAATCTTAATAAAATCACTAAGTGATATCTACCTTAGATTAAATCAATGGCTAGGAAATAAAGTTAGTTTCAATGGCCAAGATTTAGTCAATAATAGTGGCTTGACTAATTAGCTAATTAAACCTAATTTAGTTATTTTAATTGCCTAATTAGGGAACTAAGTGAACTAACCTAATTACTAATTAGTTCTAATCTAGTTACTAATTAGATACCCTAAATTCTATCTAGAAGCCATGACTAAGCATGACATAGGCAATGACCTAGTTAATTAATTAGCTATGTAAAATTAGAATGTTAATTAAGTGTAATTAAGAAACCTAACCTAATTAACTAGCTATCTAATTAGCATGCAATTAAGCATTAAGTGAAGTCAAACCAAGTCCCTAACCCCCCTTGTGTTCCACGGCCAAGAGGCCATTTTCTACCAAGTTCTATTATGTTATAGGTCCATCCAAGTGACCATTGCATGATCAATTAATGACATAGGCCATGTGCCTTCTAAATGTGAACACAATAGGATATTTACTATCAAAGTAAATCTCTTAATCTCTCTTATACTCACCTCACGGCTGCACAACTCAATTACACTCTCATTATTCACTTTTTCACTCACCTAAAAAGCTTAGTTTATTTCTCTCAAATCTCTCAAAAACACCAAACCCTTTTCCTTGCATTTTCTCTCTAAGTTTCGGCCTTCTCACTCAAATTCACTATCCATCTTCTATAATTTTTCCTCTTTACATTTCCTAAACCTAAACCACCTCCTAAACACTTTTCATTTAGAAGGTTTTGTTAAAATCCTACTTCTTGTACTTCAAAATCCAAACTTTTGTTTACTTCCCTAAAGGTAAACTCTTGATTCTTTGGTTTTAATTTAAGTTTCTGATTTTCTATACCATGATTGTTCTATGGTTCTTCAATATTAAGCCTTGTTTGTGATTTTGCTAATTGTTTAAGAATTTTAGGGATTTGTTATAAGCCACACGAAAAATCAAAAAGGAGGGGGAGACTAGAGGATTCTTGTCTTCAAGAGGTAAGAGGGAGATTTAATCTCATCAACCCTATGTGGTGATGAGAAAATGGATTGTATGTGTGTGAAGAATCTATAAGGATTCATTTATGTGGTTGTTTAATGCTTTCCTATTTGTGATTTATTTTATCTGTGAGCATGTCTATAGCTTTAAAAATATATTGCATGTGTTTATAGATGTATGAGTATTATGGTAGGATGTGAATAACATGCAAGGATTGCATGAGTGTTCCAAAGAACACAAAGAGGCTCGCGGCTTCTCCAAGAAAAAGAGAACCAAAATATTCTCAACCATTTTCTAAAACAATGATTAATGAATCTAGGTAAGACAATGAGTTTCGAAATGATTTAGAAGTTAGAAAAATGATTTAATGATTAGTTGTGAAGGATATGTTGATTTTGGCCAACATGCCATTCAATGTATATTTGATTTTCAAAATTATTTTCTAAGGTAGGTTAAGTAGCTAATCTACAAAAGAATTTAATTTCAATGAGTCTTTGGGAAGTAAAATGAATGAACTTAGTTTTAGAATTTTTAAATTAGAAGAATTTGACATAAGTAAGAAATAAAGGAAGCACTTGAAAAATACTAACGTAGAGCTCACTCTTTGAGTTTTGAAGCGCGTTAGCAAGTTTCAAGGTGTAAATAATTGTTAAGGTTAAAGAGAGCAGTATTTAGAGAAAAACGTAGAAAATACAATTTAATAGATTTTCTAGGCAAAATGCTGCCAAAATTTACTAAAATTAGACAAATAAAAGAGAAGGTTCCATAATATGTTTATAACATATGAAAAATATTCTACATAGTTTAAAAGTACTAGATATAGGTTATGCATTTTTAAAATAAAGATTTTAAGCTTTATGGTTGAGAAAATGATTTAAAAATCTTACTCGATTGAGAAAATGATATAAAACATTACACGATATCCAAAAACGTCAAAATATATTTACGCGATTTAAAAATATTTGTAAAAGTGATGCGATTATGAAAAAGTGATAAAATTTCTACGCAACTAAATGGAACAGTAAGTTTTACTATCGGGACAAAGTGGTGGACCCGGACATGTTGAGATATAGTACTATCAAGTGGAGACATACTATACTTTAGAATATTGAGACTAAAGGTATTTTTGTAAATATGGCAATATATTGAGACCAAGGGTATTTTTGTAATTATAATTCTTAATCATGCATTGATAGTTGTGTCAAATTTGGTTGAAAATTGGCGATTGATTGACGAGATGAATTACACCATGTTGTGGGTGTGATAGGCGTAGTGTGGTTCATTAATTGAACTTGGAGGCATAAGTGTGCGGAGAATTCCACACGCGGACAGTTGGTACCTCCTCTAGGCCGTGGTAATGGGCAACGCACTAATGATCTTGACAAGCATTATACTTAATCAAGATCTCGTGGAGACTATTTGGTACAATGCCTGTAGTGCATGATGTATTTTGACTGTGTACTACTACACGATGTTTTGGACTGTGGGTTATAGACACGACGTCGGACAGTGTAATAGTTTGGTTGGGCAGCCTGAGGTACTGATAGTTCTTTTTGGATCATTCTTTCTAATGTCTGTGTTTAGCTCCATGGAGTAAGAACGAGTCAATATGCATTAGCATCCATGATCTGCATTTTAAATGTTTACTATAACCTGTGATAGCATGTATGATGTGTTAATTTGAGGTACTATATATGATATAATGGTATGCATTATTGTGATATTCGCTTGTATTGTCATTTTCTTTATTGCCATACGGGTAATGATGTAGATTGTCTCACCTCGTTATACGTATTTCTCTGCCTTATTATTATATTCTGTAAAGAGTTTGAGAAAGAGGAAGAGGAACAACCTCTAGATATTCAGTATTCGGAGGAGCGCCAGCCTAGCGAGCAATGCGAGGACGGCGAGCCATTAGATCACCCTTACCATCTGGATTGATCTTATGATCATGACGTTGCCTGGATTCTTTGGTTTTGTGAGACTTCATTTTCACGGAGGCTCTGAGGCCTGGCAACTGCATGAGGATAGAGGATCGGTAGTCTATGTGGGACGTCTGATTGTGTCTATTAGAGAGTTTGACGGGGAGCTTATCTTTACTACTACTCTGTATTTACATCTTGAGTTGCCTTTGACTCTTCGACTTTATTGGGAAGGGATTTTCCATGCGCCTAGTGAGCTTAGTAGTGAGTCGACAGCACGGACTCACGTCCTTAGAGCTGCGAGGCATCCGAGATTTCTGCTATCCGATGATCTATCTGAGAGTGATCCTTCGGAGGGTTAGGAATCTTTGATGTGCACTTGGGCATGTTATGTTTTAGTATTATGCTGACTTTTTACTATTTTGTTAAATATTTGTAGTTGTAAATTATTTGTATACTTAAGACAAAATCATATGTATATTATGGTGTGTGATTATGTTTTGTCTTATTTTGTGTTCCGTGTTATTTTATTTAATGTTATCAAGTATAAAAGGAAAAATTTTATAACTCATATTATTTATATATCAAATGTTTTATAACTTGGGTAAGATTTTATTTTCTTGCATTAAAAATATGACATCCCCACAAGGGTGTTACATTGACCATGGAAATTGATGGAGAGTTAATCAGATTCAACATCTTCGAAGCCATGAGATACTCGAGTGATGTGCACTCCGCTTATGTTACTGATTCCTTTGATGTTATTGAGTCTTTAATTTCTACTATTTTTGAGTCTGATCATTTTGATGTGCTTGATACAGTTATGACTCAAAGTCTGGATTCCCAAGGGGCTATTCTTTACAGATGAGACTACGGGGTAGGCCGTGTCAGGTGACACGGCCCGTGTTGTCATTCCAGCACCTCTAAAACCCTGACTTAGGGTTTTCTTTCCTAAATTTTCCCTAAATCTCCTTTTCCCATGCAGCCACTATGCAGTAGCCCCCATCCTCCTCCACTTTTTCCTCTTCCAAATCTTCCATATGCATACAAATCTAAGCCTATAAGCATATTTTAGGTTCCAAACTTTATGTTCACCACATGTTTTCACCACCCACATCCACCATTTTCAATCATTTTTCACTTTTAATCTCTCAAATTTCTCCTCCTTCTTCCTTTCTCCTTCCATTTTCCCACCAATGTCTCCATCATTTTTACCACCCACGTGCCCACCATAGCCACCACCAAAATCTTCCATTGTTCTTCCATTTCCAACCCCACACCTATTCTATGATTCACTTCTTCCTATATTTCTTCTCACTCAACTACCTCATTTCCATACCCTTTTCTTCAGACCCCACCATTCCAAAGTTCATGGTACCACTCCACTTTCTCCTTTTCTCCATTTCTTTTAATTTCCTCAGTAATGGGTCCCAAGAAGCGCATCAAGGTCACCGCTGCTTCCTGTTCACATCACCCCCATCGTACCTCCTCTAGGCACGCAAGGTCTTCTCCATCACCCCCGCGTGAGCCATCTCCACCTCGTGTATATATAGATAAAATCATGCTTTTTCAAAACCATAAACCTTATCATAACTTATCATATTAAATCATCAATCCCATAGACAAAAAAGTAGTGGTTCCCACCTGATTCTTGGATGTGGATACCTTTAAGGCTATAAGGTTGCATAATGAGGTTTTTGCTTTGTTAAGTAGGATTGGCTGGGTAGAGTTTGCACAGTTGAATAGGCCTACATATGCTGAGCTGACAAGGGAATTCATTTCTAGTTTTAATCATAAGCTGTATCCACTGAGTGACCAGGAAAGGTGGCCTGGTGAGATCACATTTAGAATGTTAGGCAACCCTCATACCATTGACATTCACCTATTTCGTGCCATTTTTGGTTTTCCTAAGGGGCACAATATACTGCCCCGTAGTTTTAATCCTAATCATGTGTGGCATGCTCTAACGGTGGCTGGGTCTGGTAGTTACAACCCTAAGGTTTCTAAGGCCTCTTGGCTTAGGTCCCCTGTACATCGATACATTCAAAAATAGTTGGCTAATACTATCTGTGGTAAGGGGGAAAGCCAAGGTACCATTAGCCGATCTGAATTATTTTTCCTACATTGCATGATTGAGGGGGAACCCATAAATGGGGGGTATTGGCTTTGTAATCAGTTTCACCATATAGGGACCACTTTAGCTAGTCGTATAGTGATTGGGGGGTATGTCTCTGCTATTGCTGCTTATTATGATTATCTGGACTTGCTGGAGGAGGCTCTGATCCAGGGTCCCAGTGCTATTGATGGGGCCATTCTGGTGTCTATAAAGCTGTGCACCTATCAACATGGTGCTCTCCTCTTGATTGGAGCTGATGGAGTTGCCCTGCCTAGGCCAGCTCCAATCCATGAGCCTCATGAGGATGCTACAGTCTCACCACCTCCAGAGTTTACTGATGATGCAGGACCCTCCACTCAGCCTGACGCTGCTTCCTATGATGATGTTTTGGCTCGTATTGACCATCTGGAGCTGGACCATGCTGCTCGCATCCAGTGATTAGAAGACCGGTTTCAGTAATTTGATGACTGCTTTCAGGTATTGGAGGCCTCTCGTGCTCGAGATAAGCTAGTCAAGAGAGTTGTAAAATTTCAAAGACATTTATGTTTATAAACAAATATATGCATTTTTAACTTATTAAAAGCTTGAGCAGTGGATGCCATTGATGGAAAACTTGATCTCTTGCTTTAGCGTTTCTCCTATCCCCCTCCCCCATCCTGATGTATCTTCATTTTCTTTTGAGATATTGTATTTGATTTTGCCTGGCTTATTGGACATTGTATTGGTTCCTATTTTGGATTTGTTTGTGCTTCATGATACTGGAATCAATTTCTTCCTATGTTTTTGCATATGCTTTGCTGATTTATTCGAGTTCATTTTATCTGTTGTGTATGCTTTGACATTGAGGGCATTGTCTATTTTAAGTGTGGGGGGTCTGGGTCTGACCTTAATTGCACATTCTAATCTTAATTGCATATCTTGCACATGTCTTTCTAATCGATTTTTAGAGTGAATTGAGCATTGAGCAAGCGATTGATTTTTATTGATAGGTTTTTAAGCCTAAAAGAGCTAACTTTCTTGCTTCTAAATTTGTGCTGAGAGGTTTTGAAAATTGAAAGGGTTGATTCAAAAATATGATAAAATTTTGACCTAGTGAGTTTTTGGGCCTTGATGTGAATGGCTAATTTTAAGTTATTTATGTTCTTTGTTATGTGATTCCACTTGTGATTATATGCCCTTCAAAACTTGATTTGACTATCTTTTAAACTGTAAATGACCACTGCACATTTTTGAGATGATAAAGGCATTTCTTTCTTTCAGCTACTAGCCGCCAAATAGCTATCCTTACATTTTGATCCATTGTTTAACCCATTTGAGCCTGAATGACGTCCTTTCTTTTTATTATAGCTCAATATAAGCCTAACAGTGAAAAACCATCGTTACCCTACCTTAGGGAGTAGAAGAGCTTGATAATTATGTTGGGAATTGTATTTGAATAAATGTGGGGGTGATTACACAATCATATAAGTTTTTATTAAAAAAAAAAAAGGACTCTCAAAAGAGAAAAGAAAGAAATGAAAAAGAGAATGGTAAAGTTGATCGTTGAATGGAGAAAGTCAAGCAAAAGATGAAGATGGATTGAAAAGTGCTAGGGTGATTGTGCAAAAGTGTTTGAATTTTATATTCCCCTTTGCTCTTCTATTTCCGATGGTCTAACTTTATTTATCCTTGATATATCCTACCTTGACCTTTACCCCATTACAACCTGATTAAAGACTTTTTGATCTTTGTGTGCATGTGGCTTAGGTGGTGGAGAAGCAAAGGCTTGTCAAGCCTATGATAGGGCATGTTTTCATGAGTTGGTTGAGAGTAAATACAAACCCAAAACACTTGAGTGAAAAAGAGTATATCAGTGAGGATTTATCATGTTGATTTAACCCTGATTTTTGATTGACCTGACTTGCTGATTTGGATTGTTAAGAGAGGAAATTCTTGATTGCTTAGATTCCTTGAAAGGACTAACGTGTGTAGATCTTTGCTAATTGTTTAGTACTTTTATTACCTTTTTGGGAAGCATGTGCTTGATTCTATGTTTGTGACCATTCTGAATTATTTACCATTTTGTGCATCCAGCTCATAATGGGAAAGAAGTTTGGAACAATTTTGCAGGTTAAGTGCAAAAAGGTTAAGTGTGGCGGTATTTGATTTGTTAATAATTTCAGTATCTTAAATGCCTTTTGTTTGATCTAATTGGATTCTATATGTGCTCAATTGTTGACATTTAGCTAAGTTTCTATTATAAAGCTTAATTGGATGTTTATTGTGAAACTATGCTTGAATGTGGTTATAAACACTCATAAATGAATTATGATTTTTAGCAGATCTTTGAGTGTTTGAGTCTGTTAGCATCAAACCAAGCTTGATGACCATTTAAGGAGGGAGATGAATACTTAAGAAAATCAGTTTTATCCCTAGAGGCAAAGGAAGAAGAGCATTCGTGAAGAATCAAGGTTACATTTGAGGAAAGTGAGTGACACGGCCCGTGTCATTTGACACGGGGTAGGCCGTGTACATCTCTGTATTCATAAGGGAATTCAGTTTTAAGCCCAGACCGATAACACGGCCTGTGTCACATGACACGGGCTAGGCTGTGTTCTTCTTTGACTTTGAAATTAGCTGGAAGTGTGTTACTAGATTCAGACACGAGTAGGGCCGTGTTGTATGACACGGCCCGTGTCATCGGCTAAGAAATTGAAATTGAGTTTTAATGCTGAATTAGGTATCCAAACTCATAAATAGGGTTGCTTAGAGCCCCTAAAGGATATCTGGATAGAGAGAGCCATCAAGGGAACTGAGGGAGACACAAAGACCAAGAAAAAGAGAGATTCGATTGAGGATTAGAGACTCGGATTCAAGCGATCAAAGATCAATCATTCTCAAGCCTTGGAAACTAGTTTGATCTTTAGTTTTCTTTTCTTCTTTTATTCTGAACAATGTCTTTCTTTAATTCTTCTTCTATTTTTGAATTTGCCATGTGTGGCTAAACTTCTTGATTGGTTAAGGGAAGATGAAACTCTAGTTTTGATTATGTGAATCTTGCATATTTCTTTATATCAATACAGTTATGTTTTTATTCATATGTTTCTAATCTTAAATCAATATAAAGGTCTTCATATTCTTGCCAAATTTTGAGAGTGGTAAAACTAGGATTGCTATGCGCAGTTGTGGTGGTAAAACTAGTGGAACATATGATCTAAGTAATTTAATCCCAGTGTGTGATTAGATCTTAGTGTGATTGGTTTTCTAATTCTTAATGCAATCATTAGGTAGGTGTAAGAGTGGTTGCTTTACAAATAACTAATGGTTAAGGTTTGATTTGAGCAGTTGCTGAATTACGCGAAACTTAAGGAAAACAAGGGATTTATCTCACAATTACATAAGAACATAATTGATCATATTGGTATAAAGAGTATGTAAGTTAACATAATCATATAAATCTAGTGGTGGATTCTATCTCTTAACCAATATCTTTAATTTGGTAATTAAATTTGTGTTTACTGTCTTTGTTTTAAGTTTAATTTCTCTTTTTAGTTTTAATTAACAAAATCCCCCTTTTTACTTTTTACTGTTTTTAAGGGTTTAAATTAGGAAGCAATCTATAGTGTTAATTGATTTAGTTCTCTGTGGATCAACCATTGCTCACTACAACTGGTTACAAGGTTTTTATATATTTGGTGGAACTTGACAACTATTTTTAATATTATTTTTAATCACAATCCACTCAACACCAGCAACTTCCTCACATCACGGTGTGCATAGCAGAAACCAAATTCTATAGAATTCTACAGAACCGTGTGTTACCAAGTAGCCTCAATACTCAAGAGGGAGGTAAATTAAGTTTGTAAAATATTTTCACAATTCTTTCGCAAAATGTTTGATTAACAATTTTCGTGGAAGCTATTGATTGATAGAGATGAATGGATGGATAAGATGGAATGCTTTCACTCGCAAATAAGATACCCAAGCAAGAAAGTATTCAAGCAAGCCAATAAATAGTGCACAAAGGTAAAGGAAAAAAGGGTTTAGAAAAAAAAAACATAGAGTTTATCCTGGTTCAGCCACCTATCTACTTGTGGTCTACGTCCAGCTCTCAAGTAATCACCCGAGATTTCCACTATATCTTCAAGCTTCAATAGGTGCTTGACAACCTTTACAAACTGGAGCACTCAACACACCTTGGGATACCCCACCCTTTATGCTTGAGCCTCTACTTTCAAGGGATACCTCACCCTTTACAAATTGGAAGGATGCCTCACCTTCTTTTATAGATTAATCAAAGATGTAGATGAATTGAAACTCTCTTTAGAGTGGATAATACAAATTGAAGCTCTATGGGTACCAAGAATTCACTCTTTTAAGGTTCAAAAATAGAGTATGATGAATATGATTGTGAAACCACGAGTTTAATGCTCAAGAATGTTTTCTAGATTATATTTCTTACCTTCATAAATGCCTAACAACTTATATTTATAGCTCAAATCAATTAAGAGCCATTGGGGGTGACAGAGTCAAACATGTTGCTCATTTGCTACCCGCAAGTGCATGGATCGCTCAAGTAATACAGATAAAGAGTAAAAGTTCGTTCCCACGAAGATAACTGTTTATAAAGCTAAGTACCAACCAATAGCTTAATCAATTCTATTCAAGGACATAAAAATAAGAAATCAATAAACTAAACTAAATCTAATCTACAAAAGCAATAAAAATACAAGGTTAGGTTTCAGGGAATCCTTCTTCACCCCCTACAGCTACTAATAATATGCAATCCTCCTCCTTACCATGAATGCATTGATTAGGTTAGCTTGAGAATCTTCATTAGCTAAAAGCCTATGTCTAGGTCAATCAACCCTAGTTTCAATTGTCCAACTCACTAAGTTTCCTTCAAAGCTAGTGCAACATCCACTCATGAATGATCTATTCTCAATCACACACTATACATGGCCAATAGGTATATTTCTATCCCATTAATGAATCAACTCATCCAAGCTAATTGAACTCATCGAACATGCATCAACCATACCATATCCATATCAACAAATCCCTATGCCTAGTTCATTTGCAATATTAGGATCATACAATTGATGGCCAACTAACAGCAAGCATTAAGCATAGATTATGATTGAACAATAACCAAACATCCACACAAACTCAGGGAAGAACACATCATTAATATATATAGAAAAGGATCCAAAATATCCCTAAATACAGCTCAGCTATACAATAGATAAGGAAGAGAAGAGAGAAAGGAAAAAAGAGAAAGGAAGCTCATTGATTTGTCTCTTCAAGCTTGAATCCTCCTTCATCCTTGTTCCTAGCCTCCAATCCACCATCAATAGAGATCTAGCCAAAGATTTCTAACCTAAAACTACCTAAAACTAAGAAAACTACAAAGGAAATGGCTAAGGTAGCCACCACATAAAGAAAAACAGACCTAAACCTAAAATGGAAATGGCCCAAACGGCCAGAACACAGAGAAAAACGTGAAAAATCTATTTATAGACTCAGCTTGCCGCCTTTGTGTCGCGGCCCCCATTGGGTCGGTCTCTTTACGCCGCGACGCACCCATCTTCTGGGCCGCGGCACTAAACTCTCGGGTTCAAGTATGGAATGGCTGAGATGCCTCTCTACGTCGTGGCGCGCACAACCTTGCGCCACGACGTTGACTGCTGAAATGCAGATTTGGCTTCCTCTTGGCTTTTTAGCTCACATGCTCCACATTTAACCTTGTTTGGAGCCCTTCCTAACATAGAAAAAACACCAAATCAGTAACATATATAAATCTACTTAATCAATAACAATATAAGCACAATTTGCTATAAAACATACAAAAAAGGCTTAGAATCAGAATATGACAAATATAAGTACAAAACCCTCCAAATATGCATTATAAACAAGGACTTAGCATTCATTCTAGCACAGAGATAGAGCACAAATAACTACATTTTATGGAGTCATCACACCCCCAAACCTACATTTTGCTGGTCCTTAAGCAAAACAAAACAGAACTAAGTAAATTACTTTACAATTCAAATCAAACATTCATTCAGTAAATATCAAATTTTAATTTTTTTTTCTTTCAATTAAATAAAAACTAGTGTGTAATGACTGCATCAATCCTCAAAAAGTACAAATGCCCCATAAACAGCTCCACACAAACATAATCCTTAACATGCTATCAATCCAAACAACTCTTCATGCAATTCACATTTTTCACAAACATGCAAGATAAACTTCTCCTAATCAAGTCATACCTATCCAGATAAGTTTATAAGCATAGATGCATATGATTCAAAGAATCCACAAGATTGTAAATCAACTCTCTCTCCACTAATTAAATCACACTAGATTGAGGATCAACAGGGCCTTTATAGCTTGTAATGTAAGGCCAATGGTATGGGCGAAAGAAATGAACGGGAAATGATACAATACAAACATTGAGACACATAATATATGATATTTCAAGAAATGAGCTACTAACTTGATATCAGCAGGGTATTCAACAGTGAGATCGTAAAACTTGCCAGAACCATTTTTTATGCTTTTCGACTTTACTTTTCTTATACTTTGCTTTTCTTTCTCTTTTTCTTTTGATTTTCTTTATTTTGCAAAGCATTGCTTTTTCTTTTCTTTTCTTTGCATCTGGTTCCTTCAGGCTCATTTTGAATTGACTATTCATTATCACCCTTAATCATCAGACTCATGATAACTGTACAGAGTGTAGTTATTAATGCCCTATATCTGTGCTTTAAGGCATGATTAGTCCTTGTTTGTAAGCATTAATGGAAGATTTTAGCATCATTTATATCTGATTTCATTCTGATGACTTCTATTTTGATCTTGTGTAAATACTTTCAAAACTATGATCAAATTGAGTACATTTGTGTGATTAAATGAATTGATACTTTCTCTGTTATAGGCAGGTCACAAATGAAGCATGAAAATGAAGAAATTGCAATAGCTTTGGACCAGGAAGCCTAAGAGAAGATTAAAAGTGAAGATCAGCACCCAACGCCGTGATGTGGATTAGTTGCGTCGCGGTGCTCCCCTGCTTCAGTAGATAAAACCCGAGGCTGGAGCGCCGCAATGTTGAAGAGTAAGCGCCTGTGACCTAATTACACACGCGCCGCGGCGTGACATGTTGGACGCCGCGGCGTGACCCTGTTTTATTCAGCTTATAAATACATTTGCACCGAATTTCTACGAGAGTTTTTCATCATTTTTGGAGAGCAGCTGCTGGTTTTAGGTTTTTAGACCTAGAGGAAGTGAAAAAGGCTAAGGTTGGAGGCCATCCTTCTTATGGAGGGTGAATCAAGCTTAGAGGATGAAATCTAATGAGCTTCCTTCCTTTCCTTTCTTCTTTTCCCTCTTATTGCTTCATGAACATGATTTATTGTTTGTACTTTCATGTTTCATAGCTAGCTAGGCTGTTTATAAGTTTTACTTTGTAGTTTCTCATAAATACTGATGAATATGTAATCTTTTGAGTATATATTGAAGTTTAGTTAAGTTCAATCATAATCTGTGTTTAATGCTTGTTCTTGGTTGGCCTCGATTGTATGATCTCAATATTAGCAAATGAACTAGACATAGGGATTTGTTAATATGGATATGGTGTGGTTGATAGATGTTCGGCGAGTTCAATTGGCTTAGATGAGTTGATTCGTTAATAGGATAGAAATATACCTATTAGCCATGTATAGTGTGTGTTTGAGAATAGATCGTTTATGAGTGGAAGTTGTACTGGCTCTCAAGGAAACTTAGTGAGTTAGGCAAGTAGAAACCAGGGTTGATTGACCAAGACATAGGCTTTTGACTACATCAGATTCTCAAGCTAACTTAACAATTCTTTGATATTGCTTGTAAGGTTTGCAATTCATTAGTTGAAATAGGAGATGAAAAGTAATTCTTATTTCTCTATTTATCTATTTATCTTAGATTTATGGCTTTTCAGTCTTTATATTTCTTTAAACATTCAATTATAAATTTTATGCTTTTAGATAGCATTAATTAGACTATTGGTTAATACTTAGTTGTTATATGAAATACGTTGTCCTCGTGGGAACGATATCTGACTCCTGGCGATACTACAAGTGCGACCCGTGCACTTCCAGTTAGCAAAAAAGCGAACAAGTTTTTGGTGCCGTTGCCGGGGACAACGGTTATTTCTATTTAGCTGATATTAGCAACGAGTTTAGTTAATACTAATTCAAATTTTGTCTTGTACATATTAATCTAACTTTTCAGATTATTTTGTTATAAGGTACGTTGATGGCAGAACTTGGAATACAAGAGATGGAGGATGATAGTCATACAAGACCATTAAGGGAGTTTGCAACCCCTCAAATGGAGAACTTGCAGTCCAGTATTAGACGGCCTGCCATCCGTGCTAATAATTTTGAAATCAAATCGGCCATCATTCAAATGATACAGACTTCTATACAATTTGGCGATTTGCCTAAGGAGGATCCTAATGCTCATCTTTCAAATTTTCTAGAGATCTGTGACACGTTCAAGCATAATGATGTTTCTGATGATGCTATTCGCTTACGGCTCTTTCCCTTCTCTCTCCGAGATAGAGCCAAGAGTTGGTTGCAGTCTCTACCTGTGGGATCCATCAGCACTTGAAATGATTTGTGTGGTAAATTCCTAAATAAGTATTTTCCACCGGCCAAGACTGCTGAGATGGTGAATGATATCACATCATTCACCCAATTTGATTCTGAGTCCTTATATGAAGCATGGGAAAGATACAAGGATTTGCTTTGAAGGTGCCCTCATCATGATATTCCACTGTGGCACCAAGTTTACTCATTTCACAAAGGATTGCTACCCCACCATCGACCTATAGTAGATGCAGCTGCTGGCGGCTCTTTATTGAGCAAGTCCTTTGATGATGCATTTCAATTACTTGATGAATTGGTAGCTAACAGCTACCAATGGCCTTTGGAATGAAATACTTCAAGGAGAGTAGCTGGAGTGCATGAAATTGACCCAATGGCAGCATTATCAGCTCAGGTGGCCACATTAACAAGTAAAGTGGAACGTTTGGGGATTAGCCATCAACAAAGCCCATTTGTGCTGTGTAACAAGTGTGGAGAGAATCATTCAAGTGATAGTTGCCCTTTCAGTACAGAAACTGCTCAATATGTTGGTAACTACCGCCCACAACAAAATAATCCATACTCTAACCTGTAACACCCCAAATTCTGATTATGTGAATAGTAATAGCAGAATTACACTGTTTTACATTTTCTGTGTGTTATAAAAATAGTTTGACTGTTCTGAGATCATTTTTGATCATTTTGTGTGATTTGCTCCGAGTCAAGAAAATAATAATTTTCTGACCGAAAAAAATCTTATTTTAAATAATTAGAGCTGGGGGGTCTTACAAAGCCCAATTCTGATTGATATATATATTAATTCCATAATTTTTAGGATTTAACTGTGCAATAAAATAATTTTATATTTTTATAATATTATTTTATTCAACAGTACCTACTGTCTCAAAAATAGTAGAAAAATTATTTTATGGACCCGAAAAGTTTGTGGGGCCCACGTTTATGAAAAATAGTCAGCACAGCTGACTGGACAAATTTTAGCCAATAAGAGAAGGTCAACGAAGGTAGGCTTGACTTTCTAAACTAATTAGAATGAGTCAACAAAAGAAGCGTTGACTTCTTTGTGAACCATTAGATTGTAAAGCTTGTTGTAGAAGCTTTGATCTAAAACGTTGATCTGAACAATGGTGAAAAATGAATCTTGACAAAGCCACTAAGTATTATCCGTCGAGTGAAGATGCCCATATTCGTCGAATTGAACTTTCTGAAACAATGCCAAAATCTGTCGAAATTGAATATTTTAAGACCATGCTATATCCGTCGAATTTGAGATATCCGTCGAATTTGAACTTCTGTTCAAATTTGTCGAATTTGATCTTCTGACTATTTGGTACTATGTTAAAATTCATCGAGTGAAAATGTTAAAATTCGTTGAGTGAAAATATTAAAATCTGTCAAGTGAGAAGGCTCATGTCCGTTAAGTAAGAATGTCAATTTCCGTCGAGTATGGATGCCAATGTTCGTCGAAATAGAATGATAATGTTCGTCGAGTTGTGATGCTAATGACCGTCGAGTAAGAATTTCTAGTCATTCAGTAAAGAAACTTCTCTAATGTCAAAATTCGTTGAATTTGAATTTCTAATCATATAGTATTTTTGTCGGTTCGACAATTTGAAAATTTCTTCTACGTTAACACCCATCCGACGAATTGGGAATTCTGTTGACTTTTAGTTTATCCGACAATTTTCGATATTCGTCTGACAAAATCACCATTCGTCCGACAAAATTATCATTCGACAGAATGCTTATCCGACAGCACTTGATTTTTTTGCCATACTTGGGAAATAATGTTCTCTCATCATATAGTATTCTGTTATGTTAATTTCATCGAAAATTTCCTTTGCAACTCACGACCATGCAGCAGCTTGGAGGGGGTTCTACAAGGTTCTTGAACAATCCAATAACCTTGAAAGTCAAATGAATGACATCAGCCATGTGCATTCAGAATAGGATATTTTACTTCAAGTAAATCCTAAATTTTATCTAAGTTTATCCCACGGCAGCAGCACTCATAATTTCACTCTCACAGAATTACATTTTCTCTCTCATCAAAAAGTATCCATCTTTTTTCTCAAAAATCCTACGAACCGAAGCATCAGTTTTTCTTTCTTTTCTCTTCATTGGTTCGGCCAAGCATATTACAGACACCATCTATCACTTATAATTTCTATTCTCACCACTTCTTAAAGCTAAACTGCATTCTAAACATTTTCCATGTAGAAAGTTTTCCCAAAATCACATCCTAAGTACTTCAAAATCCCACTTCTAGCTTACTTTCTTGGAGGTAAACTTTGGTTTTTATGGTTCAAATTTATGTTCATAATTTTCTAAGCTATGTTTGTTCCATGGTTTGTTATTATTGAGCATTGTTTGTGATTTTACTAATTATTTTAGAATTGTTAGGAATTGTTGTGAGCCATACGAAAGTCAAGGAGAAGGAGGAGAGCTTGAAGGGTATGTCTTCAAGAGGTAAGAGGGAGATTTAACCTCACCAACCGAGTTTTGGTGGTGTGAGGATGGTTTTGTACGGTGAAAAATCCATAAGGGTTCTTCACTGATTATTTGATTGTGTTTGTGTTGTGTTTGATTGAGTTTCTATGCTTGCATGTGTGATTAAATACTTAAAGCTTTGATATTATGTGTGTATGTGAAATTATGAAAGCATGAGATTGTATGTGTAATTTAGGATGTGAATAATATGATGAATCGATTGTATGTGTACTCCATAGAGTACTGAGGCTTACGGCTATACTATGGAAAAAGGACCAAAGTCCTTACACTGATGAATTAAAATGAATTTGGGAAAATTTTGAGCATAGTAAAATAAAATGATTTTATGAGTAGTAAAGAAAAGAAATAAAGATTTTTGAAAAACAAAACCATTTACTGATTTTTAGAGGAGTTATACCGCAAATTTTTATAAAAGAGGGACTAAATTGTAAATTTTATCAAAATGAGGGGCCATTGTGTAAATACTTGTTTTTAGAGGGGTAATATTGTAAATATTATTTCTAGAGGGGTTAAACTGTAAATATTTTATAAAAGAGGGATGATTTTGTAAATATGAATTTTATGAGGGACTATGTCATAAATATTCATTTTTGGGGGACTGTGACGTAAATATTAGTTTTTGAGGGACTAATGTGTAAATATGAGTTTTTGAGGGACTGAAATGCAAATATGGAAAATAAATTTAATTTTAGTATTAAAGTGAGAAAAATAGTATTTTTGATGTAAAACATAAGAAAAATACTTACGCGATTGGAAAATGTTGAAAAATCGCTACGCGATTTTGAAAAGGCGACAGAATTGAGTCGAAATTGAGAAAACGTGGAAATATGACCGCGCGATTAAATACTATAACTATACTGTTAGATCATTGAATAGGACCCAAATATGTGATATGAAATAGAAATGTGAATAGTGCATGGTACATGCATTGGAAAGGTCCGATGGACTGTATGAGGCTAGTTGCCTAGGAGAGACTACACCTCCTGAGTGGGTGTGATATGCGTAGTGTAAGTCACTCGTTGACCTTGGGGGCATTGGGGTGCGGGTTGCCTACAATGGGCAGATGGTAGCTCTTCTGTACCGTGGGTTAGACCGACGCAACACACCAATGATCCGGACCGAGACACTATCCTTAATCAAGATCTGATAAAGACTGTCGTGTATATGCTGGATGTGCAAAACTGAGCACGTGGTCCAAGGCATGTTGGTACCGACACTTCTTTTCGATCACTCTCTCCGACCTGAGTTGAAGCTCCATGGAGTAGGAAATTGAGTCTGTATGCATACATATAATGATAGAGGGGATTATCGTAATTTCTGTTTATGATAATTGATTTATTGATTTATTATTGATTATTGATAATGACATGACTGTAATTATTGTGTATTACATATTTTTGTGATGATATTGATGTTAGTGGCATAATTGTAATTATGGTATGATAACTGTATGAGATATTGTATGTGTTTATCTTCATTACTGCCATACTGGTATTGGCGTAGGTGATCTCACCTCTTTGTATGCATGTTTGGTATTATATTTATATTTGTTAAGACGTCGAGCAAGAAAAAGAGCGAGAAACTAAGGAGGAGCAGATTCCTGCTGAGGACGTCGAGTTTTGAAGAGATGCAGATACCTAGTTTCCTTGGCTACCTGAGGTTTACATTCATCGGAGGAGATGAGGCATGGACTATGGACTTAGAGAGAGAGAGTATCTATTACTTGGGAGACCTAAATATTAGACTGAGTAGACAACATTTAGGACACCTTTACTTTTCTGTCAATATTTATGTACAACTAGAATTCCTAATATCTATTAGGCAGTATTGGGGAGCTTACTATCGTACTCCCAATACGGTTAGTATCGTGTCGTCTGCTCGGACACCTGTCCGTAGGACTGTACATCATAATGGATTCCTATCTGCTGAGGAATCTGAGGAGGACCCATCTGAGGGTTCTGCTGTCTAGTAGGATTTGGACTATATGTTAGTTTTAAATTAAAGTTTAAATACTTTGGAAGTCTAGTTTGTAAAATAATCAAGTGTGACAGTACTAAAGGCTTGTATGTATATATATGATGTAAATTATGTGTGACATTGTTGTTATGTTTTTATTTTCTGCTAAGTTTATCTTATTATCATCAAGAGATTTTATAACTCGTATTTATAATACAAGCACGATTATTAATGGAAGGGTAATTTGGTAATTTAGTAACATGAAGTGTGGCACCCTAAGGATGGTGTTACATTAGTTGGTATCAGAGCCCAAGTTAGAGTCTTTTGGGTTTGTGGTTAGGTCTGTCTTGTCTAAGTTGTGTGATTCTCTGTAATTGTTTTCTGAAAGAAAAACAATATTGTTTGAAGACTGACCTTCACTTTTCTTTGTGTTGTTCAGTCTGATTGATAGAGCGAAATGGCAGGACGCAGAAGAGGACGCATGAATGCGAGGGCAGCAGCTGGAAATGCCGGCGATGACAATCAGAATATGGCTGCAGCTGTAGCAGCAATGCAACAAATGGCTAAGGTTGTTGCACAGCAGAATCAAAGAGCACATGATGATGCGCATAGCTTGTCAGAATTTCGGAGGAACAATCCACCGAAATTTCATGGAGAGTTCGACCCAGAGAAGGCTGATATGTGGATAAAGGAGCTGGAAAAGATATTTGAAGGCATGGGTTGTAGATGAGCGGAAGCTTACTTTCGCCACATTCGTGTTAGTCGGTGACGGAGAGGCTTGGTGGGCAGGAGCCCGAAGGTTAATCCAAGCTGAAGGGAGAGTTGTGACATGGCAGCTCTTTAGGCAGAAGTTTCTGGGGAAGTATTTCCCAGCCAGTGTTCGACATGCTAAGGAGATGGAGTTCCTTAGTCTGAGGCAAGGGGCGATGACTGTGAGTGAGTACGCAGTAAGGTTCGAAAACTGTCTAAGTTTTCGAGGTACTTCCAAATGCATCTAGATGAGGAGTGGAAGTGTAGGAAGTTTGAAGAGGGGCTGAGGCTTGACATCAAGTGAGCTTTAGCAACTGTGGACATTGATCAGTTTCCAGTATTGCTAGATAAGTGCCGAAAGGTGGAAGAAATTGATCATCTTTGTGAGGCGAGAAATAAGAATTTTGGACCAGCACGGTTCCAAAGGGGGAAGAGTAGCGGTGGCAACCGTTACCAACAAAAACCATATACTAAACCAGCAGCAAGTCAGAATCGGCAACAATCGTATGGGGGAAGCTCTAGTGGTAGTAGAGCAGTTTCAACTGGAACTTCTGCACTTAAATGTTTTAAGTGTGGGAAAGGACATCTCACTAGGGACTGTCAGCATAAGGGGGTGATTTGTTATCGATATGGGAAGCTTGGACATTTCTCTAGGGAGTGTGATCAGCAAAAGGCGGAGCCATCAGTGGGCAGTGTTCGTACTGCAAGGCCACAGGCGGGTGGTCGAGTGTATACTATGAGCGGGGAGGAAGCCGCTAAATCTGAGGACTTGATAATGGAGGAGTGTGCTATTGAAGGTAATCCTTTAACAGTATTATATGATTCGGGAGCAACACATTCTTTCATTACATGTGATTGTGTGGGACGTTTGGGATTAACTGTGACTACATTGCCGTATGATTTGAGTGTTAGTACTCCTACTGATAAGCCTGTGATAACTACAAGAGTATGCTTGAATTGCCCTGTATCTGTTAGAGATAGAATCTTTCATGTGGATTTGATCTGTTTGCCTCTTTCCAAGATTAATGTAATCTTGGGAATGGATTGGTTGTCTTCCAACCATATCTTGATAGACTGTGCTAGTAAGACATTAGTTTTTCCTAAGGTTAAGGATCCTAGATTCCTAACGGCTACGCAAGTGGAAGCTTGTTTAAAGGAAGGAGATCAAGGGTACTTGTTGATGTCTTCGATGGAGGTGCAATGTGAAGACGTTCTGAAGGATATTTTCGTAGTGAATAAGTTTCCTGAAGTATTTCCTGAAGATATACCTGAATACCGCCAGAAAGAGAGATTGAATTCTCTATTGATTTGGTACCTGGAGCTGGACCTATATCTATGGCGCCTTATCGGATGTCGCTAGTAGAGTTGGCAGAGCATAAGAAGCAGTTGAAGGATTTGTTGGAGAAGCAGTTTGTGAGACCAAGTGTATCACCTTGGGGAGCTCCAATATTGTTGGTAAAGAAGAAGGATGGGACTTCTCGTCTATGTGTAGACTACCGACAATTGAACAAGATTACGATCAAGAATAAATATCCACTACCAAGAATCGATGATTTGATGGATCAATTGCGAGGAGCCGCAATATTTTCTAAGATTGATTTACGTTCTGGTTATCACCAGATACGTGTGAAGATAGAGGATATCCCAAAGACTGCGTTTCGGACGCGTTACGGACATTACGAGTATCAAGTGATGCCTTTTGGTGTGACTAATGCACCTGCGATATTTATGGACTTCATGAACCGGATTTTTCATTCATACTTGGATAAGTTTATTGTTGTCTTTATTGATGACATCTTGATTTATTCTCGAAGTCAAGAGGAGCATGTTGAACATCTCAGAGTGGTTCTCCAGATTTTGAGGGAAAATAAGTTGTATGCCAAGTTGTCCAAATGTGAGTTTTGGTTGAGCGAAGTACAATTCTTGGGGCATGTCATATCGGCAGATGGGATTGAAGTTGATGCTGTAAAGGTGGAGACAGTTGTTCAATGGGAGAGACTGAAGACAGTATCAGAGATCCGTAGTTTCATCGGATTGGCCGGTTACTATCGACGATTCATAAAAGGGTTTTCAAAGATTGCAGGACCTCTTACCTAACTTACACGAAAGAATCAACCATTTACATGGACTGAAGCATGTGAGGATAGTTTTCAGGAGTTGAAACGACGACTAACTACTTCACCGGTTTTGATTCTACCTGATCCGAATGAAACTTTCGAGGTGTATTGTGATGCTTCGTATCAAGGATTGGGTTGTGTACTTATGCAAGACCGTAAGGTTGTGGCATATGCGTTGAGGCAGTTGAAAGTGCATGAGAGGAATTATCCGACTCATGACTTAGAGTTAGCAGCAGTGGTGTTTGCATTGAAGGTATGGAGACATGTTCTCTATGGGGCAACGTTCACTGTTTTTAGTGACCATAAAAGTTTGAAGTATCTGTTTGACCAGAAAGAGTTGAACATGAGACAAAGGCGTTGGCTCGAGTTTCTGAAGGATTATGACTTTCGATTATAATATCATCCGGGAAGGCGAATGTCGTAGCGGATGCTTTAAGTAGGAAAGCACTTAATGCTTCTGTTATGATGATAAAGGAGAAGGAACTAATAGAAAAGTTTCGGGATATGCGATTATCTGTGAAGTTGACACCGGGAAAGATATGTTTGAATCTGATCGTTATTTCGAATGATTTGATGGATAGAATACGAGAAAGGCAAAATAGTGATCAGTATTTGCAAGAAGCAAAGGAAGTAAGAAGTCAAGGAGTGGAATTAGAATTCAACGAAGGTGTTGATGGAATTTTGAAGTTCAAGGGGAGAGTTTGTGTACCAAACGATCCAGAACTGAGGAGATCAATTTTGGATGAAGCTCATCGAAGCAAGTTGAGTATGCATCCAGGAGCCACGAAGATGTACTAGGATTTGAAACAGCTATATTGGTGGCAAGGAATGAAGAGGGATGTTGCAGAATATATATAATCCTGTTTGATTTGTCAGAAGGCCAAAGTGGAACATCAGAGACCATCAGGAATGTTGCAACCTTTGCCTATTCCTGAGTGGAAATGGGATGACATAGCAATGGATTTTGTAACTGCACTTCCGAAGACTCGGAAGGGTCACGATTCTATATGGGTAATTATTGATCGGCTTACAAAGTCGGCGCACTTTTTACTAATTAATATTAAGTACTCAATGGAGAAGTTGGCTCAAGTGTACATCAATGAAATTGTTAGACTTCATGGTGTACCATCCAGTATAATTTCTGATCGAGATCCGCGATTTACATCGAGATTCTGGAACAGTTTGCAAGAAGCGATGGGAACGAAGCTACGTTTGAGTTCTGCTTACCATCCACAAACAGATGGTCAGTCAGAAAGGACGATTCAGTCATTGGAGGACTTGTTGAGGGCTTGTGTACTAGAGCAAACTGGTTGTTGGGATGAATTTCTACCGTTGATAGAGTTCACCTACAACAATAGTTTCCATTCGAGCATAGGGATGGCACCCTATGAGGCATTATATAGGAGAAAATGTAGAACGTCGTTGTGTTGGTACCATGATGGTGAAAGTACTGTGGTAGGACCTGAATTTGTACAACAGACAACTGAGAAAGTAAAGATGATCCAAGATAAGATGAGGATAACTCAGACGCGGCAAAATAGTTATGCAGATAAAAGACGAAGATCGCTAGAATTTGGAGAGGGTGACCATGTATTTCTACGTGTGACACCTATGACTGGAGTTGGACGAGTAATCAAGTCGAGGAAACTTACTCCGACGTTTATTGGACCGTATCTGATACTTCGTTGGGTAGGTCCGGTAGCTTATCAAATTGCACTACCATTGTTTTTATCAAATCTTCATAATGTATTTCACATATCACAACTACGGAAATATATTTCTGATCCGACTCATGTTATTGAGCCAGACACTGTACAACTAAAGGAAAACTTGACCTATGAGACATTTCCAACCAAAATTGAAGATCGAAGGATAAAGCAACTTCGAGGAAAGGACATCGCATTGGTTAAAGTGGTATGGAATGATGTAAGTGGTGAAGCTACCTGGGAGTTAGAAGAGAAGATAAGAGAGCAGTATCCGTTTTTATTTTGAATATGTATGTCAAGTTTCGAGGACTAAACTTTATTTTAGAGGGGGAGAGTTGTAACACCCCAAATTCTGACTATGTGAATAGTAATAGCAATTACACACTTTGTTTTACATTTTTCGTGTGTTATAAAAATAGTTTGACTGCATTCGAGATCATTTTTGATCATTTTGTGTGATTTGCTCGAGTCAAGAAAATAATAATTTTTCGATAGGAAAAATCTTATTTTAAATAATTAGATTTGGGGATCTTACTAAACCCAATTCTGATTGATATATATATTAATCCCATAATTTTTAGGATTTAACTGTGCAATAAAATAATTTTATATTTTTATAATATTATTTTATTCAACAATACCTACTGTCTCAAAAATAGTAAAAAAATTATTTTATGGACCCAAAAAGTTTGTGGGGCCCACGTTTATGAAAAATAGTCAGCACAGCTGACTGGACAAATTCTAGCAAATAAGAGAAGGTCAACGAAGGTAGGTTTGACTTTCTAAACCAATTAGAATGAGTCAACAAAAGAAGCGTTGACTTCTTTGTGAATCATTAGATTGTAAAGCTTGTTGTAGAAGCTTTGATCTAAACCGTTGATCTGAACAATGGTGAAAAATGAATCTTGACAAAGCCACTAAGTATTATCCGTCGAGTGAAGATGCCCATATTCGTCGAATTGGACTTTCTGAAACAATGCCAAAATCTGTCAAAATTGAATATTTTAAGACCATGTTATATCCGTCGAATTTGAGATATCCGTCGAATTTGAGATATCCATCGAATTTGAGATATCCATCGAATTTGAACTTCTGTTCAAATTTGTCGAATTTGATCTTCTGACTATTTGGTACTATGTTAAAATTCGTCGAGTGAACATGTTAAAATTTGTCGAGTGAAAATATTAAAATCTGTCGAGTGAGAAGGCTCATGTCCGTTAAGTAAGAATGTCAATTTTCGTCGAGTATGGATGCCAATGTTCGTCAAAATAGAATGATAATGTTCGTCGAGTTGTGATGCTAATGACCATCGAGTAAGAATTTCTAGTCATTCAGTAAAGAAACTTCTCTAATGTCAAAATTCGTCGAATTTGAATTTCTAATCATATAGTATTTTTGTCAGTTCGACAATTTGAAAATTTCTTCGACGTTAACACCCATCCGACGAATTGGGAATTCTGTTGACTTTTAGTTTATCCGACAGTTTTTGATATTCGTCTGACAAAATCACCATTCGTCCGATGTAATTATCATTCGACAGAATGCTTATCCGACAAGACTTGATTTTTTGGCCATACTTGGGAAATAATGTTCTCTCATCATACAATATTCTCGTTATGTTAATTTCATCAAAAATTTCCTTTGAAACTCACGACCATGCAGCAGCTTGGAGGGGGTTCTACAAGGTTCTTGAACAATCCAATAACCTTGAAAGTTAAATGAATGACATCAGCCATGTGCATTCAGAATAGGATATTTTACTTCAAGTAAATCCTAAATTTTATCTAAGTTTATCCCACTAAAAGAAGACTCATAATTTCACTCTCACAGAATTACATTTTCTCTCTCATCAAAAAGTATCCATCTTTTCTCTCAAAAATCCTACGAATTGAAGCATCAGTTTTTCTTTCTTTTTTCTTCATTGGTTCGGCCAAGCACCTTACAGACACCATCTATCACTTATAATTTCTATTCTCACCACTTCTTAAAGCTAAACTGCATTCTAAACACTTTCCATGTAGAAAGTTTTCCCAAAATCACATCCTAAGTACTTCAAAATCCCACTTCTAGCTTACTTTCTTAGAGGTAAACTTTGGTTTTTATGGTTCAAATTTATGTTCATAATTTTCTAAGCCATGTTTGTTCCATGGTTTGTTATTATTGAGCATTGTTTGTGATTTTACTAATTATTTTAGAATTGTTAGGAATTGTTGTGAGCCATACAAAAGTCAAGGAGAAGGAGGAGAGCTTGAAGGGTTTGTCTTCAAGAGGTAAGAGGGAGATTTAACCTCACCAACCGAGTTTTGGTGGTGTGAGGATGGTTTTGTACGGTGAAAAATCCATAAGGGTTCTTTACTGATTATTTGATTGTGTTTGTGTTGTGTTTGATTGAGTTTCTATGCTTGCATGTGTGATTAAATACTTAAAGCTTTGATATTATGTGTGTATGTGAAATTATGAAAGCATGAGATTGTATGTGTAATTTAGGATGTGAATAATATGATGAATCGATTATATGTATACTCCAAAGTGTACTGAGGCTTACGGCTATACTATGGAAAAAGGACCAAAGTCCTTACACTGATGAATTAAAATGAGAACTGAGAGATTTAAATGAATTTGGGAAAATTTTGAGCATAGTAAAATAAAATAATTTTATGAGTAGTAAAGAAAAGAAATAACGATTTTTGAAAAACAAAACCATTTACTGATTTTTAGAGGAGTTATACCGCAAATTTTTATAAAAGAGGGACTAAATTATAAATTTTATCAAAATGAGGGGCCATTGTGTAAATACTTGTTTTTAGAGGGGTAATATTATAAATATTATTTCTAGAGGGGTTAAACTGTAAATATTTTATAAAAGAGGGACGACTTTGTAAATATGAATTTTATGAGGGACTATTTCATAAATATTCATTTTTGAGGGACTGTGACGTAAATATTAGTTTTTGAAGGACTAATGTGTAAATATGAGTTTTTGAGGGACTGAAATGCAAATATGGAAAATAAAGTTAATTTTAGTATTAAAGTGAGAAAAATAGTATTTTTGATGTAAAACGTAAGAAAAATACTTATGTGATTGGAAAATGTTGAAAAATTGCTACGCGATTTTGAAAAGGCGACAGAATTGAGTCAAAATTGAGAAAACGTGGGAATATGACCGTGCGATTAAATACTGTAACTATACTGTTAGATTATTGAATGGGACCCGAATATGTGATATGAAATAGAAATGTGAATAGTGCATGGTACATGCATTGGAAAGGTCCGATGGACTGTATGAGGCTAGTTGCCTAGGAGAGACTACACCTCCTGAGTGAGTGTGATATGCGTAGTGTAAGTCACTCGTTGACCTTGGGGGCATTAGGGTGCGGGTTGCCTACAATGGGCAGATGGTAGCTCTTCTGTACCGTGGGTTAGACCGACGCAACACACCAATGATCCAGACTGAGACACTATCCTTAATCAAGATCTGATAAAGACTGTCGTGTATATGCTGGATGTGCAAAACTGAGCACGTGGTCCAAGGCATGTTGGTACCGACACTTCTTTTCGATCACTCTCTCCGACCTGAGTTGTAGCTCCATGGAGTAAGAAATTGAGTCTGTGTGCATACATATAATGATAGAGGGGATTATCGTAATTTCTATTTATGATAATTGATTTATTGATTTATTATTGATTATTGATAATGACATGACTGTAATTATTGTGTATTACATGTTTTTGTGATGATATTGACGTTAGTGGCATAATTGTAATTATGGTATGATAACTGTATGAGATATTGTATGTGTTTATCTTCATTACTGCCATACTGGTATTGGCGTAGGTGATCTCACCTCTTTGTATGCATGTTTGGTATTATATTTATATTTGTTAAGACGTCGAGCAAGAAAAAGAGCGAGAAACTAAGGAGGAGCAGATTCCTGCTGAGGACGTCGAGTTTTGAAGAGATGCAGATACCTAGTTTCCTTGGCTACCTGAGGTTTACATTCATCGGAGGAGATGAGGCATGTACTATGGACTTAGAGAGAGAGAGTATCTATTACTTGGGAGACCTAAATATTAGACTGAGTAGACAACATTTAGGACACCCTTACTTTTCTGTCAATATTTATGTACAACTAGAATTCCTAATATCTATTAGGCAGTATTGGGGAGCTTACTATCGTACTCCCAGTACGGTTAGTATCGTGTCGTCTGCTCGGACACCTGTCCGTAGGACTGTACATCATAATGGATTCCTATCTGCTGAGGAATCTGAGGAGGACCCGTCTGAGGGTTCTGCTGTCTAGTAGGATTTGGGCTATATGTTAGTTTTAAATTAAAGTTTAAATACTTTGGAAGTCTAGTTTGTAAAATAACCAAGTGTGACAGTACTAAAGGCTTGTATGTATATATATGATGTAAATTATGTGTGACATTATTGTTATGTTTTTATTTTTTGCTAAGTCTATCTTATTATCATCAAGAAATTTTATAACTCGTATTTATAATACAAGCACGATTATTAATGGAAGGGTAATTTGGTAATTTAGTAACATGAAGTGTGGCGCCCTAGGGAGGGTGTTACATAACCAGTATAATCCAGGATGGAGGAATCATCCTAATTTCTCCTGGAGGGACAATCCAGGAGATTCCTCATCTGCTCCACTGAATGACAGACCTTATAATTCTTCAGGTTTCCCTTCCAAATCAAGACAACAGAGCCAAGATCGAAAACCCTATTTGGAAGACATGTTTTCACAGTATATGCTCAAGATGGATTCTTACATGACAAAGACCGATTCTCAGTTGGCAAAACATGAAGTGATGTTACAGAGCCAAACTGCTTCTATGCGAGCATTAGAAACTCAAGTAGGGCAGTTAGCTTGTGCTATCAATAATAGGCCTTCTGGCACCCTCCCTAGTGACACTGTAAATAATCCGAAGGGTGTCTCTAATGAGCACTGCCATGCCATTTCACTGAGAAGTGGGAAAAACATTCAAGGGAATCCGAGAACAAAGCTGCTTAAAGAGGATAATGAAGTTGTCAGAGAAAAGGAAGTAGAGAGTCCAGAAGTCAGGCAAAGTCGAGATATTGTCAATGGGAATGGAGAGGAGAAGAAGAAGGAGTTCAAGCCATATGTCCATCCATTGCCTTTCCCTCGTAGGCAAGTGAGTAAAAAGCTTGAGCACCAATTCTAGAAATTTTTAGAAGTGTTCAAAAAGCTGCAAATTAACATCCCATTCGCAGAAGCTTTAGAACAAATGCCAAGCTATGTTAAGTTCATGAAGGAAATTTTATCAAAGAAGAGAAAGCTTGGTGAATTCAAAACAGTTGCCTTGACAGCGGAATGCAGTGCAATTCTGCTTAACAGACTCCCTCCTAAGCTCAAAGATCCAGGAAGCTTCACCATACCTTGCACAATTGGTGATAAGTTCACTGGCCATGCCCTGTGTGATTTAGGAGCCAGTATCAATCTCATGCCCTATTCTATTTACCAAAGATTAGGTTTGGGAGAAGTTTCGCCTACTTCAGTTACACTATAGTTAGCGGACCGAACCCTTACTCATCTGAAGGGGGTTATTGAGGATGTGTTGGTTAAAGTGGATCAGTTTATTTTCCCTGCAGATTTCGTTATACTTGATATGAAATAGGATAGCAAAGTCCCGTTGATTTTTGGCAGGCCATTCCTAGCAACAGGAAGAGCTCAGATTAATTTGGAGAAAGGTGAACTCACCATGAGGGTTCATGATCAAGAGGTGAAATTCAATATTTTTGATGCACAACAAGGCCCTCAAGATCTAGAAGATTGTGCATTGGTGAGCAATATTGATGGGACGACATCCAAGGAAGGAGGTGTTAGTGAAGCTTGTGTTCATGGCAAAGGTGAAGTCATTTTTGGTAGTGAAATGAACCAGCTAACGGCTACTATGGTGGTAAATTTGTTAAATGCACCTGTTGAGCAGACTCCAAACTTGGAGTTGAAAGTCATGTCATTCCCAATGCATCAAACTAATTTTTTAATTCAGGAGGAAGCTCCTCCTTACTGATAGAAATGCATTTGGAATAGCAGACAAGTCCTGCTGGGACTATAAATTAGGCCCTTTTTGGGAGGGAACCCAAATTTTCAATTTTAAAGCATGAATATGTAAACATTTCGCTTTTTAAGATTTTGTATATTTATGTATTTTATTTTGTAAATTAATCTTGTAGGCAAGTTTTTGAGCTGCTGGAGGCCGTATTTTAGTCGAATTCACAGCTGAAGTGAATTTGCTGCAGAATTATGCAGTTAGACTGATAGCGCCGTGACGTGGAACTTAGAGCGCCGCGGCGTGATGTTGTTTTGGGCTACATTCCAGGGAGCTCAGCGCCGCGACTTGGCAGACCCTCATGTCGCGGCGCTATGAGCGTAGCAGTAAAAAAAAGTAAATAGTATTTAGTAAATAGTAATAATTTAAATAATTAAATTAGGAGGGAATTAATACACGCCGCGGCGCACTTTGTTTCACACCGCAGCGCATGTGGGCGGTGGTGTTTTATGCAGAGACGCTTGGGTCTCTTCATTCTGTCAACTTTTTTTCTCTCACTTTCATTTTCTCTGTTCTCTCTCTTTCAAGTTCCCTGTGTTTCTCTACTTTCTCATCATCTTTTCACCCTACATTTGCCTCCATTATGGTATGTATCTCATTCTTTTTAGTTTTTTGTCAATTTTTAGTTTTATTTTCCTGTTTCTTCGGTTGTTTTTGGGTCTCTATTTTTGGTTTTGCTTTTAATTTGTTAAATAGCTCTTTTTAGTTCATTATGCTTAGGGTTTATTATGTTTTAGTCTTAAATACTGCATGTTTGCATTTTTGGGTTGAATTGGACACCTTAAGGCGTGCGTACCTGGAAATTTCAGGGCTGCGCGCCGCGGCGTGTGGTTGAATGCCGCGGCGTTAGTAAGAACAGTTTGAATGTCGCGACGTTAAGTTGAATGTCACGGCGCTATGTTGAGTTTTGGGCGCCGCGACGCTCTGTGTGCATGTCGCGGCGCTGAGTCCTAAAATTTGGCAGAATTGTTCATCTTTCCATATGTTCAATGTTTTCTATTCTCCACTCTGATTTTTGACAATTTTGTTTCAGGTTATGGCTCCAAAGAGAGGTCGAGTTTTGCTTAGAGGCTCGTCCAGTCGACAGCCTAAGGAGTCTTCTCCCCCTCCTGCTGATTTTGACAGGAGGCGATTTATTTCAGCTGAGGCTGCCGAGAGGTATTCGACTCTTATCACCCGACCGCTCATTCTAGAGCGAGGCTTCGCATTTTCACGCGCTCTACATCCGGAGCTTGAGAGACATTTGAACCATCTGAACTGGAACACATTTGCTCAGCATCCGGAGTCCTCTGTAGTGCTTCCTATTGTTCGTGAGTTCTACGCGAATGCTGCTTTCCTTGGTGAGGGGGCCACTACAGTCAGAGTTCAAGGTCGTGCGGTCTCGTTTTCTCCATCAGCTATTCGAGCTGCACTTGGACTTCCTCCGCCTCCTGAGATTTGTGACTATACTGAAATTTGTCGATGGGAGCCAGAGGAGGGTATAGATGTTAACGTGGTCACGACACGGATTTGCTTGGCTGAGTCTCAGCCTGTAATGTGGACCATGAGCATCCAGACTAACAGACCTCGCTACTTTGCGCGCACTCATTTGACCCCGAAGGCTTGGGCATGGTACCATTTTATCAGCACGCGCATCCTGTTATCCGCTAACCTCTCAGTGGTTACCAGAGATAGAGCTATATTGATTTATGCCATCATGGAGGGTCGCGCTATAGATGTTTCCGCGCTCATCTTCCATCAGATACTGAGGTCTGCTAGGGAGTATCGGAGCCTGTTCTTTCCATTTCTTATCCATTCCTTGTGCAGCCAACATCAGGTCCGCTGGGGGCCTCATGAGGAGCTTACCGATGTTCGGCAGCCGCTGAACGATACCTTTATTGAGTGAGTGGGGGCGGCTCTCGCTGCAACGCCAGCACGGCAGAGGCAGGCTCGTGGAGAGCCTTGACCAGCATCTAGACCAGCTCCCGCACCTGAGGCCGTTGCTCCATCCCAGGCCGCACCTATTGATACCGATTGGAGTGCCCGGATAGAAGCTATGTTGGTGTATCAGATGCAGACGCAGAGGTGGATGGCAGAGCGTCTTGGGCTGCCGTTGGCTGATTACCTAGTTCCTTCTTTCCCACCCACTTCGGTCCCTGCTCCCACCCAGGCTGGCCCTTCTCATGCCCCTGTTGCCGATGTACCTGATATTGATGATGATGATGACGAGGATGGTGATGGTTCTGATGCCGAGGGCCCTGACAGTGATGATCCATCCTTCTAGTTGTGCATTCCGGGCATTTTTCTTTCATTGTATTTACTTTTTGATATATGTATCTCTCTTTTGAACCGTGCGGACACTGTTTCCCTCAAGTTTGGGGGGGTGTCTTTAACTTTATGTTTTGATTATTTATGCAGTACTATTATGTTTTCGGTTTATTATGATTATATGCATATGTTTTGGTATTATGCATGTTTGTTAGTTTTATATTTCTTTTTGAAGTGTATATATATGTTATAGTATTTTAGCTTAAATATTAACTTTAGCAGCAGTTATCTTGAAACAATTTGATGAAAAATCCATTCAAGATACAATCGTCGTTCCTTTTCACTTGGTGTGTTGTAATGTTTCAAAAGCTAGTGTGTATGGTTGTCCCAATGATAGATGTGGATACAATTGACCTTTATTTATCTGTGAATTCATATGTAATCTTTGGCGCATGTTTAAGCATTCTAGTTTCTTTTTATGCATGGTGAGTTTCCCAATTGCATGTTTTTTGAACTTTGGAAAGGATAAGAATGTTTGCTTAAAGAAAGTTTATGAATGATACATGTGAAAAATTTGATTATCCTAGAAATTGTTTGGCAACTCTCTTGAGGTGAAATCCTAGGTTGTGTCTGATTGAGGAAATGATTAGGGCATTGTTTGGATCGATTGAGCCTTAAAAAGCTTACCTGATATGATGATATCCTTAGGTCCTATTTTGAAGCCTTATACTGTTTGGCCTTATTTGTTTTTCATAACCATTGTGATCGTTAACCTGTTAACCGTTCTAATGCATGTGAAAACATTGCATTTTCTTCCTACCTTCTTTTTTTGTTGAGTGCATTATATATGTTATTTCTTGAAGTGAGTCTTATGATTAGGGGTATGAATTTTCAGTATAAAATAAGCCTGAAGGAACCCGATGCAGTTAAAGAAAAAAAATTTATTGCTTTGCAAAAGAAAAAGAAAGAAAGAAAAACAAATGAATGAAAAAGAAAAGCAAAAGCAAAAGTGAAGTAAAGTTGAAAAGCCTCAAAGTGGTTCTGGCAACTTTTCTGATCTTATGGTTAAATACCCTGCTAATATCATTATTGACTCATGAATTGGAATATTGTATTTATGTTTCTCAATATTTGTGTTTAATCCTATCCTTTTATTCTGTTACCCATTACCCTTGGCCTGACATTATAAGCTAATAAAGACCCTTTTGATCCTCAATCTTGTATGATTTACATTAGTGGAGAGAGAGTTGTATTACAATCTTGTGGATTTTGTGAATTATGTTCGTGTGTATGTTTATAACCTCATTTGGGTGAATTTGAATTGAATGAAAGAGGTTTTTCTTACATGAGTTTGGGAAGAATATCTTGTATGAAAAGAAGCTATGAATGTTAGCATGATGAGGATTGTGTATGCATGAAACTGATTCTAAAGTATATGTATTCTTTGAGGTTTATGCAATCATCATATACTAGCTTGAATTAAGTGAAAATGGAATGTTAAAAAATGGCTGAAAATAGGTTGCCAGTTGATCTTTGTGAATGTACTTTGTTTTGCTCGAGGACTAGCAAAAATCTAGGTTTGGGGGTGTGATAACCTGTACATGCAGTGTAGTTATTAGTGCCCTATATCTGTGCTTTAAGGCATGATTAGTCCTTGTTTGTAAGCATTAATGGAAGATTTTAGCATCATTTATATCTGATTTTATTCTGATGACTTCTAATTTGATCTTGTGTAAATACTTTCAAAACTATGATCAAATTGAGTATATTTGTGTGATTAAATGAATTGATACTTTCTCTGTTATAGGCAGGTCACAAATGAAGCATGAAAATGAAGAAATTGCAATAGCTTTGGACCAGGAAGCCTAAGAGAAGATTAAAAGTGAAGATTAGCACCCAACGCCGCGACGTGGATTGGTTGCGCCGCGGCGCTCCCCTGCTTCAGTAGATAAAACCCGAGGCTGGAGCGCCGCAACGTTGAAGAGTAGGCGCCTCAGGCACCTGTGACCTAATTACACACGCGTCGCGGTGTGACATGTTGGACGCCGCGGCGTGACCCTGCTTTATTCAGCTTATAAATACATTTGCACCGAATTTCTACAAGAGTTTTTCATCATTTTTGGAGAGCAGCTGCTGGTTTTAGGTTTTTAGACCTAGAGGAAGTGAAAAAGGCTAAGGTTGGAGGCCATCCTTCTTATGGAGGGTGAATCAAGCTTAAAGGATGAAATCTAATGAGCTTCCTTCCTTTCCTTTCTTCTTTTCCCTCTTATTGCTTCATGAACATGATTTATTGTTTGTACTTTCATGTTTCATAGCTAGCTAGGCTGTTTATAAGTTTTACTTTGTAGTTTCTCATAAATACTGATGAATATGTAATCTTTTGAGTATATATTGAAGTTTAGTTAAGTTCAATCATAATCTGTGTTTAATGCTTGTTCTTGGTTGGCCTCGATTGCATGATCTCAATATTAGCAAATGAACTAGACATAGGGATTTGTTGATATGGATATGGTGTGGTTGATACATGTTCGGCGAGTTCAATTGGCTTAGATGAGTTGATTCGTTAATAGGATAGAAATATACCTATTAGCCATGTATAGTGTGTGTTTGAGAATAGATCGTTTATGAGTGGAAGTTGTACTGGCTCTCAAGGAAACTTAGTGAGTTAGGCAAGTAGAAACCAGGGTTGATTGACCTAGACATAGGCTTTTGACTACATTAGATTCTCAAGCTAACTTAACAATTCTTTGATATTGCTTGTAAGGTTTGCAATTCATTAGTTGAAATAGGAGATGAAAAGTAATTCTTATTTATCTATTTATCTATTTATCTTAGATTTATGGCTTTTCAGTCTTTATATTTCTTTAAACATTCAATTATAAATTTTATGCTTTTGGATAGCATTAATTAGACTATTGATTAATACTTAGCTTTTATATGAAATACGTTGTCCTTGTGGGAACGATATCTGACTCCTGGCGATACTACAAGTGCGACCTGTGCACTTGCGGTTAGCAAAAGAGCGAACAACTCATCTCAAGAAATAGCATACCATGTACTCAACAAACATTGATGGTAGGGAGAAAATGACATGCTTTCACATGCATTAGAATGGTTAACAGGTTAACGAACACAATGGTTATGAAAAACAAATGAGGCCAAACAGCATAAGGCTTCAAAATAGGACCTAGGGATATCATTATATCAGGGTAAGCTTTTTAAGGCTCAAACGGTCCAAACAATGCCCTAATTATTCCTTAATCATGCACAATCTAGAATTTCGCCTCAAGAGAGTTCAAAAACAATTTCTAGGATAATCAAAACTCTACATGTACATCCATAAACATTCTCAAGACGTGCACTCTTATCATTTTCAAAGTTACACTTGCATCTAAGTGAGATGTAAATCATGCATCAAAAGCAACTAAATTGTTTCACATCTTCCAGATCACATAAGGTTTCACAGAAAAGGGGGCAAATAGCAACCTTTCACATCATGAACAACCTTAACAACACCAGCATTCTTGCAACATGTCATGCATGCAAATAGATTCAACTTTTCAATTCAAGCATGCATAACATCATTTGCAAACAGTGAAAATTGAAAATCTTGTCAACAGCACATCAGTGACAGTCAAAACAAGATATAATCATGAAAATATGATGACTAAGACCACTGCATACTCAAAATACCAATACATGCTAACATTAAGCATAAAGGTAATAAAACATGTAAAGATACTCCCCCAAACTAAAATGAAATGTATCTGTTAATGAATATGGTCTATAGGGAATCTAAGACTCTTAAAATAGCAGCCTAACTAGTACTGAGCATTACTAAATACACAAAAATAGAGAAAATAACAGAAAAAGTAAAAACAGGGGTGCTGCACCGTGGCGCTCACAAAAAGCTGCAGAATTCTGCAGAAAACAAGCACCAGCGCCATGGCGCGCAACACCTTGCGCCACGGCGTGACAGCCAAAACTGCTAAATTTAGCAGCAAACCTATGTTTGCTGCTGGAATTGGTTCATATGGGTCTCTAGCTACAGCAAAACTTGTTCAAAAGGCTAAAATACAAAATGTACAACACAAACATAATAAAACACAAAATCAACATATTAACCTATTTAATACCTAAAACAAACTTAAAACTTAAAAACAAACAAAATCATTAAACTAACATAATTAACATACTAAAATACATGAACACTAATATATTTAAGACCTAAGACTTAACAAAACAAAATACTACATAATTAAAACATAAAAGCTTACAAAAGCTATAAACAACCAAATTAACATACTAAATATTAACTACTAACATATTAACAAAAACAACATACTAACACAATTAACATCAACAAGAACATATACATACTAATATGTAAAACATTATACTACCTATTTATACACAAAGTAAAAGCAGGAATGTAACATAAACTTGGGATTTCCTCCCCAAGAAGTACCTAATTTAAAGTCTTGGCAGGACTTTGTCACCAAAATTGAATTGCTGCGGATAAGTAGTCCTCGAGAACTTGATCAAAGGGTTATCCTTTTCAAGAGTCGCGAATTCCCTCAAGGGCCTCGTATGATTGAAATCTTCTGGCTCTTTATTGAAACTAAAACAGGACATAAAGAGACTGAAATTAACATAGATTATATACAACTTGAATTAGAACTAACCAAACTCATTGTCAATATTAGCAATATAGAAACTTTTATCCCCGACAATGGCGCCAAAAACTTGACAGGGTCAAACATGTTGCCCATTTGCTAACCGCAAGTGCACGGATCGCTCAAGTAATATAGATACAGAGTAAAAGTTCGTTCTCACGAGGATAATTGTTTATAAAGCTAAGTACCAACCAATAGCTTAATCAATTCTATTCAAGGACATAAAAATAAGAAATCAATAAACTAAACTAAATCTAATCTACAAAAGCAATAAAAATACAAGGTTAGGTTTCAGGGAATCCTTCTTCACCCTCTATATCTACCAATAACATACAATCCTCCTCCTTAACATGAATGCATTGATTAGGTTAGCTTGAGAATCTTCATTAGCTAAAAGCCTATGTCTAGGTCAATCAACCCTGGTTTCAATTGCCTAACTCACTAAATTTCCTTGAAAGCTAGCGCAACATCCACTCATGAATGATCTATTCTCAATCACACACTATACATGGCCAATAGGTATATTTCTATCCCATTAATGAATCAACTCATCCAAGCCAATTGAACTCGTCGAACATGCATCAACCATACCATATCCATATCAATAAATCCCTATATCTAGTTCATTTGTAATATTAGGATCATGCAATTGATGGTCAACCAATAACAAACATTAAGCATAGATTATGATTGAACAATAACTAAACATTCACACAAACTCAGAGAAGAACACATCATTAATATATATAGAAAAGGATCCAAAATATCCCTAAATACAGCTCAGCTATACAATAGATAAGGAAGAGAAGAGAGAAAGGAAAAAAGAGAAAGGAAGCTCATTGATTTGTCTCTTGAAGCTTGAATCCTCCTTCATCCTTGTTCTTAGCCTCCAATCCACCATCAATGGAGATCTAGCCAAAGCTTTCTAACCTAAAACTACCTAAAACTAAGAAAGCAAGATTTCCAAAGGATTTTGCAACCAAAGATTTCTAAGATCTTTTCAAACTTTCTAAAAACCATTTTGCTCAAACTTAAACAAATTTTCACAAGTATAAATCATGATTTTGGAATGTCATTTAAGTTGAGTGAAAAACCAAGAAATGAGCTTGAAGATTCTTGGGACTTGATCATTGCGCTTCTATTCCTTTCTTGTTTGTTATCATCAAAACCCTTGCTTTTAGTCAATGCCAATCACATTCTCCCCCTTTTTGATGATGACAAACAACCATTGAGAAAAATTTAGTTCAAATAAATTGGAACTCACAAAATGTGTTAGAAACTTACTCCCCCTCTATTTTTTAATAGGTGATTGGATCAGAGATGCACAGCTCCCCCTTAATTTTGGAATCCCAAGGTCATTGAGATTATATCTTTTGCTATTTTACCTTACTTTTCTTAATGACTTATATCCATACATTTCTCCCCCTTTTGTCATGATAAAAAAATGTACAATAACGAGTGTTTGACAAAGAGAGAAGTAACCATTTTAACAATAAACACAAAACCATTGCCATTCAACACATATGCAATACTATTTCAGCAAAAATAAAATCAGGATCAACATAATATTCATTTCAATAGACTATCCATATCAAAATATCCAAGTGATACTAGAATATCATTTCAAAACCATACTATGGTTAAGCAAAGTTATAGGCTGAAACAATGAATAGCATATCAAAAGACATAATAAAGCAGCTAAAGCAGAATGTCATTGCAAATAAAAAATAATCCATGCCTAAGCCTCATCATTTTAGGTGGTGGAAGATGATGCTCAATGCTCTACAAGCGGTCATAGATGACTCCAATGCTATGCTCCTGATAAGCTCGAAGATCTGCAAGCTGGGCTTGGATGCTTGCTAGTGTAGACAAGAAGCGGTCTTCATTGGTGGTAGGTTCTTCTTCCATAGGCACATCAGCAGGGGCAGCATGCATGTTTTCTTCTAGTGGAACTGCCTCACGTCCACGACCATAAACCCATTCACCGTTGACCTTCTATATTTGCATGCGGTTTATGGTAGCCTTCCCAAACCTGTGGTGACCGGTAGTGTTGATGATTCCATCATCGTCTAGGTTGACCCTATATTGCTCTAGGATTTTAGCAATGATCAAGGTATATAGGAGATCCATTAATAACTTTTCCTTAGCTTTCATCATGTAATGCATGATTTAATAGGGCCAATTGATGTGCATTCGTTGTCTAAGGCCCCACATCAGGAAAATATCCTCTTCTTCCACCAAGGCATAATTTCTAGCCCTTGGAACCAAGATATGTCCCACCACAAAATGAAGAAGACGAGCTTGTGGATTTAGAAGGCCGACAATGAAGGAACCTTGCAGTACTTGAATCCCCGATTGAAGCATGCTCTCTACAACCTCAGCTCTATTATGTCCATCCCATGAGCTGTGACTATCAGTTATAAATTTTTCTCCATCATGATGGAGACTAAATAGTGGAGTCCATTGACTAGGGGTTACTGCAATCTTATGCCTTTTGAAATCTGAGACCAGATTTCCTCCAATAATACTCAGATTACAGAAGTAAACTTTGGTGGGTTCTAGATAGTAATACTCACTGTGGGTAGTAACTATTGGGAATTACGGATACATCACGCAGTAGAACAATAGGATTCCCACTAAGGATCCATGTGAAAAAGTCATAATCTGAGTTTTAAAATATTTAGCTCTTGAAGCGTGATCAAAAGGAAGTGACGTGAATCACCAACACCGTAATAGCAATGATGTCTCTATGATATCCACATGAACAGACTCACGAACATCCAACGTCTGCAAAGAGGAGCCTCACATCTCTCATACAGTGCTAGCTATGAAGAGAAGAGAAGAAACTTGTCGCTCTCTCACTCACTTTTCTGTAGGTGCGGCTAGGGTTCTGTAATATGTGTGTCTTAGCAGCCCCTTAGCAGTACTATTTATAATAGTGACTGCCTTAAGTGAGTGTGAGCAGCAACAAGGTAAGCTATGCAACCCTAGACTCATCTGTTATGAGTCTGACCCATATTTGAATCCGAGTCCAACTTGGATTTATTGCTCCAATTTTAGTATGCTCTATGTGTGTGACCCTACAGGTTCTCATTACATTGGCAGTAATATTAAAATCTCATTTTAATATTACAAGCAGTGAGCGGTATCTAGCAACACATCGCTGCTACCCAAGTAATGAGAATGTCAGTGATTTGACATAACCTTTCTGTGACCAATGTTTCCATGTCGTTTAGTCCCTTTGTTAAGATATCTAGATTGAACACAAGGCATGGAATACATCACCCTTGTATAGTCCAATCCTTCATTTCCTGATACTCGAGTAGACTTTATAACAACAAATGAAATCAATATCTCATATTGACTCATTTGAGCATGGCCATGCATTTCGCAGTCTCACTCAATCAGGGGGCCCAAAGATATCGCTCCTATTATGTAGGAGTGACAAATCCCATCTAGGTCACCCACATCCCTCTGCATGATTCGCAGTATGTCCAATAACTAGCTTTATAATCACCTTGTTACAGATGATATTTAATGGCATTAAAACACATAACTCCTCATGTAGGAATCGTAGTAATTTTAGGTCAAAGGACCATAGACACCATTGTCACTATGAGAATCGCTTATGACACTCACGTAACGATCCATGTAGCATTCTCATGGCGGGTCAGTCTAGTACATCATTACTTTAATATGTACCCATGTGAAGACTTGATATCTCATATCCATGACCCGTGAGATGTGGCCATCGGTCTATGCACACACTAGTCTCAATGCATTATTGTTGTCCTAATTGACAATAATACTACACTAGGGACATTTAAGAATAATGTTCTAATTTTATCCAATAGGATCTCACGATCAAGTCAACCACTTGATGTCCTATGGCATCAAACTTATTATTCTAAGAACTTTATTATGTTTATTAAAAAAGAACACAATAAATGAAATGCCTCATATATTAAAATAGCATAATAGAATGTATGTAAATACAGACAAATGTATCAGCCTCTAGGGCATACACTAACAATAACAAAAATCTTCAACTATGAAACTCCAATAGCTCCATGAGAAATATGAATCCTTCTCTGATGAAGTAATCCCAGTCCATGTACTTAGGCTGAATCAGATTTCGAGCCTGAAATTTCAATCTATATTCGTTCATCTAATTTTTATGGGAAAATATCTGCCATGGTTCATGCTTATGGAAAAATCTGGTTCATTGGCTTACGTAGGAGTTGGCAGGGGTACATTAGGATTTTTAGAGCATGAACGCTTGGGGTAAGATGGTTGCTGGCCATGGTGGAAATGGAGGCTAGGGCTCGGTTTAGGAGAGAGGAATTGTGAGGGGAGGTGAAATTTTGGAAGAAAGTGAGAGTTTTAATTGATGGAAAGTAAGGGATTTTGGTGGAAAATGAGTTTTAGTGGTGGATTTTTGTTGGATTTAGAGTAGGAGAGGTGTTTGGGATAGTGGGTGTGAGAGAGGAAAAAGGTGAAGAAGATGACAATGAAGGGAAGAGCTTCGTGAATGAGAGAGAGGCTCACAATTTTTGTTTATGAATAGGCCCAGTAACCGATTATAGGTATTATTATAACCAATTATTTAGTTAAGTCAGAGGCTTCCTATTTGCTGCATCCTTAGATAACTAGTTATTCCCTTGTGGATAACCGATTATTCTCATGTTCTAAAAAGAAATGAGCCACTGTGAGCATTGAATATCTGGTTAGGGAACAAAGTATAAGTGATTATTTTTGTTTCCCAGAGAGCACCACGTGAGCTCATTTGATTAATAACCGATTATAGGGGGCTCATAACTGATTATTTTAACTTGGCAGAGAGCAATTTCATCTTTCCAAGCAATTCCAAAGTGTAGCTAACTGATTTGGAGCTTTTCATAATAGGTTATTTCACCACCAAAAATAGAAATCTTTCTAGAATTTAGCCCTTGAAACACCAACTCATGCCATCTTGAGAGTGATCTTAGCTTGCCTTCATTTTCATCCATTCTACACACTATAAATGCATTCCAAATCAGATTTGTTTTCTTCAAAAATACCAGGAACCATTTTTCCACAACAGGAACTTGAGATTTGAGATTTAGGGGACTTAAACATGGATTGAGCACCTGTAAAACAAACTTGGGGGAAGCTTCGACGTTCAAGTCAGTAATTGGTTCAAGAAATAAAAATGATTAAAACAAGGTAATTGTGCAGCCAAATAACACATTATGCAGCAACTTTTGGAAATGTACAACAAGATAATGACATTATGCAGAAAATCATGTAGTAATGTATGAATGATTCAATATGCCAAGTTCACTTCTTATATAAAAAAATGCTTATTTGTTCAAGGGTTTAGTGAAAATATCAGCTAGTTACTTAGTGGTTTCAACAAATTCAAGCATGCAATCACTTTTTTAAATACGGTCTTTTATAAAGTGATGCCTAATTTTAATGTGTTTTGTTCTTGAGTGCAAAATGGGATTTTTAGACAAATTGATTGCATTAGTGTTATCACACCTTATAGGGATGTGATCAAGCTCAAGACTATAGTCTAGAAGTTGTTACTTTATCCAAAGGATTTGAGCACAATAACTCCCAACTGTAACATATTCAGCTTCAGTTGTAGACAATGCCACACTATTTTGTTTCTTGCTATGCCAAGAAACTAGTGAGCTTCCAAGCAAGTGGCATGTCCCACTAGTGCTCTTCCTATCCATTTTACATCTATCAAAATCAGAATCAGAATAACCAATTAGACTACATGAGGCACCCTTAGGGTACCACGAGCCCATTTGTGAAGTTCCTATTAGATATTTCATAATTCTTTCTACAACACTTAGGTGTGATTCTTTAGGAATTGTTTGAAATCTAACACATATGCACACACTAAACATAATATCAGGCCTACTTGTTATAAGATAAAGGAGTGAGCCAATCTTACCTCGATATTTTGTGATTTCTACAGATTTAGCTCCTTCATCCTTGTCCAAATAACAAGAAGTACCCATTGGTGTAGCCATCTGCTTGGATTACTTGGATTGACTTATGAAAGTCCCATCCCTTGTTTGCTTGATTTGGAGACCAAGGAAGAAGTTGAGATTACCCATCATAGATATCTCAAACTCATTTTGCATAATATTGGTAAATTCCTTACATAGAGAGTTATTAGTAGTACTAAATATTATATCATCAACATAAATTTGAATAAGAAGTATGTCATGCATTTTGTGCTTAATGAAGAGAGTAGTGTCAACCTTTCCTTTATAAAAGCCTTTTTTTCCAAAATAAACTTGCTCAACCTTTCATACCAAGCTTTAGGAGCTCGTTTTAAGTCGTACAAGGCCTTTTTCAATTTAAAAACATGATTGGGCAATTCAAAATTTTCAAAGCTAGGAGGTTGTTCCACATACACCACTTCTTGTATAAAACCATTTAAGAAAGCACTTTTAACATCCATTTGATAAAGCTTGAAATCCATGATGCATACATATGCAAATAATATTCTTATGGCTTCTAGTCTAGCTACGAGAGCATATGTTTCCTCATAATCTATGCCTTCTTCTTGATTATAACATTTAGCAACAAGCCTAGCTTTGTTTCTTATTATTATACTACTATTTCATTAAGTTTATTTCTAAAGACCTATTTAGTGCCAATTATGGGATGATCATTGGGCCATGGAACTAATTCTCAAACTTGATTTCTCTCAAATTTATTTAGTTCATCTTGTATGGCCAAGATCTAATGTTCATCATTAATGGCATCATTTATGTCTTTAGGTTCAATTTGAGAGACAAAAGCCATATGGTTACATGCATCTCTAAGAGACTTTTGAGTGGTTACCCCTTTTGATACATCAGCTATTACCTTGTCAAGAGGATGATATCTTGATGTCCTCCACTCTTTGAGAAGATCTATGATTTGTGAATCCTCTTGCCTTGGGGGATTAAAGGAACTCTTTTCTTACTTTTTGGCTTCTTTCTCTTGATTCTCCAAGTGTGTTCTTGCCAAGCTTTTTGCAACATCATCAACCAAATTCTTTCTCGGACCATTTGGGTTAGTTTCATCTAATGCAACATGAATTGATTCCTCAATGGTCATTGTTCTCTTATTATAGCTCTAAAGGATTTACTACTAAGAGAGTAACCAAGAAATATTCCCTAATCGAATTTAGCATCAAACTTGCCTAGGTTATCTTTTTCATTGTTTAAAACAAAGCATTTGTAACCAAAGACATAAAAGTGAGAAATGTTTGGTTTCCTTCATTTGTATAGTTCATAAGGGTTTTCTTTAAAATTGGTCTTATCAAAGCCCTATTCATAACATAACAAGCGATACTTACCGCATCCGCCCAAATATACTTAGGAAGATTTATTTCATTGAGCATAGTTCTTGCAAACTCCTCTGAAGATCTATTTTCCGTTCAACCACTCTATTTTGTTGTGGAGTTCTAGGAGTAAAAAAACTATGCTTAATGCCATTTTCATTGCAAAACATTTCAAATTCTTGATTTTCAAATTTCCTACCATGATCACTTCTTATGGAAGCAATGCTACAATTTTTTTTTCATTTTGAATAACCTTTGCAAGTTTTCTAAATGTATGAAAGACATCATTCTTATGAGCAAGAAATAGAGTCCATGTATATCTAGAGAAATCATCCACAATTACAAGAGCATAGTAATTACCCCCAAAGCTCATCGTTCTTGATGGTCCAAAAAGATTCATCTGCAAAAGTTGTAAAGGTCTAGTGGTGGAAACAACATTTTTAACTTTGAAAGAGACATTTACTTGTTTACCCTTTTGACATGCACCACAGTTTATTTTTCTCAAAACTAAGCTTTGGAAGACAAAATTCTAAATCTTTAGAAACAAGTTTGTTTAGGTGATCTATATGAATTTGGGCAATTCTCTTGTGCCATAGCCATGAATCACTTTATTTACTCATAAGATATCTTGCATCTTGAGAGTTAATATCATCAAGGTTAATCGTGTATATGTTATCAACTCTATGACCAACAAATTTAATTGCTTATCATTTTTTTCTTCAATTATGCAATAATTTGAGTCAAAGATAATTTTATTTCCCTTATCACACAATTGACTTATACTTAGCAAGTTATGTTTGAGTCCTTCTACATAAAAGACATTATCAATTGAAGTAGAGGAATTCTTACCTACTTTTCCAACTCCAAGGATCCTTCCTTTATTATTGTCCCCATATGTGACATGACCATTCTTCTTAGGTGCAAGAAAGGAGAATTTAGAGTCATCACCCATCATGTGCTTGGAGCATCCACTATCAAGATATCAACTTCAGCTTTTGGTCTTCAAGTACACCTATAACGCACATTTAAGTTTTAACCTTTGGTACCTAAATTTTCTTGGGTCCTTGTGTATTAGATTTAGGCAAGGTGCCCTTAGGGACCCAAACCACTTTGGTCCCAACCTTGGTGTTCAAGTTCTTCCTAAGATTACATGTTGAGGCACTATGCCCTTTTCTCTCACCATGAAAGCATTTAATAAAGGGGCTACTTGATGTACTTGAGGATACAAATAAATTTTTGAGAAACTTTTGTTAGTTATTGGGATTATACCCCAAACCGACTTTTTGGAAAACACATCTTTATTTTCCTTGCAACACATTCAAGTTGTCTCTTCCAAAAGTAAATTTTGAAAGAGTGTTTTTCAAATCCTCAATTTCAATTTCAAATGCTTTACATGATGAGCAAGATGAGGATGTGGGTGCATTATCATGTGTAGAACAAATCATGCATGATGAATTAGCATAAATAAGTCCTAGGGTCTCATTCTCAATTTTGAGCTCATTAATCTCCTTGTTTAAAATAAAAACTTTGTTTACTAATAAGGAAATTGTTTTATTTGAGGATAAAACCATTTTTGTGAGCCCCAAGGATTCATCATGCAATTCTTAAAAAGCATCTTGAAATTCACTATAGGGGGGTGAATAATCTAGGTTAGAAGAAATTACCTCGGTGTCACTCTTTTCTTCTTCTTCTCCTCTAGCTATGAGACATAAATGGTCTTTTTCATTCTCTGAGCTATCAGAAGAATCCATGTCATTGTCCTCCCATGCAATGTATGCTCTCCTTCCTTTCTTTTCTTTGGAAGGTCTCTTCTCAAACTTCTCATTCTTCTTAAGATATACAGGACATTCCATCTTCATGTGCCATTGTTTTCCACATTCATAATATGTAGGAGTAGATGAGGTTCCTTCTCGTTTATGATATGTCTTCTTTGGATGGAAATGTGGTCTTCTTTGAAATCTCTTCTTCTTAAGGAATCTTCCAAACTTTCTCACAAGGAGACTAAGATTCTCCTCATTTAGCTCAAGATTTTCTACTCCATCTCCATCATCTTCATCATCTTCTTCAATTGTAGAGGAAGTGGCTTTGAGTGCAATCCTTTTTTTCTTCTTGTCATGCTCCTTATTTTGATTGAGCCTATTTAGCTCCAATTTATACTCTTGGAGCTTCCCAAATAGAGTAGCTAATGTCATTGTTGATAGATTCCTTGGCTCTGCAATAGCCGTCACTTTGGGTTGCCAATTCCTACTTAAACACCTCAACACTTTGTTAATAAGATCCTTATTAGAAAAAATTTTTCCCAGTGAAGCAAGATGATTATGAGTGAACCTCTTTTGCATTTCTTGAATGTTTTCTCCTTAGTTCATTCTACACAGTTCATATTCATGAGTGAAAGTATTTATTCTTGATTTTTTTACTTCACTAGTACCCTCATGAGTCACTTGCAAAGTATCCCACATTTCTTGGGCTGTTTTACAATTTGATACCCTAAAGAGCTCATCATATCCCAATGAAGTGGTAATGATATTCTTGGCCCTCAAATTGTATTAGACCTTTTTCTTGTCTTCATCAGTCCATTTATTTCTTGGTGTATTAGTTCTTACACCATCAACTATACGTATGGGAACAAAGGTGCCATTTTCAACAACATCCCACACATCAAGATCAATAGCTTCAATAAAATTTTTTATTCTTTCTTTCCAATAGGCATAAACATCCCCATTGAAAAAGGGAGGTCTATTTATAAAAGAACTTTCAGAGGAAAAACCATTCGAAGCCATCACTTTTCTTGAAGCTGCTAAGCTCTTTATACAAGAGTCTACCTCTGATACCACTTGTTACCAAGTGACTTCAATACTCAAGAGGGGGGATGAAAGTTTGTAAAGTATTTTCGCAATTCTTTCAAAAAATGTTTGATTAACAATTTTCGTTGAAGCTATTGATTAATAGAAATGAATGAATAGATAAGATGGAATGCTTTCACTCACAAATAAGATACCCAAGGAAGAAAGTATTCAAGCAAGCTAATCAAATAGTGCACAAAGGTAAAGGAGAAGGGTTTAGAAAAACAAACACAAAGTTTATCTTGGTTCAGCCACCTATCCACTTGTGGCCTATGTTCAGTCCTCAAGTAATCACCCGAGATTTTCACTATATCTTTAATTTTCAACAGGTGCTTGACAACCTTTACAAATTGGAGTACTCAATACACCTTGGGATACCTCACCCTTTGTGCTTAAGCCTTTACTTTCAATGTATACCTCACCCTTTACAAATTAGAGGGATGCCTCTCCCTTTTTTATAGATTAATCAAAGATGTAGATGAATTGAAACTCTCTCTAGAGTGGATAATATAAATTGAAGCTCTATAGGTATCAAGGATTCACAATTTTAATGTTCCAAAATAGAGTATGATGAATATGATTGTGAAACCACGAATTTAATGCTTAAGAATATTTTCCAGATTATCTTTCTTACCTTCATAAATTCCTAACAACTTATATTTATAGTCCAAAGCAATTAAGAGCCATTGGGGGTAGTTAGAAGCATTAAATGCTCTCAATAGAGTTATTGGATGTGCTTTCTTCTTTCCCCGATAACCGGTTATTAGAAAACCCATAACTGATTATGACATGTTGAAAACAGAATCCATGCTTCTGTTTGACACAAGAACTGATTATGTCAAATACCATAACCGGTTATTGGCTACTTAAGGAAAGGAAGCTAGTGTCTGACTTTTCACAATAACCAATTATGGGAAAACCATAATCGTTTAGGAGCTCTAGAAAAAGGCTCCTGACTTAGTGATTAATTGGTTATGAGAAAGCCATAATTAGTTATTCCCTTTTAAAAACACTTTGGTGTTCTTATGTTTTGGCAAATAACCTATTATGTGAACAGTAATTACCTGTTATTGGTTTTGACAAGAAAGCAAGATTTCCAAAGGATTTTTCAACCAAAGATTTCCAAGATCTTTTCAAAATTTCTAAAAACCATTTTGCTTAAACTTAAACACAATTTTCATAAGTATAAATCATGATTTTGGAATGCCATTTAAGTTGAGTGAAAAACCAAGAAATGAGCTTAGAGTGAATCCTAAATACCTTAACACAAAGATGAAAAACTTAAAAGCTAAACTTGAAGATTCTTGGAACTTGATCATCGTGCTTCTATTCCTTTCTTGTTTGTTATCATCAAAACCCTTACTTTTAGTCAATGCCAATCACATTCTCCTCCTTTTTGATGATGACAAAAGGGGGAGAAGTGTATGGATATAAGTCATTGAGAAAAGTAAGGTACAATTACAAAAAATATAATTTCAATGACATTAAGATTCCAAAATTAAGGGGGAGCTGTGCATCTCTGATCCAATCACTTTTTAAAAAATAAAGGGAGAGTAGGTTTTGAATACCTTTTGTGAGTTCCAATTTAATTGAACTAACTTTTCTCAATGACTTATATTGTTCCATTAGTACTGATCCATTGGTTCTTTTCATGGATTTTGGCCATTCCAATTCAGTTTCCAAGTGATTCTAAGTCCCTAATCAGTTCATTAACATATAGGAAACAATAACCACTAACTTAAACCTCTTAATTTGGACTATGAACCAAAACCCCCATACTTGACCTAAAACCCCATTTCTTGTACATCAAAGGTCTAAATGAGATGTTCTAAGTTTCTAACTTCAACTTATGCTATGAACAAATCATAAATGACCAAAGAAACACAATCATACAAGAAAAACACATCAAACACCTTTAGAACTCATTTTGACCTATTAAGCACCATAAGTGCATCTATGGTGAAAATGAAGAAAAAGATGAAGATGAGTATAGAACCCCTACCTTTGGCAGCTATGAAGAAGATTCAAGCTTGGTTGGATCTCAAGCCTTAGCTTTACCTTTGGCATTCCTCTTTCTCTCTTCCTCTTCCTTGGTCTTTGCTTCCTCTTCTTTCCTTTCTCCTCTTATGGTTTCTATTTCTGTTTTGGTGCAGAAAATGGCTGTGAATGAGGGCTTATAAAGAAGAGACAAAAGACTCATAAGCTATAACTTATAAATCCTGATATACTAAAAACACTTAGATTTAGCTAAATCAAGATTTTTAACTTTTAACAACTTTAAAATAAATACTTGGATTCATATACAAAGTTGTTTCACCATTATTTGGTATTTCCATATCTACTGCTAGTCAATCCGGCTTTAAATAGACAACTAGTATGCCTAAAAATGCCACACTAACTCTATTTACCTTGAAACTTTAATTGTATCTCTTTCTATGCATTTGTGATTTAGAAATAAATTATCCATATTTATTTTCCTCATCTGAGCAATTTATACTATCATTTGAGTCATTTTAAGCTACTTTTCACACTCTAAGTTGTAACTAAGTGCCTAAACTAACTCAGTTTGTTATAAAATTAAATATGCACGTTAAACAAATCATATGCTACCTTTTGAACACACACATAAGTCTAACATATCATTAAGGGTATTACATTTCTCCTATCCTTTTTAAAATTTTGACCCCAAAATTGCTCACCTGAGAAGAACAACTCCAGGTAGTCCTGTTGTAGGTGAGACTCTAACTCCCAAGTAGCCTCCTCACTGTCACTGCCATTCGATAAAACCTTCACCAGAGGAATTTGCTTACCTCTAAGCTCTTTGACTTCTCTGTCGACGATCCTTACCGGATGAATATCATATGACAAATCATCTCTTAACTGTACAAATTCATGTTCTATGATATGCAAATGATCTGGATTATACTTTCTCAACTGAGACACATAAAAAATATTATAAAGGTTTGACAATATGGGAGGAAGGGCTATTTGGTAAGTTGTGGATCCAACTCTCTTCAGAATTTAGTAGGGACCAAGAAAACGAGGACTTAACTTTCGGGTTTTTAATGCTCTACCAATCCCTGTTGTAGGAGTAACTCTTAAGAACACATGATCTCCCTTATTAAACTCAAGAGGTCTCCTTTTCTTGTTAGTATTGCTCTTTTTTCGACTCTGAGTAGTAACTAACCTATCCTTTATCATCTTGATTTGCTTTGTGGTCTGCTAGACCAACTCTAGACCTAGGATGGTTCTTTCGCCTACCTTATACCATCATAGAGGCGATCTACACTTCCATCCATACAAAGCTTCATTGGGTGCCATACCTATGCTGGAATGGTAGCTATTATTATAAGCAAACTCTGCTAATGGTAAGAATTTTTTCCAACTACCCTGGTGTTCTAAAACACATGCTCTAAGCATACCCTCAAGGGTTTGGATAGTCCTCTTTGTTTGCCCATCCATCTGTAGGTGATAAGTTGTACTAAGGCTTAACTTAGTCCCGAACGCTTGTTACAAGGCTCCCTAGAATCTAGATGTGAATCTAGGATCTTTATTTGAAACTATGCTTACAGGGACTCTATGCAATCTAACCATCTCCTTTAGATATAGATGAACTAATTTCTCTATAGGATAGCTAGCTCTCATTGGCAGAGAATGGGTAGATTTGGTTAATCTATCCATTATGACCTAAACTGCATCATTCCCTTGCTGAGTCTTGGGTAGACCCATTACAAAGTTTATAGAAATCTTCTCCACTTCCACTCTGGGATCCCTAAAGACTGTAAAGGTCCTACCGACTTTTAGTGTTCAGTCTTCACCTTTTGACAAACTAATCACCTTGAGACATATTTTGCTATGTCTCTCTTCATTCCAAACCACCAAAACATTTTCCTTAAATCTTGATACATCTTAGTGGTTCCGAAATGGATGGTATACTTATTATTGTGAGCTTCTTCTAGAATATTTTCTTTGATCTTTGACTCTCTTGGAACATAAAGTCTATCTCTAAACTTTATCATCCCATCATCAGTCATATCAAAATCTTCTAGGGTTCCTAAAAAGATATGCTCACTAATGTCCATTAAAGCTTCATCTTCCTTTTGAGCTTCTAAAATCTAAGTCCTTAAGTCATTTACTATGTCCACTCTACTCACAAAGAGACTCTGTGGCATCTCAATCACCGCTAGAATCAAATGTCTGAAACTCTCAAGAAGTTCACTCTCTTGAACCATCATTCGGGACACATGCAGGGATTTCCTACTTAGTGTATCAGCCACTACATTTTCCTTACCCGGATGATACTTTAACTCAAAGTCATAATCCTTTAAGAATTTCATCTATCTTCTTTACCTCATGTTCAGCTCATTTTTATCAAACAAGTACTTTAAACTTTTATGATCACTGAACACCTCAAACTGGACTCTATAGAGATAATGCCTCCAAATCTTTAAGGTAAACACTACAACTGCTAACTCCAAATCATGCGTAGAGTAGTTCTCCTCATGTGGCCTTAACTGCCTTGATGCATTGGCAACTACTCTCTTATTCTGCATTAGAACACACTCTAGTCTCATCTTTGAAGCATCACAAAAAACCTCAAAGTTCTCATGGGGATCCGGAATTACCAACACTGGCATAGTAGTCAACCTCTTCTTTAACTCTTGAAAACTATTCTCATAGTCTTGAGTCCACTAAAAAGTACTATCCTTCCTAGTCAACCTAGTCAAAGGCAACGCTAATTGAGAAAAACCCTTAATGAACCTTCTATAGTACCCAACTAGGCCTATAAAGCTCCTGATCTCGGTCATAGTGATGGGTCTCTCCCACTGCAACACTGCTTTCACTTTGCTAGGGTCCACAGCAATTCCTCCTTTAGAAATAACATGGCCCAAAAACTGAACTTCCGTTAGCCAAAACTCACACTTGGATAATTTGGCAAATAGTCTCTTTTCCTTAAGGATGTCTAAACCAATTCTTACATACTGCTCATGTTCTTCCTTTGTTTATGAATAGATATGGATGTCATCAATAAACACTACCACAAACCTGTCTAGGTAAGGTCTAAACACTCTGTTCATGTAATCCATAAACACTATTGGAGCATTACTCAACGCAAAGGACATGACAAGATACTCATAATACCCATACCTAGTTCTAAAACCAGCCTTAGGGATATCCTCTCCCCTAACTTTAATTTGATTATACCCAGATCTTAGATCAATCTTGGAAAACACTGAAGCACCTCTTACTTGATCCATCAGATCATCTATTCTAGGCAACAAATACTTGTTCTTAATAGTTACCTTATTCAACTGCCTGTAGTAAACACATAACCTTATGGTACCATCTTTCTTTTTCACTAGCAACATTGGTGCTCCCACGGAGAAATACTAGGCCTAATGAATTACTTATCCAATAACTCCTCTAATTGTTTCTTAAGTTGTGCTAACTCTAGAGGTGCCATCCTATAGGGTATTATAGATATAAGTCCTGTACCCGACACTAAATCTATAGTAAACTCTATTTCTCGCTCTGGTGGTAACTCTGCTACGTCACTCGGAAACACCTCAGGGTATTCCCTCACCACAAGTATACTGTCTAGGCTCTGCTTAACCTCTACATCTAATGAGAAATGAAGAACATATCCTAGAGCTCCTTCTACCAAACATTGATTGACCTGATTAACATTGAGATAGGTAGACTCAAAAGAAATAACTCTGGTAGGAATATCAGACAGAAAACTACAGTCTTATCTGAATAGTTTAAGACCACGTGATTGGATGACAACCAATCCATACCAAGAATGACATCTATGTCCATAAGGGGTAAACAAATAAGGTTTATAAAGAAATATCTATCCTTGGTCCTTATACAATAATCATGATATAACTTTGAAGTTATGACTGCCTTACCAGTGGGTGTGGAAACAGATAGGTCGTATGGTAACTCTGATATAGGCAAATCCAACATCCTTACACAATCAAAAGAAACAAATGAGTGGAATGCTCTTGAATCATACATGACATTTAAAAGATGATTACAAATTATGCCTTTACCTTGGATGAGGTAAAAAGATTGGGCCACCTTTGTTCCGTCTATAGTATAAACTCGTCCCTTGGTTGGCAGCCTTAGGGTAGGCTCATCTTCCTTATTCTGAGGACAATCCTTAGAGAAATGTTGTGGCTTTTCACATGTGTAACATACCCAAGCACCTGCCTCCATGTGTCTTTCCACATTTAGTGCATTGGGGTACCGTAGACCCCTTATTTCCTTTTCCTTTAGGGTTACTTACTTTAGAAGTACTCCACAATCCTACACTTATTGACTAAATCAGGAAAGTCCCTAATCTCTATAGGTCTCACCATACTCTTGATCTCACTTCTCAAACCAGTTTTGAATTTCAAGCATTGCCATTTCTCGTCCGGATGATGATGGAAATGTGAAGAGAACTTCGACAACTCATCAAACTTGGCCACATACTGACCTACTGACATACTTCCTTGTTTTAACTATATAAACTCCACTTCCTTGTCATCATGTAGAGTTTACGGGAAAAACTTCTCTAGAAATGATGTCTTGAAGACTTCCCATGACATCTGGTTTTCTGCGGCTTCCAATACCCTTTTGGTACTTTTCTATTAATGCTCTGCTTCTCCCTTCAACATATAGGAGACGAAGGCCACTTTTTGCTCCTCCAAGAAAATCATCACATCAAAGATCTTTTCCATCTCACTAGGCCACTCCTCAGCCTTAGCAAGATTGAACTCGCCTCTGAACGGTGGAGGGTTCATCTGACGAAAAGCTGTCAAGTTTAGGAAATTTAGATTCCTTCTGATTTGTTGTACATCTTACACTGGGTGCTCAGGTGGTGGAGGCTGCTGAGGTGGATTTGCTTCCATCCTCTCAAGCACCCTTGTCATAATATTAGTCATAGCTATAAAAGCTTTGGCCATATCCGAACCTTGTGGGGTCGAGTTCTCTGCTTCTCTAGTTTGCCTTTTTGGTGCCATAGTTTCCTGTACACACAGAAATAACATATATTGAGTTGCAGTCTCAATATCATGTAACCGTGTAACAGTATCTAACAACAAACTAACTTAAGGCAAATCATGCAATTCTATTGTCACATCTAGCATATGAAACAAGAAAAGCACAATTTCTAAGAAGGAACTCCTAACATGCCTAAGCATAGTCATCCATGCTCCGGATCAACAAGTTGAACTACTCTGATACCATAATGTAACATCCTAATACCAGTATCTCAATATATGTAGCATACAAGGAGATACCTAGCATTACAATGTCACTACATATATAATAACCTGATAGATATATCCATAATATTCATCAGAAACATTATAGAGAGTTATATGAAATGCGAAAAACATAAACATCATAGTAAAATGCATATACATATACACCGTTAGCCTTAGCAAAGGCTTGAAGTATTACATAATTCTTTACATTACAAAGAAGTACTAAAAGATACAAATTTGAAACATAAACTATAAAGCTACTCTAGTCTTTAGCTTCATTTTTCTTCTTATTCTTAGAAGAACTTTCACCTGGAATTACATAGTACACAATGGGGTGAGAAATAACATTTCTTAGTATGAGCAAACCAAAACCAACATACACAACATAATAAACATAATCTTAACACATGCTAAATAAGATATGTTTAAAGCATCTACAAGGTCTAACTTTAGCATCTAGATAAACTAAGTTAACATACATTTCATACATACATGCTTAGTCTAACTTAGAACCAAGATGTTAAGCTTAAGAATATTAGTTTAGTGTATTATCCTTTGGTAAATAGAGGGAAAACTCATCCTCACATCATATGTACCTTGGCACACTGAGAAGTTAGGGCTGAATCCTTGTTCAAAAGAAACTTACGGACTCCCTACTTATCTCCTTTGGCCTTAGTGATGGTGTACAACATCAAAGGATACTCATAAAGATCAATACTACTAATCATTCCTATCATACAAATATCTAAATACTAACTCATGACTCGTTACTCTTAAGTGATATACTTTACCACAAATGTGGCCTAAGGTGTTAGATACTTACCTAAAGCAAACTATAACTCTTGAATGCTCAAAGGTTTAAACTTTCTCATACTTGCTTGGTGATAATTTCCCTCTTAAAAATATCTCTATATGGGCCTTAACACACTTTAGGGAACATATATAAATGATCCCAAGAAGCCAATAACTTGAAACCATCATAAATGACATTTTTGGAGTTCTAGGGCCTCACGCCGTGGCACAACTTGGGCACGCTGTGACACCCTAGCCTTGGATTTCTGTACTAGATGTAGCATCACTCTCACGCTGCGGTGCCACACACCTTACACCGCAGCACACACAGCAAAACCAACCTCACGCTGCGACGTAACTTCCTCACGCCGCGGCAAGCATGGCAGAAACCAAATTCTACCCAATTCTATAGAACTGTGGTACTGTTCCTTAGTTCTTTTCATGGATTTTGGCCATTGCAACTTGTTTGTGATGATCTGTAAGTGCACGGGTCGATAAGTAATATATAAGAGTTAGAGTATCGTATCCCAAGGGATTGACAATTAGAGAAATGCTAAACTTAACCAATTTTCACAAATTCTTATCCAAGCAATCGAATTGTGAGAGTGGTTTGTAATTAAAATAACAAATTAAAAGAAATAGAATAAGAATGCATCAAACACCGAATACACAAGAGAAAGATGAGAATGATTAAGGCCTAGGGGTCCCTATTCACTTGCTACTTCAATGAATAACTTGCAATTCACAAGCATCTAACAATGAGTTGATTTTGTTAGCTAAAACAAGCAATAGATAAAAGCCTATGTCTAGTACAAATACCCATGTGAAACCTAGTTAATCCACTATGTGTCCATGTGAATTAGCATAAGAATCACTCATTGAGACCAATTATCAAATACTTGCTATGCATGACTAATGAGTACATGTCCATCCCATTAGCTAACCAACACTTTCAATCCAATAGAATGTAATTGAACATACATCAACCATACCATATCCATATTCACATTACCTTATTTCTAGTTCAATTGGAATACTAAAATCATGCAATTGATGGCTAATTAATAACAAGCATTAAGCATAGATATGGAAGAACAAAACCAATTTCATTGATAGAAACCCAACAAATTTACAAGATATTCAAATTCATAGCAAGATCCTAAATAGCCCCTAGATTAGGATTTAGTTACACATCATGAAAGAAGAGAAAATTAATGGAGTCATGAAACCCATCAAATTACAAATGAAGAGAGAAAAGGGGAAGAATGAATAAGAATGATGAGAATCCAATGCTTGATCTTCCTCCTTGATCTTGATTCTTCACTTGAATCACCTCAATCTTCCAAGGTTTTCTCCTCCTCTCCCTTTCTCTATGAAGTTCGTGCTTGGTCCAAAACAGAAGCTCCCCTTCAAGTCCTAAAAATCAGATATTAAAGGCTAATTTCGCGGACCAGGATTTTTCCCATGCCTAGGCGTAGTTATGAAACACATGCTGTCAGGTGCTGGTCACGCCTAGGCATGACTTTTCCACGCGTAGGCGTATGTGTCTCTGTCTGAAATTGTTGAAAACCTAAGAGTGCCATGCCTAGGCTTGGTTTTTCCATGCCTAGGCGTGGGTTTGTCAAGCCTAGGTGTGGTTTTGTCAAGTCTAGGCGTGGGTTGGCAGCAGCATCTCCTTTTTTGCTTTCTTCCAAATTTGAGCTTCTCTTTGAGTTCCTTGGCCCTTCCAAAGCTTTTCCATCTTGAATACCAGCATCAAGACAATGTCAAAGTCCATCAAATCATGATCAATCCAATTTCTTTAAATAAAATCCTCAAAGATTCAATTCTCAATCATTTAAGTTAACAAGCTTAATTCATTAAAGACATGCATGAATTGAACCTTTGGCCTATAAAATTTAAGGATAACATGCTCATATACATTCAAAATCAAGTGAAATAACTTCATTTCCAGAAGTTATCACACCCCCAAACCTAAAGATTTGCTAGTCCTCAAGCAAACTAATCCAAGCAAGGGAAGAAGAAATACACTCCAATACAAAGAACAGAAAACACGGGGCAAATTGAACTAGAGCATATCCAGCTTCCAATCATCATTCATACCCTCAGAAATCACTTCTCAACCTTACACAAGGTTCACACATGCAAGAAATTTTCAACTATCATGATTACCCTCGAATGCAATTTTTTGTACATGAATGATTTCCCAAACTCATGTGTTTAAGACCCTTTCCTAATCTTGAAGAGTAAGATGGATGAATTTATAAAATGCACATGCACTCTCATAAGAATGTCTTTCATACCTTTTTCCACTAATGTAGGAAACACATAATCAAAGATCATAATGGTCTTTTAAGCTTGTAATGTGAGGCTAAGGGTAATGGCTAAAAAGGAGGGAGAAGGATTTAAAATCAAATATTAAACATATAATCACACACTTCCATTGAATCAAGTTAAGCATGCAAGATGTATAAAACGATCCAATATGAAAAATCAACTCTCTTTATTCCATTTTTTTTTCTTTTTTCTTTTTTAGAAAAACATATGTACATGTTTATTTTCTTTGCAAAAGGGGGCTGCATTTTGTGCAACTCACACATTTTTCTTTCTCTTTTTTATACTTTTTTTTTACTTTACTTTTTTTTATTTTTTTTACTTTTTTTTTTCATTTTGAACAAGAGTTTGTTCCAAATAGATCTTGGTTTCCTAGTATCATGTAAAACACTTTGACTCACACTAACAAAAATGTCCAATCATGTGTTCAACAAAGGACCTGTAATGAGGGTAAGAGATTTTTTTAACACAAACAAGGGTGAAGAGGTGGAGATTGTGGGTTTTAAGAAAGAAAAATTAGGCCACACACACGCACACTAGGCTTCAAAGGGGGTACTAGGGAACTCATTCAGTTAAGGTTGGCTTGAAAAGGCCCAATCGGTCCAAAGAATTGCCCTAGTCATTTCCTCAAAAATGCATCGCTTAGGATTTCATCTCGGAAGGGAATCAGATAAGTCTCTAAGATGCAAATTGACTTTACACATACCATTCATAAATTTTCTCCAATCATGCATTTCATTCATATTCCAAGGTCCACCACACATACAACAGGGAAATACGCTCACACACATTTATGATAACAAGTGTAAGCACAACATTTGAATTTCTACATATGGTTTCCCAAGCAATGAGGCATATCTGTGATCCACACAATCATCGGATAGTCAAATCAGTATTCCAGCATGCACAAGTTCAAAATGCCACCAAGCACACTCATCAATTTAGTGCAAATGTTCAGGCAGCCCACTAATCCTAAACAAGCTCTCTCAAATCCATCAAAACTACTTCATCAAAAAGATAAGGTAAATGCAAAGCCAAAAAGATAGGGTAAACAAAATCAAACATAATTAAGGAATCAAAAACTCAACAGAATCAAAAGCAAGTAGATAACTAAACTGGGAATGTAAAAACATCAATAAAGAGAAAAACAAATAATGATAAGGTAAAGAACTTGGGTTGCCTCCCAAGAAGCGCCCCGTTTATAGTCCTAGGCTGGACTTTCTTTGTAATGGTAACTGGGAGATGTAACTTTGTCATTAAGATAGGCATAGCTCAAATGAGATGGTAATAACTTGAGCTCTCTCAATTCCTCATCTTCCCTTTCACATGTAGAAAGCAAAGAAGCTTCAAAAGGGTCACACGGGACATTTGCACTAATTCTTTTAGTTCCCATCCCATCAAGCACATTCACATACGAACATTCTTCAAGATCTTGAGGTAATTTCATTCCTTTGAAAATATTAAAGGTTACCTCCTGATCTTGTACTCTCATGGTAAGCTCCCATTTTTAAACATCAATGGGGGTTCCTCTAGTTGCAAGGAACGGTCTTCTAAGGATGAGATGGACATTTCTATCTTCCTCCATATCCAGGATGATGAAATCAGCTGGAAAAATGAACTTGTCCACCTTGACCAAGACATCTTCTATGACTCCTGTAGAAATAAGCTTGCCCCAAATGGTTTAATATGTTAAGTTTTGATGATGACAAATACAAGACAAAAAGAATGATGCTTATGCTTTATACTTGTGCTTTATAGATAACAAATGCATCACAAAAGAATATTGATCATGTTACATAAATGTGTTTAATGAGAAATATTATATCATGCATGATTATGTACTTTATCTAATTATATTTCACTTAATAATCATGCAATAAGATATATGTAACATTCATCATATAATATATCCAATAATATGTTATATGAGTTATAAATGAATTAATATTGGATATGTCTATGAAAGTCTTGTATGCATGTTAGACTAACTAGAGTTATACAATTATGAATTATGCATATGAAGATATTGAGCTATGAATTTGGACTAACTATGTTTGGTTAAGATTTTGTAGGATAGTTCAAGTACCAAGAGTGAGCATTGCAATAAGAAAGCAAAAGATCACAACTATGCTCAACTCAAGGAGAATGAAAATGAAAAGATGTTCCAAGCATTTGCAAGTTTTGAAGAGAAGATTTTCTTTGGAAGCTTGGATTACATCAAGAAGTGATGGTGGCAAAAGATCTAGTCCAACATCTTCAAGAATAGCTTATAGGACTTAGATCTTGTGTAAAGGTAAAAAGGAATCACATTAAGCTCAAAAAGGTTTTTTAAACATATTTATAAGTGTTTCTAAAATGTTTATATGCCCAACAAACTATTTTGGAAAGCTAGTAATGGTAATATTTCAAATCTATAAAAAATAGCCAAGTTTGTGTTTTGTAAAACTGACATATAGTTACTCTTTTGATTATAACTTTTAAAATACTTTGACTTTTACTTTGAAACATATCTCATTTGAAAATAGACTCAAAGATCTTTCCAATGACTGGTCATTTGCTTTAAATGGATAAGAAATGAAAAAGTTATGACCAATTAAAGTTTGAGTTTTGAAAATCTGACCTTTGGTTACTATTTTGATCATATCTTTCAAAATACTTTGAGTTTTGTTCTGAAACTTCTTTCATATGAAAGTAGACTCAAAGATCTTTCCAATGAGTGGTCATTTGCTTTAATTGGATAAGAAATGAAGAAGTTATGACCTTTTAAAGTCGGTTTTGAAAACCAGAAATGGTGTAATCGATTACACAAGTCATGTAATCGATTACAACGCGTTGACAGAAAGCCGTGTAATCGATTACTGAGTATGTAATCGATTACAAAGTGCCAGAAAGCTTTGTAATCGATTACATAAAGCTTGTAATCGATTACAAAGTGCCAGAAAGCTTGTGTCGATTACATGAAGCTTGTAATCGATTACAAAGTGCCCAGGAACGTTTCTAACGGCTATAAACGGCTAGTTTTCATAGAAAATCATTTCTAAACCCCTCCAACGACTCTAAAACTCATTGGGCTATAAATAAAAGTGTTTGGGCATCAAAAATAAGTTGGAGAACATTCTGAAAATTACCCTTGAACATTGAAAACGAAATTCATCATCTTTTTCTCCAAATTCTTTGTTTTGAGCTAAGTGTGTAAATCCTTTATACCCATTGAGCTTCAACTTGTATTATCCACTCTTGAGAGAGTTTTCTATCATCTATACTTTGTTCTTCAAGTTGTATATCTACTCTTCAAGAGAGTTTATATTCTTTCTATTCACCTTGAAATCATTGTAAGAGGGTGAGGTATCCCTCAAAAGAGAAAAGGGTGAGGTATCCCTTGTAGTGAGACTCAAACACAAAGGGTGAGGTATCCCAAAGGTGTTGTGAGTGCTCTTCATTGTAAAGGTCATCAAGCACCTGTGAAGCTTGAAGAATTGGAGGCTCTAGCACAAGGGTGAGGTATCCCAAGGTGTGAGGAGTGCTCTTGTATGTACAAAGGTTTTTCTAGCACCCGTAAAGTCTAGGAGATAGTGAAGAAAATCTCAAGTTAAGCTTGAGGACTGGATGTAGGCCACAAGTGGTTGGTGGCTGAACCAGGATAAATTCTTGAGTTTGATTCTCTCTTCCCTACACTCTTTAAATTCAGTATTTGGTAGAATATATTTATTTATTGCATATGTTGATGTTTTGATTGCTACAACTTGATATCTAGCTTATTCACTTAATTCATCATATATCCCAAGTTATATTTGAGTAATCCTCAATAGTTGTACATTTATTAGACTTATTCCGCTGCATTTATTAATTGAGTTATTCAAAATGCATAATTTGTCAAAGTTGCATTAAAACTAGTCATCACCCAATTCACCCCCCCTCTTGGGTAATGGTTGCCATGGCTAACAACTCCCTTAGGGTACTTGAGAGAACGGTCAGCTAATTGTAGAGTAACTGAAGTTGGCTTCACCTCCCCCAAACTTAATCTTTGGTATATTGAAAAGGGCATGAGATTTACATTGGCCCCCAAATCACGTAAAGCCCGACCAGAGAATTTCTCACCAATGGTGCAAGAAATAGTGAAGCTTCCGGGATCTTTGAGCTTGGGAAGAAGTTTATTTTGCAAGATAACACTACATTCCTCCGTGAGAGTAGCAATTTCAAACTCACTAAGCTTTCTCTTCTTGGACAAGATGTCCTTCATGAACTTCACATAACTAGGCATTTTTTCCAAAGCCTCAGCAAATGGTATGTTAATGTGAAGTTTCTTGAAAATCTCCAGAAATTTTTGAAATTGAGCATCAAGCTTTTGCTTAGCTAACAGGTTAGGGAAAGGTGGAGGTGGCATATATGGCTTGTCCTCTTTCTTCTTGTCTTCAACCTTCCCCTTTGTAATTTCCTCATTTTTCTCCACCTCTTTGCTCAAAACCACTTCATCTTGTGCCACCTTAGCTTCTTTCTCAAGTAGCTTGATCTTTGAATTTCCTTCAATTTCCTTCCCACTCCTCAATGATATGGCCTTGCAATGCTCAGGAGGGGCACCTTTTGGATTATTAATGGTGTCGCTTGGAAAAGTGCCTTGGGGCCTATTGTTTAGAGCTTGGGCTAGTTAACTAACTTGAGTCTCAAGATTCCTCAAGGCAGCCACTTGACTTTGCATCAAGGCATCATGGGAAGCAAGCCTTGAATCAGTTTTAGTCATATACTCTTGTTGGCTAGTCATGAACTGAGCAAACATCTTCTCCAAATTAGAAGTTGAAGTTGAACCTTGGGATTAAGGGGAGCTCTGTTGTTGGAAACCTAGAGGGGCACGGGGTGATTCTCTGGGCTAATAGGAAGAAGAAGGACCTTAAGAATTTCCACCCCAAGAAAGATTAGGATAGTTCCGCCAAGTAAAGTTATATGTATTACCAAAAGCATTGTTGTGATTACTTAGGTGGAACTGACTAGCATATTGCACACTCTCCAAACTAGCTGTGCAACTCGCAGTAGAGTGATGGTCCCCACAATGATCATAAATCTTACCTGAGATATTAGCTCCGCTCGCTACTGAATTAACTGCCATGGTGTCAAACTTCTTGGATAATGCTGCCACTTGAGCTGAAAGTGATGTGAGAGCATCAACTTCATGTATACCGGCTGCCACTCTCCTAGAAGTAACCCTCTCTGCTAGCCACTGATAGTTATTAGTGGCCATTTCCTCTAAAAGGCTGTAGGCAGCATCCACAGTCTTGCTTATGAGAGCCCTTCCAGCTGCTGCATCAATTATGGAACGAATGAAGGTCATCAAGCTATTGTAGAAAGTATGTACCAACATCCATTTTGCTATGCCATAGTAGGGGTATATCCTTATCAAATCTTTAAATCGCTCTTATGCCTCATATAAAGTCTCTCCTTCAAACTACTTGAAAGACAAAATATCATTCCTGTACTTCATTGCCTTCATGGGAGGAAAGAATTGGCCTAAAAACTTTTGAGCTTGCTCTTCCCAAGTAGTGATGGAATGCTCAGGTAAAAGGTGAAGGAAGGCCTTGGCCCTATCTCTCAAGGAAAAAGAGAAAAGCCTCAAGCGAGTCACATCATCAGTCATCCCTTGATGCTTGAAAGTATCACAAATCTCTAGAAAGTTGGCTAGATGAGCATGGGGATCTTCATGGGGAAGATCTGCAAATTGTAAATTATTCTGAACCATCTGGATAATAGCAGGCTTGATCTCAAAAGTCTGTGCTTGTACAGCTGGCCTTCTAATGCTAGATCTGATGTCTCTAGTATTTGGAGTGGCATACTCTCAAAGGAGTCTTTCAGCATTTGCTTCTTTTGCCATCTCAAATTCGCTTTCCAAATTTAGTGTTTGCCCTTGCACTTGTTGTTCTCTTAGCAATCTACGAAAAGTCCTCTCGATCTCAGGATCGTAAGGAAATCAAGATACACTTCGAGTCCTTCGCATACAAGAGTAAAGTACTTGAAAAACAAAACAAACAAATAAAACTTGAAATAAGAGTTGTGAATTGAATTAAGAAATAACACAAAATCTAAATTCAATCCCCGACAACGGCGCCAAAAACTTATTTTTGATGATCCTCAAGTGCACGGGTCGACAAGTAATATATGAGAGTTAGAGTATCATGTCCCAAGGGATTGACAATTAGAGAAATCCTAAACTTAACCAATTTCAACAAATTCTTATCAAAGCAATTGAATTGTGAGAGTGGTTTGCAATTAAAATAACAAATTAAAAAGAAACAGAACAAGAATGCTCCAAACATCGAATACACAAGAGAAAGATGAGAATGATTTAGGCCTATAGGTCCCTATTCACTTGCTACTTCAATGAATAACTTGCAATTCACAAGCATCTAACAATGAGTTGGTTTTGTTAGCTAAAACAAGCAATAGATAAAAGCCTATGTCTAGGTCAAATACCTATGTGAAACCTAGTTAATCCACTATGTGTCCATGTGAATTAGCATAAGAATCACTCATTGAGACCAATTATCAAACACTTGCTATGCATGACTAATGGGTATATGTCCATGCCATTAGCTAATCAACACATTTAATCAATAGAATGTAATTGAACATACATCAACCATACCATATCCATATTCACAACACCCTATTTCTAGTTCAATTGGAATACTAAAATCATGCAATTAATGGTCAATCAATAACAAGCATTAAGCATATATATGGAAGAACAAAACCAATTTCATTGATAGAAACCCAACAAATTTACAAGATATTCAAATCCATAGCAAGATCCTAAATAGCCTCTAGATTAGGATTTAGTTACACATCATGAAAGAAGAGAAAATTAATGGAGCCATAAAACCCATCAAATTACAAATGAAGAAAGAAAAGGGGAAGAATGAATAAGAATGATGAGAATCCAATGCTTGATCTTCCTACTTGATCTTGATTCTTCACTTGAATGACCTCAATCTTCCATGGTTTTCTTCTCCTCTCCCTTTCTCTATGAAGCTCATGCTTGGTCCAAAATAGAAGATCCCCTTCAAGTCCCAAAAATCAGATATTAAAGGCTAATTTTGCGGACCAGGATTTTTCCCACGCCTAAGCGTAGTTGTGAAACACGTGCTATCAGGTGCTGGCCACGCCTAGGCATGACTTTTCCACGCCTAGGCGTATATGTCTCTGTCTGAAATTTCTAAAAACCTGAGAGTGCCACGCCTAGGCCCGGTTTTTCCACGCCTAGGCATGGGTTTGTCAAGCCTAGGCATGGTTTTGTCAAGCCTAGGCGTGGGTTGGCAGCAGCATCTCCTTTTTTGCTTTCTACCAAATTTGAGCTCCTCTTTGAGTTCCTTGGCCCTTCCAAAGCTTTTCCATCTTGAATACCTGCATCAAGACAATGTCAAAGTCCATCAAATCATGATCAATCCAATTTCTTTAAATAAAATTCTCAAAGATTCAATTCTCAATAATTTGAGTTAACAAGCTTAATTCATTAAAGACATGCATGAATTGAACCTTTGGCCTATAAAACTTAAGGATAGCATGCTCATATACATTCAAAATCAAGTGAAATAACTTCATTTTCAGAAGTTATCACAATTCAGTTTTTAAGCGATTCTGAGTCCCTAATCAGTTCATTAACATATAGGAAACAATAATCACCAACTTAAACCTCTTAATTTGGGCTATAAACCAAAACCCCCATACTTGACCTAAAATGTAACACCCACCGTAGGGTATCACATTTAAGACTAATCCTAATATAACTTACCCAAGTTGTAAAAGAATTAATCTTGTAAAATCGTCAATTTTAAAATTTCGTTTGCAGAATAAAATATAATAAGTTAAACTAAATTAAAACATTCTTAAGACTTGTAATAAACACACCAAAATATATATTTACATCATATTACAAAACTTGTCCAAATAATTTACATAAATACAACCTCGTTTTCAAAAGTAAAATACAAACCTAACTACCAAGCGGTACTCTAAAACAAACCTAAGGATTTGGTTCCTCGGAAGGATCCTCCTCCTCCTTTACATTATCATCAAAGAACCCAGACATATACAGACGTCTCATAGGGGTTCTTGCCGATGATACTACAGAATTCTCTTGGGGTGTATAGACTGACACCACTCCACCCCAGAGTTCACGAATATGTATCGTGAATTCCAAACACATAGTTGCATGTTGAGTTAACACGGAAATCCCATCCAGGGTTCCACTCAAGCTCATAGTCAAGTCCCTAGTGTAAACAAACCTCTCATTATTATAGTCAAACCTCCAGGCGTCAGCTCCCCCGTGGAACTGAACCCTAACAAAACCTAAGACTTGTCGTCTTGTCGCCATATAACGAATAAATAAAACTGCTACTGAAGATAAACAGGGTCCCTTGCCTCCTCGTTCCCTTGGTCTTCAATAAACATATACAATGAAACAGATATAACATAACAACAAGGTGAGATCCCCTACATCAATACTAGTGTGGCAGTAAAAGAAACGACAGCAAATAAACAGCATACAATATTAAAACATTAAATCATATTGTCATATCACAGATAATAATTTAAACAAACTTAAATAACCAATCAATATACTGACCCACAATGTATATGTATAATGACCAATTCCTACTCCATGGAGCTAAACACAGTTTCGGAGAGAAGACCCAGAAGACATGTCTGTCACTCGACTGTCGTGGCCAAAAGTGCTATAATATATCAATTTTGTCAAAAGTGCACATCAGGCATTGGACAAGACATTCTACACCAGATCACGATATAGGACAGTGTCTCGGTCCGGCTCATTGGTGCGTTTGCATCGGTCTGCCCCACGGACAGAAGAGCTACCAACTATCCATTGTGAAGTACCCGCACCCCGATGCCTCCAAGGTCAACAAGTGACCTACACTTGTCTACTTGCACCCGCACTTAGGTGTAATTCATCTCCTAGGCATACAGCCTTAATCAAATAAGCAAATACATTTTTCTATGCATGGTATAAGATTCAAACACACATAAAATTATTATTTTCACAATATTTCATATATTCCCACCATGTCGTGGCAGTATAAATATCCAACACAACCGGGTCCACCACAAACGCCTGACAGCAAACTACTATTTACACTTAATCACATAGTGCTATTATCACATTTTGAAATTGCGAAACATATTTCCTACGTTTTTAAATTGCGTAAGGATTTTTCAACATTTTCTAAATCGCATAAATATTTTATTGCATTTTCTTAATCGCGTAGCCTAAAATTACTATTTTTGAGTCACGTAAATATTTTTTAACATATTTTCAATTACGTAAAATATTTCTAACATATTTAAACCAAAAATAATATTTTTCTCAAAAAATTGATTTTATTTCTACTATTTGCATAATAGTCTCTCATTAAATAATATTTACATAATAATCCTTGTTTAAATAATATTTTCATAATAGTTCCTCCTAAAATAATATTTACAAAATAGTCCCTCTTTAGATAATATTTGTAATATAGTCCCTCTAAAAATCAGTATTTCTATTGTCTCCCAGAAAATTGTGTTTCCTTGTTTTACTTAAGATATTATTGCTCGAATTTTCCTAATGCGCTTCAAAACCCATAGGGTGAGCTATACGTTAGAAAATTTCAAGTATTGACATTTATTTTCATTTCATAACTTAATTATTTAATTATGTCAATTTTTATTCAAAAAAGTATATTGCTTTGATTTTAGGTTCAAATCCTACCAAAATAATTTCCTTCTCATTTAAACACCTAAGTCTACACTTAGTAAAATAATTTTAGATATAAGTTATGAAAAATAGCATGTTGACCGAAATCCATTTAGGGTTTCATAACCCATCATTTAGTTCTTTTTAGCATTTATTCCTTGCAAAAACACTTAATTTATTTTTCTTGTCATAAAATCATTTACTCCTTGGTTAGGAAAATAATTTAGAACCCTAGGTTCCCTTTGAAATGTGGAGGCCGTGTGCCTCATAGGTCCTTTGGGACCTTCATACAACAAATCTTTCATGTGATTCACATCTTATATTACACATAAATTTTGCATGCTTTATAAATCTCACATACAAGCATATTATCAAAGCTATAAGCATACAAATGCACATGCAATCATATTTTCAAAGCCAAAAGCATAACAAACACAAACAAAGAAAGTATAAAAAATTAAATGAATAAATCCTTATGGATTTTTCACCACAAATAACCCTTTTTCTCACCACCAACACATAGTTGATGAAGTCAATCTCCCTCTTACCTCAAGGGAGACAAAATCTTCAAGTTCCTCATTCCTCTTGAATTTGTGAGCTTCAAACAAAAATCCCTAAAAATCTTAAACAAATTCTAAAGTCACAAACAAAGCTTAAGAACAAAGAACCATGGATCAATAATGGTCTAGAAAATAATAGGATCAAAGAATCAAAAGATTACCTTTCGAGTAGTAAGCTAAAGCTTGGTTTTTGATGCACTTAGAGTAGTATTTTGATAAAACTTACTAAAAGAAAAGTGTTTAGAATGACGTTTAGCTTTAGAAAGTAGGAAGAGATGAAATTTTAGAAGTGGAGAGGTAGGGTTTGGAGGTTGGGGCCGTGGGGTTCAACAAGGAAAAAGGAAGAAAAGTAGTTGGGTGTTCTTGAGTGTTCTTGAATATTTGAGAGAAAAAGATGAAGGCTTGTCACAAAGTGAAGTGAAAAATGAAATTGGATAGCTATATTGGAGTGTGCAGCTGTATGATTGCATGGAGAGTAACTTAATGTGATAGAAATTCACTCACATGGTCTCACATGGTGTGCACATGGCTTAGATCACAAAGTGGTCATCAAGTAGTCATGTAGATGAACCTAGAACATGGTAGAAAGGCCTTCATGGCTGTGTGACTCTAGGAGATTTAGTAACTAGGTTTGACTTCAATTAGGTTTTAGTTACATCTTAATTAGATAGTAAGCTAATTAGGTTAGGTTATTTAGTTACAAATTAAACTATTTAGAGTAACTTAGTTAGTTATCCTAGTTACTTAGCAACTAGTCCAACCATTTATATTGACCATTTTCTATTGGTCTAGAAAAAGTTTAACCACTAATGTTGACTCATTTCTATTGGTTCATTTTAAAATAAATTACAAAAATTATTCTTAATCTATTTTCTAACAAATAAAATATATCGGGTCCATTACTTGGTAACAGAAACTGCTGTTCATAACACAACGGATATTTTCCCGTGAAATATTTTTATTTCATAGATAAATTTTAAAAATTAAAAGATTTGATTTCGTGTTTCTTAGATTCGGATTTAGTAAGATCCCCCGTCTCTGAATACATCAAATAAGATTTTCTCCTGCCCGAAAATTATTATTTTTCTGACCCGGAGCAAATATCACACAACGATCAAAAACAGTCTCGGAACAGTCAAAATAATTTTATATCATATAGGAAACACAAAACAGTACAATTTAGTCATTACTATAAAATAACCAAAATCTGGGGTGTTACATAAAACCCCATTTCTTGTACATCAAAGGTCTAAATAAGATGTTTTAAGCTTCTACCTTTAACTTATGCTATGAACAAGTCATAAATGACCAAAAGAAACACAATCATGCAAGCAAAACACATCAAACACCTTGAGAACTCATTTTGACCTATTAAGCACCATAAGTGCGTCTATGGTGAAAATGAAGAAAAGAGATGAAGATGAGCATAGAACCCCTACCTTTGGCAATTATGAAGAAGATTCAAGCTTGGTTGGATCTCAAGCCTTGGCTTTGTCTTTGGCTTTCCTCTTTCTCTCTTCCTCTTCCTTGGTCTTTGCTTTCTTTTCTTTCCTTTCTCCTCTCAAGGTTTCTATATCTGTTTTGGTGCAGAAAATGGCTATGAATGGGGGCTTATAAAGAAGAGACAAAAGACTCTTAAGCTATGACTGATAAATCCTGATCTGCTAAACACACTTAGATTTAGCTAAATTAAGATTTCTAACTTTCAACAACTTTAAAATACATACTACGATTCATATAAAATGTTGTTTCACCATTATTTGGTATTTTCATATCTGCTGCTAGTCAATTCAGCTTTAAATAGACAACCAGTATGCCTAAAAATGACAAACTAACTCAGTTTACCTTGAAACTTTAATTGTATCTCTTTTCATACATTTGTGACCTAGAAATAAATTATCCATATTTGTTTCCCTCATCTGAGTAGTTTATGCTTTTATTTGAGTCATTTTAAGCTACTTTTCACACTCTGAGTTGAAACTAAGTGCCTAAGCTAACTCAATTTGTCACAAAATTAAACATGCATGTTAAACAAGTCATATGCTACCTTTTGAGCACATACACAAGTCTAACATGTCATTAAGGGTATTACGTATATAAGAACAACCAATACTAGCCATGCTTACTTCAACTCATATAATAAACTAAACTCATAACATTTATACAAATAATTATGGAGAGCCACAACAAACTAAAAGTTATATATATACACCATTACCTCAAAAGGGCACATTGTAATACATAAACTTCTATCCAAACTAGATCAAGTATAATATACACAAGCTTTGTCTACAAAAGGCATATAAACTATACTAGTCTTTATACATCTTCTGCTTCCCTTTTAAAGAACTTGTACCTAAATTTACATGGCAACATAAGCGGGGTGAGAAATCAAAATTCTTAGTAGAATTATTCCAAAACCAGCATTTTATACAATCATAAAGAAAATGCAACTACTCATACAATTTCAATGTCATAAATTTAAATGTCATGGTTAGCAACCGCCCATACAATTGCCACGCTATGCTAACTTATGCCTAGTATTCATGCTTATGTAATAACTTAAGCATGAAATGAGTAGTGTTATGATACCAAATCCATGACAATGTCATGATATGCGTGAATCCTGAACAAAGCAATGGAAATCACATTCATAAACTTTGAATAGGAACTGGAACCCAGTTCCAACAGTCTTCTCTCTAGGTAGTGAAATCCATCAACTACATGGTCTTCAACAACTAACAAGGAAATCCATCCTCAAAGTCACACAATAGGGAGGGATATGTGCATCCTCACGCTATCATGATTTAGGGTCACCTCCGGTATTAAGGAATCCACCTCAACTACTCTCCACTTAGGATAACATATTGCAAAAAGGGAAAATTCCACCACAATTGCTAAAATAACGAAAGAGAGAACATCTATGCTCAACTCATCACTATATTAGGAAGAAAAGTATCCTCCTTACCTAACATAGATTATCCTCAAATGTGAGGCTCACACCCTTCAACAAACCCATATATAACATATATACCAACCATATCTAATTACTTCCCATAATTAGCATTACAAATTAATTTGATTCACTGAATTCTCACTTCATTAAATACCCCCAATAGAGTCTCGACACTCATTAAGAAGCATAAAACAAGAAACTACACTTTTAAAAGGATCCATTGCATCAAACAACAATTTTGGTCTAATTCTAGATGTCACGCTCCGGCGCAGCATTGCTCACACTGTGGTGCCAAGTGTAACATCCCAATTCTGATATCCCAATATACTTGATATATGCAAGAATATTCAATATTGGCAATGTTTCCACTAACAACCAAACCCATAATATTCACATAAATACATCATTATGGAGAGTCATGTTACCAACTATATATATATATATATATATATATATATATATATATATTTATATATCACAACCTCAAAAAGGCATATTGTCATACATAACTCAAAACAAGCTAAGCAAATATAAACTATATACAAGCTTAGTCTAAAACAACATCTATGCTATATTAGTCCTCATGCATCTTCTTCTTCGCTTTTGAAGAACTTGCACCTAGATTTACATGGCAACACAAACGGGGTGAGAAATCACAATTCTCAGTAGAAGTATTCCAAAACTAGCATTTTATACAATCATACAGAATACACAACTATTAAGTTAGCACTTCAATCACAGAAGTACGCAATTGCCCATACAATTGTAATGTCATGACTTTATGTCATGGTGGCAACCGCCCATACAATCGCCATGCTATGCTTAATTATGTCTAATGTTTATGTCTATGCAAGTCCTAAGAGTGAATGAAATATAAGGATGTCATGAGTCCTTAAACATATTGAGGATATTACCCACCTCAACTACTCTAGGATATATTACGGTATGTCACGAATTATCAGGCGTAGTAAGGATATGACTCACCTCCACTACTCATCAACACATAGAGAGGATATTACCCACCTTCACTATCCAACAACATAAAGAGGAATTAGTCACCTCATTGTTCAACAATTCATAGAGAGGATATTACTCACCTTAATATTTTCCACAATCTTATCATGCAAAACAATTACTAATTACTAACAATAATTAGCACTACAATTGATTTACATGTATCTCAAAAATTACTTCATCAAATACTCCTAAAAGAGTCTCATTACTAATTAAAAAACATAAAATAAAGAACCGTACAAGTGAATCCTTCATTTCCACCAAAATAAGGCTCTGTTCTATCTTTCCCAGTGAAGGGTGCTCAAGCACTCCATGCCTGGCGCTTAAGCACGTGTCGCATAGCACAAAGTGCTCTCTGTCTACCTTGCTGGAGCCTAAGTGCCTGGCACTCAGCGTTTGAGTGCTGACTGGGCAGAACAAAATTTACAGAATTCTACAAATGGAGTTACTGTTCCATTAAGGAACAAGGGTGCTCCAAACCCTCAAACTTCAATTCCACTTAATTTGTCACCTCAAGTAAAATTCATTAACATACTACAACTCTTAAACCACTTTAATTTCACTCAGTCATGCAACTTTGTGAATCAAATATCAACCAAAACCTAAACCCCTAAATTTGGCCAAAAAGGGAATAAAGGCATCTGAGTGATGAAAAATTCATCCTAATATATCCACAAACCAGCTTTTTACTCAACCAAGCTATCTTCTTCAAGATTCAACTCAAGAACCACAAAATCACATTTCAAACCCCCATTCCCTCATCAAGCCCCTTAAGAATCAAATGAAGGAAATGAAAACAAGAAGTCCAAACAAGGTTTCCCCTTCCCTCAATGGGTAGAAGTAAAGTCTGAGATTAGCTCCTCTCCACCACTAAGCTCTTCCTCCTCTTTGGTTGATGATGTACCTCCTTTTGCTCCTTTGTTGGTTTTCCTTTGGTGCTCCCCTACTACAACCATGAGAGAGAGGTGAGAAATGAGAAAATATCCCATTTTGAAGACTTATAAAAGCCAAGCCAGAAACAAGCATAACTGTGTGGTCACTTAGTCACTTAAGTGACTACACTGATATCTCTGATATGTTAAGAACACTCAGATTTCACCAAAACCAATTTTCTAACTTCCAACAAGTTTCAAGTAAATCCTAAGATTCATAAAAATTTTTGTCTCTTCATTTCCATAATTTTCCAAATCTACTAGTAGTCAATTTGACATTAAAACATATAACCAGTATGCTTAAAAATGTCAAACTAACTCCGATTAACCTCAAACTTTAACCACATCTTCTTCCACATATTTGTGACCTAGAAACAAATTCTCCACACTTATTTCCATTAATTAAGTAGTTTAAACTAATTCTAGGGCTAAAAATAGCTATATTTCACACAGTATTACAGTAAAGTGACTAAACGTGCTCAGACGGTCACAAAATTAGACAGGCATGACAAGCTAGTATTAGGCTACCTTTGTAACCATATACAAGTCTATCATGTTTTCACGCGTGTTACACCGAGCTCTCTGGTCCCTCACGCCTCAGTGTAAGTCATAGCGTGCTGCTCCCGGGTGCACTTACTTTGAGACTTACACCTCGGCGTGACTTCCCCACGCCATGGCGCAACTAGCAAAAACTAGATTTTGCAGAATTCTACAGAATTTGAGTACTATTCCATTAGAACTTTAATCACTTCCAATCACTCAAAGCTCAAAATCAAGTGATTTCCAACCTTACACAAGGTCCGTTTACACATTATAACTCTTATACAACTTTAATTTCACTCAAACAAGCATTTGTATTCAACCTTTTAAACCCTAAAATCCTATTTTTAACTCAAATGGTAGCCAAAGGTATCTATCTAAGAGCTGAAAATCCATGTCCATGCATCCAACAACTCAAAAACAAACAACCCTCAAGTTGTTCAACAAGATTCAAGCCAAAAATTCTAAATCACACTTAAAACCTATTTCCTCACATCAAGCCAACTCTCATGAACAAGATGAGGAAAATAGAAGGATGAGTAAAAACAAAGTTTCCCCTACCTCAATGACTAGAAATGAAGTCACTTAGTAGCTCCTCTCCACCATTTTCTTCTTCCTCCTCTTTGTTGATTGATCCTCTACCTTTTGCTCCTTGCTTCCCTTTCCCTTTGTATTTTCCTGCTTTAGCCATGAGAAGAGAGTGAAAATGAGAGAAAATATCTCATTTTGGACTTAAAAAGGCCAAGGCAATAGAAAGTGTGAGGGAGCCGTGTGCTCCTTTGTCACTTAACTGACTTGCCAAAGTCCTAATCTGTTAAGAACGCTTAGATTTCACCAAACCAAGTTTTCTAAATTCTAACAAGTTTAAAATAAATCCTAAGATTCATAAAAAAAAATTGTTTTACTATTTTCATAATTTTTCATATCTGCTGGTAGTCAATCAGGCATTAAAACACACAAATAGTATGCTTAAAAATGCCAAACTAACTTCGATTGATCTCAAATTTTAACTACACCATCTTCCACACATTTGTGACCTAGAAACAAACTCGCCACATTTATTTTCATTAACTAAGCAATTTAAGCCAATTATGTGGATAATAACAACTATATTTCACACATAGTGTTACAACAAAGTAACAAAACATGCTCAGATGGCTGCAAAACTTAACAGACATGACAAACATGTATTAGGCTATCTCTATAATCATATATAAGTCTATCATGTTTTAATAGGTGTTACATCCTCAAACTTTGACTCTTCCCCTTCCTATGATGAATTGTAAGATGCTTTTGAAGAATTGTATAATGAATCTATGAGGCTTACAAAACTTGTTTCATCATCTAAGAAAATAATTTCCTCTTTTGAAAACAAAATCTCTATTTTAAACAAGGAAATCGAGGAACTTAATATTGAGAATGAAACTCTTGGACTTATTGATGCAAATTCTTCATGTATGACATGTTATTCACTTGAAAATGCATCTACATCCTTTTCTTGCTCATCATGCAAAACTTTTGAAAAGGAAATTGAAGATTTGAAAAATACTCTTTCAAAATTTACCTTTAGAAGAGATAATTTGAACATATTGCTTGAGAAGCAAAGATGTGTTTTTCAAAAAATTAGTTTAGGGTATAATCCCAAAAACTAACAAAAACTTATAAGAATTTCTTTGTTTCCTTAAGCACATCAACAAGTCCTTTCATAAAGTGTTTTCATTGTGGCAAGAAAGGACATAGTGCATCAACTTGTAATGTAAGGAAGAATATCAATAACAAGATAGGGACTAAAATTATTTAGGTCCCCAAAGGCACTTTGCCAAAAACTAACACACAAGGACCCAAGAAAATTTGGGTACCAAAAGTCAAAAATTGAAGTGTGTTGTAAGTGTGCTTGAAGGTCAAGAGGTGACTTTGGTATCTTGAAAATGGTTGCTCTAAGTACAAGACTGGAAATTACTCCAAGTTCTCCTCCTTGTCTCCAAGAAGCTTGGACTTGCAACCTTTGAATAAGTGGAAACTTGTTTTATGCTTTAACTTGCTTTGAAGTAGTACTTTTCTAGCTTTATATCTTGAAAATATCTCTACATGTGCTAAATATGCTAGATAAGTACACTTCTTGTTTGAAATGACATGTTTAATGATAATATCTTTGTACTTGACATAACATACCTAACAAGATCGTTGTTGTTTTTGGATTCTCTATCTTTGGATATAATATTGAAATGGATATCTTGTTGATGAAGTGCTTATTGAATATTTGTTTTTAGCAATGGTTTTGTGTTGATTGGTAAATGAATGAGAATGTGCTTTTTGAACTCTTTTGTGTTTGATTTGCTAAAATAGAGTCGAACTTGAGTGAGGATATTAGATGCATTACTAAATATTGAATCTTGCTAAATTGTTATTGCCTTGCAAATGTTGAACTTGAATAAATAGAAATTACTTTAGCTCTATGCTTTCTCTTACCCTATCTTTTTTATCATGACAAAAGAGGAAGAAAAGCTTAAGTTCTTATGTTGAGAACAGACAGGTTAAACTAAAATGGATCTTGGATTCCAAAAGTAAGGGGGAGCTGCACATATCTGATCTAATCCCCTTTTGAAAAATAGAGGGGGAGTAAGTCTCTAACACCTTTCTGTGAGTTCCAATTTATTTGAACTAACTCTTTTCTCAATGGTTGTTTGTCATCATAAAAAATAGGGAGAATGTAATTAGCATTGACAATGGCAATGGTTTTGATGATAACAAACAAGAAATAAATGGTTATACAAAGATCAAGTACTAAGGATCTTCAAGTTAGCTTATAGGACTTAGATCTTGTGTAAAGGTAAAGAGGAATCACACTAAACTCATATCTCATGTTTATTCAACTTAAATCTTTATGAAAAATCATGTTTAATACTTGTGAAAATATTTATCAAGTTTGAGCAAAATGGTTTTAGAAAGGTTGGAAAGGTTTTGGGAATCTTTGGTTACAAAGGTTTTTAGAAATCATCTTTTCTTGATAGCCAATAACAGATTATCTGAATTCAATAAAAGATTATTTGGAACTAATAACAGATTATCTAAAAATAATAACAGATTATCTGGAACCAATAACAAATTATTTGGAAACCATAACAGGTTATTTGACAAAGTCAGTAGTGCACCTTTTGTTGTTTTAAAAGGAATAATCGATTATAAAATATCCATAATAGGTTATTTGACAAGTCAGTAGCGCGCCTCTTATTTTATAAACTACCTAACCGATTATGGCTTCACAATAATCTGTTATTCACATGTAACCGTGTTTTCTAATATCATAAATAATCTATTATGTGAAACCAATAATTTGTTATTTGTGAGCAATAAACTGTTATGTAAAACTAATAATCTATTATTTGCGAGCAGTAATCTGTTATGTGAAACCAATAATATGTTATCTGGGTAGTAGAAATGAAAAATAATAGCTAGTTCACTTGCATTTAATGCTCCAACTACTCCTAATGGCTCTTTAATGCATTGGGCTATAAATACAAGTGTTGGGGCATTAAAGAAAAGTTAGAAATCAATCTAAAAAAGCTTCTTGAGCATTGAACATGAGTTTTAACTCTCTTTTCTCATAAACCCCTATTTTGAGCTTTAGTGTGTGATTCCTTGATATCCATTGAGTTTTAATTTGTAATATCTACTCTTGTGAGAGTTTATCATCCAATCTTTCTTTGATTTCCTATAAAAGAGGGTGAGATATTCCTCAAGAGATAAAAGGGTGAGGTATCCCTTAAAAGAGTGAAGGGTAAGGTATCCCTTTAAGTGTCCCTATTTTGAGGCCCAAGCACAAAGGGTGAGGCATCCCAGAGGTGTGTTGAGTGTTCTTGGTTGTAAAGGTTTTCAAGCACTTCTTCAAGCTTTAAGGTTTAGTGAAAAATCTCAAATGGTTCACTTAATGATTGGATGTAGGCCATAAATGGTTGGCGGCTGAACCAGGATAAATGATTTTGTTTGCTCTTCTTAACTCTATCTCTTTAGTTTGATGCTTTACTTTTATATGCTTGCTTGAATATTATTTATCTATCTATTTACTTCAATCAATCAATAGATTCAACAAAAATTGATATTCAAGTGTTTTTTGAAAAGTTTGCAAAAGGTTTTTATAAACTTAGCTCACCTGGCCTCTTGAGTTTGAAGCCACTTGGTAACAAAAGTCACTCCCAATTATTTGTTGCTCTTCAGATGTTGAGCATTAAATTTGACTATAACTTATTTAAGAATGCTTATAATGTTGTAGTGAGATTAATGAAGGAAACAAACCCTACTGGGTCACTTATTCCAAATAATCTATATATGACAAAGAAATTGGTTGCTAAATTAATGATTAAATTGATTGACTATGATTGTTGTGTTAATGGATGCATGATATTCTATACCAAGGAGGATAAGCAATTGAAGCGGTGAAATTTTATGGTGCTGAATGGTATAACCCTCGTACAGTTACAAACCGAAATAAAAAACGTGTTCCTGAGCGAAGAATGCATTATTTTCCTCTAATTCCTAGGCCTAAGAGATTGTATACTTCTATAAGTTATGTTTAACACATGAGGTGACATTATTTAGAAAGGAGACAAGATGAGGTTCTGTGTCACCCATCGGACAAAGAGGCACAGAAGCGGTTTAGTGAGATACATCAAGAATTTGCACGTGACCCCTGAAATGTGAGGCTTGGTGTAACACCCCAATACTAATACTAAAATTACATTTGGATTATACATAAGTATTTAGAATTAGGAACATCAGAACTAAACTATTATCATTCCTTGATATTTAACTATACTAAATGTATTGCTTGTTTGAGCCTTAGGAGGGAAAGATAACATTTACAATTATATTTATACATCTAAAAAGTCTAATCCATATTGACCTTAATAATCCAAGTGATATAAACTAAGCCTCTTTATAGGCATGTGTACTCATAACTATATAAAAACCATTGCATAAATATAATAATACAAGACAATGGTCAAAATAATAGGTAATTCTATACTACATCTGCATATTCACCTCTACTTCATAGGTGGATCTCAGGCTAGAATTATCATGGAAAAAGAGATAAAAGGGGTTAAAATTCTATAAATTCTCAGTAATTTCTAATACAAAAAATGTCATCATAATAACTCCAACTGCTTCGAGCGAATTAAATCAATACTTAAATTATCATATAGAAAGGTGGCAAATGCTAAAATGGTTCCTTTCTCTTCTAGAGGCAAAAATTCAATTTTTGAATCATTAATCAATATTTATTCAAATTTCAAAACTAGTTTCAACACACCATCAATAAATCATAGATTCCACCAAGAATATATCAAGTGTAAACTATAACTTACTATCACTCGAATGTTTACATTCTCTCATGATGCAAAAATTCAATATCATTTCTATGACTTATACAAATATTATCTACAAGATGATGTGGATATGCCCAAACATGTATAAATCTTTCATTAGTGCTCATTAATTATCATATTTCTAAGCATATTCCTAGGATCTATGTCCTTTTATATCACTAGGTAAGGAGGGAATGTCGCATCCTCACACTACCAATAACCCTGGCCATAACTAATGAGGAAACTAATGAGAAATTACATCTAAGAATTTAGGATCACCTTCCCCATTGAGGATCATTTCCAAAATTCATAACTAAGAATTTAAAATCACCCCCCTACGAGGATCATTTCCAAAATTCAATACTAGACATCTCAATCAATGAGCTACTTATACTAAAGGAATAACAACTAAAGATCACCCCTATTTGAGGATCTTGTCCAATGTCTTTTAGTTTTCAGCACTATACATGTTAATTCAATACTAGCTCAACTTTAATTTTATAAAGGAGCAAATCATTTTTCTAGTATACCTCATGAGCATAATAAGTGTACATCTCAATTTATCTCATCGCATAGATATATCTAGTGCACAATACCAACATTTCACTAGTTTATCAAGTGCATATTCATAAAATAAGTCACTTCATTTAATGGACTCAATCAAACCTCTTCATATTGTACAATACAGAACTCTAATTACTCAAAACAGAGGACTGAAAATCAATTATCATGGCTTGGTAATCGATTATTGTAACACCCTGTACAATATGTTAGGCTTGTATATGGTTACTGAGGTAGCCTAATGTATACTTAACATGTTTGTGTATTTTTGTGACTGTCTGAGCACGTTTAGATATTTTGATGTAACACTATGTGTGAAATATAACTGTTATTAGCCCCAGAATTGGTTTAAACTGCTTAGTTAGTGGAAATAAATGTGGATAGTTTGTTTTTAGGTTACAAATGTATGAAATGTACTACAGTTAAAGTTTGAGGATAATCAGAGTTAGTTTGACATTTTTAAGCATACTGGCTGTATGTTTCCATGTCGGTTTGACTAGTAGTTGATATGAAAAAATATGGAAATAATGAAATAAGATTTTTAATGAATCTTAGGATTTATTTTAAACTTGTTGGAAGTAAGAAAACTGGATTCGGTGAAATCTAAATATTCTTAGCAGATCAAGATTTTAGTACCTATCTAATGAGAAGCCAAAGTTAACTCCTCTATATAAATATCCCACGACTGGGAAAGCAAAAAACTATAAAGAGAAAGAAAAAGAGGGAAACCATGAAGGGAAAAGAAGAAGGAGAAAGAGGAAGAAAGGGGAAGAGGAAGGGAGAGCTTGGATCTTCCATAGCCCATCCTTAGCTTCATCTTCATCTTCTTGATCTTGAGGTAAGGAGACTTTGTTCGACTTTTTGTTTCCATTTTCTTTATCTTGTTCCACGTGTTAGGGTTGTTTTATGAGTTCTTGGCCCATTTCTTGTTGTTGAACTTGAATATGACTTGTTTTAAGTTATTGGATGTATTAAGATGGCTTTTCAGCCCATAGATTCCTTTGGTTACCATTTGTGTTGCAAATGGGGTTTTAGGGTTTAAGTGGTTGATTGATTCATGATTCATGGTTTTGAGTGAAATTAAAGTGGAATAAAAGTTGGAATGTGTTAATGGATCTTGGGAAAGGTTGGAAATCACTTGGATGTGAGGTTTGAGTGATTGGAGGAGGGGTAAGTCCCAATGGAATAGTACCCAAATCTGTAAAATTCTACAGAATCCATGTTCTATAGCTTGTGCTACGGTGCAAGGTGTGGCACGCCGCGACATACGTGTGATACTGCTACCAGGACTAAAACCTGAGAGTAGGGCATCACAATGTGACCATTTGTATGCCGCTACGTGATGAGGGGCAAAGAGTCGGGCACTGCGACGTGGCCGTGGTGTGCCGCAGTGTGAGCTCTAGTTTTGAACATAAATTATTGTGTGATGCAATGGAGCTTGTGAATGGTGTAATTTCTTCTCTTATGCTTCCTTATGAGTGTTGGGACTCTAATAGGAGTATAGAGTGAAGTTTTATGGAATGAACTTGAAATGCATATAAATCAATTGTGAAACTAGTTATGAGAAGTAATTAGTAATTATTTTGCATGAGATGATTGTGGAACATAGTTGAGGAGAGTAACATAGTTGAGGAAAGTAATATTCTCTCTATATTTGTTGAGTAGTGGAAGTGAGTAATATCCTCACTACCTTTGTGAAGTTAAAAAGTGATGGGAACGACACATAGAGTGACTATGTGAGTGTTCTTTAAAAAGTGTGTGGAAACCTTGTGGAGAAGGATTTTCTTGCAGATGGAAGCATTGGGTACAATCACATGTAGGAGAATACTCGGTGTGGTGCTGTGTGTGCTTTATAAAACCACTTTGCATGATTTTTCTCACACACTTGCTATTTTCATGTATCTGCGAATGGTATATGAGATGGTAACAGTACACTTAATGTTGTGGGGTGGAATAGTCCATTCATTGGCAGATAGTATATGAGATGGTAACAGTACCCTCATTGTTATGGGGTGGAATAGTCCATTCATTGCCAAGTAGTGTTAAATGGTCGTAGCCATACTACTCAGAGGAATATAAGGAACAGAGTTCTTGGGAATAGTCAAGTTTCATGACATTGCCCTAACACTATTTTAATCTCATTGCATAACCATTGTCTTAGGACATGTTAGGCTTAATATAACATGACAAGCATTGCATTTGTGTAACACCTTAGATAAACATGATAGACTTGTATGTGGGTACGGAGGTAGCTTAACACTAGTTTGTCATGCGTGTGAATTTTTGTGACTGTCTGAGTATGTTTAGGCACTTTGCTATAACACTATGTGCGAAATATAATTGTTATTTGCTCCTAAAGTGGCTTACACTGCTCAGTTAATGGGAATAAATATGGAGAGTTTGTTTCTAGGTCACAAATGTGTAGAAGTAGTTGTGGTTAAAGTTTGAGAATTATCAGACTTAGTTTGGGATTTTTAAGCATATTGGTTGTGTGTTTTAGTGCCGGATTGACCCCTAGCAGATATGAAAAATTATGGAAACGGTGAAACAAGACTTTTAATGAATCTTAAGATTTATTTTAAGCTTGTTGGAAGTTAGGAAACTTGATTTGGTGAAATCTAGTTGTTCTTAGTAGATCGGGTTTTTGGCTAGTCACTTAAGTGACAAAGGAGAACACGACTCCTTCATTCTTTCTGCTACCCTTGACTTGTTTTAGTCACAAATGAGATATTTTGTCTCATTTTCTCTTCTCTTTCTCGGCTGTAGTAGGGAGGAACAAAGGGAAAGACAAGAAGTAAGGCAAAGATGGAGAATCAACCAACAAAAAGGAGGAAGAGTTTAGTAGAGGAGAGGAGCTGCTTTCAAACTTCTTTTCTGGTCTTTGAGGTAGGGAGAAGCTTAGTTTGATAGCTTGTATTCATTTCTTTCATATTTGGTTCTTGAGGGACTTAATGAAGAGATGGAGGTTTGAGAGTGATTTTGTGATTCTTGAGTTGAATCTTGATGTGGTTAGTTTGGTTGAGTTAGAAACTGAATTGTGGATATGTTAGGATGAATTTTTCATCATTTGAAAGCCTTAATTCCCTTTGGATCAATTTTGGGGGTTTAGGTTAGATGCTGGATTTTGATTCACAAAGTGCTTGAATTGAATAAAATTGAAGTGGTATAAAAGTTGCTATGTGTAGATGAGCCTTGTGGAAGGTTAGAAATCACTTGGATGTGAAGTTTGAGTGATTGGAGGAGGAGTAAGTTCCAATGAAATAGTACTCGGACCTGCAGAATTTACTGCAGAAGTTGTTTGGTTGAGAGACACGGCCCATGTCCGAAGACACCAGGGGGGTCGCGTCCCTCTTTGCCTGTTGTAATTTGTGAACAGTGTTCATAGAGTAAAAGGGGGTGTGTAATCAGACATGGCCTTTGTCTAAGGCCAGAATCTTCAAAAATGTCATTTTTGTTGTTTTCAAGTTCTTGGCTTGATAGGATCATTAGTATATATTTCCTAAAGTGTGTTGAGACTCTAATAGGAGTATTAAATGAAGATGTGAATGATTTGAATCATATTAATTTGTAAATGCTAATTATGAGTGTTTAATTAGTCATGATGATATACTCGATTGTATACTTTGCCTTTTTGAAAAGTGTGAGCCCCGTAGATGTGGGTGATTGCTTTTTGATAGGTGTGAGCCCCGTAGATGTAGGTGTTCTATATTAAGTAAGGTGAATTGTATCCTTCCTAATATAGTGGTTTTAAGGATGGATTTCCTTGTTCACTATCGATAACCGTGTAGTTGATGGACTTCACTACAACATCCTAAGACTGCTTGCAGGATCGATGAGTGTTCCCATAAACTAACACGGGTCTTTTCAACGTACTTTGTCCTCACTCACACACATCCTAGGAAACTTCCTAGGAGGTCACCCATCCTACAAGTGCTCCAAGTAAAGCACGCTTAACTATGGAGTACTTATGTTCTTGGCTCCCGAAATGAAGATGCATCTTGTTGATATGGGTGGTGCTAATCAATTCCTTTAAACTATCCTCAACTATGTAGTCCCATACCTGTATAGTCTCTGGATCCCTCTCATTCCAGTGTGTATTCAGTTCATTCATGTGTTCCTCCACCTAGAAGCCTGCCAGGAGCCGCTCCTTGTCCGTGGTTTATCTTTTTGCACCAGCGACCACTCCCCGCCCTTGTCGACCCTGGGTGTCACATGCCCACCAGCTTCTGCATGGTTCGTCCCCGATCCACACTGTACTGGGAGAGGTCCCTCTCTGATACCATTTGTAACGTCCCGAGACTGCCTACAGGATCAATGAGTGTCCTTACAAACTGACACAAGTCTTTTCACCGTGATTTGTCCTCACTCACACGCATCCTAGGAAACTTCCCAGGAGGTCACCCATCCCACAAGTGCTCCAAGTCAAGCACGCTTAACTATGGAGTACTTATGTTCTTGGCTCCTGAAAGGAAGATGCATCTTGTTGATATGGGTGGTGCTAATCAATTCCTTTAAGCCATCCTCAACTATGCAGTCCCATACTGCACAGTCTTTGGATCCCTCTCATTCCAATGTGTATTCAGTTCATTCATGTGTCCCTCCACCTAGAAGCCTGCCAGGAGCCGCTCCTTGTTCGTGCTTCATCTTTTTGCACCGGTGACCACTCCCCACCCTCGTCGGCCCCAGGTGTCACATTCACTACCTAGGGGGGAATGGATTTCCTCTGTGATAATGATGTTTGCTGGATGGACTTCTAGTGCTTGTTCAAGGTTATGATTGTGACTTCCATTACTTTGTTCAGGACTCATGCATTCATGATATTACCATGGAATTGGAGGTTCCTGGATATGGTATCATACATTATTCATTCTCATGCTTAAGATATTGTATAGGCATAAACACTAGACATAACTTGGCATAGTGGCATAGCATGGCGATTGTATGGGCGATTGGGTACTTCTATTATTGAACTATTAATTTGATAATTGTGAATATTATCTGACTGTACATATATATATATATATATATGCTGGTATTGGAATACTTCTATTGAAATATGTGATTTCTCACCCCGATTATGTTACCATGTAAATCCAGGTGCGAGTTCCTCAAAGGGAAAGAAGAAGGTATATAAAGATTAGTATAGTTATAGGCTTTTTGATGATAAAGCTTGTATGCCTTGGAGGCAATGATATATATATATATATATATATATATATATATATATATATATATATATATATATATATATATATATATATATATATATATATATATATATATATATATATAATAACTTTTGTTATCGTGGCTCTCCATATTTACTCATTATGTATGAATGATATGGGCTAGTTTATTGATGTATATTATAAGTAGCATGGCCAGTGTTAGATTATTCTTTTATATAACGATATATCTAGATAGCAAATATTGGGATGTTACAATTTACATGGTAATTGTATAGGCAGTTACCTTAATCAATGATATGTATGATTGTATGGGTAGTTGTATAATATCGTTGATAGTTGTTAAGATAAGATGGTGGTCATAGCTACTGGTATGATAGTGGTTGTAGCCACAGTTGTGTGTATATCTGAGATGGAGATTGTTGTGTTTGTATCTCTGGGATGGAGATGCTGTGTTTTTGTGAGCATGATGATTGCTTGAAAACTGTTCGTGATAAATGAGTTTTTTATACAAACTTATAAAAATGAGAATCTATTTCGAGAAGAAAAAAGACATGGTTTTGACTTTTGCCACCTTTCTAGCTTGATGAGTATAAGACCTGAGTTAGAAATGTGTTTTTCCTTGAAATGGCTAGAATGATTGTGATCACATGTTTTATGGATTTAACTACTGAGAATGTGTGATTCTCACCCCGTGTGTGTGTTTCCATGATGGTTCCAGGGAGGAAGACTTGTGGAAAATGAAGATAAGTAGGAGCTTGGAGTGCTTAGCTTAGTGTAGCTAGGTAGTTTCTTTTAATTTATGTACGTATTATATTTTTGAGAAATACAGATGTTGTGTAATAAATATATCCATTCATGGATTATATTTTCTATATATACATGGCTTTGTTATATTTGAAAATGCTTAGTAGTAGTAAGTAGTAGGCCTAAATCTAATCACTATAGTATATTGCTTATATTATGGTTATTAAATTTGAGAAAATAATAATCGATTATCATATATTGATAATCGATTATCATGAGCATTTTTGTAATCATAATACTCTCTCAAATATGGTTATCTCATAAATATATTTCCTCTATCATTTTCCATCATGATATCATCATATCTTTATATATTTCAAGCTAAAACTCACAAAGTTTTGTCAATGGTAAATCAATTCATGATATTTCTCATATGATCAACCTCAAATCCTCAAGTTCTTCAAACATATATATATATATATACATAAATTTCACTAGACAATTCTTAACCAACATATTCATATAATATTTGAGGGAATAAAAAGTGATAGAAATAAGGTAGAGATTGCACAAGACCCCAACCTAAGTTCCCTCGATGATGGTGTTTTATCTCTTCTCTCCTTGGTTGCTATTAAGGTCCTTGTTAATGATGCTTCCTTCCTTTCTTTCCTTTCTTTTTATCACTTTTCTTCTGTTGCTAAACAAGGAAAATGAGGAAAGAAATGTGATGTGTGTGTTAAGCAGTCAAAGGTGATTTAGAAAGTGATGGAGGGATAAAGCTGAAATTAAAAAATGATGGGTTGTCATCATTGAATGTAAAAGATGTATCTCTTGGGGATACTTTGATCTTCTATTGCCGAGTTTTCTAACTTACATAGGTATTATAAAAAATTCTAAGACTTCATTCAATTTTTATATTTATCATTTAATAACTATCTATATACACCATTGACAGTCATTTGGCTCTATTTCTATTCCTTAAGTTAAGATAAACCTAAGGAGTTAAACTAATATGTTTTCAGGTATCTGCCTTAACTAATAATCATTACCAGAATAATCCCTGTAACATCCTCTAAAACATGTTATACTTGTAAAATAGTTACAGAGGTAGCTCAATACTTGCTTAACATGCCTGCTTATTTTTGTGACAATCTGAGTTAGTTTAGGCACTTTGCTGCAACTCGAAAAGTGAAAAGTAGCTTAAAATGACTTAGATATTAGAATAAATAGTTTAGCTAATAGAAATAGATGTGGATAATATATTTCTAAGTCACAAATGTGTATTCTATGATATGGTTAAAGTTTGAAAATAATCAGAGTCAATTTGGTATTTTTAAGCATGTTGGTTGTGTGTTTTAATGCGAGAATGACTAGTCACAGATATGGAAAATGATGATTTTGGTGCAACAAGATCTTTGATTAATGCTGTGATAAATTTTAAATCTATTGGCTATAAGAAAACTTGATTTGGAGAAATCTAAGTGCTCTTAGCAGATCGGGAGTTACCACTTTGTCATATAAGTGACCAAGCCTCTCACGTTCTGTGCCTTATTTTGTTTCCCTTGTATTCTTCATTTCTCACTTGTTTCTCACTTTCTCTCACGGCTAAAAATAGAAGCAACAGAGAAAGAAGAGCAAGGAGCCAAGGAGGGAAGGAGGGAAGAAAGAAAAGGAAATCAAGAAGGAAAGGCAAGCTTGTGATCCTCTAGCCATCATCTTCATTTTCGCTTCACAAGGTAGGGGTTCTTGTGTACTTGAAACTTCTTCTCTTCCATTTTCACCATTTATGCATAGGTGATGCATAATAGGTCACTTTAGAATTTAGAGTGGTTTGAAGTGTTTTTCTTACTTGAATGAGTTTTCTTAGTTTTTGATGATTTGTTCATAGAATGAATTTGAGTTAGAAACTTAGAACTTGTCATTTGAACCTTTGATCCTAAAAGTGAGAAAGTTAGGTCATGGATATGTGATTTTGTGCTTGGATCCAATTTAGAGGTTTTTATTGGTGATTAATGATTTTTATGTGTTAGTGAACTTGTTAGGGACCTTAAATCACCTAGAAACTCAATAAGATAAATGCGAATCAGGTCAATCTCTGTTTGAAGGAGGGAGCTCTAGGATATGTTCTTTTGTTTTCACTAAGTGCTGAGGTTGAGCAAAGCCTAGGTGAAATACCTTTGGTGAGTGAATAACCTGAAGTTTTCCTAAATGATATAGTGGAGTTGCCACCTAAGCGAGAAATAGAGTTTTCTATAGACTTAGTGCCTGGGACGAGACCTATCTCTATAGCACCCTATAGGATGGCACCACTAGAGTTAACAGAACTCAAAACGCAAATTGAGGATTTGTTGGATAAATAATTCATTAGGCCTAGTGTTTCTCTGTGAGGAACACCTGTGTTACAAGTGAAGAAAAAGGATGGTACCATGAGGCTCTGTGTGGATTACAGACATTTGAATAAGGTGACCATTAAGAATAAGTACTCGTTGCCAAGAATAGATGATCTAATGGATCAACTGAGAGGAGCTGCAGTTTTCTCAAAGATTGATCTTAGGTCTGGGTATCATCATATACGGGTTAGGGAAGAGGATGTCCCTAAGACTGCTTTTCGAACAAGGTATGGGCATTATAAGTGCGTCGTGATGTCTTTTGGGTTGATGAATGCATCGGTAGTGTTCATAGATTACATTAACAAGATCTTTCGACCCTTCCTGGATTAATTTGTTGTGGTGTTTATCGATGATATCTTAATCTAGTCTAAGACAATGGAGGAGCATGAACAACATCTGAGGATAGTGTTGGGAACCTTTAAGGAGAATAGGTTGTTTGCTAAGCTATCTAAGTGTGAGTTCTAGCTTTCACAAGTGTAGTTCTTGGGACATGTGATATCTCAGGGTGGGATTTCTTTGGAGCCAAGAAAAGTTGATGCAGTGTTGCAATGGGAGAGACCCACCACCATGACCGAGATCAGAAGCTTCATAGGCCTAGCGGGGCACTGTAGAAAGTTCATAAAGGGTTTTTCTCAATTAGTGCTACCCTTGACTAGGAAAGGTAGTTCTTTCGAATGGACTTAGGATTGTGAGAGTAGTTTCCAAGAGTTAAAATTGAGGTTGACTACTACACCGGTGTTGGTAACTCCGGATCCTTTGGAGAACTTTGAGATATACTATGATGCTTCAAAGATAGGTTTGGAGTGTGTTCTGAAGCAACATAGGAGATTTGTTGCCTATGCATCAAGGTAGTTGAGGCCTTATGAGGAGAACTACCCTACTAATAATCTGGAGTTAGCTGCAGTAATGTTCACCCTAAAGGTTTGGAGACATTACTTGTATAGAGTCCAATTTGAGGTGTTCAGTGATCACGGGAGTTTGAAGTACTTATTTGATTAGAAGGAGATGAACATGAGACAATGGAGATAGATGAAGTTTTTGAAAGACTATGATTTTGAGTTAAAGTATCATCCAAGTAAAGCCAATATGGTGGCTGATGCACTAAGAAGGAAATCCCTACATGTGTCCCAGATGATAATCTAGGAGAGAGAACTTCTTGAGAGTTTTAGAGACATGAGCCTTTCAGTAACTGTGTTACCACGTAGTCTCAGTGTGAGTCGTGTGGACATAGTGAGTGACTTTAGGACCTAGATTTTGGAAGCTCAAACGGAAGATGAGACTCTTAGGGATGTAAGTGAGCAGATCTTCTTTGGGAATCCTAGAGAGTTTGAAATGTCAGATGATAGGATGATTAAGTTTAGAGGTAGGCTTTGCATTCCCAGTGAATCAAAAATTAAGCAAAGGATCTTTGAAGAAGCTCATTGTAGTCAGTACACTATCCTTCTCGGGGCCACTAAGATGTATCAAGATTTGAAGAAGTTATTTTGGTGGTTCAATATGAAGAGGGACATAGCCGAGTTTGTGTCCTGATGCTTAACTTGTCAAAAAATCAAGATAGAATACTAGAAACCCTTTAGACCTCTTCAATCTTTGGGAATCCCTAAGTGGAAATGGGATAACATCACAATGGATTTTGTGATGGGTTTGCCCAGGGCTCAGTAAGGTTTTGATGTGGTTTGGGTTATAGTGGATAGACTAACCAAGTCTGCCCATTTTATACCTATTAGAGCTAACTACTCCATGGATAGACTTGCCCAGTTATACCTTCAGGAGATACTTTGGATGCACGGTATTTCCCTTAGTATAGTTTTTGATTGAGACCCTGGATTTACATATAGATTTTGGGGAGCCTTGCAGAAAGCTTTTGGGACAAAGCTTAGTTTGAGTACGACATACCATCCACAAACAGACAGTCAATTAGAAAGGACTATCCAAACCCTTGTGGATATGCTAAGAGTATGTGTGTTAGAGCAGAAAGGTAGTTGGGATAAATTCTTATCTTTAGTGGAGTTTGCCTATAACAACAACTATCATACCAGTATAGGCATAGTACCATATGAAGCACTTTATGGTAAAAAGTGTAGGTCCCCTTTGTATTAGTATGAGGTTAGAGAGAGAACCATCCTAGGACCTGAGTTAGTACAATAGACCACAGATCAGATTATGATGATCAGGGATAGGTTAGTTAGAGCTCAAAGTAGGCAGAAGAGCTATGCTGATAAAAGGAGAAAACCTCTAGAGTTCAGTGAGGGAGATTAAGTTTTCTTGAGAGTCACTCCTACAACAGGGATTGGTAGAGCATTGAGAATGTAACACCCCGAAAATTTATTTGTTTAATCATAAATAATTATTTTATAATATTTATGATTTTTAGAAATTTTTTTGGAATTTTCTAGGAACGTTGAATATTTTAATATATTCTTCATTTTACGTGCAAACAGAGCAGAGTCAGTGTAACGCCCTGAAAATTGTTTGTCACATGATGAATAGTCATTTTTCAATATTTGTGATCAATAGGGATTTTCCTGGAATTTTTCAGAACCGTCGAATATTGTAATATATTTTTCATTTTGCATGCACACTGTGCAGAGTTAGTGAAACACCCAAGAATTTATTTGTTTCATCATGAATAGTCTTTTTCTAATATTTGTGATTTTTGATAATTTTTGTGAATTTTTCTGGAAATGTCAAATATCTTAGTATATTCCTCGTTTTGAGTGCACACTGAGCAGAGCCGAGAAAACGAAATGTTTTCCCAGAGGCTGGTAAACCTTGAATTGTGAATATGTCGACGGGGGATCTTACTAAACCCGAGGCCAGACACAGTTTACGAAGTTTGCATTTTTTGAGATTTTATTTGATAAATAAAATCTCTGTACGCACTGTTAATTAAAATTTTGTGATACGCTCTATTATTCATTGGATAATTAATACTAGCTTTGTTCACTGTAACAATTATCCATTGGGTAATAGCTTGTAGTAAAATCCTAATTACCCTATTATTTTAACTATTAAATCACATTATCTTATCCTAATGTAATCTACTTTATGTCTAATCACATCTGCTTTATTGAAAAAGCTCCCAAGCTTCTCAAGGAAGTTACTCACCTCTCTCTCCTCCCTCTCTCCTCACGGCTATTGTACATTTTGGAGCCAAGGGATTTGTGCTTCACTTAATTATTTCATACTATCTAAATTCAAAAGAAAACCTAAAAGCATCTTTCACTTTTCTATTCACTTCTCTCTCTACCTTCATCTTCCTTTCATTTTTCTCCTCCTTCTCTCTTCACTCCCACACGGCTAGTCACTTCAGTTTGCCTCTACCATCACAAAATTTCTAACTAACCACATTTTCTTAATCTCATCTACAATCTAAACACTTTGCTAGTTGAAAATTTCTTGAAAAGGCTTCTTCTTCACCATCTTCTTCTTCAAGCTCAAAGCTTAGAACATTTGGGTAAGATTCTTGTTTTCTCCTACCTCTTCTTCCATTTTCATTTTTAAGGTCTTCCTTGTGACCATTTATTCCTTATTTTTCAAGCTTTGGTATTGGTTTGATGAGGTTGAAATTTCTAGGGTTTGTGGTGGTATGAATCCGAAATTTCAAGGAGCTTGAAGGGAGTTCCATTGCCTGTTTTCTTCCTTAGGTAAGAGGAAGATTATCCTCCTCAACCTCTATTTGTAGTAGGAGACTTGTATTGCTTGTTGGTTATGAGAAACCCTTGTTAGGGTTACTCTTTGTAATGTGTGATTTTGGTGATTATGTATTGGTTTTGTCATGTATGAATTATTTGATTAAATGTATGTATAAATTAATGATATTGATTGGTTTGGATTGATTGGAAGCATGGAATGGAGGCAAGGGTTCCTTACCCCCCTTCCATATAGCTCATGGCCATGACCCTAGTATAAGGTGTCCATGGTTGAAATTTTGTACCAAGATGGAAAAAATGATTAACCAATGTATGATAAGTAATGTGATGATGGAAAATTTGGGTACTTAATCCCCTAGGGAGGCCACAGCCTCTAGGACCATTTAGGACTTAATTATGTAACTTTAGGTAATCTTGGAACTTAAATAATCAAGTGACTAATTTATTGGTAATAGGGTGGAAAAATTGGTAAATTGGAAGATTAGAAAACAATTAGGGATTCATAAATTGAAAATAACCAAGAACGAAATTTATCATAAGACTTAGGTAATTTTAATTAAAGAAAGAATGAGAGAGTGTGAGACTTTGAGACCCTTAGAATAATTTTCTAAGTGTGTGTGTGAATAAATTACAATAGAGAACTCAATTAATCAAGAGAATTCCTCTAGAGACGAACTTTGTAAGAAATGTTACATTAAAGTGAGAATTCATAATAAACCTTGAAAGTGTATTATTTCAGATAAACTCCGATAATATGATATTGTGGGTCCATGTGAGGGACCAATGATGTATTGATACTTACTTTGGCCAATTAAGGCATATTATGGAAAAGTATGTAATGATAAGCATACATGTTATATGCATTGAGTCATCATGCATTGTGAAAGTCTGATGGACTGTTGTTAAGGCCATATTGCCTAGGAGATTGAACACACCTTTGTGCGGGTATGAGTAGACTAGTGTAGGTCATATTGTTGACCTTGGGGGCGTCGGGGTGTGAGTACCTCACTATAGACAGTTGGTTGCTCTTCTATCCGTGGGGCAAACCGATGCAAACGCATCGATGATCCAGACCGAGACGCTGTACTATATCATGATCTAGTGTAGAATGTCTGTATAATGCCTTGATGTGCACGTGGATCAACTGATGAGTTATAGCACTTTGGCCGCAGCAGCTGAGTTGCAGATATGTCTCCCGATCTTTCTCTCCAACTATTTGTGTCTAGCTCCATGGAGTTGGATTTTGATGTTGTATGCATGTGCATAGTGAGTCCATATATTACCTGGCATCTAATTCTTATGGTATATTGGAACTGTTACTTTACTGATGCATAATTGCTTGGATCTGCTTAATTGTTTATTACTATTGTTTAATGCTTATTATTATTACTCTTTGAAATGCCATGTGGGCGCTTTGCGCCGTTTTGTTTCTTGCTGCCATAATTAGTAATAATGGTAGGATGTCTTACCTTTTTTTGTATTTCTATTATTTCTGTCTGTATTTATGTTCCATCGAAGACGTCGGCGACAGAGGTATAGCTCACAAATTCCCCGGCTTCTGGCCTGACTGCGATTAGTACCTACTTTTGAGATCATGGCGGCACGTCCACGCGGATTTCTGGGTTATGTGCGTCTGGCCTTCCATGGAGGTCCAGACTGCTGGTACATTAACCTAAATTCCAATCGTTGTATCTATGAGGGAGACGTAACGATATCGTTGGCTTGGGGGTGTCATGATCCGCCCATCTTCACTTGTAGCGTCAGTTTACGTTTAGAGTTTTACTTGCCCATTAGGGAGATGTGGGGTGATCGATATTACACCTCACAAGAGAATTCTTTTGTCTCCACTGCTTGAGCCCCAGCCCATAACTCGGTGGCTCCTATGTGGGTTTCCTTGGATGAGGAAGACCCTGAGGAGCTACCCAACGAGGATCTTGACACGGTTCGTTCTCCTCTTAGGGACTGATACTGTCGATAGCTACTGATGGCTATCAGTGTTCATTTTGGGGGTTGATGTTTCATTATTTTGGTGGGCTGTATATTTATGATCTCTTGGGGCATATATGTATAATTTTACTTTTTGTATATCAGGCGCTGTAATTAAATAAGTTTAATATAATGATATATCATTGTATATGTATGTTGGTTTTGTTGGTGTATGCCCTAGTGGCCAATACATCTTATTTGTATTGACATACATTATATTATGCTATGTTTGATATATGAGGCATTTCATTTATTGTGTTCTTTTTGATAGACATAATAAAGTCCTTAGAATAGTAAGTTTGATACCATAGGACATCAAGTGGATGACTTGATGGTGAGATCCTATTGGATAAAATACTATTCTTAAATGTCCCTAGTCAAGTATTATTGTTAATTAGGACAACAATAATGCATTGAGACTAGTATGTGCGTTGACTGATGACCACATCTCACGGGTCATGGATATGAGATATCAAGTCTACACGTGGATACATATTAGAGTAATGATGTATTGGACAGACTCGCCATGAGAACGCTACGTGGATCGTTACGTGAGTGTCATAAGCGATTCTCATAGTGATAATGGTGTATGTGGTTCTTTGACCTAAAATCACTACGATTCCTACATGAGGAGTTGTGTGTTTTAAATGCCATCAAACGTCATCTGTAACAAGATGATTATAAAGTTAGTTATTAGACATATTGCGATGCATGTGGAGGAATGTGAGTGACCTAGATGAGATTTGTCTCTCCTACATAACAGGAGTGATATCTTCGGGCCCCCTGATTGAGTGAGACTATGAAATGCATGGCCATGCTCAAATGAGTCAATATGAGATATTGATCTCATTTGTTATTACTATGTCTACTCGGGAATCAGGAAACTGAAGATTGAATTAAACAAGGGTGACACGTTCCATGCCTTGTGTTCAATCTGGATATCTGGACAAAGGGACTAAACTACACGAAAACATTGATCATGGATAGGTTATGTCAAATCACTGACATTCTCATTACTTGGGTAGCAGTGATGTGTTGCTAGATACCGCTCACTATTTGTAATATTAAAATGAGATTTTAATATTACTACCAACGTCATGAGAACCTGCAGGGTCGCACACTTAGAACAGACTAAATTGGAGCAATAAGGATCCAAGTTGGACTCTGATTCAATTGTGGGCCTAACTCATGAGAGATGGGTTTTAGGGTTGCACTGACTTACCTTGCTCTTGCTCACACTCACTTAAGGCAGCCACTATTATAAATAGTCTTGTTAAGGGGGCTACTATAGATGTTACATCACAACCCTAGCCGCACCTAAGAAAGTGAGTGAGAGACAAGTGAAAGGTTCTTCTCTTCTATTCGCACTAGCACCGCGAAACAGGCGTGACTCCTTTTGCAAGTCTGTTCGTGTGGATACCGCAGAAACATCGTCGCTATTACGGTGTTGGTGATTCACCTCGCTTGTGTTTATCACGCTTCAAGAGGTAATTTAAAAAAAAAACTCGGATTATGGACTTTTCGTATGGATCCTGTATGGGAATCCTATTATTCCGCTGCGAGATATTTTGATCCGCAATTCCCAACAGGTTTGATGTATGCTTTATTTCTATTTTACTCTTCATTGCAATTATGCCTTATCATTATTTTATTAATTATAACAAAAAAAAATACTCGCTAATTTAATTACACCAAGTAAATTTATATTTATAAAAAGAATCGGGTCTTAACTTTTATTTTTATTTTTCACATTGTAAATGACAATGTGACGTTCCCTCCCAAAAATGGGCATTACATTAAGTTGGTATCAAAGCCCCGGTTTATGTTTTCTTTGGGTCTTTGTGGTTAGGTCTATCTTGTGTGTGCTGTGTGATTCTCTATGATTGGTATTCCGAAAGGATGCATCTAATTTTTTATTGTGTGTTTCGGTTAATATTACTTTAAAACAACGATATGGCACGAAGCAGAGATATGGCAGCAGCGATCGAGGCAATGCAATGAATGGCAGAAGTCATTGCCCAACAGACGGAGAGAGCTACTCAACAACTCGAAGCTACGGCTGACGCGCAAAATTTGGTGGAGTTCCGTTGCCATAACCCTCCTCAATTCAAGGGAGAATTTGATCCGAAAAAAGCTAGTTTATGGATCAATGAGCTAGAGAAAGTCTTCTGAGGCATGAACTGTGCCGACGATAAGAAGGTGACTTACGCCGCTTTTATGCTAATTGGCGATGCCAAAGACTAGTGGAGTGGAGCACAGAGGGTGCTAGAAGTTGAAGGTCGTGCCATCAATTGGGAGGTATTTAAGAACAAGTTCTTAGACAAATATTTCCCAGCAAGCGCCCGACATGCGAAGGAAATGGAGTTCCTCAGCTTAAGACAAGAAAATTTGTCCGTCAGTTAATACGCTGCAAAGTTTGAAAGCCTATCCAAGTTTTCAACGTATTTCCAGCACCAGCCAGATGAGGTGTGGAAATGTCACAAGTTTAAAGAAGGACTGAGGCATGAGGTGAAGAGAGTAGTTTTCACCCTGAAAATCAACCAATTTTCAGAGCTGCTAGATACATGTTGCCAAGTGGAAGCTCTAGATTAAGCCCAAGACTCAAGAAATCAAAACTTTGGACCTACCAGGTTCCAAAGAGAGGGCGGCAACAACGCAAATCGCTTCCAAAAGAAGCCTTATTCAAGACCACCAACAAACTCACAACAGACGTCAGGTGTAGGTTCTAGTGGAGGTTCTGGAGGGAACCGAACCGTGCCGAATGTGGCTTTTCCTTCTAAATGTATAAAGTGCAGAAAGGACCACCTAACCAGGGATTGTTCTATCAAAGGAATCATATGTTTTCGATGTGGGAAGCCTGGACATGTCTCCAGAGACTGCAACCAGGCAAAGGCTGAGCCTTCAGTCAAAGCTACACGGGCTGCGAAGTCGCAAGCCGAAGGCAGAGTTTATACCATGAGCGGAGTTGAAGCCTCCGAATTCAAAGATCTTATACAAGGAGAAGGCACCATAGGAGGTAATCTTTTAAAGTACTGTATAACTCTAGGGCAAGCCACTCTTTCACTTCATATGACTGTGTGTGAACTTGGTGTCTTCCTTACCTTTTGACTTAACTGTTTCTACTCCCACTGATAAACTTGTTGTTACTACCAAAGTCTGTTTGACTTGTCCTTTGACTATTGAAGGTTGAATCTTTTTTATTGATTTGATCTGTTTACCCCTTTCCCAATTAGATGTAATTTTAGGAATGGATTGGTTGTCTTCCAACCATATCCTTTTGGATTGCTCTAGTAAAACCATAGTTTTTTCAATAGATGAGGATTCTAGATTTTTGACGGCCAATCAAGTTCAAGATTTCTTGAAAGAAGGAGCTCAAGTGTATATGCTATTGTCTTCCTTGAAAATCGAGAGCGAGGCTGATGTGAATGCAATTCCAGTGGTCAACGAGTTCCCCGAAGTCTTTCCTGATGATGTGCCTGGCTTACCACCGAGACGAGAAATAGAGTTTGCTATTGATCTTGTACTAGGATCTAGTCCCGTGTCTATAGTACCTTACAGAATGTCACCATTGGAGTTAGCAGAGCTTAAGAAGCAGTTGGAAGAGCTTTTGGAAAAGCAGTTCGTTAGACCCAGTGCGTCACCCTAGGGAGCACCAGTGTTACTAGTCCGAAAGAAGGATGGTACATCATGATTGTGTGTGGATTACCTCCAATTAAACAAGGTCATGATCAAGAACAAGTATCCACCTCCGAGGGTAGACGACTTAATGGATTAGTTGAAGGGAGCAGCAATGTTCTCTAAGATCGATTTACGATCGAGTTATCATCAGATTTGAGTGAAGGTGGAGGACATTCCCAAGACAGCTTTTCGTACCCGATACGGTTATTACGAATATCTTATGATGCCATTTGGTGTAATGAATGCACCTGCCATCTTCATGGACTACATGAACTGGATCTTTCATCCTTACTTGGATAGATTCGTTATTGTCTTCATCGACGACATCCTAATCTACTCTCAAAATCAGGAGGATCATGCTGAACATCTCAGTATAGTTCTCCAGATTCTGAAGGAGAAGCAGTTGTATGCCAAATTATCAAAATGTGAATTTTGGCTGGATGAAGTCAAGTTTTTGGGCCATGTGATCTCGAAGGAAGGGATTGCAGTGGATTCATCCAAGGTGGAAGCAGTTTTACAATGGGAACGACTGAAGACAGTGACAGAAATTCGAAGCTTTGTGGGTTTGGCTGGATACTATTGGAGTTTCATTGAAGGATTCTCTAAAATTGCAGGACCTCTCACTCAACTCACAAGAAAGAACCAAGCTTTTGAGTATTCAGATGCTTACGAAGAAGGTTTTAAAGAATTGAAGAGACGGCTAACTACTTCGCCAGTGTTAGTCCTACCCAATCCGAATGAACCCTTCGAAGTGTACTGTGATGCTTTATATCAAGGTTTAGGAGCTGTGCTTATGCAGAATGGAAAAGTGGTGGCTTATGCTTCGAGACAGTTGCGAGTGCATGAGAAGAACTATCCAACACATGACTTGGAGTTAGCAGCTGTGGTTTTTACCTTGAAGATATGGAGACACTTCCTGTATGAAGCGACATTCAACATCTTCAGTGATCACAAGAGCTTGAAATACTTGTATGATCAAAAGAAGCTGAATATGACACAACGTAGATGGTTGGAATTCTTGAAGGATTATGATTTCTGACTATTGGATCACCCTGGAAAGGTAAACGTCATGGTAGACGCATTAAGTAGAAAGATGCTCAGTATATCAGCCATGATGCTTAAGGAAAAAGATTTGATAGAATAGTTCAGGGATGTATGGTCTTTTGTGGAATTAGAACTGGGAAAAATTCGCATGAATATAGTTACTATCTCAAGTGAATTGATGGAAGACATTTGGGAAAAATAGAAGATTGACAAGTTCTTACAAGAGAAAAGAGAACTGATGAGGCAGGGCAACATGACAACATTCGAGGAAGGGACAAATGGAATTCTGAGGTTCCGACGTAGGGTTTGTATACCTAGAGATCAAGAGCTAAGGAAGTATATTCTTGAGCACTCTCATACGAGCCAGTTGAATATGCATCTGGGAATAACTAAAATGTACCAAGACCTGAAGAAGTTATTTTGGTGGCATGGAATGAAGAGCGATGTTACCAGATGTGTGTCTTCTTGCTTGGTTTGCCAGAAGGCAAAAGTGGAACATCAAAGACCGTCAGGATTATTACAACCTTTATCTATTCCTGAATAGAAGTGGGACAACATTGCGATGGATTTCGTGGTTAGACTGTCGAAGACCCGGAAGGGTTATGACTCAATATGGGTAATCGTTGATCGACTCACAAAGTCAGCACACTTCGTACCGATCAATATAAGATATAATATGGAAAGGTTGACCCAGTTGTACATCAGTGAGATTGTTAGACTACATGGTGTACCTACCAGTATCGTTTCTGACAGGGATCCAAGGTTTACTTCCAAGTTTTGGCAAAGTTTGCAAGGAGCATTGGGAACCAAGCTAAGATTGAGTTTTGCTTACCATCTACAAACTAATGGGCAATTAGAAAGGATGATCCAATCGTTGGAGGATTTGCTCAGGGCTTGCGCTATAGAACAAACTGGAAGTTGGGATGAAGTTCTATCGTTGATAGAGTTCACCTACAACAATAATTTTCATTCAAGCATAGGGATGGCACCCTATGAAGCTCTGTATGGACGACGGTGCCGAACACCTCTGTGTTGGTACCAAGATGGTGAGCGTCTTACCGTTGGACTTGATATTATTCAGCAGTTGACTGAGAAAGTCAATATGATTCAAGAAAAGATGAGGATGGCTCAGAGTCGACAGAAAAGCTACGTGGACAAAAGAAGGAAGCCTCTTGAGTTTGAGGAAGGTGAGCATGTGTTTTTGAAAGTCACACTAATGACTAGGGTCGACTGAGTTCTGAAATCTAGAAAACTCACTCCTAAATTTCTTGGACCTTACCAAATTCTTCGCCAGATAGGTCCAGTAGCTTACCAGATAGCCTTACCACCTTTTCTTTCAAACCTTCACAATGTCTTTCATGTGTCACAATTACGAAAGTATATTCCTGACCCGAACCATGTCTTAACACCGGACACAGTACAATTGAAAGAGAACTTAACCTATAAGGCACCTCCCGTAAAGATTGAAGATAAGAGAGTGAAATAACTCAGAGGAAAGGAAATCTCATTAGTGAAAGTGATCTGGAACGAAATGACTGGAAATGCAACATGGGAGTTGGAAGACAAAATGAAGGAGCAACAACCACAACTGTTCAAAGGTATGAAAATTTTGAGGATGAAATTTCTTTTTAGAAGGGGAGAGTTATAACACTCTGAAAATTTATTTGTTTAATCATAAATAATCATTTTATAATATTTATGATTTTTGAAAATTTTTCTGGAATTTTCTGAGAACGTCGAATATTTTAATATATTCCTCGTTTTGCATGCGAACTGAGCAAAGTCAGTGTAACACCCCAGAAATTGTTTGTCACATGATGAATAGTCATTTTCTAATATTTGTGATTTATAGGGATTTTTCTTGAATTTTCCAGAATCATGAATATTTTAATATATTCTTCATTTTATGTGCACACTGAGCAGAGTCAGTGAAACACTCCAGAAATTATTTGTTTCATCATGAATAGTATTTTTCTAATATTTGTGATTTTTGAGAATTTTTGTGGATTTTTCTGGAAATATCGAATATCTTAGTATATTTCTCATTTTGCGTGCGCGTTGAGCGGAGCCGGAAAAACGAAATGTTTTCTCGGAGGCTGGTAAACCTTGAACTAAGGATATGTCAATGGGGGATCTTACTAAACCCAAGGCCGAGCACAGTTTATGAGGTTTACGTTTTTCAAGGTTTTATTTGATAAATAAAATCTCAATACGCACTGTTAATTAAAATTTTGCGATACGCTCTATTATTCATTGGATAGTTAATACTGACTTTGTTCACTGTAACAATTATCCATTGGGTAATAGCTTGTATAAAATCCTAATTACCCTATTATTTTAACTATTAAATCACATTATTTTATCCTAATGTAATCTACTTTATGTCTAATCACATCTGCTTTATTGAAAAAGCTCCCAAGCTTCTCAAGGAAGCTACTCACCTTTCTCTCCTCCCTCTCTCCTCATGCCTGCTACACATTTTGGAGCCAAGGGATTTGTGCTTCACTTAATTATTTTATACTATCTAAATTCAAAAGAAAACCTAAAAGCATCTTTTATTTTTCTATTCACTTCTCTCACTACCTTCATCTTCCTTTCATTTTTTCTCCTCCTTCTCTTTACACTCCCACGCTGCCAGCCACTTCACTTTGCCTCTAGCATCACAAAATTTCTAACTAACCACATTTTCTTAATCTCATCTACATTCTAAACACTTTGCTAGTTGGAAATTTCTTGAAAAGGCTTCATCTTCACCATCTTTTTCTTCAAGCTCAAAACTTAGAACTTTTGGGTAAGATTCTTGTTTTCTCCTACCTCTTCTTCCATTTTCGTTTTTAAGGTCTTCCTTGTGACCATTTATTCCTTATTTTTCAAGCTTTGGTATTGGTTTAATAAGGTTGAAATTTCTAGGGTTTGTGGTGGTGTGAATCCAAAATTTCAAGGAGCTTCAAGGGAGTTCCATTGCTTGTTTTCTTCTCTAGGGAAGAGGAAGATTATCCCCCTCAACCTCTTTTGGTAGTAGGAGACTTGTATTGCTTGTTGGTTATGAGAAACCCTTGTTAGGGTTACTATTTGTAATGTGTGATTTTGGTGATTATGTATTAGTTTTGTCATGTATGAATTATTTGATTAAATGTATGTATAAATTGATGATCTTGATTAGTTTGGATTGATTGGAAGCATGGAATGGAGGCAAGGGTTCCTTACCCCCCTTCCATATAGCTCATGGCCTTGACCCTAGTTTAGGATGTCCATGATTGAAATTTTGTACCAAGATGGAAAAAATGATTAACCAATGTATGATAAGTAATGTGATGATGAAAAATTTGGGTACTTAATCCCCTAGGGAGGCCACGACCTCTAGGACCATTTAGGGCTTAATTATGTAACTTTAGGTAATCTTGAACTTAAATAATCAAGTGACTAATTTATTGGTAATAGGGTGGAAAAATTGGTAAATTAGAAGATTAGAAAACAATTAGGGATTCATAAATTGGAAAGAACCAAGAATGAAATTTATCATAAGACTTTAGGTAATTTTAATTAAAGAAAGAACAAGAGAGTGTGAGACTTTGAGACCCTTAGAATAATTTTCTAAGTGTGTGTGTGAATAAATTACAATAGAGAACTCAATTAATTAAGAGAATTCCTCTAGAGATGAACTTTGTAAGAAATGTTACATTAAAGTGAGAATTCATAATAAACCTTGAAAGTGTATTATTTCATATAAACTCCGATAATATGATATTGTGGGTCCATGTGAGGGACCAATGATGTATTGATACTTACTTTGGCCAATTGAGGCATATTGTGGAAAAGTATGTAATGATAAGCATACATGTTATATGCATTGAGTCATCATGCATTGTGAAAGTCCGATGGACTGTTGTTAAGGCCATGTTGCCTAGGAGATTGAACACACCTTTGTGCGGGTGCGAGTAGACTAGTGTAGGTCATATTGTTGACCTTGGGGGCATCGGGGTGCGGGTACCTCGCTATAGACAGTTGGTAGCTCTTCTGTCCATGGGGCAAACCAATGCAAACGCACCGACGATCAAGACTGAGACGCTATCCTATATCATGATCTAGTGTATAATGTCTGTACAATGCGTTGATGTGCACGTGGATAAACTGATGAGTTATAGGACTTTGGCCGTAGCAGCCGAGCTGCAGACATGTCTCCTGATCTTTCTCTCCGACTATTTGTGTCTAGCTCCATGGAGTAGGATTTTGATATTGTATGCATGTGCATAGTGAGTCCATATATTACCTGGCATCTAATTCTTATGGTATATTGGAACTGTTATTTTACTGATGTATAATTGCCTAGAACTGCTTAATTATTTATTACTATTATTTAATACTTATTATTATTACTCTTTGAAATGCCATGTGGGCGCTTTGTGCCATTTTGTTTCGTGCTGCCATAATTGGTAATGATGGTGGGATGTCTTACCTCTTTTCTGTATTTCTATTATTTTTGTTTGTATTTATGTTCCATCGAAGACGTCAACGACAGAGGTGAAGCTCACGAATTCCCTGGCTTCTGGCCCGACCGTGATTAGTACCTGCTTTTGAGATCATGGCGGCACGTTCATGCGGATTTTTGGGTTATGTGCGTCTGGCCTTCCTTGGAGGTCCAGACTACTGGTACATTATCCTAAATTCCGATCGTTGCATCTACGAGGGAGATGTAACGGTATCGTTGGCTTGGGGGCGTCATGATCTGCCCATTTTCACTTGCAGCGTCAGTTTACATTTGGAGTTTTATTTGCCCATTAGGGAGAGGTGGGGTGATCGTTATTACACCCCACAGGAGGATTCTTTTGTCTCCATTGCTCGAGCCCCAGCCTATAACTCGGTGGCTCCTATGTGGGTTTCCTCGGATGAGGAAGACCCTGAGGAGGAACCCGAGGAGGATCCTGACATAGTTCCTTCTCTTCTTAGGGACTGATACTGTCGATAGCTACTGATGGCTATCAGTGTTCATTTTGGGGGCCTGATGTTTCGTTATTTTAGTGGGCTGTATATTTATGATCTCTTGGGGCATATATGTATAATTTTATTTTTTGTATTTCAGGCGCTGTAATCAAACAAGTTTAATATAATGATATATCATTGTACATGTATGTTGGTTTGATGTATGCTTTATTTCTATTTTACTCTTCATTGTAATTATGCCTTATCACTATTTTATCAATTATAACAAAAAAAATACTCGCTAATTTAATTACATGATTATAACTAAGTAAATTTATATTTATAAAAAGAACTGGGTCTTAACTTTTATTTTTATTTTTCGCATTGTAAATGACAATGTGACGTTCCCTCCCAAAAAGGAGCGTTACAGAGAACACAGAAGTTGAACCCTTGTTTCATTTGTCCTTACCAAATCCTAAAGAGAATTGGACTTGTAGCCTACCAAATTGCCCTTCCTCCCATCTTGTCAAACTGTCATGATGTCTTCCATGTGTCGCATCTTTGGAAGTACAATCCAGATCCTTCACATGTCATAAGAAATGAATTTGTGTAGTTAAGAGATGATTTGTCATATGCTATGCAGCCGATGAGGATTGTGGACAAAGGGGTGAAAGAGCTTAGAGGTGAGCAGATTCGTCTGGTGAAGGTGCTTTGGGATGGTGCTAGCTTTGAGGAGGTGACTTGGGAGTTGGAGTCCAACATGCAGCAAGACTACCCACAGTTGTTTATTTGGGGTAAGTAATTTTAGGGACAAAATTTTAAAAAGGATGAGAGAAATGTAACATCCTCAAAAACATGTTAGAGTTGTAAAATAGTTATAGAGGTAGCTTAATACTTACTTAACATAACTTCTTATTTTTGTGACAATCTGAGTTAGTTTAGGCACTTTGCTACAACCCGAAAAGTGAAAAGTAGCATAAAATGACCCAAATATTAGCATAAATGGTTTAGCTATTAGAAATAGATGTGGATAATTTATTTTTAAGTCACAAATGTGTATTCTGTGACATGGTTAAAGTTTGAGAATAATCAGAGTCAGTTTGGTATTTTTAAGCATGCTGGTTGTGTGTTTTAAACTGGAATGACTAGTCACAGATATGAAAAATGATAGTTTTCGTGCAACAAGATTTTTGATGAATCCTGTGATTTATTTTAAATATATTGACTGTAAAAAATGTTGATTTGGAGAAATCTAAGTGTTCCTAGTAGATCGGGAGTTACCACTTAGTCACTTAAGTGACCAAGCCTCTCACATTCTGTGCCTTATTTTGTTTCCCTTATATTCCTCATTTCTCACTTGTTTCTCACTTTCTCTCATGGCTAAAAATAAAAGCAACCAAGAAGGAAGAGCAAGGAGCTAAGGAGAGAAAAAGGAAGAGGAAATCAAGAAGGAAAGGAAAGCTTGTGATCCTCTAGTCATCATCTCCATCTTTGCTTCACAAGGTAGGGGTTCTTGTGTTCTTAAAACTTCTTTTCTTCCATTTTCACCATTTATGCATATGTGATGCATAATAGGTCAATTTGGAATTTAGAGTGGTTTGAAGTGTTTTTCTTGCTTGAATGAATTTCCTTGGTTATCTATGACTTATTCATGGAATGAGTTTGAGTTAGAAACTTAGAACTTGTCATTTGAATCTTTGATCCTAAAAATGAGAAAGTTAGGTCATGGTTATTTGATTTTGTACTTGGATCCAATTTAGAGGTTTTAGTTGGTGATTAATGATTCCTATGTGTTAGTGAACTTGTTCGGGACCTTGAATCGCCTAAAAGCTAGATTGGAGTGGACTAAATCCATGACTTGTTCTAATGGAATAGTACCCAAATTCTGCAGAATCTATATACTGCTGCCTGCACCGCGGCACAGGGTGTTGCACATTGCGGCGTGCGAGTGATGCTGCTTCCAGTTTTGAGACCCAAAAGTTGCGCACCACAGCATGAGGGTGGTCACGCTGAGGCGTGAGGTGCATCATTGCAAACCCAAGAGCAGGGCGCCATGGCGTGGGCTCCAGGATCTTCCAAAATTGTGTTTTTGATGTTTTGGAATTTCCTAAGTGATGGGATCACTCATAGATGCTTTCTTAAGTGTGTTGTGGCACTAATGGGGTGACCACTTAGCATATATGAGGAGTTTTGAAACCTTAGGCAATCTTTGAGTTTGGAATGCCTTAGGATTGTATCTATGACCTTGCACAACATGTAGTTGTCTTGGAAATCACTTGTGAAGTGATGAAGTGAGGTTCTAGATATGAGGATACTAGTGACATGGTTCTTGCTATTTTGTTGGATAAGTAAGGCTAGGAATTACATGTACTAGTTTTGCCTTTTACACTAGATTATGAGGATCTTATGTTTGCTTCAATTATGAATTGAACTTATTCTTGGATATTTGGTTTTCAAACTTGATACTTGCTAGTTTCCTATGTATTGTAACCTTAGATGGTGTGCACAACCATATGACCTAAGAATGAGGTGTTGGATCTAAATTATCCTATTATTTATGCTGTGATGGTCAGGGTTACCGATATGGGGGTGGAAGTAGTCCTCTTACATTGGTGAGGGGAAGGCATCTACCTATTACTAAGTGGAGTTTAAGCTTTTAGGCTTATCTTGCTTTGTATATATAAGGAACGGAGGTTCTTGGGAAATAAGTAAGTAACTTATGTTTTCAAAAACTAAAATCTGTATTAGCATTGCATAATCATATTGTTGGGTCTTTGTGTGAGCATATCACATTTCATAACATAAGACATTGCATGGTTGACAATTGTATGGGTGATATTCTCAGTTAATTGCTTGGTTGCTTGTTCGATAGTATCTTAGGATTGTATGAGCAATTCTTTGTTATTATTGATTTTTAGATATTTTGTTACATAGAGTGTATGTATGTTTCAGTTTGTTTATTTGTTGCTAAATAAATAACTGCTGGTATAGGTATGCTAATACTGAGAATTTTGTGAGTTCTCACCCCCATGTGCTCCTTGTAAATCTAGGTGAAGACCCTCGAAAGAGAAAGGGCAAGAAAAAGAAGAAACAGAAGGCTTATTTTAGTTACTTCATTTCTTTTTGAATCAGCTTGTATTTATTTACCTTGCTGGCTTGTTTGTAAAAGTTTATGTATTACAATGTGGCTTTTTAGCCAATAATGTATATATATGACCTTTTTTATCTTCGTGGCTCTCTATAATGACTATACAAGTTATTGTGGATTTATGTTTTATGCATTTTAGAAAGTGATAAGCTTAATATACTTTATCTTGAAATATACTGCTTATTTTATGATAATTTGTATTAGGGTGTTACATTATGGTATCAGAGCTGTTCATCCTGTTGAGCCGTGGTGTGGACTGACTATGCTTAGGCATGTTTAGGAGTTCCTTTTTGTGTAATGCATTTCCTTGTCTCTTGTGTGAGATATTTGTTTGAATTGTATGACCTGCCTTTGGTATGACTGTTTTTAGCTACTGTTGCACAGTTACATGATATTGAGATTAGCTACCTCAATATGTATTTTTCTGTGTGTACAGGAAACTATGACATCTCCAAGGTTAACCTGTGGGAACAGGAACTCTAGTAATGAAGGCCCTGACAAGGTTGGAGCTTTTATGGCCATGGCTGATGCAATGAAGGAGCAGATAGCTGTTACTACTAATGCTATGCGATAGCAAACAGCCACAAACTGAAGCTATTATAGAGCACATAGCTGCGACAACAAGGATATTTGAGAGAATGGGTGCAACTCAGCATCAACCACCTACACCACCACGACACCACCAGGGGCAACCAAACCAAGAGGTAGTTGGGAAGAATCAGACTTTTCAAGACCTCTTAGAGTTTAGGAAATCTAATCCATCTTCCTTTAAGGGAGAGTACGACCCAGTCAGAGCTGAAGGTTGGCTCAAAGAGATGGAGAAGATTTTTACTGTCATGGCTTGCTCAGACGAGCAAAAGGTTCTTTTTGCTTCGTACATGCTGGAAGGTAAGGCAAAGGATTCGTGGGTGGACATCAAGAGAGCTTTTGAGGTGTCAAGAACTCTTGTTACATGGGAGATATTTAAGAATTCATTTCTGAGAAAGTTCTTTCTATAAAATCTTCAGAATGCAAAGGAGATGGAATTTCTTAGGTTGGAACAGGGGGATATGTCTGTTAGCCAGTATATGGCCAAATTCAAAGAATTGTCTAAGTTCTCATCTTGCATCAGGCTTAACCCAGAAGAGTCATGGTAGTGTGTTAAGTTTGAGGAAGGATTGAAGGAAGACATTCAAAAGTCCATCCAACCGTTTGAGATTCGGGACTTTGCAACTTTGATAAACAAATTCTGGATCATAGAAGGGCGTGCCAGGAAGCCTTCAGAAGAGCCTAAGTCACAAGACTTTCAAAAGAGCAAGTGGGGTGGCGATAAGTTCAAGAAGGGAGCTTCTAAATCTAGCTATCCTTAAGACAAGGGTAAGCATATTTAGAAGGAGTTTGTGGAACCTAAGTGTCCCAAGTGTGGGAAATAGCACAGAGACCGACCTTGCTCGGTGTGCTTTATTTATGGGCATCATAGGCATTTTGCTAAGGAGTGTCCATCAAGGAAGGAAGTTGCGCCTACCCAGAAACCACAAGCCAGAGGGAGAGTCTACGCTCTAGGTGGTGAAGCGGTGACTCAATCTTTTGATCTAAATGAAAGTAAATGCATAATTCATAATCACCTTCTAACTGTGTTGCATAATTCAGGAGCATCCAACTCCTTGGTTTCTAATGATTTAGTGAGCATGCTGGATTTACCTGTGTCTGAACTTTCATATGACTTATCTCTATCTACTCCTACTGGTAAACCAGTTACAACATCCAGTGTGTGTCTTGATTGTTGTGTAAAGGTAGAAGATAGGATTTTATGTGTAAAACTTATCTGTTTGCCTTTTGTGGATATTGATGTCATCCTTGGCATGGATTAGTTGTCCACTAACCATGTAGTGTTGAATTGTTTAGATAAATCCCTAGTTTTCTTATCAGATATACCTACCAGAGTCGTTCCATCTGAGTCTGTGTCAATCTCTGTTTGAAGGAGGGAGCTCTAGGATTTGTTCTCTTATATTCACTAAGTGCTGAGGTTGAGAAAAGCCTTGGTGAAATACCTGTGGTGAGTGAATATCCTGAAGTTTTCCCAAATGATATAGTGGAGTTGCCACTCGAGCGAGAAATAGAGTTTTCTATAGACTTAAGGCCTGGGACGGGACCTATCTCTATAGCACCCTATAGGATGGCACCACCAAAGTTAGTTGAACTCAAAAAGCAAATCAATGATTTGTTGGACAAACAATTCATTAGGCCTAGTGTTTTTTCGTGGGGAGCACCTATGTTACTAATGAAGAAAAAAGATGGTACATGAGGCTCTGTGTGGATTTGTTGAGGGTCAAACGTGTTGCCCTTTTTGCTAACCGCAAGTGCACGGGTCGCACAAGTAATACAGTTATAGAGTAAGAGATCGATCCCACGAGGAAAACGTATTTCAAAGTAAAGCTGAGTATTAACCAATAGTCTAGTTAATGCTATCCAAAAGCATTAAATTTATAAATGAATGGTTAAAGAAATATAAAGACTGAAAACAATAACTCTAAGATAAATAAATAAATAGAGAAATAAGAATTACTTTTCATTTCCTATTTCAACTAATGAATTGCAATCCTTACAAGCAAAATCAAAGATTGGTTTAGTTAGCTTGAGAATCTGATTTAGTTAAAAGCCTATGTCTAGGTCAATTAACCCTGGTTTCATTTACCCAGCTCACTAAGTTTCCTTGAGAACCAGTGCAAACTCCACTCATTAATGATCTATTCTCAATCACACACTATACATGACCAATAGGTATATTTCTATCCTACTAACGAATCAGCTCATCCAAGCCAATTGAACTTGCCGAACATGTATCAACCACATCATATCCATATTAACAAATCCCTATGTCTAGTTCATTTGTCAATATTAACATCATGCAATTAGTGATCAGCCAACCACAAGCATTAAACACAGATTGTGATTGAACTCAACTAAACTTCAATATATACTCAAAAGATTACAAATTTCTCAATATCTATATGAAACTACAAAGTAAAACTTATATACTGCCTAGCTAGCCATGAATCATGAGAGTACAAACATATAAATCATGATCATGCAGCAATAAAGAGAGAAAAGAAGAAAGGAAAGGAAGGAAGCTCAATAGATTGTATCCTTTAAGCTTGATTCACCCTCCATAGGAAGGATGACCTCCAACCTTAGCCTTTTTTGCTTCCTCTAGGTCTAAAAAACCAAAAACCAGCAGCTGCTCTCCAAAAATGATGAAAACTCTCGTAGAAATTCGGTGCAAATCTATTTATAAGCTTAACAAAACAGAGTCACGCCGCGACGTCCAACATGTCCCGCTGTGGCGCGCGTGTAATTAGGTCACAGGCGCCTGAGGCGCCTACTCTTCAATGTTGCGGCGCTCCAACCTCGGATTTTATCTACTAATGCAGGGGAGCGCCGCGGCGCAACCATATCCACGTCGCGGCGTTGAGTGCTGATCTGCACTTTTGAGCTTCTCTTAGGCTTCCTGGTCCAAAGCTGCTTCAACTTCTTCATTTCCATGCTTCTTTTAAGACCTGCCTATATAAGAGAATTTATCAATTCTTTAAATCATGCAAATGTACTCAATTTGATCATAATCTTGAAAGTATTTACTCAGGATCACAATGGAAGTCATCAGAATGAAATCAGATAGAAATGATGCTAAAACCTTCCATCAATGCTTACAAACAAGGACTAAACTTGCCATGTTACTCAGATATAGGGCACTCATAACTACACTCTGTACAGTTATCACACCCCCAAACCTAGATTTTTGCTAGTCCTCAAGCAAAACAAAGTACATTCACAAAGATCAACTGGCAACCTATTTTCAGCCATTTTTAAACATTCCATTTTCACTTAACTCAGGCTTGTATATGATGAATGCATAAACCTCAAAGAATACAGATACCTTAGAATAAGTGTCAAGCATACACAATCCTCATCATGCTAGCATTCATAGCTTCCTTTCATACAAGATACTCTTCCCAAACCATGCAAGAAAAACCTCTTTCATTCAATTCCAATTCACCCAAATGAGGTTATAAACATACAAATGAACATAATTCACAAAATCCACAAGATTGTAATACAACTCTCTCTCCACTAATGTAAATCATGCAAGATTGAGGATCAAAAGGGTCTTTATTAGCTTATAATGTTAGGTCAAGGGTAATGGGTAACAGAATAAACGGATAGAATTAACACAAACATTGAGAAACATAAATATAATATTCCAATTCATGAGTCAATAATGATATAGCAGGGTATTCAACAATGAAATCAGAAAACTTGCCAGAACCACTTGGATGCTTTGCAAACTTTACTTCACTTTTGCTTTGCTTTTCTTTTCTCTTTCTTTTCTTTTTTTTTTCATTCATTTTTCTTTTTATTTTCTCTTTCTTTGCTCTATTTTTGCAAAGCAATGCTTTTTCTTTTCTTTGGTTTGCATCTGGTTCCTTCAGGCTCATTTTTGAATTGAATATTTATACCCCTAATCATAAGACTCACTTCAAGAAATAACATATATAATGCACTCAACAAACAATAAAGGTAGGAAGAAAATGACATGCTTTCACATGCATTAGAACGGTTAATAGGTTAACGAACACAATGGTTATGAAAAACAAATAAGGCCAAACAGTATAAGGCTTCAAAATAGGACCTAAGGATATCATCATATCAGGTAAGCTTTTTAAGGCTCAATCGGTCCAAACAATGCCCTAATCATTTCCTCAATCAGACACAACCTAGGATTTCGCCTCAAGAGAGTTGCCAAACAATTTCAAAGATAATCAAATTTTTCACATGTATCATTCATAAACTTTCTTCAAGCAAACTTTCTTATCCTATCCAAAGTTCAAAAAACATGCAATTGGGAAATTCACCAAGTATAAAAAGAAACTAGAATGCTTAAGCATGCACCAAAGATTACATATGAATTCACAGAACAATAAAGGTCAAATGTATCCAAATCTATCATTGGAACAACCATACACACTAGCCTTTAAACATTACAACACACCAAGTGAAAGGAACGACTATTGTATCTTGAATGAAATTTTCATCAAAACTTTCAAGATAACTGCTCCTAAAGTTAATATTTAAGCTAAAATACTATAACACATATATAAACTTCCACAAGAAATATAACACTAACAAACATACATAGTAACAAAACATAGACATATAAACATAATACTGAAAACATAATGTACTGCATAAATAATCAAAACATAATGTTAAAGACACCCCCCCAAACCTGAGGGAAACAGTGTCCGCACTGTACAAAAGATACATACATAAGTCAAAAAGTAAATACAACGAAAGAAATAATGCCCTGGATGTAGATCTAGAAAGACGGATCATCACTCTCAGGACCCTCGGTATCAGAACCATCACCATCCTCATCATCAGAATCAGGTATATCAGCATCAGGTGCACGAGAAGGACCAACCTGAGTGGGTGTAGCGACCGAAGTGGGTGGAAACGAAGGAACGGGATAATCATGCAACGGAAGCCCTAGACGCTCTGCCATCCACTTGTGTGTCTGCATCTGATATACCAGCATAGCTTCCATCCTAGCACACCAATCAGAATCGTCAGTAGGTGCAGCCTGGGATGGAGCAACAGTCTCAGGAGCAGGAGCTAGTTGAAATGCTGGTCTAGGCCCTCCACGAGCCTACCTCTGGCGCGCTGGTGCTGCAGCAGGAGCTGCCCCGACTCGCTCAATAAATGTATCGTTCAGCGGCTGCCGAACGTCGGTAAGTTCTTCATGAGGCCCCCAGCGGACCTGATGTCGGCTGCACAGGGTATGTATGAGAAATGGAAAGAAGAGACTCCGATACTCCCTAGCAGACCTCAGTATCTGATGGAAGATGAGTATGGAAACATCAATCGAGCGACCCTCCATGATAGCATAGATCAATATAGCTCGATCACGAGTAACCTCAGAGAGGTTAGCGGATGGCAGGATGCGCGTGCTGATGAAATAGTACCACGCCCGAGCCTCTGGGGTCAAATGAGTACGTGCAAAATATCTAGGCCTGTTCGTCTGAATACTCATAGTCCACATGATAGGCTGAGATTCAGCCAAACAAATCCGTGCCGTGACCACATTAACATCTATACCCTCCTCCGGCTCCCATCTACAAAACTCAGTATATTCGCAAATCTCCGGAGGTGGAGGAAGTCCCAACGCAGCTCGAATAGCAGCTGGAGAAAATGAAACCACACGACCACGAACTCGAACCGTGGTACTCCCCTCAGCTAGGAAAGCAGCATTCGCGTAGAACTCGCGAACAACTGGAAGCACTGCAGATGACTCTGGATGTTGAGCAAAGGTGCTCCAGTTTAGGTGGTTTAATCGCCGCTCCAACTCTGAATGTAGAGCGCGTGTAAAGGCAAAGCCTCGCTCCAATATGAGAGGACGGGTGATAAGAAGAGTGTACCGCTCAGCCGCCTCAGCTGATATAAAGTGCCTCCTGTCAAAGTCAGCAGGAGGGGAAGAAGGCTCCTTGGGTGGACAACTGAAGGAACCTCTAAGCATTACGCGGCCTCTTTTTGGAGCCATAACCTGAAACAAAAAAAAATGGCAGAAATCAGAATAGGGAATAATAGAAAACAGAAAGCATATGGAAAAATGAACTATTCTGCCAATTTAGGACACAACGCTGCGACATGCACATATGGCGCCGCGGCGTGCAAAACGCAACACAGAGCCGCGACATTCAACCCCATGTCGCGACATTCAAATTGTTCTTCTTAACGCCGCGGCATTCAATATCACGCCGCGGCGCACAGCTCTGAAAATTCCAGGAACGCATGCCTCAGGGCGTCCAATCTAACCCAATAATGCATACAGGCATTGGGAAACACTAAAAGCTAATAAAACCTAAACCTAATTAATAAATACTAACTATCTAACTAAGTAAAAATTAACATTATAAGTAGAAACCCAAAAAACCGAGAAAAAATAAGAAAGAAGAAAAAAAAAAATAAAGTAACAAGTGACAAAAACTAATAATAATGGTAAAACATACCTTATAGGAGAGGAGAGCGTGGTGAAAAGAGAGAAAAAGGCAGAGTTACGCAGGTAACGTGAAAGAGAAAGAACAGAGAAAATGAAAATGAGATAGAAAATGGTAAGAAAATGAAGATACCCAAGCGCCTCTGCAATAAACACCACCGTTTACACGCGCCGCGGCGTGAAACCTAGTGCGCCGCGACGTGAATTAATTCCCTCCTAATTTAATTATTTAAATTATTACTATTTACTAATTACCCCCCTTTTTTTTACTGCTGCGCACATTGCACCGCGACGTTAGGATCTGCAACGTCGCGGCGCTGAGCTCCCTGTTTTGAAGCCCAACACACATCACGTCGCGACGCTATCAGTGCCACGCTGCGGCGTTATCAGTCATACTGCATAATTATGCAGCAAATTCACTTCAGCTGTGATTTTGACTTAAATGTGGCCTTCAGCAGCTGAAAAACTTATCTAAAAGGGTTATTTACAAAATATAATACATAGAGATACACAAACTTAATAAGCGAAATATGTAAATATATAAGTCTTAAAAGCAAAAATTTGGGTTCCCTCCCAAAAAGGGCTTAATTTATAGTCCCGGCAGGACTTGTCTACTATTCCAAATGCATTTCTATCAGTAAGGAGGAGCTTCCTCCTGATTTAAAAAATAAGTTTGATGCAGTTGGGATGGCAAGACTTGCAACTCCAAGTTTGGAGTGTGCTCAACAGGTGCATTTAACAAAGGTACCACCATAGTAGCCTGTATCTGGTTCATTTCACTATCACAAATGACTGGACCTTGGGCAGGAACACAGGTTTCACTGACACCTCCTTCCTTGGATGTCTCACCTCTTGATCCTGAACCCTCATGATGAATTTACCCTTCTCTAAATTGATCTGAGCTCTTCCTGTTGCGAGAAATGGCCTGCCAAAAATCAAAGGGACTTTGCTATCCTCTTTCATATCAAGTATAACGAAATCCGCAGGGAAGATAAACTGATCCACTTTAACCAACACGTCCTCAATAACCCCCTTCGGATGAGCAAGGGTTCGGTCCGCCAACTGTAGTGTAACTGAAGTAGGCGAAACTTCTCCCAAACCTAATCTTTGATAGATAGAATAGGGCATGAGATTGATACTAGCTCCTAAATCGCACAGGGCATGGCCAGTGAACTTATCACCAATTGTACATGGTATGGTGAAACTTCCGGGATCTTGGAGCTTAGGAGGGATTCTGTTAAGAAGAATTGCACTGCATTCCGCTGTCAGGGTAACCATTTCAAAGTCACCAAGCTTTCTCTTCTTTGATAGAATTTCCTTCATGAACTTAACATAGCTTGGCATTTGTTCTAAAGCTTCTGCGAATGGAATGTTGATTTGCAGCTTTTTGAACTCTTCTAAAAACTTCTGGAATTGGTGCTCAAGCTTTTTACTCACTTGCCTATTAGGGAAAGGCAAAGGATGAACATAGGGCTTGAACTCCTTCTTCTTCTCCTCTCCATTCCTATTGGCAATATCTTGACTTTGCCTGACTTCTGGTCTCTCAACTTCCTTTTCTCTGACAACTGCATGATCCTCTTCAAACAGCCTGGTTCACGGATTCCCTTGAATGGTTCTCCCACTCCTCAGTGAAATGGCATGGCAGTGCTCATTCGAGACACCCTTGGATTATTCTCAATGTCACTAGGAAGGGTGCCTTGAGGCCTATTATTGATAGCACTAGCCAACTGCCCTACTTGAGTTTCTAAGGCTCGCATGGAAGCAGTTTGGCTCTGCAACATCACTTCATGTTTTGCCAACTGAGAGTCGGTCTTTGTCATGTAAGAATCCGTCTTGACCATATACTGTGAAAACATATCTTCCAAAGAGGGTTTTCGATCTTGGCCCTGTTGTCTTGATTGGGAAGGATAACCTGATGAATTATAAGGTCTGTCATTAATTTGAGCAGATGAGGAAGCCCCTGGATTGTCCCTCCAGGAAAAATTGGGATGATTTCTCCATCCTGGGTTGTACTGGTTAGAGTATGGATTACTTTGTTGAGGGCGGTAGTTACCAACATATTGAGCAGTTTCAGTACTGAAAGGGCAACTATCACTGGAATGATTCTCTCCACACTTGTTACACAGCACAAATGGGCTTTGTTGATGGCTAATCCCCAAACGATCCACTTTACTTGCAATTGTTGCCACCTGAGCTGATAATGCTGCCATTGGTTCAAGTTCATGCACACCAGCCACTCGCCTTGAAGTATTTCGTTCCAAAGGCCATTGGTAGCTGTTAGCCGCCAATTCATCAAGCAATTGGAATGCATCATCAAATGACTTGCTCAATAAAGAGCCTCCAGCAGCTGCATCAACTATCGATCGATGGTGGGGTAGCAATCCTTTATGAAATGAATAAACTTGGTGCCACGGTGGAATATCATGATGAGGACACCTTCGAAGCAAATCCTTGTATCTCTCCCATGCTTCATACAAGGACTCAATATCAGCTTGAGTGAATAATGTGATATCATTCACCATCTCAGCAGTCTTGGCTGGTGGGAAAGACTTATTTAGGAATTTACCGCACAAGTCATTCCAAGTGCTGATGGATCCCGCAGGTAGAGACTGCAACCAACACTTGGCTCTATCTCGGAGAGAGAAGGGAAAAAGCCGTAAGCGAATAGCATCATCAGAGACACCATTATGCTTGAACGTATCACAGATCTCCAGAAAATTGAAAAGATGAGCATTAGGATCCTCCTTGGGCAAACCGCCAAATTGCACAGATGTCTGTATCATTTGAATAATGGCCGGTTTGATTTCAAAATTATTAGCACGGATGGCAGGCCGCCTAATACTGGACTGCAAGTTCTCTATGTGAGGGGTTGCAAACTCCCTTAATGGTCTTGTATGACTATCATCCTCCAACTGGAGTGCAGCGTTATCGTCTGCCATCTTAGTACCTATAACAAAAGAATCTGAAAACTTAAATTAATATGCACAAGACAGAATTTGAAATAGTATTAACTAGACTCATTGCTAATATCAACTAAATAGAAATAACCGTATTCCCCGGCAACGGCGCCAAAAACTTGTTGAGGTGCAAACGTGTTGCCCTTTTTGCTAACCGCAAGTGCACGGGTCGCACAAGTAATACAGTTATAGAGTAAGAGATCGATCCCACGAGGAAAACGTATTTCAAAGTAAAGCTGAGTATTAACCAATAGTCTAGTTAATGCTATCCAAAAGCATTAAATTTATAAATGAATGGTTAAAGAAATATAAAGACTGAAAAGCAATAACTCTAAGATAAATAGATAAATAGAGAAATAAGAATTACTTTTCATTTCCTATTTCAACTAATGAATTGCAATCCTTACAAGCAAAATCAAAGATTGGTTTAGTTAGCTTGAGAATTTGATTTAGTTAAAAGCCTATGTCTAGGTCAATTAACCCTGGTTTCATTTACCCAGCTCACTAAGTTTCCTTGAGAACCAGTGCAAACTCCACTCATTAATGATCTATTCTCAATCACACACTATACATGACCAATAGGTATATTTCTATCCTACTAACGAATCAGCTCATCCAAGCCAATTGAACTTGCCGAACATGTATCAACCACATCATATCCATATTAACAAATCCCTATGTCTAGTTCATTTGTCAATATTAACATCATGCAATTAGTGATCAGCCAACCACAAGCATTAAACACAGATTGCGATTGAACTCAACTAAACTTCAATATATACTCAAAAGATTACAAATTTCTCAGTATCTATATGAAACTACAAAGTAAAACTTATATACAGCCTAGCTAGCCATGAATTATGAGAGTACAAACATATAAAGCATGATCATGCAGCAATAAAGAGAGAAAAGAAGAAAGGAAAGGAAGGAAGCACAATAGATTGTATCCTTTAAGCTTGATTCACCCTCCATAAGAAGGATGGCCTCCAACCTTAGCCTTTTTTGCTTCCTCTAGGTCTAAAAAACCAAAAACCAGCAGTTGCTCTCCAAAAATGATGAAAACTCCCATAGAAATTCGGTGCAAATCTATTTATAAGCTGAACAAAACAGGGTCACGCCGCGGCGTCCAACATGTCCCGCCGCGGCGCGCGTGTAATTAGGTCACAAGCGCCTGAGGCGCCTACTCTTCAATGTTGCGGCGCTCCAGCCTCGGATTTTATCTACTAATGCAGGGGAGCGCCGCGGCGCAACCATATCCACGTCGCGGCGTTGAGTGCTGATCTGCACTTTTGAGCTTCTCTTAGGCTTCCTGGTCCAAAGCTGCTTTAACTTCTTTATTTCCATGCTTCTTTTAAGACTTGCCTATATAAGAGAATTTATCAATTCTTTAAATCATGCAAATGTACTCAATTTGATCATAATCTTGAAAGTATTTACTCAGGATCACAATGGAAGTCATGAGAATGAAATCAGATAGAAATGATGCTAAAACCTTCCATCAATGCTTACAAACAAGGACTAAACTTGCCATGTTGCTCAGATATAGGGCACTCATAACTACACTCTGTACAGTTATCAGGATTACAGACATCTGAACAAGGTGACCATTAAGAATAAGTATTCGTTACCAAGGATAAATGATCTAATGGATCAATTGAGAGGAGCTACGACTTTCTGAAAGATTGATCTTAGGTCTGGGTATCATCAGATACGGGTTAGGGAAGAGGATGTCCGTAAGACTACTTTTGGAACAAGGTATGGGCATTATGAGTACCTCATGATGTCTTTTGGGTTGAGGAATGCACCGACAGTGTTCATCGATTATATGAACAAGATCTTTAAACCCTAACTGGATCAGTTTACTATGGTATTTATCGATGATATCTTAATCTATTCTAAGACAATGGAGGAGCATGAATAACATCTGAGGATAGTGTTAGGAACCCTTAAGGAGAACAGGTTGTTTGCTAAGCTATCTAAGTGTGAGTTCTGGCTTTCACAAGTGCAATTCTTGGGACATGTGAGATCTCAGGATGAGAATTCTGTGGACCCAAGCAAAGTTGATGCCGTGTTGTAGTGGGAGAGACCCACCACTGTGACCAAGATCAGAAGCTTCATAGGCCTAGCAATGTACTATAGAAGGTTCATAAAGGTTTTTTTCTCAATTAGCGCTACCCATGACTAGATTCACTAGGAAATGTAGTTCTTTTCAATGGACTCAAGATTGTGAGAGCAGTTTCAAAGAGTAAAAATTGAGGTTGACTACTACACCGGTGTTAGTAATTCTGAATCCTTTGGAGAACTTTGAGGTATACTATGATGCTTCAAAGATGGGTTTGGGGTGTGTTCTGATGCAACACAGGAGAGTTATTACTTATGCATCTAGCCAGTTGAGACCTCATAAAGAGAACTACCCTACTAATAATCTGGAGTTAGCTGCAGTAGTGTTCACCTTAAAGGTTTAGAGACATTACTTGTATGGAGTCCAGTTTAAGGTGTTCAGTGATCACAAGAGTTTGAAGTACTTATTTGATTAGAAATAGCTAAACATGAGACAATGGAGATCGATGGATTTTTTTAAAGACTTCGACTTTGAGTTAAAGTACCATCCGGGTAAACCCAATATGGTGGCTAATGCACTAAGTAGGAAATCCCTACATGTGTCCTAGATGATGATCTAGGAGAGAGAACTTCTTGAGAGTTTTAGAGACATGCGCCTTTCAGTAACTATGTTACCACACGGTCTCAGTGTAAGTCGTGTGGACATAGTGAGTGACTTTAGGACTCAGATCTTGGAAGCTCAAAAGGAAGATAAGACTCTTAGAGATGTAAGTGAGCAGATATTCTTAGGGAATCCTAGAGAGTTTAATATGGCAAATGATGGGATGATTAAGTTTAGAGGTAGACTTTGCATTCCCAATGAATCTGAAATCAATGAAAGGATCCTTGAAGAAGCTCTCTGTAGTCAGTACAGTATCCATCCTAGGGCTACTAAGATGTATCAAGACTTGAAGAAGTTATTTTTGTGGTCTGGTATGAAGAGGGACATAGTCAAGTTTGTGTCTAGGTGCCTAACTTATTAAAAAGTCAAGACAGAACACCAGAAACCCTCTAGACCTCTTCAATCTTTGGGAATCCCTGAGTGGAAATAGGATAACATAACGATGGATTTTGTGATAGGTTTGCCTAGGACTCAACAAGGTTTTGATGCGTTTGGGTTATAGTGGATAGACTAACCAAGTCTACCTATTTTATACCTATTACGGTTAACTACTCCATGGATAGACTTGCCCAGTTATACCTTCAGGAGATAGTTAGGATGCACGATATTCCTCTTAGTATAGTTTCTGATAGAGACCCTAGATTTACATCTAGATTTTAGGGAGCCTTGCAGAAATATTTTGGGACAAAGCTTAGTTTGAGTACAGCATACCATCTACAAACAGATGGTCAGTTAGAAAGGACTATCCAAACCCTTGAGGATATGCTAAGAGCATGTGTGCTAGAGTATAAAGGTAGTTGGCATAAGTTCTTATCTTTAGTGGAGTTTGCCAACAGCAATAGCTATCATACCAGTATAGGCATGACACCATATGAAGCACTTTATGGTAGAAAGTGTAGGTCCCATTTGTGTTGATATGAGGTTGGAGAAAGAACCATCTTAGGACCTAAGTCAGTACACTAGACCACAAATCAGATTATGATGATCAGGGATAGGTTAGTTAGAGCTCAAAGTAGGCCGAAGAGCTATGTTAACAAAAGGAGAAGACCTCTAGAGTTCAGTGAGGGAAATCATGTTTTCTTGAGAATCACTCCTACAACAGGGATTAGCAAAGAATTGAGAACACAAAAGTTGAACCCTTATTTCATTGGTCCCTACCAAATCCTAAAGAGAATTAGACCTGTAGCCTACCAAATTGCCCTTCCTCCCAGCTTGTCAAACCTTCATGATGTTTTATGTGTGTCACAGCTTAGGAAGTACAATCTAGATCCTTCACATGTCATAAGAAACAAATCTGAACAGTTAAGAGATGATTTGTCATATGTTATGCGGCCGATGAGGATTGTGGACAGAGGGGTCAAAGAGCTTAGAGGTAAGCAGATTCCTCTGTTGAAGGTGCTTTAGGATGGTGCTGGCTTTGAGGAGGCGACCTGGGAGTTGGAGTCCCACATACAGCAAGACTACCTACAGTTGTTTATTTGAGGTGAGCAATTTTGAGGACAAAATTTTAAAAAGGAGGGGAGAAATATAACATCCTATAAAACATGTTAGACTTGTAAAATAGTTACAGAGGTAGCTTAATACTTTCTTAACATGACTGCTTATTTTTGTGACAATCTGAGTTAGTTTAGGCACTTTGCTGCAACCTAAAAGGTGAAAAGTAGCTTAAAATGACCTAAATATTAGCATAAATGGTTTAACTAAGAGAAATTGTAACGTCCCAAATTACTAACACTAATGACATATCCGGTTTACGCATCAGTAATTAGAATTTGGTACATTACTTATGAATATCCACAAAGTTCAAATAGAAGATTTAATAATATACAAAATATGAGCCTTTAGCGGAAGCTTACAATACATAACATATGAAATGAATTTCTATACAAAGTTCTCATCACTGTACTTAATATACATATATCATCCTATTTACAAAAATCTAAAACAACTAACTAAAATATCTCCTCGTGCCTAAGCTCCATCTTGTTTCATCTTGCCTGTCCACTGTGAATCCTTCCTGAAATTATCATGGAAACCATGGAGAAAAGTGGGGGTGAGAATTTAGAAATTCTCAGTAGCTCGTTTTAAACCATGCCATCATAATAATTCCAACTATTTTGGGAAAAAATCTCAATTTCTTCCAAAACATTTATTATTATTCTAGGAAGGTGGCAAAAGGTCAAAACCATGTCCTTCCTCTTCTCGAAATAGACAGTTCATTTAATTATTATAAAAACTTCTTTAATTCTTCTAATCAAATACAATATCGCCAAGTGTTCAAAAATACCATTAAATACCAAATTGTACAACAAAAACTCTATTTTAAAAGATTCATCAAAACATAATCAATTTTCCAATCTCAATATATCAAGATGAAAATCTCATCATTAGAATCAAGTTATGAGCTCATAAAATCATTCATTCACTTGGTAGTAGTTTGCTTTTAGGTTGGTGCACATCAACCTCTTCATGACAGTACGTCGTCACATAGAACTACTTGGGGTAATTAGGCCCAGCCTTCCCCTGTCTAGCTTAGAGGAAATACGTCTCCTCAATATTAAAGCTAGGGTTAGACTTCAATCCATCATGATAAGGAGAAGGTACGTTATCTCACAATATCAATCATCAGGAGTAGAATGAGAGGTACGTTACTCAAACTATCCAAGATTTAGGATTACCCCAAGTAGTGAAGGAAACACTCATCCTCAACCACTTAATGACTAGGAAAGCTCAAGTAAAGAGGAAGGCTCTTCCTTAACCTCAATTACTCAGGTATAGAGAAAATCACTTATTCTTTTACCATTAACCAAGACTTACCCTAGTACAAGTACATCCAAAATCCAACTGGGCCTAGTTCCACAAAGTGGATACTCATGAAAATCAAATCATCCAATATGCAATAGAATGCATTATCCAATCATACTCATCATGGGTATTCAAATATCATGAAAACATTTCTCAAATCATCAATCTCATTTGAATCAGTCATGTCATAGCACATAGCTTTACATAACATAATTCATGCTCATCTTCATCTAATATGTCTTAAAATAACATTACATTGCTTTTGGAAATCAAATTCTCAAATGACAAGTTTGAAATCCTATTCTACCCAGTGAGCATCTAGGCGCTGGGCTTTGAGCGCCTAGGCACTAGACGCGTGCTTAGACGCTCAATTGTGAGCGTTCAGGCACTCATCGCGCATCCAGAAGCTTGAGTTTCTGGGTTCTGGGCGCTCAGACGGTAAACTTAGGGTGGCTAGACTCTTAAACCAGTAACCAAAACCTCTGTTTTGGGAACTAGATCTCAAGCCTTCCAAAGATCAAATCAGAAGCCAGACCAAAGATCATCAAAAATCATCAAAGTTATCATGTTCAAACATCAAAATCTTCATTCAAAATCTCAAATCAAAAGAGGGTTAATACCCCTTTTTCAACCCCAAAAACCATCAGAAATCAAGAGAGAAAAACCAAGTTTTCACATTATGAATCAAACATAAAAGCTTAAATATTTCATTATCAAACCAGAAATCTCACTCAAGGCCATCAAGAAATTAGATCTTGAAAAGCAAAAGAGGAAGAAAAGAGTGAGAAAATCCCCCTACCTTAAGCTAGAAGATGATGAGCTCCAACCTTGCTATGCTCTTCTCCTTTCCCTTTCTATTTTCTCCTCCTTTTTCTCTTTGTTTCTGCTCCTCTCCCATTCAGTCTCCCTCTTCTCCTTTTTTTTCTCATTTCTCATCTCTCTGTTTCAGCAACAGAAGTGCACGGGAGAGAGATGGGAGGAAGTGAGAAAAATCTCACTTTTAAAAAAGTAGCATTAGGGGCATTTTAGTCTTTTTGCTAAACGTCGAATCTGTTAAGAACACTTTGATTTTTCTAAATCAAGTTTCTTAACTTCTAATAACTATAAAATAAATCTTAAGATTTATCTAAATTCTTATTTCACCATTTTCATAATTTTTCATATCTGTCATTCGTCAATGCGGTATTAAAACACTTCCACAGTATCTTTAAAAATACCAAACTGACTCCGTTTGCCCTCAAAATTTAACCACATCCTCTTTCACATATTTTTGGCCTATTAATAAAATTTTTCTCATTTATTTCCTTTGATTTAGCATTTATGCTATTTTCCTGAGTTAAAATAGTCATTTTGCATATTCTGTGTTGCGGCAAAGTGCCTAAATTAACTCAAAACATCTCAAAAATTAACAGATATGTTAAACAAGTATTATGGTACCTTATGACCATATACAAGTCTAACCTTCTAAAAAGAGAATGTTACAATTCTCCTCTCCTTTTAGAAATTTTGTCCCCAAAATTTAGCCTCTCATACTCAAATTTGGAAACCTTCAATAGCTATCTTTAATTGTATTCATCTTATCCACTCTTACTTTTATTCAGACTTAGATGTCCATATTCTTTTATCCCAATGAGAGTTACCTTGTAAAGAGTTAGAAGATTGGGCTTCCTCTTGCCTTCTTAAAGTATATACCCTCCTTGGAGCTAGTAGTCAAGGATTGGGTATAACCTTCTGCCTTTGCAGACATCTACTGACATAGTGTCCTAATTAATCATTTACATAGCATACCAAACAAAGTTTGTCACCATGTTGTCTCCTTCCACACTTAGAGCATTTAGGCTCCTTAGCTTTCATTTGATCCTGTCTCATTTCTAATTTGTGAATTACTGGTTGCAAAATCACATCTTTCATTCCCATCGTCTATTCTCTTCCTCTTTTAAAGATTCGTGATGATTTCCTCAATGTGAAACTTCGATTGAGTAGTCTCCCTAAACATCTCCTACATTACATAAGTACGTGCAACTCCTAATAATCTTTCTGAACTTCTCTACCACTTCTCTGTTTTGCTACTTACCTTAAAAGTTCAATCTAGTTAGGAATTTCCTTAATTTATTTATTTATTCATTGAGTCTCTTCCTTCCAATACATTGCAAAAGCAAAACATTGCTAAATCTTTTAAGACAAACCCAATTCTATCAGTGTGAACATGTGGTTCCTCCTTACTGTGTACAATGTTACAATTTCATTCTGACAATATACATCTCCAATAGAGTAAATCCTTGTAGTTACCAAATCAATTTTAAGGGTTAAGGTCTTGACAGAAAAGAGAAAAACCTAGCCGTATACTTGTCCATATTAGCTAACGTATAAACATGCTTGAGCAGAATTCTAACTTCAAACATTATCTCCTTAGACAAAATTAATACGCCTTCTCATCTGCAGAAAAATATAATTTCATTCTATTAAACCATTTCACAGAATCAAAATTTCTAATAAGGAATATCAGCTTCTTGAACACTGGTTCTAGAATTTCTTATATTCCTTTCCTCAACAAATCTGACAATTAAAACATTGTCACACCTAAAGATTGACGCATATATATCCAGATATTATGTAAAATAAGGCCCTTAGACCTCAAGGTCCCAAATGAAAAAAAACATAATAGTGATATACATGTGGCCTATGAGAACCCCATTCATGATTCAATGGTCGTTGCCTTTCATAATTTAAGAGTCATAGAGGGGTGTGTTCTCATCTTGCCACATTTGAAACCCTTCCCAAGTTGATAGTATTCCTTTAGGAAACACCACTAAAGGTCTAACATTAGTATGCTTACCAAGAAAACTTTGCATGACATTAACAATCATAAATATCTTCCTAACTCTTGAAACATGAGCCAAAAATGCAACCCTAGGGATACTCACCGTGAGATCCTTAATCAAGAGAAATTGAATTCTTCGACTTGATGAGGTTTCACCTACTTCATACACTATGGGTGCTCAGAGGTTTCGGTTATCATAAGATCATCTTCAGTAATCTCAATTCTATATATATATTTATTTTCCTCTAACATTCCATGAATCCTCCACATGAGTTCTTATACTCCCTGTTTAACACTGTTGGGAATTCTGGCATAAAAAATGCAGCGAAAAAAGGGATTTCCCACCAAGGATCCATGCAAAAAGAGGACCATGAAACGTGATTTTCGAGTATACCTCTTAAAGCCAAAAGAAAGATGATCAATGCAAACCACTAACACCGTAACAGCGACGATGTCTCTACATAGCCCACACGAACAGACTCACGAACGTCCAACGTCCACTTGGAGTCCTGCCTCCCTAATACAGAGCTAGCTGCGAAGAGAAAGAAATCTGTCATCCTCTTTCACTATGTGTGTGCATCAAGGTTACAATCCATGCCCTTATGCCCTTTTTATAGAAGAAGCTTCCAATAGCTTCTTTAAAAAGCCTTCAATTTACTTCTTCAAGAAGCCTTTCATTAGCTTCTCCAAGAAGCCTCTCATTAGCTTCTTCAAGAAGCCTCTCATTAGCTTCTCTAAGAAGCCTCTAATAGCTTCTCCAAGAAGCCTTGAATTAGCTTCTCTAAGAAGCCTTGCATTAGCTTCTCCAAGAAGCCTTGCATTAGCTTCTCCAAGAAGCCTTGCATTAGCTTCTCCAAGAAGCCTTTCATTAGCTTCTTCAAGAAGCTTTCCATTAGCTTCTCCAAGAAGCTTTGCATTAGCTTCTTCGAGAAGCCTTTCCATTAGCTTCTTTGAGAAGCCTCTAACAGCTTCTTTTAGAATCCTTGAGTGAAAGAGCAGTAGTAGGGTTAGTGTGAAGCCTTGGGCTTATCTGTTATGAGTTTTGGCCCATGATAGAATTCCTAGTCCAACTTGGATTCTATTTACTCCAATTTAGTCTATTCTAAGTGTCTGACCCTATAGGTTCTCATGACATTGACAGTAATATTAAAATCTCATTTTAATATTACAAGTTGTGAACGGTATCTAGCAACACATCGCTGCTGTAACACCCTAAAAATTATTTATTTTATCATAAATCATCATTTTATAATATTTATAATTTTTAAAAATTTTCTAGAAACGTCAAATATTTTAATATATTTTTCATTTTACGTGCACACTGACCAGAGTCAGTGTAACACCTCTGAAATAATTTGTTTCATCATGAATAGTCATTTCTCAATATATGTGATTTTTGGAGATTTTTCTGGAATTTTTCGGAAATGCTAAATATTTTAATATATTCTTCGTTTTACGTGTGCATTGAGCAGAGTCAGTCAAACGCCCCGAAAAATCGTTTATTTCATGACAAATATCCATTTTCTAATATTTGTGATTTTTAAAAATTTTTGTGAATTTTTCTGAAAACGTCAAATATTTTAATATATTTTTCATTTTACGTGTGCGTTGAGCAGAGCCGGGATAATGAAATGTTTTCCCTGAGGCTGGTAAACCTTGAACTGTCAACGTGTCGACGGGGGATCTTACTAAACCCAAGGCCGAGCACAGTTCGTGAGATTTGCGTTTTTCAAGATTTTATCTGATAAATAAAATCGCTGTATCATAAAATTATCCGATGAATAATAAAATATTATTTTCATCAACTGTAACATTTATTCACTAGAAAAATAATTCTAACAGTGTAATTAATCATCTGTTCAAGAGTATTTAATTTAGGAGACAAGCTTACTTTGTACTTTATTGAGAAATGTGCAAAACTTCTCAAGGAAGCTTCTAGGAAATTTCCTCCAAGCTTCCCAAGGAAGCCATGCACTCTCTCTCCTCTCTCCCTAGCTCACGGCAGCAGCACCCATTTTGGGGGGAATTTGTATTTTTCACACAATTAATTATACTACATCAATTTCAAACACCCAAAAGCTACTACATTTATTTCCTATGCACTTTCTCTCTCTACCTTCTTCTTCCTTTGAAATTTTTCTCTCCTCCTTCTCTCTAGGAGCTCATAGCCAACAGCCCTCCATGCACCCATCCATCACAAAAATTTCATCCATGCTTAAATAATCAAGTGGTAGTTCTTTGAAAAGCTCTCATTTTCACCATTTTCTTCAAGCTTCAAGCTTAGGGTTTTTGGGTAAGCTTCTTGATTCTTCACTTCCTTTTTCTCATTTTCGTTTCTATGATCTTCTTGGTGACCATCCATGCTTTATTTTTCAAGCATTGGTGTTGTTTTGATGGGTTTGAAATTTTAGGGTTCTTGGTGGTGTCCAATCCGAAAATTGCAAGGAGATTCTAGAGGGCTTCTCTTGTTTTCTTCTCTTAGGTAAGAGGAAGACACTCCTCCTCAACCTCTATTAGCACTAAGAAACCTTGTTTGTGATTGATTGTGAGAAAACCCTATTGAGGGTTATTCTTTGTTTGCATGATTAGTATGTCTACATGTTGTTTACAATTTGTTTATGCTATTGGATTGATTGTTTGAGTGTATTGATATATTGGAATGGATTGGAATGCATGAAATTGAAGAAAATGATGTTGGATTCTCCTTTGGATGGCTACAATTTTGGGGGCCCAAAATTGGGGTTCTTTGTGAACAATTGTAACAAGTGGAAACCTTAATTAATCAAGTGTACAATATGAAATTAATGGAATGAAAAATTTGGGAACTTAATTCCCTAGGGAGGCCACGACCTCTATGGGCCATTTAGGGCTTGATTATGCTATTTTGGTAACCTTGGAACTTAAATAATCAAGTGATTAAATTATTGATGATGAGATAGAAAATTAGCAAAATTGGAAGATTAGGATATACTTTGAGATTCATAAATTTTAAAGAACCAAGAATGAAATTTTTCATAAGACTTAGGGTAATTTTAATTAGGGAAAGAACAAGAGAGTGTGAGACTTTGAGACTCTTAGGATAACTTTCTAAGCGTATGAGAATAAATTACAATAGAGCATTTAATTGATTAAGAGAATTCCTCTAGAGACAAACTTGGTAAGAAATACTAAATTTAAGTAAGAATTCATAATAAACCTTAAAGATGTATTAATTCATTTAATTCTAATATTATAATATTGTGGGTCCATGTGAGTGACCAATGATGTGTTAATACGTAGTTTGGCCAATTGTGGCATATTGTGGAATAGTATGTAATGATGATCATACATGATTATGCAGAGTCTTTATGCATTGTGAAAGTCCTTTGGACTGTTGTTAAGGCCATGTTGCCTAGGAGATTGAACACACCTTAGTGCGGGTGCAAGTAGACTAGTGTAGGTCATATTGTTGACCAGGGGGGTGTCGGGGTGCGGGTATCTCGCAATGGACAGTTGGTAGCTCTTATGTCCGTGGGCAAACCGATGCAAACACACCGATGATCCTGACTGGGCACTGTCCTATATCGTGATCTAGCGTAGACTGTCAGTATAATGCCTTGATGTGCACGTGGATAAACTGATGAGTTATAGCAGTTTGGCCGCAGCAGTCGAGCTGCAGACGAGTCTCCTGATCTTTCTCTCCGACTGTTTGTGTCTAGCTTTATAATGTAGGATTTTGACTTTGTATGCATGTGCAAAGTGAGTCCATGTATTATCTGGCATCTGTTTATTTTTATAAATGGAATTACTGTATTGCTGATATATATACTGCCTGGAACTGTTTGGTTGTTATTACTGTCATTAAATGCTTATTATTACTATTACTGTTGAAAATGCTATGTGGGTGCCTGGCGCCGTTTTGTTTCTGGCCGCTATAACTGGTAATGATGGTAGGATATCTTACTTCTTTCCTGTATTTATGTTATTTTCTATCTGTATATTGTGTCCCATCGAAGACGACGGCAAGGAGGTTGGAGCTCCCGATTTCCCCGGCTTCGATCACGACTAGCGTCTATCCTCGGATCATGATGGCGCACCCGCGTGGATTTCTGGGTTATGTACGTCTGACCTTCCTCGGAGGGCCAGACTGCTGGTACATCAACGTAAATTCTGAACATTTCATCTACGAGGGAGAGGTGTCGATTTCACTAGCTTGGAGGCGTCATGATCCGCCCCTCTTCACGGGCAACATCGGCGTGTGTTTGGAGTTCTACTTGCCCATCCGAGAAATGTGGGGTGATCGCTACTACACCCCACAGGAGGATTCTTTTGTTTCCACTGCTCGGGCCCCGTCCCGTCATTCAGTGGCTCCTATGTAGGTTTCCTCGGATGAGGAAGACCCTGAGGAGGTTCCCAAGGAAAACCTCGCAGAGGATCCTGATACAATTCCTCCTCATCTAAGGGATTGATATTGCTGGTAGTTACTGAGGGCTACCAGTGTTTTATTTTGGGGGCCTGATGTCTTATTGTAGTGGGCTGTATATTTCTGATATCTTGGGGATGTATATGTATGATCCTTTGGGCAGGTATAGTTTTGCTTTTTGGTATATCGGGCTTTGTAACTAAACTAAATTGGATATTGGATATAATATATATATATATATATATATATATATATATATATATATGAATATGCAATGTTGATCAAATGTATGCTTTACTTCTGTCTTGCTCTTTATGCCCTTTACGTTTCGTCTCTATATTTTATTAATCAAGAAAAAAAATAGTCACCATTTTATTTATACAGCTTTAACTAGATAAATTTAATCTTAATAAAAAGAACCGAGTCTTAACTTATAAATTTTATTTTTCACATTGTAATTGACAATGTGACGTTCTCTCCCAAAAAGGGGCGTTACAGCTACTACCCAAGTAATGAGAATGTTAGTGATTTGACATAACCTTTCCGTGATCAATGTTTTCGTGTAGCTAGTCCCTTTGTCCAGATATCTAGATTGAACACAAGGCATGGAACGTATCACCCTTGTATAGTTCAATCTTTTGTTTCCTGATACTCGAGTAGACATAGTAAATGAGATCAATATCTCATATTGACTCATTTGAGCATGGCTATGCATTTCGTAGTCTCACTCAATTAGGGGGCTCGAAGATATCACTTCTGTTATGTAGGAGGGACAAATCCCATCTAGGTCACTCACATCCCTCCACATGATTCATAGTATGTCCAATAATTAACTTTATAATCACCTTGTTACAGATGATGTTTGATGGCATCAAAACATACAACTCCTTATGTAAGAATCGTAGTGATTTCAGGTCAAAGGACCACATACACCATTATCACTATGAGAATCGCTTATGACACTCACGTAACGATCCACGTAGCGTTCTCATGGCGAGTCAGTCTAGTACATCATTACTCTTAATATATATATGCATGTGAAGACTTGATATCTCATATCCATAACCCGTGAGATGTGGCCATCAGTCTATGCACATACTAGTCTCAATGCATTATTGTTGTCCTAATTAACAATAATACTTGACTAGGGACATTTAAGAATAGTGTTCTAATTTTATCCAATAGGATCTCACGATCAAGTCATCCACATGATGTCCTATGGCATCAAACTTACTATTCTAAGGACTTTATTATGTTTATTGTAAATAACACAATAAATGAAATGCCTCATATAAAAATAGCATAATACAATGTATATAATTATAGATGAAATATATCGGCCTCTAGGGCATACACAAACAATCTCCCACTTGCACTAGAGCCAATAAGGCATATGTCTAATGCCTAAAGATCTAGTGTGACCTTCATGCTTCTGCTGTGCAAGAGGTTTCACCAGTGGATCAGTAATGTTATCATCTGTTGGTACTTTGCATATCTTCACATCTCCTCTATCGATGATCTCTTGAATGATATGGAAGCGCCTAAGTATATGTTTGGATCACTAGTGATATCTAAGCTCCTTAGCTTGTGCAATGACTCCATTATTATCACAATAAAGGTCCACTGGGTCCACAATGCTAGGAATAGTACCAAGTTCAGCAATGAACTTCTTAATCCAAATAACCTTCTTTGTTGCATTGGAGGCAGTAATATACTCAGCCTCTGTGGTAGAGTCGACAACTGTCTCCTGCTTTGAACTCTTCCAGCTCACAGCCCCACTATTTAGGCAAAAAACATAACCCGATTGTGATCTGGAGTCGTCTTTATCAGTTTGGAAACTAGCATCAGTGTAACCCTTTACAACTAGCTATTCCTCGTCTCCATTTACTAAGAATGAATCCTTAGTCCTTCTTAAGTACTTAAGGATGTTCTTGACAGCAGTCTAGTGACTCTCATCGGGATCAGATTAGTACCTGCTCGTCATGCTCAAAGCATACAAAATATTTGGTCGAGTACATAACATGGCATATATGATAGATCCAATTGCAGATGCATACAAAATCTTGCTCATGCGATCCCTCTCATCCTGGGTAGAAGGGGATTGAGCCTTAGATAGGCTTACACCATGTGACATAGGCAAGAGTCCTTTCTTGGATTCATGCATGTTAAATCATTTTAACACATTGTCTATGTATGTACTCTGATTTAGGCCAAGCAGTCTCTATGATCTATCTCTATAGATCCTAATACCTAACACATAGGTGGCTTCGCCCAAGTCCTTCATAGAAAAGCACTTCCCTAACCAAGTCTTTACAGACTGTAGGGTAGGGATGTCATTTTCGATGAGTAGTATGTCATCTACATACAACACTAGAAAGAAAATTATTCTTCCACTAACCTTCTTGTAGACACAAGATTCTTCTTCATTCTTGATAAAACCAAATTATTTTGTATCATCAAATGAAGATTCCAGCTTCTAGAAGCTTGCTTCAATCCATAAATAGATCGTTGTAACTTGCACACCTTTCTAGCATCTTGTGGAGTGGTAAAACCCTTAGGTTGTGTCATGTACACATCCTTGAGAAGATTTCCATTAAGGAAAGCAGTTTTTACATCCATTTTCCAGATTTCATAATCGTGGTATGCTGCAATAGTAAGCAAGATCCGAACGGATTTAAGCATCATATTTTGGGAAAAAGTCTCATCATAGTCTATACCATGAATTTGTTTGAAACCCTTAGCCACCAATCGCACCTTAAAGGTATGCATGTTATCATCTATGTCAGTTTTCTTCTTGAAAACCCACTTGCACCCAATGGGTTTTACCCTTTCAGGTGGGTCAACCAAGGTCCATACCTAGTTGTCATACATGGATTCTATTTCAGATCTCATGGCCTCAAGCCATTTCTCATATTCTGGGCCCATAATGGCTTCCTAGTAAGTCACAGGCTCATCTTGATCCATGAGCAATACATCACCTTGCTGGGTCATGAGAAATCCATATCTCTCTAGTCGATGATGTATCCTATTAGACTTACGTGGATCTTGTGCTGCTAGAGCAGGTTGTTCTTTCACAACATTTTGTGGAGGCTGCTCTATTTTCACCATCAGTTTGTTGCTACTCTGTGAACCTTGAACTTCTTTAAGTTCTACTTTCCTCCCATTGGTTCCTTTGGAGATAAACTCCTTTTCTAGAAACACAGTAGTCCATGCGACAAACACTTTGCCCTTAGTAGGATTATAGAAATAGTATCCCTTGGTTTCCTTGGGATAACCGACAAAGAAGCATTTATCATATTTGAGTCCAAGCTTATTAGAAACTTGACGTTTCACATAAGTTTCGTAACCCCAAATCTTCATGAAAGACATATTGGGATGTTTCCCTGTCTATATCTCATATGATATCTTTTGAACTACTTTAGATGGAATACGATTAAGTGTGAAAGTTTCTATTAATAGAGCATATCCCCAGAAAGAGCTTGGAAGGTTGACATGACTCATCATGGATCGGACCATGTCCAACAGGGTCCGGTTCTTCCTTTCAAAAACACCATTCCATTATGGTGTTCCTAAAGGAGTGAGTTGAGATATTATCCCACACTCTTTCAAATGATCATCAAATTGTTGGCTTAAGTATTCACCTCCTCGATTTGATCGAAGGATTTTAATACTCTTTCCAAGTTAGTTTTGTACGTCATTTTTGAACTCTTTGAACTTTTCAAAGGATTCTGATTTATGCTTCATAAGATATACAAATCCATATCTACTGAAATCATTAGTAAATGTAATGAAGTATTAAAAACCACCTCTAGCCAGTATATTTAGTGGTCCACATACATCACTATGTATACGGCCTAAAAGATCACTAGCCCTTTCACCTTGTCCAGTGAACGGGGCCTTTGTCATCTTCCCCAATAAACAAGATTCACATATCTCATATGATTCAAAATCAATGAGTCTAAGAATCTATCCTTATGGAGTTTGGAGATGCATTTCTCATTTATGTGGCCCAAATGACAATGGCAGAGAAAAGTTAGGTTCAGATCATTTGGTTTAAACGTCTTTGTATTTATGTTATAGACGGGCGTTTCGAGATCAAGGACATAAAGTCCATTGCTCAATTGTGCACTACCATAAAAAATATCATTCATATAAATGGAACAACATTTGTCCTTTATAATAAAAGTAAAGCCTTTCTTGCCCAAACAAGAAACAGAAATGATATTCCTGCTAATAGTAGGCAAAAAATAGCAGTTCTCTAACTCTATTACAAGCCCAGTGGGCAAAGATAACAAGTAAGTCCCTACGGCTAATGTAGCAACCTTTGCTCCATTTTCCACTCGTAGGTCGATTTCGCCCTTAGTCAATGGTCTACTACTCTTTAGATCCTGCACATTTACACAAATGTGAGATCCACATCTGATATCTAATACCCATGATGCAGAGGTAGATAAATTGACTTTTATAACAAAAATACCTGAAGTGGAAGTCTCACTTCCCTTTTTCTTCTTAAGCTCATCCAGGTATTTGGCGCAGTTCCTCTTCCAATATCCAATCTAACCACAGTGGAAGCACATACCTTCCTTAGCCACTCCGCCCACTGGTTTCAAGCCAGAAGAGCTGGGCTTGGATTTATCCTTGCCTTTGCCCTTTCACTTGTCCTTCGGCTTCTTTTACTGTTTCTTGTCCTTATTCTTTTGGACCATTATAATGGCCTTTCCTTTGCCTTTATTTTTGTTCTTCTCATCAGTTCTCAACATGCTTAGTAGCTCTGGTAGTGATTTGTCAGTTTCATTCATGTTGTAGATGACAAATTGACTAAAACTCTCCGGCAACGATTACAAGAACAAGTCAGTGGCCAACTCTTGGCCCAAAGGAAAACCAAGTCTCTCTAGGTTTTCAATGTACCTAATCATCTTGAGTACATAAGCACCAATAGGGCTTCCTTCTACCAGCTTGCACTGAAACAGTGCTTTAGAGACCTCGTATCTCTCATGTCTAACTTGCTCTTGATAGAGCTTTTTGAGGTGTACGATCATATCATAGGCATCCATGTTCTCGTGTTACTTTTGGAGCTCAGAGTTCATGGTGGCTAGCATTAGACATCCGACGTCCAAGGCGTCATCTTGATGCTTCTTATAAGCATCTCTTTTAACTTTAGGGGCATTAGTAGCAGGCGGCTCAAGAACAGGCTGTTCTAAAACATATAGCTTTTTCTCTTGCTTGAGGACAATCCTTAAGTTCCTGTACCAGTCTAGGAAATTTGTTCCAGACAACTTGTCCTTCTCAAGGATGGATCATAATGATAAGTTACTTGAAGTATTTGTTGCCACGGTTATCTATCAACAGAGATATGCAAAATATATAAGTATCATGCCATAAACATATTTAATGAGGTCTTTAATTAAATATACCTCCCACTATTTTATTCAAATCAATGACCCTCAGCATTGACTCGAAAAATTCCATCGTAAGATTTTCGAGTGGGCCAAGATCCATATTTCACCTAGCTTTGAGTCAGCTTTGGCTGATCACCCAAAATTTGATTATTTAGGTAGGAAATGCTTTCCAATTACATCACATGTAACTCTTGGATAGTTAGGTGAATAAGACTTATTCTAATCCATCTAATGGATTAAAGCCCAACTCCATGCCTCTAAGCCTTCAATCTTATTGAAATGACTTAGTTAAGTCAGACCCAATGGTTGACAGTTGGATATTACTTTTATCCCATCACGCCTTACTAATATAGATAAAGGCGCCCTGCTTTAGCAGACCTACACTTAATCGATACTAGTCTTGACGAGTGCCAAGCATTGAAAGGCATCACATATTGACTTAATATTTGCTTTGAGCAATTTTTATTATTATTTGATCTCACTATTTGTTAAACTATTTAACATACCATAAACATTATCCGTGCATCTCATACATATAAAGCATATAATAAATGTGACATGATTATGGCCCTTAACGCAATGATTCTCCCAAGCCAATGAGAGTATCACTAACTAAACTTAGAGAGCGAATTAGCTTCACCAAGCGTCTCCCACCAACGTCCTCATTTGATGTCGTCTTCTTGCCTCCACATCAAGATTACATTATATAAAAATCTCTTTTACATTCGAGGGGAGTTAGGTGAGAATAGAATGTACAATTAGAATATAGAAAGTAAGGCACGACGCGCAGGCCGTATTTTAAAATAACCAAAGAAGTAAAAATATGAGGACTAAGGCCATAACCATGCACCATGCATCACAAAGTACATAAAAACTCAAAATAATAATACATTATTATTTTGTAAGTCATAAAAAGATTTGCTTGACATCAACACTTGATGTCACTGCAGACAAGAAACAAGGTTTCTAAAATAATGAATATATCACATATATACCAGAAAACTTCACAAAAATAAAATAACTAAACATATTATTTCATACAACATGAAGAATAGAAAAACCGAATCTTGGTTTCGCAAGTGGCTCTGATACCACTGTTGGGAATTCTAACATAAAAAAGTAGAGAAAAAAGGGAATTCCCACTAAGAATCCATGCGAAAAGAGAACCATGAAACGTGATTTTTTAGTATACCTCTTGAAGCCAAAAGAAAGATGATCAATGCAAACCACTAACACCGTAACAGCGATGATGTCTCTACGTAGTCCACACGAACAGACCCACGAACGTCCAATGTCCTCTTGGAGTTTTGCCTCCCTAACGCAGTGCTAGCTGCGAAGAGAAGGAAATTTGTCACCCTCTTTCACTATGTGTGTGCATCAAGGTTACAATCCATGCCCTTGTGCCCTTTTTCTAGAAGAAGCCTCTAATAGCTTCTTTAAGAAGCCTTCTATTTACTTCTTCAAGAAGCCTTTCATTAGCTTCTCCAAGAAGCCTCTCATTAGCTTCTTCAAGAAGCCTTTCATTAGCTTTTCCAAGAAGCCTTGTATTAGCTTCTCCAAGAAGCCTTGTATTAGCTTTTTCAAGAAGCCTTGAATTAGCTTATCCAAGAAGTCTTGCATTAGCTTCTCCAAGAAGCTTTCTATTAGTTTCTCCAAGAAGCTTTGCATTACCTTCTCCAAGAAGCTTTGCATTAGCTTCAATGAGAAGCCTTTCCATTAGCTTCTTTGAGAAGTCTCTAACAGCTTCTTTTAGAATCCTTGAGTGAAAGAGTAGTAGTAGGGTTAATGTGAAGCCTTGGGCTCATCTGTTATGAGTTTTGTCCCACGATAGAATTCCAAGTCCAACTTGGATTCTATTTACTCCAATTTAGTCTGTTCTATGTGTGTGACCCTATAGGTTCTCATGACATTGGCAGTAATACTAAAATCCTATTTTAATATTATGAGTAATGAGCGGTATCTAGCAACACATCGTTGCTACCTAAGTAATGAGAATGTCAGTGATTTGACATTACCTTTCCGTGATCAATGTTTCCGTGTAGTCTAGTCCCTTTGTCCAGATATCTAGATTGAACACAAGGCATAGAACGTGTCACCCTTGTATAGTTCAATCTTTTGTTTCCTGATACTCGAGTAGACATAGTAAATGAGATCAATATCTCATATTAACTCATTTGAACATGGCTATGCATTTCATTATCTCACTCAATCAGGGGCCCCGAAGATATTACTCCTGTTATGTAAGAAGGACAAATCCTATCTAGGTCACTCACATCCCTCCACATGATTCGCGGTATGTCCAATAATTAACTTTATAATCACCTTGTTATAAATGACGTTTGATGGCATCAAAACATACACCATTATCACTATGAGAATCGCTTATGACACTCACATACACCATTATCACTATGAGAATCGCTTATGACACTCACGTAATGATCCACGTAGCGTTCTCATGGCGAATCAGTCCAATACATCATTACTCTTAATATATATACCCATGTGAAGACTTGATATCTCATATCCATGACCCGTGAGATGTGGCTATCAGTCTACACACATACTAGTCTCAATGCATTATTGTTGTCCTAATTAACAATAATACTTGACTAGGAACATTTAAGAATAATGTTCTAATTTTATCCAATAGGATCTCATGATTAAGTCAACCACTTGATGTCCTATGGCATCAAACTTACTATTCTGAGAATTTTATTATGTTTATCATAAATAACACAATAAATGAAATGCCTCATATAAAAATATCATAATTCAATATATGTAATTATAGACGAAATATATCGGCCTCTAGGGCATACACCAATAAACACTACATTGGAACTCAAATATGGTCTTCAATCCCTTATCTCCTATAGAGCAAAGGATTACAAAAACATCTTCTACTCAGAAACAACTATTTTATTGGCCTTACCCAAAAGATACTCTAACTCAGAATCATATTCTAATATTTGCACCTTACCAACATATATTTGCTTCTCTTTCGAAATTTCTAGTATCTCCTTGAGGTGATCTTCATACTCTTTGAGTGTCTTTAAATAGATAAAAATATCATATACAAAGACCATAACCATTCTGACTTGATATAGTTCAGAAAATCTATTCATCTAGTCCATAAGGATTACAAGTGCTCTGTGTTCACATCTGGCTCTAAGGACGGTCTTCAAAATATTTTCTCTCAACTCCATTTTGATAGTACTCTAACCTCTTAAGTCATTCTTGGAGAACACTAATGTTCTCTTTTATCTAGTTTATCAAATCATCCATCCTAAGTTGTGACCTTTAGAAACAACTTTAATCATTTTTCAAGCAATCTAGGCTCCTGCTACTTCTAGCAATCTCTTAGTATCATCCGATCACTTTTCAGTCTTTCTAGTTAACATATTCGAAGCCATAGTCTAGGGTTAACCACGTTGAAATTAAAAGAGTATCAGACTATCCTAACGAACCATGTGATACATCCATGCTTAGAATGAGGGTGAGTACTCTAGAAACAACATGAAAAGAAGGAGAATATTCAAGTCTATCAATAAACTCAACCCACTAAGTTTAGCATTGATCTTCAACAAACATTAGTCAAATATTGGTCGTATTATTTATTTTATCTTTCCTCTTTTTCTTTCTTCAGGCTTAACCAAGAATTGGCCTATCATCAAACTCCCTTAATCACATTCCATAAGTTCCAACTCCTTTGCTCACGTTCCATAAATTCCAACTTCTTTGCCTTTTTAGACACTTGGGAAAAATATACAAATACCTATATATCTAGGAAGATAATTCTAAATACCCCTCATATACTGTAGGTTCTAGCAAACCCCAGAAGCCTTTTAACTTCAATCTACCAAAATTCTATCTCCTCTTCAACAAATAAAAAGTGAGTGATACTCATTACTCGTCTGTGCACACTAACTGAACAAAATCTTTTCCACATAAAAGGCAAATAAATTCTTCTAGACCGCAAAAGGTCAGAAAAGTTCTGGCTTCCATTCCTTCCAACTTCTTGATTGTAGTCACATTCTCTCTCCTTCATAATTGTAGACATTTCTCCTTACTCTCGCTTAAAAGCTATTAAATTTCTAAACATCTCTTATGGTTCCATCGGCATCTGTCCTGCCCTTTCACGTATGCCTGGTCGATATTATAATCTCCTATACACACTACACATTATATATTGAGTTGGCCAGACTCAACATTATGCGACAGGGTAACAGTTAACCATAACATCCAGACTCAAGGTTGTTATGTAATTCTACCTATACATCTTATCGTCTAGATAAGACAATTACACAACAAAGAATAGCTAGTCTATACACCGGCTCAATAGTATGAACTGCTCTGATACCATAATGTAATATCCCAAATTACTAACACTAATGATGTATCTGGTTTACGCATCAATAATTAGAATTTGGTACATTACTTATGAATATTCACAAAGTTCAAATAGAAGATTTGATTATATACAAAATATGAGCCTTTAGCAGAAGCTTATAATACATAACATATGAAATGAATTTCAATACAAAGTTCTCATCACTGTACTTAATATACATATATCATCCTATTTACAAAAATCTAAAACAACTAACTAAAATATCTCCTCGTGCCTAAGCTCTATCTTACTTCATCTTGCCTGCTCACTGTGAATCCTTCTTAGAATTATCATGGAAACCATAGAGAATAGTGGGGGTGAGAATTTAGAAATTCTTAATAGATCATTCTAAACTGTGCCATCACAACAATTCCAACTATTTTGGGGAAAAACCTCAATTTCTTCCAAACATTTATTATTATTCTAGGAAGGTGGCAAAAGGCCAAAACCATCACCTTCCTCTGCCCGAAATAGACGATTCATTTAATTACTGTAAAAACTTCTTTCATTCTTCTAATCAAATACAATATCACCAAGTGTTCAAAAAAACCATTAAATACCAAATTGTACCACACAAACTCCGTTTTAAAAGATTCATCGAAACATAATCAATTTCCAAATCTCAATATATCAAGATGAAAATCTCATCATAAGAATCAAGTAATGAGCTCATAAAATCATTCATTCACTTAGTAGTAGTATGTTTTTAAGTTGGTGCACATCAACCTCTTCATGACAGTACATCATCGCACAGAACTACTCCAGGTAACTAGGCCTAGTCTTCCCCTGTCTAGCTTAGAGGAAGTAAGTCTCCTTAATATCAAAGTTAGGGTTAGATTTCATTCCAACATGATAAGGAGAAGGTATGTTATCTCACAATATCAATCTTTGGGAATATAATTAGAGGTACGTTACTCAAACTATCCAAGATTTAGGATTACCCCAAGTAGTGAGGGAAACACTCATCCTCAACCACCTAATGACTAGGAAAGCTTAGGTAAAGAGGAAGGCTTTTCCTTAGCCTCAATTACTCTAATATAGAGAAAATCACTTATTCTCTTACCATTAACCAAGACATACCCTAGTACAAGTACATCCAAAATCTAACTCGGCCTAGTTCCATAAAGTGGATACCCATGAAAATCAAATCATCACATATGCAATAGAATGCATTATCCAATCATACTCATAATGGGTATTCAAATATCTTGAAAACATTTCTCAAATCTTCAGTCTCATTTGAATCAGTCATGTCATGGGACATACCTTTACATAACATAATTCATGCTCATCTTCATCTAATATATCTTAAAATAACATTACATTGCTTTTGGAAATCAAATTCTCAAATGACAGGTTCGAAATCCTATTCTGCCCAATGAGTGTCAAGGCACTGGGCTTTGAGCACCTAAGCGCTAGACGCTTGCTCATACGCTCAACTGTGAGCGTTCAGGCGCTTATCGCGCATCCAGAAGCTTGAGTTTCTAGGTTCTTGGCACTCAGGCGGTAAACTTAGGCCGTCTAGGCACTTAAACCAGAAACCAAAACCTCTGTTTTGGGAACCAGATCTCAAGCCTTCCAAAGATCAAATCAGAAGCCAGACCAAAGATCATTAATAAATCATCAAAGTTATCATGTTCAGGCATCAAAATATTCATTCAAAATCTCAAATCAAAAGAAGGTTTAATACCCTTTTTTCAACCCCAAAAACCATCCAGAAATTAAGAGAGAACAACCAAGTTTTCACATTATGAATCAAACATAAAAGATTAAATCTTTCATTATCAAACCAGAAATCTCACTTAAGTCTATCAAGAAATCAGATCCTGAAAAGCAAAAGAGGAAGAAAATAGTGAGAAAATCCCCCTACCTTAAGCTAGAAGATGATGAGCTCCAACCTTGCTTTGCTCTTCTCCTTTCCCTTTCTATTTTCTCCTCCTTCTTCTCTTTGTTTTTGCTCCTCTCCCATTCAGTCTCCTTATTCTCCTTTTCTTTCTCGTTTCTCTTCTCTCTATTTCAACAACAGAAGCGCACAGGAGAGAGATAGGAGGAAGTGAGAAAAATCTCACTTTTAAAAGAGTAGCATTAGGGGCATTTTAGTCTTTTCGCTAAATGTCGAATCTGTTAAGAACACTTTGATTTTTCTAAATCAAGTTTCTTAACTTCCAACAACTATAAAATAAATCTTAAGATTTATCTAAATTCTCGTTTCACTATTTTCAAAAATTTTTATATCTGTCATTCCTCAATGCAGTATTAAAACACTTCCACAATGTCCTTAAAAATACCAAACTAACTCCATTTACCCTCAAAATTTAACCTAATCCTCTTTCATACATTTCTGACCTATTAATAAAATTTTTCTCATTTATTTCCTTTATTTTAGCATTTATATTATTTTCTTGAGTTAAAATAGTCATTTTGCACGTTTTATGTCGTAGCAAAGTGCCTAAATTAACTCAAAACATCTCAAAAATTAGCAGACAAGTTAAACAAGTATTATGGTACCTTATGACCATATACAAATCTACCTTGCTAAAAAGAGAATGTTACAGAAATAGATGTGGATAATTTATTTCTTAGTCACAAATATGTATTCTGTGATATGTATCCAAAGAGTTGGTCTGAAATATAATTCCCTACGGAGGGTGTTACACTTTCTAGTTACAAATAGCTAATAAGAAAGAAAAAAAATAATTACAATTTCTAACCATTAGTTGGAATACAATTATCTACTGCAAGCTTGGAAACTCAAGGCTCAATGTAACACAAAAATGGTAAGGGTAGCAGGCATGAGAAGGTGACAATCTAAGGAAAATTCATGAAAATGAAAACTGAGCTAGAAAAGGATAGCCACCCTATCTGCTGCCTAAGTTTACTTGGGGAGTGGGAGAAGATCCAATTCTGCCTTACAAGAGGAGAAAACGTAACAGAGAAAAGAGAAAAAAAGAGCAATTTTTGGGGAGAACCATCTTCACTGAGAAAAAGACTCTCTGCACTTGGAACCATTTTGGGACCACCAACACAAGCCACTTTCATCTTCACCTTCCTCACCATTGTGAACCACCTTGCTGCCACCTATACACAAACCATAACAACCCTCACCAACATCATCTTCATTGTTCAAGCAAAACCACCACTGCCATCAAACCAAACCCTGAAAGACCAATCCAAATAGCAATCATAACAAAAAAAAAACTCAATCACCCCAACACAAAATCAAGAACACAATAAAAATCAATACAATAACAAGTTTTGAGGAAGCAAAGTAAGGAGAACGAGAAGGAGACAAAAAGTTTACAGGCACCAAGGGGGAGGATTCACTTCAAGCTGCTGCACCTTGAGCTCCACAGGTAAGATTCTTTATTTGGTGTCATGTAGATCATTTTATTAATCATTCTTACCTGCACACGACACTTGAATCCATCTGCACCCAACCTGAAATGGCTACCACACACCCATTCAAGCCTCCATGGCTGAAACTCAGCATCCACTGAAAGCCACACTACAACACCAAACCACCATAACCATTAAACAACTTCATCTTCAACCTCCACCACCTAACAAAAAAAATAGCAGCCCAAAAACCTCCAAGCTTCCATAACCTTCATAAACCATCCTCCATAACCACCCCAACCATGTTCACCATCAACCATCCTCCATAGCCACCTAACTCAGCCATTATCATCCTCTACCTTCCAACACCACCTCGTGGCACCATCCCCACCGTGAAAGCACCACAAACAGACCACCATCTCTAGCCTTCACCCATCCATCAAAACCGTGCCTATCAACCAATGCCCATCAACCAAAACACACACCAACAACCACGCACCCAAACAACAACCACCGTAGCCTCCCTTCTCTTCGTTTGTGTTTTCACCGCGACTAGATCTCAGATCTACACACAAAACCTCCAGATCATATTTGCGCACAAAACCACCAGACCCATGAGCCGTTCCACCACATACAACAGAGTCCAACCCAGTGACCGACCACCACCAGCCACCGTGTTGCACAACCATGCCCCCTCTCCGTCCTCACCAACCCACACGTTGTGTTGACCAAGATCCGTGATGCCAACAACAAAGCCCTCCACCGCGACCAAACACCAAGCGTTTAGCTGTAACCGCACCACCTTGTTCCCTTTTTTCTATTAAAAAAATATGAAAAATGTCAAAAAACAAAAGAATAAATAAAAAAATAAAAAAGGTATATTTTGAGTTTATTTGTTTATTTTTTTTTTAGGATTAGTTCTTGTTTAATAGTATTTATTTTATTTAATGGTATATTTTATGTTGTTCTTGTGATTAATGAGAAGCTAAAAATTAAAAAAATAAATTAAATAATAAAAATAAAAAAAATAAAAAAAAAAAAAAAAAATGATGAAAAAATTTAGAAAAATACCCAAAGGTAATGAAGGTAAGTTTATGGTTTGGTTTGACTTGAACTTGGCTTTTGTTTGTCTCTTTGGTGATTTATTTAGTTTGCTGTCTCACTTTTATGGTAGTTGACATGTTGCTTGAATTAATCCATTGATGACAATTTGATTTGTAGGTTTTGAGTTTCTTCCTTTTATTAATTAAAATTAATCTCACAATGATTTTCTAAAGAAATACATGACTTTGAGTTCCTCACTGCACCGGGGGATACGTAGGGGCAGAAATCCATTTTTGTCAAGTCAAAATTAAATTTTCATAATTTATTTATTCTTTTTTCTTTTATAAATAGTTACAATATTTTTTAAAAGGGATAAAATAAATATATTTGAGATTATTAAAATTTGCACAACTAACTTAAGATACGGTTCCAAGAACGAGTAGTGTAGGGTGTAACACATTCCCTACCTGTAATTAACTCTCGAGTCCAAACTCATTTTTCAAAAGACCAGTTTTCCTAATTAAAGGGTTTTTCTAATGTTTTCCCAATTTAAATAAACATTGGTGGCAACTCCATTGATTTTCAAAAATTTATCTTTTTTGGTCGTCCCATCGCAATCCCGGTTGTGACAGCTGGCGATGCCACTGAGGACACTTGGAGAGTCAAGCTTATTGCTAGTTGTGCAAATTATTAATAATTTTTATTTATTTATTTTATCTCTTTTTGTCTTTGTTTGTGTTTTCTTATTTGTTTGTAAATAGATTTTATCTAATACTTTTATGTAAATATCTGATAGCATTATTTTGTGTATTTTGACAAGATTTTCTTGTATATATTTTTAAATATTTTTTGCTTAATTGTTGAAATCGTAAGGTAGATGATTGCTGACTGGCTATTCTATGTATATTTTTGCAGGTTATGGGGTAGTTTTATCTTTTTAAATTATTGTACAGGTTTGTATGCTCCTTCACACACGTCATTATCACTTACCTCACACACTTTTTGGGCTCTATACCCGAGTCTGTGCAAACCTGAGGAATAGGAGGGGTCACGACTTTTGTTATTGAGGGGCTTTATGCTCACTTGAAATTTGTTGAGACACCACTCAGATTGTTACCAGTATCATGGACTAGTCATATTGAGAGGGTTTATCCCTACTTGTGATTAATTCATGAATTGGGTCCTTGTCTTTCGAGATGAGGCCAATCTGGGGACCATGACTTTTTAGAAGTTTAGATCTGTCCTGAAAAACTTTGCACTGATAGATTGAACATAATGACTGCCAAAATTAGAGTCATGACCTTAGAGTCATCCAATCCTTAGGTTCTACTTAAGTAGGACACGAAGGGAGCATACTTCTACTTTATCTATCTCTTCATCATGTCATTCATTCTTGCATTTATTTAGAAAAAAATAAAAAAAGAAGAAAAAATACATCATCTTGCATTTTTATGGCATCCCTAGCATTTTTTTTAAAATAATAAAATATATCATCTTGCATTTTCATGGCATTTTTAGCCAAAAAAAAAGAAGAAGAAAAAAAAGAAAGCTATGCATCCTTTGGGTTTATGACCTTATAAGGATTTCTCCATATAGGTTGTTAAGATACATTCTTTAGAGCTACCTCGATAAGAGGTACCTTTAAGGCGCGTTCCTCTTTTTTTGGCTTGCTTACATATTTTAGTACTCTTTGTAGATGAGTTTCCTTGGTAAAGTGAAAAGATTAATACTCATCAATAGCAAGGAATGGAAGAAATATGTCAAGGGCAAAACACTAGCAATGCAGTTGACCTCAAGAGGAATATGAAGATTACAGTAAATGGCAGTGATTTAAGGCATATGAAGGACATTACTCAATAGATGACTCATAAAGCTCGATCAGAGTTCTCAAGTAGTTATGGGCAGATCCTAGATTTGTTGTGCATTACAGTTGAGGAACCTGTCTTGAGTGGCCTTACTTAATTTTGGAACTGTTCTCTGAAATGTTTTGAGTTGCCTAACTTGGATATTGCACTGACCATAAAAGAGTATGCTATCATGTTGAGGCTCCCAATGAGCAAGCACCTGAATGTTTATATTTATGGAGGGCATTATGTGTCAAAAAGGAAGATAGCAGAACTGATAGGGGCTCAAGTAAATCAGTTAAACATGGAAAAAAGTGAAGGAACACAAGGCTTGAAGAAGGGTTACTTGGAAGCACATCTTGAGTTTCTAGCACAACAAGGAAGATGGGATCTCTTTAACAAAATATTGGCATTAACCATTTTTGGGTTAGTGCTATTCCCATTCACCTCAGATGTAGTGGATCGAGCTACGTTGGATGCTTTCTTCAAGTTTGAGAATCATAAAGTAAATCCAATTCCTGCTATTCTCATTGATACTTTCTTAATAATGGAAATTTGCCATAAAAAAGGTGGAGGGATGATTCAATGTTGTAAACACATGTTGTATGTTTGGATCATGACACACATTGATGTACACAATCGCTTAGGCCTCCTACCTGACCCACTGAGGAATTTCGGTCGCATACCAGTGAAGTAGCAAAAAGCCTACGAGTGGAAAAATAAGTTCATGAGGATGGGGCAAAATTCTTTCAAATGGGTATGCCCTTGGTATCATGGGGAAGATATAATTTTAAGTTGTGGTGACTTTCTTAATGTTCCTTTGATGGGCGCGAGTGGTTGTGTATCTTATGCGCCAATCCTTGTGTTTAGATAGCTCCGATGAACTCAGCATGTACCCAGTGAAATGCAACTTGGAGGGTTCAATTTCTTATACGAGAAAGACGGAAGCACTACTAAGTGGGAAAGAGAGGTCAGGGATGCTTGGAAAAATATTCATAAGGCAGAGGTAAAAGAATTAGCGAGACATGTGGTAATTCCTACTCCCGAGTACCTACAATGAAGAGAAGCAAGGAAGGCACAAAAAAGTACTCCTCAAGCGATTTTAAGCAATGAAGACCATCCCCAGATTATATCCCAGATGACCACCCAGATAGAGAGGTTGAAAGCACAAATAGAGTTCTTAGAACAGGGAAAGGAAGCTGTTGAGTTGAAAGCTGTCATCCATAGAAGCTGATGTCAGAAGGGATAATGGTGAGGATTTTGCAAGAGAAAAAAGAATTGGAAGCAAATGCTAGGGTGCAAGATCATAGAATGCAAGCCTTACAGGAAGCTTTGACTGAAGCAAAATGCCGCTCTAATCAAGGATGAGCATTAGCTGCAAAATATTATAATGCACTCGTGGAAGCAAATCAAAAGAACAAGTATTTGAAGCTGAAAATTCAAGAGTTAGGGCGAGACAACGAGCCATGGAGTCATGAAGCCCAAAAATTATGGAAACAAAAAGAAGAATAGCAAAAAATGTGATAATTAGTAGCACAAAATCAAGGGGCTAAAAAAGAAGAGTGGATGAAGAAATATGAGGACATGTCTGATAGCTTACAATATCACACTACACAATTGGTTGCATGTTTCGAAGAAGCAGACATTCAGATTCACCCCTAGCTATGATTACCACCAAAGATAGCTGATTTTATGAAGTATTGTCAAAGTCTCGTTAAGGGTTTTAGAAAAAAGCAAACGAAGTTGTTAATGTAATTGTGTTACATTTTGTAGGGGCTAGAATTTTGTACTTATAAAGTTTGAAATGAAAATGAATGCTCAATGGTTGTGTCTTGCTTCAAACTTTGATCTTGTTATTCTACCAAGACATTGTTCATTGAGGTGTGAATTCTCCTTTGAATAGATTGTCAATTATGTTTTTGCCTCGAGACAATTCGTCCTTGAGCAAAAACATGGGGAGCTTTGTCCTTCATGAAAGAAACAACTGCACTGCTAGTGAATGATCGAGAAGATAACATCCATTGAGGAATGAATGTTCCATGGAGTTGCTATCAACCATATTTTTGCCTAAGGAGTGATATGCCTTAGTGCTAAATATGAGATTTTGCCTTGCTATCAAATGTCTATGCAAATCTTTCCACAACCACCAAGCATCCTCAAATAATGCAAACAAATTCTCTTTGTTGGCTTCACCCATAATAAGGAATTGCGTGTAGAGCCATTTTTTTTCTTTTTCTTTTCTCCACTGCATATTGGCATAACTTTCTTGCATAAAAAATATGAAAAATAAAAAAAATCCATCTGTATAAATAGTCAATACTTCGCATACATGCATGTTGCCAATTTTGTTCAGTCAATACTGATAAGTGCATATTCACATCATATTTCCTCGAGTAGAAAAGTAGACACTATAGCAGAAAAGCAGCTTTCGCGACACCCTTACAGGACTCATTCCCAGGCTAGGATCATGGATGAAATAAAACAAACTCAAAAGTTGAAGGATGAGGTGAACCAGCTCAAAGAGCAAATGTCCAAGATGATGGAGATGCTATTATCCATGGAAAATAGAAGGAGTACAAAAGGGAATCCCTCAGTGGCAAATGAAAGACATTCGGCCACATCGCTTCACCTGTCTGGTTTCACTTCAATCCTTCTGCAATACAAAGGCTTTAATCCTCAAGGAGTTATGATGTTGCTCACCATTTATCCAAACAAAACCATTCAACCCTCGGTCACCAATTCGCAAGAAAACCAGGTGCCACCATTCCCACCATATGGTCTCCCTCCTGGCTATATACCACCATTAGCCACCAACCCCCTTGATAATAGCATACCAGTAGTAATACCAACTTCAAACTCGCTAAACACTTCCCAAACCCAAGTCACTCAGTCAAATGTTAGTAAAGCCCTGCCAACACAACACTTATTCCCTTTTTTTATCCTACTATATGATCTCCTTTCTGATTTTGTACCAACACAGGCTACCAATCCCCCTAACAGTAGTATGCCTGCTTTAAACTCATTGAGCACAACCCAATCATATGCCCATTACCTTGGCACTAGTGGAACCCCACCAGTGCAACATTTTGTCCCCACTTTTATGCCACTATACCCAGTGAACTCTTCTACTGAAAATCCTCAGTCCAAAGAGAAGTTAAAATTCTTGAAGAGAGACTACGAGCCATAGAAAGAGCAAGCAGCTATGGCCTTCTAGATGCCTCAAAACTCTGTCTTGTCCCAGATGTGGTGATTCCCCTGAAGTTTAAAGTCCCAGGTTTTGACAAATATAAGGGAACCACTTGTCCAAAGAACCATCTGACCATGTACATCCGTAAGATGGCTTCGCATGCTCATGATGACAAGTTGCTAATCCATTTCTTCCAACTAGTACACACACCTTGAATGTGCCCATATACGATGTTTCAAGGACTTGGCCAATACTTTCTTGAAGTAATATAAATATAACATCGATATGGCACCAGATAGACTGCAGTTCTAGAATATAGTTAACAAGGAAGCTGAAACCTTTAAGGAATATACTCAACGGTGGAGAGAAATAGCTGCTCAAGTAGAACCCCCATTGATAGAAAGAGAAATGGTGGCCACATTCATCAACACTCTCTAATCACCCTTCTATGAAAAGATGATAGGGAGTGTGTCGTCAAATTTCTCGGACATGGTAATATCGGGGAAAGAGTCGAGGGAGGAATGAGAAGTGGGAAGATCATTGAAAGTTTAACGGGGATGTTTAGTGCCAAGAGGCCCCCAACAGGGAAGAAAAAATAAGGAGAAACCCACGCTGATACTTTCGATCAGAGAAGCTTTACCTAAGGGAAACATAGCCAAGTACCTAGCAACCCTCAACCATCCTTCCAACCTCCCTACATACCTTACAACCCATACATTACTAATGCCTCCCAAGCTCTATATCCCCAACCTTACCACTGGTATGTTGCCACTGCTTCACAAGTTCCTTATCCCTAATCTCACCACCCAATAATGCCTTACCGAACGCCATCCCCTACTCAATACTAGACACCCCCTACCTTATCACCTCAGCCAACTCAACCATGGACCCAAAACCCAAACACAAAGCAAAGAAGACCACCAAATAACCAAGAAAGGAAGTTTGTCCATTTTGATCCAATCCCTATGACCTATAACGAGTTATTATCGCAACTCATCCGTAACTCTCTTTTGGGTCTATGCCCAATGAAGCCAGTGGAACCCCCATACCCAAAAGGATTTGACCCAAATGCCAAGTGTGATTTCTATGCAGGGATCGTAAGCTATTCTACAGAGAATTGTAAAGCGCTGAAGTTTAAAGTGCAAAACCTAATCGATGCCAAATTATTGAATTTCAAGGCAAATACTCTTAGTGTGGGACACAATCCTTTACCAAATCATGGAAATCCTAGAGTCAATGCCATAGAGAAGGGCTCTGCCCAACAGCTCATAAGATAAGCGGCAGAAGTCAAAACCCCCATAAGAGTTATTTTTAAAGAACTCTGTAAATTTGGGATGATACAAGCTCAGGTTGAAAGGATAAAAGGCAATGATGATGAAATAATGTGTAATTTCCATGGGAGTATGGGGTATTTTATTGAAGAATGCGGTAAATTCAAGCAGACCATCCAGAATCTAATGGACATGCAAATAGGTCATTTGTGTGATGAGGGTGACATAAACATGGTTGATGAGTATGTCATTCCCCAACCTCAAAAAGGTCAGGAAGCCATAAATTCTTAGGTCCCTTCCATTACACATCCAATTATCAAGTCATTGGTTATCTATTACACTGAAGTTGCACTTTCGCCACTCCCATGTGGCCCGAAGCCCATCACCATTCAAGTTCCCAGTCCTTTTCCATTCAAGGACACCAGAGCAGTACCGTGGAACTATGATGTGCAAGTCCTTAGAAGCAATTCCATGAATGATCAACCAAAAGTTTCATCTTGTTCGACTTCTATTGTCACTAATATATCGAGGATTGGGGGGATGACACGAAGTGATCGCATTTACACTCCTGATAAGCGTAAAGGGAAAAGCAGGATGGGAGAGTCTTCCATTAGAAATGAGGTGAAAGAAAAAGAATGATTGACAAAGTTAAAGGAGTACAAAAAGGAGGTATCTGATAAAGAAGCTTATGAGTTCTTAAAGTTTATCAAGCAAAATGAGTAGAGGGTGGTAGATAAGTTGAATCGCACCCCTGCAAGGATATCACTCTTATCCTTATTGATGAATTCTGAGCTGCAAAGAAAAATGTTGATTAAGATACTAAATCAAGCCCATGTTTCTCATGACATCACAGTTGACAAGTTAGGTGCTATTATTGGCAACATTAATGCTAATAATTATGTCACTTTCACTAACTATGAGATACCTACTGAAGGAATGGGGTACAATAAGGCACTGCACATTTCTGTCTAATTCCAAGAGCATATAATAGCTAGAATGCTAATTGACAATGGTTCCTTTTTTAATGTGTTTCCAACATCAACTCTCTCCAAGTTGCATTTTGATGGAACTTACATGAAATTGAGTACAATGATCGTGAGGGCTTTTGATGGGACCCGAAGAGAAGTAATAGGAGAAATTGATATCCTAGTTCAAATTGGACCTACTACTTTTCATATACTCTTCCAGGTGATGGACATCATACCAACTTACAGTTGTTTGTTGGGACGACCTTGGATTCATTCCGCTGGAGCCGTACTATCCACGTTGCATCAAAAAGTTGGCAATAGGTTGGTAATCATTTCGGGTGAGGAAAACTTATCGGTGAGTAAGCCACCATCAACCCCTTACATTGAAGCTGCAGAAGAAGCTTTTGAAACTGCGTTCCAAGCGCTGAAGATTATCAATGCCACTTATGTGGAAGAAGGAGCTCAAATTTTAAAGCCACAACCATTTAATGCATCCATGATGATGGCTAAGGTCATGCTTGAAAGAGGACATCAATGTGGAAAGGTACTGGGAATAAACGAACAAGGCATTGTGAAGTTCCTACAACCTTGTGAAAATAAAGATAAGTTCAGGTTAAGATATAAACCCACCAAAGCTGACAAGAAAAGGGTTATAGAAGAGAAAAAGGAGAGGAGGTTGGCTCAGTTAGAAAATCGGGAGCCTAAAGCTAAGGGGATCCCCGTTTGTGACATCCGATAAAGCTTCCGAAGTGCAAGATTGCTGTTTCTGAACTAAGTGACCGTTATTGAAGATGATCAACCCATCAATTATGGTGTCAACCTGGTGTACCCTTGTTCCCCAGATGTAGAGCTCAATAATTGGAAGATCATTGATTTTCTATAACCTTTGAAACTGATTGAAAGTAATTCTGTAATGCTAATCTTATAGCTCTGCCCAAGGCTTTAGGAAGATATATTGTAAAAGTGGGCTCACATGTTTCTATTTTAATATTTACTATCAATAAATGCATTTTCAAATTATCTTGCCATTTTTTTTCTTTTTAGTTTTTGCCTAACCATTACATTAACTTTATTCATTACCTTTTTTTTCCTCTTGTGTTAACATCAATAAATGCATATCTGAAAGTGACTCTCTTGAAAATGACAGTGCTATGACCCCATTATATGATTTTGACCATCCTATTAATCATGTTGATGAGGATAATGATGACAATTGGGAACCCTCTTCTGAGCTAATGAGGTTAATAGAACAAGAGGCCAAAGAAATTTAGCCCCATGAAGAGTCAACTGAAGTAATTAACTTGGGAACGGAGGATGATTAAAAATAAGTTAAAATTAGCACTTCCATGAAAGAAGGTGAGCGAAGCAAGTTAGTAAAGCACTTATTTGATTATTGCAACATTTTTGCATGGTCGTACTAAGATATGCCTAGGCTAGATGCTAGCATAGTTAAGCATAAATTGCCATTAAAACCAAAATATCCTCCCGTCAAGAAAAAGTTAAGACGAATGAAGGTAGAGATGTCACTAAAAATTAGAGAAGAGGTTAAAAAGAAGTTTGATGCAGGTTTCCTTGTTGTTGCAAAATACCCTCAATGGGTCGCCAACATCGTCTCTGTTCCGAAGAAAGATAGGAAGGTACAAATATGCGTTGACTATAGAGATTTGAATAGGGCTAACCCTATAGACAACTTTTCTTTACCTTACATTGATGTTTTAGTGGAAAACACTATTTAACATTCATTTTTCTCCTTCATGGATGGTTTCTCGGGATACAATCAGATCAAGATGGCATTTGAAGACATGGAGAAGACCACATTCATCACTCTGTGGGGAACTTTTTGCTACAAAGTAATGTCATTTAGATTAAAGAATACAGGAGCAATTTATCAAAGGGCAATGGTGACTCTATTCCATGACATGAAGCACAAAGAAATAGAAGTTTACGTGGATGACATGATTGTAAAGTCTAGAATAGAAGAAGACCATGTTGTTAATTTACAAAAGCTCTTTGAATGGTTGAGAAAGTTCAAGCTCAGACTAAATCATGCTAAATGCACTTTTGGTGTAAAATCAGGCAAGCTTTTGGGATTTGTGGTTAGCCAGAAAGGGATAGAAGTTGATCCAGACAAAGTTTAAGTAATCATAGAGATGTCAGCTCCTCGCACTAAAAAAGAAGTTCATGGGTTTTTAGGGAGACTGAACTATATTGCTAGATTTATATCCCAACTGAATGCGACATGCGAACTAATTTTCAAGTTATTGCGTAAAAACCAGATAGTAGAATGGAATGAAGATTGTCAGACAGCATTTGAGAAGATCAAGCAGTATCTGCAAGAGCCCCCAGTATTGGTACCTCCAGTGCCAGGAAGGCCTCTTATCATGTACTTAACTATGTTGGATGAATCTATGTGCTGTGTACTGGGGTAGCACAATGAAACTGGTAGAAAGGAACATGACATCTATTACTTAAGTAAGAAGTTTACTAACTATGAGGCAAAATACTCTGTGGTTGAGCACACGTGTTATGCTTTAGCATAGGCAGCCCATCGTTTGAGGCAGTACATGTTGTGTTACATCACTTGGTTAGTGTCCAAAATGGACCTAATCAAGTACATATTCAAAAAGCTTGCTCTCACTTAGAGGATTGCAAGTTGGCAAGTTTTGCTATCAGAATATGACATTATTTATATGACCCAAAAAGTAGTAAAAGGCAGTGCTCTTGCATAATTTTTGGCTAGTCAACCTGTGAAGGATTATAGGTCTATGTAGTGTGAATTCCTTGATGAAGATATAATTACTTTATTTGGAGAAGAAGAATCCCCAAAAAAAGAAAAGTGGACTTTGTTGTTCAATCGAGCTTCCAATTCACTGAGGCATGGAATTGGAGTCATACTAATTTCCCTTAAAAATAACATCATCTCAATCACTATTAGACTATGCTTTGACTGTACAAATAATGTAGCTGAGTATGAAGCATGTGCCATGGAAATTTAAGCAGCAATCGAATCAAAGGCAAAAGTTCTTGAGGTATACGGGGACTCTGCCTTGGTCATTCATCAGCTAAAGGGAGAATGGGAAACTCGAGATGCCAAGTTAATCCCTTATCATGCTTACATGAAGGAGTTAATTGAATAACTTGATGAAGTCACATTCCATCATGTCCCTTAGGAAGATAATTAGTTCGCCGATGCTTTAGCCACATTATCGTCAATGTTCAAAGTAAGCCATGATAGAGACTTGCCACTTATAAAAATGGAAATTCATGACCAACCGACATATTGTCAAATGGTAGAAGTAGAGCCAAATGGGAAACCGTGGTATCACAACATCAAATGCTTTATCAAGAGCAGAGAATACCCTCCAAATGCTTCAGAAAATGACAAAAAGGACCCTTAGAAGACTCGCAATGGTTTTCTTTCTAAATGGGAAAGTCCTCTATAGGAGAAACCACGACATGGTGCTGCTAAGATGTGTTGATGTAACAGAGGTAGAGAAAAACATTAGAGATGTTCATGAAGGTTCTTTTGGAACTCATACAAATGGGTATGCAATGGCAAGGAAGATCCTAAGAGCTGGGTACTATTGGTTGACAATGGAAACTGATTACTTCAATTATGTGAAGAGGTGCCATAAATTCCAGACATATGCTAATAAGGTTCATGCACCACCAGTACCTTTGAATGTTTTAATAGCACCATAGCCATTCTCGATGTGGGGAATGGATATCATAGGGCCCATTGAACCAAAGGCCTCAAATAGACATCACTTTATTCTGGTTGCAATTGATTATTTCACAAAATGGGTCGAAGTTGCTTCCTATGCCAATGTAACCAGGAGTGTAGTGATCAAGTTTGTCAAAAGCGAGCTGATTTGTTGTTAAGGTTTGCCAAGCAAAATTATCACTAACAATGCCACTAATCTGAATAATAAGATGATGAAGACATGTATGAGAGTTTCAAAATTGAGCACCACAATTCCTTACCCTATTGCCCTAAGATGAATGGGGCAGTTGAGGCAGCAAACAAGAACATCAAGAAGAATATCCAGAAGTTGATTAAAACATACAAAGATTGGCACAAAATGCTACCATTTGCACTGCATGGCTATCACATGTCTGTTCGTACTTCAACTGGGGCAACCCCTTTCTCTTTGGTTTATGGAATGGAAGTAGTACTCCCTATTGAAGTAGAAATCCCATCATTAATAGTGCTGATGGAGGCAGGATTAGAAGAATCTGAATGGGTCCAAACTCGACTTGATCAGTTGAACCTCATTGAAGGAAAGAGATTAGTTGCATTATGCCATGGCCAGCTTTACCAGAAGAGAATGATGAAAGCCTATGCAAAAAAGGTGCGTCCTTGATAGTTTCAAGAAGGAGACCTGATACTCAAGAAGATTCTTCCTATTCAAAAGGATTATCAAGGAAAATGGACTCCAATCTATGAGGGACATTATGTCATGAAAAAGGCCTTCTCAGGAGGGGCCTTGATTCTCACAAACATGGATGGTAAAGATTTACCATTTTCTGTAAATTCAGATGCAGTCAAAATGTATTATGCTTAGAAAAAGGGGGGCTAAAAAAAAGAAAAAAGAAAAAGAAGAAAAGCAAAAAAAAATGAAGAAAAGTGGCTCGCTAGTTTGAAAACCTGAAAAGGCGGCCTAGGCAAATGTTAGAGAACCTGCTAGGTTGAAAACTCGAAAAAAACAACCTAGGCAAAAGTTAGGGTCAAAAAATGGTACTTGACACATCCGAAGAAATGGAGTGGCCTCAAGTCACAAACGGGGGCAGTTTGAGTTTATTAAGGCCAAACTAAGACAGTCTGAATTTATAATGAAAAATCACAAAGTTTTGGACTGAACTGAGGCAACTTGAATATATGAAGTCTTGTCGTGAAACACTCCCCATGAGTGAAAACTGGATCAAATTATATTCTTGGAAACAGATAAAGCGGTGTTTAATGTTGCATACATAGGAAATTAGCACCGATCATTCTAGAGAGCATCACTGGAAGAGCTGGAAAACTCCATTCCAACATTTCTTTTGTAAACTTATCAATAATAATACTTTTTTGTACTGCCTTTCCTGTATTTTTCCTTTCTATAATGATAATCCTTTTTTGTTGCAATCCATTATTGATTCAATAGGCATTTTTCATGATAGTTTTATATTGAGATGTGAAACATGTGACAATATTGCAAAAGCATTTAGTTTTGCTTTAACAATCTCGAAAGGTAGTGGGAAACACAAGGAAATCCTGATAAGAGTATTAATGAGAAAGAAAAGAATCACCAGACAAATCATAAAGCAAATCAACGAATTTCATTACTGTTTGACCTTGGTCCTATTGTGGGAATAGTCCTTAAGGGTGGTGGAACCAAGAACGACTCAATTAAAGCTTTGATGCACAAGAAAATAATAAAATAATAAAAATAAAAATAAAAATTTGTTTACTCAATTTGCTCATGAGAATTTTTATAATAAGACATTCATTCCATCATGCATCATCTCAAGCATCACATACATTTACAAAATTAACATTGTTTCTTTTTAGTTCCCAAGGCCTTATGCCCATTGTCGTTAATTTTCGGGTCCCCGCACCCATCGCTTTTAGCTTCCATGGCAAGCCAGGGCCTTATGCTTATTACCTTCTCCTTTTTGGGTCCCCACACCCGTTGCTTTTAGCTGTCACGGCAACTCAGGGCTTTATGCTCATTGCCTTTAATTTCTAGGTCCCTGCACCCAATGCTTTTAGTTTCCACGGCAAGCCAGGGCATTATGCTCATTGCCTTTTTTTTTCTTTTCCGGGTCCCAGCACCCGTTGCTTTTAGCTTTCATGGTAAGTCAGAGCTTTATGCTTATTGCCTTTTTCCTTTTCTAGGTCCTCGCACCCATTGTTTTTATGTTTTTGGGTCTCCCTACCAATTGCCTTTGATTTTCTAGGTCCCTACACCTATTGCCTTTAAGTTTTCTATTAAGTTTCGGCGGATACCCGACTCCCGCAAACTTTTTACCCTTCCCGCTTTAAGTTTTTTCTATCAAGCTTCGGCGGATACCCAACTTCACAAGCTTTTTCCCTTTCTAGCTTTAAATTTTTTGTCAAGCTTCGATGGATACCTAACTCCGCAAGCTCTTTCCTTTTCCAACTTTAAGTTTTCTGTCAAGTTTCGACGAATACCCAACTCCGCAAACTTTTTACTTTTTTGTCATGCTTCGACAGATACCCGAATCCGTAAGCTTTTACCTTTCTGCAAGCTTTGGTGGATACTTGACTCCGTAAGCTTTTTACCTTCCTGTCAAGCTTCAGTGGATACCCGACTCCGCAAGCTTTTTACCTTCTTATCAAGTTTCGGCGGATACCCGACTCCGCAAGCTTCCTGCTTTAAGTTTTTTGTCAAACTTTAATGTGTGATTAATGGTATGTTTTATGTTGTTCTTGTGATTAATGGGAAGCTAAAAATAAAATAAAAAATTAAATAATAAAAATAAATAAATAAAAATACAAAAAACATGAAAAAAATAAATAAATAAAATGATGATAAAATTTTAGAAAAATACCCAAAGGTAATGAAGGTAAGTTTATGGGTTGGTTTGACCTGAACTTGGCTTTTCTTTGTCTCTTTAGTAATTTATTTAGTTTGTTGTCTCACTTTTATGCCAGTTGACATGTTACTTGAATTAATCCATTGATGATAATTCGATTTGCAGGTTTTGAGTTTCTTCCTTTTATTAATTAAAATTAATCTCACAATGATTTTCTAAAGAACTACGTGACTTTGAGTTCCCCACTGTACCGGGGAATACGTACGAGCATAAATCCATTTTTTTCAAGCCAAAATTAAATTTTCATAATTTAGTTATTCCTTTTTCTTTTATAAATAGTTAAAATGTTTTTTAAAAGGGATAAAATAAATATATTTGAGATTAGCAAAATTTACACAACTAACTTAAGGTATCATTCCTAGAACGGGCAGTGTAGGGTGCTAACAACTTTCCTACCTGCAATTGACTCCCGAATCCAAACTCATTTTTCAAAAGACCAATTTTCCTAATTAAAGGATTTTTCTAATGTTTTCCCAATTTAAATAAATATTGGTGACAACTCCATTCATTTTCAAAAATTTATCATTTTTGGTCTTCCCGTCGCGATCCCAGTTGTGACACTTTTCTTCCATTTTCACCATTTATGTACATGTGATGCATAATAGGTCACTTTGGAATTTAGAGTGGTTTGAAGTGTTTTTCTTGCTTGAATGAGTTTCCTTGGTTGTTTATGACCTTTTCATGGAATGAGTTTGAGTTAGAAACTTAGAACTTGTAATTTGAACCTTTGATCCTAAAAGTGAGAAAGTTAGGTCATAGGTATATGATTTTGTGCTTGGATCCAATTTAGAGGTTTTTGTTGGTGATTAATGATTCCTATGTGTTAGTGAACTTGTTAGGGACCTTAAATCACCTAAAAACTAGATTGGAGCGGCCAAAATCTGTGACTTGTTCTATTCGAATAGTACTCGAATTCTGTAGAATCCATATCCTGCTGCTTGCGCCCGACATAGGGTGTTGAATGCCACGACATGTGAGTGATGATGCTTCCAGTTTTGAGACCCAAGAGCTGCGCGTCGCGACGTGAAGTGCAACACTGCAAACCCGAGAGCAGGGCGCCGCGGCGTGCCAAGACCGTGCTGTGGCGTGGGCTCCAGGATATTCCAAAATTGTGTTTTTGATGTTTTGGAATTTCCTAAGTGATGGGATCACTCATAGATGCTTTCCTAAGTGCATTGTGGCTCAAATGGGGTGACCACTTAGTATATATGAAGAGTTGTGAAACCTTAGGCAATCTTTGAGTTTGGAATGCCTTTGGGTTGTATCTATAACCTTGCACAACAAGTGGTTGTCTTGAAAATCACTTGTGAAGTGAAGTGAGGTTCTAGATATAAGGATACTAGTGACATGGTTCTTGCTGCTTTGTTGGATAAGTGAGGTTAGGAATTATATATACTAGTTTTTCCTTTTACACTAGATTATGAGGATCTTGTGTTTGCTTCAATTGTGAATTGAATTTACTCTTGGATATTTGGTTTTCAAACGTGATACTTGCTAGTTTCCTATGTATTGTAACCTTAGATGGTTTGCACAACCATATGACCCGAGAATGAGGTGTTGGATCTAAATTCTCCTAGCATTTATGTTGTGATGGTCAGGGTTACCAGTATGGTGGTGGAAGTAGTCCTCTTACATTGGTGAGGGGAAGGCATCTACCTATTACCAAGTGAAGTTTAAGCTTTTAGGTTTATCCTACTTTATATATACAAGGAACAGAAGTTCTTGGGAAATAAGTAAGTAACTTGTGTTTTCAAAAACTAAAATCTGCATTATCATTGCATAATCATATTGTTGGGTCTTTGTGTGAGCACATCACATTTCATAACATAAGACATTGCATGGTTGACTATTGTATGGGCGATTGTCTCGGTTGGTTGCTTGGTTGCTTGTTCGATGGTATCTTAGAGTTGTATGAGCGATTCTTTTATATTATTGATTTTCAGCTATTCTGTTACATGGAGTGTATGTATGTTTCAATTTGTTTATTTGTTACTAAATAAATTACTACTGGTATAGGTATGCTAATATTGAGAATTTTGTGAGTTCTCACCCTTATGTATTCCTTGTAAATCTAGGTAAAGACCCTCCAAAGAGAAAGGGCAAGAAAAAGGAGAAGCAAAAGACTTAGTTTAGTTGTTTTATTTCTTTTTGAATCAGCTTGTATTTATTTACCTTGCTAACTTGTTTATAAAAGTTTATGTCTTACAGTGTGGCTTTTTAGCCAATGATGCATATATATGACCTTTTTCATCTTCGTGGCTCTCTATAATGACTATATAGGTTATTATGGATTTATGTTTTATGCATTTTAGAAAGTGACATGCTTAATGTACTTTAACCTGAAATATACAGCTTATTTTATGATAATTTGTATTAGGGTGTTACAATCCCCATCCTCTATTTGACATCTCCACAAAATCTCATAATTTTCTAAGCTACTTTCCTATTTAATTTAGCCTTTAAACATTCATCTTGTATTATTAAAAATGCCAAACTTATTTAGTAAATTTTCCAAAATTTACCACAACTCATTCTATTTATTTATAACCTAGAAATAAAATTTCTATATTTATTTCCACCTTCTAAGCAATTTATACTAAGTTCTGAGTTAATATGAGTTATTTTCCACATCCCGTGTTATAGCATTATACCTAAACTAGGTCAAAAAATCACTAGAATTAACATGTAACTAATACAAGTGTTAATAAGCTATTATAACAATCATTAAGGCTAACAAGTTTGGGAGGATATTACTATTCTCCCTTCTTTTTAAAAATTTTGCTTTCAAAATTTAGTTACCTGATATAAAAAGCTCTGGGTAGTCTTGCATCATACTGGACTCTAATTCCAAAGTGTCTTTCTTTGAGCTATCCCATCCCATACCACCTTCACCAATGGAATCTTCTTCCCTTTGACTTCTTTGACTCCTCTATCCACGATTCTTACAGGTTTTATTGCATAAGTCAAATCATCTGTTAATTGTACTGATTCATTTTCCAAGATGTGCGAAGGATTAAGATTATATTTTCTGAGTTGAGATACATGAAAGACATTGTGAAGGTTGGACAAAGTGGGAGGAAGAGTTATTTGATATGCAACGAGTCTGATTCTTTTTAGAATTTGAAAATGATCAAGAAATTGAGGGTTTAACTTCCTGATTTTTATGACTCTATCAACCCCAGTAGTAGGAGTGTCTCTAAGAAATACATGTTCTCCTTCCTCAAATTCTAGAGGTCTTCTTCTTTTATCTGCATAACTCTTTTGCCTACTTTGAGCAGTTACTAACTTATCCTTGATCATCTTAATATGTTCTGTGGTTTGTTGCACTAATTCTGGACCTAAGATGGTTCCTCACCTATTTCATACCAACATAGAGGCGATCTACATTATCTACCATACAAAGCCTCATAGGGTGTAGGGGTGGGCATAAAACTCAAAAGAACCGAACCACTCCATAAACTGAACCAAACCCAACCATTTAAAACCATTTTAAAGAGAACCAGTTTTCATAACTGAACCATTTTTAATATTTTTACAATCCAGTTAACTGGTTTCTAATTCAGTCCAGTTAACTTCATTAAACCAAACCACATTTAGAATTAAAACCTCATTACACAAAATCATATCTCAATCTCAAATTCCCAAATTCACTTCTATGAAGAACCCTAGTCCCCTTTCTGCCATGTACAAAGAATCGTAGCACCGCACAATCCATTCCCAATCTGGATCGCGTTCTCTTCATCGTTCTTCATTGCACGCTGTTCATCTTCAAATTTTCTCCATCGATTTGGATCGCGCTCATATCTCAATCAGCGCCTAATCAAGTTCGCACTTTGTACAAAGGGATTTTCAACCATTTTGTGTTATTGATTCGCACTCCCATTCTCTCATCCTTTGAAAGTGTATGAAAGCTTTGATGATTAGCAGTGTCTCCTGTCTCACCATTTCCATAGCAGCACAAAGGTTTCTAACTATCTATTATGGATTTTTTAATTTGGGTATTTATTTATGAATATGGGTATCTAATCAAAATCTTGGTCAGTTGCTTTAAAAGTGGTTAAAATGTTTTTGGTCTGATTATCTTGATAATTAGTTCAATGTACCTTTATACCTATGATACCTTGACTTGAAATGATTGGTTCAAAAACTACGCATCAACTCAAACAATAATAATAGTTCTTTTAGAAGAAACATTATAAGTTATGTTATTGGTTATGTTCACTAGATGTGATAAGATGATAGATAATGAGACTTGAAAGGACTACAACTTCAAATTTAAATGCTTAATCTACTCTGATGGTTTGCCCTTCCATATAAAATTCAATTCTTGATATTATATGTAACATTCTCCCTGACCTAATAAATTCTAATTAGTGTTATAGAAGCTCAATATTATAAATATAAGCTGGATAATGATTTTGAAAATCTTTTGGATAAGATTGGGTGCAATTCTATAACACAGGAAGTAAATAATAGCTTATATTTTGAGATAAATAATTCAAATGAAGGAAATAAATAGGAGAAAAGGTATTCTCAGAATGAAGATAATTAGTATGAGTTGTAGTAAATTTTGGAGGACCAAATGGATTAGTTGGGTATTTTTAATAACACTGAGAAAGTGTTTATTGATTAAATAAAATAGCTAGACAGCTTACAAGAATTATGAGACTACCTAGAGATAATAAGTAGAATATGGAGAATCTTTTAGTATGGGAAATAAGTTAAGGCAGACATGTTTACTTATTGCACAGGTTTGATTTAATTTAAGAGAAATAGTACAACTAACTTGGTGAATAGTAGTATATGAAAAATTATGAAAATTTGGATATAAAAATTTAGTTGAGACCTGTGATTTTTGGGAACACTTATAGAAGTTGGAAAATGTGGTTTTGGAAGATTAAAGTATTCCCAAGAGATACAAAATTTTCAGTATTATTTGGGTTAGATATTTTAACTCTCCACCGCCTATCTCTTTTTCTCTTTATCTTTCATTATCTTGAATCTTCTTTCATCTCATTCTTTTCACTCTCTCTTACGGCAAACTAACAGCACCCCACGAAGAGGAAGAAAAGAAAAGGAGAGAAAAGAGAGCCAAGTGTAACACCCTAATACAGATATCTAAATATATCCAGATTATACCGAGATAAATAGTACTAGCTGCGTCACATACTACATAACTAACTAATAACATATATCCATAATCATAATCAAGCAATTATAGAGAGCCTTGAGAGAATGCGGAAAACATAAATTCGTATATATACATATACAACCTTAGCCAACAAAGGTATATTGTAATACATAACTCTTAAAATATACAAAGCAAATATAAACTTATACATAAGCTTTGTCTACTAAAGCATATAAAACTACACTAGTCTTCATGCTTTACCTTTTTTCCCTTAGTAGGGTCTGTACCTAGATTTACATGGAAACACAGCAGGGTGAGAATTATAATTCTCAATAAAAGTAATTCCAATACCAGCATATATTTATTCTCAAAGAATAAATCATCATACATAATATAATAAACATAATCTTAACTCATGCTAAGAAAGATATGTTTACTCATTCTACAAGGTTTAACTTTCATAACTAGATAAACCAAGTTAACATGCATTTTATCATACATACCTATATGCTTAGTTCATTTAAGACCCAAGCATATTCTAATAGGAACTTTGGCTTTTTATGTTTACCTTTTGTAGAGAGGAGAATCTGTAACCTCATACTACATGTAACCCTAGCACTTGGTCATGAATAACTTATCCCCTTAGGAACTTTTGATTCCTTTCCTTCTGGCCAAATGACCTTTCGTTATATAAAGTCACATTATTCAGCAAACACTACCAATCCATCCTAGTTCATTTGTATCTAATACACCACATCATCACTCATTACATCTTAAGTAATATAAACACCACATAAAGTGGCCTAAGGTGCTAGATACCTACCTAATGCAAACCATTACTCTAGAATGCTCAAAGGGTCTCATAACTTTCCTATAGACTCAACTCAATCTAATGAAAGAGTCTATCTTAGTTAATGCTTCATTCGACCTTGCTTAAGGAGATGATGTGCATTTCTCTAAAAACTTTGCATACTTAACTCAACTTTAACTACAAGTGAGTAATTCATGCATCTAGATAAGTACAACATACCTATCCTAATTGTATTTAGCTTACCTTATTATCACACCACTAGCAGTAACCTATGCCACATTAGAGCGCTCAAGGTCCTAGATACTTAACACTTTCTAGTTTGGTCACCTAAAAAGGTAGTTTTTCATGAATGCTCTAAATGCACATCTTAACTTCTAAAATTCTAGAATTTTATAGGTAAATAGCCTTATCTTATATCTTTCAAATAAAAAAAACCTCACTTAATTTGATTAAATGTAGCTAAAGTTATGCAACAAAATGCATAAGCTGAAATAGGGCAATTAGCTAACTTACCAGATTTTGACCTTACTTTAAATAAAAATTGGGAATGCATAAAAAGTGATAAATTCTTGAAATTTTTACCACTCATAGTCTTACATGTTAACTCTAAAATGCCATTGGTCTCATGCAAAAGTAACCTAGGAGCAGGAAATTATGCAATCTGGTTTAACAAGTGTCAGTCTGCTTGTTTCTGTAGAATCTAACCCAAAATCAAACATAAGCTGGGTCTAACTGGGTTCTAATAAAATTCTAAAATTTTTACCACATGAAGCCTTGTATATTAGCTTTCAAATGCAATAAGAATCAGGTCAATCTGATGACTACAACTCAAGTTATGCAACAAACACTACAAGCTGTCAGCATGTTGCTCTGTCTCATGCTTAGGCATGACTTTACCACTCCTAGGCGTGGCACTTTTTGTTTGGTCAGGACTGAAAATTGATCAGTCTATGCCTAAGCGTGACCATGCTGCTCCTAGGCGTGACCAATTCTGCAAAAAAAAATTGCAGAACCGAACCACTGATCAAAGGATTCCAAAATAACTTCTAATCCTCTAATTATAGATTTTAAGTGATTTCTAACACCAATTCAGGCTCCTAAACTTGTTGTAACTCTCATAGAATCTATTGATTCACTTAGGCATAGATTTAGGTCCAAAAACCACTCTAATTCCAACCATTTTCCAAGTTCCTCATCTATGAACCAAAATTGTAACACCCTCTTTAGGGTGCCACACTTTTTGTTACTTAACTCCCCAAAGTACCCTTCAATTAATTTTCGCGCTTGTATTATAAATACGAGTTATAAAATTTCTTGATGATAATAAAATAAACTTAGCAGAAAATAAAACATAACCACAATGTCACAAATAATTTACATCACATATACATACAAGCGTTTAGTACTGTCACACTTAAATATTTTACAAACTAGACTTCCAAAATATTTAAACTTTAAACTTTAAAACTAACATATAGCCCAAATCCTACTAGACAGCAGAACCCTCAGACGGGTACTCCTCAGATTCCTCAGCACGTAGGAATCCGTCATGATGTGCAGTCCTACGGACAGGTGTCCAAGCAGACAACACAATACTAGCTGTACTAGGAGAACGATAATAAGCTCCCCAATACTGCCTAATAGATATTGGAATTCTATAGTAGATACTCTCTCTCTCTAAATCTACCGTCCATGCCCCATCTCCTTCAATGAATGTCAGCTTCGGGTAGCCAAGGAAAACTAGGCATCTGCATCTCTTCAGAACTCGACGTCCTCAGCAGGAATCTGCCCCTCCTCAGCTTCTCGCTCTTTTTCTTGCTCGACGTCTTAACAAATATACATATAATACCAAACATACATGCAAAGAGGTGAGATCACCTACGCCAATACCAGTATGGCAGTAATGAAGATAAACACATACAATATCTCATACAGTTATCATACCATAATTACTATTATGCCACTAACATCAATATCATCACAAAACATGTAATACACAATAATTACAGTCATGTCATTATCAATAATCAATAAATCAATAAATCAATTATCATAAACAAAAATTACGATAATACCCTCTATCATTATATGTATGCACACAGACTCAATTTCCTACTCCATGGAGCTACAACTCAGGTCGGAGAGAGTGATCGAAAAGAAGTGTCGGTACCAACATGCCTTGGACCACGTGCTCGGTTTGCACATCCAAAGATATACACGACAGTCTTTATCGATCTTGATTAAGGATAGTGTCTCGGTCCAGGATCATTGGTGTGTTGCGTCGGTCTAACCCACGGTACAGAAGAGCTACCAACTGCCCATTGTAGGCAACCCGCACCCCAATGCCCCCAAAGTCAACAAGTGACTTACACTACACATATCGCACCCACTCAGGAGGTGTAGTCTCTCCTAGGCAACTAGCCTCATACAGTCCATCGAACCTTTCCAATGCATATACCATGCACTATTCACATTTCTATTTCATATCACATATTCGGATCCCATACAATAATCTAACAGCATAATTACTGTATTTTAATCGCGCGGTCATATTTCCATGTTTTCTCAATTTTGACTCAATTCTGTCGCCTTTTCGAAATCGCATAGCGATTTTTCAACATTTTCCATATTTACACTTTAGTCCCTCAAAAACTTATATTTACCCATTAGTCCTTCAAATTAATATTTATAAAATCGTCCCTCTTTTATAAAATATTTATAGTTTAACCCCTCTAAAAATATTATTTACAATATTACCCCTCTAAAAACAAGTATTTACACAATGGCCCCTCATTTTGATAAAATTTACAATTTAGTCCCTCTTTTAAAAATTTGCGGTATAACTCCTCTAAAAATCAGTAAATGGTATTATTTTTCAAAAATCGTTATTTCTTTTCTTTATTACTCATAAAATCATTTTATTTTACTATACTCAAAATTTTTCCAAATTCATTTAAATCTCTCAGTTCTCATTTTAATTCATCAGTGTAAGGACTTTGGTCCTTTTTCCATAGTATAGCCGTAGGCCTCAGTACTCTTTGGAGTACACATACAATCGATTCATCATATTATTCACATCCTAAATTACACATACAATCTCATGCTTTCATAATTTCACATACACACATAATATCAAAACTTTAAGCATTTAATCACACATGCAAGCATAGAAACTCAATCAAACACAGCACAAATAATCGGTGAAGAACCCTTATGGATTTTTCACTGTACAAAACCATCCTCACACCACCAAAACCTGGTTGGTGAGGTTAAATCTCCCTCTTACCTCTTGAAGACAAACCCTTCAAGCTCTCCTCCTTCTCCTTGACTTTCGTATGGCTCACAACAATTCCTAACAATTCTAAAATAATTAGTAAAATCACAAATAATACTCAATAATAACAAACAAACCATGGAACAAACATGGCTTAGAAAATTATGAACATAAATTTGAACCATAAAAACCAAAGTTTACCTCCAAGAAAGTAAGCTAGAAGTGGGATTTTGAAGTACTTAGGATGTGATTTTGGGAAAACTTTCTACATGGAAAGTGTTTAGAATGCAGTTTAGCTTTAAGAAGTGGTGAGAATAGAAATTATAGGTGATAGATGGTGTCTGTAAGGTGCTTGGCCGAACCAATAAAGAGAAAAGAAAGAAAAACTGATGCTTCGGTTCGTAGGATTTTTGAGAGAAAAGATGGATGCTTTTTGATGAGAGAGAAAATGTAATTCTGTGAGAGTGAAATTATGAGTGCTGCTGCCGTGGGATAAACTTAGATAAAATTTAGGATTTATTTGAAGTAAAATATCCTATTCTAAATGCACATGGCTGATGTCATTCATTTGACTTTCAAGGTTATTGGATTATTCAAGAACCTTGTAGAACCCCCTCCAAGCTGCTGCATGGTCGTGAGTTTCAAAGGAAATTTTCGATGAAATTAACATAACAGAATACTGTATGATGAGAGAACATTATTTCCCAAGTATGGCCAAAAATCAAGTGTTGTCGGATAAGCATTCTGTCGAATAATAATTCTATCGGACGAATGGTGATTTTGTCGGACGAATATCAAAAACTGTCGGATAAACAAAAAATCAACAGGATTCCCAATTCGTCGGATGGGTGTTAAAGTAGAAGAAATTTTCAAATTGTCGAACTGACAAAAATACTATATGATTAGAAATTCAAATTCGACGAATTTTGACATTAGAGAAGTTTCTTTACTGAATGACTAGAAATTCTTACTCGACGGTCATTAGCATCACAACTCGATGAACATTATCATTCTATTTCGATGAACATTGGCATCCATACTCGACGGAAATTGACATTCTTACTTAACGGACATGAGCCTTCTCACTCGACAGATTTTAATATTTTCACTCGACGAATTTTAACATAGTACTAAATAGTCAGAAGATCAAATTCAACAAATTTGAACAGAAGTTCAAATTCGATGGATATATCAAATTCGACGGATATCTCTAATTCGACGGATATAGCATGGTCTTAAAATATTCAATTTCGACGGATTTTGGCATTGTTTCAGAAAGTCCAATTCGACGAATATGGGCATCTTCACTCGACGGATAACACTTAGTGGCTTTGTCAAGATTCATTTTTCACCATTGTTCAGATCAACGGTTTAGATCAAAGCTTCTACAACAAGCTTTACAATCTAATGGTTCACAAAGAAGTCAATGCTTCTTTTGTTGACTCATTCTAATTGGTTTAGAAAGTCAAGCCTACCTTTGTTGACCTTCTCTTATTGGCTAGAATTTGTCCAGTCAGCTATGCTGACTGTTTTTCATAAATGTGGGCCCCACGAACTTTTTCGGGTCCACAAAATAATTTTTCTACTATTTTTAAGACAGTAGGCACTGTTGAATAAAATAATATTATAAAAATATAAAATTATTTTATTACACAGTTAAATCCTAAAAATTATGAGATTAATATATATATCAATCAATTGGGTTTAGTAAGATCCCCAACTCTAATTAATTAAAATAAGATTTTTCCCGGTCAGAAAATTATTATTTTCTTGACTCGGAGCAAATCACACAAAATGATCAAAAATGATCTCAGAACAGTCAAACTATTTTTATAACACACAGAAAATGTAAAACAGTGTAATTCTACTATTACTATTCACATAGTCAGAATTTGGGGTGTTACAAAAATGGTTTGGCTTGAATCATAAATGGCTATTTAGCACTCACTAAGCTGAAAACATTCTAACCTAGTCATTGGAATCAAGAACCAAGCCAAGAACATGGATTTGGCACTCCAAACCCTTATTTCCATTCAAGAACCCTATGTCATTCAGAATGAACAAAAAGGAGAAGATGAATAGAAACTCCCCTACCTCTTGTATGGATGATCCATCTTCAAGCTTTAAGCTTTGTTCTTAATCATCTTGCTTCTTCCTCTATTTCCCCTCTTTTCCTTCCCGGATTCCACTTTCTTTTCTCTTTGGTTTTCTATTTTTCTTTCCCATTTTGCAGCAAGAGCTGCTTATACGTGAAAGGGAGAGGAAATGAGAGTTTACCAAAATATCCTTAGGATATTTTGCTGTAACTTCCTTATCTTCTAAAAACACTCAGATTGTTCTAAATCGAGTTTCTTAACTTCCAACAACTTTAGAATAAATCATAAGATTCATCTAAAATATTGTTTCACCATTTTCATGATTTTTCGTATTTGCTGCTAGTTAATTTGGCATTAAATGCACAACCAGTATGCCTAAAAATGCCAAACTAACTCAGTTTACCTTGAAACTTTAACTGCATCTTACTTACCTCATTTGTGACCTAAAATTAAGTTATCCATACCTTTTTCCCTTATCTAAGCAATTTATGCCTTTTTCTGAGTCATTTTAAGCTACTTTTCAACTTCTGAGTTGCAACTAAGTGCCTAAACGAACTCAGTTTGTCATAAAACTTCACAAGCATGTTAAGCAAGTTATATGCTACCTTTGTAACCATATTCAAGCCTAACATGTTATTAAGGATATTACACCAAGGGAGAAGAGGAAAAATAAGAAAAGAAAGGAAAAGAGAAGGAAAAAGAAGAAGCAAGCTTCAAATAGCTGAATGAAGGAAGGTAGGGGGATTGTTTTCTTTTCTTGTCTTCTATTGTTCCCTATTTTCATGCTTTGAATAGCATGTAGGAGTTTGAAAATGGATTGGTTTGGTTTTTCATGATTTTGTGCCTTGAAATGAGCTTAGATTTGGATGAATGATTTAAGGATTTTGGTTGAGGATTTATTATGTTAATGAATGGAGTTTGTTTGAGAATACTTCTAGATAGTATACTGATTTGTTATGAGATTGAAAATATGTTAGAATTATGGTTTGAAAGATTTAAAGTTAGAACATAAATTAACCAAAACAGAGCATGAAATCTGGGCACGGGCGCTTAAGCACCAGCTTTTGGGTGCCCAAGCACCTAGCAGGCTTACTATGTGTTGCTGCCTAGCCAGTTCCTGAGCACCCATTGTGGGGTGCCTGAGCGCGTAACCAGCACCTAAGAGCTAGAAGACTGGCGCTTGAGCTCCAGTTGCGAAGCAGAACAGAGCATAAAGTTGGTGCTTGGGCGCTTGGGTGCCCAAAGGGCAGAATGTGTTGTTCTATTTTATTACATGGAAATGAGATGTGTAATGCAATGTAATGCTATTTTATGAAATCTTAGATGAAAATAAGCATGAGTAATTCATGAGAAAGTATGAATCATGCACAAATTTATTTATAAAGACTAAGAATTTGAGGGAAGATGATGCATTGATCATCGATACGGAATGGATAATATTTGAATGTATGCATATAAATATTAATAATATGAAGGATTATTCTAGGATTATATATCTAGTGTGAGATAATTATGTATCGAGTGTTGGATTGAATTGAATTACTCATGATGTAGATCATTGTATGTACTTTGTATGGAATAAGTGATAACTCAAGGATGAGAATAGATATTTTAACATTGGCTACTTGTTGAATATGATTTTATTGTGTATTTGGAATTGTATAGCTCTTTAATAGTTAAGTTGAGTTAGAATTGGTAATTGTATTGGAATGGTATTGTTCTTGAGTAATCTTGAATGTACTCTTGGTAGGGAATAATCTTGAACGTACTCCTGGTAGGGAGTAATTTTGAATGTACTCTGGGTAGGGAGTAATCTTGAATGTACTCCGGGTAAGGAGTAATCTTGAATGTACTCCGGGTAAGGAGTAATCTAGAATATACTCTGGGTAGGGAGTAGTTTAGAATGAATGAGAATGAAAATGGAATGGTATTATGAGGATGGACATTCCCTTACTTACCATGTATATGAGAACTGAATATAAACTCGAGTAGGAGAGTATCTAGAATAGAATGGGATATAATATCGAGTATGAGAATATTCCGAATGAATGAGAAATGGATATAACCTCGAGTATGTGAGTATCCCAGAATGAATAAGAATGGAATAGTATTGTGAGGATGGACATTCCTTCACCAACCAAGAGAGTGTGAATGGAATGGAATGGGATATAAACTCAAGTAAGAGAGTATCCCGAATGAATGAGATATAACCTCGAGTATGAGAATATCTCCTTATTTGAGAACTGGATATAACCTCGAGTATGAGAGTATCCAGAATGGATTGAGATATAGCCTTGATCATGAGAGTATCCCGAATAAATGATATATGACGATTTATAATATTTGACGAATATAAGATATGATGAAATATCTGAATTGTATTGTATGTTGAAAGATAATGAATAAATATATGTGATATGATACTAGATATGATGAGTAATTGATGTTTTTTGAGTTACTACTGATGAAGAATTTGACGATTATTAAATGAGTTGATATTGATACTTGAGATATTTATGAAGTTAAACATATTGAAAATCATGAATGAAGTATATGATATTTTATGGAAGTATTTGCCACATCTCTAATTGATATGTATATATGTTTAATGAGTTTTGTAACACCCCAAACTTTGGCTATGTTACAGTAATGGTTAAACTATACTGTTTTTATGTTTTCTCTGTTACAGAAAAATATTTTGACTGTTCTGAGATTGTTTTTGATCATTGTGTGAGATTTGCTCTGGGTCAGGAAAATAATAATTTTCAGGTCAGGGAAAATCTTATTTGATTTATTCGGAGACGGGGGATCTTACTAAACTAGAATCTGAGAGACACTGAAAAGAATCTTTTAATTTTTAGAATTTATCTGTGAAATAAAAATATTTCACTAATAATAATCTATTATTTTATTTATAGCAGCTTCTGCTATAAATTATTTGACCCGATATATTTTAATTGATAGAAAATGTGATTAGAATATTTTCTGTAACCAAAATTAAAATGAACCAATAGGAATCAGTCAAAAATGATGGCTGGACTTTTCTAACCAATAAGAATTGGTCAAATATAGTGGCATAGACTTTATTGTGGACCGTTAGATGAAAAACTTGATTAAGAAGCCTTTGATCATCACCATTGATCTGATCAATGGTGTGAGAACAATCTTGATAAAACAACTTATAATATCCACCTTAGATTAAATCAATGGTTAGGAGATGAGGTTAATTAAGAAACTAAGTGAACTAACCTAGTTGCTAATTAGTTATAATCTAGTTACTAACTAAATATCCTAATACCATCTAGAAGCCATGACTAAGCATGACATATGCAATGACCTATTTGATTAGTTAGCTATGTAATTAGATAGTTAATTAAGTATAACTAGAAAACCTAATTTAGTTAATTGTTATTTGATTAAAGAGTAACTAGGATTAAAATTGAAAACAAACTTAGTTAGTTTTCCTAGAAGACCACACGGCCAAGGAGGCCAAGGAGGCTTCTCAAGCCTTCTTAAATGGTCTTTTGTGACCATTAGATTACCAAGTGGTGACATAGGCTATGTGCCTTCCTAATGTGAACACAACATGATATTTTACTATCAAGTTTATCTCCTAATCTTTCCTATACACTCTCACACGACTGCACTCTCTTCTTTCACTCCCAATATTCACTTTTCTCTCACCTAAAAAGCTAAGCATTCCTTTTCTCTCAAAAATCCCAAGAACACCAAGTACAATTTTCTTTTCTTTTCTCCTTGGAGTTTTGGCCAGCCCTTTAAAACCCTAGCTCTAATCTTCAATAATTTTACTTCTCTACATTTCCTAAACCTAAACCTTATTCTAAACACTTTCCATTTAGAAAGTTTTGTTAAAATCCCACTCCTAGTGCTTCAAAATCCAAGCTTTGGTTTACTTTCCTAAAGGTAAACTTTTGATTCTTTGATTTTAAATTGAGTTTTTGATTTTCTAAACCATGATTGTTCCATGGTTTTTTTATTATTAAGCCTTGTTTATGACTTTAGTAATTGTTTAAGAATTTTGAGGGATTTATTAAGGTTCACACGAAAATCAAGAGGAGGAGGAACTTGAAGATCTTGTCTTTAAGAGGTAAGAGGGAGATTTGTCTCACCAACTAAGTGTTGGTGGTGAGGAGATGGTTGTGTAGGGTGAAAAACCCATAAGGGTTTATTCACTTATTGTTTAATGCTTCTTTGTTTGTGATTGTGGTGTTTATGGTTTTGTATTTGTCAATTGCATGTGTGATGGCATGATTATAGTTTTGATACTATGCTTGTATGTATGAATTTGGAAGCATGCAAGTGTATGTGTAATTTAGGATGTGAATAACATGATGGAACGATTTCATGAGAGCTCCAAAGAGCTTAGAGGCACACGGCCTTACTATGTAAAAGAGGACCCAGAGTCCTAAAATGATGGTTTTAATTGAGGATTGAAGGTTTAATTGAGAAGGAAATTGTTTTGAAAGAGTTTGAAATTATCAGCAAGCAAAATGCTTTTTAGAAAACAAATTGATACAATTAAATAAATAGATTATGAAATAAAAACAGATGTCAATACTTGAAGTTTACTGACATATAGCTCACCCTATGGGTTTTGAAGCACGTCCAAAAAATTTGAGCTATAAGATTGTGAGTAAATCGAGGAATTATCATTTTCTGAGAAATAGTAGAAATACTAATTTTTAGAGGGGTTATATTGTAAATATTTTCTAAAGAGGGACTATATTATAATTATTATTTTTAGAAGGACTATGTTATAAATATTTTATAAAAGAGGGACTATTTTGTAAATATTATTTTCAGAGGGACTATTGTGAAAATATTATTTGAATAAGGACTACAATGTAAATATTATGTTACACAGGGACTATTATGCAAATATGGAAAATAAAGTCATTTTTTGGTATTAAATGAGAAAATCGTATTTTTGATTTAAAACGTGTGAGAAATATTTTATGCGATTGAAAGTACGTTGAGAAATCAATACATGATTTGAAAATGCGACAGAATTGTTGCGCGATTGAGAAAATGCAAAAATATGATTTCACGATGAAGATACAGTAAAGATACTGTCGAATCAATGTGTGAAACCTGAATATGAGTTAATGAATTTGAACTGTGAATGGTGCATAGTACATGCATTGGAAAGGTCCGATGGATTGTATGAGGCTAATTGCTTAGGAGAGAATACACCTCTTGAGTGGGTGTAATATGCATAGTGTAAGTCACTTGTTGACTTTGGGGGCATTGGGGTGCGGGTTGCCTATAATGGGCAGTTAGTAGCTTTTCTGTACCGTAGGTTTGACCGATGCAACACAACGATGATCCTGACCGAGACACTATTCTTAGTCAAGATCTGATAAAGACTGTCGTGTATATACTAGATGTGCAAATTTGATCACGTGGTCTGAGGTATGTTGGTACAGACAGATCTTTTCAATCACTCTCTCCGACCTGAGTTTTAGCTCCATGGAGTAGGAAATTGAGTCTATATGCATATGCATGGTTATTGAGTATTAATATCAATGTGATATTTGAACTGTTGAATGTTTGGAAAATACTGAGGGCATTATCATAATTATTGTTTATGATAATTGAATTGTTGAATAATTGAATATTGTTGAGGGCATGATCGTAATTATTGTTTACTACATGTGTTGTGATGATAAATGATGTTAATGGCATAACTGTAATTATGGTATGATGTTGCTGTATGAGATATTGTATGTGTTTATCTCCATGCTACCATACTGGTATTAGCATAGGTGATCTCACCTCTTTGTATTGTATTTATAATTTTAAAGACATTGAGTAAGGACTTGAGTAAGAAGATGAGGAGGAGTAGATTCTTGTAGAGGAAGCAGAGTTCTGAGAAGATGGAGATGCCCAGTTTTCTAGGGTATATGAGGTTGACATTTCGTGGTGGATCGGAAGCGTGGCACATTGATTTAGATAGAGAGTATATTTACTATATAGGAGATATGAACATTTCTCTGAGTAGGCTTTATCATGGAAACTCTTACTTTAGTGTGAATATTAATGTACACTTAGAGTTTCCATTATCCATTAGGCAGTACTGGGGAACTTACTATCGTACTCCTAGTGAGATTAATATTGTGTCATCTGCGCGGACACCTATCTGTAGGACTTCGCGTCAGTTCAGATTCCTACCTACTGAGGAATCTAAGGAGGACACGTCTGAGGGTTCTGCTATTTAGTAGTACTTGAGCAGTATGTTAGTTTCAATTAATGCTTAAATATTTTGAGAGTCTAGTTTGTAAATATAAAAATATGATAATATTAAGACTTGTGTATATATGATGTAAATTATTTGTGATGATGTTGTAATGTTTTTAGGTAATTTGGTAAATAAGTAACATAAATGTGATACCCTAAGGTGGGTGTTACAAGTTTTAAACAACAAATGGGTTTTTCCCCAAAACAATTAGAATTATTACAATGACATGTTTTTATAACACTACTGAGAATTCTTTCATTTCTCACCCCCGCATATTGTATTTCCATATTAATTCTAGGAACATCAAAGACTTCAACAAGCAGAAGAGCAGATCAAAGTCATGGAAGACCAATTTAGTTGTATCTGCATAAAAAGTATTGGAGAAATTTGTATATAAATTGCCATGGAGGCATATAATGTAGTATTTGTATTATGGTGAATGTATTTGTATAAAGACCCTTTTCGATATATGTATAACATTACACCTGTGACAAGCTCATATTTTCATATGTTATATTTATTTTCACAAATTTAGTATTAGTACGAAAGTGACATTACTAATGCTAGCTACTAAGGCATGATCCTGGGCATGTCATTAGTACTAGTATTAGGGTGTTACATTATATGCTCCTAACTGAAGCCTTAAGACAATATTGAAGTCTTAAAATAGATCATTGTAATTGTATTTTATTTGTAGTTTTAATTGTTGTGTGCTACCAACTTTGTTTTCAATTTCATATGTTTTAGTGAAGTTTTCGAACTTATGTCTTCTGATTGGTTTGATGATGACAATATTGTTTTTGGTTTTTTTTTAAATATTGTTTGACCTAAATTAACTGGATGGTGTTTTGTTTGACTTACAGTGTGTAGTTAGGTTAGATGATTGTATGGGTTGGCAAATGCAAATAACTGTTGAGTAAATGGCTAGAACTAGTGGCTCATTTCAAGTTTTCAACTTACTATGACACTATTATTACAGAACATCCACCAAGACCATTATTGAAGAGGCTTACAAGGGAGCTCTATCATCGATTGGTATTTTCATTTATTATTTTACTTTTTTTTGCAGTAACTCTTCCTTTCTAAGTGATATACTAAAACCAAACTGCATCACCATCTATAGGGACTCCGCTTGTTCAACATAGATATTATTCGAGAACATGGGACCAAGGATGTGTTTTATGTCATTGATATCAACTACTTTCCTGGCAAGTATAACTTATTTGCATGTTAGCAAGTCTCATGGTTTCTAATTATGTTAGTGCATAAATTGTGTGGAGTGCTTACTTTTTATACTTTATACTCTCTTTTGTGAGTTTTTTCTTTGTCCTAGAAATTCCCTTAAAGTATGTTGTGATAGGATTATAGTAAGAAATGGTATTTATATAAAGAAAACTTCTTGAAGTCAAATTATTCTCATCAAGATGTTTTGTGGATTTTAGGTTTTACATTTACAAGATCTCAAGACATGTATATTTATACAAAAATATTTGACAATGACTTCTTTGCATTTGTCCACTAGTTATCTCTCTTGGTTATATGGTGTATATCAATGTCTAGCTATGTGTTTTTTGGCATGTTAATGATTTATTGTCCTAGTTCTTGGCAATGTACATATTGCATATGCTGTTATCCTGCTATGCTGTATTGGCTGAACATTATGTTCTTTTACGATACTCACTGCAGGGTATGGAAAAATGCTAGATTATGAGCATGTATTTACAGATTTTCTACTTAGCCTAGTGCAGAGTGTAACATTCTCTATAACATTTTAGACTTGTTAACAGTTACAGAGTAGATTAATACTTTCTTAACATGCTTATTTAATTTTTTGACAATCTGAGTTAAATTAGGCACTTTGCTATAACCCGAAAAGTGAAAAGTAGCTTAAAATGACCCAGATATTAGCATAAATGGCTTAGCTAATGGAAATAGATGTGGATAATTTGTTTCTATGTCACAAATGTGTAGACTGTGATATGGTTAAAATTTGAGAATAATTAGAGTTAGTTTGATATTTTTAAGCATACAGGTTACACATTTAATATCGGATTGACTAGCAGCAGATATGAAAAATTATTATATTAGTGAAATAACTTTTTTTTATGAATCTTAGTATTTATTTTAAAGTTGTTAGAAGTTAAAAACCTTGATTTAGGTAAATCTACGTGTTTTTAGCAAATCATGAAGTATCAGTGAAATATCATAAGGTTATAAGTCTCTCACGGTAACAACCCTTTTTGTTGACTTTTAATACTTGATATTTCAAGCTTTTCAACTCGTTTCACTCATTTTCTAGTGGAAATAAGCCTGTCCTAAATGGTTTAATATGTTAAGTTTTGATGATGACAAATACAAGACAAAAAGAATGATGCTTATACTTAATAAATGTGCTTTATAGATAACAAATGCATCACAAAAGAATATTGATCATGTTACATAAATGTGTTTAATGAGATATATTATATCATGCATGATTATGTACTTTATCTAGTTATATTTCACTTAATAATCATGCAATGAGATATATGTAACATTCATCATATAATATATCTAATAATATTTTATATGAGTTATAAATGAATTAATATTAGATATGTCTATGAAAGTCTTGTATGCATGTTAGACTAACTAGAGTTATACATTTATGAATCATGCATATGAAGATATTGAGTTATGAATTTGGACTAACTATGTTTGGTTAAGTGAGCAATACTTTGTAGGATAGTCCAAGTACCAAGAGTGAGCATTGCAACAAGAAAGCAAAAGATCACAACTATGCTCAACTCAAGGAGAATGAAAATGAAAAGATGTTCCAAGCATTTACAAGTCTTGAAGAGAAGATTTTCTTTGGAAGCTTGGATTACATCGAGAAGTGATGGTGGCAAAAGATCTAGTCCGACATCTTCAAGAATAGCTTATAGGACTTAGATCTTGTATAAAGGTAAATGGGATTCACATTAAGCTCAAAATATGTTTTAACATCTTTAAAAGTATTTCTTACATTCTAAAATGCCCAACAAACTATTTTTGGAAAGCTAGTCATGGTAGTAGTTCATTTCTATGAAAAATAGCAAAGTTTGTGTTTTGTAAAACTGATCTTTGATTACTCTTTTTATCATATCTTTTAAAATACTTTGAGTTTTGCTCTGACACTTATTTCATATGAAAATAGACTCAAAGATCTTTCCAATGAATGGTCATTTGCTTAAAACGGATAAGAAACAAAGAAGTTATGACCATTTAAAGCCAATTTTCAAAACTAGAGTGGTTTATTCGAATAAGAGATGTGTTATTCGAATAACACACCTCTGAAAACTTCCCAGAACGTGTTTTTAAAGGTTTATTCGAATAACAAATTGTTATTCGAATAACACAACTCAAAAAAAGTTCAAGAATGTGTTTTTGATGATTTATTCGAATAACAGTTTTGGTTATTCGAATAACCAAAGTGTTATTCGAATAACATAAGTCTTATTCGAATAACAAAGTTGTAGAAAACAGTGATATAAGTGGATTTATTCAAATAACACATTATTTATTCGAATAACACTTGCCCAGAAAACATTCTCAATGGCTATAAACAACTAGTTTTCATAATAATTCATTTCCAAACTTTACCCAATGGCTCTAAATATTATTGGGCTATAAATATAAGTGTTTGGGCATCAAAGAAATGTTGGAGAACAATATGAAAATCACTCTTGAGCATTAAATTCATTTTTCACTCTCTATTTCTCCAAAACTTTATTTTGAGCTATAAGTGTATGAATCCTTAATACCCATAGTGCTTCAATTTGTATTATCTACTCTTGAGAGAGTTTCTATCAATTCTATCATTGTATTATGTAAAAGAGAGGGTGAGGTATCCCTTGAAAGTAGAGAGGCTCAAACACAAAGGATGAGGTATCCCAAGATGTGTTGAGTGCTCAAATTTGTAAAGGTCATCAAGCACCCGTAAAGCTTGAAGAATTGGAGGCTCTAGCACAAGGGTGAGGTATCCCAAGGTATGAGGAGTGCTCTTACTTGTACAAAGATTTTCCTAGCACCTGTGAAGTCTAGGAGATAGTGAAGAAAATCTCAAGTTAAGCTTGGGGACTGGATGTAGGCCACAAGTGGTTGGTGGCTGAACCAGGATAAATTCTTGAGTTTGATTTTCTCTTCCCTACACTCTTTAATTTCAATATTTGGTGATATATATTTATCTATTGCATATCTTGATGTTTTGATTCTTACAACTTGATATCTAGCTTATTCACTTGATTCATCATATATCCCAAGTTATATTTGAATAATTCTTAATAGTTGTGCCTTTGTTAGACTTATTCCGCTGCATGTGTTAATTGAAAATATTAAAATGTATAATTTTCCAAAGTTGCAATAAAATTTGTAATCACCCAATTTACCCCCCCTCTTGGGTGATGGTTACCATGACTAACAAGTAGTATCAGAGCTTCGTGCTCTGTTAAAAGTTTAACCGCTTGGAGTTAAAGATCCTTATTTGTTTAGCAACCATTGAAATCTTTTCAAAATGAATAGTTCTGAAATTAATAAACCACCATTCTTTGATGGTGTGAATTTCGTTTATTAGAAAGTAAGAATGGAAATTTATATGCAATCTATTGATCTTGATTTATGGGAAATTGTACTTGATGGATTTGTGTGCAAATCAAAACAAACTTGGAATGCCTATGATAAGAAATATTTTTCCTTGAACATTAGAGCAATGAAAATCTTAAGAAGTAGTTTAAATGATGATACTTATGCAAAAATTAAAAGTTACTCTAGTGCTAAAGATATATGGGATGCTCTTGATTCTATCTATCTTGCTAACAATGATTTCTTGCATAAAGTTGTATATAGAGAGCAAGAAGAGCAAAAGGCTTTCAAGGAAGACAATATTGGAAAATTTCCTCAAGAAGATGCTCTTGAATCCTTGAAGGACAATAATGAGGAAGATAATGATTCCCTTAAAAAGGACTTTGAGGTAAATAATGTTAAACCATATTATAGTCCTTTCTATTATGAGCTACAATGTGCATATGATGAATTGTATGATGGTTTGTCAAATTTAGAAAATAAAAATTTATCTTGTTTGGAAAACATTTCCTCCATTGAAAATGAAATTGAGATTTTGAAAAATGAATATACTTTTCTTGATGAGGAAATGCCTTTGAAATATGAAACCTCAACTTCTTGTGAAAATGCATTAATTTAGAAAATCAAGTTGAGAAGTTATATTGTGAATTTGCTAAAGCTAATGATTCTATTTGCTTACAATCCATGGTTGTTGATAAGAATGAATTTGATGCTATTCCACATGGAATTTCAAGTAAGGCTTGTGGCAAAAATAACATAGAATGTAATAACAACCAAAGGCTTAAGTTTTTAAAAAATGATCTTCAAAGGACCAAGTCATCATTAAATTCACTTGTTTGCAATTTTTGTGGTCATCTAGGACATATTTCTCATTTGTACAATTATAAAAGAAATTCTTATATGAGAAATAACATGGTTTAGGTTCCTAAAAATCATAAAGGCTCTAATACTAACATTTAAGGACCTAAGATGAAGTGGGTACCAAAATGTCCTCCTAGCGTTTCCATTATGCAAAAAACATCTCAAAAGGATGGACAAATTGGTCAAGTGAAGAAGGAATCATCAAGGGGAATGCTTCCAAAACTCATTGGTAAAAGTTTTGATCAAAGAAGAAAGATGACTTCAACCAAAGCTTCTTAAGTACAAAATATGAAACTTACAAAATTTAAAACATCAAAAAAGAAGCAATAGGTAAAGAAAAGAGTTTCCTTGATCAACAAGGCCAAGGTATCAAAAGTTTTTACCTCTCATGAACATTCACTTGTAAAGTAAATAAATTTGAGGTATATTCCTTGTAGGTATTAAGTGATTAATAGAATCATGTGCTCTTATTAAAATTTGAATATTTTGTTTAGCACATGATTATGTTTATTCTTATTGTACCATAGCTCATTAATTTGTTATATATCTTGGTACATAAGGTTCTACAATGCCTAGGTATGCTTGCTATGTTTTGAATTGTCTATATATCATGAAAGCTAGCATGCTATTAGCTATGTGTTCAATGGTAATTGATTATTTAATTTGTTTTGCTCAATTTACATACTATGAAAAATTAATATTTATAAGAACATAATAGATTAATAATCAATTACTAACTCCTATGGATCCAAAATTGGTGGATACCAAAGAAAGTACTATGAATTGTATTGTAGGGTGATTATTAACTAAAGCATGCATTAAAGTGAAGTGGAACTATGCTACTTGAGATTCAAAAATTTGAAATAGTTCAAAGTTCTCCAAGAGTGATGAAAACATAAAAAGAATGGCATAGAGAATCACAACATTCTCAAGGAGCCTTGAGGCATGGAAGTTAGAGTCACCTATAAAAACTCAAAAAGTACACTTTTGGTGATATCAATCTCTTATACTCATCTATGCTTTAAATTGAATATCATGTGATATTTGGATAAGTAGAAATTTTTTTTTATGCCTTAACATGTTTTAAGTTGTGCTTTTCTAACATTATGTCTTGAAAGTATCTCTACATATGCTAACATGCTAGATATGCATATATTTTTACTTGGAATGACATGCTATGGTAATATCTTTGTTGTTAAGCTTGTGATCAATTCTCTTTGTTCAAATATGTAAATTCACATTCTCAGAAGTCATTCTAATCCTTTCTCTTTGATGTCTAATTGTCTTATATACTCACTTGGAGATTGGAAAGTAAAATGTTATATGTCTTCTTGTTTGATATGTTAAATTTTGAAAACAAAAAGTAAATGATTTCAAAAGTTATAGTTCCATGGCTTTTCAATTCTTTCATTACAATAAGGGATTTTTTATTCTTGGCATGTGTGCATACTAAAATTTCTTACTTAATATTACATGCCTAACATGATCATTATTTGCCCTAAAATACTTATATAAGTTTTGATATTGATCATGTATTTCTTGATAAACTTGAATCATGCCTTAAATTATTTAAATCATATTTGTGGATTCAAGTGCATATGTGCTTCATGCATTCTTGTTAGAACTAACATTGCATGGTTGATAATGTAATACATGTTTTACATTATATATCAATCTAAATTATGCTTGTAAATGAGATTTAATGATATTTGATGTTAACCTATGTTTTAGAAAAATTTTAAAGTTAGCTTTGCAAGTGTCTCTATGTGCTTCAAGTATGGCCATCAAATATTAAAGTGTCAAGCATATGTGGATAAATGAGAAGAGTTGAATGAAAAGGGACATGAGGAGACTTTTTTTCAAGTGCAATGGAATGAAATACTCAATGGAAGAAAGTACAAACTGAAAGAACCTATAAATGAAGAACATTCTAAAGGAGCATCACTTTCTATCTAACCCAATAAGTATCTCTATCCCTAAACTATTGTGGTATTCTATATGCTATGAATTATATGATACTTGTTGATAAATTGATCTTAAAAGATTAGATAATTTCCTTACATGAAAAGTATGCTTAGCATTGACAAAGTGCTTAATTAGATATTAACTTGCTAATTTTATCATTGCATATATGGTTGATATTAGTTCTATAGATTCTTTGATCCCTATAGCATATTTCATCATGGTGAATGTTTAATATCTATGATTCTCTTGATCTATTGTCTTTTAGTTGTATAACACCTATGAGAATCATACATTTGTTTCGAAAAGAGTTTATGATTTGATCAAAATAATAATAATTTAATTTAAGCAAAATTTCTTATCATATTTGAAAGAAGCTTTCAAGTTTCATATCATTAAGAATCTTTTGAACTTGTCTTAAGAACTTGAAAGTATTTTCACCTCCTAATTGTCTTGAAAAATTAGAAATCATTCGATTTATGCTATAAATGTAGTACTCTCTTCATTGCTTTGAAATGTTTATTAAATCTTGAGAGAGTATTTAAGAAAGTTTCCAAATAAATCTTTTGAAATGTTCTATAGAAATCAATCTTCATACTTCAAAAGATAAGTCTTGTTCTTCAAAAGTGTTTTATCTTTTCAAGGCTCTTGTTCAATGTGAAAAAGAGGAGATGTACTTTCAAATACTCTTTTGACTTGGATTTGATAACTCTCAAGGAATATGTGTTTTCAATATAAAACTCTTCTACCATTCTAAAATGCTTTTGGAAATGTAATGTGTTATTATAAAATCCTTTTTGAAAGGGAAAGAAGTTTTAAAATGGTTTTTTGATTGATGGATTAAGAATATGTATATTTGCCTTATTTTACTTTATGGTAATGTGCTTACATGGTCTTGGCATGCATATTTTCCTTTATCTATCTTGTGCTTCAATAAAAGGGAGCTTATCTTACTTATCTTACATATCCTTCTTCCATGTCCTTGTTGGCTATAAATATATGCATGACTATGTTGAAATATTATGTTTTATATCTTGATAATATGTATATTTTGAGGGGAAGCCTAACTCTTAAATTGTTGCTTATATCTCTTAGCTTACATCCTTGTTTGACATGAAGTGTTTTATTGTTAATACTATCAACATGTCAACAAAGATCATCGTTCATTCTCTTTCCCTCTATTAAATGAAAGAAGGTAAACATTCTTAAAATTCTTTCATTGAGAAATGCTTGATATATGACAAGTTGTATGATATTTCATTTGAAAACCTCAATTCCATGACCTTACATGAATATTTTGTATCTCCTATCAAGTGATATCAAGTGGTACTTATTTATCATGTGGTATGCAAGATATTGTATACTAGACATAATTTCTTAAGCTTGTTACTATCATATGCTAAATGTTGATGTACCAAAATATGACAAGCATTGCATGAATAATCTTTTATATCTTGAAAGCATGCTTGTTTCATCTCTCTGTTCTTGAATCATGTGTAAAATTTTTAAAAAAAATGGGATATAGTTATGTTTTGAATAACTTAAAGAAGTTTTTGGTTTTGATGATCCTACTCTTTTTTGACAACAGGAGTTTTATCTATAAGGGGAGAGAAAATTATTATCTTTCCTTCCTAAGCCTTTTTGTTGATGTCAAATAGGGGGAGAGAAAATTAGAAAAAAAAAATTTCTTGTGCTTAATTGTTTGATATGCTTACATGAATATCTATTATTCTATTTTGTCCAACATATTTTTCTTTGGTGATTTGTCATCATCAAAAAGGGGGAGATTGTGGAAATAAGCTTGTCCTAAATGGTTTAATATGTTAAGTTTTGATGATAACAAATACAAGACAAAAAGAATGATGCTTATGCTTAATAAATGTGCTTTATAGATAACAAATGCATCACAAAAGAATATTGATCATGTTACATAAATGTGTTTAATGAGATATATTATATCATGCATAATTATGTACTTTATCTAATTATATTTCACTTAATAATCATGCAATGAGATATATGTAACATTCATCATATAATATATCTAATAATATTTTATATGAGTTATAAATGAATTAATATTGGATATGTCTATGACAGTCTTGTATGTATGTTAGACTAACCAGAGTTATACATTTATGAATCATGCATATGAAGATATTGAGTTATGAAATTGGACTAACTATGTTTAGTTAAGTGAGCAATACTTTGTAAGATACTTCAAGTACCAAAAGTGAGCATTGCAACAACAAAGCAAAAGATCACAACTATGCTCAACTCAAGGAGAATGAAAATGAAAAGATGTTCCAAGCATTTGCAAGTCTTGAAGAGAAAATTTTCTTTGGAAGCTTGGATTACATCAAGAAGTGATGGTGGCAAAAGATCTAGTCCAACATCTTCAAGAATAGCTTATAGGACTTAGATCTTGTGTAAAGGTAAATGAGATTCACATTAAGCTCAAAATATGTTTTAACATTTTTAAAAGTATTTCTTACATTCTAAAATGCCCAACAAACTATTTTTGGAAAGCTAGTCATGGTGGTAGTTCATTTCTTTGAAAAATAGCAAAGTTTGTGTTTTGTAAAACTGACCTTTGATTACTCTCTTGATCATATCTTTTAAAATACTTTGATTTTTGCTCTGAAACTTATTTCATATGCAAATAAACTCAAAGATCTTTCCAATGAGTAGTCATTTGTTTAAAACGGATAAGAAACAAAGAAGTTATGACCATTTAAAGTCAGTTTTCAAAACTAGAGTGATTTATTCGAATAAGAGATGTGTTATTCGAATAACACACCTCTGAAAACTTCCCAGAACGTGTTTTTAAAGGCTTATTCGAATAACAAATGTGTTATTCGAATAACACAACTCAAAAAAAGTTCCAGAATGTGTTTTTGATGATTTATTCGAATAATCAAAGTGTTATTCGAATAACTAAAATGTTATTCGAATAACAAAGTTGTAGAAAACAGTGATATAAGTGCATTTATTCGAATAACACAATATTTATTTGAATAACACTTACCCAGAAAATGTTCTCAACGGCTATAAACGACTAGTTTTCATAATAATTCATTTTCAAACTTTACCCAACGGCTCTAAATATTATTAGGCTATAAATATAAGTATTTGGGCATCAAAGAAATGTTGAAGAACAATATGAAAATCACTCTTGAGCATTAAATTCATTTTTCACTCTCTATTTCTCCAAAACTCTATTTTGAGCTATAAGTGTATGAATCCTTGATACTCATAGTGCTTCAATTTGTATTATCTACTCTTGAGAGAGTTTCTATCAATTCTATCCTTGTATTATCTAAAAGAGAGGGTGAGGTATTCCTCAAAATTGTAAGGGTGAGGTATCCCTTGAAAGTAGAGAGGCTCAAACATAAAGGGTGAGGTATCCCAATGTGTATTGAGTGCTCAAATTTGTAAAGGTCATCAAGCACCCGTAAAACTTGAAGAATTGGAGGCTCTAGCACAAGGATGAGGTATCCCAAGGTGTGAGGAGTGCTCTTATTTGTACAAAGGTTTTCCTAGCACCCATGAAGTTTAGGAGATAGTGAAGAAAATCTCAAGTTAAGCTTGGGGACTGGATGTAGGCCACAAGTGGTTGGTGGCTGAACCAGGATAAATTCTTGAGTTTGATTTTCTCTTTCCTACACTATTTAATTTCAGTATTTGGTGATATATATTTATCTATTGCATATCTTGATGTTTTGATTCTTACAACTTGATATCTTGCTTATTCACTTGATTCATCATATATCCCAAGTTATATTTGAGTAATTCTTAATAGTTGTGCCTTTGTTAGACTTATTCCGCTGCATGTGTTAATTAAAAATATTAAAATATATAATTTCTCAAAGTTGCAATAAAATTTATAATCACCCAATTCACCCCCCCTCTTGGGTGATGGTTACCATGACTAACATTTCTCTCCCACGAAAATAGAAGGCCAAGTTATAGCCGAGAAAAGGGAGGAAAAGGAGGAAGAAGAGAAGGAAAAGAAGAGGAAGAAATCAAAGGGCAAATCCAAGGCTTGAATCTCCATCTCAGTTACAAGAGGTAAGGGTTTCTAACCATTATTTCCATCTTCTTCCCTCATTTATTTCATTGTTTGAAGTTAGGTTACATAGATGGGAAAATAGGTTTGAGAGGTTAAAAATATGTTTTCTTGTTAGTTCTTGCTCTCAGAGATTGGAATGAGTTAATTTCTTATTAATGGATGCAAGATGGATGTGTTTGTCTTTGAAAAACACCAATTAGTCTTTAGAGTGGAAATTGAAGTTGTAGCACCCTAATACAATTATCGTAAAATAAACGAAATATTTCAAGATAAAATATATCAAGTATGTTACTTTCTAATATGTATAAAACATAAATCCATAATAACCTGTGTGGTCATTATAGAGAGCTACGAAGATGAAAAAGATCATATATATACATCACTGGCTAAAAAGCTACACTGTAATACATAAACTTTTACAAACTATTCAGCAAAGTAAATAATTACAAGCTGATACAAAGAAACAAAATAACTAAACTAAGCCTTCTACTTCTTCTTTTTCTTGCCCTTTCTCTTTAAAGGGTCTTCACCTACATTTACATGGACACAAAAGGGGGTGAGAAATCACAATATTTCTCAATATTAGTATACCAAAACCAATAGTTATTTATTTAGCAATAAATAAACAAACTGAAAACATACATACACTTTATGTAACAAAATATCTGAAAAATCAATAATATTAAAGAATCACCTATATAACCCTAAGATACCATTGAACAAGCATCCAAGCAGGACAACTGCCTATACAATTGTCAATAATGCAATGCTTTATGTTATGAAGTATGATTATGCTCACACAAAGACCCAGCAATATGAATATGCAATGCTAATGCAAATTTTAGTTTTTTGAAAACACAAGATACTTACTTATTTCCCAAGAACCTCCGTTCCTTGTATATACAAAGCAGGATAAGCCTAAGAGCCCATACACTACTTGGTAATAGGTAGACACCTTCCCCTCACCAATGTGAGAGTACTACTTTCACCCCCATACTAGTAACCCAGACCATCATAGCATAGATGCTAGGAGAATTTAGATCTAATACCTCATTCTCAGGTTATATGATTGTGCACACCATCACAGGTTACAATACATAGGAAAATAGTAAAAATCAGGTTTGAAAACCAAATATATATATGCCACATTTCAAACACTAGTACATGTGAATCTCAGCCTCACTTATCCAACAAAGTAGCAAGACTCATATCACTAACTAAAACATTATCTAGTACCTTACACAATCACTTCACAAGTGAGTTAAAAATTAACCTCATGTTGATCAATGTTCTAAATACTAACATAGGCATTCTATTACACGTTGAATATCTAAAATTCCCAAGGTTTTCACATATGCAAGTTGATAATTCTCTCCAAGAAATATCCCCAATAGTGTCACATTACACTCTAAAAGACTTGCACAAATGATCCCATCAAGTAGGGAATTTAATTAACAACGCATGCTAAAAATTGTTTTTGCCTTGTCTCAGCATTCAGGCACTTCAAGCCAAGTGCTTAGGTGCGTAGACAACAGCACCAAGCGAAACTCTCCAGACAAAGGGCACTCAGATGCTCATATAAAAGGGGCTCAGACGCTCATATAAAAGGGCGCTTAGGCACCGTATGTAAAGCAACATGCGAAAACCTTTTAGGCTGCAGGCACTTAGGCCCTCCACCTAAGGCGCCTAGGCACTGGTTGCCCAGAACAGAATCTACAAAAACTCTTACTATTCCATTAAGGAACAAAACGAGAATTAGCCACTAATGACCAGATTCCAGATGATTCTTAACCCCTAGCATGGTCTCTAACATGTTGGACTCATTAACCATCAACTCAACTCATCAAACATGGATTTAAACTAAATTAAGCCAAGGAAATATCCAAAACTTAAAAGCTCATTAAATAGGCACATGAACATCCACCAAGAAAAACAAGTTACCATGGTTTCCAATGAGTTGAAAACACTTTAACTTCACTCTTGGGAACAAGAACCAAGTTAAGAACTCAATTTTTGATTCACCAAACCAAAATTTCATTCAAGAACCCTAATATCATTCAAAATGAATAAAAGAGAATAAGTGGATAGAAAACCTCCTACCTTTGGAACAAAGATGAAGATGATGTTCAGAAGATCGCTAGCTTTTTTCCCCCTTTGATTACCTCTTCTTTCTTTCATTTTTTCCCTTTTTTTCTCCTTTTCTCTCTGTCCTTTTCTTGTTGCTGGTTCTGGTTTTCATCCGAGAGAGAGAATGAGAAACAAGTGAGAAAACTGAAAGAAATAATACAAAGTGGGTCAAGGAAGGTGGTTGTAATGTAAGAAGCTTGGTCACTTAAGTGACCAAGTGAAAACCCTCGATCTGCTATGAACACTTAGATTTCTCTAAAACATGTTTTCTTAAAGCCAACAAGTTTAAAATAAATTGCAGGATTCATCAAAAATATTGTTGCACCAAAATCATCATTTTCTGTATCTGTGACTAGTCATTCCAGCATTAAAACACACAACCAATATGCTTAAAATACCAATTTGACTCTAATTATTCTCAAACTTTAACCATATCACAGAATACACATTTATGACTTAGAAATGAATTATCCACATTTATTTCCATTAGTTGAACCATTTATGCTAATATTTGAGTCATTTTAAGCTACTTTTCACCTTTCGGGTTATAACAAAGTGCCAAAACTACCTTAGAATGTCACAAAATTAAGCAGGCAAGTTGTAACATCCTAATACCAGTATCTCAATATATATAACATACAAGGAGATAATTAGTATTACAACATCACTACATACGTACTAATCTAATAAATATATCCATAATATTCATTGGAAACATTATGGAGAGTCATATGAAATGCGCAAAACATAAACATCATAGTAAAATGCATATATATATACAACATTAGCCTTAGCAAAGGCTTGAAGTATTACATAATTCATTACATTACGAAGAAGTACTAAAAGATACAACATTTATAACATAAACTATAGAGCTACTCTATTCTTTAGCATCCTTTTTCTTCTTACTATTGGATGAAGTTTCACCTAGAATTACATGGTACATAGTGGGGTGAGAAATAACATTTCTCAATATGAGTAAACTAAAACCAGCATACATAGCATAATAAACACAGTCTTAATACACGCTCAAAAGATATGTTTGAAGCATCTACAAGGTCTAACTCTAGCATCTAGATAAACCAAGTTAACATACATCTCATACATACATGCTTAGTCCAACTTACAACCAAGATGTAAAGCTTAGGAATACTGGATTAGTGTATTATCTTGTGGTAAGCAGAGGGAAATTTCATCCTCACGTCACATGTACCCTGACACGTTGAGAAGTTTAGGCTGAATCCTTGTTCAAAAGAACCTTACAGATTCCCTACTTATCTCCTTTGGCCTTAATGATGGTGTACAACATCAAAGGATACTCATAAAGATCAATACTACTAATCATTCCTATCGTACAAATATCGAAACATTAACTCATCACTCATTACTCTCAAGTGATATACTTTACCACAAAAGTGGCCTAAGGTGCTAGATACTTATCTAAAGCAAACCATAACTCTTGAATGCTTAAAGGTTTAAACTTTCTCATACATACTAGGTGATAATTTTCCTCTTGAAAATATCCCTATTTATGCCTTAACATACTGTAGGAAATATATACTAATGATCTCATTTAGCCAAGAACTCCAAAACATCAAAAATGACATTTTTAGCCATTCTAGGCCTCACGCCGTGGCACAAGATAGGGCACGCCGTGGTGTAACACCCCTCGATTTAATAACCACAGCACAATCGTCATTATGTCATGGTCACTAAATTTTGGCGTGTTACGATTTTCAAACAACAAATTTTCCAGAATTTAATCATTTCGCATATGAGGAAATATGAGTCACGAATGAATAGTTATATATACAGCCAGTTAAAAATATGAGTTACAAGATATACTCAAATTACAGCATTTAAGACTGAATAATCACCTTGAAACATACATATACCCAAAATACACTTTATACAGGTAATGCAAAATAAAGTATAAACTACCCACAACATATCCACGACTAAGGAGTTGGGCACTCCATCGTATCCTGAATGCGTAAGACAACTTCTAGGGCACACCGATGTAGTGAGAAATACAGGATAAGGTCTTCAATCGCAGTCTTCTTCACGGTCAAGGTCAGGTCCCCAACATATCACATACGCTTGTCGGTCCAGACTACTCGCCAAGCCTTGGCACCTCTGATGAACTCAAATATGACGAAACCAATAAAGTCCCTTCAAGTTGTCCTTACCGAACGCAGAAAATCAAACCAAGTGAAATCTAGGAGATTCAACCTCGCCCCATTTACAGAATTTAACCAAAACCACACAGAATATCAACAAATACAGGAAAGAGGTAAGACATTCTACATCATTACCTATTATGGTGGTAAAGAAACAAAACGGCGCATGACGCCCACATAACATTTCAGAAATGGCAAATAGCATTAAGACAGGTAATAAACAGTTTAGCATATACAAGCAAATATAGCAATAATGAAACAACAGATTAAATTGTCATATAAATGAGTAAAAGTTGAATGACATGGCGACTCACTATGCACATGCACATGGTACCAAAAATCCTACTCCATGGAGCTAGACACAAAACAGTTGAAGAGAATGATCAGGAGATATGTCTGTATCACAGCTGCCGAGGCCATCAAGTGCTGAAATTCTCAATTTATCAAAATGCGCATCATGGCATTGTACAAGACATTCTACACAGATCTCGATATAGGACAGTGTCTCGATCTGGATCATTAGTGCGTTTGCATCGGTCTGCTCCACAGACATAAGAGCTACCAACTGTCCATTACGAGGTACCCCCACCCCGACGGCCCCAAGGTCAACGAGTGACCAACACTTGTCTATTCGCACCCACACAAAGGTGTGATTCAACTCCTAGGCAACTTGGCCTTAACAATAGTCCAACGGACATGTTCAATGCATGTTTCAATCATGCTTATCATGACAACTAGGTCAATCATGCTTCAAATGCATGTAGATTCAATACATACATGTATATTCATATACAAATCATAACTCATATCATATCATGTCATATCATTTATCAACAAAGTTTGATCCCAATCGCGGATCCACATCAAGCCAATAACAAACTTTAAAGGTAAACACAACCCCATCCATAGTAATGATAAAAGTTAAACATTAGGTTCATTATGTTTCTCACAACCTCACCCGTACTCATGTTCTTTCCTTATGCCAAAATTATTATGAACTATAAGGCAAACTATCATTCTTGGTTCTTTCCATTTTATGAATCCCTAATCAAATTCTAATCATTCAATTAATTATGTTTAATAAGTTTATTTTAGTACTAAAGCCTCACAATGAGTGCCCAAGGAGACCGGGGGTCCCTAAGGGACTAGAAAAGTCCAAAACCCTTCACTGTCCTAAATACACGGCCTGGGGAGAGTTACACGGCCACGAAACCACGACCTGCCAAAATACACAGCCGTGTGGCCATACACGGCCTAGGCCGTGTATGCCTCTGGAGTTTCTATTTTGGGACGCTGGAGTACACGGCCATGTACGATCACACGACCTAGGCCGTGTACTCCTCTGCAAATGCAGAAACTCACCAGAAATTAGACCCACCTTCTTACAATCCAAGATCTATCAAGATACAACTAAATCCTACCAATCAAAACACCAATACACAATCAAAATCACTCAAACAAAGGGGTACCCACAAATGGGTTTCACCCCATCAACACAAGAAAGAGTTTCTCACTACCAAAATGGGTTGAAGAGAATAATCTTCCTCTTACCTTAGTGAAGAACAAGGAAAGCAAGCTCCTTTTTGCTTAGAAATTTTGTTCTTCGCCACCACCAAAACCTTGGGTGTTCAAATCCACAAAATCAAGATCAAAGAGTGGAAATGGCATCCATAATCACTAATGTGACCATGGACCACAAAAATGAGATGAAAAAGGGAAGAAAGTTGAGAGCTTTACCTTAAAGCTTCAAGCTTTGAAGCTAGGCTGCCAACCACAAAAATGGGAGAGCCAAGAAGAGTTCCACCAAGAAGAAAGCTTGAAGATGGTGAGGGAAAAACAATGGTTTAAGTTAGCTTGAGCATGGAAAGCTTGAAAGTTTAACAATGGAGTGTGTGTGTGGGGGAGAAGAGAGGAAGAGAGGGTGAGCTGCGTGAGGGAGAGGAGAAAATAGAGAAATGAAAGAATGAAATGTGAAATAAGCTTTTGTTTCCCTTAGCCCAACCGTGTAGTAACTTAGAGAGGAGAGAGTGTGTGTGGTGGTTGGGTAGGAAGCTTCCTTGAAGCTTCCTTGAGAAGCTTTGCACGCTTCCCGATAAAGTGAAGTGTAAGGTGACTTAAATGATGTCATAAAAGTAACTAGATAGAAAATAATCTACTAGAGTTATTACCCACTGGATAAAATTTACAGTTAGTAGGAATAATATTTTATTATTCTACAGATAATAAAATATACTGTGATTTTATTTATCAGATAAAATCTTGAAAAATGAAAATCTCGTAGACTGTGTCCAGACTCTAGTTTAGTAAGATCTCCCGTCGATGTTTCTATAGTCCAAAGTCTTCCAGCCTCCGGGAAAATGTTTCGTTTTCCCGGCTCCGGCCAGTGTGCATGCAAAACGAAGAATATATTAAAATATTCAACGTCTCTAGAAAATTCCACAAAAATTCTTAAAAATCACAAATATTAGAAAATGGCTATTTATCACGAAACAATCAATTTCTGGAGTGTTACACTGACACTGCTCAGTGTGCACGTAAAATGAAGAATATATTAAAATATTCGACGTATTCGAAAAAATCTAGAAAAATTTCCAAAAATCATAAATATTATAAAATAATTATTTATAATGAAATAAATAATTTTTGGGATGTTACACGCAGCGCCGTAGGCTCTACCTACTGAAAACTGATAACTCGAGTCTTACACCCCGTAGCATGATGTTGGTACGTTGCGGTGTGCATAGTAGAAACCAGATTTTGCCGAATTATGCAGAACCATGGTACTATTCTATTAGTTATTTTCATGGATTTTAGCCATTCCAAATTAGTTTCTAAGTGATTCTACATCCTTAATCAATTCTTAAACACATAGGAGTCATTAATCACAAACTTAAACCTCTTAATTTGGATTCAACCACTAAATTACACATAACTTGACCTAAACCCCTCTTTTGGGCATCAATGGTCTAAATGAGATGTTCTATGTTTCTATCTGCAACTTAAGCTATGAACAAGTCATAAATGACCAAAGAAACACATTCATGCAAGTGAAACACATCAAACACCTCTAGAACTTAATTTATGTAAGCTTAAATATTTTACGTGATTTGAAATATAGTTGAAAAATCACTACGTGATTGAACAAACGATAAAACATTTTTATGCGATTATGAAAAATGGTGAAAAATTATTATAAGATTTGGAAAGTGTTTTAAATATTTTGAGAATGATAGAAAATGATTTACGTAACTTAAAAGAATGATTTTTGAGATACGCAATTTTGAAACAGTGAAAAAATAATATGCGATTTGAGAAACGTATATTTTTATGCGATTGAGAAAGACATTGAAAAATTAATACGCAATTTAAAAGTGCAACAGAAGAGCTGCGGCATTTTGAAAACGTAACAAAAGTGTTACAATATTGTGAAAATATAACAGAAACGTTTTAGAATTTTTGAAAATGTGACAGAAACATTTTGGAATTGTGAAAACATAATGGAAATGTTATGCAATTTTGTGAAAACACGGCGAAAGTGTTTTATAACTATGAAAACATGATAACATGATTTTGTGTTGAAAATATAGTATAATTACTGTTGAACCAGTGTATGGACACTATATGAGAAAATGACATGTTTTGCCTATGATTGGCATTTGGTGCATTATATATACATTGGAAAGAGATATCTGTATTTGAATTTGGTGCATTATATATGTATTGAAAAGATTTGGCCCTTTGGGGTTGGACTTGCACTGATATATTCGTGCATTGTATAAAATATAGCTAATAGCTATTATGGCCCTTGTGATTGAAGAGGAAATGAGAATTGATAGTGAGGTCTATGATGGATCTTGGGGGCATCGAGGCGCGGCGGTCGACCAGTGGACAGCTAGCGAGTACCCTGTACCACTTGGTGATGCAGTCCGTTGCAACGCATTGACGATACCCGACAAGAACACGATTCTTTTCAACGACTGGGAGATTGTCTTTGGGCTAAGGCTGACAATTAACCAGAGCATTCTTCTCGAAATTGTGAAAACCTCCATGGAGTCGTTTTTGATAAAATGAGTCTTTGTGCATATGCATAAATCTGAGCATTTATATCTGTGTGATATATTAATTGAGGAATATTGGTTATAACGATTGTTATCAATACTTGGATGATGATGATGATAATGCTGATAACATGATTATGGTATGATCTATCTGTATGATATTGTTGGCTGTGTGTTATCTCTGTGCTGCCATGTTGGTATTGGTGTAGGTGATCTCACTTCTTTGTTATGTTGTTTTTCTTTGTGTCTCGTATTGTTAAAATCAAACAATAGAAGGATCGAGTTGTCTTAGACATAACGGGCGATAAATACTCGAGATTGGTGACAACAATAAGGAGTGGACATTCGGGACTCAAAGGTGTGCGGTGTTGACAAAGGAACGGATGTTTGATGCATCAAGATGGAATGAGATAAGGAATAAGTATGTTAAAGTTTCTCATTAGTGTTGTACCGTGCTATTAAGTAGGACCCGACACGGGGTTTGCTACTGTCTATCAAAAATATATAAGTCTGTTAATTTTATATTTCTCTTTAAATTATGATATTAATTGGTGTAAATATTGTATAATGAATAGTTGAAATATGTTTTTTTTTATTACCTAATATTTTCAGTAAAGTAAAGAAGAAAATTTTGAAACCCATATTTTATAACTCAAATTTTGTGCGAACTTATTTTCAGATTATGAGTCAGGAGTCGAAAATGTGATGCCCTAGCTAAGGTGTTACAATTGGTTGGTATCAGAGCTAGGGTGTTACATGGGAGGCTAGATGACTAAGTTCTACATGGTTCTTGAACCATCCAATGACATAAGCCATGTGCTTAACTAATGTGAACACACTTGGATATTTATTATCCAATTTAGACACTCAACCTCACTCACAAACAACCTCACGGCAGCAGCCCCCTCATTTTACACTCTTCAATTTCATTTTCACACTTATCCTAATTAAGCTTTCTATTTTCTCTCAAAACACCAAGAAACCAAGCAAACTTTCTCTTCCATTTTCTTTCCCTATTTTCGGCCAACACCCAAACTCACACCACCAATCTTCTATAATTTTACCTCTTAGCTTTTCTTAAACCCAATCATATTCTAAACATTTTTCCTTCACTAGGTTTTGCCAAAAACCTACTCTATCTAGTTCAAAATCCAACCTTTTGTTCATTTTCAAAAGGGTAAGTTTTGATTCTTTGATTCAAAGTTTGATTTTTAATTTTCCTAACCATGATTGTTCCATGGGTTTTCAATCTTAATACTTGTATGTGTTTTTACTAATTGTTTAAGAATTATTAGGATTTTGTGTTGATTTTAAAGAAAACAAGGAAAAGGAGGAGACTAATCGATTATTGTCTTCAAGAGGTAAGAGGGAGATTTAATCTCATCAACCCTAAGTGGTGATGGGAAAATGGATTTGATTGTGTATGGAGAATCCATAAGGATTCATTTGTGTGGTTGTTTTATTATTTTTATTATTTATTTGTGTGATTGTTTAAATGCTTTCCTATTTGTGATTTATTTTTGCTATGCATGTTTATAGCTTTTTTGAAATATATTGTATGTATATTGTATGTGTTTATAATTGTGTAATTATTAAAGTAGGATGTGAACAACATGTAACGATTTGCATGAGTGTTCCAAAGAACACAAAAACAGGCTCACGACCTTATCATCAAACAGAGAACCAAAATGTTCTCGACCATTTTCTAAATCACTGATTTAAAGAATCTAGGTAAAATAATGGATTTAAGAATGATATAGGTTAACTATGGCCAACATGCCATTTAATGTATAATTGAATGCCATTTTTTTTTCTAAGATAGGTTATGTAATGGATTTACAATATAAACTGATTCCATTGAATCTTTATGAAAACAAAAGGAATAAATTTGGTTCTAGAAATCTAACTTAGCAGAATTTATTTTAAAGTAAGAAATAAATCAAACGCTTGAAAAATTCTAACTTAGAGCTCACTCTTTAAGTTTTGAAGCGTGTTAGTAATTTTCAATGAGTAACTGATGGGTAAAAATTAAAATAAAATAGAATTTAGAGAAAAATGTTAAAAATACCTTATACTAATTTTATAGGCAAAATGCTGCCCAAATTTACTAAAATCGGATGAATAAAATGAAAAGATTCCATACTATATTTAGAACACAAGGAAAATACTCTACGTATTTTAAATGTACTAGATATAGTCTACACATATTTAAAATGGTGATTTTAAGCTATTCGGTTAAGAAAACGAATTAAAAATCTTACGCGATTGAGAAAATGATTTAAAAACATTACGCGATGTTCAAAAATGTCAAAATATCTTTACGCGATTTAAAAATGTTTGTGAAAACAACGAGATTGTGAAAATGCGATAAAATTTCTACGCGATTAAACGATACAGTGAGTTTTGCTATCGGGCCAAAGTGGTGGACCCGGACATGTTGTGAGATAGTACTGTCAGGTGGGACAAGCTATGTTTTGGTGTATTGTGACTAAGGGCATTTTTGTAATTATGGTAAAATATGGATATTAAGGGTATTTTTATAATTTTAGATCATGTTTAGAGTGTTGTGCCAATTTGGTTGATAATTGGTGATTGATTAATGAGACGAATTACACCGTTTTTGGTGTGATAGGCGTAGTGTGGTTCATTATATGAACTTGGAGGCATTAGGGTGCGGAGAATTCCACATGGGGACAGTGGGTTGCTCCTCTGGGCCGTGGTAACGGGCAACACACTAATGATCTTGACGAGCACTATTCTTAATCGAGATCTTGAGGAGACCACTAAGTACTATGCTTGTAGTGCACGATGTTGGACTGTGTAATACTACACGATGTTTGGACTGTGGGCTATAGACACGACGTTAGACAGTGCAATAGTTTGGTTGGGCAGCCACAAAGTATTATTAGTTTCTATTCGGATCATCCTCTCAGATATCTGTGTTTAGCTCCATGGAATAGGAACGAATCAGTGTGTGTTCATGCATTATCTGCATTTTACCGCTTACCATAATCTGTGATAAAATGTATGATTTATTGCTTTAATATATTAAGCATGATATAATGGTATGTGTTATTTCAATATGTACTGTATTGTCATGTGCTATATTGTCGTTTTCTTTATTGCCATGCGGGTAATGGTGTAGATTGTCTCACCTCTCTATATGTTTTCTCGATATTACTATATTATTTCCGTAAAGAGTTTGAGGAAGAAGAAGGGGAACAGCCTCTTGAGATACAGTATCCGGACGAGCGACCGCCGGGCGAGCTGTACGAGGAAGAAGAGCCTGTAGACCATCCTTATCATCAAGACTGATCTTGAGATCATGGCATTGCCGGGATTCTTCAATGTTGTGAGACTTGAGTTTCACAGAGGTTCTGAGGCCTAGCGTATGCGAGTGGATAGAGGGACAGTTGTATACGTGGGACGTTTGACTGTGTCCCTATGTAGAGAGTATGATGGAGATGTCATATTTACTACAATGTTATATTTACATCTAGAGTTATCACTGACTCTTAGGCATTACTGGCAAGGAGTATTCCATGCGCCTAGTGAGCTTAGTAGTGAGTCAACAGCCCGGACTCGTGTCCGTAGAGCTGTAGGATCTCCAAGATGTCAGCTTTTCGATGATCTTTCTGAGGATGATCCATCAGAGGGTTAGAAATCTTTCGAGATGCACTTGGGCAATACTATGTTTTAGTTTTATGTTGTCTTTTACCGCTTTGTTAAATACTTGTAGTTGTAAATTATGTGTGTACTAAAGAAAAATCATATATATTATAGCATGGTTATGTTTGTTTTATTTTGCACTCTGTGTTATTTTATTTAATGTTATTTGTATAAAAGGAAAAAAAATTTAAAATTTACCACAAATATTATTTAAGTAACAAATGTTTTACAACTTGGGTAAGTATTTTATTTTATTTTATTGCATTCATAAATGTGACATCCCTACAAGGGTGTTACATTAGTTGGTATCAGAGCCCAAGTTAGAGTCTTTTGGGGTTGTGGTTAGGTTTGTTTTTGCTTGTGTTGTGTGATTCTCTATGATTTGTTTCCGAAAAGTGATATCTGACATTGTTTTGCCTTATTGAAGAAAGAGGATGTTTGGAGGAAGGCGAATGCGTGCGAATGTGGAACAAGATGTGGATCCAATGATTACAGCTGCTGAAGCTATGCAGCGAATGGCAGAAGTGATTACCCAGCAAAACCAACGAGCAGCTCAACAGCAAGATGCAACTACTGATGCTTTGAATTTGTCTGAGTTTAGGCGCAACAACCCGCCGCAGTTTAGAGGCGAGTTTGACCCTGAGAAGGCGAGTCTTTGGATTCAAGACTTGGAAAGGGTTTTTGAAGGAATGGGGTGCGCAGAGAATAGGAAGGTAACATATGCTACGTTTATGTTGAGGGGAGATGCTGAGAATTGGTGGAGAAATACCCGCCAATTATTGCAAGCTAAAGGGACTGAGATCACCTGGGAGGTGTTTAGTGAGGTATTTCTGGAGAAGTATTTTCCTGGTACTGCCCGACATACCAAGGAGATGGAATTTCTTGGACTGCGACAAGGTAACATGACTGTTCAGGAGTATGCTGCTAAATTTGAGAGTTTGTCGCAATTCTCAAGGTATTTCCAAATCCGACCAGATGAGGTATGGAAGTGCCAAAAGTTTGAAGATGGATTGAGGGTAGAACTGAGGCGAGCAGTGCTACCTATGAGAATGAGGGAGTTTCCTGTTTTGATGGATACTTGTCGACGACTTGAGGAGTTGGAGCTGTCCCGAGATTCAAGAAATCGTAACTTTGGACCGACTAGGTTTCAAAGGGGAGGTAGTAGCAGTAATAATCGGTTTCAGCGAAAGCCTTATGCGAGACCAATAGGAAGTCAACCTCAACGTCCGTCTGTTGGGGGAAGTTCTAGCGGAAACCGAGCTGGTCAGAATGTGGCGTTTACGCTGACATGTTTTAAATGTGGGATGAGTGGCCATATATCTATAGATTGTCTGGTCAAAGGAACGATCTGTTTCAACTGCAGAAAACCTGGACATGTTTCTAGGGATTGCACTCAGCCGGAAAGGAAGCCTGCTGTGAGAAATGTTTGTGCTACTCAGCTGCGATCTGAAGGGCGAGTATATACAATAACTGGAACTGAAGTTTCTCAATCTGAAGATCTTATTCAAGGAGAAGGTGTCATTGAAGGTAATCACCTGACTTTGCTATATGATTCGGGTGCAACACACTCATTTATTACATATGATTGTATGGAACGATTGAAACTGCCTGTGTCTTCTTTGAGTTTTCAATTGATTGTTTCTACACCAACTGCCAAGCCTGTTGTTAAATCCAAAATATGTATGAACTGTCCTATTGTTATAAAGGATCGTATGTTTTCGGTCAATTTGATTTGTTTACCTCTTATTGAGATAAACATAATGCTAGGAATGGATTAGTTATCTTCTAACTATATCCTTATAGACTGTGCAAATAAAATCATAGTTTTTCCTAAGGAAGAAAGTTCTGGATTCTTGATTGCTATTATAGTCAAGTCATTGTTGAGGGATGGAGCTCAAGGTTTTATGTTGCTGTCTTATTTAGAAGTCAAAAGCGAGAAGGTTGTGAGCACTATTCCTATCATCAATGAGTTTTTAGATATTTTTCTTGATGATGTACCCAGTTTGCCACCGGAAAGGGAGATCGAATTCTCTATCGACTTAGTGCCAGGGGCAGGTCCTATTTCGATTGCATCATACCGAATGTCGCCTGCAGAGTTGGCAGAATTGAAGAAGCAATTGGAGAAACTGTTGGAGAAGCAGTTTGTACGACCTAGTGTTTCGCCATAGGGAGCACCAGTACTGCTAGTCAAGAAGAAGGATGGAACTTCGCGTCTATGTGTTGATTATCATCAGTTGAACAAGGTTACTATAAAGAATAAGTATCCACTACTGAGAATTGATGACTTGATGGATCAGTTGAAGGGAGCTGCCGTATTCTCTAAGATAGATCTGCGATCAGGTTATCATCAAATTCGTGTTAAGGTTGATGATGTACCTAAGATAGCTTTCCGAACTCGTTATGGGCACTATGAATATCAAGTGATGCCGTTCGGAGTGACGAATGCTCCTACAATATTCATGGACTATATGAATAAGATTTTTCATCCGTACCTAGACAGATTTGTCGTTATCTTTATCAATGACATTCTTATCTACTCTCAAAGTCAAGAAGAGCATGCTGAACATCTCAGTATAATTCTCCAGATTTTGAAGGAAAAGAAGCTGTATGTGAAATTGGCAAAGTGCAAGTTTTGGTTCGAAGAAGTTCAATTTCTAGGTCACGTAATTTCTAAGGAAGGTATTGCGGTAGACCCATCGAAGGTGGAGACTGTTTTGCAGTGGGAAAGGCCTAAGACAGTGACTGAGGTCCGAAGTTTTGTTGGATTAGCTGGATATTACTGAAGGTTTATTGAAGGTTTTTCCAAGATAGCTGGACCACTTACACAACTCACAAGGAAGAGCCAAGCTTTTGATTGGACGGAGGAACGTGAAGCGAGTTTCCAAGAGTTGAAGAGAAGATTAATGACTGCACCAGTGTTAATTCTACCGGATCCTCACAAATCTTTCGAGGTGTATTATGACGCTTCTTACCAAGGGTTAGGATGCGTGTTAATGCAGAATCGGAATATGGTAGCTTATGCTTCATGACAGTTGAAGATTCATGAGAGGAACTACCCAACGCATGATTTGGAACTAGCCGCGGTAGTCTTTGCGTTGAAATTGTGGAGGCATTTTCTATATGGAGTTCAATGTCTTTAGTGATCACAAGAGCTTAAAATACTTGTTTGATCAAAAGGAATTGAATATGAGACAGAGGCGATGGTTGGAATTTTTGAAGGACTATGATTTTTAGCTTCAATACCATCCAAAAAAAGTGAATGTGGTGGCAGATGCTTTGAGCAGAAAGGTGGTTAGTATTTCTACCATGATGATAAAGGAGGAGGAGCTGATTAATCAATTCAGAGATCTTTGGTTGTTAGTGGAATTGGTACCCGGGAAGATTCTTCTAAGTAAGGTTGTAGTTTTGAATGACTTGCTAGAAGTGATCCGAGAAAAGCAAGATGAGGATTTGTTTTTACAGAATGAAAAAGAATTGTTGAAGCAAGGTCATAAAGCGACGGTGGATGAAGGATCTGATGGAATCTTGAGATTTGAAGGACGAGTTTGTATACCTAATGATCCCGAACTCAAGAAAGTAATTTTGGGTGAAGCTCATACTAGTAATTTGAGTATGCATCCGGGGATGACAAAGATGTATCAAGACTTGAAGCGGATGTTTTGGTGGCCAAGAATGAAGAGAGATGTAGCAGAACATGTGACGTCTTGTCTTGTCTGTCAGAAGGCAAAAGTGGAACATCAAAGGCCTGCCAGTATGTTACAACCTTTGACTATTCCAGAGTGGAAGTGGGATAGTATCTCGATGGATTTTGTTACCAGATTGCCAAGGACGAGGAAGGGTCATGATTCTATATGGGTTATAGTTGATAGGCTTACGAAGTCAGCGCATTTCTTTCCGATTAATATTAAGTATTCGTTGGAACGCTTAACCCAGATATATATCGACAAAGTTGTTAGACTTTATGGTGTACCTACAAGTATAGTTTCTGATAGAGATCTGAGGTTTACGTCGAGACTCTGGCAAAGTTTACAAGAAGCCATGGGAACTAAACTACGATTGAGTTCTGCAAATCATCCGTAGACTGATGGTCAGACGGAGAGAACGATTCAGTCGTTGGAGGATTTGTTGCGTGCTTGTGTGTTAGAACAACAAGGGAGTTGGGATGAATTTCTGTCTTTGATAGAATTCACCTACAACAATAGTTTTCATTCGAGCATAGGGATGGCACCCTATGAAGCCCTTTATGGACGACGATGCCGAACACCTTTGTGTTGGTATCAGGATGGGGAGAGTATGACTATTGGGCCTGATCTTGTGCAGCAGACTACAGAAAAGGTGAAAATGATACAAGAGAAGATGCGAACGACTCAAAGCCGATGAAGAGCTATGCTGATAAACAGAGACGACCTCTGGAATTTGAAGAAGGCGATCATGTGTTCTTAAGGGTAACACCTACGACTGGTGTCGGAAGAGTTATCAAGTCTAGAAAGCTTACACCTAAGTTTATAGGGCCTTATCAAATTATTCGTCGGATTGGTCCTGTAGCTTACCAAATAGCTTTACTGCCTTTTCTATCCAATCTACATAATGTATTCCATGTGTCTCAGCTGAGGAAATACATTCCTGATCCAACCCATGTTATACAGCCAGATGAAGTGCAGCTGAAGGATAATTTAATGTATGAAACACTTCCTGTTAGAATCGAGGACAGGAGAGTGAAGCAACTTCGAGGGAAGATGATTGAGCTAGTGAAGGTGATATGGAATGATGTAACAGGGGATGCTACTTGGGAGCTAGAAGATAGGATGAGGGAGCGATACCCTCATTTGTTTTTATGTATGATGAATTTCGGGGACGAAATTCTTTTTAGTTGGGGAGAGTTGTAACACCCCAACTTTTGAGATAATTACAATATTGTCCTGAAATGTACTGTTTTTGTGAATTCTGTGGGTAGTAAATTAAATTTGACTGTTTTGTGAGTGTATTTGATTGTTGTATGTGATTTGCTCCAAGTCAAGGAAATAATAATTTTCTGGTCGAAAAAATCTTATTTTAATTAATTGGAGCTACGGGATCTTACTAAACCCAATTCTGATTGACATATATATTAATCTCGTAATTTTTAGGATTTAACTGTGTAATAAAATCATTTTATATTATTATAATATTATTTTATATTACAGTACTTACTATCTCAAAAACAGTAGAAATCTACTTCAAAATGATCACGGATCTTTAAAAGTCTGTGGGACCCACGTTTAGGAAAAGCAGTTAATGATTCTGACTGTACAAATTCTAAACCAATGGGAGCGAGTCAACGAAAGTGGCTTGACTATTTTGAACCAATAGGAATAGGTCAAAGAAGGATGCATGGACTTTGATGTGGACCGTTAGATGAAGACTTAGTTAGGAAGCCTTTAACCTCAACCATTGATCAAATCAATGGTGTGGATGTAAACTTGGTTAGCAAGCATTGAATATTGGCCATAGATCTAATCTAGGGCTGGGAATTAAAGATGAAATCAATGGTTAGAATTAAGTCAAACATAGTGGCTTGAATTTGATTAGTAGCTAATTAAACCTAATTTGGTTAATCAAATTACCTAATTAGCAAACTAAGTGAACTAGCTTAGTTCTTAATTAGTTATAATCTAAATACTAATTAGATATCCTAATATTGTTTAAAGATTATAATATATGCTAAAATATATTAAACTAATTGGTTATATGATTAGAATATTGATTAAGTGTTGATAGGATATTTAACCTAACTAATTACCTAATTAATTAGCATGCAATTAGGTGTAAATTGAAAACAATTAAGTCCCTAAAATCCTAAAGAGCTACACGGTTTTGGGCAGCAGCCTTGGGAGGCTAGATGGCTAAGTTCTACATGGTTCTTGAACCATCCAATGACATAAGCCATGTGCTTAACTAATGTGAACACACTTGGATATTTACTATCAAATTTAGACACTCAACCTCACTCACAAACAACCTCACGGCAGCAGCCCCCTCATTTTACACTCTTCAATTTCATTTTCACACTTATCCTAATCAAGCTTTCTATTTTCTCTCAAAACACCAAGAAACCAAGCAAACTTTCTCTTCCATTTTCTTTCCCCATTTTCGGCCAACAGCCAAACTCACACCACCAATCTTCTATAATTTTACCTCTTAGCTTTTCTTAAACCCAAATCATATTCTAAACACTTTTCCTTCACAAGGTTTTGCCAAAAACCTACTCTATCTAGTTCAATATCCAACCTTTTGTTCACTTTCAAAAGGGTAAGTTTTGATTCTTTGGTTCAAAGTTTGATTTTTAATTTTCCTAACCATGATTGTTCCATGGTTTTTCAATCTTAATGCTTGTATGTGTTTTTACTAATTGTTTAAGAATTATTAGGATTTTGTGTTGATTTTAAAGAAAATAAGGAAAAGGAGGAGACTAACCGATTATTGTCTTCAAGAGGTAAGAAGGAGATTTAATCTCATCAACCCTAAGTGGTGATGGGAAAATGGATTTGATTGTGTATGGAGTATCCATAAGGATTCATTTTTGTGGTTGTTTTGTTGTTTTTATTATTTGTTTGTGTGATTGTTTAAATGCTTTCCTATTTGTGATTTATTTTTGCTATGCATGTTTATAGCTTTAAAATATATTGTATGTATATTGTATGTGTTTATAGTTGTATGTGTTTATAATTGTGTAATTATTAAAGTAGGATGTGAATAACATGTAACGATTTGCATGAGTGTTCCAAAGAACACAAAAACAGGCTCACGTCCCTATCATCAAACAGAGAACCAAAATGTTCTCGACCATTTTCTAAATCACTGATTTAAAGAATCTAGGTAAAATAATGGATTTAAGAATGATATAGGTTAACTATGGCCAACATGCCATTTAATGTATAATTGAATGCCATTTTATTTTCTAAGATAGGTTATGTAATGGATTTACAAAATAAACTGATTCCAATGAATCTTTGTGAAAACAAAAGGAATAAATTTGGTTTTAGAAACCTAACTTAGCAGAATTTATTTTAAAGTAAGAAATAAATCAAACGCTTGAAAAATTCTAACGTAGAGTCACTCTTTAAGTTTTGAAGCGCGTTAGTAATTTTCAATGAGTAACTGATGGGTAAAAATTAAAATAAAATAGAATTTAGAGGAAAACGTTAAAAATACCTTATACTGATTTTATAGGCAAAATGCTGTCGAAATTTACTAAAATCAGACGAATAAAATGAAAAGATTCCATACTATATTTAGAACACAAGGAAAATACTCTACGTATTTTAAATGTACTAGATATAGTCTACACATATTTAAAATGATGATTTTAAGCTATTCGGTTAAGAAAACAAATTAAAAATCTTACGCGATTGAGAAAATGATTTAAAAACATTACGCAATGTTCAAAAATGTCAAAATATCTTTACGCGATTTAAAAACGTTTGTGAAAATAACGAGATTGTGAAAATGAGATAAATTTTCTTCACGATTAAATGATACAGTGAGTTTTGCTATCGGGCCAAAGTGGTGGACCCGGACATGTTGTGAGATAGTACTGTCAGGTGGGACAGGCTATGTTTTGGTGTATTGTGACTAAGGGCATTTTCATAATTATGGTAAAATATGGATATTAAGGGTATTTTTGTAATTTTAGATCATGTTTAGAGTGTTGTGCCAATTTGGTTGATAATAGGTGATTAATTGACGAGACGAATTACACCGTGTTTTGGTGTGATAGGCGTAGTGTGGTTCATTATATGAACTTGGAGGCATTAGTGTGCGGAGAATTCCACATGGGGACAGTGGGTTGCTCCTCTGGGCCGTGGTAACGGGCGACACACTAATGATCTTGACGAGCACTATTCTTAATCGAGATCTTGAGGAGACTACTAAGTACTATGCCTGTAGTGCACGATGTTGGACTGTGTACTACTACACGATGTTTGGACTGTGGGCTATAGACACGACGTTAGACAGTGCAATAGTTTGGTTGGGCAGCCATAAACTATTATTAGTTTCTATTCGGATCATTCTCTCAGATATTCGTGTTTAGCTCCATGGAGTAGGAACGAATCAGTGTGTGTGCATGCATTATCTGCATTTTACTGCTTACCATAATCTGTGATAAAATGTATGATTTATTGCTTTAATATATTATGCATGATATAATGGTATGTGTTATTTCAATATGTACTGTATTGTCATGTGCTATATTGTCATTTTCTTTATTGCCATGCGGGTAATGGTGTAGATTGTCTCACCTCTCTATATGTTTTCTCGATATTACTATATTATTTCCGTAAAGAGTTTGAGGAAGAAGAAGGGGAACAACCTCTTCAGATACAGTATCCGAACGAGCGACAGCCGGGCTAGCTGTACGAGGAAGAAGAGCCAGTAGACCATCCTTATCATCAAGACTGATTTTGAGATCATGGCATTGTCGGGAATCTTCGGTTTTGTGAGACTTGAGTTTCACGGAGGTTCTGAGGCCTGGCGTATGCTAGTGGATAGAGGGACAGTTGTATACATGGGACGTTTGACTGTGTCTCTATGTAGAGAGTATGATGGAGATGCCATATTTACTACTATGTTATATTTACATCTAGAGTTACCACTGACTCTTAGGCATTACTGGCAAGGAGTATTCCATGCGCCTAGTGAGCTCAGTAGTGAGTCAATATCCCGGACTCGTGTCTGTAGAGCTGTAGGATCTCTAAGATGTCAGCTTTTCGATGATCTTTCAGAGGATGATCCATCGGAGGGTTAGAAATCTTTCGAGATGCACTTGGGCAATACTATGTTTTAGTTTTATGTTGTCTTTTACTGCTTTGTTAAATACTTGTAGTTATAAATTATATGTGTACTAAAGAAAAATCATATATATTATAGCATGGTTATGTTTGTTTTATTTTGTGCTCTGTGTTATTTTATTTAATGTTATTTGTATAAAAGGAAAAAAAATTTAAAATTTACCACAAATATTATTTAAGTAACAAATATTTTACAACTTGGGTATGTATTTTATTTTATTTTATTGCATTCATAAATGTGACATCCCCACAAGGGTGTTACACTTAACTTAGTTCCGAATGCCTCTTGCAAGGTTCCTCAGAATCTAGATGTGAATCTAGGATCTCTATTTGAAACTATGCTTACGGGGACTCCGTGCAACCTAACTATCTCCTTCATATATAGCTGAGCAAATTTCTCTAGAGGATAGCTAGCTTTCATTAGTAAAAAGTGGGCAGATTTAGTTAATCTATCCATTATGACCTAAACTACATCAAAACCTTGTTGAGTCTTGGGTAGACCTATTACAAAGTCTATAGAAATCTTCTCCCATTTCCACTCTGGGATGCCTAAAGATTGTAATGGTCCTGCTGGCTTCTGGTGTTCAATCTTCACCTTTTGACAAACTAAACACCTTGCAACATACTCTGCTATGTCTCTCTTCATTCTAGATCACCAAAATATTTTCTTCAGATCTTAATACATCTTAGTGATTCTAGGATGAATGGTATACTTACTACTGTGAACTTCTTCTAGAATCCTTTCTTTGATCTTTGACTCTCTTGGAACACAAAGTCTGTCTCTAAACTTTATCATTCCATCATCAGTCATATGAAAATCCTCTAGGATTCCTAAAAAGATCTACTCACTAATGCCTCTTAGAGCTTCATCCTCCTTCTGTGCTTCTAAAATTGGAGTCCTTAAGTCATTTACTATGTCCACTCTACTCACAAAGTGACTTTGTGGCATCACAGTCACTGCTAGACTCAAATCTTTGAAACTTTCGACATGTTCACTCTCTTGGACCATCATTCAGGACACATGTAAGGATTTCCTACTTAGTGCATCAGCCACTACAATGGCCTTACCCGGATGATACTTTAACTCAAAGTCAAAATCCTTTAAGAATTTCATCCATCTTTTATGCCTCATGTTTAGCTCCTTCTGATCAAACAAGTACTTTAAACTCTTATGATCACTGAACACCTCAAATTGGACTCCATAGAGATAATGCTCTAAATCTTTAAGGTAAACACTATAGCTGCTAATTTCAAATCATGTGTAGGATAGTTTTCCTCATAAGGCCTTAACTACCTTGATGCATAGGCAACTACTCTCCTATTCTACATCAAAACACACCCTAATCCCATCTTTGAAGCGTCACAAAAGACCTTAAAGTTCTCATAGGGATCCGAAATCACTAACACTAGCACAGTGGTCAACCTAACACACTTTAACTCTTGAAAACTATTCTCACAGTCTAGAGTCCACTCAAAAGTACTACCCTTCCTAGTCAACCTAGTCAAAGGCAGCGCTAACTGAGAAAAACCCTTGATGAACCTTCTATAGTACCCAGCTAGGCCTATAAAGCTCTTGATCTCGGTCATAGTGGTGGGTCTCTCGCATTGCAACACTGCTTCTACTTTGTTGGGTCCACTGCAATTCCTCCTTTAGAAATAATATGGCTTAAAAACTAAACTTTCGTTAGCCAAAACTCACACTTGGACAATTTAGCAAACAATTTATTTTCCTTTAGGACATCTAAAACTATCCTTATATGCTGCTCATGCTCTTCCCTTGTCTTTGAATAGATAAGGATGTCATCAATAAACACTACCACAAACTTGTCTAGGAAAAGTCTAAAAACTTTGTTCACGTAATCCATAAACACTGCTAGAGCATTCGTTAACCCAAAGGACATCACAAGATACTCATAATGCCCATACCTAGTTCTAAAAGCGGTCTTAAGGATATCCTCTCCCTTAACTCTAATTTGTTGATAACTAGATCTCAGATCAATCTTGGAAAACACTAAAGCTCCTCTTAATTGATCCATCAAATAATCTATTCTAGGCAACATATACTTGTTCTTGATGGTTACCTTATTCAACTGCCTGTAGTCAACACATAATCTCATGGTACCATTTTTCTTTTTCATAAGCAATAATGGTGCTCCCCACAGAGAAACACTAGGCCTAATGAATTGTTTGTCTAACAACTCCTCTATCTATTTCTTAAGTTCAGCTAACTCTAGGGGTGTCATCCTATAGGGTGCTATAGATATAGGTCCTGTACCTGGCACTGAATTTATAGTAAACTCTATTTCTCGCTCCAGTGGCTACTCAGCTACGTCACTCAGAAACACCTCAAGGTATTCCCTCACCACGGGTATACTGGCTAAGCTCTGCTTAACCTATACATCTAATGAGAAAAGAAGAACATATCCTAGAGCTTATTCTACCAAACAGTGATTGACTTGATTAACATTGAGATAGGCAGACTCTGAAGAAACAACTCTGGTAAGAACATCAAACAGAAAAACTAGAGTCTTATCTGAACAATTCAAGACCACATGATTGGATGACAACCAATCCATACCAAGAATGACATCTATGTCCACAAAGGGTAAACAAATAAGGTTTACAAGAAAAACTCTATCCTCGATTCTTATATATCAGTCAAGAGACACTTTTGAAGTTATGATTGACTTACCGGTGGGTGTGGAAATAGATAAGTCATATGGTAACTTTGATATAGGCATATCCAACATTCTTACACAATCATAAGAAACAAAGGAGTGGGATGCTCCTGAATCATACATGACATTTAAAAGATGATTACAAATTATGCTTTTACCTTGGATGAGGTTAGAAGACTAGGCCACCTCTGTTTCGCCTAGAGTATAAACTCGTCCCTTGGCTAGCGGCTTTGGGTTAGGTGCATCTTCCCTGTTCTGTGGACAATCCTTGGAGAAATGTCCTGGTTATGCACACGTATAACACACAAATTGGCTAGCCAAGCACTTGCCTCCATGTGCTTTCCCACATTTATTGCATTGAGGTACCTTGGACCCCTTCTTGCCTTTTCCTTTAGGGTTACTTGCTTTAGAAGTACCTTGCTTGTTCCTGTCATCCTCTCGCTTCCTCTTTGGGACGTCTTGTACCCTTTCCTCTGATGGAGGGCTGTCAGATCTTGACTCCACAATCCTACATTTGTTGACCATAGCAAGAAAGTCCCTAATATCCATAGGTCTCACCATGCTCTTGATCTCACTTCTCAAACCTTTCTCAAATTTCAAGCATTGCTATTTCTCGTGATAACGAAAATGTGAAGAGAACTTTGACAACTCGTCAAACTTGGCCACATACTGGCCTACAGATATGCTTCATTGTTTTAACTGTATAAACTCCACTTCCTTGGCCTCATGTAGAATTTGATGGAAAAACTTCTCCAGAAAAGTTGTCTTGAAAACTTCCCATGACATCGGGTTTTCTGAGGCTTCCTATGAACATCCAATTTTGTCCGGGGCATTTTGTAAAAATAAAAAAAAAATAAAAAAATAAAATAAAATAAAATAAAAAAAGACTCATCTTTCAACCCATATGCCAAACACTTATCCTAAACAAATCCCATCAGTTATCCTAACCCTTAAGCACTTATCCTAAACAAACTACATCCATCATCCTAATTCCCAAACACTTATCCTAACTATCCTAAACCAACCATAACTCATTCTCAATAGACTGCATCACTTATCCTAAACATACCCCATCATTTATCCTAAACAAATTCCTAATCTCATTTTAACTCAAACTCTTCAACCTAATCTCCTCCTATAAAACACCTAACCCACAATCAGAACAGATACTCAGAACCTATACTCAGAACTTGACTTATTTTTTAGCCTTAAACTCACCTCTGCTTACTTCTTTCACTCACGTTGCCTTCCCTACATTCTTCTGCCAAAGTTCCAAGCACCCATATACCTTCATCATCACCAATCTCATCCCTCCATAACTTCAACCCCTGCCTTTCACCACCGCAAACTCCACCAACTCGGAACCCACTTCATAATCTCAGCCAAACCATTAAACATAAACCTAACAACCATAAACCCATCAACAACTTCATCATCAGCATCCCCTTAACCAAGTTGCCACCCCCTTAGACATTACCATCTTCATCACTGAACCAGAAAACCATCCCGGACTGACTCGTGTCGCCTAGCCGATGGAACCAAACCGGAATAACTACATCCAGCTAGCCATACCTGCGTCGCGAACTCAGATCTAGCGTCTGCCATCTTCACACTTCCACCTAGGCACTATCGAGGCCATCAAACGGCCATCGATCCCAGCAACGGACGTGCTGTTCTGTTGATCCCTTCCCATCCCACCGTGTTCAACTCACTGCAGCACCAGGTCCGAGAGCCAGCCGCGCGCCGCTCGTTGTCAAGCCTGCCGCCGTCTAGTGCAGAACTACCGGTGCACTGCACCGTGCAACTCACATCTTCAAGCCGAACCAAACCTAGCTCCGCTTTGTCGCTGTCGTATCTTTGTTACGACAAGTTGCAGCTCCAATCCAGACCGGCACCGTTGTGCCTTTGTCCTCACCCTCCGCCGGCCGACCGTCGCTCTCCTTGATTCTCTAGGTGTTTTCGGCAGAATCATCACAGAAGGAGAAAACGAAATAACCCCCCTTTTTGTCTGGACCGTGAGTTTTCTTTCTATTTTTTATTTTTGTTTTGAGTGAACTGGGCCTGTTGGGCCAATTAAAGGCTAAAAAAAAGGGAAAAAAGGGAAGAAGGAAAGGATAGTGAATTGGGCCTGATGGGCCAATTAAAGGGTAAAAAAAAGGAAAAAAGGGAAGAAGGAAAGGATAAATTTAAAATAATAAGAATAATTTTTTTAAAAATAATAATAATAATAATAATAATAATATGAGTTACCCGAGTTGCAATGACTTGTAACCCTTGTATTTTATAATCATCCGAGTTGTGACAACTTGATGATGATGATGATGATGATGATGATTATTATTATTATTATTATTATTATTATTATTATTATTATTATTATTATTATTATTATTATTATTATTATTATTATTATTATTGTTGTTATTATTGTTATTATTATTGTTATTATTATTGTTATTATTATTGTTCTTATTATTATTCTTATTATTATTGTTATTATTATTCTTGTTATTCTTATTCTTGTTATTCTTCTTATTGTTATTATTGTTATTATTATATTATCATTATCATTATTATTATTATTATTATTATTATTACTATTATTTTGTTTTCAATTTTTTTAAGTTAAATCGCTAATTGATGATGATGATGATTATTATTATTATTATTATTATTATTATTATTATTATTATTATTATTATGATTATTATTATTATTATTATTATTATTATTATTATTATTATTGTTCTTATTATTGTTGTTATTATTATTGTTCTTATTATTGTTATTATTATTGTTATTCTCATTCTTGTTATTCTTATTCTTGTTATTCTTCTTATTGTTGTTATTGTTTTTATTATCATTATTATCATTATCATTATTATTATTATTATTATTATTATTATTATTATTATTATTATTATTATTATTATTTTTGTTTTCAATTTTTTAAGTTAAATCGCTAATTGATAATTTTAAATAAAAGTTTTGTAACAAATTTGATAATCAGTGGGTGACATCTCTAGCGTGATACGAGTTTCACCTATTCAACCCTTAATTTGAATAACTGAGTCGCGGCGGCTTGTTAATTCAAATTTTCAAAGTTTTTTTTTTAAAATCAACCGACCCACGATTATTTTCTAAAGAACTGCGTGACTTTGAGTTTCTCATTCCACTTGAGGATACGTAGGAGCGAGACTCTTATTCTGTCAAGCCAAAAATTAATTTTTCATAATTTATTTGTATATCTCATTTATTTTATTTTATTTTATTTTACAAAAAGGTGTAAAATAAATATTTTCAAGGATTATTAAGAATTTGCATAATTAATTTAAGGTACCGTCTTAGTACGGGTGTATTAGAGGTGCTGTGGGGTTAAGTTTCCACCATTCCCTATGCATAACCAACTCCCGAATCCAATCTGATTTCAAAGACCATTTTTCTTGGGTTTTCCAATTTTTCCTAATAAAAATAAAATAAAATTGGTGGTGACTCCTAATTAATTTTAAATTGCTATATCCGCCGCGATATCGGTCGCGACAGATGGCGACTCCACTAGGGACACTTGAGAGTCAAGCCTATACAAGTTGGTTATGCAACATTTTTTGTGATCTTTATATGTTTGTTTTACCCTTTTTATTTTATTTGATTTTTGTTTTTATATTTGTCTTTATTATGTAAACTTTAGGGTAGAAAACTTTTAAAGTTTGTTTGTTGCTTTGTTTTGTAGGAATATGGGTAGTCTTTAGGATTATAAAGGTTCGTACGCTCCCTACACCCACTGCATCTACACGTGTAATGCACACATTCGAGTGGGGCCCTATACTCGGGTTTGAGTGAAGCTTAAGTAAGGCAGAAGTTGCGTAGTGGTAGCCATTTTGGATGTACATCTTGTTTGATTATTGCAAAAACCTCATCTAGAGTGTGCCTTTTTCATGAATGTCCCACACCTAGTGGTTCACCCACTATTTCGTGGTCAACATTCAGAAATAGGACTTGACTCTAGAGACCTCTAAAATAGAAGAGCCACCGCATGGAAGTTCTCACGAACCAGAAAGACTCTTAGACCTTTAGGATAGAATTCCCAAGTTTAAGGCAACCCCATTTGGACACAAAGGGAGCACACCTTTCATTACCTTTAGATTTATCCATATCTTGTGAGTTGTTTAGTCCTTTAATGTGACAAACCATACTTATGTCCTTCTTAAAAAAAAATTTCCAAAAAGAGGAGGTGAGTCATTATTAAAGGACCAACAACTCGCTCACTCATTATTACATCACAAGTCATCATTTTTTGCATCATGTTTTGTCCAAAAAACCATGCATTGATGATTCTTATGTGTTAAATTCAAGTTTGTCAGGGGACTATTGAAACTAAGCACCTAAGAATTAACAGTGAGTATCTTTGATTAATAATGGAACATGTCATGGGATCAGATCACAATGAGGCCATTTTGAAAAAGACCTTGCGACTTAAGGCTAATGAAGTTGACACAGAAAGCCTGTTGAGTTTGGGCCGAATGTTGAAGAAGACACAACGCCTGACTTTCACTGCAAGATATAAGAAGATCCTAAATCTGTTAGAGGTGGATGTACAGGTAGAAGCTATTACCGCGCTAGCCCAATTCTACGACCAACCATTGCGTTGTTTCACGTTTCAAGATTTTCAGTTGGCCCCTACCTTAGAAGAGTTTGAGCAGATCTTGGGCTTACTGTTGGAAAAGGAAAAAGTCATACCTCTATATAGGCCACCATGCATCCATGCCAACTATAGCAGACGTCTTGAAGATTTATGTAAAGGATCTGCAAAAAGTAAAGCAAAATAGGAAAGTAACAGAGGGATTCCCAAGGAAATACTTAGAAGAGCACATGCGCCACCTAGCCAAAGTTGAAGACTGGAATACCTTTATGGATGTGTTAGCCCTCACTATTTATGGCAGCATCCTATTCCTGAGTAATAAAGACTTGATAGATTTTGTAGCAATAGATGTGTTTTTTGCTCGAAGGAATAATGCTGCTAATCCTGTCCTAGCCCTTCTTGCTGATGTTTATTATACTCTGAATTTCTGCCATGAAAAGAAGGGTAAGCGGATCTTATATTGTCTACCGATGTTATTCGTATGGCTCACAAGTCACATGTTCAAAAGGGACTACGAGGATCCATGTCCCATTACAAGTCTCAAGATGCTCAAGTTGAAAGCCAAGAACAGCCGCGAATGGGCCGAAGAATTGGTCAAACTTGAGGAAAAGGAAATTGTATGGTACCCACGGCGTAAAGAAGGGCAAACAGTGGTCTATCAGTGTGAAGGCTTTCCTAATGTTCCTCTCATGGGTACTCGGGGATGCATAAACTACAACCCCGCCCTGGCATTGTGACAACTAGGCTATCCTATGATGGGGCCACCGTCAGAATTGGAAATCACTCCTTTTGTCTATGATATGCAGATGGAGTGTACTGAGACACTTAGGAGAGTGCGAGACGCTTAGAAGAAAGTTATCAGAAAGGGTAAAGAGCTAGGAGTCAGAAGCTGCGGGGTTAAAGAAAGTTATCAGAAAGGGTAAAGAGCTAGGAGTCAGAAGCTGCGGGGTTAAAGAAAGTTATAGGCAATGGGTTAAGAATAGGGCTCAAGAAGTCAAGTTACCCTTTAAAATCCCAGTAACATCTACAATCAGTAAATCTCTGCCTCCGACTTCGATAGAGGATGAAGAAATAAAAGAAAGGTTAGCAGAAACCAACAAAGAAAAAAAGAAATTAGAAATAGAGTTGGAAAAGGTTCGCCAGGCATGTGCAGTTTTAAAGCGTGAAAATGCTAAGAAAAACGATGCTCTCGAAAAAGTAAACAAAAGGCAAAGGACAGAGCAAGATAGTATTTCAAAAATCAAAAGATGTTTAGAAGCTGTAAATAAGGAACTAGGGCTCCGAGGGTAGGAAAGAGATAAGGCTCTGGAAAAAAACCAACAACTCAAGGAGTTGCTCGTAATTACCAAAGCAGCATAGAATAATGCTCTTCAGCAAGCAGATAGTATGAGGCAACAAATGAAGGCAGTGTCAGCAAGATATGAAGACGTGATCAGAATTAAGAGGTTGCGCATTGTCAAAGAGATTGCAGGGTATGAAGCAGCATTGCGACAGGGACAAGAGGATTTGCAGAAAATGATAGATCATGCAAGACAACAAGACGAGGACATTAATGGATGGAAAGAAGAAGTCCATTTTTGGAGAGACCAATTCTCGAAACTGGCATGCCTAGCCAACACGGTAATTGCGGACATTCCGTATTACTTAAAGGTGGCAGATAAGATGGTCGATCCTCTTAAGACTTTGGTAGAGATCAATAACTTTATTGAATATTGTAAGAATCTTATTGGACAAATGAAGCAGATGATCAGGGTGCAGTCGTTTGAGAAGGAGGAATTAGACTAGACAATGATGTATTTCAAGTAGAGTGGAAATGATGTACTCCTCTTAAAAGATGTTGATGATTCTTTTGAATAAAGTATGCCTTTTTATTTTTTCGATCCTATGTTGTACTGAAGATCCACTACTTTTGAATGAGACGTTCTAAGTAATGGTCATGACAAACTTTTGAACGAGACATTCTAAGAAACAGTCATGATAAGTAAAGATCAAAGATACTCACTCAAATTTGCCCAACACAAATTAACAATGGTCCTTTAACAAATCAATAATAATCATGGTTGTTTTAATAAATTGTACTTTGATTGTTCACAGGAAATTTAGAACCATTGCGCGACCAAGGAATGAAGACACCAATCAAACCCGTGTTTATAACACAAGGGCTCGAATAAGGTTGCTTGCAGCGATGGCAGCTGAAAACGAAGGTAGGAACCTAAGTTTGGAAGTAGATGAAGTGAAAGGAAGGGTGAATGAGGTGACAGAATCTCAAAGAAGAATTGAGGAAATGTTGTCAGCCATGAGGGAAACCCTCACCTTGATGGGGGCAGTTGGAGGTGCAGGAGTAACTGGGGCACACTCACATCCACTGAATACCACTTCCATGAGGACAAACCCTGGAGTCACTACTGAGATACCTTATATGGGAGGAACCTCAAACACTACATCAGTAGTGATTCCTGTTGGAGAAGGATATCATTCATTGGAAGGTACTCGTAATGAGGTTCATGGTAATACTGAGTCCACGTGGGAACCGCCACATATGATGACAACGGGATTTCCTACCGGTACTGGACACGCAACTGTTCAAAATGACAAGATGAAAAAAGAGTGGATGGAAAAGATAGAAGAGCAAATCAAGGCGATCAAGGGTCCTAGCACCTACGGTCCCCTTGGGATAGAAGAATTGTGCCCAACTGCTAACATTGTCGTCCTCAAGGATTTCAAAGTCCCAGAATTTATCAAGTATGATGGGAGCACCAACCCTTTTTTCCACCTCAAAACTTACATTACCAAAATGTCCATTTGGTCAAGGGATTGGAAGTTCCTCGTCAGTTTTTTTCATGAAAGTTTGACTAGGCTTGCTTTGGAGTGGCGTATCCAACAGGACCTTTCAAAAATCTCCTTTTGGGATGACTGGGCAAATTTTTTTATAGGACAGTATCGATTTAATTTAGATACAGCCCCAACTTGGGAGCAGTTGGGAACACTACAGAAGAAAAATAAGGAGATATTCAAGCAATATGCCCAGAGGTGGAGAACTCTTGCAGCCCAAGTGCAACCGCCATTAACTCTGACAGAAATGTGCTCATACTTCTTGGGAACTTTAGAAGCTCCTTATATTAGGACAATGGCGGGTGCCGTTTATCGAGACTTTGCTGATTTAATTGCTGTTGGAGAAAAAATTGAAATTTTGGTAAAGGCTGGAAAATTGCCAGCTGGCAATAATGAAAGTAGTTTTAAGAAGGGGTTTCCCCATAAGAAAAAGGAGTCGGAAGTGAGTTATGTACAAAATCTTCTGCCTTTATGACCCCGATATTCACCACCTTATCCTACATACCGAGCACCCCCATATAACCCAAACATTTACCCTTCTTATTAGACACCTGCACTGTCCCATCTACCTGGCCTAACTGCCCCTCCCACGAATACACCTCAAACCCAGCCACTCCAAATCAACAATATTCCTATACCTCAACCATATACACTGAATCGCCCAATCTATACTCAGTACCCACCTCCACCTCCACAAAATTTCCCAAGCTACTCACAATCTTGACCAAACTTCCAAAATCAAGGACGTTTCCATCCCCAAAACCTACCCCCTTTCCCAAAATTGTCCATCTCAAATGCAGATTTGTTCCAAAGGTTGTTTGATGCTCACCTCATCTCCACGAATCCTGTACATCCTCTACAACCACCATTTTTGGCATGGTACAACCCGAATTTAACTTGCAAGTACCATATGGATATCCCAGGGCACTCAATCGAAGACTGTGAGTTTTTCAAGATGCCGGTAAGAAAGCTTATTGCTTGTGAAAAATTAGATATTCAAGAGGAGACTGGACCTAGTATTGTCAACAATCCAATTCCTAATCATGGTGAAAGGAATATAGTAAATGCTTTAGAGATAGAAGGAACTCTAATAAGGAATGCCATGAACCTGCGCATGCCGATGACTCAAATAGTTAAGGGGTTAAAGAAAGCAGGTTATGTTATCACAGCACCAGCTTCATCAGTAAAAGAAGCGGAGAGGTATGATGAAGAATCAAGGTGTATTTACCATTATGGGAAAATAGGACACGATATTGAGAACTGTTAGGACTTCAGGATTCGAGTCTAGGGGTTACTCACTTTGGGAATAATATAAGCCAGACAAGGGGTAGCTTTCTCTGAAGAAGTCAGTGTGGTAGAACGCTTTGTGTTGAAGGTGCCACCTCTCAACCAAACCCCGGCACCAGGGAAAGTAATTGTGACAGTTAAAAAGCCAATGTCGTTTGCTTATGATGATACTCATTCAGTACCATGGAATTATGAAGCTAAGGTGGAAATGAAGGGGGTCGGGGAAGAGACTTCAAAGCCCCGAGTTGCTGAGATACTCTAAGATGAAGGGTATATGACTAATATAGTTACAAGGAGTGGGCGATGCTATGGCCCAGTAGAAGTAGAGAAGAAACAGAATGTTAAAGAATGGGGTAAAGAGAAAAGTACAAGAGAAGAGGAGAGAGGGAAAGAAGAGGAAGAAGAATTTTTGAAGATCATGAAACAAAGTGAATACGATGTGATGGAACAATTGAAGAAGACTCCAGCAAGGATATCCCTTCTGTCACTCATTTTGACATCCGAGTTACATCGAAAAGCGTTGCTAAGAGTACTAAATGAGGCTTATGTCAAACCTGATATTACCCTTGAGAATGTTGTCAGCATGGTGGACCCGGTAAAGTATGTCAACATGATCACATTTATGGATGAAGAGATCACCTCTCAGTCTGAGAAAAATCCACGGGCCTTACACATAACCCTTAAATGCAAAGGGTATATAGTTGCAAAGGTTTTGATTGATGGGGGGTCTGCGCTAAATATCCTACCGAAGTCGACTCTAACCTCATTATCAATAAGTGAGGATGAACTATCACCTCAAGAAATTATGGTGTGAGCCTTTGATAGAAATAGGAGAGGCATTTTAGGAGAGATGATGTTGCTATTAGAGATCGGTCTAAGTAATTTTTAGGTATTGTTCCAAGTTATGAACATTGAGCCTGGTTACACTATGCTCCTAGGGAGACCATGGATCCATGTTGTTGGTGCTGTTCTTTCTACACTACACCAGAGTGTTAAATACATCGAGAATGGGTCAGTTATTACTATACACGGAGAAGAAGAAATCATGGTGTCAAAACCAGTTTTAGTGCCGTATATAGAAAGTGCAGAGAAAGATGAGGAGAATTTGTGGCACAGCTTTGAGGTAGTTGAAACTGAACTCAGTGGGGGTGAACCCTCGATGCAAACTATGAATCAGGTGGTGGCCTGAATTATGACTAATAATGGGTACCAGAAATGAAAAGGCCTGGGCTCAAAATTGCAAGGAACTCGGACACTGATTTCATTTCCAGAAAAACTAGACAAGTTCGGATTGGGGTACGAAGCAGCTCTGGAAGAGAGAATAGAGAATATGACTTTGGGGAAAAGGAGCGATAAGGGCGAAATGAAGCATATTCCTTACCTGAGGGAAACATTCCCGGTGCCAACCAAGGTAATCATGCCTGAAGAAGTCATTTGTCCCCAATACTGTCTTACTATCAATGCATTGCATGAAGAAGGCCTTGAAGAGTACAAAGTAATCCGGCCTTTCACTGAAGAGGAGTCGTTGAAGAACTGGCAATCTGAATCAATGATTGATGTTATTGCTTCCAAGTAATTGTCTAGTCATGCTGTAACAAGAAGATTTTTGTGTCTAGCTATGTTTTTATCTTATATTTATGTTATTTGAGACAATTAACTAAATAAAGTTGCATGTTTATTTAGCATTCCTCTGTGTCACTCTCTTTGCTTATCTTCCTTTTTTTACATTTATTAGTTTTCTTTTCCTGTGTTTCTCTTTAAAAAAAAAGACTTCTTGCTCTTGCTTTATCATTTCTACTCTATTTTATCTTTCCAACTCCCCACAAATTACTTTCCAGGGATGTGAGTTTTGTAGAAAGTTCGTCTCATGAAAGGGACCTTGAAAACTTGTCAATTGATTCCCCTACAACGTTTGATGAATAGGATCCTAGATTTGGTGAAGAGGAAGAGATTGTTGAAGAATTTGAAAAAATGCTGGAATACTCAGAGAGGAAGTTTGATGTGGACAATGAGGTAATAGAAGTAATAAGCATGGGAACAGAAGAAGACAAGAAGAAGTTGAAAATAGTAGATAATCCTGAGCGTATAGAAATGGTGGCACTATTGAGGGAGTTCCATGATATGTTCACATAGTCCTATAGAGATATGCCTGGATTAGACCTTAAAATAGCGTAACATAAAATTCCATTATACCCAGATGTAGAAGTGAAAAGGCAAAAGTTGAGAAGAATGCATCCTGATATGTCACTAAAGATCATAGAAGAAGTGACTAAGCAATTAGAAGCTGGATTTATAGAGGTGTCAAGACACCCGCAATGAGTAGCAAATATTGTGCCAGTACCAAAGAAGGATGGGAAGGTCAGGATGTGCGTGGATTATAGAGATCTAAATAAGGCCAGTCCAAAAGATGATTTCTCGCTCCCCCATATTGATGTTCTTGTTGACAATACAGCAGGAAATCATAGGTTCTCGTTTATGGACGGGTATTCTGGGTATAATTAGATCCCTATGGATGTTAATGACAAAGAAAAGATGACTTTTATTACACCTTGGGGAACCTTTTGTTACACAGTAATGTCCTTTGGATTGAAGAATGCTGGGGCTACCTATCAACGTGCTATGGTTGCATTATTTCATAATATAATGCATAACGAAATTGAGGTTTTTGTAGATGATATGGTAGCCAAATCCAAAGAAAAGGAAAGTCATGTAACGATTTTATGAAGATTATTTGAAAGACTCAGGAAGTATAAGTTAAGGCTCAATCCTAATAAATGCGTCTTCGGAGCATCTACTGGAAAATTACTCGGATTCATCGTTAGCAGAGAAGGGATAAAGGTGGATCCGGATAAGGCAAAGGCAATACAAGAGATGCCTCCTCCTAAGATAGAGCGTGAAATGAGAAGTTTTCTCGGGAGACTTAATTACATCGCTAGATTCATTGCTAACTTGACCAGCACCTGTGAGCCTATATTCAAGTTATTGAAGAAGCATCAGCTGGGCGAATGGGATGAAGAATGTCAAGAAGTTTTTGATAAGATAAAGGCTTATTTGATGAATCCTCCTGTGTTGGTACCCCCTACACTAGGTCGTCCTTTGATTTTATACCTGACCGTACTGTCAACCTCAATGGGGGCAATGTTGGGGCAGCACGATGAATCAGGAAAAAAGGAGCAGGCGATTTATTACCTGAGTAAGAAGTTTAATGACTGTGAAGCCCGTTACATGGCCATTGAGAAGACTTGTTGTGCTATAATATAGACCTCCAAACGGCTAAGGCAGTACATGCTCTATTACACCACTTGGTTGATCTCCCGAATGGACCCTTTGAAGTACATATTTGAAAGCCCTCATGTCTCATTAAGGGTTTCAAAGTGGTAAGTGATATTATCAGAGTTCGATATCAAGTTTATGACTCAGAAATCCATCAAAGGAAGTGCAATTGCGGATCATTTAGCTAAAAACCCTCTTGAGGGTGAACAACTAATGACATCCGAGTTCCCTGATGGAGAAATATTGATGGCAGAAGGAGAGGAAGAAAAAGAGGAGTCTATGTAGAAGATGTATTTTGATGGAGCAGTCAATATATATGGCAGTGGCATAGGAGCTGTTGTTGTTTCGCTAGACGAAAAACAATATCCAGTTGCTATTAAGCTAGATTTTGAATGCACTAATAATGTTGCGGAATATGAGGCCTGTGCTAGTGGTTTACAAGTGGCAATTGATTTGGGGATCAAGCAATTAAAAGTATTCAGAGATTCGACACTTATCATTTATCAAGTGAATGGTGAATGACAAACTAAAGACCCAAAGTTGGTGCCCTATCAAAAGTATTTGACTAAGTTGACTGAGAAGTTTGAAGAGGTGACCTTTTCCCATATGGCTCGAGACATGAATCAGTTTGCTGATGCTTTGGCCACTTTGGCCGTAATGACTAAGTTGGATATCCACAATAATGTCCAACCCATCCAAGTAAAAGTACATAGTGAGGCCGCATATTGTGCCAATGCGGAGGGCGAGCCAGATGGTAAACCTTGGTATCATGATATCAAGCAGTATATCCAACATAGAGAATACCCAACTGGGGCAAGTGAAGTGAATAAGAAGACTATCCGCCGGTTGGCAATGACCTTTTTCTTGAACGGGGAGTTTTTATACAAGAGAAGCCATGATGGCACCTTACTTAGATGTGTGGATGCTCATGAAGCTCGTTTAATCATGACTGAAGTCCATGAAGGAATCTGTGGGACTCATGCTAATGGTCATATGATGGCGCAAAAAACTTTAAGGAGTGGTTATTATTGGTCCACCATGGAAACGGACTGCATAGAATATGTTCGAAAGTGCCATAAATGCCAGATATATGCAGATCGAGTCAATGCACCTCCATTCCCCTTGCACAATATGGTATCGCCATGGCCTTTCTCCATGTGGGGAATAGATGTCATTGGGCCAATTAACCCCAAAGCTTCCAACGGTTATCGTTTCATTTTAGTGGCAATTGACTATTTCACTAAGTGGGTAGAAGCTTGCTCGTATGCCAATATTACTCAAAAGGTATTTTTGAAATTCCTCAAGAGGGATATTGTCTACAGATATGGAATCCCAAAAAGGATAATCATTGATAATGCTGCTAATCTCAATGGTGCCGAGATTAAGAAGTTCTGTGAAAATTTCAAAATCAAGCATCATAATTCAGCCTCCTACAGGCCTCAGATGAATGGTGCGGTTGAGGCCGCAAATAAGAATGTGAAGAAAATTGTGGTTAAGATGGTTGTGAACTACAAGGACTGGCACGAAATGTTACCCTACGCTTTGCACGCGTATCGTACCAATATACGTTCAAGCACTGGAGCAACACCTTTTTCTTTGGTGTATAGGATGGAAGCTGTCTCTCCCATAGAAATTGAAATTCCTTCTTTAAGAGTGTTGATGGAAGCAGAGCTGGAGGAATCTGAATGGGTGAATACACGACATGAGCAGTTGAATATGATAGAAGAAAAGAGACTGACAGCTATTTGTCATGGACAGTTGTATCAAAGCAAAATGGCCAGAGCCTTTAATAAAAAAGTCCATGCTAGAGAATTCTGTTCAGGAGATTTAGTATTGAAGAAGATTCTCCCTAATCAAGAGGATGTTAGAGGAAAATGGGCTCCGAGTTATGAGGGTCCTTACATCATCAAGCAAGCATTTTCTGGAGGGGCTTTAATTTTGCAAAATATGGATGGAGAAGAATTGCCAAGGCTAGTAAATACTAATGTTGTCAAGAGATTCTATGCCTAAAAAAAAAAAGAGAAAGCTCATTAGGTTAAAAACCCGAAAGGCGACCTAAGCAAAAGTTAGAGTAAAAAAAAAGGAGAAAGAAAAAGTCTGTTAGGTCGAAAACCCGAGAAGGCGACCTAAGCAAAAGTTAGGGCAAATAAATAGGCAAAATCTCAAAGAAAGGAGGTTTAACACTCCAAACTGGGGTAATTTTTATTCTGCATTCAATTGGCCATACTGGGCCAAAAATGTCTGAAAGATTAAAGGGAAAATGTGTTGAAGAAGGTAGCAACAGAGACAGCAGTTGGATTATCAAACGATTGCAGGGAATCAATTGAATGAGGAACAAGGAACCAAAACTGGGGCAAATTTTCTTTTCCTTGCAATTTTCTTTTGTTTCTATGCTTACATTTTTCAAGCATTCGTCTTACCAACTATTCATGTACAATCATATTGCCAAAGTAATAAAAAGAAGTTTGTTCATTCAACGAATTTCTATCCATTCATGAATGTATGTTTAACTAATTAAGTTATATCTCAAATAATATAAATTTAAGGTCAACAGCTTGATTCTGACATTTCTACAATAATCCTTCAATGATTGAGCTAGATTGAAAGATCTCAGTAGCTCAAAGTATAGTTTGTAATGTGACATTTGGTCGAAGTAATTTGTTGCCAAGAAGGAAAGGAAGAGTTGAAAAAGAAATGAAGAAAATGAAGAAGAAAAAAGGTTAAGAGGATTCTGAGATAGCCAAAGGGTCTGATGAAGAAAAGCAGGTGAATAAGGGTTTGATTGGTCAAAGCTTTCTAAAGTCGTCGCTGGTTCGAATGATTAAGAGAAAAAAAAAGAAAAAGAAAAAGAAAAAAAAGAGAAAAAAGATAAAAGAAAAAAAAAGGAAGAAAGATAAAAGAAAAAAGAGAAAAAAAGAGAGAAGAAAAAAATTTTAAGACATTGTCTACCTGTCATGAATATTTCCTTTGCATTTTAAGTTTTTTTTGAGTGCATCGGTTCTATACATTTGCATTTTAAGTTTTTGAGCGCATCAACTCCTTACATTTGCATTTTAAGTTTGGAGCGCATTGGCTCCTTGTCTTTACTTTTTGAGTGCATCAGCTCCTGTCTTTTACTTTTGAGCGCATCAACTCCTGTCTTTTACTTTTGAGCGCATCGACTCCTATCTTTTACTTTTTGAGCACATTGGCTCCCTATCTTTTAATTCTTGTCTTTTATTTTTTGAGTGCATCGGCTCCTGTCTTTTACTTTTGAGTGCATCGGCTCCTGTCTTTTACTTTTGAGCGCATCGACTCCCGTCTTTTACTTTTTGAGCGCATCGGCTCCCTGCCTTTTAATTCCTATTTTTTACTTTTTGAACACATCAGCTCCCTGTCTTTTAATTCCTGTCTTTACTTTCGAGCACATTGGCTCCTATCTTTTACTTTTGAACACCTTGGCTCCTATCTCTTACTCTTGAGCGCATCGGCTCCTGTCTTTACTTTTGAGCGCATCGGCTCCTGTCTTTTACTCTTGAGCGCCTCGGCTCCTGTCTCTTACTCTTGAGCGCATCGGCTCCTGTCTTTACTTTTGAGCGCATCAGCTCCTGTTTTTTAATTTTGAGCGCCTCGGCTCCTGTCTCTTACTCTTGAGCGCATCGGCTCCTGTCTTTTTACTTTCGAGCGCATCGGCTCCGCTCTTTTACTTTTGAGCGCCTCGACTCATGTCTCTTACTCTTGAGCGCATCGGCTCCTGTCTTCTATTTTCGAGCTCATCGGCTCCTATCTTTTACTTTTGAGCACCTCGGCTCCTATTTCTTACTCTTGAGCATAATCAGCTTCCTGTCTCTTGCTTTTGAGCGCATCGGCTCCTGTCTTTTAAGTTTCTATCATTGAGCGTATCGCTCTTTGCATTGTTTTGTTTCTTTTCGCTCCCGAACAAAATTCGAGTTCATATCTTTACTCATTCCTTACCATGATAAAATGAAAAACTACGATTATTCTTTTTTATCTAGTAAGAAACAAGTAAAGAGGGGCAACTGTGAACACCCAATTTTGTCTGGGGTATTTTGTAAAAATAAAAAAAAAGATAAAAAGATAAAATAAAATAAAATAAAAAAAGACTTATCTTTCAACCCATATGCCAGCACTTATCCTAAACAAATCCTATCAGTTATCCTAAACAAACTCCATCAATCATCCTAATTCCCAAATACTTATCCTAACTATCCTAAACCAACCATAACTCATCCTCAATAGACCGCATCACTTATCCTAAACATACCCCATCATTTATCCTAAACAAACTCCTAATCACATTTTAACTCAAACTCTTCAACCTAATCCCCTCCTATAAAACACCTAACCCACAATCAGAATAGATACTCAAAACCTATACTCAGAACTTGACTTATTTTTGAGCCTTAAACGCACCTTTGCTTACTTCTTTCACTCACATTTCCTTCCCTACATTCTTCTGCCAAAGTTCCAAGCACCCATATACCTTCATCATCACCATTCTCATCCCTCCATAACTTCAACCCCGCCTTTCACCACCGCAAACTCCACCAACCGGAACCCATTTCACAATCCGAGCCAAACCATCAAACATACCACCTAACAACCATAAACCTATCAACAACTTTATCATCAACATCCCCTTAACCAACTAGCCACCACCTTAGACATTACCATCTTCATCACTGAACCAGAAAACCATCTCGGACTGACTCGTGCCACTAGCTGACAGAACCAAATTGGAATAACTAGTTCCGGCTAGCCGTACCTACGTCGTGAACTCAGATCTAGCGCCTGCCATCTTCATACTTCCACCCAGGCACTACCGAGGCCATCAAATGGCCACCGATCCCAGCACCGGACGTGCTGTTCTGTTGATCCCTTCCCATCCCGCAGTGTTCGACTTACCGCAGCACCAGGTTCAGGAGCCAGTCGCGCGCCGCCAGTCGTCAAGCCCGTCGCCGTCTCGTGCAGAACTACTGGCGCACCGCACCGTGCAACTCGCACCTTCAAGCCGAACCAAACCTAGCTTCGCTTTGTCGCTATCGTATCTCTGTTACGACAAGTTGCGGCTTCGATCCAGACCGGCACCGTTGTGCCTTTGTCCTCACCCTCCGCCGGCCGACCGTTGCTCCCCTTGATTCTCTGGGTGTTTTCGGCAGAATCATCACAAAAGGAGAAAACGAAATAACCCCCCCCCCCCCTTTTTTGTCTGCGGACCGTGAGTTTTCTTTTTTTTTTTTTTTTTGAGTGAATTGGGCTGTTGGGCCAATTAAAGGGTAAAAAAAAAAAAGGAAAAAGGGAAGAAGGAAAGGATAAATTTAAAATAAAAAGAATAATTTTTTAAAATAATAATAATAATAATAATATGGGTTACCCGAGTTAAGGACAAACTTGCTAACCCTTGTATTTTGTAATCATCTAAGTTGCGACAGTTTGATGATTTACATTATTATTATTATTATTATTATTATTGTTATTATTATTATTATTATTATTATTATTATTACTATTATTTTGTTTTCAATTTTTTTAAGTTAAATCACTAATTGATAATTTTAAATAAAAGTTTTGTAACAAATTTGATAATCAGTGGGTGACGTCTCTAGTGTGACGCGAGCTTCACTTATTCAACCCTTAATTTGAATAACTGAGTCGTGACGGCTTGTTAATTCAAATTTTCAAAGTTTTTTTTTTTAAAATCAACCAACCCACGATTATTTTCTAAAGAACTACGTGACTTTGAGTTCCTCATTGCACCTGAGGATACATAGGAGCGGGACTCTTATTCCGTCAAGCCAAAAATTAATTTTTCATAATTTATTTGTTTATCTCATTTATTTTATTTTATTTTATTTTACAAAAAGGTGTAAAACAAATATTTTCAAGGATTATTAAGAATTTGTATAATTAATTTAAGGTACCGTCTTAGGACGGGTGTATTAGGGGTGCTGTGGGGTTAAGTTTCCACCCTTCCCTATGCATAACCGACTCTCGAATCCAATCTGATTTCAAAGACCATTTTTCTTGGGTTTTCCAATTTTTCCTAATAAAAATAAAATAAAATTGGTGGCGACTCCTACTTAATTTTAAGTTGCTATATCCGCCGCGATCTCAATCGCGACACTTCCAGTACCCTTTTGGTACCTTTTCACTAATGCTCTGCTTCTCCCTTCAACATATAGGAGGCGAAGGCCACTTTGTGCTCCTCTAAACATACCATCACATCGAAGATATTCTCTATCTCACTGAGCCACTCCTCAGCCTTAGTGGGATTAAACTCGCCTCTGAACGGTGAAGGGTTCATCTGACGTAAAGCTGTCATGTTCAGGAAATTCTGATTCTTTCCAACTTGTGGTGCATCTTGCACGGGGTGCTCAAGCGGTGTAGGCTGTTAAGGTGGATTTGATTGCATCCTCTCAAGCACCTTTTTCATAACATTGGCCATAGCTATAAAAGGCTTCAGCCATATCTGGACCTTGTGGGGTCGAGTTCTCTACTTCTCTAGATCACCTTGTTGGTGTCACAGTTTCCTATACACACAGAAATAACATATATTGAGTTGCAGTATCAATACCATGTAACCATGCAACAGTAGCTAATAACAAACTAATATAAGGCAAATCATGCAATTCTATCACCATATCTCACATATGAAATAAGAAAAGCACAATTTCTAAGAAGGAACTCCTAATATGCCTAAGCATAGTTAGTCCATACCTCGGCTCAACAAGATGAACTACTCTGATACTATAATGTAACATCCTAATACTAGTATCCCAATATATATAACATACAAGGAGATACTTAGCATTACAATGTCACTATATACGTACAAATCTGATAAATATATCCATAATGTTCATTGGAAACATTACAAAGAGCCATATGAAATGCGAAAAACATAAACATCATAGTAAAATGCATATACATATACAACATGTTACCAAGTGGCTTCCAGTACTCAAGAGGGGGGTGAATTGAGTATAAAACTTTTTCTCAAAACCTCTTTTTATCAAAAACAAATATTAAAAACTTAATAAATAAATGCACAGAAGGGACAAGAAGAAGAAAAGAAACAATAAAAATAGTGAAAAATAAATATGCAGTAAATTAAAATTGCATAAAATAAAGAGATTAAGAAGAGAGAAGCAGGCACAGTATTTATCCTGGTTCGACCACTAACCCACTTGTGGTCTACGTCCAGTCCTCGAAAGCCGAGATTTTTCACTAAGTATACAAGCTTCAATAGGTGCTTGCTACCGTTACACAAAAGAGCACTTTTCACACACAGGAAAACTCTACCCTTGTGCTAAAGTCTCAGCCTGCAGGGATACCCCACCCTTATACAAACCTTGAGGGATACCTCACCCTCGAAGCAGAATAAAAGAAAGTAGATGAAGAGAAACTCTCACTCAGAGTAAATTATACAAATTGAAGCACTGTAGAGCTCTCTAAGAATATCTCAGAATTTTACCAAAAGAGCACAGAAAGAAAGAGAGAATTATGTAAACAGCATTTTAGCACAACCAAAAATAATTTCAAGGATTTGTGTGTTTCAGACGTGAGGCAAGGTCTCTATTTATAGAGCCTTTGATCAGAAATTATCGTTGAGGGAATTAATATCATAATAAATGCAAATCCGTTTACGTATCAATTCAAAAACCAAAAATAGAAACTCGTGGGTTATTCGAATACCATTATGAGGTATTCGAATACCACTGATATCAGTATATATAAAAAACAGTTCAGACTTAGGTTATTCGAATACCATTATGAGATATTCGAATACCACTGATATCAGTATATAAAAAAATAGTTCAGACCCATATTATTCAAATACCACAATAAGGTATTCGAATGCCACTATTTGAAACACATTTATAAAAGCATTTTTAGAAGGATTGTATTTGAATACCTCTAAGAGTATTCGAATACCTCTGTTCCAAATATTAAAAAAACACTTTTAAAGAAACAGATTATGTGATTTTTGAAAATCCACAAACTCTTTGATTTTCAAAGCCATATTAAAACTTTAATTTAGTTTGTAGAAAAACATGTGCTTAGATCTTTTGAGATAAACACTGAGATATCCTATAAAAGCTCTGTACAAGAGAGATCCTAAGTCCTAAAGCTAAACTTGAAGAACTTGGACTTGATCTTCTCATCATCTCCATATTTGTTATCATCAAAACTCATCATCAATGTTGCATGGTAATCACATTCTCCCCCTTTTTGATGATGACAAACTATCATTGAGAAAAACATTAGTTCATATAAATTGGAATTTCAAAAAGATAGGAGACTTACTTTCAGAGGTAATTTAATAACAAAACAAGCTTATTCTCGCCATTTCTTTTGGAATCCAAGAGCTAGTATTAATCCAATTTTAACCTGTCTTTTTCTCAAATAAGATTGATTATTTTTCTCTCCCTTTTGACATGATCAAAAAAGATGCATTCAATCAATAAAGCACATTGATAAATATGTATGAGATAAATAATAAATGATTGTAATTGATAATAGATTAATTAAAGTACTCATTGCATTAAATATAAGTGGCCAAGTTCATATACAATGGTAATTAAAAGAGAGCCAATACAATAAATAGCCAGAAAAATATAACATAAGCAACAGATCCTAAGACTAAGCAAGCCATAGAAATAACCATCAGGTGGTGGAGGAGGAGAGGCAGGGTCGTTGCCAGACAGCAGAGCTCGAAGGGCAGCCTGTTCACGCTCAACACCAGCTATTCTGTCAAACAGAATAGTGAAGGTGTTCTCCATGTAGGTTCTGTTATCCAACAGAGAAGCCAGGATTTGCTCATTCGTGACAGGAACAGGAGCAGGGATATCAGCAGCAGCAGTAGCAGGGGTAGCAGGGCCAACAGGATCGCCTTGAGGGTCGTCCTCATCATCATCAACTTCCACTGGGAACACCTAGCCTTCATCGGTCCTAATCATCTTCATTTTGTTAAGGGTAAAGGACCCAAAAATGTGATGATGGGTTAGCAAGGTCGCTCGCTCGGTTTCCAAAATATATGGATACTTGCCTAAAAAGGCAATAATGATCACGCCATAGGGAAGCTTAGACCGCTCTTTACCTTTTGCCTTCATCATGTGCTTCATAATGAAGACGGGCCAGTTAATCTGATGGCTTTGCTTTAGAATCCACAGCATGAACACATCATCTTCACTCATGTAGGCGTAGTTCCCACCTCTAGGAGCTAGGATGTGGGCATAAGCATAATGTAGGAGCCTGTCCTGGCTCTTCATCATGCCCCCTTTGACTCCCTTTTGAGTCGAAGGTAAAGCCAACCCAGGGTGGAGAATATCTTCAATTGCTCTGTTCTTGTTGAAGAGCTGGAGAAGTGAATCTTCTTCAGCAAAGTGGCCAGTTGACTGCAAGCCAAACATCTGAACCCAATCGCTTGGTGTAATCACAATGTTTTGATCACAGACACTAGAGTGTAGCTCCTGACCTTCAATCTTCAGGTTGCAATAGAACATCTTGACCAGGTCGGGATATAGAGCTGCTGAGTAAGAGCAAAAGCGAAGTACGCCTTGGTGATTTAGCCGGTTCAGAAAGTCAAAACCACCTTCTATTTCGAAGAACCCCAAGTTGAGGTACTTCGGTTGCACCAAGTTACGCTCTCGAAAGTGTGTGACGAAGTGCCCAAGTTGTTGCTCATTGGAGGAAAGCCTGCGAAGGTCCAGCGGTTGTTGCATGGAGCCGTCTTTGTACGAGGACGCTTAGAGCAAGAGGAAGATAAGGCCATGGAAGGAAAACAATGGAGGAGAAGGATAGAGGAAGGGTGGAGACCATGAGAAAAGGAGGTTTTAGGAGAGAGGAGGGAAAGCAAAGAGTTTTTGAAAATGGAGAGAGAAGAGAAAGATGTATTTGGATACGCAGGGGGGGTATTTAAAGAATACCTAGATCTATTCGAATACCATGAGTAGGTATTCGAATACAGCGTTTGGGAAAGCTCAAAGGACGCAGCCTTCAGACAGAGGGTATTCGAATACCTCACCAAGTATTCAAATAGATTGCCAAATTAGGCTTGGCTGCCAAACGATGGTATTCGAATGCTTTGTACAGTATTCGAATACTCACAAAGAACAAGTATTCGAATATCTTACAAGGTATTCGAATACTCCAGAGCCTTGTGAGAGAAACTGAAACAGAAAGCCTCAGGGTATTCGAATAACCCTGATGGTATTCGAATAGCCTTATTAGAAAAACATAAGTTTGCTCGTATAGCAGCAATAGTATTCGAATACCATATGGAGGTATTCGAATAACTAAACAAGAAAACACATATCTATGTCCAGAAAATGCATTTTTGAGAGACGAAAGCATACCTGTTGATGGAGTACCTACAAAAAAGATTTCGGGATAACTCCGACGCTCAAGTCAGTAATAATTCAAGAAGGATTAAAAACAAATTTAAGTAAATAACAAGCATTTATATGTTGGATTGATCAATTATGCCTAATTCTCCTCTTATATAAAAGAATGCTTCTTTTGCTAGGGGTTTAGTGAAGATATCTGCAAGTTGCTTAGATGTTTCAACAAATTCAAGAATGCAATCCCCTTTTTGTATGTGATCTCTGATAAAGTGATGTCTTATCTCTATATGCTTTGTTCTGGAATGCAGAATGGGATTCTTAGAGATATTCATTGTACTAGTGTTATCACATCTTATCGGGATGTGATCAAGCTGAAGACCTTAGTCTAAAAGTTGTTGCTTCATCCATAGGATTTGAGCACAACAACTACCAGCTGCAACATATTCAGCCTCAGTAGTGGACAGAGCCACACTATTTTGTTTCTTGCTATGCCAAGAAACTAAAGAACTACCAAGCAAGTGGCATGTCCCACTAGTACTTTTTCTATCCAATTTGCACCTAGCAAAATCAGAGTCAGAATAGCCTATTAGGCTACATGAGGCACCCTTAGGGTACCACAAGCCCATTTGTGAAGTGCCTACTAGGTATTTCATTATTCGTTTAACAGCACTTAAATGAGATTCCTTAGGGTTTGCCTGATATCTAGCACACATGCATACACTAAACATAATATTTGGCCTACTAGCAGTAAGATAAAGGAGAAATCCAATCATACTTCTATATTTCATTATTTCTACTGATTTACCTCCTTCATCTTTGTCCAAATAGCAGGAAGTTCCCATCGGAGTGGCCATGTGTTTAGCGTTTTCCATTTCGAATCTTTTGAGCAATTCCTTGCAGTATTTTGTTTGACTTATGAATGTCCCTTCGTTCGTTTGTTTAATTTGAAGTCCGAGGAAGAAATTCAGCTCTCCCATCATTGACATTTCAAATTCATTCTGCATTGTCTTAGCAAATTCTTTGCACAGGGATTCATTAGTAGCACCAAAGATAATATCATCCACGTATACTTGCACAAGAAGAATATCATGCTTTTTATTTTTAATGAAAAGGGTAGTATCGACTTTTCCTCTTGAAAAACCATTTTCTAAAAGGAACTTACTCAACCTTTCATACCAAGCTCTAGGAGCTTGCTTTAAGCCATATGAGGCCTTTTTAAGTTTAAAAACATGGTTGGGTAGTTCATGATTTTCAAAACTTGGAGGTTGTTCAACGAAAACCTCCCTTGAATAAAGCCATTTAGAAAAGCACTTTTAACATCCATTTGATATAATTTGAAATCCATGATGCAAGCATAAGCAAGTAACATTCTAATAGCTTCTAATCTAGCTACCGGTGCATAAGTTTCTTTATAATCTATTGCTTCTTCTTGATTATAACCTTTAGCAACCAATATAGCTTTATTTCTAGTTATTAAACCATTTTCATCAAGTTTGTTTCTAAAAACCCATTTGGTGCCAATTATAGGGTGATTATTAGGTCTAGCAACTAATTCCCAAACTTGATTTCTTTCAAACTGATTTAATTCCTCATGCATAGCTAAGATCCAATGTTCATAATCAAAAGCTTCAATTAAATCCTTAGGTTCAATTTGAGAAACAAAAGCTAAGTGATTACAAGTATTTCTAATAGAGTTACGAGTACTTACACCTTTAGATACATCACCGATAATATGATCAAGGGATTGATATTTTGAAGTTCGCCATTCTTTGGGAAGTTCCAAAGCTTGCGAATCTTCTTGTCTTTGTTTATCCTCTTGCTCCTTGATTTCTTTTTCTTTACTATCCAAATGTGTTTCTACCAAGACTTCTGCAACATCATCAATAACAAGATCCTTTCTCGATCTATTTGGGTTAGTTTCATCAAATACAACATGTATAGATTCTTTAATAGTCATATTTCTTTTATTATATATACGAAAAGCTTTACTATAATTTGAATAACCAAGAAATATACCTTCATCAGACTTAGCATCAAACTTGTCTAAATTATCTTTTCCATTATTTAAAACAAAACATTTGCATCCAAAAACATGAAAATGTGAGACATTTGGCTTTCTTCCCTTATACAACTCATATGGGGTTTTCTTTAAAATAGGCCTTATAAGGGCCCTGTTCATTACATAACAAGCTGTATTTACAGTATCCGCCCAAAAGTACTTAGGAAGAGCAGCATCATTAAGCATAGTTCTAGCCATTTCTTCTAAAGAACGGTTTCTCCTTTCTACAACTCCGTTTTGTTGTGGAGTTCTAGGGGCAGAGAAATTATAATTAATGTCATATTCATCATAGTAATTTTCAAAAACATTGTTTTCAAATTCACTACCATGATCACTTCTAATAGAAGAGATTTGAAAACCTTTTTTGTTTTGAATAACTTTGGCAAGTCTTTTAAAAGCTAGAAATGCATCATTTTTTTTTGCAAGAAATAAAGTCCATGTAAACCTAGAAAAATCATCCACAATCACTAAAGCATAGTAATTCCCACCAAAGCTTATAGTTCTAGAAGGTCCAAATAGATCCATGTGCAAAAGTTGTAAAGGTCTAGTAGTTGAAATTATATTTTTTGCTTTAAAAGAGACCTTTATTTGTTTACCCTTTTGACATGCATCACATAGTTTATCTTTTACAAAATTAAGCTTGGGTAGTCTAATTACTAGCTCTTTAGAGACCAACTTCTTTAAGTGATCCATGTGAATGTGTGCAATTCTCCTATACCATAACCATGAATCATCATTCTTACTTAAAAGGCATTTCGCATCATTTGAAGATATATCATCAAGACTAATCATATAGATGTTGTTTACTCTATGACCAATGAATTTAACATGCTTATCATTTTTATCTTCAATTATGCAATAGTTTGAATCAAATATAACCTTATTTCCTTTATCACATAATTGGCTAATACTAAGCAAGTTATGTTTCAAACCTTCAACAAGCAACACATTTTCAATAGAGGAGTTAGGGTTCTTACCGACTTTGCCGATACCAAGAATTTTTCCTTTGTTGTTATCACCATAAGTAACGTGTCCATGATTCTTGGGAATAAGCATGGTGAATTTTGAGTCATCCCCGGTCATGTGCTTGGAGCAGCTGCTATCGAGATACCAATTTGAACTCCTGGCTTTCAAGAACACCTACAACACATGTTTAGTTTTTAACCTTTGGTACCTAAACTTTCTTGGGTCCTTGTGTGTCAGTTTTGGGTATAGTACCCTTGGGACCCCAAACCATTTTTGTTCTAATTTTTGTATTTATGTTTTTCCTTGCATTGCATGTTGATGCACTATGTCCTTTTCTTCTATAGTAAAAACATTTAATAAAAGGACTACTTGAAACACTAGAATGCACAAAGAAATTTTTATAGAGTTTCTATTGATTTTTTGGGTTATAACCTATCCCAGCCTTTTGAAAAACCACTCTTTGTCTTCCTAATAAAATATTTAAGTTTTCCCTTCCAAAGTGAATTTAGAAAGAGTGTTCTTTAAGTCTTCAATTTCTTTTTCAAGCATATGACATGAAGAACAAGATGAAAAAGTAGAAGCATGTGAAGAATGATTTGTGCATGCATCAATGATTCCCAAAGTTTCATTTTTAATTTTTAATTCTTCTATTTCTTTATTTAAAACAAGAATTTGATTTTCTAAAGAAGAAATTGTTTTCTTAGAAGAAGAAATAATTTTTATGAGTTTTAAAGACTCTTCATGTAATTCTTTAAAAGCATCTTGTAACTCATCAAAAGAAGGTATTAAAGTAGTATTAGAACTTACCTCATTTTCGCTTTCTTCTTCTTCTCCTTTGGCCATGAGATATAGTTGAGCTTCCTCGCTGTCTGAGCTGTCAGTTGAATCCATATCGTTTTCATCCCATGCTATATAGGCTTTTCTTCCTTTTCTTTTCTTGAAGGGCTTCTTTTCAAATTTCTCCTTCTTCTTTTGGTAAACTGGGCACTCCATTTTATGTGACCAGGTTTGCCACATTCATAGCAAGTTGGAGTTGATGAAGCTCCTTCGCCTTTGTAATGTGTCTTCTTTGGAGGGAAGGGAGGTTTTCTTTGCGTTCCTTTTTTCCTGAGAAATTTACCAAATTTTTTAACTAACAAACTAAGATTTTCTTCGTTTACCTCAATATTTTCTGAGCTTTCTTCATTTTCTTCATCATCATTGTCGAATGTTGAGGAAGTGGCTTTGAGCGCTATCCCCTTTTTCTTTTTATCGTTTTCTTCACTTTGGCTTAATCTGCTCAGTTCCAGTTCGTGCTCATGAAGTTTTCCAAAGAGGGTAACTAGAGTCATTGTCGACAAGTCCCTTGATTCTGATATAGCTATTACCTTAGGTTGCCAAATCCTGCTAAGACATTTCAAAACCTTGTTAATCAAATATTCGTTAGAGAAATTTTTGCCTAAAGATGCAAGATGATTAACTATATGGGTAAACCTCTTTTGCATTTCCTGAATGCTTTCTCCTTAGTTCATTCAGAATAATTCATATTCACGAGTTAGACAATTGATTCTCGACCTCTTTACTTCACTAGTACCCTCATGGGTAACTTGCAAAGTGTCCAACATTTCTTTAGTAGTTTTGCAATTTGAAATTCTAAAAAACTCATCATATCCCAAAGCAGTAGTAATAATATTTTTAACTTTTAAATTATATTGAACTTTTCTTTTGTCTTCATCAGACCATTTATTTCGTGGTGTTTCGGTCCTTACACCATCGACCTCATGTGTGGGTATAAAAGCACCGTTTTCGACAGCATCCCATACATCTAGATCAATAGCTTTGATGAAGATTTTCATTCTTTCCTTCCAATATGCATAACCATCCCCATTGAAAAAGGGTGGTCGGTTTATGGAAGATCCCTCTGAAAAACCATTTGAAGAAGCCATGTTCTCTTGAAGTTGCTAAGCTCTTTATACAAGAGTCTAGCTCTGATACCACTTATTACCAAGTGGCTTCCAGTACTCAAGAGAGGGGTGAATTGAGTATAAAATTTTTTCTCAAAACCTCTTTTTATCAAAAGTAAATATTAAAAACTTAATAAATAAATGCACAGAAGGGACGAGAAGAAGAAAAGAAACAATAAAAATAGTGAAAAATAAATATGCAGTAAAGTAAAATTGCATAAAATAAAGAGATTAAGAAGAGAGAAGCAGGCACAGTATTTATCCTGGTTCGACCACTAACCCACTTGTGGTCTACGTCCAGTCCTCGAAAGCCGAGATTTTTCACTAAGTATACAAGCTTCAATAGGTGCTTGCTACTGTTACACAAAAGAGAACTTTTCACACACAGGAAAACTCTACCCTTGTGCTAAAGTCTTAACCTGCAGGGATACCCCACCCTTATACATACCTTGAGGGATACCTCACCCTTGAAGCAGAATAAAAGAAAGTAGATAAAGAGAAACTCTCACTCAGAGTAAATTATACAAACTGAAGCACTATAGAGCTCTCTAAGAATATCTCAAAATTTTACCAAAAGAGCACAGAGAGAAAGAGAGAATTATGTAAACAGCATTTTAGCACAACCAAAAATAATTTCAAGGATATGTGTGTTTCGGACGTGAGGCAAGGTCTCTATTTATAGAGCCTTTGATCAGAAATTATCGTTGAGGGAATTAATATCATAATAAATGCAAATCCGTTTACGTATCAATTCAAAAACCAAAAATAGAAACTCGTGGGTTATTCGAATACCATTATGAGGTATTCAAATACCACTGATATCAGTATATATAAAAAATAGTTCAGACTTAGGTTATTCAAATACCATTATGAGGTATTCGAATACCACTGATATCAGTATATAAAAAAAACAATTCAGACCCACATTATTCGAATACCACAATAAGGTATTCGAATGCCACTGTTTGAAACACGTTTATAAAAGCATTTTTAGAAGGATTGTATTTGAATACCTCTAAGAGTATTCGAATACCTCTGTTCCAAATATTAAAAAAACACTTTTAAAGAAATAGATTATGTGATTTTTGAAAATCCACAAACTCTTTGATTTTCAAAGCCATATTAAAATTTTAATTTAGTTTGTAGAAAAACATGTTCTTAGATCTTTTGAGTTAAACACTGAGATATCCTATAAAAGCTCTGTACAAGAGAAATCCTAAGTCCTAAAGCTAAACTTGAAGAACTTGGACTTGATCTTCTCATCATCTCTATATTTGTTATCATCAAAACTTATCATCAATGTTGCATGGTAATCACACAACATTAGCCTTAGCAAAGGCTTGAAGTATTATATAATTCATTACATTATGAAGAAGTACTAAAACATCAACATTTAAAGCATAAACTATAAAGCTACTCTAGTTTTTAGCTTCCTTTTTCTTCTTACTCTTGGATGAAGTTTTACTTGGAATTACATGGTACACAGCGGGGTGAGAAAAATTTCTCAATATGAGTAAACCAAAACTAACATACATAGCATAATAAAATAGTCTTAATATATGCTAAAAAGATATGTTTAAAGCATCTACATGGTCTAACTCTTATAACACCCCAAAATTTACTATTTTACAATAATGTCTGAATTGTACTATTTTGTGTTTTCTGTGAGCTGTAAATTTATTTTGACTGTTCTATGACTGCTTTTGATCATTGTGTGTGATTTACTCTAGGTCAAGGAAATAATAATTTTTGGGCCGGGAAAAATCTTTACTGATTTATTCTGAGCCGGGGGATCTTACTAAACTCGAATCTGAGAGATACGTTACCCGATCTTTTAATTTTTAGAATTTATTTGTGAAATAAAAATATTTTGCATTTTATTATTTGTCAGTTAATATCTGCTGTTTTGCAAATAATAGTCTCTGCTAGTTGGTAATAGATCCTATATCTATTAACTGTCAAAAAATAGACCAGAAAAAAATCTTTGTGACCTATTTTTAATGAACCAATAGGAATTAGTCAACATAAATGGCTTGAATTTCTTAACCAATAGAAAATGGTCAACAAAAGTGGTTAGACTAGTTACTAAGTAACTAGGTAATCTAACTAAGATACTCTAAAAGCCTAATTAGTAACTAAGTGGAACAAACTAAGTTAACTAGTACTTAGAGTCTATAGTTACAAGAAAATATCTAGGATATTCTAGAAGGATGATCAATGCATGATCTAATCATGTAACTAGATGGTTAGTTATGTAACTAAATAATCTAACTAAGTTAGTTTAGATGTAACTAGATGAACTAAACCACCTAAGCTAAGAGTAACTAGGAATTAAAATGAAACAAAACTTAGTTAGCTTCCCTTTTGAGCTACACGGCCATTAGTAGCTCTAGGGTGTTCTTGAACCATCTTTTATGATCAAAGGATGACCATTTGATGACCTAGGCCATGTGAAGCCATGTGATATTTTTTATCTTGTTAAACAAGCTTTGATATTTTCTATCCATGCACTCCACGACCATGCATTAGTAAAATAGGACTTATTACTTCATTTTCTAACACTTTGTGAAAACAAAAACCTATCATCTTTTCTCTCACTTCCAAGAACACCAAGAACTCCATTCTTTCTTCTTTCTTGAGGGTTTCGGCCTCCCTACCCAAATCAACCACCACTCACTTATAATTTCATCCAATCCTATTTTCTAAACCTAGATACAATTCTAAACACTTTTCATCTTGAGAGTTTCACCTAATTCATCTTCTAAGTGCTTCAAAATCAAGCTTAGATTTTCTACTTCGAAAGGTAACTTCTTGATTTCTTGATCCTAAGTTGGATTCTTGAATTTTTAAACCATGATTGATCCATAATTTCTTATTTTCAAGCTTGGTTTATGACTTTAAGATTGGTTTAAGCTTGTTAGGATTTCTTGAGGAAGCTCATGAAATTTAAAGGAGAAGGCCTGAAGAGTTTTTGTCTTCCTTGAGGTAAGAGGGAGATTAACCTCATCAACCAAGTGTTGGTGGTGAGGGAATGACTTGTTTGTGGTGAAAATTTCATAAGGATTTATTCACTTGATTGTTTAAGCTTTCACTTTTTATGATTGATTGTGATTGGTATGCTTGATAGCTTAGAAAATATGTTTGAATATGTGATTGGTATGCTTATTATGCATGAGTATGTGATTAAGAAAGTATGATGATTTTTGTGTAAAGTAGGATATGATTTACAATATGGGAAAATGTATGATGGTTCCAAAGAACCTAGAGGCTCACAGCCTCAACATCACCAAGGGAGCCAAATGCTCTAAATTATTTTCCTAATCAAGGATTAAATGATTTAATGGTAAGAAATTGGATTAAGAGTTTTTGCAAAGAATAGAATGGTAGAAAATAATTAAATAAGCTTTATAAATTATTTGATGAGATTCGGTCAAAATGCCAAGTTTTGACATTTTGAATTAAAAATTATTTTATTAAGTGTAGACTTAGGTAATTAAGTAATGAGAATTTAATTAAATGGATTTCTTTGAGTTAAAAGGGAAAGGAATTGATTTTTGGAATTAAGTTAGTATGATTATACTGTGAAGTAAGGTAATAGTCAAAAATTGAAATTTACTGACGTATAGCTCACCCTCTTTGGGTTTTGAAGCGCATTAGAGGATTTCGAGCTGTAATATCCCAATTAAATCAAGGAAATGTAATTTTGTGAGAAATGATGGAAAATGCCACTTAAAGGATTTTTAATAGTAAAATATGATAAATAAAGCTAAAATAAATATTTATGTGAAAAATATTAGAGAAATGTCATTTGTTCTCAAAATAGTAATTTTTAAACTATTAGACTGAGAAAATTATTTAAAATTTCTATGCGATTGAGAAAATGTTTAAAAATCCTTACGCAATTTGAAAACGTAATAAAAATGTTTCGCGATTGTGAAAATACGATAAAATGTTTACGCGATTGGAAATAACAGCAGGTTGTTGTCGGGCTGTTGTGGTGGGTCTGGTTATGTTGAAAAGTGATACCGACAAGAGAAGGCATGTGTATGTGAATTACTGTGAGAATAATGCTTGTATGTATATTGAATCATACATCATACATAGAAAAGCGTGTTAGCTTATTTAGTTAAGGCTTGATGTTATGCCTAGGAGATTGAATTGCACCTATGTGCAGGTGCGATGGCCATAGTGTAGGTCAATTGTAGACCTTGGGGGCGTCGGGGTGCGGGTTTTCCACAATGGCCAGTTGTTAGCGCCTTTGAGCCGTGGATCAGACTGATGCAAATGCACCGACGATCCGGACTGAGACATTATCGCTAATCACAATTTGGCGTAGAATGTCTTGTATAAATGCCTTGATGTACACGTTGATAAATTGATAAATTATAGCATTTTTGGCCATGGCAGCCGAGGTTACAGACATGTCTCCTGGATTATTCTCTCCGAAGTTGTGTTTAGCTCTATAGAGTAGGAATTGGTCATCGTGCATATTCATAGTTGGTTAGCATATTGACATGATAATTATGCTTATCTGATTTATTATCTGCTGTCATTTTCTATATTGCCATACTGGTATTGATGTAGGGGATCTCACCTCTTTGTTGTATTATATTTTTTTTACTGTGTATGTCTGATGAAGACTGGGAAGACGAAGGAGCTGATAATTCTTTTTATTATCAATGATATTACTCTTTGTTTGTTGAGATGGCAGCGAGGCGCCAAATTTTAAGTTTTGTCTGAGTTCATGTCCATGGGGGGACTGATGCTTGGATGTTTGATCTTGATAATGAACGGTTTGTATATACTAGGGACTTGACTCTGAACTTAAGTGGAACCAGTGACGGGATCCTTGTTTTGACGCAACACGCATCTGTGCGGCTAGAATTCATAATGCCGATTCATGAACTCTGGGGTGGCACTGTGTATACACCGCATGAAGACTCTGTGGTGTCTTCCGCATGGACCCCTGTGAGGCGAATGTTATATCCGACTGGGTTCTTTAAGATGAAGTGGAGGAGGATCCTTCTGAGGACCTAAATCCTTAGGTTAGTTTTTAGGAGTTAAGTTTAGCAGTTATGTTTTGGAGTGTCTGTTGAACATTTTATCTTTTAGTGTGTAATGGTATTATGTAAATTATTTGTAAACAAGACTTTCAGTATTTATGTATAATATGGGTGTGATTTCAGTTACAAGTTGTACTTATGTTTTTTATTTAGTTTACTTATTTAAATTTATTGTGCAAACGAAATTTTAAAATCAATGTTTTTACGAGATTAAGTCTTTTACAACTTGGGTAAGTTATATTAGGATTAGTCTTAAATGTAATACCCTATGGTGGGTGTTACAACTCTAGCATCTAGATAAACCAAGTTAACATACATCTCATACAAACATACTTAGTCTAACTTAGAACCAAGATGTAAAGCTTAGGAATACTGGTTTAGTGTATTATCTTGTGGTAAGTAGAGCAAAATTTCATCCTCACGTCACACGTACCTTGACACGCTGAGAAGTTTAGGCTGAATCCTTATTCAAAAGAACCTTATGGGCTCCCCACTTATCTCCTTTGGCCTTAATAATGGTGTACAACATCAAAGAATACTCACAAAGATCAGTACTACTAATCATTCCCATCATACAAATATCTAAACACCAACTCATCATTCATTACTCTCGAGTGATATACTTTACCACAAAAGTGGCCTAAGGTGCTAGATACTTATCTAAAGCAAACCATAACTCTTGAATGCTCAAAGGTTTAAACTTTCTCATACATAGTAGGTGATAATTTTCCTCTTGAAAATATCTCTATTTATGCCTTAACACACTTTAAGAAACATATACTAATAATCTCATCTAGCCAAGAACTTCAAAACATCAAAAATGACTTTTTTAGCCATTCTGGGCCTCACACCGCAACACAAGACTAGGCATGCCACGATGCCCTAGCCTCTGCTTGCTGAATGACGTTAATACTCCGTGGCACAAGACGTAGGTACACCGTGACACAAGATGTTAGTACGTTGCGGCGCACTAAGGAAGTTCAACCTCATGCCGCGACACAGTATACTAAGGCTGGGACGTTCATAGCAGAAACCAGATTCTGCAAAATTCTACAAAACCGTGGTACTATTCCATTAGTTATTTTCATGGATTTTGGTCATTCCAAATCAGTTTCTAAGTGATTCTAAGTCCCTAATCGGTTCTTAAACACACAGGAATCATTAATCATAAACTTACACCTCTTAATTTGGATTCAAGCACCAAATCACACATAGCTTGACCTAAATCCCTCTTTTGGGCATCAATGGTCTAAATGAGATGTTCTAAGTTTTTATCTTCAACTTATGTTATGAACAAGTCATAAATGACCGAAGAAACACATTCATGCAAGTCAAACACATCAAACACATCTAGAACTCAATTTGGCCTATTAAACACCAAGGGTGCATCAATTGTGAAAAACGTAAAAAGAGATGAATATGAACATAAACCCCTACCTTTGGTAGTTGTGATGAAGAATCAAGCTTCGATCGATCTCAAGCCTTGGCTTTGCCCTTCACTTTCCTCTTTCTCTCTTCCTCTTCCTTGGTCTTTGCTTCCCCATTTTTCCTCCCTTCTCTCACGTTTTCTATTTTCAAATTTGTGAATCAAGAAGCCGTGAGTGGAGGCTTATAAAGAGAGAGCAAAAGACTATTAAACTCTTAGGCCATAACTGATAAATCCCGATTTGCTAAAACCACTCAGATTTAGCTAAATCAAGATTTTCAACTTCCAACAACTTTAAATTAAATACTAGGATTCATATAAAAAAGTTGTTTCACCATTATCTGATATTTCCATATATGCTAATAGTAAATTCAGCTATAATTAGACAACCAGTATGCCTAAAAATGCCAAATTATCTCAATTTACCTTGAAACTTTAACTGTATCTTATTTCATACACTTGTGACCTAGAAATAAATTATCCATATTTATTTTTCTCATCTAAACAATTTATGTTATTATCTGAGTCATTTTAACCTACTTTTCACACTATGATTTGCAACTAAGTACCTAAACTAATTCAGATTGTCATAAAATTAAACACATATATTAAGCAAGTCATATGCTACCTTTTGAACACATACACATGTCTAACATGTCATTTAGGGTATTACACATGTTAAGCAAGTATTAAGCTACCTCTGTAACTATTTATAAGTCTAACATATTTCAGAGGATGTTATAGAAGCAATGAGTATGTTAGGATGTGATTTTGATCATCAATCCAAGTTTAAGTGAATCATTAAGTTATATAAGTGTTACAACATGTTTAGAGTTTGTTAATGGTGTGAGAAATCCCTTGGAAGCCATTTTTGGATGACTGGAAGTTGCAACTGTTGCAATGGAACAATAGCAACATTCTGCAGAATTTCACAGAATTTACTGATATGTGTAACACCCTAATATGAATATCTTGATATAACTGTCTATATAAAGATATTTAGCATTAAACATGTTACTACTACTATTACTATCATTCTAATCCTATATAATAAAAGAATTAAATATGGAGAGCCACGGTAAAAGTAGGTCATAAATATATACATCAAAAGCCTCAAAGGCATAGTGTCATATATACAACAACAAACTACTAATAACCTACAACTCAAAGTACCATATACACGAGTTGTTCAACAAAAAAAACTAAAGGCTATCTATCTAGTCTTGTTGCTCCTTCTTCAGCTTCTTTACCCCCTTACTAAGGTCTGGACCTACTTTTACCATGGAAACATAAAGAGGGGTGAGAACATAAAAATTCCCAGTAATATACATGTATCATATGGCATTTACTATTATAAATTACATATACACATAAAATATAACAACATTATACAATCGCCCTTACAATTGTATAATGTATAGAAATATAATCTAATCTCGATATTACACAATCGCCCATACAACCATGTAACATCACTAAACTTGGCAATTTGCTTATCTTGCCTCATTACCTAACTTAGGACTAAACTCATCTTAAGGCTTGTGTTAGTCAATTTAACTCACTTCACTACACTACATAAGGTTGATCATATTCCTCATGTTACTTGACAAATTGCTTAGCTCACTGCTTTGTCCTAGGTAAAATGTTGTACATACATTTACCTCTCACAATTACCTCCTTAGCAAAGAGCTTCACTCACTACTTTGCAAGGTTAAGGGGTTTAACTCACTCCCTTAATTAAAATAATTGTACTATAGCTACACTATAACCGGTATAGGAACCAACTCTTAATTAATATTTCATTTTAAGCAATTCTTAACTCTAGAAAAGCTTAGAAAACTCAAACTTGTTCTTATTTTCTAGGTGGTTATTCTATTTGTTAAATATCCCTAAAAATGTCTTACTACACTTAAGAAAGCATATATAAATGATCTCAACTAGCAGAGAACCTTAAAACATCAAGAATATCATCTTTGAAAATTCCTGGAACTCATGCCACGGTACAGCGTGGGCATGTCGCAGCGCGCAGCTCTCTGTCTCACACACCTTGGTGTGATTCTCAGTCATGCGACGACATGCTACTCTCTAGTGCACACACTGGAAGTCACGCCTCGACGTGGTATCACTCACGCAGCAGCACAAGGGCATTTTCTGCAGAATTATGCAGAAAATCAGGGGTGTGCACTGTTCCATTGACCTAAATTTACTTCCCATCATCTAAACTTGGCTCCTAGGTGATTTCTAGCTTCACCAACATTTCCTAAATATGTTGTAACACTTTTACAACTTATTAGTTCACTTAAACTTGGATTAACTCTCCAATTCACATACCCACTTGTTCATTGCTTAAATTTCCACTTTAGGGACTAATTGACCATATCTAATGTCCAATTCAATTCACATGCTCTCATTAATCTGTGATAGTTAATTTCAATCAAAGACAACAAGAATCAAGCAATGAAAAATACTTTTACTCTTTAAAACCCACTTTCTCCATCTAATGACCTAACTTTGATCAATAGAAACTATAGAGGAAAGTGATGAGTTTCAAGTTTAGAATACCCTACCTCAAGTTCTTGGTGATGGTGGCTGATAAATCTTGGCCTTAGCTTTCCCTTTCTTCCTCCTTTCCTCTTCCTCCTTGAGCTTTTCCTCTTTGCTCTCCTTGGTTGCTGTTGCTATTTTTGTTCAACCGTGAGAAAGAGTGAAAACAGATGAGAGAATAAAGTGAAATATCAAGAGACAAGTGAATATAAGGGCTTTCTTGTATACCACTTATAACCTTCATAAACTTTACTGATAAATCTCAATCTGCTAAGGACAATCAGGTATAGGTAAATCAAGTTTTCCAGGTTCTAACGACTTTAAAATAAATACTAAGATTCATTAAAAATATTATTTCACCATTATCATATTTTTTCATATCTGCTGCTAGCTAATTGGGCATTAAATGCACAACCAGTATGCCTAAAAATACCAAACTGACTCTGATTATTCTCAAACTTTAACTACATCTTCTTACACCTATTTGTGATAAACAAATTCTCTTGATTCATTTCCCTTAATTTAGCCATTTATGCTATTATCTAAGTTATTTTAAGCTATTTTTCACACTCTGAGTTACAACAAAGTGCCTCAACTAACTCAGTTTGCCACAATAATTAACAAACATGTTAAATAAGTGTTATGCTACCTTTGTAACTATAAACTAGTCTAACATTCTAAAAAGAAGATATTACAATATGCAACCTGTAACACCCCAAAAATTATTTATTTCATCATAAATAATTATTTTATAATATTTATGATTTTTGGAATTTTTTAAGATTTTTCTCGAAAATATTGAATATTTTAATATATTTCTCATTTTACGTGCATACTGAGTAGGGTCAGTGTAACACCCCGAAATTTATTTTTTTCATAATGAATAGTCATTTTCTAATATTTTTGATTTTTGAGAATTTTTATGAATTTTTCTGGAACTATTGATTATTTTACTATATTTCTCGATTTGCATGCGCAATGAGCGGAGCCGAGAAAATGAAATATTTTCCCCGAGGCTAGTAAACTTTGGACTGTGGAAACGTCGATGGGGGATCTTATTAAACCCGTGGTCGGGCACAGTTTACGAGATTTATGTTTTTTAAAATTTTATCTAATAAATAAAATTGCAGTACCGTAAAATTATCCAACAGACAATAAATACTATTTTCATTAACTGTAACTTTTGTTCACTGGATAATAGCTTTAGCAGAGTGTTAATTTTTTGTTCTAGAATATTCACATAGTGTAATCACATCACTTTTCACTTTATCGAGAGCGTGCGAAGCTTCTCAAGGAAGCTACACATTCTCTCTCTCCTCCCCACACCACACGACTGCATGCCTTTCTTGGAGCCAAAAATTATGCTTTCACTTAATCAAGTTACCTATTCTAATTTCAAAAATTTAAAAGTCATCATCTTTTCTACTATCAACTTCTCTCTCTACCTTTTTCTTCTCTCAAGTTCTCCTCCTTCTCTCTAACACCACACCACACGGCCAACCATCTCCATGCCCTCCACCATCACAAAAATTTCAAGCAACCACATTTCCTTAATCTCCACTACATTCTAAACACCTTTCTAGTTGAAGATTTCTTAAAAAGCTTCCATCTTCATCATCTTCTTCAAGCTTCCAATTTGAAGCTTTAGGGTAAGATTCTTAGTTCCTCACCTTTTCTTCTTCATTTTTGTGATCATGGCAATCACCATGACCATTGATCCATTCTTTTTTCAAGCTTTGGTATTGATTGGTTGAAGTTGAAATTTCTAGGGTTCTTGGTGAGGTTGGCCGAATTTCACTAGGAGCTTCAAGGGAGTTCTTAGCTTGTTTTCTCCCTTAGGTAAGAGGAAGACTATCCACTTCAACCTCTATTGGTAGTAGGAGACTTGTATTATTTGTTGGTTGTGAGAAACCCTTGTTAGGGTTATTCTTTGTAATGTGTGATTGTGGTGACTATGCATTGATTTTATCATGTAGGATTTATTTGATTGAATGTATATTTATATTGATGATCTTGGATTTGGTTTGGATGGATTGGAAAAATGGAATGGAGGCAAGAGTTCCTTGCCCTCCTTCATGAGGCTCACGGTCACACCCTTGAAATAGGATGTTCATGGATTAAAAATTTGTACCAAGTTGGCAACATACCTAATCAAGTGATTAAAATGTAATGGAGTCAAGAAAAATTTAGGGCTCCACCCTTGGGAGGTCACGGCCTCTAGGGCCAATTTAGGATCAAATTATGTAACATCATGCAACCTTGGAATTTAAATAATCAAGTGATTAAATGACTAATAAGGTAATGGATAGAAACCAATTCGATAACCTAAAGTGATTCTTTAGACCTAAGACAAGAGTGAGAGTGTGTGAGACTTGGAAAATCCTAGAATAATTCTCTAGGTGAGATTGAATAAAATTAAAGTAAGAAACTTAACAATCAAGAGAATTTTACTAGAGAAGAATTTCATAAGAAATGTTAAATTGAAGTGAAACTTAATTAATTGAATAATTAGGAATTAATTAGGGATTCATAAAATTGAAAGAACCAAGAATGAAGTTTTATCCAAAACTTAGAATAATTTTTAATTAAAGGAAGACCATAAGTATAAGTAAGAATGTTAAAAAATTCCATAATGTATCCTAAAAGTGTAATATGTTATTTAAGGACTTAATAATATTTATTGTGGGTCTATGTGTTTGACCAAGAATGTGTTGATGCTTCTCTTAGCCGAGTTGTGGCATGTTATGGAAAGTATATTATTGTTAAGTATACATGTGTATGCATTGAGTAATCATGCATTGTGGAAGTCCGATGGACTGATGTTAAGGCCATGTTGCCTAGGAAATTGAACACACCTTAGTGCAGGTGCGAGTAGACTAGTGTAGGTCATAATGTTGACCTTGGGGGCATCGGGGTGCAAGTACCTCGCAAGGGATAGTTGGTAGCTCTTCTATCCGTGGGGATGATCGATGCAAATGCACCGATGATTGGGACCGAGACACTGTCCTATATTGCGATCTAGTGATGAATGTCTTGTACAATGCCTTGATGTGCACGTGGATAATTTGATGATTATAGAACTTTGGCCGCGGCAGCCGAGTTACAGACATATCTCTTGATCCTTCTTTCTGAATGTTTGTGTCTAGCTCCATGGAGTAGGATGTTGAAATCATGCGTACATGCATAGTGGGTCTACATATTATTTTGGCATTTAATTATTTATATAATGATTATTACTGTTGCCTTGTTGATATTATGACTGCCTAGAATTGCTTAATTGTTTTTCGTTGTTAGTTAATACTGATTACTATTGCTTTTGAAATGCTATGTGGTCCCTTCGCGCCATTCTATTTCTTTACTGCCATAATTGGTAATGATGGTAGGATCTCTTACCTTTTTCCTGTATTTCTATTATTTCTGTCCATATTTATGTTCCATCGAAGATGTCGGCAAAGGGGGTGAAGTACACGAGTTCCCCAGCTTTTGGCCTGACTTTGACTAGTACTTGCTTTTGATCATGACGGCCCATCCACAATGATTTTTGGGTTATATGCGGTTGAATTTCCTTGGAGGACCAGACTGCTAGCACGTTAATTTTAGCTCGGATCACTGTGTCTACTTGGGGGACGTGACAGTGTCGTTAGCTTGGGGGCACTATGATCCGCCCATCTTCACCTGTAGTGGCTAATACTGACACGGTTCCTTTCTTTTCTGCATAGGGGCTAATACTGTCGATAGTCACTGATGGCTATATGTGTTCTTTTTGGGGCTTGATAATATTATTTTGCTGGGCTGTACAGTTATGATCTTTTGGGGCATACATAGTTTTACTTTTTGTACATCAGGGTTATTGCTAAACAAGTTTGATATAATTATATATATGTGTATATATATGTTGTTCGAATGTATGGTTTACATTTACCTTACTCTCTATTGCATTTTACGTTCTGTCATTATATTTTATTAATTATAAAAAAAATATTTACCATTTTATTTATACAACTATAATCAAACAAGTTTAATTATAATTTAATGAACTGGGTCTTAACTTATACTTTTGTTTTCCACATCATAAATAATAATGTGACATTCCCTCCCAACAAGGGGTGTTACATTTAGTTGGTATCAAAGCCCCGATTTATGTTTTCTTTGGGTCTTGTGGTTAGGTCTGACTTGTTTGTGATGTGTGATTCTCTGTGATTGGTATTCCGAAAGGATACACTTAATTCTTCATTGTGTGTTTCAGTTAGTATTACTTGAAAGAACGAGATGTCACGAGGTAGAGATATGGCAGTAGCGATTGAAGCGATGCAAAGGATGGCAGAAGTTATTGCCTAACAAACGGAGAGAGCGGCCAACAACAGGAGAGGGCTGCTCAACAGCTCGAACCTACGGCTGACGCGCAAAATTTGGTGGAGTTCTGTCGCCACAACCCTCCTCAGTTCAAAGGAGAATTTGTTCCGGAGAAAGCTAGTCTGTGGATCAAGGAACTAGAGAAAATCTTTAGAGACATGAACTGTGCCAACGATAAGAAAGTGACTTACATTGCTTTTATACTAATTGGGGATGCTAAAAACTGGTGGAACGGGACACAGAAAGTGTTAGAAGTTAAAGGTCGCGCAATCACTTAAGAGGTATTCAAGAATAAGTTCTTGGAAAAATATTTCCCCGCAAGTACTAGACATTCAAAAGAAATGGAGTTCCTCAGCTTGAGGCAAGGAAGCTTGTTTGTCAGTGAATATGCCACTAAGTTCGAAAGCTTATCTAAGTTTTCGACATATTTCTAGCACCAGTCAGACGAGGTGTGGAAATGTCAAAATTTTGAGGAAGGACTGAGGCACGAAGTGAAAAGAGTAGTCATCACCTTAAAAATTAACCAATTTTCAGAGCTGTTAGATACGTGTTGCCAGGTGGAAGCTCTGGATCAAGCTCGAGACATAAGAAATCGAAACTTTGGACCTACCAGGTTCCAAAGAGGAGGTAGTAACAACGTAAATCGTTTCCAAAAGAAGCCTTATTCCCGACCGCTGGGAAATCAATAGCAGACATCTGGTGGAGGTACCAGTGGAGGTTCTGGTGGGAACTGAAGTGGACAGAATATGGCATTTTCTTTGAAATGCTTGAAGTGCGGGAAGGATCACGTAACCCGAGACTGCACCATCAAGGGGATCATCTGTTTTCGATGTGGGAAGCCTAGACATATCTCCAGAGACTGCAACCAAGCTAAGGCTGAGCCTTTAGTCAATGCCGCACGAGCTACAAAGCCGTAGGCAAGAGGCTGAGTCTATACCATGAATGGAGCTGAAGCCTCCAAATCCGAAGATCTGATACAGGGTGAAGGTGCCATAGAAGGTAATCTTTTGATTGTACTGTATGACTCTGGGGCAACCCACTCTTTCATTTCTTACGACTGTGTGTGACGACCTGTGTCTTCCTTACCTTTTGACTTGACTATTTCTACTCCCACTGATAAACCTGTTGTTACTACCAAAGTCTGTTTGAATTGTCCTTTGATTATTGAAGGTCGAATCTTTTCTGTTGATTTGATTTGTTTACCCCTTTCTCAGTTAAATGTAATTTTAGGGATGGATTGGTTGTCTTCCAGCCATATCCTGTTGGATTGTTCTAGTAAAACCATAGTTTTTCCCATGGATGAGGATTCTAGATTTTTTACAGCCAACCAAGTTCGAGCTTTCTTGAAAGAAGGAGCTCAGGGATACATGCTATTGTCTTCCTTGAAGGTCGAGAGTGAGGCTGATGTGAATGCAATTCCAGTGGTGAACGAGTTCCTCGAAGTCTTTCTTGAGGATGTACCTGGTTTACCGTCAGAGCGGGAGATAGAATTCGTGATTGATCTTGTACCTAGATCTGATCCTATATCTATAGCGCCTTACAGAATATCACCATTAGAGTTAGCTGAGCTTAATAAGCAGTTGGAAGAGCTCTTCGAAAAGTAGTTCGTTAGACCCAGTGTGTCACCCTGCGGAGCACCAGTGTTGCTCGTCCAAAAGAAGGATGGCACTTCTTGATTGTGTGTGGACTATCACCAACTAAATAAGGTCACGATCAAGAATAAGTATCCACTTCTAAGGATAGACGACTTAATGGATCAGCTGAAGGGAGTAGCAGTGTTCTCTAAGATCGATCTATGATCGGGTTACCATCAGATTTGGGTAAAGGTGGATGATATACCCAAGATAGCTTTTTGTACCTGTTACAATCATTACAAATACCTTGTGATGTCGTTTGGTGTAACGAATGCACCTGTCATCTTCATGGACTACATGAACTGAATCTTTCATCCTTACTTGGATAGATTCGTTGTTGTTTTCATTAATGACATCCTGATCTACTCTCAAAATCAGGAGAATCATGCTGAACAGCTCAATATAGTTCTCCAGATTCTGAAGGAGAACAAGCTGTGTGCCAAATTGTCAAAGTGTGAATTTTAGCTGGATGAAGTCAAGTTTTTGGGCCATGTAATCTCGAAGGAAGAGATTGTAGTGGATCCGTCAAAGGTGGAAGCAGTTCTACAATGGGAACGACCGAAGACAGTGATAGAAATTTGAAGCTTTGTGGGTTTGGCTGGATACTATCAGAGGTTCATTAAAGGATTCTCTAAAATAGCAAGACCTCTCACTCAGCTCCCAAGAAAGAACCAAGCCTTTGAATGGACTAATACCTGCGAAGAAGGTTTCCAAAAATTGAAGAGACGACTAACTACTTCACTAGTGTTAGTTCTACCCGATCTGAATGAACCCTTCGAAGTGTATTGCGATGCTTCATATCAAGGATTAGGAGTTGTGCTTATGCAAAATGGAAAAGTAGTGGCTTATGCTTTGAGCCAGTTGCGAGTGCATGAGAAGAACTATCCAACATATGGCTTGGAGTTAGTAGTTGTAGTTTTTGCCTTGAAGATATAGAGACACTTCTTGTATAGAGCGACGTTCAATGTCTTTAGTGACCATAAGAGCTTGAAGTATTTATATGATCAAAAGGAGCTGAATATGGGACAACGCAGGTGGTTGGAATTTCTGAAGGATTATGATTTCTGACTTCTGTATCACCCTAGAAAGGCAAACGCCATGACAGATGCATTGAGTAGGAAGATGCTCAGTATCTCAACCATGATGATCAAGGAAAAAGATTTGATAGAGCAGTTCAGGGATGTTTAGTCTTTCGTGGAATTAGCACTGGAAAAAATTTGCATGAACATGGTCACTATCTCAAGCAAATTAATAGAAGACATCCAGGAAAAGTAGAAAATTGATAAGTTCCTATAAGAGGAAAGAGAGCTGATGAGGCAAGGTAATGCGACAACATTCAAGGAAGGAACAGATAGAATTCTAAGGTTCCGAGGTAGGGTTTGTATACCCAGGGATCAAGAGCTAAAGAAGTATATTCTTGAACACGCTCACACGAGCAAGTTAAGTATGCACCCGGGGATAACTAAAATGTCCCAAGACCTGAAGAAGTTATTTTGGTGGCATGGAATGAAGAGCGATATTACCAGATGTGTGTCTTTCTGTCTGGTTTGACAGAAAGCAAAAATGGAATATCAAAGACCGTCAAGACTGTTGCAACCTCTATCTATTCCCGAATGGAAGTGGGACAACATTGCGATGGATTTTGTGGTTGGATTGCCAAAGACCAGAAAAGGTTATGACTCAATATCAGTAATCATTGACCGACTCATGAAGTTAGCAGACTTCCTGCCAATCAACATAAGATACAATATAGAGAAGTTGACCCAACTGTATATCGGTGAGATCGTTAGGCTACATGGTGTGCCTACCAGTATTGTTTCGAATAAGGATCCAAGGTTCACCTCAAAGTTTTGGCAAAGTCTGCAAGAAGCATTAGGAACAAAGCTACAATTGAGTTCTGCTTACCATCCACAAATCGATGGGCAATCGGAAAGGACGAATTGGAGGAATTACTCAGGGCCTATGCTTTAGAACAGACCGGAAGTTAAGATGAAGTTTTACCATTGGTAGAGTTCACCTACAATAATAGTTTCCATTCAAGCATAGGGATGGCACCCTATGAAGCTCTGTATGGACGACAGTGCCAAACACCTTTGTGTTGGTACCAAGACGGAGAGCGCCTTACTGTTGGACTTGATATTGTACAGCAGACGACTGAAAAGGTCAAGATGATTCAGGAAAAGATGAGGATGGCTGAAAGTCAATAGAAGAGCGATGCAGATAAAAGAAGGAAGTCTCTTGAGTTTGAGGAAGGCGAGCATGTATTTTTGAAAGTCACGCCAACGACTGAGGTCAGCCAAGTTCTGAAATCTAGAAAGCTCACTCCCAAATTTCTTTGACCTTACTAAATTCTTCGTCGGATAAGTCCAGTAGCTTACCAGATAGCCTTACAACCTTTTCTTTCAAACCTTCACAATGTCTTTCATGTGTCACAACTACGAAAATATATTTCTGACCCGAACCATGTCTTAGCACCAGACACAGTACAATTGAAAGAGAACTTAACCTATGAGGCACCTCCTATAAGGATTGAAGATAGGAGACTAAAATAACTCAGAGGAAAAGAAATCTCATTGGTGAAGGTGATCTAGAACGAAATGACCGGAGATGCAACGTTGAAACTAGAAGACAAGATGAAAGAGCAACACCCACAACTGTCCTAAAGTATGAAAATTTCGAGGACAAAATTTCTTTTTAGAAAGGGAGAGTTGTAACACCCCGAAAATTATTTGTTTCATCATAAATAATCATTTTATAATATTTATGATTTTTGAAAAAAAAATTGGATTTTTTCGGAAACATCAAATATTTTAATATATTTTTCATTTTGCATGCACACTGAGCAGGGTCAGTGTAACACCCCAGAAATTATTTGTTTCATCATGAATAGTTATTTTCTAATATTTGTGATTTTTGAGAATTTTTGTGAATTTTTTCGGAACTATTGATTATTTTAATATATTTCTCGATTTACATACGCGATGATCGGAGCTAGGAAAATGAAATATTTTCCTTGAGGTTGATAAACTTTGGACTGTGAAAACGTCGATAGGGGATCTTACTAAACCTGAGGCTGGGCACAGTTTATGAGGTTTACATTTTTGAGATTTTATCTGATAAATAAAATCACTATATCGTAAAATTATCTGACAGACAGTAAATACTATTTTCATTAACTGTAACTTTTGTTCACTGGATAATAGCTCTAGCAGAGCGTTGATTTTCTATTCTAGAATATTCACTTAGTGTAACTACATCACTTTTCACTTTATCGAGAAGCGTGCAAAGCTTATCAAGGAAGCCTTAAGGAAGCTTTAAGGAAGTTTCCTCCCAAGCTTCTCAAGGAAGCTACACATTCTCTCTCTCCTCCCCTCACCACACGACTGCATGCCTTTCTTGGAGCCAAAAATTATGCTTTCACTTAATTAAGTTACCTATTCTAATTTCAAAAATTAAAAAGTCATCTTCTTTTCTACTATCAACTCCTCTGTCTACCCTTTTCTTCCCTCAAGTTCTCCTTATTCTCTCTAACACCACACCGCACGGCCAACCATCTCCATGCCATCCACCATCACAAAAATTTCTAGAACCACATTTCCTTAATCTCCACAACATTCTAAACACTTTTCTAGTTGAAGATTTCTTGAAAAGCTTTCATCTTCATCATCTCCTTCAAGCTTCAAGTTTGAAGCTTTAGGGAGATTCTTAGTTCCTCACCTTTTCTTCTTCATTTTCGTGTTCATGGCCATCACCATGATCATTGATCCATTCTTTTTCAAGCTTTGGTATTGATTGGTTGAAGTTGAAATTTCTAGGGTTCTTGGTGAGCATGGTCGAATTTCACTAGGAGCTTCAAGGGAGTTCTTGGCTTATTTTCTCCCTTAGGTAAGAGGAAGACTATCCACTTCAACCTCTATTGGTAGTAGGAGACTTGTATTGTTTGTTAGTTATGAGAAACCCTTGTTAGGGTTACTCTTTGTAATGTGTGATTGTGGTGACTATGCATTGATTTTATCATGTAGGATTTATTTGATTGAATGTATATTTATATTGATGATCTTGGATTTGGTTTGGATGGATTGGAAAAATGGAATGGAGGCAAGAGTTCCTTGCCCTCCTTCATGAGGCTCACGGCCACACCCTTAAAATAGGGTGTTCATGGATTAAAAATTTGTACTAAGTTGGCAACATACCTAATCAAGTGATTAAAATGTAATGGAGTCAAGAAAAATTTAGGGTTCCACTCTTGGGAGGTCACGGCCTCTAGGGCCAATTTAGGATCAAATTATGTAACATCATGCAACCTTGGAATTTAAATAATCAAGTGATTAAATTACTAATAAGGTAATGGATAGAAACCAATTCGATAACCTAAAGTGATTCTTTAGACCTAAGACAAGAGTGAGAGTGTGTGAGACTTGGAAAACCTTGGAATAATTCTCTAAGTGAGATTGAATAAAATTAAAGTAAGAAACTTAATAATCAAGAGAATTCCTCTAGAGAAGAATTTCATAAGAAATGTTAAATTGAAGTGAAACTTAATTAATTGAATAATTAGGAATTAATTAGGGATTCATAAAATGGAAAGAACTAAGAATGAAGTTTTATCCAAAACTTAGAATAATTTTTAATTAAAGTAAGACCATGAGTGTAAGTAAGAATGTTAAATAATTCCATAATGTACCCTAAAAGTGTAATGTATTATTTAAGGACTTAATAATATTTATTATGGGTCTATGAGTTTGACCAAGAATGTGTTGATGCTTCTCTTAGCCGAGTTGTGGCATGTTATGGAAAATATATTGTTATTAAATATACATGTGTATGCATTGAGTTATCATGCATTATGGAAGTCCGTGATAACACTGTATTTTATACATTCTATAATCCTCTCACTATGCTTCTTAAGGTTCAATTGAGCTTAATTAAGTTAGTTTTGACACATTTTATGATATTGAGCCGAATTGGACAATTAAATAAATTATTGCATAAATTAGCCTTAATTATCTCTTTAGTAGTGTTCAGTAAACTGACTATAACTTGAGTTGTAAATATCTTATTGATGTAATTTTGGTCTTGTAGGACAGCTAAGATAATTCCCTACAACTTTCATGTTGAACACTTTTCCAGAATCGGACTCCTTGGAGGTCATATTGGGCTTACAAGTCAAAACAGAAGAGCTGAAACCGAGTCTAAACACTCTGCAGTAATTGGACCATATCTTGAGTTCTAGGAATGATTTTGGACTGAAACTAAAGCAATTTTGAAGCTAAGATCAAGGCTTACAATTTTCATGAATATCATTTTTCTTAACAAAAAAAAAAAAACTGAACACACGGATGTGCATTTGCTCATTATTAAAATATTCCAAAAAAAATAAAAAAGAAAAAGAAGAGAAAATCAATAACTTAACTACTAAGTTTCCACTATAGCTACTGTAGCTACAGTACATACAAATTGCCTATAAAAAGGCAATTGAAGAATTGGAATTGGACATTCACATTCAGGAAACAGAGGGGAGGGGGAGGTTCTGGCAGAGAGGAATTTCCTCTCTTCCTCCTCTCTTCAATTTCTTTTCTTCTTCTTTTTATCTTTTTTTCTATTCTAGTCTATGTGTAAATAAGTTTCAGTCTACTTGGGTCAAAGTGTGAAGCTCTTAGTAATAAAATAAGGTCAGATTTATTCCTCACTTGTGCTTTAATGATTTATTTTTCTAGTATTCTTTATACGTATTATATTTTGATTCTGATAATTTAAAATCCCGGGTGACAGATGGGAATACTCCATCCTTGTAAAGAGGAGTTCTTGATTTATTGTAGATAAGATTTTGGCACAGTGAATGCTTTAACCCATTTACAAGTGGTAGTAATAATTAAAGGAATCATAGTATAACTACGTATATTATTTTAATAGACTTTTAATGTTGTATTTTCCGATTGGAACCTCCATGTTGCGAGTAGACTAGTGTAAGTTATAATGTTGACCTTGGGGGCGTCAGGATGCGGGGTACCTCGCAATGGACAGTTGGTAGCTCTTCTGTCCGTGGGGCAGATCGATGCAAATGCACCGACGATCCGGATCGAGACACTGTCCTATACAATCTAATGATGAATGTCTTGTACAATGCCTTGGCGTGCATGTGGATAATTTGATGATTATAGCACTTTGGCCGTAGTAGCCGAGTTACAGACATGTCTCCTGATCTTTCTCTCCGATTGTTTGTGTCTAGCTCCATGGAGTAGGATGTTGAAATCATGCGTACATGCATAGTGGGTCTACATATTATTTTATCATTTAATTATTTATATAATGATTATGATTGTTGCCTTATTGATATTATGACTGCCTGGAATTGCTTAATTGTTTACCGTTGTTAGTTAATGCTGATTACTATTACTTTTGAAATGCTATATGGGTGCTTCGCGCCATTCTATTTCTTTACTACCATAATTGGTAATGATGGTAGGATGTCTTACCTCTTTCTTGTATTTCTATTATTTTTGTCTATATTTATGTTCCATCAAAGACGTCGGCGAAAGGGGTGAAGTACACGAGTTCCCCGGCTTTTGCCCTGACTTCGACTTGTACTTGCTTTTGATCATGACGGCCCGTCCACAAGGATTTTTGGGTTATGTGCAGTTGACTTTCCTTGGAGGACCGGACTACTGGCACGTTAATTTTAGCTCGAATCGCTGTGTCTACTTGGGGGACATAACATTGTCGTTAGCTTGGGGGCGCTATGATCCGCTCATCTTCACCTGTAGTGTTAAGTTGCATTTAGAATTTTACATGCCCATCAAGAACATGTGGGGTGATCATTATTACACCCCACAGGAAGATTCTTTCCTCTCTACTGCTCGAGCCTTGGCCCGTAACTCGGTGGCTCCAATGAGGGTTTCCTCCGACGAGGAAGACCCTGAGGAGGATCCTGACACGATTCCTTCCTTTTCTGCATAGAGGCTGATACTGTCGATAGTCACTGATGGCTATCTGTGTTCTTTTTGGGGCCTGATGATATTATTTTGGTGGGCTGTACACTTATGATCTTTTGGGGCATACATAGTTTTGCTTTTTGTACATCAGGCGTTGTAACTAAACAAGTTTGATATAATTATATATATGTGCATATGTATGTTGTTCGAATGTACAATTTACATTTACCTTAATCTCTATTACATTTTACGTTCCGTCACTATATTTTATTAATTATAAAAAAATCACTATTTTATTTATACAACTATAATCAAACAAGTTTAATTATAATTTAATGAACCGGGTCTTAACTTATACTTTTGTTTTCCGCATTGTAAATAATGATGTAACGTTCCCTCCCAAAAAAGGGCGTTACACTACCAGCGCTCAAGCATTGGAAGTTGAGTGCCCAAGCGCACATAGCCTAGAGAGCTGATGTGCGTAGCAGGGCATTAAGTGCCCAGGCGCCAGATGCTAAATGCCCAAGCGCCCATCGTAACCTTGAATGTTGTGAGTAAGCATTAGAGTGCTGGGTGAAGAGCACCTAAGCACCCAGACAAGGCATTTTCAAGATTTTTCATATTGTTTTTAAATTCCTTACTTGATTAGATCAATTATGTAGTTCTTCTAGAGTGTGATGAGATACTTTTAGGGATATTTCTTGGAGAGAATTATCACCTTACATATGTGACAAGTTTTCGAATCTTAGGCATCAAAAGTGTGGTGGAATGCCATAATGTTATGTCTAGAACCTTGTTCAACATAGGGTTGGTTTGTAAATCACTTGTGAAGTGATGGTATGAGGTACTGGGTACAATTTTTGCTAGTGTCATGAATCTTACTACTTTGTATAATAAGTTAGGTTAGAATCCTATGATTTCTAGTGTTGATCTCCTTAAGTTAATGAGAACCTTGTGACACCTTTGCATGTTTTTTTTTTCTAAAAAACTTGTTGTTTCCTACATATTGTAACCTTAAATGGTGTACACAACCATATGGCCTGAAGGTGTTGGATCTAAATTCTCCTAGCATTTATGCTATTATGGTCAGGGTTACCAGTATGGGGGTGGTAGCAGTACTCTTGCTATTGTGAGGGAAATGGATCCACTTATTACCAAGTAGTGTAAGGGTTATTGTGCTTATACTTCTTAGTATATACAATGGAACTTGGTTCTGGGAATTTAGTAAGTATTTTATGTTTTTCCAAAAATAAAACTTGCATAAGCATTGCACCAGCATACTTTTAGGACATTTTCTAGGCATAATCATCTGGCATACTATGCATTGCATATTTTGACAGTTGTATGGGCAGTTGTTCCGTTCCTGTTGGTATAAAAATTGTGTTAATGATATTGTTTGCTTTATGAGTTTTACATGGTGTATATGTAAATATTCTTATAATTGTGAATTGAGGTTCATTTAACTATTGCAAATGTAATCTGTTATGTTTTGTTATCTATTCGTTGAAAATGATTAACTGCTACTTTCTGTATACTCATACTGAGAATTTTGTGAATTCTTACCCCTTTATGTTTCCATGTAAATCCAGGTCAAGACCCTCCAAAGAGAAAGGGCAAAAAGAAGCAAAAGACTTAGTTTTAGTTATTTACTTTCTTTGTGTATTAGCTTGTATTTACTCACTTTGTCTTTTAGTTTGTAAAAGTTTATGTATTACAATATGGCATTTTAGCCAGTGAAGTATATATGTAACCTTTTTCTTTTCTCGTGGCTCTTTATAATGACTATAGGGGTTATTATAGAAATATGTTTTTACACATATTTAGGAAGTAGCACACTTGATACGCTTTATCTTGAAATATTACAGTTATTTTACGATAATTGTATTATGGTGTTATATTTTGGTATCAGAGCAGTTCATCCTGTTGAGTCAGGGTATGGACTAACTATGCTTAGGCATGTTTAGGAGTTCCTTTGTGTGTGTTGTGCATTTCTTTGTCTCTTGTATGAGATGTTTTGATAGAACTACATGACTTACCTTTGGTATGACTATTTTTAGCTACTATTGCATAGTTAATTGATATTGAGAGTGATCAGCTCAATATGTATTATTCTGTGTGTACAGGAATCTATGGTGTCTCCAAGGCAAACTTGTGGGAATAGGAACTCAGGTAATGATATTGCCTATTACCATTGATGTGGGCACAAACAATGAGCAGTTGTTGAATGATGAATTATATATAGGCCTCAATCAAAGACGAGCAATTGGACAGGTTCATGATTTGTTTTCTTTGCTGCTCCACTGTGGAATTAATCATTTTAAATTTTAGGCTTCCCGATTATCTAATATGCCATAATATTGACTTTGCTCCAACTTTTTTTATTCCAAGAATATCCTAAACTTATGCACAAATTTATGATTGTAGTCAAGCAAACTTATAGGGAAAAAGTCCTCATTCAAGAATTAAGCAGTGTTAAAAGATATCATGTAACATCCTCCCTAACTTAATAATCCTAATCAGGGCTATGGTAGCTCAATAAAATTGATGGAAGTTATTTGATAATTTTGGATTGATTTGAGCATAAATCTATGACACTAAAGTTGAGAAATAGCTTAAATAGTTCAAAAATTAGTCTAAATAGCTGAGAAGATAGAAATAAATATGGAACATTTATTTCTAAGTCATAAAGGATTGGAATGAGTTGTATTAAATTCTGGAAGATCAAATGAGTTAGTTTGACATTTTTAATAACACTAAGATAGTGTTCAAAAACCAAACTAAATAGACAAGTAACTCAGAAAATCATAAAATTACGAGCAAATGTAAAATAAAGGATGAAGATTAATCTGAGAATGGAAATAGTTTAAATTGAACACTTAAAAGCTTCTTAGTTCAATTCCATAAGGTTTAACTTAACCTAGGGTTGAATAGTGAAGCTTAGTAACTAGTAAAGGTGTATAATGAGATATATGGAAGTATAAAGTTGGGAAATGAAGGAAATCCTAGAATTTTCTATGATACTTATGAAGGTTAAAAAATTCATTTATGAAAGATTAAGGTGTTCTTAGCATATAAAATGTTTCTAGTGAGCTTTCACCTTTTTCCCTTTCTTTCTTTTTACTCCACTGCCCTTCTTCCTTGTTCTTATCCTTTTCTTTTAACTATTCACTCACTCCTATGTCCAACAATCAGAAAAGAAGAGGGAAAGAGAGAGAAAAGAGAGAGGGAAGAAGGAAGCAATCAAGCAGGAAGAAAGGGGAACCAATAAGAAAGAAAGAAAGATCAAGAGGAAGAAGATAGGAAGGGACAGAAGTAAATAGCTCCAAGTTGAGGTAGGAGCTTTTCTTTACCTTTTCTATTTCTTCCTTTGTTTTCCAAAGTTTTAGAAACTTGTCATTTGGATGATGATTTTGAAATAATAAAGATGATTGTGTAACACCCTCCTTAGGGTATACACTTCAGACTAACTCTTTTTTCGATTCTTTACCTAAGTTGTAAAGTATTTAAAATCATCTTAATACAGGCTTCAAAATTTCTTTTTCACAGATAACATAAATTTTACCAAAATTTAGAAAACACAAGACACAAGAACTGAATAACATACATCTCTCGTACATAACATAGATTAATAATAACTTAATTACATAAAACTTACATACTTTAAAATAATATATAATTACCATATAAAAACTGAACCTAACCCAAGTCCAAACACTAGAAGAGTAGGGTCCTCCTCGAGATCCCTAATAGACAAAATTCCCAAAATAAACAATACGTTCAACATCAGTATCACAGCACTAGGCATCAGTGCCTCCGTGGAACTGCGCTTGTACGTAATCAGAGAAATCCCTCCTTGCAGCCATTGCAAACCGATCAAACAAAGTCAATCCAACTTAAACTTAGGCGATCCTACTTTGTCCTTCTTATGGTCTTTATCAAACATAATCATAAAAACATAACAGACAAACAATACAGTAAAGAGGTGAGATCCCCTACATCGCATACCAATATGGTAGCAAAGAAATGGTAAGCATGCTAATAGAGTTTAACATACAATCCATAAAATAACGTAAAATCAACAGATATATTCATGATAAATAATCCAATAAACTTGCAACATAATATCTGGCATAATGATAACACCATAATAATATTATATCACAATAACACTATATCATAACATTATAAATGCTGACTATGCATATGAACAATATGTACACTTACTATGCATATGCACAATGTATATACTGATCATCCTTATGCACAATGCACTCATTTCCTACTCCATGGAGCTAAACACAAACTCAAAGATGAATGTTCCAGAAGATCTATCCCTCCTCAAAAGACAGTCTATGCCGGACCACAAAAAGAATAGTGTTTGTTGGGCTGTTAGTGTGTTGCAACAGTTTTTCATGGCCAGGGGTATACAATGTGACAACATGGTCACCAAGTGAATCACCACACCCTGACGTCCCCTAAGATCCATCATAGATTACACTATCCTGTAAGTTCTCGTTCACTCCTAGGCACAAAAGCCACAACAGCCATTGATTGTAAAATGCTCAAATGCATGATCCATGAAATCAAACCACCGTTAGACTGTTCCCAATGATATTAAAGCAACTGCCCATACAATTGTCTAATATCATTAGTGTCAATGATATTATATAACCGCTCATACATTCACATGATACCAATGATCCACTCGGGTCTAGTACTTCGGTTCCACAAGCACAATGTTAATTCCACAATCCACTTGGGTCTAGTATGTCAGCCCTATAGCAAAACTCGTTGTTCCTCTCAATCGCGTAGCGATATTATTACGTTTTCACAATCGCAGAAAACTTTTGTTATGTTTTCAAATCACATAATGATTTTTCAATGTTTTCTCAATCGCATAAAGATTTTAAAATGTTTTCTCAATCGTATAGCTAAAAATCACTATTTTTAAATCGCGTTAGAGTTTTTTTGCGTATTTGCAATCGCGTAAAATATTTTAATCATATTCTAAGCTTAAATTAAAACTTTTCTCATTTAATATCAAAATTGGACTTTAATTCCATTATTTCCTTAATAAATCACCTTTAAATAATATTTCTAACATTTTTATAATAAACCACCTCCAAATAATATTTCCTAACATTTTCCACAAAAAACTTATATTATCCGAATTAATTCAAGATATCTCAAAATCTTTGTTCTTTACTCTTAATAAAAATTTCTTAAATAAAATATTTTAAACTCTAAACTATCACTAAAAATTATTATCTTGCTAAAAATCCTCTAAGTAATATTTTCTAATATCCTTTCCAAAACTTACGTTTATTTTAATTAAATAAAACTTTTTCCAATAAATTTCCTCTTAATAATACTTTCTAATATTTTCTTCACAAAATTTTATACTTCCATGATTTAATCAAATATTATAGCTCAAAATTTTCTAACACACTTCAAAACCCAAAGGGTGAGCTATACGTCAGTAAACTTTTAACTTATAAATTTATTTCTCATCATGACCTCAACTCATTAATTTAATTAATTCCAAAAATTAGTTTAAATTCTTTTTACATCATCTCAAAATTCACTAAATTGAGTTCTTGTTGATTAATCCTTAAAGACTACATTTGAGAAAATATTTTTAGTCTAAAATACCAATTCTTGGCATGTTGGCTGAAAAATCAATTTATATTTCATAATCAAATATTTATTCATTTTCTATCTCATTTTTCTTTGTAAAAATCTTTAATCCAATTACTTGTTACATAATCATCTAAAATCCACACTTAGTAAAATATTTCAAGTGATTTGCTCCGAAATACTCATGGTGGCCGTGAGCCACTTGGTTCTTTGAAACCAAAATAATTTTCCTTTCCATATGATTCTTATCATATACAACGTATCACTCATGATATTTCTACTATTCATATTCATGCTTACTATTAAAGCAATAAAATCATATTAAGCATCTAATCACAATTCAATCAAAATCATACCATCTCATATAGTAATCACTTAATAAAAATCATGCATAATTATCAAAGCAATAAAATCACATATAACAACACATAGCACTTAAACATACACAATCAAATGAATAAATCATTTAAGGGAATTTTCATCCACAAACACAAACAAATCCATTCTCTCACCACCACATATGGTCGATGAGGTTAATCTCCCTCTTATCTCAAAGGAAGATAAAAAACTCTTCTTGATTGTCTTTCTTGAAGATTCCGTGCACCACCTCCAAGATTTACTTAAAATCAAAGACAACATACAAGTTAACATTTAAAGCTTATCTAAAATGACTATGGATCAAAACATAGTCTAGAACTTTAAAATGAATAGAAAAGTAAAGATTAATAACCTTTACCTTAAAACTCTTGATTAGAGCTTTGATGAAAGTGATAGAAGATGATTGATTTAGACTGAAGTCTCAACACCAAAGAGTCTTAGAATGATGTGAGGATTCAAGAAGTGAGGTTGGATTAAATCAAAAGTGGTTGAATGTTAGTGGAGGGGTATAGTCGTGAGCTTCCTTGGATGAACAAGGTGAGAACTTTTTGATTTTCAACTTGAAGAACAAGATTGAAGATGGATGATCTAAGCTAAGATCTTAACTACAAAGTATTTTAGAATTGTGTATAGATTCTAAATCTAAGGTTGTTTAGAATTATTGAAGCTTAGAAGGTGTATCAATGGGTCTTGGCCGTGGGCCTCTTTGAAGAGAAAAGGAGAGAACGTTTTGGCTTTCCAAGAATTAGAATAGAGATTTAGAGAAAGTTACAACATAGAAGTGTTTAAGAATGGTGTATAGGTTAAGAAAACAAAGCTAGATGACATTTTGAGTAATTGGATGATACTTTGGAGTGGCTTGGCTGAGAGATTCCATGAGAGGAAAGGTGATGTTTTCTTGTTCATGAAAGAGAAAGAATGGAGAAAATTGATTTTTTTTTGTTCACAAGGTGTTATGAACATTGAAGTAAAAGTGTGTTAGAACCATAAGCTAGCCATAAGGTTTCAAGAGAAAAGGATAGATTACTTTGTGATATTGATTTACGAAATGAAATATGAAGGTTTTCCTCAAAATGGTGCTTGGCCATGGAGTGCATCTCAAAGGAGAGGTCAAAGCTTCTCCAAGAAGCTTTGTGAAAGTCAAAACTTGCTCTCCAAGCTCTCCTCCCATTGGCTAGCCACTAAGCTTGACCAATTTCTATTGGTTAGACATTTTTATTGACTATTCAACAACTAAGCAAGCAAGCTGGCTTCCTAAACCATTGATTTGATCAATGGTGGATATCCAAGACTTCTACATTAAGCTTACTGCCACAACTGTTGATGAGATCAATAGTGAACATCCAAAGCTTCCTTACTAAGTTTGCTCTCACACCATTGATTAGATCAATGGTGATCATCCAAGGCTTCCTCATTAAGTTTGCTTTCATATCCATTGATTAGATCAATGGTTGATACCTAAAACTTCTCCACTAAGACTTGCTTCTCAACCGTTGATTAGATCAATGGTGGATGTTCAAAACTTCTCCACTAAGGCTTGTCATCCAAGGGTGCAAATCAAAGTCCACGCCACTATTGTTGACTTCATCTTTCTTCACTTGTAAGCTTCTTTTCTATTGGTCCTTCCCAAAGGTATCTTAACCATTGATTAGATCAAGGGTTAATATGCAAAGCTTCTCCTCCAAGCTTGTTTTCTATTGGTCCATCACAAAAGTCATAGCCTCTTTAGTTGACTAATCTCAAGATATTTTCTAAAAGATATTTTTCGAAAGATATTTTTCAAAAGATATTTTTCAAAAATTATTGCCCAAAGAATAATAGCTACTGCTAGTCATTGTCCAATGGATAATAGAAAACTCAGATACAGAAATTTTTTGTCAACTATTTTCAGTTTTAGGTTTAGTAAGATCCACCGGTCCCGCCTTGACAGTCCAAAACTTTCTGGTCCAGAAATTTTTTTTTATTTTTTCGAGACCGCCTCAAACACCCATACAGTCTAAAATAATATTAAAATAATCAAAAACTCAGAAACTTTCACAAAAATTATAAAAATCATAAAAATTATAAAACTTATATATATTTAGAAAAAATGAACTTTGAGCATATAGCTCAAAATAATATTAAAATAATTAAATTAATTAAAAAAATTCAAAAATTCACAAAAATTCACAAATATTTGAAAACTTATTTATATCAAGAAAAATGAAAAATCAGGGTGTTACAAATTGTGTGTTGATTATGATTTGAGAACTTGATTCCTTGGTTTGATTCATGATGAGTTTTAAGATTTGAAAAATAGGTTTCATATCCATATTGAGATTTTCTATTTTATGAGTGATTTGGATGCATATTTGTGATGGTTTGATGTTGTTGTTGTAACACCTTAATACAATTATCTCAATATAACTCATATATATAGATATAAAGCATTAAACGTATTACTTCTATTCTTACTATCTTACTAATTCCATTTAATTAAATAATTAAATATGGATTGATGTTGTTGTTGTAATACCTTAATACAATTAGCTCGATATAACTTATATATATAGACATAAAGCATTATATGTGTTACTTCTATTCTTACTATCTTACTAATTCCATATAATTAAATAATTAAATATAGAAAGCCACTATAAAAGTTATACACGTATACAACAGTAGCCCTGAAGGCAAAGTGTTATACATACAACCTTTATTAATTCTCAAAGCTAATATAAATAAATACATCAACTATGATTATAAAAGAAACAAAGAAAACTAAACTACATTAGTTCTTTAATTTCTTTGTCTATACATACAACCTTTATTAATTCTCAAAGCTAATATAAATAAATACATCAACTATGATTATAAAAGAAACAAAGAAAACTAAACTACATTGGTTCTTTAATTTCTTTGTCTATACATACAACCTTTATTAATTCTCAAAGCTAATATAAATAAATACATCAACTATGATTATAAAAGAAACAAAGAAAACTAAACTACATTAGTTCTTCAGTTTCTCTATCTTCTTACCCTTTGAAGGGCCTTGACTTGTTATTACTATGAAAACATAGAAAGGGGTGAGAACATGCAATTCTCAGTAATATTCATACATTTCGTGGCATTAGACAATGTAAACTGCATACATATCAATATAAACTATATCAACATTATACAATCGCTCATACAACTGTATAATATATCAAAGTTGTCTCACATCTACGTAACCTTATAATACTCGAACTTAACATAATAGATTATGGTTGTTACTAGATATCAAATCTCTTTTCAATATCTCTAGAACATTCACATGCTATTGTTATATAAAGGTTCACTAAACACAACGCATAATCTATAAGCCTAAGTCCCTTACTCATATGATAAGAATAACTATCTACACAGTTGTAACATATCACAACTAGTTCATTCATAAACTTGTTATAGGTACTACACGTATAACCTCTTTCTGTGAATAAACTCACTAACTCTGAAATATAGGATTAGCAACAAGCAATGAAGTCTTTACTCCATGTCACTCAAACTTTTATATTCTCTTACTCTATGCAAACGTTCACTAAGCCAATCTCTAACCTTAAACTCATAAACATACCATCAATGATATTAAACAACCGCCCATACAATTGTCAAATATCATCTTTACTAGGCAATAACCCATGCAATTGCCAAGTAAAAGGAAATGATTATGGATGTGTATATGTTACTTGTTTATTCCCTCCTCTCTTTAAACTTGTAGATAAGAAGACTGACTCTTCAAACTACCGGATAATGAGTGGATTGGTTCCTACTCACACTGGTGTGAGTATTGATCCCATTATATAAAACTAGTAATCCTGGTACTAATGAGCAGCTAGGGCTAAATCCTCACTCAAAGAAACTTTTGGACTTTCCCCTCTATCTCCTTTGGCCATATGATTATACATCATTAAAGATTACTCTACTTTGGAATTAGCAAGTAACAGGAAGCTATGCAGCGTTATGTATAAGTTATACAAAACCACCACATTAACTCATCATATGATTCTCTCTAACCAAGTGAAGAACTAAACTCTAGCAAACATGTACTCTTAGCTCACTTCTAGCTCATAAAGGAGCATATTTCATGTTTATAGGTAAGTAATCATACTTATGATACTTGTATCTAGCTTGCCATATTCTCACACCACAAGTGGTAAACTATGCTACCCTAGTGTACTCAAGGTTCTGGATACCTACTTTAGGTAATTCCTAACTTATGGAATGCTTAAAGACTAGAATTTCTATAACATCTTCATGCCAAGTTCATTCATGCATCACTAACTTCACTTTCTCTCTTAGGAGTAACTAATGCACTATGGCAAGTGACTATTGCCAACTAAACTCATTGTATTTATATCTTGTTTATGTAATACCCTAGAAAATCATGTCATGTTAGGCTTGTATATGGTTATAGAGGTAGTCTAATAGTTACTTAACATGGATATGTAATTTTGTGACTTTCTGAGTATGTTTAGGCACTTTGTTGTAACACTATGTGAGAAATATAACTGTTATTTGCTCTAGAAGTAGTTTAAGCTGCTTAATTAGTGGAAATAAGTGTGGAGAGTTTGTTTCCAAGTCACAAATGTGGAAACTGTACTACAGTTAAAATTTGAGAATTTTCGGAGTTAGTTTGGCATTTTTGGGCATACTGGTTGGGTGTTTTAATGCCGGATTGACCCCTAACTGATATGGAAATATCAGTTTTTAGTGAAACAAATTTTTTAATGAATCTTAGGATTTATTTTGAATCTGTTGGAAGCTACGAAATCAGATTTGGAGAAGTTTGAGTATTCTTAGCAGATCGAGGTTTTAGTACCCAACTAAGAGAATTCAAATGAAACTTCCCTTCTTGAAATATCCCACGATGGGGATATTTGAGGGGTAGGAATAGAATCAGAAAAATAGAGAAGTAGAAAACGTAAAGAAGAGAAGAGAAAAGAAAGAAAAGAGGAAAAGAGAAAAAGAGAAGGATCAACCATCAAAGGAAAGGATCCAAGTGAAAGCCTTGCTTCATCATCTTGATCTTGAGGTAGGGGGTTTTTGTTTCATAACTTCATTTCTTCCCTTTTGTTTCAACATGCTACATAGATGTGGTTTGTTGGGTAGAATTGGGATTGATTGTGGGTTATGGATATTCATGTTGGATTTGAGTTTGTGAACATGATAATGGCTTGAGTTTAGTAAGTATGATGTTTAGTGATGGTTAGGAACTTGATTAAGTCCTTGTTCTTCCATAATCTTCCAAGATAGGAAAGTTAGGTTTATGAGTTAATTCTTGCTCATTGATCTATGATAAATGGATTAAAAAAGTATTTGATGATTCTATTATGTTTTTAGATCATGATTAGGATTTGATAATGCTTAAAACCCATAAGTTTGGTGTTAGAAATTGGTTGGAGCACCAATTATGCAGAAACCACTTCTGCAAATCATATTTCTGGTGTTCTAGTGCCTAAGCGCTAGAGTTTGGATGCCTGGGTGCTCATAGTCTAGCAGTATACATAACAGAGGAGCCACCCGAATAACTTGTGGTGTTTGTCGCATAACTTGAGCTGTAGATATCGGATTGACCTGATTCCAGTGGCATTTGAAAGCTGAGACATAAGGCTATCTTCCTATAAAATTGCAGAATTTTATCAGTTAGGATGTATTTTTGGTGAATTTATGAAAAACATCCTTTTTAGGTGCCCAGAGCAGTTTTCATCAGAATTTCTATTTTGATGTTTTGAGATTCCTAATTGCTAGGATCCTTTGTTTATGCCTAGTAGAGTATGTTGAAACTCTAATAGGAGTAATTGATGAAGTGAAAATGTATTAAGTCAAGTTGACTTGAAATGCTAATTACGGGAGGTAATTGGACATGGCTATATATATACATATAATTTGTATTATGATGGATCGAGGAATTGAGTTTCCTTAAGTGTGGGAATTATTCATGTATGCTCTTTTAAGAGTGTTAAGGTACTTCTAAAAGTATTTGATGATTTGTTTATGAAATGAATTTGGAATGCATATAAATCAATTGCGAAAACTATTTATGGGAAGTAATTAGTAATTGTATTGCATGAGATGTTTGTGAAACCTATTGAGGTTTGTAATGCTAATTATGAGAAGTTAATTAAACATGATGATATACTTAATGGTATGATTTGCCTTTTTGAAAGGTGTGAGCCTTGTGAAAGTGGGTGTTCTATATTAGGTAAGGCACATGGTAATCTTCCTAATATAGTGAAACTCTTAAGGATGGACTTCCTTGTTCATTATCAATAACCGTGTAGTTGATAGGACTTCACTACTCGGGGGGGATGGATTTCCTCTAGGATAATGATGTTTGCTGGATGGGACTTCCAGTGCTTGTTCAAGGTTATAGATGAAACTATGGACTTCCATTACTTTGTTCAAGTTTCATGCATTCATGACATTACCAAGGGATGAAAGAGTCTTGAATGTGGTATCATACATTATTCATTTTCATACTTAGAAAATTGCATAGACATAATCATTAGTCATAATTAAGCATAACATGGCAATTGTATGGGCGGTTGCTATCATGACATTTTCGTGCATTGCAATTGTATGGGCGATTGCGTGTTGTTGAAATGAGGAGTCGTTACTTTTATGATTGAAGTATCAATGAGATAATTATAAATGTTATCCGTTTGTATATATTTATATATTAATATATTAATATATTGGTATTAGAATACTTCTACTGAGATATGTTTTCTCACCCTGATTGTATTGCCATATAAATCCAGGTACGAGCTCTTCGAAAGGGAAGAAGAAGATGTATGAAGACTAACATAGTATAGATACTGTTTTGAGCTAAGCTTATATATGTTTTATATTTGCTTAGTTGTTCAAGTTATGTATAACGGTATGCCTTGAGGCTGTGATGTATATATACAACTTTTTCTATCGTGGCTCTCCATATTTACTCATTGTGTATGATTGATATGGGTTAGATGTTAATGTATGTTAGTAGTAGCAGGTCAGTATTGAGTTATTCATTTATATGACGATATATTTGGATAGAAAATATTGGGCTGTTACAGTTTACCTTATTCTCATCACCTTATATGTGATATTAAATTCAACTCTGCGTTGCCTAAGGGTTTAGAAACCTATCTATGATAATCCACTACTCTTGGTTGCACTAAAGTCTCTTACTTTCCCATATATGCAAGATGGTCTTTTTCTCTTAGAAATACCCCTACTAGTGTCTCAACATACTCTACAAGGCATATAAAAAGGATCCTAACAAGTAGCGAAACTCATTACATCAAAATAAGAATTCTAATGAATTCTGCTCTGGCGCTTGGGTGCCCATTCTCCAGCGCCAGGGCACTCACTGCGCGCCTGGGCATTCACTACCTAGTGCCTGGGTGCTGGCTAGGCAAAGACATGCCCTGTTCTTGCTCTGTGACTGGCGCCTAAGCGCTTAGCACCGGGTGCCTGAGTGCTCAATGCTTTACTATGTGCAAAAGCTTCTGGGCTATTGGGAGCCTGGGCTCCCAACTCCCACTGCCCGAGCACTGATAGCATAACCTAGAATCTGCAAAATTCTACAGATTCTGGTTATTATTTCATTAGAATATAACCAATTCCAATCACCCAAAAATAACTTCTAAGTGGTTTCTAACACCACAAACACTCTATAAAAATATTGTAATACTCATTTAACTCATTAGCTTACTTAAACATAAATTAATGGTTAATGTTACCAAGTAGCTTCCAATACTTAAGAGAGGGGTGAATTGAGTATTAAAAAATTTTCGTAAACCTCTTTTAGTGAAAATACAAATATTAAAACTATTAAATAAAAGCACAGAAATAACAAGATGTAGAAGAAAAGCTTAAGAAACAGTAAAGGATAAATATGCAATAAAATGAAGCTGCGTAAAATAAAAAGATTAAGAAGAGAGAAGCAGGCACAATATTTATCCTGGTTCGACCACTAACCCACTTCTAGTCTACGTCAAGTCCTCGAAACAATAGCCGAGATTTTTCACTATGTATACAAGCTTCAACAAGTGCTTGCAACCGTTACACAAAATAGCACTTTTCACACACAGGAAAATTCTACCCTTGTGCTAAAGCCTCAGCCTGCAGGGATACCTCACCCTTATACAAACCTTGAGGGATACCTCACCCTCGATACAGAATAGCAGAAAGTAGATGAAGAGAAACTCTCACTCAGAGCAAATTATACAAATTGAAGTGCTAATAGAGCTCTCATAAAATATCTCAAAGTTTTAATCGAAAATAGATCGTAGAAAAGAAATTCACAAGTTAGTGCAAGTAGAAAATAATTCAGAGTGTTAGGCAATTTTAGAGATGACCCAAGGCTTCTATTTATAGAGAAATTTTGAAGAAATAGCTGTTGGGTATAATTAAAAACCATAAAAGCCAAAAGATATTTCCATATCAGTACGTGAAAGACCGTGTTTATTCGAATAGAGTAAAATGTTATTCGAATAACATTGTTCATAATGTTATCGTGAAAAGTAACCTGATATGGGTTATTCGAATAACCAATGTGTTATTCGAATAACTCTATTAAAACCAGAGTTCTGAAAGAGAAGGTTTATTCGAATAATAGGTGGGTTAGTCGAATAATGCATTTATCAAAAAGTTATGAAAAGCCCTTTTATTCGAATAGCTAATGTGCTATTCGAATAACTGTTTGAAGACAAAAAGATCACAACACGATTTGAAAAGCTTTTATTCGAATAAAAAGGATGCTATTCGAATAACTGTTTGAAAACCAAAAACTATTGGATGGGCTTATTCGAATAGAAGTGACATTATTCGAATAAGACAATTAAAAAAATAGTTTGAAGATAGTTTTAAATTCCTTTCAAAAAACATTTTAGTTCATTTTTAAAGCCAAATTATCTTATCTTTCAAAATAGTGAGATATTAAAGTGAGCTCCATACAAAAGACTCTAAGTCCTAAAGCTATTCTAATAAGATCTTGGACTTGGTCTTTCCATCATCTTCATTTATGTCTTCACGTTTGTTATCATCAAAACAAGTCTTCAAAGGCATATGTCCAATCACATTCTCCCCTTTTCTTATGATGACAAACTATCAATGAGAAAAGAATTAGTGCATATAATTGAAATTCACAAAGAGGTATTAAAAACTTACTCCCCCTCTTTAATTATAAGAGGTAACGTTTATCAGAGACGTGCGCAGCTCACCCTTTCATGTGGAATCCAAACTCTTTTTAATTTTACCTATCTTTTCTCAGTTAAATTCAAATTCAAAATTTTCTCCCCTTTTTGTCATGAGCAAAAAGGAAGGGTAAGTCCTATAGACATATATGCAAGTATAAGAGCATAAAAAGAACTAAATAACTGAAAAGCATACTCATATCAATGCAAGATAAATAGACCATAAAAAACTTTATTTATTCATTAATCAAAAAAGGATGCAGTTACAAAAGCCAAAAATAAATAAAACAAAGGCAAAACAGAGATCCTAAGAACTAAGGCTCCTAGAAATAGGTATTTGGTAGCGGAGGTGAAGAAGCAGGTGTAGGGGCAGGTGATGCAGCTCGTAAGGCAGCAACTTCACGTTCAACACCTTCTATTCTATCAAACAGAATAGAGAAGGTGTGTTCCATATAAGCACGATTATCATGTAAGGTAGCCATGATTTGCTCCAAAGTGATTGGAGTAAGGGCAGCAGGGGCGTCAGTAGGGTCAACCTCATCATCAACCTCATCTGGGTACACCCAACCTTCATTAGTCTCGATCATCTTCATTTTGCGCAAGGTGTGGGAGCCGAAGACATTGTGATGAGTCAAGGCGATGGCTCGCTTAGTCTCCAAGACCTAACGATACTTACTGAGCAAGGTAGTGATGAGAATACCATAAGGCAAGTCAGATTTTTCCTTGCCCTTGGCCCTCATCATGTGTTTCATGATAAACACAGGCCAGTTGATCTGATGACCATTCTTCAGAATCCAAAGCATGAAGATGTCATCTTCACTGAGGTAGGCGTAATTTCCACCGTGGGGAGCCAGGATATGAGCAAAGGCATAATGCAGAAGCCTATCTTGGCTCTTCAGCATGCCACCCTTGAGGCCCTTGTCAGGCAAAGCTAGACCAGGTTTCAACAGGTCCTCAATCGCCTGAATCCTGTTGAACTCCTCAAGAAAGGGGTTGTTATCATCTTTAACGAGTGTGCCGGTGAACTGCAACCCAAACAAAGTCTTCCAGTCCTGCGGAGTGATTACGATGTTCTGATCACAAACTTCGGAGAGGAGGTTCTGGCCATCAAAAGCCAGATTGCAGAAAGACATCTTCACCAAAGCTGGGTAGAGAGTGGCCCGGTGAGAACAGAGCTGTAGAAGCCCCTGGTTTTGCAATAGGGTCAGAAAGTCGAAGCCTCTGTGTTGCTAAAAGAAGGAGAGGTCAAGGTATTTGGGCTGAACAAGGTTACGCTCCCAGAAGTGCATAATGAAGCGACCACGGTGCTCTTCGTTGGAGGAGAGCCTTCTCAAGTCAAGTGGATTGTTGCAAGGTACAGTCTTCGTGTGAGGACGCTTAGAAGAAGAAGAGGCCATGGTATTTGGAGGGTTGGTGGAGAAAGAAAGAAAAAGAAATGGTGGAGGAGAGTAAAGAAAAAATGGAGGCGTGGGCAGAAAAGGAGAACAACAAGGAGTGAGATGGGTTGGCACGCAGGGGCCTTTTAAAGAGAGGCCCGTGTTTATTTGAATAACCAAGAGGTTTATTCGAATAAACTCTTGTAGAAAGCTCAAAGTTCAGGAAGTGTGCTAGGTTTTATTCGAATAAAGGAGGATCCTATTCAAATAAAGGAACAGGGAAAGCCAAGCGTTGTGGCCTTTTAATAGGTTTTATTCGAATAACCTAGGGGTTATTCGAATAAATAGAGAGCAACCAAATAGGACAAAAAACCAAGTCTCTAGTTTATTCGAATAAGCTTGATTTTATTCGAATAGTCAGAGAGCAAAAGCAAATGACTGATAAAACAAGTCTTTGGTTATTCGAATGATCTGAAATTTATTCGAATAGATAGAGAGCACAGCAAACACAGAACTGACATAGAAGTCAGTTTATTCAAATAAACTTAGTTTTATTCGAATAAAGCTATTAAAAGACACAGTAAAGCATGCATTCAGAATGTGATTGAAAAGAGAATTGACTTACCCAAATATAAGATACCTGCAAAACAAGGTTTGGGATATCTCCGAAGCTTAAGTCAGTAAAAGATTTAAAGAAGATAAAGGCAATATTTAAGCAATAAAAAAATTATATATTGGATTAATCAATTATTCCCAATTCTCCTCTAATATAAAAGAATGCTTCTTTTGCTAAGGGTTTAGTAAAAATATCTGCAAGTTGCTTAGTTGTTTCAATAAACTCAAGAATGCAATCCCCTTTTTGTACATGATCTCTGATAAAGTGATGTCTTATCTCTATATGCTTTGTTCTGGAATGCAGAATGAGACTCTTAGAGAGATTTATTGCACTAGTGTTATCACATCTTATCGGGATGTGATCAAGCTGAAGACTGTAGTCTAGAAGTTGTTGCTTCATCCATAGGATCTGAGCATAATAACTCCCGGCTGTAACATATTCAGCCTCAGCGGTAGACAAAGCCACACTATTTTGTTTCTTACTATGCTAAGAAACTAAAAAACTACCAAGCAAGTGGCATGTCCCACCAGTACTTTTTCTATCCAATTTGCATCCAGCAAAATCAGAGTCGGAATAACCTATTAGGTTACATGAGGCACCCTTAGGGTACCACAAGCCCATTTGTGAAGTACCTACTAGGTCTTTCGTTATTCATTTAACAGCACTTAAATGAGAATCTTTAGGGTTTGCCTGATATCTAGCACACATGCATATACTAAACATAATATCTGGCCTACTAGCAGTAAGATAAAGGAGAGATCTAATCATACCTCTGTATTTTGTTATTTTTACTGATTTATCTCCTTCATCTTTGTCCAAATAGCAAGAAGTGCCCATTGGAGTGGCCATATGTTTAGCATTTTCCATTTCGAACCTTTTCAGTAATTCCTTGTAGCATTTGGTTTGACTTATGAAAGTCCCTTCATTTGTTTGTTTGATTTGAAGTCCGAGGAAGAAATTCAACTCTCCCATCATTGACATTTCAAATTCATTCTGTATTGTCTTTGCAAATTCTTTGCAAAGGGATTCATTAGTAGCACCAAAGATAATATCATCCACATATACTTGCACAAGAAGAATATCATGCTTTTTATTTTTAATAAAAAGGGTAGTATCGACTTTTTCTCTTGAAAAACCATTTTCTAAAAAAAACTTATTCAACCTTTCATACCAAGCTCTAGGAGCTTGCTTTAAGCCATATAAAGCCTTTTTAAGTTTAAAAACATGGTTGGGTAGTTCATGATTTTCAAAACCTGGAGATTGTTCAACGTATACCTCCTCTTGAATAAGGCCATTTAGAAAAGTACTTTTAACATCCATTTGATATAATTTGAAATCCATGATGCAAGCATATATAAGTAACAATCTAATAGCTTCTAATATAGCTACAGGTGTATAGGTTTCTTCATAATCTATTCCTTCTTCTTGATTATAACCTTTCGCGACCAACTTAGCTTTGTTTCTAGTTATTAATCCATTTTCATTAAGTTTATTTTTAAAAACCCATTTTGTGCCAATTATAGGATGATCATTAGGTCTAGCAACTAATTCCCAATCTTGATTTCTTTCAAATTGATTTAATTCCTCATGCATAGCTAAGATCCAATGTTCATCATCAAAGGCTTCAATTATATCTTTAGGTTCAATTTGAGAAATAAAGGCTAAGTGATTACATGCATTTCTAAGAGAATTTCGAGTACTTACACCTTTAGACACATCACCTATTATTTGATCAAGGGAATGATATTTTGAAGTCCGCCATTCTTTGGGAAGTTCTAAGACTTGTGGATCTTCTTGTCTTTGTTTATCTTCTTGCTCCTTGATTTTTTTTCTTTGCTGCCCAAATGAGATTCTGCCAAAATTCCTGCGACATCATCAATAACAAGATCCTTTCTCAATCCATTTGGTTCAGTTTCATCAAATGCAATATGAATAGATTCTTTGATAGTCATAGTTCTTTTATTATATATACGAAAAGCCTTACTATGGTTGGAGTAATCAAGAAATATACTTTCATCTGACTTAGCATCAAACTTGCCTAAGTTATTTTTTCTATTATTTAAAACAAAACATTTGTAACCAAAAACATGAAAATGTGAGACATTTGGCTTTCTTCCCTTGTATAACTCATATGAAGTTTTCTTTAAAATAAGCCTTATTAGGGCCCCGTTCATTATATAACAAGCTGTATTTACAACATCTGCCCCAAAATACTTAGGAAGAGCAGCCTCATTAAACATAGTTCTCGCCATTTCTTCTAAAGAATGATTTTTTCTTTCTACAACTCCATTTTGTTGCGGAGTTCTAGGGGCAGAGAAATTATGATTAATGCCATATTCATCATAATAATTTTCAAAAACATTGTTTTCAAATTCCCCACCATGATCACTTCTTATTGAGGAAATTGAAAAACCTTTTTCATTTTGAATAACTTTGGCAAGTATTTTAAAAGCTAGAAATGTATCATTTTTATTTGCAAGAAATAAAGTTCATGTGAACCTAGAAAAATCATCCACAATTACTAAAGCATAGTAATTCCCACCAAAGCTCATAGTTCTAGATGGTTCAAAAATATCCATGTGCAAAAGTTGTAAAGGTCTAGTAGTTGAAACTATATTTTTTACTTTAAAAGAGACCTTTATTTGTTTACCCTTTTGACATGCATTACATAATTTATCTTTTATAAAATTAAGCTTGGGTAATCCAATTACTAGCTCTTTAGAGACTAACTTCTTTAAGTGATCCATGTGAATGTGTGCAATTCTCTTATGCCATAACCATGAATCATCATTCTTACTTAAAAGGCATTTCGCATCATTTGATGATATATCTTCAAGACTAATCATATAAATATTATTTACTCTATGACTAATAAACTTAACATGCTTATCATTTTTATCTTCAATTATGTAACAATTTGAATAAAAAATTACTCTATTTCCTTTATCACATAATTGACTAATATTAAGCAAGTTATGTTTCAAGCCTTTAATAAGCAATACATTTTCAATAGAGGAACTAGGATTCTTACCAACTTTGTCGATTCCAAGAATTTTTCCTTTGTTGTTATCACCATATGTAACGTGTCCATGATTCTTGGGAATGAGCAAGGTGAATTTTGAGTCGTCCCCAGTCATGTGCTTGGAGCAGCCGCTATCGAGATACTAATTTGAACTCCTGGCTTTCAAACACACCTACAACACATGTTTAGTTTTTAACTTTTGGTACCTAAACTTTCTTGGGTCCTTGTGTGTCAATTTTGGGTATAGTACCCTTGGGAACCTAAACCATTTTCGTTCCAATTTTTGTATTAATGTTTTTCCTTGCATTACATGTTGATGCACTATGTCCTTTCTTTCCATAGTAAAAACATTTAATAAAAAGACTACTTGAAATACTAGAATGCACAAAGAAATTTTTATAGAGTTTTTGTTGATTTTTCGGGTTATAACCTATCTCGGCTTTTTTAAAAACTACTCTTTGTTTTCCTAATACAATATTTAAATTGTCTCTTCCAAATGTGAATTTTGAAAAAGTGTTTTTTAAGTCTTTAATCTCTTTTTCAAGCATATGACATGAAGAACAGGATGAAGATGTAGAAGCATGTGAAGAATGATTTGTGCATGCATCAATAATTCCCAAAGTTTCATTTTTAATTTTCAATTCTTCTATTTCTTTGTTTAAAATCAGAATTTGATTTTCTAAGGAAGAGATTGTTTTCTTAGAAGAAGAAATTAATTTTATGAGTTTTAAAGACTCGTCATACAATTCTTCAAAGGCATCTTGTAACTCATCGTAAGAAGGCAATAAAGTAGTATTAGAACTTACTTCATTTTCGTTTTCTTCTTCTTCTCCTTTGGCCATGAGACATAGTTAGGCTTCCTCGCTATCTGAGCTGTCAATTAAATCCATGTCATTTTCATCCCATGCTATGTAGGCTTTTCTTCCTTTTCTTTCCTTGAAGGACTTCTTTTCAAATTTCTCCTTCTTCTTCTAGTAAACTGGGCACTCCATTTTCATGTGACCCGGTTTGCCACATTCATAGCAAGTTGGAGTTGATGAAGCTCCTTCGCCTTTGTAATGATTCTTCTTCGGAGGAAAGATAGGTCTTCTTTGCGTTCCCTTCTTCTTGAGAAATTTTCTAAATTTTTTAACTAAAAGACTAAGATTTTCTTCGTTTACCTCGATATTTTCTGAGCCTTCTTCATCTTGTTCGTCATCATTGTCAATTGTTGAGGAAGTGGCTTTGAGCGCTATTCCCTTTTTTTTATCATTTTCTTCGCTTTGACTTAATCTGTTTAGTTCCAGTTTGTGCTCATGAAGTTTTCCAAAAAGGGTAGCTAGAGTCATTGTCGACAAGTCCCTCGATTCTGATATGGCTGTTACCTTGGGTTGCCAAATCCTGCTAAGACATCTCAATACTTTGTTAATTAAATCTTCGTTAGAGAAATTTTTTCCTAAAGATGCAAGATGATTAACTATGTGGGCGAACCTCTTTTGTATTTCTTGAATGCTTTCTCCTTAGTTCATTCTGAATAATTCATATTCACGAGTTAGAAAAGTGGTTCTCGACCCTTTACTTCACTACTACCCTCATGGGTAACTTGCAAAGTATCCTACATTTCTTTAGCAGTTTTACAATTCAAAATTCTAAAAAACTCATCATATCCCAAAGCAGTAGTAATGATATTTTTTGCTTTTAAATTATGTTGAACTTTTCTTTTGTCCTCATCAGACCATTTATTCCTTGGTGTTTCGGTCCTTACACCATCGACCTCATGCGTAGGTATAAATGCGTCATTTTCGACAGCATCCCACACATCTAGATTAATAGCTTCGATGAAGATTTTCATTCTTTCCTTCCAATATGCATAACCATCCCTATTGAAAAAGGGTGGTTGGTTTATGGAAGATCTTTCTGAAAAATCATTTGAAGAAGTCTTGTTCTCTTGAAGCTGCTAAGCTCTATATACAAGAGTCTAACTCTGATACTACTTGTTACCAAGTGGCTTCTAGTACTCAAGAGGGGGGTGAATGAGTATTAAAAACTTTTCACAAACCTCATTTAGGGAAAACACAAATATTAAAACTATTAAATAAAAGCATAGAAATAACGAGATGTAGAAGAAAAGCTTAAGAAACAGCAAAGGATAAATATGCAATAAAATGAAGCTGCGTAAAATAAAGAGATTAGGAAGAGATAAGTAGGCACAGTATTTATTCTGGTTTGACCACTAACCCACTTGTGGTCTACGTCCAGTCCTCGAAACAATAGCGAAGATTTTTTACTATGTATACAAGCTTTAATAGGTGCTTGCAACCGTTACACAAAAGAGCACTTTTCACACACAGGAAAACTCTACCCTTATGCTAAAGCCTCAGCCTGCAGGGATACCTCACCCTTATACAAACCTTGAGGGATACCTCACCCTCGATACAGAATAGCAGAAAGTAGATGAAAAGAAACTCTCACTCAGAGTAAATTATACAAATTGAAGTGCTAATGGATCTCTCACAGAATATCTCAAAGTTTTAATCGAAAATAGAGCGTAGAAAATAAATTCACAAGTTAGTGCAAGTAGAAAATAATTCAGAGTGTTAGGCAATTTTAGAAATGACCCAAGGCTTCTATTTATAGAGAAATTTTGAAGAAATAGCCGTTGGGTATAATTAAAAACCATAAAAGCCAAAAGATATTTCCATATTAGTACGTGAAAGACCGTGTTTATTCGAATAGAGTAAAATGTTATTCGAATAACATTGTTCATAACGTCATCGTGAAAAGTAACCTAATATGGGTTATTCGAATAACCAATGTGTTATTCGAACAACTCTGTTAAAACCAGAGTTCTGAAAGAGAAGATTTATTCGAATAACAGCTGGGTTATTCGAATAATGCATTTATCAAAAAGTTATGAAAGGCCCTTTTATTCGAATAGCTAATGTGCTATTCGAATAACTGTTTGAAGATAGAAAGATCACAGCATGATTTGAAAAACTTTTATTCGAATAAAAAGGATGCTATTCGAATAACTGTTTGAAAACTAGAAACTACTGGATGAGCTTATTCGAATAGAAGTGACATTATTCGAATAAGACAATTAAAAAATCAGTTTGAAGATAGTTTTAAATTCCTTTCAAAAAACATTTTAGTTCCTTTTTAAAGCCAAATTTTCTTATCTTTCAAAATAGTGAGATATTAAAGTGAGCTCCGTACAAAAAGACTCTAAGTCCTAAAGCTATTCTAATAAGATCTTGGACTTGGTCTTTGCATCATCTTCATTTGTGTCTTCACGTTTGTTATCATCAAAACAAGTCTGCAAAGGCATATGTCTAATCACAGTTAAAACCATAACCTAAGTTCTATGTTCTAACTTGAGGAACTAACTAAGTTTGTCTAAATAAAAAATCATCTAGCTTGGATTCAATAAGCTGAAAATAACTAAATTCAACTAATGAAATCAAGAATTAAGCAAGAAAACAAATATTACTTCTTAAACCCATTTTCTCCATCCAAAATACCAAACTTCAACCTTGAAATGGATGAGGGAGAAGATGAGATTCAAGGTTAAGAACCCCTACGTCTTGTAAATAAGATGATCCTCAAGCTTTTCCCTTTGATCTTCTAGTTCCCTTTGGCTTCTCCTCCTCTTTCCCCTCTTCTTTCTCCCCTTCGGTTGCTTCTTTCTTTTCTCTATTTCTATTTCTATTTTCTTTTGTTCAATCCGTGGGAGATAAAAGAGAAATAAGGAAGTAAAGTCCTACTTTGCCACTTAAGCAGTATACTAGAGCATTATATCTGCTAAGGAAACTTGAATTATGCTAAATCAAGTTTCTTAACTTCCAAAAACTTTAGAATAAATACTAAGATTCATTTAAAATATTGTTTCACCTTAACTCTATTTTTTCATATCTGCTACTAGTCAATCCGGCATTAAAATGCATAACCAGTTTGCTTAAAAATACCAAACTAAATATGATTACTCTCAAATTTTAACTACATCCTCTTCCACCTATTTGTGACTTAGAAACAAAATCTCTAGGTTTATTTCCCTTAACTTAGCAATTTATGCTACTATCTAAGTCATTTTAGGATACTTTTCACACTCTGAGTTGTAACAAAGTGCCTAAACTAACTCAGTTTGTCACAAGACTTAACTGACATGTTAAACAAGTAATATGCTACCTTTGTACCCATTTACAAGTCTTACATGCTTTTCGGGATGTTATAGTTATTGAAATTGATTGGTTTGGTTTAGGTTAGAATGGGTTAAAAACTCTATTTTCTACAAATTTCTAAATGGTAATCGATTACCATGAGCTGGTAATCGATTACCAAGCTTCTAGAGCTGCGAATTGAGTTTCTAGGCAGCTGATAATCGATTATCAGGCTTTTGGGTGAGTTGTAACATCCGTGGAAACATGATAGACTTGTATATAGGTACAGAGGTAGCCTAATACTAGTTTGTTATGCTTGTTTAATTTTATGGCTTTCTGAATATGTTTAGTCACTTTGCTGTAACACTATGTGTGAGAAATAGTTATTATTAGCTCAGGAAATGGTTTAAACTGCTCAATTAATGGAATTAAATGCGGAGAATTTAGTTCTAGGTCACAAATGTGTGAACTGTGATACAGTTAAAATTTGAAGTTAATCAGAGCTAGTTTGACATTTTTAAGCATACTAGTTGTATGTTTTAATGTCAGTTTGACTAGCAGCTGATATGAAAAATGGTGGTTTTGGTGTAACAAGATTTTTAATAAATCCTGTGATTTATTTTAAATTTGTTGGCTTTAAGAAAACTAGATTTGATGAAATCTAAGTGTTCTTAACATATTAGGATATATCACATGGCCATTTAAGTGACCAAAGTCACTCACGACCAAGTGTTTCAACCTTGTTACTTAAAGGCTTGAGATGAGATATTTCATCTCAATTTCATTCTTTTCTCTCATCTCACGGTTGCAGCTTCCAAAGGAGAGGAAAAGGAAAGAGAAGCAAAGAAGAAGGAAGAGGAGGAAAGGAAAAGGAAGGGGAAAGCTAAGGCTTCATCATCCTCGCCATCTTTGATCCAAGAGGTAGGGTTTTGTGTTCCTTACATCTTTTTTTCTTCCATTTTCACCATTATACATATATGATGAATAATAGGTCATCTTGGATGTTAGAGTTGTTTGGAGTATTTTTCTTACTTGGATGAGTTTCTTTGGTTATTTTTGACTAGTTCATGGAATGAGTTTAAGTTAGAAACTTAGAACTTGTCATTTTAACCTTTGAGGCCAAAAGTGAGAAAGTTAGGTCATGATTTGTGACTTGATCCAAGAATCCAAATTTGGTGGTGTGAGTTGGTGGTTTATGTTTCCTATGTGTTATTGAACTTGTTAGGGACTTAAAATCACATGGAAACCAATTTGGAGTGAGTAAATTTCGTGAGAACCATTAATGGAATAGTTATACATTTTTAGAAATTCTGCAAAATTGCTGTCATGCAGAAAGCACTCAGACACTCTACGCAAAGGGCCTAGACGCCCGTGGTCAAGAGAAGAGTGATCGCGTAGCAGGGCGATGAGCGCCTAGATGCTCAATCCAGAGCACCTAGACGCCAAGAGCAGATTTCATCAGGATCTTTATTTTGATGTTTGAGATTCTATAATTATTAGGATCCTTTGTTTATTCCTAGTAGAGGGTGTTGAGGCACTAATAGGAGTATTTCAAGGAGGAAATCACTACCTAGTATATGTGAGGAAAGTGTGAAACTTTAGGCAACCAATGGTTTTGGAATGCCATAGGCTAACACCTAAACTCTTTATCCATATGGGATTGATTTAGTATCATTTGTGAAGTTGTGATGTGATGGGAATGACACATAGTGTACATATGTGAGTATTCCTAATTTGAAGTTGGAAATCCTCGTAGAGGAGGAAAAACACATTTAAGGGCATTGGTTATGATATCGTGTGAGAGAGTATCTGATGTGGCGTTGAATGTGTTAAATATCACTTTGCATGTTTTCTCACACATTTGCTATTTCCACGTATCTGTGAATGGTATATGAGGTGGTACCAATACACTCATTATTGTGAGGTGGAATAGTCCATTCATTGCCAGATAGTGTTAAATGGTCGAAGCCATACTACCCAGGGGAAATACAAGGAACGGAGTTCCTGAAAATAGTTGAGTTTCATGACATTGCACCAACACTACTTTACTTCATTGCATATCCATTGTATTAGGACATGTTAGGCATAAACGTACAACATAACAAGCATTGCTTTTGCATGGTAATTGTGTGGGTAGTTACCTTAATCAATGATATTTACGATTGTATGGCCAGTTGTATACTATAGTTGATAGTTTTCTTTTAGTGCATGTTTAGGAATATGGTTTGCTTGAGAATAATGCATAGGGTTATTATGTGAGTTATTCTTTTGGTAATAAGTAGTGAATCTTATACCTTTTGTGAACTTATTCCTGACCTAGTTATTGGTTTATTCTTTGTGGATGAAAAATGTTAGTTTTGAAATACTTATACTAAGAAATTATGATTTCTTACCCCGTTTATGCTTTTATGTAAATCCAGGTGGAAGTGTATCAAAAGGAAAGAGAAAGGAGTTTGAAGACGCATAGCTTAAATGCTCTTTTAGGCTGAGCTTGTATATATTTTATATTTGTTTAGTTGTTTAAAGCTATGTATAACAATACGCCCTTTTGAGATAGTGATGTATATATAATTGTTGTTAACTTGGCTCTCCATAATTATTTTGTATAAATGTTATGGGTATAGTTGATGTATATTTTGAAGTAGAATGGCTAGTATTGGTTATTCTTTTATTTGTCAATATATCTAGATAACAATCTTAGGATGTTACATTTTGGTAACAGAGCAGTTCATCCTATTGAGTCGGGGTATGGACTGACTATGCTTAGGCATGTTTAGTGTTGGTTGTGCATTCTTGTTTCTTACATGTGATGTTTGAGTGAAATTGCATGACTTGCCATATATTGTGTGTTGTTAGCTACTGTTGCACAATTACATAGTATTGAGACTGCAGCTCAATATGTGTTGTTTCTATGTCTACAAGAAACTATGACACCCAAAAGGCGAACCAAGGAAACCTAAAACATACCAGGTGAAGGCATCGAGATGGCCGCAGTTTTTATGGTAATGGCTAATGCTATGAGGCAGCAAACAGAGTAGGCAGTCGCTACCGCCAGTATAATGAAAGATCAGGCAGCAGTAACTGCCAGAGAGGTTAGGACCTCAGCAACCAATACCACCACCAGTACCACCACCAGTTAGGAGAAATTAGAATTTTCTTGATATTTCAGAGTTCAGAAAGATGGACCCTCCGATGTTCAGGGGTGACTACGATCCAATGAAAGCTTAAGAGTGGTTAGAAGAGATAGAAAAGATCTTTGAGGTCATGGTCTGCACGGACGAGCAAAGAGTATCCTTCGCTTCCTTTATGTTAGGGGGAGAAGCGGAGCAATGGTGGCCAGGTTCTAGAAGACTGCTAGAGGCGGCAGGGATGCTGATTACATGGGAAGTATTTCAGAACACCTTTTTGGAGAAATATTTTACCAGAAGTCTACAAGATGACAAAGAGATGGAGTTCCTTGGTCTTCAACATGGGGACATGACAATTGGGTAATATGACGTGAAATTTCATTTCATGAGTTGTCCAAGTTCTCTTCTTTGACAAGGCTCAATCTGAATGAAACTAAAATGCATATTAGGATGTTACACGCTCAGCTTGAAACTGATAGATATATCCATGATAGTAAAACCCGATAGATATATCCATAATGTTCATTGGAAATATTATAGAGAATAATATGAAATGTGGAAAACATAAACATCATAGTAAAATGCATATACATATACAACATTAGCCTTAGCGAGGGCTTGAAGTATTACATAATTCTTTACATTACAAAAGAAGTACTAAAAGATACAACAACCATAACATAAACTATAAAGCTACTCTAATCTTTAGCTTTTTTTTTTCTTCTTGTTCTTAGGAGAACTTTCACCTAGAATTACATGGTAACATAGCAGGGTGAGAAACAACATTTGTCAGTATGAGTAAATCAAAACCAACTTATATAACATAATAAATATAATCTTAGCACATGCTAAATAAGATATGTTTAAAGCATCTATAAGGTCTAACTTTAACATTTAGATAAACCAAGTTAACATACATTTCATATATACATGCTTAGTCCAACTTAGAACCAAGATGTTAAGCTTAAGAATACTAGTTTAATGTATTATCTTACGGTAAATAGAGGGAAAGTTCATTCTCACATCACACGTAGCTTGGCATGCTAAGAAGTTTGGGTTGAATCCTTATTCAAAAGAATCTTACGAACTCCCCACTTATCTCCTTTGGCCTTAATGGTAGTGTATAACATTCCTATCATACAAATATCTAAACACTAACTCATCACTCATTACTCTCAAGTGATATACTTTACCATAAAAGTGGCCTAAGGTGCTAGATACTTACCTAAAGCAAACCATGAATCTTGAATGCTCAAAGGTTTAAACTTTCTATTCTATGCTAGGTGATAATTTTCCTCTTGAAAATAACATTATTTGTGCCTTAACACACTTTATGAAACATATATAAATGATCCCAACTAGCCAAGAACTTCAAAACATCAAAAATGACATTTTTAGCCATTTTGGGCCTCACACCACTGCACAAGACAGGGCATGTCGCGGTGCCCTACTCTCTGCCTGCTAAAAATTGAAAACCTAAGCCGTACGTGCTATGACACGATGTTGGTACGCCACGGCGCACTCAACAAATTCAGCCTCACGCCGCGGCACGGTGTCCTCATGCCGCAATGTGCATAGCAGAATCTAGATTCTACAGAATCGTGGTTCTGTTCCATTAGTCCTTTTCATGGATTTTGGCCATTCCAACTTAGTTTCTAAGTGATCCTAGGTCCTTAATAAGTTCTTTAATGCATAGGAATCATTAATCACTAACTTAAACCTCTTAATTTGGATTATGAATCAAAACCCCCATACTTGACCTAAAATTCATCTTTTATGAATCAAGGGCTTAAATGAGATATTCTAAGCTTCTAGCTTCAACTTATACTATGAATAAGTCACAAATGACCAAAGAAATACAAACATGTAAGTCAAACACATCAAACACCTCTAGAAATCCTTTTGACCTATTAAGCACCATAGGTGCCTTCTTGGAGAAAATGATGAAAATAGATGAAGATGAGCATAGAACCCCTACCTTTGGCAGCTGTGAAGAAGATTCAAGCTTGGTTGGATCTCAAGTCTTTGCTTTGCCCTTAGCTTTCCTCTTTTTCTCCACCTCTTCCTTAATCTTTGCTTCCTCTTCCTTCCTTTCTTCTCTCACGGTTTCTGTTTCAGATTGTGAAACAAAGATAGTCGTGAACAAAGGCTTATAAAGAGAAACAAAAGACTCTTAAGGCTTTTAGGCCATAACTGATAAATTTTGATATACTAAAAACACTCAGATTTAGCTAAATCAAGATTTCCAACTTCTAACAACTTTAAAATAAATACTAGGATTCATATAAAAAGTTGTTTCACTATTATCTAGTATTTCTATATCTGCTACTAGTCAATCTGGATTTAAATGCATAATTAGTATGCCTAAAAATGCCAAACTAACTCAATTTACCTTGAAACTTTAACTGTATCTTGTTTCATATATTTGTGACCTAAAAATAAATTATTCATATTTATTTCCCTTATCTAGGTAATTTATGCTACTATTTGAGTCATTTTAAGCTACTTTTCACACTTTAGTTGCAACAAAGTACCTAAACTTACTCAGTTTATCAAAAAAATTGAACTGGCATGTAAAGCAAGTCATATGCTACCTTTTGAACACATACACAAGTATAACATGTCATTTAAGGGTATTACAGAGCGAAAATCACAAAATCTTCAGAAGAAGAAAAAGGTGGATGATGGATCTGGAAAAGGTTTTTCTAAATCCAGTTTTCCACAAGTTAAAAGTGAGCGAGTTCAGGTGGAGGCAGTGGAGCCTGAATGTCCTAAGTGCAGAAGACCACCTGGTGACAAGCCTTGTGCGGTTTGCTATGCGTACGGTCAACTGGGACACTTTGCGAGGAAATGTCCACATAAATAAGGAGATACACCCAGTTCTAGACCACAAGCTCAAGGGTGTATATTCTGAGAGGGGACGAAGAGGTGCAACCTTTTGACCCTATGCCAGGTAACTTTTAAATATGAGTTTATGTTTGTTTGATACCTCAGAATTGTTAGTTTTGGGAGGCTAAATTTTGGGCATAAAATTCTTAAATAGGGGAGAAATGTAACACCTATGGAAACAGGATAGACTTGTGTATGGGTATAGAGGTAGCCTAATACTAGTTTGTTATGCCTGATTAATTTTGTGGCTTTCTGAGCATGTTTAGTCACTTGCATGTTTTCTCGCGCACTTGCTATTTTCACGTATCTGTGAATGATATATAAGGTGGTACCAGTACACTCATTATTGTGAGGTGGAATAGTCCATTCATTACCAGGTAGTTTTAAATGGTCGAAGCCATAATACTCAAGGGAAATACAAGGAACGGAGTTCCTAGAAATAGTCGAGTTTCATGACATTGCACCAACACTATTTTACGTAATTGTATGTCGATTGTGCTAGGACATGTTAGGCATAAACATACAACATAACAAGTATTGCTTTTGCATGGTAATTTTGTGGGTAGTTACCTTAATCAACGATATTTGCGATTGTATAGACGGTTGTATAATATAGTTGATAATTTTCTTTCAGTGCGTGCTTAGGAATATGGTTTGCTTGAGAATAATGCATACATTACTATGTGAGTTATTCTTTTGGTAGTAAGTAGTGAATCTTATACCTATTGTGAACTTATTCCTGACTCTAGTATTTGGTTTATGCTTTGTGAATGAATAAATGTTGGTTTTGAAATACTTATACTAAGAAATTATGATTTCTCACCCCATTTGTGTTTTTATGCAAATCCAGGTGGAAGCGTATCAAAAGGAAAGAGAAAGGCGTTTGAAGACGCGTAGCGTAAATGCTCTTTTAGGCTGAGCTTGTATATATTTTATATTTGTTTAGTTGTTTAAAGCTATGTATGACAGTACGCCCTTCTAAGGCATTGTTGTATATATAACTTTTGCTAGCATGGCTCTCCATAATTATTTTGAATAAAAATGTTATGAGTTTAGTTGATGTATTTTTGAAGTAGCATGACCAGTATTGGTTATTCTTTTATATGTCAATATATCTGGATAGCAATATTGGGATGTTACAAGAGTGGTAATCAACTACCAAGGCCCGATAGTCGATTACCAGGCCTTTGTTTTGAGGTTTTTGTTCTAAAAATGATAGAAACAGAGTTCTTTATCTCATGTAACATAAATATAAACCCTAAACCTTAGATTGAAAGACTTTGATTCAATTAAATATGATATTATTATGCATTCAAACAATTTGAGAAATGATTTTTGTGATGATATTGAATCAAATAAGATTAAGTGATGGATTTGATTATCAAGGATAAGAAAAATCTTTATATGCATATCATTGCATGTTTGATAAATTGATGATTGAGATAAGTAACGCAATGTGGTATTTTATTTATATGACTAACCCATTATCTAGGATATCCTTGGTCCTAGGGTGAGATTTGGAAATGGTAGTTGAGGATGGCTATTCCCTTACCACCTGAGTAATTGAGGTTGAGGACAGATAATTCCCTCTCTACTTGAGGTATTCCTAGATTAGAGATATTTTAAGGACGGATGATACCCTCCCTCTCAAAGTAGTTGAGGATGGATAATTCCATCTCTACTCACAACTCTGGAATGAGGATGGATAATTCCCTCATATGTTGTGGATTGATGTGGGTTACTCAGCGTAGTTCTGTGCAACAAGAGAGACTGTTACTAGTTATCCAAGTGTATGCATGGTATACTAGGTTATTGGTATTAGGGTGTTACATTACGGTATCAGAGAAGCTCATCCTATTGAGCTGGGGTATGGACTGATATGCTTAGGTATGTTAGGAATTCCTTGTTAGGAATTTTGCATTTCTTTGCCTCTAGTTTAAGTGTTGGTATAGAATTGCATGATTTGCCTTAGGTTGGCTTGTTTTTAGATACCATTACATGGTTGCATGATATTGAGACTGTATGTTAATATTTATTATTTCTGTGTGTAAAGGAAATTATGGCACCAAAGAGCCGAACTAGAAAAATAAGGAACTCAACTTCAAAAAGGTTCTAGTATGGCTGAAGCAGTTATGGCTACGGCAAATGCAATGAGGAATCAAACAACCATAACTACAAATGCCATGAGAGATAAAGCAATGATAATAATAGATGCCATGAGAGAGCAGGCAGCAACAATTGTAAGGATGTTTAGACAAATGAGGCGTAATCAACCAGATCTACCTCAATCAGTACAAGAGGTACAAGTCAAGAGGAACCAGAACTTCCAAGACTTGGCAACATTCAGACAGATAAACCCTCCACCTTTTAATGGTGAGTATGATCCAGTAAAAGCAGAAGGATGGTTGAATGAGATAAAGAAGATTTTTTAGGCTATGGTCTGTGCAGATGAGCAGAAAATTTCTTTTGCATCCTTTATGTTGAAGGGGGAGGCAGAACATTGGTGGAAAGGTACCACAAGAGTAATGGCAGTAACTAGAGCCTAGATGACCTGGGAGGTGTTTAGTACAACTTCCTAGAGAAATATTTTTCACAGACTTTGCGTGATGTGAAAGAGGTGGAATTTATAAAGCTAGAGCAAGGAAGTTTGTTAGTGGGCCAGTATTTGGCCAAGTTTGTCAGTGGGCCAATATGTGGCCAAGTTTGAGGAGCTATCAAAGTTTTCTTATCATTTCAGATATGACCCGAATTAGAACTAGAGGTGTGTGAAATTCGAGTTAGGTCTGAGGACTAATATTAGGGATGCCATAGAGCCCTTGGAGATCAGAGATTTTTCTTCTTTGGTCAACAAGTGCAAAATAATATAGAGACGTGCTAGGAAACAACCAACAGTAGATCAAGAATCCCAAGGTTTCCAGAAAAGGAAGCATAGTGAGCATAAGTTCACAAGGGGTGAAAAAATAAGACAGATCAAGTGGAGTCAAAGAAGGGTCAGTGCCCTAAGTGTGGACGGCAGTATGGTGATAAACCTTGCTTGGCATGGCAATCCGTATGCTACAAGTTTGGGCAACCAAGGCATTTTGCCAAAGAGTGTTTGTAGAGGGAATAAGCATAGCTGGATAGTAGACCTACAGCTCAGCGAAAGGTTTACATCTTATAGGGCAAGGAGACACAACAACCGATGGGTTCAGAGAAAGGTTAGTATTTGATTTTGTTTCTTTATAATTTGGTTGTACTTGTTTTAAATGCGAGTTGCTTGTGACTTCTTACATAAGATAAACCAAATTTTGGGGATAAAATTTTAAAAAGGAGGGGAGAATGTAACATTCCAGAAAATCATGTTAGGCTTGTATAAGGTTACATAGGTATTTTGATACTTGTTTGACATATCAGTGAAGTTTCGTGACACATTGAGTTAGTTTAGGCACTTTGCAGCAACTCAGAGTGCGAAAAGTGGCCTAAAATGACTCAAAAAATAGCATAAACTGCTATTTGAAGGGGAACAAGTGTGGATAATTTGTTTCTAGGTCACAATGAGTTAAGTAAGATGTAGTTAAAGTTTCAGGACAATCGGAGTTAATTTGGTATTTTTAGGCTTACTAATTCTGCTTTTAATGTCAAATTGACCCCCAGCAAATATGAAAAAATAGAGAAGTGGTAAAACATGATTTTTAATGAATCATAGGATATATGTCAAATTTGTTGAAAGTTAGAAAACTTGATTTGGTGAGAACTAAACATTCTTAGCAGATCAGGAATATTGGTATAAATAAGTAGCAAAGTTTAACTTTGCTACTCACGGCAGAAACCAAAAACAGAAGGAAGAAAAGGAGAAAAGAGAAGAGGAACCAAGGAAAGAAAGAGAAAGAAGAGAAAGAGGGAAAAAGGAAACAAAAAAAGGGGAAACCAAAAGCAAGGCTTTGGGAATCAAGTTGTCTACAAGAGATAGGGGTTATTGTCATTCAATTTCATCTTTTTCCCTAAACAATTTCATGGTTAAAGTTAGGTTTTTAAGAGGAGAAAAATAAGTTTTTATAGAGAAAATTTTGTTTTCTTGTTTGAATCTCAGTTTCAACGATTAGAATTAGTTAGTTTAGCTATTTGGAATCAAAATTAGTGAGTTTTGTCCATAAACAAAGCTAGAAAGAGGATTGAATGGAGTATAGGCTAATAGGAAGTGCATATGTGATTTTGATCATTAGCACAAGATTAAGTGAACCAATAGGTTGTAAAAGAGTTACAACATTTTTAAAGGTTATTAATGGTGTTAGAATTCACCTAGAAATAACTTTTGGTAGTTTGGATCACTGCCAAGTTCCAATGGAATAGTTGCAGCAATTTGAAAAATTCTGCAAATTTGCTGCTGTGCGAGGAGCGCTCAGGCGCTCAGTGTAGAGCACTTAGGTGCTCAAAGACCATAGAGTATGCATGCAGCAGGGCGTTGAGCACTTAGGCATTCTATGCATAGCGCTGAAGTGCGCGTTGCATAGTAGAACAGAGCGAAGCTCTGCTTAGTCAGCGCTTTAGCGCGTAGGTATGGGCGTTTAGGCACGCAGAGCACTGAAGTGCTCAAGAAGAAGGCGCTCAAGCGCCCAGGTACTAGAAATGTTATTTTTGAAGTTTTTGGTCATCTTATTAGTTAGAACTCTTTTTTTACGCCTAATAGAGTGTCTTAAGACACTAGTAAGGGTAATTCCTAGAGAGAAAGGTCATTAAGCATATAAGGGAAGGTGAGTTAAGTTTGTGCATCCATTGGATATGGATTGTCATAGACTAAAAGTTAGTTTCTTAAGCAACCTAGTGTTGCATATATATCACAAGAGAGGTGATTATAGAGTTAAGGAGCTAAATGGCAAGAGTTGAGTGCCATAGAATCTAGCTGGCAAGGGTGAATGCCATAGTGCATGAAAGTTCTCATAGAAAGGAGAGGAGGTAGAGCTAGTAATGCAAAGATAAAAGTGTACTAAGTCTAGTTGGCATTGGTTAAGTGTTGTAGTGCATGAAATGCTCTTACAGAAAAGAGGTAGAATTAGTAGTGCAAGATTGACTCAGTATAGAGTTATGTGGTGGTTATATTAAAGTTAAACATAACGCTTCATTTTCACACAGGAGCATAACTTTTTGCATATACTTGTTATTCCTATAGATGAGGAAGTGGAGGCATCCACTCAGTGTTTGGTGGGCAGGTCCACCTAATTTATAGTAGACTACTTGGTAGGCTACCGGGTAGGTTATAGAGGAATACATGTCGTGGTAACATATTTCGTTCCTACAGGGTAGGATATAAGAGGTTGCACATTATCATAACAGATTCCTAATGCAGATTATAAGTTGCAAACCCAAGTACAAGTTGTTTCAAGTAATAAAATCTCGGGAGTCCGAGGTCGATCCACAGGGAATTAATGAAGAAAAATTCTTTGAGGTAAGGAGAAGATATGTCATAATATTAAAGATGATAAAAGTTGTTCACAGATGAAAAGGATTTGCTTAGGCTAGGAGATCCACGCTTAGTAATAAATTAAAGACAATATTATTTCCTTTTATAACTCAATTGAAATCACACATAATGGAGGTTCCAATAAAAAAATACAATATTTAAAGTTTAATTAAGATTATATATGTAATCATATTATGGTTCCTTTAATTATCCACCAACACTTGTAAATGGTCTGAAGCATCCACTGTGCCAACGTCTTATCTACAATGAATCAAAATCTTCATTATACAAGAAGGGTTTCTAAATTGATTGAAAACAACATACAACACATATAATGATCACTTAAAAATATATCATTTAAGCACAAGAAGTAAATTAATTTAACCTCAACTTATTACCAAAAGATTCACCCTTTCACCCAAGCAAAATGAAAATTAGTTACTCATGAATTAAGAAGAAAGAAAGAAAGAAGAAGAAGATGATGAACATAACTTCAATTTAGAACAAAAGAAAACTACACAAAGGAAACAATTAACATACAAGCATGATCATAATCTCTCAGCTATCATCCACAAATGATCAGTCATTGCTCCCTTTTATAGAGCTAGAGGAGTACAAAATGATAATAGAGTTGTTTGATGATAAGTACAAAATGCCAAAGGAGTTGTTTGATGATGATGAATGAGTGGAAAATTATATAGATTCTTATCTCTGAAATGTTTCAGTTTTGAGATGGCATGCATCATTTCTTAAACAAGTGGTCTTCATAAGAGTTGTAGATAATTGTCTTAGCTTTCTAATGCCACCAGCTTCAACCTGAGATATGGCCCAATTACTGCACAGTATTCAGGCCCAACTACAGCTGCTCTGTTCTAACTTCCAAGCCTAATATGACCTTCAAGAAATTCGATCTGACTTTTGCGTTCTTCATGAAAGTTGTAGATATGAATCTTAACTTTTAAATGGAACCTTTTAGTCCAAAAGCTCTCCTATATCTCAATATATGGTCTGATGAGTACGTATAGGTCAAGCTGTCAGGTTCAGAATTCTGGAACTGGCTTCAACTCTAATTTAAATTATCAAAACGTCTGATCTAGATCTTGAGATCTTCATGAAAGTTGTAGAGAATTGTCTTAGCTTTCCAACAAAACTAGAATCACATCAATCAGATATTTGAAACTCAAATTGTAGCTAGTTTACTGAAAAAGCCAAGTGAGAAGATTATAAAATGAATAAAATATATTGCTATCAATGTGGCTCTTGCTATCAAGTGAATAGTTATTAGAGAATTATCTTAGCTTTCCAACAAGATAAGAATCACATCAATCATATAATTACAACTCAAATTGCACCCAAATTAATGACAATTCAAGCAATAATTTCTTCAATGATCCAATTAAGCTCAATTTCATAAAATGTGACAAAACTAACTTTATTAAGCCAAATTGAACCTTAAGAAGCCAAGTGAGAGGATTATAAAATGAATCAATTATATTGCTATCAATTCCCTCCCTACCTATGGGAGTAGTCAAGTATCACAATATTGCAGTTGCATTATCATACACTTTTCTTTGAGCAAAATCGTACATGGACTTATCTTTGCATTATTTCATACTTGCTTAAATTGGAATATGTGTGCTTGTTGGGTTTGTGTTGCATTTGCCTTCGATGATAGTTGTATGGGTGGTTGTCTTGTTTGATGGTTTCAAATGATTGCATTGGCAGTTGTTTGATATCATTGCTTGTTCTAATCAGAGATAAGTTATAGATTACGTTGTGAATATGGCATAGAATTGAGGTATATAGTCTTATGTAATAGTACAATTTATACATTGCGAATGTTTAAACTGTTGGTTTTGGTATGCTTATACCGAGAAATATGATTTCTCACCTCATTTGTTACTATGTAAATCTAGGTGGAAGTTCATCAAAAGGCAAGAAGAAAAAGTATGAAGACTAGAATAGTAGTTTTATGCTTAGTTATAATGCTTTGTATTTATTTACTATGCTTTAAGTTAGTATGAAAGTTTATGTACACTATGAACCCGGTTGTGGCAAGGATGTATGTATAAATTTTAGTTTTCTACAAGGCTCTCCATTATTATTTACTTAAATGATATGGATTAGTATGTTGATTAAGTTAGAAGTAGCATAACTAATACTGGTTATCTAAGTGTATGCATGATATACTAGGTTATCAGTATTATGGTGTTACATTATAGTATCAAAGCAACTCATCCTGTTGAGCCAGGGTATGGACGGATATGCTTATGTGTTTTAGGAATTCCTTGTTAGGAATTGTGCATTTCTTTGCCTCTTGTTTGAGTGTTGGTATAGAATTGCATGATTTGCCTTAGGTTAACTTGTTTTTAGCTATTATTGCATGGTTACATGATATTGAGACTGCGGCTCAATATTTATTGTTTGTATATGTACAGGAAACTATGGCACTAAAAAGGTGAACTAGAGAAACAGGGAACTCAGCTCCAGAAGGTCCTAGTATGGCTGAAGCGGTTATGGCTATGGAAAATGCAATGATGGATTAGATAACCATAACTACAAATGCCATGAGAGATCAAGCAGCAGTACCAGCAGATGCTATGAGAGAAAAGGAAGCAGCAATTGTAAGGATGTTTGACTAAATGGGGAGTAATCATCCATATTAACCTCATCTAGTACAAAAGGTACAAGTCAGGAGCAACCAAAACTTCCAGGACTTGGTAGCATTCAGATAAATGAACCCTCCACCTTTTGATCGTGAGTATGACCCAGTAAAAGCAGAAGGATGGTTGAATGAGATAGAGAAGATTTTTGAGGTTATGGTATGTGCAGATAAGTAGAAAGTTTCTTTTGCATCCTTTATGTTAAAGGGGGAGGCAAAACATTGGTGGAAAGGTACCACAAGAGTAATGCAGTAGCTGGAGCCTAGATGACCTGAGAGATGTTTAGGATAGCTTTCTTGGAGAAATATTTTCCATAACTTTGCGTGATGCGAAAGAGATGGAATTTATGAAGCTAGAGTAGGGAAGTTTGTCAGTGGGCCAGTATGTGGCCAAGTTTGAGGAGCTATCAAAGTTTTCTTATCATTTCAGACATGACCTAAATGAGAACTAGAGGTGTGTGAAATTCAAGTCTAGTCTGAGAATTGATATCAGGGATGCTATAGAGCCCTTGGAGATCAGAGAATTTTCTTTTTTGGTTAACAAGTGCAGAATAATAGAGAGACATGCTAGGAAACAACCAACAATGGATCAAGAATCCCAAGGTTCCTAGAAAAGGAAGCATAGTGTGCAAAAGTTCACAATGGATGGAAAAGGCAAGACAGATTAAGTGGAGTCAAAGAAGGGTCAGTACCCTAAGTGTGGAAGGTAGCATGGTGATAAACCTTGCTTGGAAAGGCAATCTGTATGCTACAAGTGTGAGCAGCCAGGATATTTTGCCAAAGAATGTCCGCAGAGGGAAAAAGCACAGCTAGATAATAGACCCACAGCTCAGGGAAGGGTTTACATCTTGGAGGACAAGCAGACACAGCAACCTACAAGTTCAGAGAAAGGTTAGTGTTTGATTTTGTTTCTTTATGATTTGGTTGTACTTGTTTTAAATATGAGTTGCTTGTGACTTCTTGCATGAGGTAAACCAAATTTTAGGGACAAAAATTTAAAAAAGATGGGAGAATGTAACATCCCAGAAAATCATATTAGGCTTGTATAAGGTTACATAGGTAGTCTGATACTTGTTTGATATATCAGTGAAGTTTCGTGACAAGCTGAATTAGTTTAAGCACTTTGCTGCAACCTAGAGTGCGAAAAGTTGCCTAAAATGACTCAGAAAATAGTATAAACTGCTATTTGAAGGGGAACAGGTGTGGATAATTTGATTCTAGGTCACAATGAGTTAAGTAAGATGCAGTTAAAGTTTCAAGACAATCAGAGTTAATTTGGTATTTTTAGGCATACTGGTTGTGCTTTTAATGTCAGATTGACTCCCAGCAGATATGGAAAAATAGAGAAGTAGTGAAACATGATTTTTAATGAATCTTAGGATTTATTTCAAATTTGTTGGAAGTTAGAAAACTTGATTTGGTGAGATCTAAGTGTTCTTAGCAGATTAGGAATATTGGTATAAGTAAGTAGCAAAATTTAACTTTGCTACTCACGGCAGAAACCAAAAACAGAAGGAAGAAAAAGAGAAAAGAGAAGAGGAACCGAGGAAAGAAAGAGAAAGAAAATAAAAGGGAGAAAAGGAATGGAAAAGGGGGGAAACCAATAGCAAGGCTTCAAGAATCAAGTTGTCAACAAGAGGTAAGGGTTATTGTCATTCAATTTCATCTTTTTCCCTAAACCATTTCATGGTTAAAGTTAGGTTTTCGTGAGGAGAAAAATATGTTTTTATTGAGAAAAATCTATTTTTGAATCTCGACTTCAATGGTTAGAATTGGTTAGTTTAGGTATTTGGAATCAAGATTAGTGAGTTTTGTCCATAAACAAAGCTAGAAAGAGGATTGAATGGAGTATAGGCTAATAAGAAGTGTGTATGTGATTTTGATCGTTAACACAAGATTAAGTGAACCAATAGGTTGTAAAAGAGTTATAACATTTTTAGAGGTTGTTAGTGGTGTTAGAATTCACCTAGAAAAAACTTTTGGTAGTTTGGATCACTGCCAAGTTCTAATTGAGCAGTGCTAGCAATTTGAAAAATTCTACAGATTTGTTGCTGTGCGATGAGTGCTCAAGCACTCAGTGTAGAGCGCTCAGGCGCTCAAGGACCATAGAGTATGCACGCAGTAGGGCATTGAGCACTTAGGCGCTGAGTGCATAGTGCTAAAGTGCGCGTTGTATAGTAGAACAGAGTGAAGCTCTACTCAGTCAACGCTTTAGCGCGTGGGTACGAGAGTTTAAGCGTGCAGAGCGCTCAAGAAGAAGGCGCTCAAGAGTCCAGGCACTAGAAACATATTTTTTATGTTTTTGGTCATCCTATTAGTTAGAACTCCATTTTTATGCCTTGTAGAGTGTCTTAAGACACTAGTAAGGGTAATTCCTAGAGAGAAAGGTGATTAACCATATAAGGGAAGGTGAGTTAAGTTTGTGCATCCATTGGATATGGATTACCATAGACCAAAAGTTAGTTCTTAAGCAACCTAGTGTTGCATAGATATCACAATAGAGGTGATTAAAGAGTTAAGGAACTAGATGACAAGAGTTGAGTGCCGTGGACCCTAACTGGAAAGGGCGATTGCTATAGTGCATGAAAGCTCTCAAAGAAAGGAGAGGAGGTAGAGCTAGTAATGCAAAGATGAAAGTGTACTAAGTCTAGTTAGCATTGGTTAAGTGTTGTAGTGCATGAAATGCTCTTACAGAGAAGAGGTAGAGTTAGTAGTACAAGATGGACTCAGTATAGAGTTATGTAATGGTTATGTTAGAGTTAGACATAACGCTGCATTTTCACACAAGCACATAATTTTTTGCACATACTTGCTATTCCTAGAGATGAGGAAGTGGAGACATCCACTCAGTTTTCGGTGGGCAAGTCCACCCAGTTTATAATAGACTACTTGGTAGGCTATGGGGTAGGTTATAAGAGGATACGTGTTGTGGTAACATATTTCGTTCCTACAGGGTAGGCTATAAGAGGTTGCACGTTATCATAGTAGATTCCCTCCCTACCTAGGGGAGTAGTCAAGAATCACGATATTGCAGCTGCACTATCATACACTTTTCTTTGAGCATAATCATACATCATCTTATCTTTGCTTTATTTCGTACTTGCTTAAATTGGAATTTGTGTGCTTGTTGTGTTTGTGTTACATTTGCCTTAGGTGACAGTTATATAGACGGTTGTCTTGTTTGATGGTTTGAAATGATTGTCTAGGTAGTTGTTTGCTATCATTGCTTGTTCTAGTCAGAGATAAGTTATAGATTACATTTTGAATATTGCATCGAATTGAGGTATATATTCTTATGTAATAGTATAGTTTATACATTGTGAATGTTTAAACTGCTAGTTTTGGTATACTTATATTGAGAAATGTGATTTCTCACCCCGTTTGTTACCATATAAATCCAGGTGGAAGTTCATCAAAAGGCAAGAAGAAAAAGTATGAAGACTAGAATAGTAGTTTTATGCTTAGTTGTAAAGCTTTGTATTTATTTACTCTACTTTTAGTTAGTATGAAAGTTTATGTGTACTATGAGCCCAGTTGTGGCAAGGATGTATGTAGAACTTTTAGTTTTCTGCAAGGCTCTCCATTATTATTTGTTCAAATGATATGGATTAGTATGTTGATTAAGTTAGAAGTAGCATAGCTAAAATACTAGTTATCCAAGTGTATGCATGATATTTTAGGTTATCGGTATTATGGTGTTACACCATGAGGCATTCTTATGTATATAATGTACAGTGATGTACAATTTGTATTAAATTCCTTTCATGATATACGTATATTATGCTTTCCTGAAAGCCTTATATTTTGATATCTAATCAAATTATTTATTTGAAAATTGAGGATATTCATAAATGATGAACCAAATCCTAATTACTAATGCGTAAACCAGATACATTATTAGTACTATTATTTGGGACATTAGACATCATTTCTCATTTTTTCGGACTGCAGTGCTTACTAATTTCAACTTTCTTGTTTTTTAATTTGTTATGCCATATATTAAATTTGAAGACTTCACGGTTTAAAAATTAGCTAAGGCAACACACTAAATTTTTATAATATTTCATTGAATTATTTTTCTTATCAGTCATTTGGTGAATTTACTTAATTGCTTTAGATTAATTTATTTTCTCCCCCCATCCGAGGATAGATTTTCTCTCAGTGCCACTCTTTTTTAAAATTCCCTATTATTCGTGCCGCAAAGACTTCAAGAGCAAGTTATTGCTTAGCTTATAAAATCCTTAAATGACATGTTAGACTTATGTATGTGTTCAAAAGGTAGCATGTGACTTACTTAACATGTCTGTTTAATTTTCTGATAAACTGAGTTAGTTTAGGTACTTTGTTGCAACCTAGAGTGTGAAAAGTAACTTAAAATGACTCATATTATAGCATAAATTACTTAGATGAGAGAAATAAATATGAATAATTTATTTCTAAGTCACAAATATATGAAACAAGATACAGTTAAAGTTGCAAGATAAACTAAGTTAGTTTGACATTTTTAGGCTTACTGGTTGTGCATTTAAAGCCGGATTGACTAGTAGCAGATATGAAAATACCAGATAATGGTGAAACAACTTTTTATATGAATCTTAATATTTATTTTAAAGTTTTTGGAAGTTGGAAATTTTGATTTAGCTAAATCTGAGTGTTTTTAGCAGATCGAGATTTATCAGTTATGGCTTAAAAGTCTTTTCCTTTTCTTTATATGCCTTTGTTCACATTTGTTTTTGCTTCATAATCTGAAATAGAAACTATGAGAGAAGAAAGGAAGGAAGAGGAAGAAAAGACCAAGGAAGAGGAGGAGAAAAGGAGGAAAGTTAAGGGCAAAGCCAAGGTTTGAGATCCACCAAGCTTGAATCTCCAATACAACTGTCAAAGGTAGGGGTTTTATGCTCATTTTTGCTTCTTTTTACTCTTTTCACCATGGTTGTATTTTGGTGCATAATAGGTCAAATTGAGTTCTAGAGGTGTTTGATGTATTTGGCTTGCATGATTATGTTTCTTTGGTCATTTATGACTTGTTCATAGTATAAGTTGAAGTTAGAAACTTAGAACATCTCTTTCTGACCATTGATACTCATTTTGGGGCTTTAGGTTAAAGTTTGTATGATTTTAGTTCATAATCCAAATTGAGTGATTTAAGTTGGTGACTAATGATTCCTATGTATTAAAGAACTGATTAGGGACCTAGGATCACTTAGAAACTAAGTTGGAATGGCCAAAATCAATGAAAAGAACCAATGGAATAGTACCTTAGTTCTGTAGAATCTAGATTCTGCTATGCACGCCATGACGTGAGGACACCATGCCACGGCGTGAGGTTGAATTTGTTGAGTGAACCGCGGTATACCAACGTTGTGCCGCAACGCGTAAGGCTCAGGTTTTCAGTTTTTAGTAGGCAGAGAGCAGGGGGTAGTGGCGTGAGGCCCTGAATAGCTAAAAATGTCATTTTTAATGTTTCGAAGTTCTTGGTTAGTTGGGATCATTTATATATGTTTCATAAGGTATGTTAAGGCACAAATAGGGATATTTTTCTAAAGGTAAATTATCACTTAGCATAGAATATAAATAATTGATCCATCAGATCATTTATTCTGGGTAAATGATACTTATTCTTGATGGTTACCTTGTTCAACTGCATGTAGTCAACACATAACCTCATGATACCATCTTTCTTCTTCATTAGCAACACTGGTGCTCCCCACAGAGAAACACTAGGCCTAATGAATTGCTTATCCAATAACTCTTCTAACTGTTTCTTGAGTTCTGCTAACTCTAGAGATGCCATCCTATAGGGTGCTATAGATATAAGTCCTGTACCCGACACTAAATCTATAGTAAACTCTATTTCTCTCTCCGGTGGCAACTCTACTACGTCACTTGGAAATACCTCAGGGTATTCTCTCACCACAGGTATACTATCTAGGCTCTGCTCAACCTCTACATCTAATAAGAAAATAAGAACATATCCTAGAGTTTCATCTACCAAACAGTGATTGACCTGATTAGCATTGAGATAGACAGACTCAGAAGAAACAACTCTAGTAGGAATATTAGATAGAAAAACTAGAGTCTTATATGAACAGTTCAAGACCACTTGATTGGACGACAACCAATCCATACCAAGAATGACATCTATGTATACAAGGGGTAAACAAATAAGGTTTACAAAGAAAACTCTATCCTCGATCCTTATACAACAGTCAAGACATACCCTTGAAGTTATAATTGGCTTACTGGTGGGTGTGGAAACAGACAAGTCATATGGTAACTCTGATATAGGCAAATCCAACATCCTTACACAATCATAAGAAACAAAGGAGTGGGATGCTCCTGAATCATATATGACATTTAAAAAATGATTAAAAATTATGCCTTTACCTTGGATGAGGTCGGAAGACTGGGCCACCTCTGATCTTCCTAGAGTGTAAACGCGTCCTGTAGCTAGCAGCTTTGGGGTAGGCACATCCTCCTTCTTCAAAGGACAATATCTTGAAAAGTATCTTGGCTTCTCGCATGTGTAGCACACAGACTGACCTACCAAACAAGTTTTACTTCCATGTGTCATCCCGCATTTTGCACATTGATTGACCTTAAACCCCTTCTTACCTTTTCCCTTAGGGTTGCTCGTCTTAGGAGTACCCTGCTTAGTCTTGTCATCCTTTCACTTCCTCTTTAGGATATCTTGTGCCCTTTCCTCTGACTGAGGGCTATGAGCACTTGACTCCACAATCTTGCACTTGTTGACTAAAGAAGGAAAGTCCCTAATCTCCATAGGTCTCACCATACTTTTGATCTCACTTATTAGACCAATTTCAAATTTCAAGCATCGCCATTTCTCATCCGGATGATAACGAAAAAGCGAAGAGAATTTCAACAACTCATCAAACTTGGCCGCATCCTGGCTACTAATATGCTTCCTTGTTTTAACTGCATAAACTCCACTTCCTTATCATCATATAGAGTTTGTGGAAAAAACTTCTCCAGAAAGGTTGTCTTGAAGACTTCCCATGACATCTAGATTTCTGCGGCTTCTAGTACCCTCTTGGTACCTTTCCACTAATGCTTCGCCACGCCCTTCAACATATAGGAGGCGAAGGCCACTTTTTGCTCCTCCGAGCAAACCATTACTTCGAAGATCTTTTCCATCTCACTGAGCCACTCCTCAGCCTTAGCGGGATTGTACTCGCCTCTGAATAGTGGAGGGTTCATTTGACAGAAAGCTATTAAGTCTTGAAAATTCTGATTCCTTCCGATTTGAACTTCTGGCACTAGTTGCACAGGTGGGGGAGGTTACTGAGATGGATTTGCTTCCATCCTCTCAAGCACCTTTGTCATAACATTGGCCATAGCCATAAAAGCTTCGACCATTTCTGGACCTTGTGAGGTCAAGTTCCCTATTTCTCTAGTTCGCCTCTTTGGTGCCATAGTTTCCTGTACACACATAAAAAATATATATTGAGCTGTAGTCTCAATGTTATGTAACTGTGCAACAGTAGTTAATAACAAACCAACAACAGGCAAATCATGCAATTTTATCATCACATCTAACATATGAGACAAGAAAAGCATAATTTCTAAGAAAGAACTCCTAAACATGCCTAAGCATAGTAGTCCATACCCCGGCTCAATAGGATAAACTACTCTGATACCATAATGTAATGCCCTAATACCAATATCCCAATATACACAGTGCACAAGGAGATACTTAGCATTGCAACATTACAACATATGTAATAATATGATCATATATCCATAATGTTCATGGGAAACATTATAAAGAGCCTTATGAAATGCGGAAAACATAGATCTCATAACATAATGCATATTTATACATACACAACATTAGCCTTAGCAAAGGCTTGAAGTATTACATGGTTCTTTACATTACAAAAGAAGTACTAATAAATATAATAGTTGTAATATAATATATAAAGCAAATCTATTTTTTAGCTTCCTTTTTCTTTTTATTCTTGGAAGACCTTTCACTTGGAATTACATGGCAACACAATAGGGTGAGAAAAAAACATTTCTCAGTATGAGGAAACCAAAACCAACATACATAGCATAATAAACATAATCTTAACACAAGCTACATAAGATATGTTTAAAGCATCTACAAGGTTAAACTTTAGAAACTAAAGATACCAAGTTAATCATACATACATACTTAGTCCAACTTAGAACCAAGATGTTAAACTTAGGAATATTGGTTTAATGTATTATCTTGTGGTAAATAGAGGGAAAGCTCATCCTCACATTACACATATCCTAGCACTATCGAGAAGTTCAGGCTGAATCATTGTTCAAAAGAACCTCTTGGACTTCTCACTTATCTCCCTTGGCCTTAATGATAGTGCACAACATCAAAGGATACTCACAAAGATCAATACTACCAATCCTTCCCATCATACATATATCTAAACACTAACTCATCACTCATTACTCTTAAATGACATACTTTACCACAAAAGTGGCCTAAGGTGCTAGATACTTACCTAAAGCTGTAACACCCCCTTTAGGGCGTTACATTTCAGGCCAACTCCTTTCTATTTCTTTACCCAAGTTATAAAATATTTCATATTATTTTAATACGGGTCTCAAAATTACTTTTTCATAGATAACATAAACTTTCTGAATTTTAGAAACCCAAAACATAAAATTGAATAATATATTTTATATATAAACAAAGTTTACTACAACTATACGTACTTTATACTTACATACCTAAAACATAAAACGTCTAACATAACCAACCTAGACTAGTCCAAATTCACAACATCTAAAGAAAAGAGTCCTCTTCAGAAGATAAATTCCCTAGCCGGGAATGTCTCGACGGATAGAAATCCGAGCAAAAGATATCTCAGAGTCCTCCCTAGGAGTACAGTGAAGATCATTCCACAACTCCCTGATAGGTAAAACAAACTCTACATATGCAACAATAAAAGAAGAAGTAGTGACTCCATGTCGAGTCCTACTTACAAATAGAGTAATGTCACCACAATACTCTATATGCTCTGTGTCCCAATGGACACACCAAGCACTAGCACCTTCAAGAAACTGTAATCTAAACAAACCTAGCAGATCCTTCCTCGTCGCTATCATAGTCTTCACAGACGTAAGCATAAAACAGAAACAGACAGAATAATACAATAAAGAGGTGAGATCCGTTACATCAATACCATAATGGCAGCAAAGAACAATAATGACAATAATGCCATTCACATACAATAATATCACAGAATAGCCGGTATAATCATGTTATCAACTAACAGATAATTTAACAATGTATATCACAATAACATGAATACTAATCATAGCACAAATAAGTATATTGGCCACATTTATGCACAATTAGGGGTAAAAATAGGCCAGACAGCCCGTTAGGGGCCTATGGCCTGGCCTGCTTGACGCCTGACCTGGCCTAGCCTGTTTACTAAACAAGTTAGGCCAAAGCTTTTTTAAAAGCCTGTTTAACTAAAAAGGTCAGGCCTCTGGCTATCTAATAGGCCTTTTAAGCCTAGCAGTCCGTCCGACCTATTTAATTATATATAATATAATATATAGTATTATAATAATTATAAATTATAATTATAATTATTAATTTATTATAACATATTAATATATTTTTTAATTCAATTTTAATAAAAGTCGGTAACTAAAACTTAAGTTAGTAAGTTAGAATAGAAATAATTAATATATTTCTTGTAATATATTTATTAGAATAAAAATAATAAATCAACACTCACTCCCTACTTTTTTATTGATGCTCATTACTTTCTTGCACTAATTTTTGGTGTGGGACTTGGAAGACTAGAGTAAGAAAGTGAACAACTTGGTATATCTCCAAGTCCCATATCGACTTAAGACTAGAGTAAGAAAGTGGTGAGCATCTATAAAATTAAAAGGTGAATGTTAAATTATAACAAAGGCCTATTGGCTTTGAGTAGGCTCGTTGGCTTATTTCGAGACTTAGACCTGTTAGCCTATGTAAAGACATATTGACTTATTTAAATGTAAGTCTGTTAGCCTATGTAAGGCATGTTGACCTATTTAAAGGTAGGTCTGTTAGCCTATGTAAAGGTCTGTTGGCCTATTTAAAGGCAGGCCTATTAGCCTATTTAAAGGCCTCATTGCAAAGTAGGTCTTTAAATAGGCTTTCAGGCCAAGCCAGGGTTTTAAAAAGGTTAAGTCAGACCTTAAAAATCGGCCTATTACAGGCTCACAGGCCAGGCTCAGGGCTTATAATTGGGATACAGGCCAACCTGTTTAAGGCAAAGCCTAGCCTGGCCAGGCTTGTTTCCATCCCTAAGCACAATGAATTAACCCCTCTTATGCACAATGCACCTATTTCCTACTCCATGGAGCTAAACACAATTTCAGAGAGAATGATCTATAAGATATGTCTGTATATCGGCCACCTCAGACTAAGTGCTATAATTTCTCAATTTGTACATCAGGCATTATCTGAGACATTCTATGCCGGATCGAGAATAGGAATAGTGTTGTGTCGAGATCGTCGGTATGTTTGCATCGGTCACCACGGTACAGTAGCGCTTTCTAACTAACCATATGTGGAATTCCACGTCCCGACACCTCCAAGATCCATTATAGACCATCACTATGCAATTTGCACCTGCACAAGGTGTAATTCAACTCCTAGGTAACAATAGCCTTAACAGACACCGTTTCACAAATAATGCATGACCAATGACTTAATGCACTATCATAAGCCACTACTAGCTATAACCATTTGTTAATATATATTTGGGTCAAATACATTACTTTGACAGCAAATTACTGTATTTCTCAATCGTGTAGCATTTTTATCGCATTTTCCCAATCGCGTAACACTTCTGTTACATTTTCAAATTACATCATAGTTTTTCAACGTTTTCTCAATCGCATAAAGATTTTAAAACATTTTGTTAATCGCGTAACAAAAAATCATCATTTTTAAATCATGTAAGAGTTTTTCTACGTATTTTCAATCGCATAAAACATTTTCTCGATATTCTAAGCTCAAATTAAAACTTTTCTCATTTAATATCAAATTTGGACTTTAATTCCACTATTTCCTTAATAAATCACCTTTAAATATTATTTCTAACATTTTTATACTAAACCTCCTCCAAATAATATTTGCTAACATTTTCCACAAAAACTTACATTATCTAAATTAATTCAAGATATCTAAAAATCTTTGTTCTTTTCTCTTAATAAAACTTTCTTAAATAAAATATTTTAAACTCCAAACTATCATTAAAATTATTTTCTTGCTAAAACTCCTCTAAATAATATTTTCGAATATCCTTTCCAAAACTTACGTTTATTTTAATTAAATAAAACATTTTCCATCTTCCTCTTTAAAAATCCTCTTAAATAAAATATTTTAAGTTTCAAACTTAATTTTCAATTCTATTTCCTAATACAATGGCCGAAAATCACTCTTTTGCTTAATGATAAAATTTATTCATTTCCATTCCTATTTTAGAAATCCTTAATTAAATTTCTTAACACTAAACCACTAAATTCACAATTTATAAATCATCTTCATCTTTCCAACAAAAACTCTATTAAATAAAATACTTCAAATCTCCAAATTACTTCTTAGTCCTGATTTCACTATATTAGGCAAAAATCACTTTTTAATTAGTTATAAAAATATATTCATTTCCATTTATATTTTATAATCCCTTAATTAGCTTTCTTATCATTAATCTTCTAGGTTAACATTTAATAAAACATTTTGTATTGGATTACCTATTTGTGGGCATAAAGACTGTGCGCCTCATGGTTTTTAGAACCAAAAATTATTTCCTCTCAATTACAATTTATAGCATACAATACAACATAAAGCATCAAAATCCTACTTAAACAACTTCATGCATAATATCAAGCAATAAAATCACATAAGCAAAATAAATACAAATCGCACAATCATACAAACAAGGTGAATAATCCTCACATAGATTTCATCACCTTCACACAATTTTTGTTCCTCACCATAATTGGTTGATGAGGTTAATCTCCCTCTTACCTTGTATGTAGCTTCCTAAGCTCCTTGTATAGCTCTTTGTATCAACTTCCACCACCAAGTTATCTCTTGAAATCCAAACAAACTCATAAAAATTAACATTTAAAGCTTGATTAAGGTAACCATAGATCACATATGGTATTAGAATCTCAAGAGTCAAATAAGAAATCAAGTTTCAAGATCTTTACCTTGAAACCATAGAACTTGAATCCAAGAATCAAGCTTGAAGATGATGGAATCAAGGCTTGATCACAACATAGAAGTTGTTTGGAACGGTGTTTAGGACTAAATGGTGTGATTAGATAGAATTATGAGTGGTTGGATAGTGTTTTTGGGTGAGGAGGCCGTGAGCTTCGAGGAGAGAAAGTGAGAAAATTTTGTATTTTGACTTCTTGGTTCTTGATAGAAAGATGGAAATGAACTAAGTGATAGTAAAACTAAATCTTTGGTCCTCCAAAAGCCCTATGGCCGTGAGCTTTGGGAGAGAAAATGAGAGAAAGTGAGAGAAAATGGTGTTTAGCTTTGAGAGAAAAGATGATAGCTTTTAGAATATGATAGAAAAATGAAACTTAACCACTTTAGAGACTAAGTGGCCGTGAGGCTTCATGAAGAGAGTGAGAGATATTTTGTTTTGCTACAAGCCATCACAACCATTGGTGAAATCAAAGGTAGATATTCTAAGCTTCTTCACTAAGCTTTCCTTCACAACCATTGATTAGATCAATGGTAGACATCCAAAGCTTCTTTACTAAGCTTGCTATCACAACCATTGATTAGATCAAGGGTTGATATGCAAAGCTTCTACTCCAAGTCTTGCCATCCAATGGTCCAAACCAAAGTCCATGCCCTTTTTGTTGACTTCAACTAGCTTCACCATTAAGCTTTCTTCCTATTGGTTAGCTTCACAAGTAAGCTTCCTTTCTATTGGTTCTTCATAAAGTCATAGCCTCTTTCGTTGACTAATCTCAAGATATTTTCCAAAAGATATTTTCCAAAGATATTTTCCAAAAGATATTGTCAGAAACTATAATCCAATGGATAATAGCTATTGTTAAATATTATCCAGTGGATAATAACATTACACAATGAATAAAAGTATTACCCAATGGATAGTAACATTATCCAATGGATAATAGAAAATTCAGATATAGAAAATTTTTCGTCAACTGTTCCCGATTTCAGGTTTAGTAAGTTTCCCCCGGTCTCGCATTAACAGTTCGAAACTTTCTAGTCCGGGAAAAATTTTTATTTTTCTGGGCCCGCCTCAACATACATACAGTCCAAGATAATATTAAAATAATCAAAATTTCAGAAAAATCCACAAAAATCCATAAAAATTATAAAAATTATAAAACTCATATATATTCAGAAAAAATGAAATTCAGGCATATAGTTCAAAATAATATTAAAATAATCAAAATAATTTAAAAATTCCCAAAATTTCACAAATATTATAAAACTTATGTATTCAGAAAAACAAAAAATCAGGGTGTTACAACTCTCCCCCTCTAATAAAAATTCCGTCCTCGAAATTTCTCTTACATTTTTAAAACAAATGTGGATATTACTCCTTCATTTGTCCGAATAGCTCTTCTGTCGAGTCTGAGTTATCTGCATCTTTTCCTGAATCATCGTTACTTCCTCCGTCGTTTGTTGTATAAGCTCAGATCCTAACGTGAAATTTTCCCCATCTTGATACCAACACAAAAGCGTTTTGCATCGTCGTCTTTACAGCGCCTCATAGGGCACCATCCCTATGCTTGAGTAATAACTGTTAATGTAGGTGAATTATACTAGAGATAAGAATTCATCCCAACCTCCTAATTGTTCTAACACATAAACCCTTAACAAATCTTCCAGTGACTGAATTATACTCTCTGATTGGCCATCATAGCAGATACACTAAGTACTTTTCTACTCAAGGCATTCGCCACAACATTCACCTTTATGGAATGATACTGAAGTTAAAAATCGTAGTCTTTCAAGAATTCTAACTATCGTCTCTGCCTCATATTCAACCCCTTCTGATCGAACAAGTACTTCAGGCTCTTGTAATTACTGTAGACATTGTAGGTTGTTCCATAAAGAAAATGTCTGCAGATCTTCAACGTAAAAACGACTATTACAAATTCCAAATCATGAGTAGGATATTTTTCCTCATGCACTTTCAAATGCCTTGAAGCATACGCTGCAACCTTTCTATTTTTGCATCAACATACAACCTAAACACAAAAGTTGAACTTTTAACCAGAATTCGCACTTAGACGGCTTAACGTATAATTTCTTCTCCTTCAAAATCTGAAGAACCACACTGAGATGTTCAGCAAGTTCCTCTGGACTTTGAGAATAGATTAGAATGGCGTCAATGAGGACAACGACAAATCTGTTTAAATAGAGGCGAAAGATCCTATCCATGTAACTCATGAATATCGCAAGAGCATTCATTATCCCGAACGGCATTACTAAATACTCGTAGTGCCCATAACGTGTCCGAAAAACTGTCTTGGAATATTTTCTACTTTCACGCAAATATGATGATAACCAAAATGCAAATTGATCTTGGAGAAAACAGCGCCTCCCTTCATTTGGTCTTCTAGTTCCCATGTTGTATCTCCTATCACATCATTCCAGATTACCTTCACCAAGAAAATTTCTCTAAGTTGTTTCACTCGCCTATCCTTAATCTTAACAGGAAATGTCTTATAGATCAAGTTTTCTTTTTAATCGTACTGTATCTGGTGCTATGACATGGGTTGAATCAGGAATATATTTTCTCAATTGAAATATATAGAAAACACTATGAAGGTTAGAAAGAAAAGTGATAAGGCTATTCAGTAGATTACTGGACTATCCAACAAAGAATTTGATATGGTACAATAAATTTAGGAGTGAACTTTCTGGATTTAAATCCAAAAATCTCAGTCTCAGGGAATACTAAAGTTTTATTGAAACAATATAACAGGATATGGTTAGAAAGTAACCAATCCATCCCTAAGGTTTTGTATATTTGTGAAAGAAGTAGACAAATCAAATCAACAGAAAAGTTCCAATCTTGAATAATAATAGGATAGTTTTAAACAGGCTTGAGTAGTAATAGCAAGTTTAAAAGTAGCAATACTCATGTCAAAAGGAAATGAAAACACAGATAAACCCAAATGGTTCACACAGTTACAGGCCATAAAAGAATGGGTTACCTCGCGAGTTATACAGTACAATTCAAGGATTTCATTGCTATTGCACAATCTCCCTCGATAAGATCTTCAGATTAGGAGACTTTTGTTCATCACTCATGGAAGGTTTCGTCTTTGGTTGTGTACAGTCTCTAGAAAAGTGTCCAGATTTCCCGCACCTGAAACAAATCCTTTCCTTGCTCCTACACTCCTTCATCAAATGGCCGTTTCCACACTTCCAACAGTTTGATGTCAATGCTACAGTCTGACCAAATCTGTTGCCACTAGTACTTCCTCTATTTGTTCTTTGTTGCTGTTGATTCCCTGATGATCGTAAATACAATTTCCACTGGAATCGATTGACCTTATATTTCCTTCCTTTTTGGAACCTAGTTGGTCCAAAGTTACAGAGTTTTTTACTCTGAGATTAATTCAACTCTAACAGATTTTGAGCCTCGGCTATTGCTTCTTGCTGCTGAGCAGCCCTTTGATTTTGTTGTATAATCACGTCAACCATCTTTTGCATTGCCATCACAGCTATCTTTTGCATTGCCATCACAGCTATCTTTTACATTGCCATCACAGCTATCTTTTGCATTGCTATCATAGTTATCTGTTACATTACTATCACAGCTGCAGTCATATCATCATTGTCACATCTCGCATCCACCTTTGTTTGTTTATCATGAGCCACATGTGTATGTCTACAATGAACCATCTCCTTTCTTCACCGTCAAACTAACCACAATACAACAAAAACTAAATGTAAACATTTCAAACAAGGTTGTCTCCTTTCGGAAACCAAACAATACTTCTTTGTGTTCGGTGTCAAAGAAACACATAGCACAAACAAGACAAACCTACCTATAAACCCGAAAGACTCGAACTTGGGCTCTAATACCAACTAATGTAACACCCCCTTTAGGGCATTACATTTTAGATCAACTTCTTTCTATTTCTTTACCCAAGTTATAAAATATTTCATATTATTTTAATACGGGTCTCAAAATTACTTTATCGCAAATAACATAAACTTATCAAATTTTAGAAACCCAAAACATAAAACTGAATAATATAATTTACATATAAACAAAGTTTACTACAACTATACGTACTTTATACTTACATACCCAAAACATAAAATGTCTAACATAACCAACCTAGACTGGCCCAAATTCACAACATCTAAAGAAAAGAGTCCTCCTCAGAAGACAAATTCCCTAGCCGGGAATGTCTTGATGGATAGAAATCTGAGCAAAAGATATCTCGGAGTCCTCCCTAGGAGTACAGTGAAGATCATTCCATAACTCCCTGATAGGTAAAACAAACTCTGCATATGCAACAGTAAAAGAAGAAGTAGTGACTCCATGTCGAGTCCTACTTACAGATAGAGTAATGTCACCACAATACTCTATATGCTCTGTGTCCCAATGGACACGCCAAGCACTAGCACCTTTAGGAAACTGTAGTCTAAACAAACCTAGCAGATCCTTCCTCGTTGCCATCGTAGTCTTCACAGACGTAAGCATAAAACAAAAATAGATAGAACAATACAATAAAGAGGTGAGATCCCCTACATCAATACCATCATGGCAGCAAAGAACAATAATGACAATAATGCCATTCAAATACAACAATATCACAGAATAGTAGATATAATCATGTTATCAACTAACAGATAATTTAACAATGTATACCACAATAACATGAATATTAATTATACCACAAAATAAGTATATTGACCACACTTATGCATAATGAATTAACTTCTCTTATGCACAATGCACTTATTTCCTACTCCATGGAGCTAAACACAATTTCAAAGAGAATTATCTATAAGATATATCTGTACATCGGCCGCATCAGACCAAGTGCTATAATTTATCAATTTGTACATCAGGCATTATACGAGACATTCTACGCCGGATCGGGAATAGGAATAGTGTTATGTCGAGATCGTCGGTACATTTGCATCAGTCACCACAGTACAATAGTGCTTTCTAACTGACCATATGAGGTATTCTACATCCCGACGCCTCCAAGATCCATTATAGACCATCACTTCGCAATTTGCACCCGCACAAGGTGTAATTCAACTTGTAACACCCACCTTAGGATGCCACATTTATGTTACATAATTACCAAATTAACCTTAAAAAAATAAACGTACTTTGTAGGGAAAAATACGAAATTTTAAAATTTCTTAATAACAAGAAAATAAACTTAGCAGAAGATAAAATATCACAGCATCATTACAAATAATTTACATCATTTATACATATCCAAATCTCTTGTTATACATATACAAGTCTTTAACACTATCATACTGTAAATATTACAAACTGGACTCTGAAAATATTTACACAATAATTAAACTACATAATGCCCAAGTAACTCTAAACATGCAGAACCCTCAGACGGGTACTCCTCAGATTCCTCAACAGGGAGGAATCCAACTTGACACAAAATATACAATACTAACCGTACCAGAGTACGGTAGTAAGTTCCCTATTATTGTTTATGTGAGAAATACATTTTCCATCCAACTCGACGCACTATGCCTCTGGTTCCCAAATACCTTACGAAAAACTCAGCATCTCCATCTCTTTAGAACTCAACTTCCTTCTCAAAAATCTGATCTTCCTTGCGTTCTCACTCAACGTCTTGGTCAATCTCTTTACAATTATAAATACAATACAGAAATAGACAGACAAGAGGTGAGATCACCTATGCCAATACTAGTATGGTAGCAATGAAGATAAACACATACAAATTCTCATATCAATACATCATATCTCATACCAATACATCATACATAATTACAATTATGTCATCAATATCATTTATCTAACACATATCATATCTCATATCAACCCATCATATCCACCATATCATTTATCATCATAATTCTTACGATAATTCATAATCACATCCATGTCCTTATCAATATTCATTTATTCAATAATTTGGTTATCAAAATCAATAATTATGATAATACCCTCAGTATCTCTGTATATGTATCTAGACTCATGCACCTAGACTCAATTTTCCTACTCCATGGAGCTAAGACTCAGGTCGGAAAGAGTGATCGAAAAGAATCTGTCTGCACTACATGCCTCAGACCACGTGCTCATTCTCTTTGCTCATTTAGCATTTGCACATCTAGCATATGCATCACAGTCTTTTTCAGATCTCGATTATGGATAGTGTCTCGGTCCGGATCATCGGTGTGTTGCATCGGTCTAACCTACGGTACAGAAGCTTTATTCTCTGTCCATTGTAGGCAACCCGCACCCCGATGCCCCCAAGGTCAACGAGTGACCTACACTACGCACATCGCACCCACTCGGGAGGTGTATTCTTTCCTTCTTTCAAGAATCAGCCTTATTCAACCCATCGGATTTTTTTTTTTTTTCAATGCACATTTGAACGTACCTTTCTCAGTTCAATTCATTCCCTCATCTTCTCAATTCAATTTTCTTTATCTCATACTCGGGGTCCTCAAAATTGGCCCAACAGTATCATTACTGTATTTTCATCGTGAAATTATATTTTTCGCATTTTCTCAATCACATAACAGATTCATCACGTTTTCAAATCACATATCAATTTTTCATCATTTCTCATATGTTTTAAATCAAAAATACTATTTTCCTCAAAATTCAATTCCATTTTTCATATTTGCATAATAATCCCTCAAAACATAATATTTACTTTATAATCCTTATTTAAATAATATTTTCATAACAGTCCTTCATAAAATTTACATTTATGAAATAATTTCTCGTAAAATTCATATTTATGAAATTGTCCCTTAGAAAAATGATATTTACAAAATAATCCTTTATAAAATTCATAATTACAAAATAGTCCCTCCAAATCATAATATTTACTTTCGGTCCCTCAAAACATATGAATTACCTTTTAGGCCCTCAAAAATAGAATAATTACTTCCTTGTCCCTCAAAACATATAAATTACATTTTTAGTCCCTCAGAATATAATAATTACTTTATTGTCCCTCAAAACATATAAATTACATTTTAATCCCTTAAAAATAGAATAATTATTTTCTTGTCCCTCAAAACATATAAATTACGTTTTAGTCCCTTAAAAATAAAATAATTACTTTCTTGTCCCTCAAAACATATAAATTACGTTTTAGTCCCTCAAGAATAGAATAATTATATTTTCGTCCTTCAAAACACATAAATCACATTTTCATCCCTCAAAGCATAGTATTTTCACTATAGTCCCTCAAAGTTTTTATATCTACATAATGACCCCATATTTCCATAACATTTAAAATTGAATCCTTTTCTCATAAAATTTACAAGATCAATTCCACATACGCATAAAGATAAGTTTCTCTACAAGATATATTTCACATACATACATATTATCAATTTCTTAAGCATTACAAAGATACGTGCAAACTTTAAAATAAAATCATATCTCACAGATGCTACACATACAAACATAGAAATACAAGCAGGCACATCCCAAGTACAGTCCAAACACACAAACACAATCGACACATCTCAATACGTTCAATCAATACAGTCAAAGACCTTCAAACAATAGGTGAATAAATCCTTAGGGATTTTTCACCAAACATACCATCCTCATACTACCAGAACATGGGTGGTAAGGTAGAGTCTCCCTCTTACCTCTTGAAGACAAGCTTTCTAAGCTTTCCTCCTTTCCTTCTAGAATTCGTATACTTCAAACCAAAATTCCTAAAATTCTCAAATAATTAGCACACACACATACAAGGTTTGAGAATGACAAACCATGAAATAATCATGGCTTAGAAATTCAGAAAAATAAATTTGAACCAAAGAAACCAAAACTTACCCTTAGGGAAATAAGCAAAAAGCTTGAGTTTGGACTAGCTAGAGTGGTTTTTTAGCAAAACCTTGAGAATAAAAATTGCTTAGAATGGTGTTAGGCTTTAGGAAATGGTGTTGATAAAAATTATAAGGGAGTGAGTATGTGGGTTGAGATATTGACCAAATAAAAGAGAAGAAAATTGGAGAAGAAATAGTTAAAGCACAACTTGAATTAAAATAAAACCAAGAGATGAAGGATTAAAGATTGGATGGTGTGGTTTGGAAGTGAAGACCGAATGGAAAGAAAGAAAATGGGAGAGAAAGTCTGCGTGAGTTTCCTTGGTGTTTTGGGAGAGAAATTGGCTTATATTTGATAAGTGTAAAAAAAAACAAAAGAATGAGGAGGATTCAAGGAGTGTTGGCCGTGTATATTTGGGAGGCAAAAGGGCTTATATTTGAGGAATAAAAATGAAAAATGAAGATGTGGAGAAGTCTGCTTGCCAAACTGTAAATTATGGAAAGAAAAAGAAGAAAATTGCTTGGATAATTACCCAAAATTGAGTGCATAAGTACAGCTGCCATGCGTGAGTAATTGTGGTGATAAAATAAGGATTTTATGGCATATCTATCCTCTCCAACCATTTGCCCATGTGTCCGCTGCCGCAGTGAGACTTTTTGGTGGTTTTAAGTCATTAAAAACACATGCAATTTATCCTAGCCATCCATCCCTTCAATGGTTGGGATCATAGCTAGTTGGTGTGCTTAGGAAGCTTTGTAAAGCTTATCCTACAAGCCTCTAAAGGCTGCTGCCCAACGTATCCTCCAAGTCCAAATTCAAGAGTTTAATTTGTTTATTTACATGTTAATTAATTAGGAAGTCTATTTGACTAAATATCCTAATTAAATCCTAATTAACATTTTAATCCTATGACTAATATATCTAACATATACTAACATATATCATAACCTTTAATTAATTTTAGAACTTTCAATTAATATTTTAGATTATACTTAGTTAAGAATTAAACTAGTTTACTTAATTGTTTATTCTAATTACATAACTAGTTAATTAAACAAATAATTACATAATTTATAATCTCTAAACAATATTAGCATATTTAATTAGTATTTATATTATAATTATTTAATAACTAAATTAGTTTAATTAGTTTGCTAATTAAATAATTAATCTAGTCAAACTAAGCTTAATTAATTTACTAATCCTAAAGTCAAGTCTACAAATTTTTGACTTAATCCTAGCCATTGATTCTTCTTTAAATCCTATCCATTGATCAAATCCATGGTCATCATCCAAGCTTATCCATCAAGATTCAATCCTAGTCATTTATCAAATCTATGGTCATTATTCAAGCTTATCCACCAAGATTAAATCTAATGGTCCAAAATGGTCAAGCCACTTTTGTTGACTTCTCTTTATTAGTTTGACTTCTAGGTGTCTTATTTCTATTGGTCCAAGTTTCTTGTTTCTATTGGTTACTTTATTTATACGTGAGTTCCGCACACACACAGTATCGGGTCCACTGTCAAAATTTATACTGAGGAATAAAATAATACTAAAAATTATTTTATCGCACAGTTAAATTCTAAAAATTACGAAACTAATTTATATATCAATCGAATTGGGTTTAGTAAGATCCCCCAGCTCTAATTAATTAAAATAATATTTTTCCGGTCAGAAAAATTATTATTTTCCTGTCCCGGAGCAAATCACACAAAAAGTCCAAATAAAATCATAGACAGTAATATCAAACACTGTATCACATAGAAAAACCAAAAAGAATAGTAAAACAGGAACACAACGGTCTTTTACCCAAAAATTGGGGTGTTACAACTCTCCCCCTCTAAAATAAAGTTTCATCCTCGAAACTTGACACACTTAAAAATAAAAACGGATACTACTTTCTTATCTTATCTTCCAATTCTCATATTGCTTCACCACGTATATCGTTCAAAACCACTTAACCAATGCGATTTCTTTACCTCGAAGTTGTTTTGTCCTTTGATCTTCAATCTTGACTGGAAACATCTCGTAGGTTGAATTCTCCTTCATTTGTACAATCTCCAACGGAGTATCCGATACGATCCGATAAACTTCAGAGTGGGTTTCCTTGACTTAATCGCTCGTACAATTTTAGTCATAAACGTCACACGTAGAAATACATGGTCACCTTCTTTAAATTCAAGCAGTCTTCGTCTTTTATCTGTATAACTCTTTTTATCGCGTCTGAATCATCCTCATCTTATATCGAAGTATCTTCACTTCCTTAGTTGACTGCCTCACAATTTCTGGTCCCACGATGTTACTTTCACTAGTACGATACCAATGCAAAGACGTTCTATAGCGTCTCCCATATAATGTCTCACAGGGTGTCATCCCCATGCTCGAATGAAACTATCGTTGTATATGAATTCTATCAATACCAGAAATTCATCTTAATGAGTCCTTTGAAAGTTCTAACTATTCGTCTCTTGCTGATATCCAAGTCCTTCTTGATTGAACAGGTACTTCAAGCCCTTGAAATTATTATGAATTTTATAAGAAAGAAAACGTCTTTAGGTTTTCCTTGCAAAACAACTATCGCGTATCCTAAAACGTAACTCGAATAATTCTTTTCATGCGCGTTCCACCGTCTTGAAGTATACGTCACCACCTTTCTATTCGGTGTCAATACTTAATCTAAATCCACGAGTTGAACTTCTTCTAATGGAACTTACGTTTGACTAATTTTACACATAACTCCTTCTTCTTCTTCAAAATTGAAGAATTGCATTGAGATTCTTCAGCATGCTCCTTGGAATTTCGAGAATAGGTCAAAATATTGCCAATAATGACAAATTTTGCCTAGATGAAAAAGAAAGATCCTATTTATAGAATTCACGAACATTGTCAAAACATTTCCTACCCCGAATGGTAGTACTGACTATTCACAGTTCTTGTAACGCATCTGAAAGATTGTCTTGGAACATTCTCTACCTTCACGCGAACCGATAACAACCAAGACACAAGTCGATCTTGGAACGAAGAATGATTCCCTTCATTTGATCTTCGGCTCTCCTGTCGTCACATCATCCTGCATTTTCTTCATCAAGATAAGTTGTTCTACTTGCCTATTTTTACCCTTAACGTAAATTGTCTCATAGATCAAGTTTTCTTCTAATTGTACTTGTATTTGATATTATGACACAAGTTGAATCAGAATGATCCTTTTAATTGAGATACATGAAAGACACTATGAAGGTCATAAGGAAAAGTAATAAGACTTTTCAAGAATTACTAGATTAGTCCAAAGAAAGAATTTGAGATGGTCTAATAGATTTTGAAACGAACATAGTCCAATAATTTTAGAAATGAACTTTCTGGATTCAAATCCAAAAATCTCGTGTCAAGGAAACACTAAGGTTACATTGTAACAATCTAGTAGGATATGGTTGGAAAATAACCAATCCATTTATAAAGTCAAGTTCTCAAATAGATGAAATTTTAGATAAACAAATCAAATCAACAGAAAAGATTTGATATTCAATAGATATGAAAAACGTTAGAAAACTTGAGTATAAACAACAAGTTTAACAAGAAGCGTAGAAATACTGATCACACTATAACAAAGACACAGATAAGTCGAATTGATTTACTCAGTCTATTTGAAAAAGAAATAGACAAACCAGATTAATAGGGAAGTTTCAAACTCAAATAATAACAGGATAGTTTTATACAAACTCGTGTTGTAAGAATAAGTTTAGAAGTTGACGTAATATTATGAAAAGAACAAAACACAGATAACCTCAAAGATTTACACAGTCACAAATCACAAAAGACTGGGTTACTTTACACATCATACAGTACAGTTTTAAGATTACCCTCTATGGCACAACTTCCTCGTTTCTTAAATTTTTGTATTTGAACGTTCTCACTACACTCTCTGCACTGGCTCTTTCTTCTTCTTGAGATTTTGAAATACGTGTATCACTAATGAAAAGTTCCATCTTCAGTTGATCACAATCTCTGGAGAAATGTCTAGGCTTCCCACATCGATAACAAATAACCCCTTTATGCTGACAATCTTTGGTAAGATGATTTTTTTCCACACTTGAAACATTTCAGTGATGATGCCACAGTCCGACCAAAATCGTTGCCACTAGTACTCCCCCTCTTTGCTTGTTGTTACTTTCCCAATGGTCGTACATTCGACTTTTGCTGAACACGATCGACTTTACGCTTCCTTCCATCTTGTATTATCGAAGACTCTAAATTACAGTTTCTTGCATCCAGTGGCTGCTCCAATCCTAATAAGCTATGAAGTTCGATTATTAGTTCCTGCTGTTGAGTGATCATCTGTCTCTGTTGTACTGCTACTTCAATCATCTTTTGCATTACACTTCTAGCTGCGGCAATACGATCTTCATCACGTCTCGCGTCTACATGGTCATGTTCGCTACGTTCCATTATCTTTCTTCAAAGATAAATAAAATCAAAACACGACGAACTTAACGTAACTATTTCACACAACATCGTCTCCTTTCGGAAACTAAAAAAACATATCTCTGTGTTCAACATCAAAGATTCACACAGCACAAACAAGACAAACCTACCCACAAACCCAAAAGACTCTAACTTGGGCTCTGATACCAACTAATGTAACACCCACCTTAGGATGCCACATTTATGTTACATAATTACCAAATTAACCTTAAAAAAATAAACGTACTTTGTAGGGAAAAATACGAAATTTTAAAATTTCTTAATAACAAGAAAATAAACTTAGCAGAAGATAAAATATCACAGCATCATTACAAATAATTTACATCATTTATACATATCCAAATCTCTTGTTATACATATACAAGTCTTTAACACTATCATATCCGTAAATATTACAAACCGGACTCGAAAATATTTACACAATAATTAAACTACATAATGCCCAAGTAACTCTAAACATGCAGAACCCTCGACGGGTACTCCTCGATTCCTCAACAGGGAGGAATCCAACTTGACACAAAATATACAATACTAACCGCACTCAGAGTACGGTAGTAAGTTCCCTATTACCGTTTATGTGAGAAATACATTTTCCATCCAACTCGACGCACTATGCCTCGGTTCCCAAATACCTTACGAAAAACTCAAGATCTCCATCTCTTTAGAACTCAACTTCCTTCTCGAAAATCTGATCTTCCTTGCGTTCTCACTCAACGTCTTGGTCAATCTCTTTACAATTATAAATACAATAAATAAATAGACAGACAAGAGGTGAGATCACCTATGCCAATACCAAGATGGTAGCAATGAAGATAAACACATACAAATTCTCATATCAATACATCATATCTCATACCAATACATCATACATAATTACAATTATGTCATCAATATCATTTATCCAACACATATCATATCTCATATCAACCCATCATATCCACCATATCATTTATCATCATAATTCTTACGATAATTCATAATCACATCCATGTCCTTATCAATATTCATTTATTCAATAATTTGGTTATCAAAATCAATAATTATGATAATACCCTCAATATCTCTGTATATGTATCTAGACTCATGCACCTAGACTCAATTTTCCTACTCCATGGAGCTAAGACTCAGGTCGGAAAGAGTGATCGAAAAGAATCATTCGCACTACATGCCTCGACCACGTGCTCATTCTCTTTGCTCATTTAGCATTTGCACATCTAGCATATGCATCACGGTCTTTTTCGATCTCGATTATGGATAGTGTCTCGGTCCGGATCATCGGTGTGTTGCATCGGTCTAACCTACGGTACGAAGCTTTATTCTCTCGTCCATTGTAGGCAACCCGCACCCCGATGCCCCCAAGGTCAACGAGTGACCTACACTACGCACATCGCACCCACTCGGGAGGTGTATTCTTTCCTTCTTTTTCGGCAATCAGCCTTATTCAACCCATCGGATTTTTTTTTCAATGCACATTTGAACGTACCTTTCTCAGTTCAATTCATTCCCTCATCTTCTCAATTCAATTTTCTTTATCTCATACTCGGGGTCCTCAAAATTGGCCCAACAGTATCATTACTGTATTTTCATCGTGAAATTATATTTTTCGCATTTTCTCAATCACATAACAGATTCACACGTTTTCAAATCACATATCAATTTTTCATCATTTCTCATATGTTTTAAATCAAAAATACTATTTTCCTCAAAATTCAATTCCATTTTTCATATTTGCATAATAATCCCTCAAAACATAATATTTACTTTATAATCCTTATTTAAATAATATTTTCATAATAAATCCTTCATAAAATTTACATTTATGAAATAATTTCTCGTAAAATTCATATTTATGAAATTGTCCCTTAGAAAAATGATATTTACAAAATAATCCTTTATAAAATTCATAATTACAAAATAGTCCCTCCAAATCATAATATTTACTTTCTGGTCCCTCAAAACATATGAATTACCTTTTAGGCCCTCAAAAATAGAATAATTACTTCCTTGTCCCTCAAAACATATAAATTACATTTTTAGTCCCTCAGAATATAATAATTACTTTATTGTCCCTCAAAACATATAAATTACATTTTAATCCCTTAAAAATAGAATAATTACTTTCTTGTCCCTCAAAACATATAAATTATGTTTTAGTCCCTTAAAAATAAAATAATTACTTTCTTGTCCCTCAAAACATATAAATTACGTTTTAGTCCCTCAAGAATAGAATAATTATATTTTCGTCCTTCAAAACACATAAATCACATTTTCATCCCTCAAAGCATAGTATTTTCACTATAGTCCCTCAAAGTTTTTATATCTACATAATGACCCCATATTTCCATAACATTTAAAATTGAATCCTTTTCTCATAAAATTTACAGTATCAATTCCACATACGTACAAAGATAAGTTTCTCTACAAGTATATATTTCACATACATACATATTATCAATTTCTTAAGCATTACAAAGATACAGCAAACTTTAAAATAAAATCATATCTCACGGATGCTACACATACAAACATAGAAATACAAGCAGTGCACATCCCAAGTACGGTCCAAACACACAAACACAATCGACACATCTCAATACGATTCAATCAATACGGTCAAAGACCTTCAAACAATAGGTGAATAAATCCTTAGGGATTTTTCACCAAACATACCATCCTCATACTACCGAACATGGGTGGTAAGGTAGAGTCTCCCTCTTACCTCTTGAAGACAAGCTTTCTAAGCTTTCCTCCTTTCCTTCTAGAATTCGTATACTTCAAACCAAAATTCCTAAAATTCTCAAATAATTAGCACACACACATATAAGGTTTGAGAATGACAAACCATGAAATAATCATGGCTTAGAAATTCAGAAAAATAAATTTGAACCAAAGAAACCAAAACTTACCCTTAGGGAAATAAGCAAAAAGCTTGAGTTTGGACTAGCTAGAGTGGTTTTTTAGCAAAACCTTGAGAATAAAAATTGCTTAGAATGGTGTTAGGCTTTAGGAAATGGTGTTGATAAAAATTATAAGGGAGTGAGTATGTGGGTTGAGATATTGACCGAATAAAAGAGAAGAAAATTGGAGAAGAAATAGTTAAAGCACAACTTGAATTAAAATAAAACCAAGAGATGAAGGATTAAAGATTGGATGGTGTGGTTTGGAAGTGAAGACCGAATGGAAAGAAAGAAAATGGGAGAGAAAGCTGCGTGAGTTTCCTTGGTGTTTTGGGAGAGAAATTGGCTTATATTTGATAAGTGTAAAAAAAAACAAAAGAATGAGGAGGATTCAGGAGAGCATGGCCGTGTATATTTGGGAGGCAAAAGGGCTTATATTTGAGGAATAAAAATGAAAAATGAAGATGTGGAGAAGTTGCTGCCAGTCGTGTAAATTATGGAAAGAAAAAGAAGAAAATTGCTTGGATAATTACCCAAAATTGAGTGCATAAGTACAGCTGCCATGCGTGAGTAATTGTGGTGATAAAATAAGGATTTTATGGCATATCTATCCTCTCCAACCAGCTGCCCATGTGCCGTTGCCGTGTGAGACTTTTTGGTGGTTTTAAGTCATTAAAAACACATGCAATTTATCCTAGCCATCCATCCCTTCAATGGTTGGGATCATAGCTAGTTGGTGTGCTTAGGAAGCTTTGTAAAGCTTATCCTACAAGCCTCTAAAGGCTGCTGCCCAACGTATCCTCCAAGTCCAAATTCAAGAGTTTAATTTGTTTATTTACATGTTAATTAATTAGGAAGTCTATTTGACTAAATATCCTAATTAAATCCTAATTAACATTTTAATCCTATGACTAATATATCTAACATATACTAACATATATCATAACCTTTAATTAATTTTAGAACTTTCAATTAATATTTTAGATTATACTTAGTTAAGAATTAAACTAGTTTACTTAATTGTTTATTCTAATTACATAACTAGTTAATTAAACAAATAATTACATAATTTATAATCTCTAAACAATATTAGCATATTTAATTAGTATTTATATTATAATTATTTAATAACTAAATTAGTTTAATTAGTTTGCTAATTAAATAATTAATCTAGTCAAACTAAGCTTAATTAATTTACTAATCCTAAAGTCAAGTCTACAAATTTTTGACTTAATCCTAGCCATTGATTCTTCTTTAAATCCTATCCATTGATCAAATCCATGGTCATCATCCAAGCTTATCCATCAAGATTCAATCCTAGTCATTTATCAAATCTATGGTCATTATTCAAGCTTATCCACCAAGATTAAATCTAATGGTCCAAAATGGTCAAGCCACTTTTGTTGACTTCTCTTTATTAGTTTGACTTCTAGGTGTCTTATTTCTATTGGTCCAAGTTTCTTGTTTCTATTGGTTACTTTATTTATACGTGAGTTCCGCACACACACAGTATCGGGTCCACTGTCAAAATTTATACTGAGGAATAAAATAATACTAAAAATTATTTTATCGCACAGTTAAATTCTAAAAATTACTTAAACTAATTTATATATCAATCAGAACTGGGTTTAGTAAGATCCCCATTCTAATTAATTAAAATAATATTTTTCGGTGAGAAAAATTATTATTTTCCGTCCCAGAGCAAATTACACAAAAAGTCCAAATAAAATCACAGACAAGTAATATCAAACATCAGTATCACATAGAAAAACCAAAAAAAAATAGTAAAACAGGAACACAACGGTCTTTTACCCAAAAATTGGGGTGTTACACAACTCCTAGGCAACAATAGCCTTAACAAACACCGTCAGACAAATAATGCATGACCAATGACTTAATGCACTATCACAAGCCACTGCCAGCTATAACCATCTGTTAAGATATACTCGGGTCAAACACATTAGCTTGATAGCAAATTACTGTATTTCTCAATCGCGTAACATTTTTAACACATTTTCACAATCGCATAACACTTCTGTTACATTTTCAAATCGCGTAATAGTTTTTCAATGTTTTCTCAATCGCGTAAAGATTTAAAAACATTTTCTTAATCGCATAGCTAAAAATCATCATTTTTAAATCGCGTAAGAGTTTTTCTACGTATTTTCAATCGCATAAAACATTTTCTCGATATTCTAAGCTTAAATTAAAACTTTTCTCATTTAATATCAAAATTGAACTTTAATTCCATTATTTCCTTAATAAATCACCTATAAATAATATTTCTAACATTTTTATACTAAACCTCCTCCAAATAATATTTGCTAATGTTTTAGACAAAAACTTACATTATCTAAATTAATTCAAGATATCTCAAAATTTTTGTTCTTTTCTCTTAATAAAACTTTCTTAAATAAAATATTTTAAACTCCAAACTATCAATAAAAATTATTTTCTTGCTAAAACTCATCTAAATAATATTTTTGAATATCCTTTCCACAACTTGCGTTTATTTTAATTAAATAAAACATTTTCCATCTTCCTCTTTAAAAATCTTCTTAAATAAAATATTTCAAGTTTCAAACTTAATTCTCAATCCTATTTCCCAATACCATGGCTGAAAATCACTCTCTTACTTAATGATAAAATTTATTCATTTCCATTCGTATCTTAGAAATCCTTAATTAAATTTCTTAACACTAAACCACAAAATTCACAATTTATAAATCATTTTCTTCTTTCCAACCAAACCTCCATTAAATAAAATACTTCAAATCTCCAAATTACTTCTTAGTCCTGATTTCACTATATTAGCCAAAAATCACTTTTTAATTAGTTATAAAAATATAATCATTTCCACTTATATTTTGTAATCCCTTAATTAGCTTTCTTATCATTAATCTTCTAGGTTAACATTTAATAAAACATTTTGCATTGGATTACCCATTTGTGGGCATAGAGGTTGTGAGCCTCATGGTTTTTGGAACCAAAAATTATTTCCTCTCAATTACAATTTATAGCATACAATACAACATAAAGCATCAAAATCCTACTTAAACAAGTTCATACATAATATCAAAGCAATAAAATCACATAAGCAAAATAAATACAAATCACACAATTATACAAACAAGGTGAATAATCCTCACATGGATTTCATCACCATCATACAATTTTCATTCCTCACCACCATAATTGGTTGATGAGGTTAATCTCCCTTTTACCTTGTATGTAGCTTCCTAAGCTCCTTGTATAGCTCTTTGTATCAACTTCCACCACCAAGTAATCTCTTGAAATCCAAACAAACACATAAAAATTAAAATTTAAAGCTTGATTAAGGCAACCATAGATCAAATATGGTCTTAGAATCTCAATAGTCAAATAAGAAATCAAGTTTCAAGATCTTTACCTTGAAACCCTAGAACTTGAATCCAAGAATCAAGCTTGAAGATAATGGAATCAAGGCTTGATCACAATATAGAAGTTGCTTGGAATGGTGTTTAGGATTAAGTGGTGTGATTAGATAGAATTATGAGTGGTTGGATAGTGTTTTTGGGTGAGGAAGCCGTGAGCTTCGAAGAGAGAAAGTGATAAAGTTTTGTATTTTGACTTCTTGGTTCTTGATAGAAAGATGGAAATGAACTAAGTGATAGTAAAACTAAATCTTTGGTCCTCCAAAAGCCTTATGGCCGTGAGCTTTGGGAGAGAAAATGGTGTTTAGCTTTGAGAGAAAAGATGATAACTTTTAGAATGTGATAGAAAAATGAAAATCGCCACTTTAGAGACTAAGTGGCCATGAAGCTTCATGGAGAGAGTGAGAGATATTTTGTTTTGCTATAAGCCATCACAACCATTAGTTAAATCAAAGGTAGATATCCTAAGCTTCTTCACTAAGCTTTCCTTCACAACCACAGATTAGATCAATGGTAGATATCCAAAGCTTCTTTACTAAGCTTGCTATCACAACCATTGATTAGATCAAGGGTTGATATGCGAAGCTTCTACTCCAAGTCTTGCCATCCAATGGTCCAAACCAAAGTCCATACCCTCTTTGTTGACTTCAACTAGCTTCACCATTAAGCTTTCTTCCTATTGGTTAGCTTCACAAGTAAGCTTCCTTTCTATTGGTTCTTCATAAAGTCATAACCTCTTTCGTTGACTAATCTCAAGATATTTTTCAAAAGATATTTTCCAAAGATATTTTTCAAAAGATATTGTCAGAAACTATTACCCAATGGATAATAGCTATTGCTGGATAATAACATTACACAATGAATAAAAGCATTACCCAATGATAGTAACATTATCTAATGGATAATAGAAAATTCAGATATAGAAAATTTTTCGTCAACTGTTCCCGATTTTGGATTTAGTAAGTTTCCCCCAGCCCTTCATTAACAGTCCGAAACTTTCTGATCCTAGAAAAATATTTATTTTTTCAGACCCGCCTCAACACACATACAATCCAAAATAATATTAAAATAATCAAAATTTCAGAAAAATTCACAAAAATCCACAAAAATCATAAAAATTATAAAACTCATATATATTCAGAAAAAATGAAATTCAGGCGTACAGTTTAAAATAATATTAAAATCATTAAAATAATTTAAAAATTTCCAAAAATTCACAAAAATTCACAAATATTATAAAACTCATATATATTCAGGAAAACAAAAAATCAGGGTGTTACAATTCTCCCCCTCTAATAAAAATTTTGTCCTCGAAATTTCTCTTACATTTTTAAAACAAATGTGGATATTACTCCTTCATTTGTCATAATAGCTCTTCTATCTAGTCTGAGTTATTTGCATCTTTTCCTGAATCATCGTTACTTCCTCCGTCGTTTGTTGTATAAGCTCAGGTCCTAACGTGAAATTTTCCCCATCTTGATATCAACACAAAAGTGTTTTGCATCGTCATCCATACAACGCCTCATAGGGTACCATCCCTATGCTTGAGTAATAACTGTTATTGTAGGTGAATTCTACAAGAGATAAGAATTTATCCCAACCTCCTAATTGTTCTAACACACAAACCCTTAACAAATCTTCCAACGACTGAATTATACTCTCCGATTGGCCATCATAGCAGATACACTAAGCACTTTTCTACCCCAGGCATCCGCCGCGAGATTCACCTTTCTGGAATGATACTGAAGTTAAAAATCATAGCCTTTCAAGAATTCTAACTATCGTCTCTGCCTCATATTCAACCCCTTCTAATCGTACAAGTACTTCAGGCTCTTGTAATTACTATAAACATTGTAGGCTGCTCCACAAAAAAAATGTCTGTAGATCTTCAACGTAAAAATGACTACCACAAATTCCAAATCATAAGTAGGATATTTTTCCTCATGCACTTTCAACTGCCTTTAAGCATACGCCATAACCTTTCTATTTTTGCATCAACATACAACTTAAACCCAAAAGTTGAACTTCCTTTAACCAGGATTCGCCCTTGGATGGTTTAACGTATAACTTCTTCTCCTTCAGAATCTGAAGAACCACACTGAGATATTTAGCATGTTCCTCTAGACTTCGAGAATAGATCAAAATGTCATCAATGAGGACAACAACAAACCTATAAATAGAGACGAAAGATCTTATCCATGTAACTCATGAATATCGTAGGAGCATTCATTACCTCAAACGGCATTACTAAATACTTGTAGTGCCCATAATGCATCAAAAAAACTGTCTTGGAATATTTTCTACTTTCATGCGAATCTGATGATAACCAGAATGCAAATCGATATTGGAGAAAACAGTGACTCCTTTCATTTGGTCATCTAGTCCCCATGTTGTATCTCCCATCACATCGTTCTAGATTACCTTCACCAAGGAAATTTCTCTGAGTTGTTTCACTTGCCTATCCTTAATCTAAACAGGAAATGTCTTATAGATCAAGTTCTTTTTTAATCGTACTGTATCTGGTGCTATGACATGGGTTGAATCAGGAATATATTTTCTCAATTGAAATATATGGAAGACACTATGAACGTTAGAAAGAAAAGCGATAAGGCTATTCAGTAGATTACCGGACCTATCCAACAAAGAATTTGATATGGTCTAATAAATTAAGGAGTGAACTTTCTAGATTCAAATCCAAAAATCTCAATCTCAGGGAATACTATAGTTTTATTGAAACAATGTAACAGGATATGGTTAGAAAGTAACCAATCCATCCCTAAGGTTTTGTCTATTTGTGAAAAAAGTAGACAAATCAAATCAACAAAAATGTTCCAATCTCGAATAATAATAGGATAGTTTTAAACGGGCTTGAGTAGTAATAGCAAGTTTAGAACTAGCAATATTCAAGTCAAAATGAAAGGAAAACATAGATAAACCCAAATGGTTCACACAGTCACAGGCCATAAAAGAATGGGTTGCCTCGCTAGTTATACAGTACAGTTAAAGAATTTCATTCCTATTACACAATCTCCCTCGATAAGATCTTCAGATTAGGAGGCTTCTGCTCCACTCAACGTATAGATTCTTCCTCCTGCTTGAGATCTTGTCGCACGTTCATCACTCACGGAAGGTTCCATCTTCGATTATGTACAGTCTCTAGAAAAGTGTCCAAATTTCCCGCACATGAAACAAATCCTTTCCTTGCCCCTACACTCCTTTGTCAAATGGCCGTTTCCACACTTCCAACATTTTGATGTCGATGCTATAATCTGACTAGATCTGTTGCCACTAGTACATCCTCCATTTGTTCTTTGTTGTTGTTGATTCCCCGATGATCGTAAATACAATTTTTGCTGGAATCGATTGACCTTACATTTCCTTCCTTTTTGGAACCTAATTGGTCCAAAGTTACAGAGTCTTGTACTATGAGATTGATTGAACTCTAACAGATTTTGAGCCTCGACTATTGCTTCCTGCTGCTGAGCAGCCCTTTGATTTTGTTGTATAATCACGTCAACCATCTTTTGCATTGCCATCGCAGCTATCTTTTACATTGCTATCGCAACTACCCGTAGCATTGCTATCACAGCTATAGCCATATCATCATTGTCACATCTTGCATCCACCTTCGTTCGTTTACCACGAGCCACATGCCTATGTCTACCACAAACCATCTCCTTTCTTCACCGTCAAAATAACCACAATACAATGAAAACTAAATGTAACCATTTCAAACAATGTTATATCCTTTCAAAAACCAAACAATACTTCTCTATGTTTGGTGTCAGAGAAACACACCACAAACAAGACAAACCTACCCACAAACCCGAAAGACTCAAACTTGGGCTCTGATACCAACTAATGTAACACCCCCTTTAGGGCATTACATTTCAGACCAACTCCTTTCTATTTCTTGACCCAAGTTATAAAATATTTCATATTATTTTAATACAGGTCTCAAAATTATTTTGTCACAGATAACCTAAACTTACTAAATTTTAGAAACCCAAAACATAAAGCTAAATAATATATTTTACATATAAACAAAGTTTATTACAACTATACATACTTTATACTCTCATACCCAAAACACAAAAACGTCTAACATAACCAACCTAGACTGGCCCAATTTCACAACATCTAAAGAAAAGAGTCCTTCTAAAAAGACAAATTTCCTAGCTGGGAATGTCTCGATGGGTAGAAATCCGAGCAAAAGATATCTCGGAGTCCTCCCTAGGAGTACAGTGAAAATCATTCCATAACTCCCTGATAGGTAAAACAAACTCCACATATGCAACAAAAAAAGAAGAAGTAGTGACTCCATGTCGAGTCCTACTTACAGATAGAGTAATGTCACCATAATACTCTATATGCTCTGTGTCCCAATGGACACGCCAAGCACTAGCACCTTCAAGAAACTATAGTCTAAATAAACCTAGAAGATCCATCCTCATCGCCATCGTAGTCTTCACAGACGTAAGCATAAAATAGAAATAGACAGAACAATACAATAAAGAGGTGAGATCCCCTACATCAATACCGTCATGGCAGCAAAGAATAATAATGACAATAATGCCATTCACATACAATAATATCATAGAATAGCAGGTATAATCATGTTATCAACGAACAGATAATTTAACAATGTATATCATAATAACATGAATACTAATCATACCATAAAATAAGTATATTGACCCCACTTATGCACAATGAATTAACCCCTCTTATGCACAATGCACCCATTTCCTACTCCATGGAGCTAAACACAATTTCAGAGAGAATGATCTAGAAGATATGTCTGTACATCGACCGCCTCAGACCAACTGTTATAATTTCTCAATTTATACATCAGGCATTATACGAGACATTCTACGTCGGATCGAGAATAGGAATAGTGTTGTGTCAAGATCGTCGGTACGTTTACATTGATCACCACAATATAGTAGCGCTTTCTAACTGACCATATGTGGAATTCCACGTCCCGATGCCTCTAAGATCCATTATAGACCAATATTACGCAATTTGCACCCGCACAAGGTGTAATTCAACTTCGAGGCAACAATAGCCTTTTGTTACACCCCGATTTTTTATTTTTCTCGATATAAATACATTTTATAATATTTATGAGTTTTTGTGAATTTTTTAGAATTTTTAATTATTTTGATTATTTTAATATTATTTCTACTGTATGTTCAAAATTCATTTTTTTAAATATATATAAGTTTTATAATTTTTATAATTTTTGGGAATTTTTATGGATTTTTTAAGTTTTTGATTATTTTAATATTATTTTGAGCTATATGTGTGTTTGAGGTGGGCCCAAAAGAATAAAAAAATTTCTTGGATCAGAAAGTTTTGGACTATCAAGGCGGGATCGGGGGATCTTACTAAACCCGAAACTGGGAACAGTTGACAAAAATTTTCTTTATCTGAGTTTTCTATTATCCATTGAGTAATAATATCAGTAGCTATTGTCCATTGGGTAATATCTTCGAGAAAATATCTTGATAGCGATGACTCAAAGTGATGGACCAATGGCAAGTAGGAAGAAGTCAAAATGGTTACTCAAGTTGAAGAGGAGAAATTCAAATTGACTACTCAAGCTAGAAGACAAATTCAAATTGGCTACTTACTCTTTGAAGTTTATCTTATTATTCTTTCTCTAGAAACTTATAGAAACAATGACTCATTTAGTAAAATATCTACGGATAAATATCTAAGGATAAATATCTAATGAAAAATATCTTAGTAAAATATCTCAGAAAAATATCTACGTAAAATATCTAGATGAAAATATCTTTTGAAAAATATCTGAATGAAAATATCTAAGTTAAATATCTTAAGTGTAATAATGAACCATCATTACATAGATTAATGACTAACTAATAGAAATTGGTCAAGCTTAGTGGCATGGACTTTGGTTTGAACCGTTGGAAGACAAAACTTGATGAAGAAGCCTTCGATCATCACTATTGATCTAATCAATAGTGTGAGAGCAAACTTGATAAGGAAGTTTAGGATACCCTAGATTAAATCAATGGTTAGGAGATGAAGTCAACAAAAATGGTTAGACTATTTAACAAGAAACTAGATAATCTAAGTTACTCTAAAAGCCTATGTAGTAACTAAATGAAACAAACTAAGTTTGCTAATACTTAGAATCCATAGTTACAAGAAAATATCTCGAGTCATCTAGAAGGAATGACTAATGAATGGCAAATGCATGACTTAATCATGTAACTAGATGGTTAGTAATGTAACTAAATGAACTAACTACCTAAACTAAATGTAACTAAGAATTAAATGGAATCAAAACTTAGTTAGTTGTCCAATGAGTCTCACAGCCACTAGTAGTTCTAGGATGTTCTTGAATGATCTATTATGACCAATAGATGATCATTTGATGACCTATGCCATGTGAGACCATGTGAAGCCATGTGATGGATATTTTTTTTTATCTTACAAAACAAGATTCACACTTTCTCTCCAAAGCACCTACACGGTCGTATGCATGAGAATAGGAAATTCTATTTCATTTTTCTAACACTTTGTGACTTAAGTTTCCTCTCCATTCTCTCTCATCCAAGAACTCCAAGAACAAACACCAAAAACTCCATTCTTTTCTTCTCTTGAAGGCTCACAGCTAAACCCATTGAAACACCTTCCAAGCTTCAATAATTCTAAACAACCTTAGATCTAGAACCTAGACACAATTCTAAGATACTTGGTAGTTGAGATCTTAGCCTAGATCATCGATCTTCAATATTGTTCTTCAAGTTAAAAATCAAAAAGTTCACACTTTGTTCATCAAAGGAAGCTCATGGCTATACCCACTTCACCAACATCCAACCACTTTTGATTCAATCCAACCTCACTTCTTGAATCCTCACATCATTCTAAGACTCTTTGGTGTTGAGACTTTAGTCTAAATTAATCATCTTCAAGCTTGATTCTTGGATTTAAGTTCTAGGGTTTCAAGGTAAAGATCTTGAAACTTGATTTCTTACTTGATTCTTGGAATCCTAAGACCATGTTTGATCTATGGTCATCTTAATCAAGCCGTAGATACTAATTTTTATGTGTTTGTTTTAATTCTAAGATCTACTTGGTGGTGAAAGATTGATACAAAGAGAGTTTTACAAGGAGCTTAGGAAGCTACACACCAGGTAAGAGGGAGATTAACTTCATTGGCTAAATGTGATGGTGAAGGAATGGATTATTTGTCTTTGTGAGTGAAAAATCCATGTGATGATTTATTCATTCGATTGTGTGGTTATTGGTTTATGCTTGTTGGGTTATTTGTGATTTCTATTGCTTTGATATTTATGCATGATTTATATATGTGAGATGGTATGACTATGATTAAATTATGATTAAATGCTTAATATGATTTTATTGCATTAATAGTGAGCATGAATATATGATATGTTGTATATGATAAGAATCATGTGGAAAGGAAAACTATTTTGGGTTCAAATAACCAAGAGGCTCACGGCCTCAATGATGATTTTGGAATAAACCACTTGAAATGTTTTACTAAGTATGGATTTTAGATGATTAGGTAACAAGTAAATGGATTAAAGATTTTTACAAAGAAAAATGAGATAGGAAATGAATAAATATTTGATTATGGAAAATAAATGGATTTTCGGCCAACATGCCAAGAGTAAGTATTTTAGACCAAAAATATTTTCTTAAGTGTAGTCTTGAAGGATTAATTAACAAGAAGTCAATTTAGTGAATTTTGAGATGCAAAAAGGAAATAAACTAATTTTTAGAATTAAATTAGTGTAATTAAGCTATTAAGTAAGATAAAAATCAAAACTTGAAATTTACTGACGTATAGCTCACCCTTTGGGTTTTGAAGTACGTTAGGAAATTTTGAACTGTAATATTCCAAGTTAATCAAAGAAATACAGTTCTATGAAGAAAATATTAGAAAATATTATTTAGAGAAGTTTTGGTAAGAAAATGATTTTTGAGGATGATTTGGAACTTACAGTATTTTATTTAAAGTTTTATTGAGAATAATGAATAAATATTTTTGAGATATCTTGAATTAATTAAAATAATATAAGTTTTTGTGGAAAATGTTTGGAAATAGTAATTAAAGGAAGTTTAGTGAGATAATGTTAGAAATATTATTTAAAGGTGATTTATTAAGGAAATATTGGGATTAAAGTTTAATTTTGATATTAAATGAGAAAAGTTTTAATTTAAGCTTAAAATATGTTAGAAATATTTTACGCGATTGATAATACGAAGAAAAACTCTTACGCAATTTAAAAATAGTAATTTTTAGCTACGCGATTGAGAAAATGTTAAAAAATCATTACGTGATTTGAAAACGTAACTAAAGTGTTACACGATTGTGAAAATGTGATAAAATCGCTACGCGATTGAAAGGAATAACGAGTTTTGCTGTAGAGCCGACGTACTGTACCTAAGTAGTTGTGGTTTAGCATTGTGCTTGTGGGACCGAAGTTCTGGACCCGTGTGGATCTTTGGTATTATGTAGTTGTATGGGCGGTTATATAATATCATTGATACTAATGGTATTGGACAATTGTATGGACAGTTGCTTTAATATCATTGGGAATGGTACAACGGTAATTTGATTTCATTGAATATGCATTTGAGCATTATACAGCCGGTGGCTGTTGTGGCATTTTATGCCTAAAGAATGAACGAGAACTCACAGGATAGTGGATCTGGATCAGATCTTGGGGGATGTTAGGGCGCGGTGATTTACTTTATGATGATGATCAAACATTATATATATATACCCCTAGCCGTGATAAACTGATTGCAACGCACTGGTAGCCCGATAACCACTATTTCTTTTCATGATCCGGCGTAGACTATCTTTTAGAGGGGATAAATCTTCTGGAACGTTCATCTCTGAATTTGAGTCTAACTCCATGGAGTAGGAACTGATTGCATTTTGCATAAGAATGGTCAGCATACACATCGTGCATACGCATAGTCAGCATTTATATTGTTGTGATATAGTATTATTGTGATATTACATTATGCTTGATATTGTGTTGCAAGTTTATTGGATTATTTATCTATTAAATATCATGAATATATCTGCTGATTTTATATTATTCTATGGATTGTATGTATGGAACGACATTGTTGTTCATATTGTTTCTTTGCTGCCATATTGGTATGCGATGTAGGAGATCTCACCTCTTTGCTGTATTGTTCTGTCTGTTTCTATTTTATGCTTACATTTGTGAAGACTATGATGGCGGCAAGGAGGGATCAGCTAGGTTTCTTTAGACTACAGTTTCTTGAAGGTGCTACTGCTTGGTGTGTCCATTGGGACTCAGAGTATATAGAGTATTGTGGTGACATTACTCTATCTGCAAGTAGGACCCGCCATGCGGTCATTACTATAACACCCTTTCTGGGGATGTCACATTTATGATGCAGAAAAATAAAATAAATAAAATCCTTACCCAAGTTATAAAAATATTTGATACTTAAGTAATATTTGTGATATCTATATATATATATTTTCCTTTTATAATTTTAACATTAAATAAATTAACGCGGAAACACAAAATATAACAAACATAAATTCACCATAATATACATGTGATTCTTGTCTGAAGTATACAACTAATTTACAACTATTAATATTTAATAAAAATAGTAAAAGACAGTATACTACTAAAACATCACACCTAAGATATGAGCCCTCGTCATAAGACAAATTCCTTAGTTAGGAATGTCTTGACCGATAGAAATTCGACCCAAAAGTGTATCGAAGTTCTCTCTAGGAGTATAGTGAAACTCGTCCCACAACTCCCTAATAGGTAAAATGATCTCTACAAAAGCAACCGTGTAACGTGTAGTAACCAACCCCTGCCGAGTCCTACTTACTGATAAAGTCACGTTACCACTATACTCTATGTGTCCGGTGTCCCAGTGGACATACCAAGCCTCAGCGCCTTCGAGAAATTGTAGGCTAAAGAAACCTAACTGTCCTCCTTTTTCCGCCATTGTAGTCTTTGATGATTTAAACATAAAATAGAAACAGATAAAACAATACAATGAAGAGGTGAGACAATCTACACCATTACCCGCATGGCAATAAAGAAAATGACAATACAAACAAATATCACAACAGTACATACCAACATTACATACATAATATAACAAAGTAATACACATTAAAATAACACATACCATTATATCATGCATAATATATTAAAGCAATATATATTAAAATAACATGTATCATACATAATATATTAAAATAGTACATCATATATTATATCACAGAATATGATAAGAAGTAAAGTGCAGATGATGCATGAACAGTAAAACGCAGGTAATGCATGAACACACACTGACTCGTTCCTACTCCATGGAGCTAAACACGAATATCTGAGAGAATGATCCAAATAGAAACTAATAATACTTTATGGCTGCCCAACCAAACTACTGCACTGTCAAACGTCGTGTCTATAGCCCACAGTCCAAAACATCGTGTAGCAGTACACAGTCCAAACATCGTGTACCACAGGTATAGTACTTATTAATCTCCTCAAGATCTCGATTAAGAATAGTGCTTGTCAAGATCATTAATGTGTTGCCCGTTACCACGGCCCAGAGGTGCTACCACTGTCCACATATGGGATCCTCCGCACACTAATGCCTCCAAGTTCATAAATGAACCACACTACGCTTATCACACCAATTACGGTGTAATTCACCTCATCAATCAATCGCCAATTATAAACCAAATTGGCACAACACTCTAAACATGATCTAAAATTACAAAAATACTCTTATTATCCAAATTTTATCATAATTACAAAAAATTACCAAAATACCCTTTGTCACCAAAAACCAAAGTATAGTACGTCCCACCTGATAGTACTAACAAAATACCAAAATATAGTACGTCCCACCTGACAGTACTACACCACAACATGTCCAGGTCCACCACTTTGGCCCGACAGAAAAACTCACTGTATCGATTAATCGCGTAGGAATTTTATCTCATTTTCACAATCTCGTTATTTTCACAAACGTTTTTAAATTGTGTAAATATATTTTGACATTTTTAAACATCATAAAATTATTTTCTCAATCGTGTAGGATTTTTAATTCATTTTCTTAACCGAATAGCTTAGAATTATTATTTTTAATATGTGTAAAACTATATCTAGTACTTTTAAAATACGTAGAGTATTTTCCTTGTGTTCTAAATATAGTATGGAATCTTTTCATTTTAAACGTCTGATTTTATTAAATTTTGGCAGCATTTTGCCTATAAAATCGGTATAAGGTATTTTTTAACGTTTTCCTCTAAATATAGTTTATTTTATTTTTACCCAATAATTTCACTTTGAAACTCACTAACGCGCTTCAAAATTTATAAAATGAGCTCTACGTTAGTATTTTTCAAGCGTCTGATTTAATTCTTATTTAAACTAAATTCTACTAAGTTAAAATTCTAGGACTGAATTAATTCCTTTGATTTTCTCAATGATTCTTTGGAATCGATTTGTTTAATAAAATGATTACCCATCCTATCTTAGAAAATAAAATGGAATGTTGGCCAAATTAAAAATAAAATGGTATTTGATTATACACTAAATGACATGTTGGCCATAATTAACTTAAATCATTTTTAATTTAATTATTTTACCTAGATTCCTCAAATCAGTAATTTAGAAAATTGCTGAGAACATTTTGGTTCTCTTTTTGGATGTAAGGCCGTGAGCCTCATAGTGTATTCTTTGGAATACTCATACATTTCGTACATGTTATTCACATCCTACTTTAATAATTATATAATTATAAACACATGCAATTATATAATCACATACGAAATACATACAATTATTTAAAACCATAAACATGCATAATGAAAATAATGAAAGCTATAATCATGCATAGTAAAATAATTCACAAATAGGAAAGCATTTAAACAATCACAAAAATATTAAAAACCATAAACAATCACACAAATAATGATACAAACAATAAAACAATCACACAAATGAATCCTTATGGATTCTACACACACATACAAATCCATTTTCTCATCACCACTTAGGGTTGATGAGATTAAATCTCCCTCTTACCTCTTGTAGACAATTTAATCGGTTTGTTTTCCTCCTTTCCTTCTAATTTCTTGTGACTCCCAAACAAATCCCTAAAATTCTTAAACAATTAATAAAAACACATACAAGGTACAAAATAGAAAAACCATGGAACAATCATGGTTAGAAAAATTAAAAATCCAATATTGAACCATAGAAACAAAACTTATCCTTAAGAAAGTAAGCAAAAGGTTGGATTTTGGGCAAGATAGAGTAGGAATTTGGAAAAACTTTGTGAATGAAAAGTGTTTAGAATAGGATTTGGGTTCAAGAAAAGCTAAGAGATAAAATTATAGGTGTTTGGGTGTGTGTGTATAGGTGCTGGCCGAAATTGAGAGAAAGAAAATAGAAGAAAAGTAGCTTGGGTTCTTGGTAGTTTTTGGAGAGAAAATAGATGCTTTGATTTGTGATAAGTGTGAAATAGAATTGAAGAATGAAATGGGAGGGCTGCTATCGTATGAGTGGTTTTGGGTGAGGTTGAGTGATTGAATTTGCTAGATAAATATCCAATTAAAGGCACATGGTAGTGCACATGGTTTATGACACATGGAGGGTTCAAGAAGCTAGTAGAACCAAGCCTCCAAGCCTCCAAATTGCTGTTGAAAACTGTGTGCCCTTTAGGAATTTAGGAGCTTAATTTGATTTCAATTAATGACTAATTACAAGCTAATTAAATAGCTAATCAATTAGATTAAGTCTCCTAATAATATTTAATTAACATTCTAATTATATAACTAATTAGTTTAACATATATTAGCATATATTATAACCTTTAATAAATATTAGGACATCTAATTAGTATTTAGATTATAATAAATTAAGAATTAAACTAGTTCACTTAGTTAGCTAATTAAGTAATTAGATTAGTCAAATTAAACTTAATTAGCTACTAATCAAAGTCAAGCCTACAATTTTTGACTTAATCCTAACCCTTGATTCATCTTTAATTCCTAACCATAGATTAGATCTAAGGTAGATATTACTTGGTCATAAACCTATCATTCTAATCTCACCATTGATTAAATCAATGGCTTAGGTTAAAGGCTTCATCATTAAGTTTTCATCCAACGGTCCAAATGAAAACACATGCTTCCTTAGGTGTCCAATTCCTATTGGTTTAGAAAGTCAAGCCTACTTTTGTTGACTTGCTCTCATTGGTTAGAAATTGTCCAGTCAGCACAATTGACTATTTTTCCTAAACGCGGGTCCCACAGCACTTTTAAAGATCTATAGTCAAATCGAAGCAGATTTTTACTGTTTTTGAGACAAAAGGTACTGTATTATAAAATAATATTATAAAAATATAAAATTATTTTATTGCACAGTTAAATCTGAAAAATTACGAGATTAATATATATATCAATCGAATTGGGTTTAGTAAGATCCCCCACTCCAATTAATTAAAATAAGATTTATCCTACGAGAAAATTTTTATTTCCCTAGGTCGGAGCAAATCACATACAACAGTCAAGTACACTCACGAAACAGTCAAATTAAATTTACTGCTCACAGAATTCACAAAACAGTACATTTTGGGACTATATTGTAATTATCCCAAAAGTTGGGGTGTTACAATTACTTCTTCTTTTACGGTTGCATATGTAGAGTTTGTTTTATCTATTAAGAAATTGTGGAATGATCTTCACTATACTTGTAGGGAGGACTCCGAGATATCACTTGCTCGGATTTCTATCCGTCAAGACATTCCCGACTAAGAAATTTGTCTTCTGAGAAGGACTTATGTCTTTAGGTGTTGTGAACTTGGGTCAGGTTGAGTTTTTATATGGTAATTATATTTTATTTAGAATACGTGAGTTTTATGTAATGAAGATGTTACGAATCTATGTTATATACAAGAGATGTATTTAATCCAGCCTTTATATCTTGTGTTTTTCTAATTCAGTAAAGTTTATGTTATCTGCGAAAAGAAATTTTGAAACCCGTATTTTAATAATATTAAATATTTTATAACTTGGGTAAAGGATTTTATAAGAAGTTGGTTTGAAATGTGATACCCTAAGGTGAGTGTTACAGCCTTAACAGACACCATTTGACAAATAATGCATGACCAATAACTTAATGCACTATCACAAGCCACTACTAGCTATAACCATATGTTGATATATATTCGGGTCAAATACATTAGCTTGATAGCAAATTACTATATTTCTCAACCGCCTAACATTTTTATCGCATTTTCACAATCGCGTAACATTTCTGTTACGTTCTCAAATTGCGTAACAGTTTTTCAATGTTTTCTCAATTGTGTAAAGATTTTAAAATGTTTTCTTAATTGCGTAGCTAAAAATCATCATTTTTAAATTGCATAAGAGCTTTTCTACATATTTTCAATCGCGTAAAACATTTTCTCAATATTTTAAGCTCAAATTAAAACTTTTCTCTTTTAATAGAAAAATTAGACTTTAATTCCATTATTTCCTTAATAAATCACCTTTAAATAATATTTCTAACATTTTTATACGAAACCTCCTCCAAATAATATTTGCTAACGTTTTCCACAAAAACTTACATTATCTAAATTAATTCAAGATATCTCAAAATCTTTGTTCTTTTATCTTAATAAAACTTTCTTAAATAAAATATTTTAAACTCCAAACTATCATAAAAAATTATTTTCTTGTTAAAACTCCTCTAAATAATATTTTCTAATATCCTTTCCAAAACTTATGTTTATTTTAATTAAATAAAACCTTTTCCATCTTCCTCTTTAAAAATCATCTTAAATAAAATATTTTAAGTTTCAAACTTAATTCTCAATCCTATTTCCCAATACCATGGTCGAAAATCACTATTTTGCTTAATGGTAAAATTTATTCATTTCCATTTTTATCTTAGAAATCCTTAATTAATTTTATTAACACTAAACCACTAAATTCATAATTTATAAACCATTTTCATCTTTCCAACAAAAACTCCATTAAATAAAATACTTCAAATCTCCAAATTACTTCTTAGTCCTGATTTCACTATATTAGCCAAAAATCACTTTTTAATTAGTTATAAAAATATATTCATTTCCATTTATATTTTGTAATCCCTTAATTAGCTTTCTTATCATTAATCTTCTAGGTTAACATTTAATAAAATATTTTGCATTGGATTACCCATTTGCGGGCATAGAGGCCGTGAGCCTCATGGTTTTTGGAACCAAAAATTATTTCCTCTCAATTACAATTTATAGCATACAATACAACATAAAGCATCAAAATCCTACTTAAACAAGTTCATGCATAATATCAAAGTAATAAAATCACATAAGCAAAATAAATATAAATCACACAATCATACAAACAAGGTGAATAATCCTCACATGGATTTCATCACCTTCATACAATTTTCATTCCTCACTACCATAATTAGTTGATGAGGTTAATCTCCCTCTTACCTTGTATGTAGCTTCCTAAGCTCCTTGTATAGCACTTTGTATCAACTTCTACCACCAAGTAATCTCTTGAAATCCAAACAAACACATAAAAATTAACATTTAAAGCTTGATTAAGGTAACCATAGATCAAATATGGTCTTAGAATCTCAAGAGTCAAATAAGAAATCAAGTTTCAAGATATTTACCTTGAAACCCTAGAACTTGAATCCAAGAATCAAGCTTGAAGATAATGGAATCAAGGCTTGATCACAACATAGAAGTTACTTGGAATGGTGTTTAGGACTAAGTGGTGTGATTAGATAGAATTATGAGTGGTTGTATAGTGATTTTGGGTGAGGAGGCCGTGAGCTTCCAAGAGAGAAAATGAGAAAGTTTTGTATTTTGACTTCTTAGTTCTTGATAGAAAAATGGAAATGAACTAAGTGATAGTAAAACTAAATCTTTGGTCCTCCAAAAGCCCTATGGCCTTGAGCTTTGGGAGAGAAAATGAGAGAAAGTGAGAGAAAATGGTGTTTAGCTTTGAGAGAAAAGATGATAGCTTTTAGAATGTGATTGAAAAATGAAACTTAGCCACTGTAGAGACTAAATGGCCTTGAGGATTCATGGAGAGAGTGAGAGATATTTTGTTTTGCTACAAGTCATCACAACCATTGGTTAAATCAAAGGTAGATATCCTAAACTTCTTCACTAAGCTTTCCTTCACAACCATTGATTAGATCAATGGTAGATATCCAAAACTTATTTACTAAGCTTGCTATCATAACCATTGATTAGATCAAAGGTTGATATGCAAAGCTTCTCCTCCAAGTCTTGCCATCCAATGGTCCAAACCAAAGTCATGCCCTCTTTGTTGACTTTAACTAGCTTCACCATTAAGGTTTCTTCCTATTGGTTAGCTTCACAAGTAAGCTTGCTTTCTATTAGTTCTTCATAAAGTCATAGCCTCTTTCATTGACTAATCTCAAGATATTTTCTAAAAGATATTTTTCAAAGATATTTTTCAAAAGATATTTTTCAAATATATTTTTCAAAAGATATTGTCAGAAACTATTATCCAATGGATAATAACCATTGCTAGTTATTGTCCAATAGATAATAACATTACACAATGAATAAAAGTATTACCCAATGGATAGTAACATTATCCAATGGATAATAGAAAATTCAGATACAGAAAATTTTCCATCAACTGTTCCCAGTTTTGGGTTTAGTAAGTTTCCCCCGGCCCCTCATTAATTGTCCGAAACTTTCTGGTCTAGGAAAAAAATTTATTTTTTCGGGCCGCCTCAACATATATATTCCAAAATAATATTAAAATAATCAAATTTCAAAAAAATCTACAAAAATCATAAAAATTATAAAACTCATATATATTCAGAAAAAATAAAATTCGAGCATACAATTAAAATAATATTAAAATAATCAAAATAATTTAAAAATTTCCAAAAATTCACAAAAACTCACAAATATTATAAAACTCATATATATTCAGAAAAATGAAAAATTGGGGTGTTACAAAAGCAAACCATAACTCTTGAATGCTCAAAGGTTTAAACTTTCTCAAACTTGCTAGGTAACAATTCCTCTCTTGAAATTATACCTATTTGTATCTTAACACCTCTTAGGAAACATACATAAATGATTCCAACTAGCTAAGAACGTGAAAACATCAAAAATGACATTTTTGGAGTTCTTGGTCCTCACGTTGCGGCACAAACCTGGGTACGCCACATCGCCCTACTCTTGGGTTTCAGTACTGGATGTAGCATCACCCTCATGTCTCGGCGTGGCCTTCTCTACGTTGTGGCACACTATGCAAAATAGCCTCACACTGTGGCGTAACCTGTAACATGCTAATACTAGTATCCCAATATATGTAGCATACAAGGAGATACCTAGCATTACAACGTCACTATATATGTACTAATCTAATACATATATCTATAATGTTCATAGGAAACATTACAGAGAGCCTTATGAAATGTGAAAAACATAACATTTATAATATAATGCATCTTTATACATATACATCATTATCCTCCCCTAGGCATTAAGTAATACATAACTATTTACATTACAAAAGAAATGTAAATATACAAGGATTGCAACGTAAGAACTAAATCTAGAACTAATCTAAGACTTTAGCATCCTTTTTCTTATTATTCTTAAAAGAATCTTCACCTGAAACTACATGATAACACAGCAGGGTGAGAAACAACATTTCTCAGTATGAGTAATCAAAACCAATCATACATAGTATAATAACATAGTCTTAACAATTATGAATAAGATAAGTTACATTCTTTATAAGGCCTAACTTTATTAACTAGATAAACCAAGTTAAACATACATACATTCATTCTTACATACTTAGTTCATTTCAGATCTAGGCATGTTTTACTAGGAGTGTTGACTTCTCATGTTTACCCCCTTGTAGATAGGAAAACTGAAATTTCCACACTACATGCAACCCTAGCACTTGGTTAGGAATATTTGTCCCCTTAGGAACTTCTTGACTCCCTTCTTTCTAGCCAAATGACCTCACGTCATATAAGTCATATTCACAGGTAGATAATGCCAACATATCCTAGTTTACTTATTTCTAACACCCTTCATCATCACATCTCTAGTGAAGCTAAGTAACAAAAGGTTACCATAGGTGCTAGACACTTATCTATAGCAGACCCTTACTTTTGGATGCTTTAAAGATCATACATATCTTATACATACCAAAGGATCATCCTCTAATTGATTTACCTCTAGCAGTATCTTAATCATATCATAAGACCACCCATTATCCTTAGATGACCAAAGGCTTAGATGTTCTCATCTATGCTAGGTAATAATTTCTCTCTTGAAAATATCCCTATTTGTGCCTTAACACACCTTAGGAAATATATATCAATGATCTCAACTAGCCAAGAACTTGAAAACATCATAAATGACATTTTTGGAGTTCTAGGACATCATGTCGTGGCACAAACTTGGGCACGCCATGGCCCCTCAACCTCGGGTTTCATTACTAGATGTAGCATCACTCTCACGCTATGGCGCCACACACCTCATGCCACGGCACATGCAGCAAAACTAACCTCACGTTGTGGCGTAACCTCTCATGCTGTGGCATGCATAGCAGAAACCAGATTCTGCAGAATTCTGCAAAACTGTGGTACTGTTACATTGGTTCTTCTCTTCGATTTTGGCCTTTCCAAATCAGTTTTTAAGTGATTCTAAGTCCCTAATTAGTTCTTAAACACTTAAGAATAATCAATCACCAACTTAAACCTCTTAATTTGGATTCAAACACCAAATCACACATAGCTTGACCTAAACCCCTCTTTTGGGCATCAATGGTCTAAATAAAATGTTCTAGGCTTCTTTCTTCAACTTATGCTATGAACAAGTCATAAATGACCAAAGAAATACATTTATACAAGCCAAACACATCAAACACCTCTAGAAATCAATTTGACCTATTATACACCTTAAGTGCATCAATGGTGAAAAGAGTAAAAAGAGATGAATATGAACATAAAACCCCTACCTTTTGCAGTTGTGAAGAAGATTCAAGCTTGGTTGGATCTCAAGCCTTGGCTTTGCCTTTGGCTTTCCTCTTTCTCTCTTCCTCTTCCTTGGTCTTTGCTTCCTCTTCCTTCCTTTCTCTTCTCACAGTTTCTATTTCTGTTTTTGTGCAGAAAATGGCCGTGAATGAGGACTTATAAATAATGAACCAAAAACCCATATGGCCCTTAGGCCAAAATTGATAAATCTTGATATGCTAAAAACACTTAGATTTAGCTAATTCAAGATTTTTAGTTTCCAAAAACTTTAAAATAAATACTAAAATTCATATAAAAAGTCATTTCAACATTATCTGATATTTCCATATTTGTTGCTAGTCAATCCGGCTTTAAATGCACAACTAGTATGCTTAAAAATGTCAAACTAACTTAGTTTACCTTGAAACTTTAATTATATCTTGTTTCATACATTTGTGACCTAGAAATAAATTATCCATATTTATTTCCCTCGTCTAAGCAATTTTATGTTATTATCTGAGTCATTTTAAGCTAATTTTCACACTCTGGATTGCAACAAAGCACCTAAACTAACTCAGTTTATCATAAAATTAAACATGCATGTTAATCAAGTCATATGCTACCTTTTGAACACATAATCAAGTCTAACATGTCATCTAGGGTATTACATAACCTCCTCACATCGTAGCGCGCTTAGCAGAAACCAAAATTTGCAGAACCGTGGTACTGTTTCATTGGTTCTTTTCATGGATGTTGGCCATTCCAAATCTGTTTTTAAGTAATTCTAAGTCCCTAGTTCGTTCATTAACACATGAGAATCATCAATCACTATTTTAAATCTCTTAATTTGGATTCATGCACCAAAATCACATACTTGACCTAAAACCCCATTTTTGTGAATCCAAAGTCTAAATGAGGTGTTCTAAGTTTCTAACTTCAACTTATACTACAAATAAGTCATAAATGACCAAAGAAACTCAATCATGCAAGCAAAACACATCAAACACCTCTAGAACTCATTTTGGCCTATTATGCACCAAGAGTACATCTATGGTAAAATTGAAGAAAAGAGATGAAAAGAAGCTCTAATCCCCTACCTTGGCAGTTGAGATGAAGCTTCAAGCTTTACAAGATCACACCTTGGATTTTCCTTTGGCTTTCCTTTTTTTCTCTTCCTCTTCCTTCTGCTTTCTTTCCTCTTGCTTTTTCACGTTTTCTATTTTAGATTGTGAAGTAGAAACAGCCATGAACAAAGGCTTATAAAGGAGAAACAAAAGACTCTTAAGGCCTTTAAGCCATAACTGATAATTCATAATCTGCTAAAAACACTGAGATTAAGCTAATCCAAGATTTTTGACTTCCAACAACTTTAAAATAAATTCTAAGATTCATATAAAAAGTTGTTTCACCATTATCTGATATTTTTATATCTGCTGCTAGTCAATCCGGCTATAAATAGACAACATGTATGCCTAAAAATGCCAAACTAACTCAGTTTACCTTGAAACTTTAACTATATCTTTGTTTCATACATTTGTGACCTAGAAATAAATTATCCATATTTATTTTCCTCATCTAAGTAATTTATGCTATTATTTGAGTCATTTTAAGTTACTTTTCGCACTCGGGTTGCAACAAAGTACCAAAACTAACTTAGTTCATCACAAAATTAAACATGCATGTTAAGCAAGTCATATGCTACCTTTTGTACACATTCATAAGTCTAACATGTCAATAAGGGTATTAAAAAAGTTGTGCGCCACGGCGTGAGGGTGGTCACACCGAGGCGTGAGGTGCATCACTGCAAATCCTGTTAGCCATGGCAACCATCACCCAAAAGGGAAGTGAATTGGGTGATTACAAATTTTTAAAGCAACTTTGAGAAATTATACATTTTGATATTTTCAATCATCACATGCAGCGAAATAAGTCTAACAAAGGTACAACTATTATAAATTACTCAAACACAATTTGAGACATAGGATAAATCAAACGAATAAGCTAGATATCAAGTTCAACTCAAGCATATATAATTAAAGTACAAATGTAAAGAGATAGAGTTGAGAAAGGCATACACAAGGATTTATCCTAGTTCAGCCACCCCTTGTGACCTACGTCCAGTCCTCAAGTGAACCACCCGAGATTTTTCACTAAACCATCAAGCTTGAACAGGTGCTTGGAAACCTTTACAACTAAAAGCACTCAACACACCTTGGGATACCTCACCCTTTGTGCTTGAGCCTCATTAACAAGGGATACCTCACCCTTACAAACCTTTGAGGGATACTTCACCCTCTTTACAGATTACACAAAGTATACATGAATAGAAACTCTCTCAAGAGTGGATAATACAAATTGAAGCTCAATGGGTATTAAGGAATCACACACTTAAAGCTCAAAATAGAGGTTTTTGAGAAAAGAGAGTTAAAACTCGTATTTAATGATCAAGAAGCTTGTTCAAATTGATTCCCAACTTTTCTTTGATGCCCAAACACTTTCATTTATAACCCAAAGCATTTTAGAGCCGTTGAAGGTAGTTGGGTGCATTAAATATCAAAAACTAACTGTTATTTATGTTTTTTGGTTACTCAAATAATCGGTTAATACTATTCAATAATAGGTTACTACTGTTCAATAACAGGTTATTCATTTCCAATAATAGGTTATTGGTTTTCCATAATCAGTTATTGATTTTGAATAACTGGTTATTGGTTTCACCAGGAAACACTATAGCATACAAATAACCGATTATTGAGATGCCATAATAGGTTACGAGCTTTAAAAACATGAAAAATGCTCCTGACTTAGTGAATAACCGATTATGGATATTCTATAATTGGTTATTGCACTCTGGTTTTGAAAACTGACTTTAAATTGTTGTAACTTCTTCATTTCTTATCTATTTAAAGCAAATGACCACTCATTGGAAAAATATTTGAGCCTATTTTGATATGAAATAAGTTTCAAAACTAAAATCAAAATATTTGGAAATATATGATTAAAAGAGTGACTAAAGGTCAGTTTTGCAAAACATAAACTTGACTATTTTTCAAAGGTTTGAACTACCACCAAGACTAACTTTCTAAAAATAGGTTGTTAGGTATTTAAACATTTAAGAAACACTTATAAAGATTTTAAAACTTGTTTAAGCTTAGTGTGATTCCTTTTTACCTTTATATAAGATCTAAGTCCTATAAGACAAACTTGATGAAACATGGGACTTGATCTTCTCACAACCAATCCTTTGGCTTCTTGATGTAATCCAAGCTTTCAAAGAAAATCTTATTTTTAAATCTTGCAAATGCTTGGAACATCTTATCACTCTCATTCTTCTTGAGTTGAGCATAATTGTGATATTTTGCTTTCTTGTTGCAATGCTCACTCTTGGTACTTAGATTATCCTACAAAATATTGCTCACTTAAACAAATATAGTTAGTCCAAATTCATAATTCAATATCTTTATATGCATGATTCATAAATGTATAACTCTAGTTAGTCTAACATGCATATAAGACTTTCATAGACACATCCAAATAAGATATTCATCAATTACTAATGGATATGCTCTATATAGGATGCAACAAAGAACAATTTACATATTTTCATTTAAACAGAGTCAAATTCAACATTAATTCATTTATAACTCATATATAATATTGGATATATTATATAAAGAATGTTACACATATCTCATTGCATGATTATTAAGTGAAATATAACTAGATAGAGTACATGATCATGCATGATTTAATAAGCACATCTTTGTAGCATAATCATCATTCTTTTTGTCTTGTATTTGTCATCACTAAAACTTAACATATTAAACCATTGGGGCAAACTTATTTCCACAAATCCGAGAGTACAACGCTGCAGCGTGCCAAGGCCATGCCATGGCGTGGGCTCTAAGATCTTCCAAAATTATGTTTTTGATGTTTTGGAATTTTCTAAATGATGAGATCACTCATTGATGCTTTCCTAAGTGTGTTGAGTCACTAATGGAGGTAATTCTTAGAGAGAATGACCATTTAGCATATATGAGGAGTTATGAAATCGTAGGCTATCTTTGAGTTTGGAATGGCTTAGGGTTGTATCTAGGACCTTGCACAACATGTGGTTGTTTTGGAAATCACTTGTGAAGTGATGAAGTGAGGTTCTAGATATGAGGATACTAGTGACATGGTTCTTGCTACTTTGTTGGATAAGTGAGGCTAGGAATTATATATATTAGTTTTTCCTTTTACACTAGATTATGAGGATCTTGTGTTTGCTTCAATTGTGAATTGAACTTACTCTTGGATATTTGGTTTTCAGACTTGATACTTACTAGTTTCCTATGTATTGTAACCTTAGATGGTGTGCACAACCATATGACCTGAGAATGAGGTGTTGGATCTAAATTCTCCTAGCATGTATGCAGTGATGGTCAGGGTTACCGATATGGGGGTAGAAATAGTACTCTTACATTGGAGAGGGGAAGGCATCTGCCTATTACTAGGTGGAGTTTAGGCTTTTAGGCTTATCCTGTAATACCCTTAATGACATGTTAGACTTGTGTATGTGTACAAAAGGCAGCATATGACTTGCTTAATATGCATGTTTAATTTTGTGATGAACTGAGTTAGTTAAGGTACTTTGTTGCAACTTAGAGTGTGAAAAATAGCTTAAAATGACTCAGATAATAGCATAAATTGCTTAGATGAGGGAAATAAATATGGATGACTTATTTCTAGGTTACAAATGTATGAAACAATATGTAGTTAAATTTTCAAGGTAAACTGAGTTAATTTGACATTTTTAAGCATACTGGTTGTGCATTTAAAGTCGAATTGACTAGCAGCAAATATGGAAATATCAGTTAACAGTGAATTAACATTCTATATGAATCATAGTATTTATTTAAAAGTTGTTGGAAGTTAAAAATCATGATTTTTCTAAATCTAAGTGTTCTTAGTAGATCAGGATTTATCAGTTATGACCTAAATGCCGTTTAAGTCTTTTGTTTTCTCCTTTATAAGCCCTCACTCATAGCCTCTTCTACACCAAAAATTGAAACAAAAAATGTGTAAGAGCAAGAGAAAGTAGAGGAAAGACAAGAGAAGGAAGAGGAGGAGAAAAAGAGGAAGGCCAAAGGCAAAGTTAAGGTTTGAGATCAACCAAGCTTGAAGCTTCAATCCAACTGCCAAAGGTAGGGGATTAGAGTTTCTTTTCATCTCTTTTCATTATTTTCTCCATGAATACACTTTTGGTGCATAATAACTCAAAATGAGTTCTAGGAGTGTTTGATGTGTTTGGCATGTATGATTGTGTTTCTATGGTTGTTTTATGACCTGTTCATTGTATAAGTTGAAGTTAGAAACTTAGAACATCTCATTTGAACCATTGATTCACAAAATGAAGCTTTAGGTCAAGTAGTTAGGATTTTGGTTCATAATCCAAATTAAAAGGTTTAAGTTGGTGATTAATGTCTTCATGTGTTAATGAACTTACTAGGGGCTTAGGATCACATAGAAACTGATTTGGAATGACCAAAAACCATGAAAAGTTCCAATGGAACAGTACAACAATCTGTAGAATAATGCAGACTTGCAGTCATCTGGGGAGCACTCAGGTGCCCTATGCAGAGCGCTTAGACGCTCGTAGACCAGAGATTTAGTTTCGTGTAGCAGAGCAGAGAGCACTCAGGCACTCACTATAGAGCACTTAGGTGCGCAACAAGAAACAACACAGAGTTATGCTTTGCCTAGTGAATGCCCAGGCGCTCAAGGAGAGGGCACTTAGGCGCCCATCACAGAATTCAACAGAAAGTTGATTTTGATGTTTTGAAGTCCTTGGCTCATTGGAATCATTTATATATGTTTCCTAAAATGTGTTAAGGCACAAATAGGGATATCTCATGAGAGGATTTATCACTTAGCAAAGCTACGAGAAAGCTTAGATCTTTGAATATCTAAGAGTAATAAATTGACATAGGTTATGAGTAATATACCACTAGAGGTAATTTAGTAAGGGAATGATCCTTTGGTATATATGTTATATGTATGAAACTTTGAGAATTCAAGAGTTATGATTTGCTTAATGTAAACATCTAGCATCTTAGGCCACTATTGTGGCATATGTGTATCACTTGAGAGTAATGAGTGATGATGTGATGTTTAGATGTATGTATGGAGGATTATCTAGTAGTATTGATCGTTGTGAGTATATTTTGATGTTGCACACAATCATGTAGGCAAAGGGAGATAAATGAGGAGTTTGAAAGGTTCTTTAAACAAAGATTCAACCCTAACATCTCGATAGTGCCAAGGCCAAGGAAGATAATTGGGAAGTCTGTAAAGGTTCTTTTGAGCCTGGATTCATGCCCTAACTTCTCGATAGATCCAGGATACGTGTAATGTGAGGATGAACTTTCCCTCTATTTACCAAAAGATAATACCACAAAACAAGAAATGCTAGTTAAACATCTCGGTTCTAAGTTGGACTAAGTATGTAAGATGGAATGTATGATAACTTGGTTTATTTAGATGTTATTGTTAAACCTTGTGGATGATTTAAATATATCTTATTTAGCATGTATTAAGATTATGTTTATTATGTTATGTTTGCTAGTTTTGGTTTACTCATACTAAGGATTTGTTGATTCTCACCCCGCTGTGTTGCCATGTAATTCCAGGTGAAAGTTCTTCAAAGAATAAGAAGAAAAAGGAAGCTAAAGATTAGATTAGCTTTTTAAATTATATTACAACTGTTGTATTTATTAGTACTTCTTTTGTGATGTAAAGAGTTATGTATTACTTCAAGCCTTTGCTAAGGCTAATGTTGAATATAGATATGTGCATTCTGCTATGACTTCTATGTATTTCGTATTTCATATGGCTCTCTATAATGTTTCCAATGAACATTATGGATATATGTATCAGATTAATACACATGTAGTGACGTTGTAGTGCTAAGTATCTCCTTGTGCACTATGTATATGGGGATATTAGTATTAGAACATTACATATCCTGCTTTGTATATGCAAGGAACAGAGGTTCTTGGGAAATAAGCAAGTAACTTGTGTTTTCAAAAACTAAAATCTGCATTAATATTGCATAATCATATTGTTAAGTCTTTGTGTGAGCATATCACATATCATAACATAAGACATTGCATGGTTGACAATTGTATAGGCAACTGTCTCGGTTGATTGCTTGTTTGATGGTATCTTCGGGTTGTATGGGCGATTCTTTGATATTATTGATTTTTGGTTATTCTGTTACATAGAGTGTATATATATTTTCAGTTTGTTTATTTGTTGCTAAATAAATAACTGCTGGTATAGATATACTAACACTGAGAATTTTGTGAGTTCTCACCCCTATAGCTTCCTTTTAAATCCAGGTAAAGACCCTCCAAAGAGAAACAGCAAGAAAAAGAAGAAGCAGAAAACTTAGTTTAGTTATTTTGTTTCTTTTTGCATCAGCTTGTATTTATTTATTCTGCTGAATAGTTTGTAAAAGCTTATGTATTATAGTATGGCTTGTTAGCCAGTGATGTATATATATGATCTTTTTCATCTGCATGACTCTCCATAATGACTATACAGGTTATTATGGATTTATGTTTTATGCATTTTAGAAAGTGACATGCTTAATATACTTTATCTTGAAATATATTGCTTATTTTACGCTAATTTGTATTAGGGTGTTATATTATGGTATCAAAGCAATTCATCCTGTTGAGCCGGGGTGTGGACTGACTATGCTTAGGCATATTTAGGAGTTCCTATTTGTGCTATGCATTTCCTTATCTTTTGTGTGAGATTTTTGTTTGAATTGTATTACCTGCCTTTGGTATGACTATTTTTAGCTACTGTTGCACGGTTACATGATATTAGGATTAGCTACCTCAATATGTATTGTTCTATATGTACAGGAAACTATGGCATCTCCAAGGTGAACCCGTGGAAACAGGAACTCTAGAAATGAAGGCCCTAACATGGTTGGAGCTTTTATGGCCATGGCTGAGGCAATGAGGGAGCAGACAATCGCTATTGCCAATGCTATGTGAGAGCAAATAGTCGCAACAACTGAAGCTATTAGAGAGCAAGCAGCTACGACTACCAAGATGTTTGACAGAATAGGTACAACTTAACATCAACTGCCTACACTGCCACCACACCACTAGGGGCAACCAAACCAAGAGGTAGTTAGAAGGAATCAGACTTTCCAAGACCTTTTAGAGTTTAGGAAATTTAATCCATCTTTCTTCAAGGGGGAGTACGACCCAGTTAGAGCTGAGGGTTGACTCAAAGAGATGGAGAAGATTTTCACTGTTATAGCTTGCTTAAACAAGCAAAAGGTGCGTTTTGCTTCGTATATATTGGAAGGTGAAGCGGAGGATTGGTGGGTGGATATCAAGAGAGCTTTTGAGGTGTCAAAGACTCTTGTTATGTGGGAGATCTTTAAGAATTCATTTATGATAAAGTTCTTTCCACAAAATCTTTAGAATGCAAAGGAGATGAAATTTCTTAAGTTGGAATAGAGGGATATGTCTGTTGGCTAGTATGTGGCCAAATTTAATGAATTGTCAAAGTTCTCGTCTTGCATTGGGCTTAGCCTAGATGAGTCATGGAAGTGTGTTAAGTTTAAGGAAGGATTGAGAGAAGACATTCAGAAGGCCATCCAACTTTTTGAGATTCGGGACTTTGCAACTTTGGTTAACAAATGTTGTATAATAGAAGGACGTGTTGGGAAACCTTCAGAGAAGCCTAAGTCACAAGACTTTCAAAAGAGGAAGTGGGGTGATGATAAGTTCAAGAAGGGGGCTTCTAAATCTAACTTTCCTCAAGAGAAGGGTAAGCTGGTTCAGAAGTAGTTTACGGGACCTAAGTGTTCTAAGTGTGGGAAACAGCACAGAGACTGGCCTTGCTAGGTGTGCTTTGTTTGTGGAAAACTTGGGCATTTTGCTAAGGAGTGTCCATCAAGGAAGGAAACTGCACCTACCCAAAAGCCATTACCCAGAGGGAGAGTTTATACTCTAGATGGTGAAGAGGTGACTCAGTCTTCCGATCTCATCGAAGGAAAATGTATAATTCACAATCATCTTTTAACTGTGTTGTATGATCCAGGAGCATCACACTCCTTTGTTTCTAATGATTATGTGAATATGCTGGATTTACCTATGTTTGAACTTTCATTGACTTATTTGTATCTACTCCCACTAGTAAACCAGTTACAACATCCAGAGTGTGTCTTGATTGGTGTGTAAAGGTATAAGACATGATTTTTTGTGTAAATCTTATCTATTTTCCACTTGTGGATATTGATGTCATCATTAGCATGGATTGGTTATCTGCCAACCATGTAGTGTAGAATTGTTCAAATAAATCTCTAATTTTCTTGTCAGATATACCTACCAGAGTCATTCCATCTAAGTCTATGTATCTCAATGTGAATCAGGTTAATCTCTATTTAGAGGAGGGATCTCTAGGATATGTTCTCTTGTTTTCACTAAGTGTTGAGGTTGAGCAAAGCTTAGGTGAAATATCCATGGTGAAGGAATATCCTGAAGTTTTCCCTAGTGATATAGTGGAGTTGCCACCTGAGCAAGAAATAGAGTTTACTATAGACTTAGTACCTGAGACGGGACCTATCTTTATAGCACCCTATAGAATGACACCACTAGAGTTAGCAGAACTCAAAAAAAAGAATCGAGGATTTGTTGGACAAACAATTCATTAGGCCGAGGGTTTCTCCGTGGGGAGCACCTGTGTTACTAGTGAAGAAAAATGATGGTACTGTAACACCCTGAAAATTATTTCTTTTATCATAAATAATCATTTTACAATATTTATGATTTTTGAAAATTTTTCTGGATTTTTTCGGAAATGACGAATATTTTAATATATTCCTCATTTTACATGCACACTGAGCAGAATCAGTGTAACACTTCAGAAATTGTTTGTTTTGTGACGAATAGATATTTTCTGGAAATGTTGAACATTTTAATATATTTCTCATTTTACGTGCACACTAAGCGGAGCCGAGAAAACAAAATATTTTCCCTGAGGTTGGTAAACCTTGAACTGTCAACCTGTCGATGTAGGATCTTACTAAACCTGAGGCTGAGCATAGCTTACGAGGTTTACGTTTTACGAGATTTTATCTGATAAATAAAATCACAGAATAATTAATCATCTGAGAAATAATAAAATATTATTTACACTGACTGTAATTTTGTTCACTGAGAAATAGTTTTAGTAGATTATTTCTATCTAGTTATTTTTATGATATCATTTAAGTGATCACACACTTCACTTTATCGAGAAGCGTGCGAAGCTTCTCAAGGAAGCTTCAAGGAAGCTTCTAGGAAGCTTTCTCCAGCCATTTCTCTCTCTCTTCTCTCCTATTGCTGCACGGCTTTTGGGGGAGGAAACAACACATTTTCACTCTCTCATTTTCTCTCCCTCACGTAGCTGACTCCCTCTTCTCCTCTTCTCCCATACACAAATACTCCATTATTGATTCTCAAGCTTCCTTTGCTCAACCCAATAAAGACCATTGCTTTCCCATCTCCATCCTCAAGCTTTCCTCCTTGTGGAACTCACCTTGGTTCCTCCATTTTCGTGGTTGGCAGCCCAGCCCAAAGCTTGGAGCTTTAAGGTAAAAGCTCTCAACTTTTTTCTCTTTTTCTCCTCATTTTCGTGTTCCATGGTCACCTTGGTGACTATGGCTACTATTTCCTCTCTTTGATCTTGATTTTGTGGATTTGAACACCCAAGGTTCCTGTGGTGGTGAAGCACGAAATTTCTAAGCAAAAAGGAGCATCCTTTCTTTGTGTTTCACTAAGGTAAGAGGAAGATCCATTCACTTCAACCTATTTTGGTAGTTAAGAACTTGTTGTTTGTGTTGGTGGGGTGAAACCCATTTTGGGGAACCCCTTTATTTGATTGTTTTGGTTGAATTTCAAGTGTTTGAATGGTATATTTTTTATGTACATTGATGGATTTTGGGATGATTGAGGTTTGGAATGATTTTCTGATGAGTTTCTGCGTCACAGAGGGATACACGGCCGTGTATCTCCCTGCGTGACCAAAACGTGTCTCTGGTGCACTCCAAAGGAGTACACGGTCTAGGCCGTGTATGACCACACGGCCGTGAACTCGGGGCCGTGTATTTTACACAGGCCGTGTGACCTGATCAGTAAGGGATTTGAGGCTTTTCTTGCCCCTTGGAGGTTCAAGGTCCCCTTGGGCACTTGACTCAAGGCTCTTGGACAAATGTAAGTGTAATAATCTTGAAAATTGGATGACTAGAAACTAATCAGGGATTCATAAAGAGGGAAAAACAAGGAACGGGAGCATGTCTTACAATTTATAAGAACTTTAAATAGAGATAGAACATGAGTGTGATAAAGGTTGTGAGCGACACAATGAAATTAAGAATTGACTTACTTGATGACTTTGAATAGGGTGTGAATGCCTAGAAACTTATTGTTGACTTAGTATGAACCCGTGAACGGGATCGAATATTGATGATAAATGACATAACATGTGATGTTAGACCTGAAACCCTATGACTGTGAGTTTGTAAAATGTACATATGAGTATGCATTGAATCTATATGCATTAAGCATGATTGGGTCATGCATTGAAATGTCCGTTAGACTATTGTGAAGGCTAAGTTGCCTAGGAGTTGAATCACACCTTTGTGCGGGTACAAATAGACTAGTGTAGGTCCTGTTGTTGACCTTGGGGGAATCGGGGCGCAGGCGTCTCACAGCGGGCAGTTGGTAGCCCTTCTGGACCGTGGGACAAACCGATACAAATGCACCGACGATCCTGATGTGAGGCACTGTCCTATATCGCGATCTTGTGGGAATGCCACTGTATAAAGCCTTACTATGCAAAATGATCAACTAATTTTCTGGAAAATCACTTGTATTTATGGCTGCTGAGATACTGGCATATCCCCTTGATCATTCTCTCTGAATGTTTTGTGTCTAGCTCCATGGAGTAGGATTGTTGGTCTCATATGCATATGTATAGTGAGTCATCATACCATTTGATAGTTGTTTGTTCATTTGGAAATTTAATATGTTGTTTCGTTACTGCTATAGCTGCCTATATATGCTAAATTGCTTATTATCTGTTTTAATGCTATTTACCATTTCTAAAATGTCATGTGGGCGTCATGCGCCGTCTGTTCTTTACTGCCTCAATTGGTAATGAATGTTGAATGTCTTACCTCTTTTCCATTGTTTCTACTATTTTTTGTATGTCTATATATGTGATTCTCTGAAGACAGGGGTAAAGAAAAGGAAGAACCTGATTTTCTCAGCTTTTGGCCCAACTTTGACTAGCATCCTCCTGATCATGACGGCCCGACCTCATGGATTTTTTAGAAACATGCGTCTAACATTCCTTGGGGGACCAGACTGTTGGAATGTGAACTTCAGCTCTGATTGCTGTGTCTACTTGGGAGATGTGTCATTGTCGCTGGCTTGGGGGCATCATGAACCCCCGATCTTTACCTGTTGCATCAGCTTACACTTGGAATTTTATCTGCCCATCCGGGAGATGTGGGGTGACCGCTATTACACCTCACATGAGGATTCTTTTGATTCCACTGCTGGGGCTCCGGCCCGTAACTCGGTGGCTCCTATGGAGGTTTCCTCGGATGAGTAAGACCTTGAGAAGGTTCCCGAGGAGGATCTCGCAGAGGATCCTGAAGAGGATCGTGATACAATTCCTCCTCATTTGAGGGACTGATATTGCTGGTAGCTACTAATGGCTACCCGTGTTTTATTTTGGGGGTCTAATGTTTTATTACTTTGGTGGGCTGTATATGCATGATCCTTTGGGCAGGTATAGTTTTGATTTTTAGTATATCGGGCTTTGTAACTAAACAGATTTGGTATAAATCTATATATATGAATATCATATTTGGGGGCGGGTAAAGCTTAGGCTTCTTTTGATGAGCCTTGATATAATTATTGACTCATAGTTTGTATCTGAATAATACATAAATATATATATGTATGACGTATCTTATGCATGGATGTATGGTTTAGTCTTTATGTTTTCCGTTAAAGTTTATGTTTTTTGCTTACGATTAGACAAAGATATATGTACGTACTTATGAATCTTTTATAAATGTTAATACTTTTGAATACTGAATTGATGAGCAGGTTACTGAGTATAAATATATATATACGTACAAAAAAAAATATTCACTATTTTATTTATACAAGTAAAATCAAATAAGATTAATGATGTAATGAACCGGGTCTTACTTTATTACATTTTTATTTTTCGCATGGTATTTGACAATGTGACATCTCCTCCTAAAAAGGGGCGTTACATTAAGTTAGTATCAGAGCCCCAGTTTATGTTTCTTTAGGTCTTGTGATTGATTCTGTCTTGCTTGTGCTGTGTGTTTCTCTAAAAACTAAACACAGAGATGTGTTTTTTGGTAATCCTAGTGGATGCAACTGACTTTCCTTGTGTCTTTCAGTTACTCTGACTTGAGACAGTAAGATGGCGCGACACGAAGAAATGGCAACTGCTATTGAGGCGATGCAGAGAATGGCAAAAGCCATCGCAAAACAAACTGAACGAGCTACTCAACAACAAGAGAGAGTCACTCAACAACAAGAAAGGGCTGCTCAACAGCTCGAACCTATGGAAGATGCTCAGAACTTGGCAGAGTTTCATCGCCACAACCCTCCCCAATTCAAAGGAGAGTTCGATCCGGACAAAGGTAGTCTGTGGATCAAGGAGTTAGAAAAGGTCTTTCGAGGCATGAACTGCGCTGAGGATAAGAAGGTGACTTATGCTACCTTTATGTTGGTGGGCAATGCTGAAAACTGGTGGAATGGAGTGTAGAGAATACTGGAAGCTTCAAACCGTGAGATCACTTGGGACTTATTCAAGGATAAATTCTTGGATAAGTATTTCCTTGCAAGCGCAAGACACGTTAAGGAGTCGAAGTTCCTCAACTTACGGCAGGGGAATATGACTGTTAGTGAATACGTAGCCAGATTCAAAAACTTATCCCAGTTTTTGACATACTTTTAGCATCAACCAAATGAAGCCTGGAAATGCCAAAGATTCACGGAAGGACTCAGGTATGAGGTGAAGAAGGCTGTGATCACCCTGAAGATCAATGAATTCTCAGAGCTACAAGACACATGCTGTGAAGTAGAAGCTCTGGAGCAATCTAGAGATACAAGGAACAGGAACTTTGGGCCTACAAGGTTCCAAAGAGGAGGCGACAACAGTTCTAACCGCTTCCAAAAGAAGCCTTATTCCTGACTAACGGGAAATCAGCAACAGACCACGGGTGGAAGCTCTGGTGGAGGTTCTACTAGAAACTGGACTGGCCAAGGTGTGGCATATCCCTCCAAATGCCTGAAGTGCGGGAAGGATCACCTAACAAGAGATTGTTCTATTAAAGGAATCATCTATTTTCGATGTGGGAAACCTGGACACATCTTCAGAGACTGCAATCAAGCAAAGGATGAACCTTCAGTCAATGCTGCAAGAGCTAAGAAACTATAAGCTGGAGGACGAGTTTATACCATGAGCGGAGCTAAAGCCTCTGAATCCGAAGAGTTGATTCAAGGGGAAGGCACCATAGAAGGTAACCTTTTAACTATACTATATGACTCTGGGGCAACCCATTCTTTCATATCATATGACTGTGTGCAAAGACTTGGTTTACCAGTGTCTACCTTACCTTTCGACTTAACTGTTTCTACCCCCACTGATAAACTGGTAGTTACTACCAAAGTCTGTTTGAATTGTCCCTTGATTGTTGAAGGTTGAACCTTTTCTGTCGATCTGATCTGTTTACCCCTTTCTCAACTAGATATAATTTTAGGGATGGATTGACTGTCTTCCAACCATGTTCTATTAGATTGTTCAAGAAAAACCATAGTTTTTCCCATAGATGAGGATTCTAGATTTCTGACGGCCAATCAAGTTCAAGCTCTCTTGAAAGAAGAAGCTCACGGATATATGCTACTGTCTTCTTTGAAAGTTGAGAGTGAGGTTGATGTGAATACAACTCCAGTGGTGAATGAGTTTCTCGAAGTCTTTCCTGAGGATGTACCTGATCTATCACCGGCGCGAGAAATAGAGTTTGCTATTGACCTTGTACCGGGAGCTGGTCCCGTGTCTATAACACCTTATAGGATGGCACCGACGAAGTTAGCTGAGCTCAAGAAACAGCTAGAGGAGTTTTTGGAAAAGCAATTTGTCAGACCGAGTGTGTCACTGTGGGGAGCACCAGTGTTGTTAGTTCGTAAGAATAATGGTTCATCAAGATTATGCGTGGACTACAAACAGCTGAACAAAGTGACGATCAAGAATAAATATCCATTCCCTAGAATTGATGACCTAATAGACCAACTAAAGGGAGCAGTGGTGTTTTCAAAAATTGACCTGCGATCTGGGTATCATCAGATACGAGTAAAGATGGAGGATATACCCAAGACTGCTTTTCGTACCCGATACGGTCATTACAAGTACCTTGTGATGCCGTTTGGCATGACGAATGCACTAGCTATCTTTATGGACTACATGAATCGAATCTTTCATGCTTACTTAGATAGATTCGTTGTGGTCTTCATTGATGACATTCTGGTATACTCTCAAAATCAGGAGGACCATGTTGAACACCTCAGTATAGTTCTTCAGATTCTGAAGGAGAAGGAACTATATGCCAAACTGTCAAAATGTGAATTTTGGCTGGAAGAAGTTAAATTTTTGGATCATGTAATCTCGAAGGATGGGATTGCGGTGGATCCATCAAAAGTGGAGGCAGTGCTACAATGGGAAAGGCTAAAATCAGTGACGGAGGTTCGTAGTTTTGTGGGATTGGCAGGGTATTACCGGAGGTTCATTGAGGGATTCTCTAAGATTTCTGGACCTCTTACTCAACTCATAAGAAAGAACCAAGCTTTTGAGTGGACCGACAGTTGTGAACAGAGTTTCCAAGAGTTGAAGAGTCGACTGACTACCTCACTAGTGTTAGTGCTACCCGATCCAAATGAACAGTTCGAAGTGTATTGTGACGCTTCATACCAAGGATTAGGATCTGTGCTTATGCAACATGGAAGAGTGGTGGCTTATGCTTCAAGGTAATTGCGAGTGCATGAGAAGAACTACTCGACGCACGACTTGGAGTTAGTAGCTGTGGTTTTTGCTCTGAAGATATGGAGGCATTTTCTCTACGGAGTGACGTTCAACATCTTTAGTGATCACAAAAGCTTAAAGTATTTGTATGATTAAAAGGAGTTGAACATGCGGCAACGGAGGTGGCTGGAGTTCCTAAAGGACTACGATTTCTAACTTCTGTATCACCCCGGCAAGATGAACGTCATGGCAGATGCCTTGAGTAGGAAGATGATCAGCGTCTCAGCCCTGATGATCAAGGAAAAGGATCTAGTAGAGCAGTTCAGAGATGTATGGTCTTTTGTGGAGTTAGAACCAAGAAAGATCTACATGAATATGGTTACCATCCTAAGCGAGCTAATGGATGACATACGGGAAAAGCAGAAGGTTGACAAGTTCTTACAAGAAGTGAGAGAGCAAATGAAGCAAGGCAATGAAACAACATTTGCGGAAGGAACGGACGGAATTCTGAGATTCCGAGGGAGAGTTTGTATTCCCCATGACCAAGAGCATAGAGAGTATATCATCAACCATGCTCACATAAGTGAGCTGAGTATGCATCCAAGCATAACAAAATTGTATCAAGACTTGAAGAAGTTATTTTGGTGGCATGGAATGAAGAGTGACGTCACTAGACGTGTATCGACTTGTCTGGTTTGTCAAAAACCTAAAGTGGAACATCAGAGACCAGTGGGATTACTACAACCATTGTCTATTCCTGAATGGAAGTGGGACAGTATTGCAATAGATTTCGTAGTGGGTTTGCCAAGGATGAGAAAAGGCCATGACTTGATTTGGGTAGTTGTGGACTGACTCACGAAGTCAGCACATTTTCTCCCGATCAACATAAGATACAAACTGGAGAGACTGACCAAATATATATTGGAGAGATTGTTAGACTGCACGGTGTGCCTACAAGTATTATTTCAGATAGGGATCTGAGATTTACTTCAAATTTCTGGAAGAGTCTACAAGAAGCATTAGGGACGAAGTTACGTCTGAGTTCTGCTTATCACCCACAGACCGATGGTCAATCAGAGAGGACGATCCGATCTTTGGAAGATTTGCTTAGAGCTTGCACCATAGAACATACTAAAAGTTGGGATGACGTTCTACCATTGATAAAATTCACCTACAACAACAGTTACCATTCAAGCATATGGATGGCACCCTATGAGGCTCTGTATGGACAACGGTGTCGAACACCCTTATGCTGGTACCAAGATGGTGAGCGCCTTACTATTGGACCAGATGTTATACAGTAGACAACTAAGAAGGTTAAGATGATTCAGGAGAAGATGAAGACAGCTTAGAGCCGACAAAAGAGTTATGCAGACCAAAGGAGAAAACCTCTTGAGTTTGAGGAAGGCGAGCATATGTTTCTGAAAGTCACACCTACGACTGGGGTAGGCCGGGCCTTGAAATCTAGAAAACTTACTCTAAAATTTCTTGGATCATACCAAATCATTCACCGGGTAGGTCCAGTAGCCTATCAAATAGCCTTACCCCCTTTCCTCTCAAACATTCACAATGTCTTCCATGTGTCACAACTGCGAAGATATCTTCTTGACCCAAGTCATGTCATAGCACCAGACGTAGTACAATTAAAAGAGAACTTAACCTATGAGACACCTCCTGTAAGAATTGAGGATAGAAGGATAAAGCAACTAAGAGGCAAGGAGATCTCATTGGTAAAGGTAATCTGGAACAAAATGACTGGAGATGCAACATGGGAGCTAGAAGACAAGATGAAGGAGCAACATCCACAACTGTTCTAAGATATGAAAATTTTAAGGACAAAATTTCTTTTAGAAGGGGAGAATTGTAACACCCTAAAAATTATTTGTTTTATCATAAATAATCATTTTACAATATTTATGATGTTTGGAAATTTTTCTGGATTTTTCCTAAAACGACGAATATTTTAATATATTCCTCGTTTTGCATGCACACTAAGCAGAATCAGTGTAACACCCCAGAAATTGTTTGTTTTATGATGAATAGACATTTTCTAATATTTGTGATTTTTGATGATTTTTGTGGAATTTTCTGGAAACGTTGAATATTTTAATATATTCTTCATTTTACGTGTGCACTAAGCGGAGCCAGGAAAACGAAATATTTTCCCTGAGGCTGGTAAACCTTGAACTGTCAACCTGTCGATGAGGGATCTTACTAAACCCGAGGTTGAGCATAGTTTACAAGATTTACATTTTACGAGATTTTATCTGATAAATAAAATCACAGAATAATTAATTATCTGAGAAATAATAAAATATTATTTACACTGACTGTAATTTTGTTCACTGAGAAATAGTTCTAGTAGATTATTTTTATTTAGTTATTTTTATGATATCATTTAAGTGACCACATACTTTACTTTATCGAGAAATGTGCGAAGCTTCTCAAGGAAGCTTCCTCCTACCACTTTTCTCTCTCTTCTCTCCTATTGCTGCATAGTTTTGGGGGGGGGAACAACACATTTTCACTCTCTCATTTTCTTTCCCTCACGCAGCTCACTCCCTCTTCTCCTCTTCTCCCACACATAAATACTTCATTGTTGATTCTCAAGCTTCCTTTGCTCAACCCAATAGAGACCATTGCTATCACATCTCCATCCTCAAGCTTTCCTCCTTGTGGAACTCACCTTGGCTCCTCCATTTTCGTGGTTGGCAGCCTAGCCCAAAGCTTGGAGCTTTAAGGTAAAAGCTCTCAACTTTCTTCTCCTCTTCTCCTCATTTTCGTGTTCCATGGTCACCTTGGTGACTATGGCTACCGTTTCCTCTCTTTGATCTTGATTTTATGGATTTGAACACCCAAGGTTTCTGTGGTGGTGAAGCATGAAATTTCTAAGCAAAAAAGAGCATCCTTTCTTTGTGTTTCACTAAGGTAAGAGGAAGATCCATTCACTTCAACCCATTTTGGTAGTTAAGAACTTGTTGTTTGTGTTGGTAGGGTGAAACCCATTTTGGGGAACCCCTTTGTTTGATTATTTTGGTTGAATTTCAAGTGTTTGAATGGTATATTTTTTATGTACATTGATGGATTTTGGGATGATTGAGGTTTAGAATGGTTTTCTAGTAAGTTTCTGCATCACAGAGGGATACACGGCCTAGGCCGTGTATGAATACACAGTCGTGTATCTCCCTGCGTGACTGAAACGTGTCTCTGGTGCACTCCAGAGGAGTACACGGCCTAGGCCGTGTATGACCACACGGCCGTGTACTCGGGGCCATGTATTTTACATAGGCCGTGTAATCTGATCGGTAAGGGATTTGAGGCTTTTCTAGCCTCTTGGAGGTTCAAGGTCCCCTTGGGTACTTGACTCAAGGCTCTTGGACTAATGTAAGTGTAATAATCTTGAATAATTGGATGATTAGAAATTAATCAGGGATTTATAAAGAGGGAAAAACAAGGAACGGGAGCATGCCTTACAACTTATAAGAACTTTAAATAGAGATAGAACATGAGTGTGATAGAGGTTGCGGGCGACACAATGAAATTAAGAATTGACTTACTTGATGACTTTGAATAGGGTGTGAATGCCTAGAAACTTATTGTTGACTTAGTATGAACCCGTGAACGGGATCGAATATTGATGATAAATGACATAACATGTGATGTTAGACCTGAAACCCTATGACTGTGAGTTTGTAAAATGTACATATGAGTATGCATTGAATCTATGTGCATTAAGCATGATTGGGTCATGCATTGAAATGTCCGTTGGACTATTGTGAAGGCCAAGTTGCCTAGGAGTTGAATCACACCTTTGTGTGGGTGCGAATAGACTAGTGTAGGTCCTGTTGTTGACCTTGGCGGTGTCGGGGCGCGGGCGTCTCACGGCGGGCAGTTGGTAGCCCCTCTGGACCGTGGGTCAAACCGATGCAAACGCACCGACGATCTTGATGTGAAGCACTGTCCTATATCACGATCTTGTGGGAATACCGCTGTATAAAGCCTTATTGCGCAAAATGATTAACTAATTTTTTGGAAAAGCACTTGTATTTATGGCTTCCGAGATACTGGCATGTCCACCTGATCATTCTCTCTGAATGTTTTGTGTCTAGCTCCATAGAGTGGGATTATTGGTATCATATGCATGTGCATAGTGAGTCGTCATACCATTTGATAGTTGTTTGTTCATTTGGAAATTTAATATGTTGTTTCGTTACTGCCATAGCTTCCTGTATATGCTAAATTGCTTATTATCTGTTTTAATGCTATTTACCATTTCTGAAATGTCATGTAGGCGTCATGCGCCATCTATTCTTTACTGCCTCAATTGGTAATGAATTTTGAATGTCTTACCTCTTTTCCATTGTTTCTACTATTTTCTATATGTCTATATATGTGATTCTCTGAAGACGGGGGTGAAGAAAAGGAAGAACCTGATTTTCCCGGCTTCTGGCCCAACTTTGACTAGCATCCTCCTTATCATGACGGCCCGACCTCATGAATTTTTGGGAAATGTGCGTCTGACATTCTTTGGGGGACCAGACTGTTGGCATGTGAACTTCAACTCTGATCGCTGTGTCTACTTGGGAGACGTGTTGTTGTTGCTGGCTTGGGGGCATCATGAACCGCCGATCTTTACCTACTGCATCAGCTTACGCTTGGAATTTTATTTGCCCATCCGGGAGATGTGGGGTAACCGCTATTACACCCGACATGAGGATTCTTTTGATTCCACTGCTCGGAGGATCTCGCGGAGGATCCTGAAGAGGATCCTGATACAATTCCTCCTCATTTGAGGGACTGATATTGCTGGTAGCTACTGATGGCTACCAGTGTTTTATTTTGGGAGCCTGATGTTTTAGTACTTTAGTGGGTTGTATATCCATGATCCTTTGGGCAGGTATAGTTTTTCTTTTTGGTATATCGGGCTTTGTAACTAAACAGATTTGGTATAAATCTATATATATGAATATCATATTTAGGGGCGGGTAAAGCTTAGGCTTCTTTTGATGAGCCTTGATGTAATTATTGACTCATAGTTTGTATCTGAATAGTACATAAATATATATATGTATGACGTATCTTATGCATGGATGTATAGTTTAGTCTTTATGTTTTCCGTTAAAGTTTATGTTTTTTGCTTACGATTAGACAAAGATATATGTACGTACTTATGAATCTTTTATAAATGTTAATACCTTTGAATACTGAATTGATGAGTAGGTTCTTGAGTATAAATATATATATATATATATATATATATACGTACAAAAAAAATATTCACCATTTTATTTATACAACTAAAATCAAATAAGATTAATGATGTAATGAATCGGGTCTTACTTTATTACATTTTTATTTTCCGCATGGCATTTGACAATGTGACGTCGCCTCCTAAAAAGGGGCATTACAGGTACCATGAGGCTTTGTATGGATTACAGACAGCTGAACAAGGTGACTATAAAAAATAAGTATCCGTTGCCTAGGATAGATAATCTTATGGATCAAATGAAAGGAGCTTCGATTTTCTCAAAGATTGATCTTAGGTGTAGGTATCTTCAGATATGGGTTATGGAAGAGGATGTCCCTAAGATCGCTTTTCAAACTAGGTATGGACATTATGAGTACCTCATGATGTCCTTTGGGTTGAGCAATGCACCAGAAGTGTTCATGGATTACATGAAGAGGATCTTTAGACCCTACCTAGATCAGTTTGTTATAGTGTTTATCGATGATATCTTAATCTATTCTAAGACAATGGAGGAGCATGAACAACATCTGAGGATAGTGTTGGGAACCCTTAAGGAGAATAGGTTGTTTGCTAAGCTATCTAAGTGTGAGTTCTAGCTTTCACAAGTACAGTTCTTGGGACATGTGATAGCTCAGGGTGGGATTTCTATGGGCCCAAGCAAAGTTGATGCAGTGTTGCAGTGGGAGAGACCCACCACTATGATCGAGATCAAAAGTTTCATAGGCCTAGCGGGGTACTATAGAAGGTTTATAAAGGATTTTTCTCAGTTAGCGCTACCCTTGACTAGATTGACTAGGAAAAGTAGTACTTTTGAGTGGACTTAGAATTATGAGAACAGTTTTCAAGAGCTAAAATTGAGGTTTACTACTACACCGGTGTTGGTAATTCTGGATCCTTTAGAGAATTTTGAGGTGCTTTGTGATGCTTCAAAGATGGGGTTGGGGTGTGTTCTGATGCAACATAGGAGAGTTGTTGCCTATGCATCAAGGCAATTGAGGCCTCATGAGGAGAACTACGCTACTCATGATCTAGAGTTAGCTGCAGTAGTGTTTGCCCTAAAAGTTTGGAAACATTACTTATATGGAGCCCAGTTTGATGTATTCAGTGACCAGAAGAGTTTGAAGTACTTATTTGAATAGAAAGAGCTAAATATGAGACAACGAAGATGGATGGAGTTTTGGAAAGATTATGACTTTGAGTTAAAGTATCATTCGGGTAAATCCAATGTAGTGCCTGATGCACTAAGTAGAAAATCCCTACATGTATCCCAGAAAATGATCCTAAAGAGTGAACTTCTTGAGAGTTTTAGAGACATGAGCCTTTCAGTAATAGTGTTACCATATAGTCTCAATGTGAGTCAAGTGGACATAGTGAGTGACTTGAGGACTCAGATCTTGGAAACTCAGAAGGAAGATGAGACTCTTAGGGATGTAAGTGAGCAGATCTTTTTAGGTAATCGTAGAGAGTTTGATATATCAGATGATGGGATGATTAAGTTTAGAGATATCCATGAAGAAGCTCACTGTAGTCATTATACTATTCATCTCAGGGCCACTAAGATGTATCAAGACTTGAAGGAGATGTTTTGGTGGTCTGGACTGAAGAGGGACATAACTGAGTTTGTGTCTAGGTGCCTAACTTGTCAAAAAGTCAAGATAGAACACTAGAAACCCTCTAGACCTTTTCAATCTTTGAGAATCCTTGAGTGGAAATTGGATAACATCATGAAGAATTTTTTGATGGGTTTGCCCAAGACTCAACAAGGTTTTGATGTGATTTGAGTTATAGTGTATAGACTAACTAAGTCTGCCCATTTTATACTTGTTAGAGCTAACTACTCCATGGATAAACTGGCTCAGTTATACCTTCAAGATATAGTTAGGATGCATAGAATTCCCCTTAGTATAGTTTTTGATAGAGACCCTAGATTTACATCTAGATTTTGGGGAGCCTTGCAGAAAGCTTTTGGGACAAAGCTTAGTTTGAATACAGCATACCATCCACAGATAGACAGTCAGTCGAAAAGGACTATCCAAACCCTTGAGGATATACTAAGAGCAAGTGTGCTAGAGCATAAAGGTAGTTGGGATAAGTTTTTATCTTTAATGGAGTTTGCCTACAATGACAGTTATCATACTAGCATAGGTATGACACCATATAAAGCATTTTATGGTAGAAAGTGTAGGTCCCCTTTGTGTTAGTATGAAGTTAGAGAGAGAACCATCCTAGGTCCTAAGTTGGTACAATATACTACTGATCATATTAAAATGATCTAAGATAGGTTGGTTATGGCTCAGAGTAGGTAGAGAAACTATGTTGATAAAAGGATAAGACCTCTATAGTTCAGTGAGGGAGATCATGTTTTCTTGAGAGTCACTCCTACAAAAGGGATTGGTAGAGCATTAAGAACACGAAAGTTGAATCCTCATTTTATTAGTCCCTACCAAATCCTAAAGAGAATTGGACCTGTAGCCTATCAAATTGCACTTCCTCCTAGTTTGTCAAACCTTCATGATGTCTTCGATGTGTCACAGCTCAGGAAGTACAATCCAGATCCTTCATATGTCATAAGAAATGAATCTGTGAAGTTAAGGGAAGATTTGTCTTATGCTATGCGGCCGATGAGGATCGTGGACAAAGGGGTCAAAGAGCTTAGAAGTAAGCGGATTCCTTTGGTATAGGTGCTTTAGGATGGTGTTAGTTTTGAGGAGGCGACTTGGGAGTTGGAGTCCTACATGCAATAAGACTACCCACAGTTGTTTATATGAGGTAAGTAATTTTTGGGACAAAATTAAGGAAGGGAGAAATATAACATCCTTTAAAACATGTTAGACTTGTAAAATAGTTACAGATGTAGCTTAATACTTGCTTAATATGTCTGCTTAATTTTGTGACAATCTGAGTTAGTTTAAGCATTTTGCTGTAACTCGAAAGGTGAAAAATAGCTTAAAATGACCTAGATATTAGCGTAAATGGCTTAACTAATAGAAATAAATTTAGATAATTTATTTCTAAGTCACAAATGTGTATTCTATGATATAGTTAAAGTTTGAGAATAATCGGAGTCAATTTTGTATTTTTAAGCATACTAGTTGTGTGTTTCAATGCTGGAATGACTAGTCATAGATATAGAAAATGATGGTTTTGGTGCAACAAATTTTTTTATGAATCCTATGATTTATTTTAAACTTGTTGGCTATAAGAAGACTTGATTTGGAGAAATCTATGTGTTCTTAGCAGATTGAGAGTACCACTTGGTCACTTAAGTGACTAAGCCTCTCATGTTCTGTGCCTTATTTTGTTTCCTTTATATTCCTCATTTCTTACTTGTTTCTCACTTTCTCTCACAGTTGAAAATAGAAGCAACAGTGAAGGAAGAGCAAGGAGCCAAGGAGGGAAGAAGGAAGAGGAAATCAAGAAGGAAAGGCAAGCTTGTGATCCACTAGCCATCATCTCCATCTTTGCTTCACAAGGTAGGGGTTCTTATCTTCTTAAAACTTCTTTTCTTCCATTTTCACTATTTATGCATAGATGATGCATAATAGGTCACTTTGGAATTTAGAGTGGTTTGAAGTGTTTTTCTTGCTTGAATGAGTTTCCTTGGTTTTTTTATGACTTGTTCATAGAATGAGTTTGAGTTAGAAACTTAAAACTTGTCATTTGAACCTTTGATCCTAAAAGTGAGAAAGTTAGGTCATGGATATGTGATTTTGTGCTCAGATCCAATTTAGAGGTTTTTGTTGACGATTAATGATTCCTATGTGTTAGTGAACTTGTTAGGGACTTTAAATCACTTAGAAACTGGATAAGAGTGGCCAAAATCCGTGACTTATTCCAATGGAATAGTACTCAAATTCTCTAAAATTTTATAGAATGCATATCCTGCTCTTGCGCTGCGGTGTAGGGTGTTGCACGTTACGGCGTGCGAGTGATGCTACTTCCAGTTTTGAGACCCGAGAGCTGCGCACCACAGTGTGAGGAGCATCACTACAAACCTAAGAGTAAGGCACCGTGGCGTGCCAAGGTTATGCCCCAGCGTGGGCTCCAAGATCTTCTAAATTTGTGTTTTTGAAATTTTGGAATTTTCTAAGTGATGGGATCACTCATAGATGCTTTCCTAAGTGTATTAAGGTAGTAATTGAGGTAATTCTTAGAGAGAATGACTGCTTAACATATATGAGAAGTTGTGAAACCTTAGGCAATCTTTGAGTTTGGAATGCCTTAGGGTTGTATCTAGGACCTTGCACGACATGTGGTTGTCTTGGAAATCACTTGTGAAGTCATGAAGTGTGGTTCTAGATATGAGGATACTAATGACATGGTTCTTGATACTTTGTTGGATAAGTGAGGCTAGGAATTACATGTACTAGTTTTGCCTTTTACACTAGAGTATGAGTATATTGTGTTTGCTTCAATTGTGAATTGTACTTACTCTTAGATATTTGGTTTTCAAACTTGATACTTGCTAGTTTCCTATGTATTGAAACCTTAGATGATGTGCACAACCATATGACTTGAGAATGAGGTGTTGGATCTAAATTCTCCTAGCATGTATGCGGTGATAGTCAGGGTTACTGGTATTGGAGTAGAAGTAGTACTCTTACATTGATGAGGGGAAGGCATCTACCTATTGCCAGGTAAGGTTTAGGCTTTTAGGCTTATCCTGCATTGTATATACAAGGAATGGAGGTTCTTAAGAAATAAGCAAGTAACTTGTGTTTTCAAAAACTAAAATCTGCATTAACATTACATAATCATATTGTTGGGTCTTTGTTTGAGCATATCACATATCATAACATAAGACATTGCATGGTTGACAATTATATGGGCATTTGTCTTGGTTGATTGCTTGTTCGATGGTATCTTATGGTTGTATGGGCGATTCTTTGATATTATTGATTTTTGGTTATTCTATTACATAGAGTGTATGTATGCTTTCAATTTGTTTATTTGTTGCTAAATAAATAACTGCTGATATAGGTATGCTAATACTAAAAATTTTATGAGTTCTCACCCATGTGTTCCTTGTAAATCTAGGTGAAGACCCTACAAAGAGAAAGGGCAACAAAAAGAAGAAGCAGAACGCTTAGTTTAGTTATTTTGTTTCTTTTTGCATCAACTTGTATTTATTTACTCTGCTGAATTGTTTGTAAAAGCTTTTGTAATAATGATTTATATATATGATCTTTTTCATCTTCGTGGCTCTCTATAATGACTATACAGGTTATTATGGATTTATGTTTTATGCATTTTAGAAAGTGACATGCTTAATATACTTTATCCTGAAATATGCTACTTATTTTACGATAATTTGTATTAGGGTGTTACAAAGATGATGATAAATTAGCACAAGTAAGAGATTTATATATGATCTAGTATTTTCAAAACATCATGAAGATGTTAGTTATATAGATTATGGAATTGTTAATGAATATTTGTATTACGAGAAAATGTGAATATTCTAGTGATAGTTAGTTATTTGATATAGTTTTTATATAGTTTATGATCTATTGGTGATGTGTTGGATTTAGATATAATGATTGATTATGAATTAATAATCAATGATAATAAATAGATTTCTGCCTTGGGAAGAGAAAGGAACCTTATTGGCTTTAGCCACCTTTCTATATATTATTTACTAATATGATTCAATTTCCCCAAGCAGTTGGAGTTATTATGATGACATGTTATATGTATATTTACTGAGGATTTTAGAATTCTCACCCCATGTATTTCTTATTTCCATGATAATTCCAGCGCAGGATTCACCTGTGGAGTAGGACAGAAGATGTTGATGTAGTATAGACTTGTTTGCTCTTTTTGACCATTGCTTTGTATTTATACTTGTGCGGGTTGTATATTGTTTATATGTACATATGCCTATGAATGCTTAGTTTGTATTATTTGAACATAAATATACTAGTTGGTATGGACTTTTTATGTCTGTATGGATCAGACTTTTCAGTTTTATATGTATAGTATTGAAAATTTTACTTTTCCCTCTCAAGGCTCAAATATATAATGGTAATAGTTTAGTTGTGACGTGCCTAAATATAATTAATTTTATGTAAATCCAAATATTAGTATTAGTTTTGGGGAGTTACACTAAGACCCTAGGAAATAATAGGTCTGTAATTCAGGAAACCCTCCTAGCACCTAGCATAATGGAAACTGTTCTGAAGTGGATTCAGAGGGTGCTTGAGATAGGCACGTAACGGTGGTTTCCTCCTTGAGCAGCAGCGGCCGAGTGTGTTGAGACAGTGGGTGGGTACCTGCAAAGGGACTCCAATGCTCAAGTCAGATTGTGCACATGTAAGGTAGTATATAGTGAGTAATTTACTGATACCTGATTAAGGCTACTTAGCCTAGTATTTATAGAGCATGTATAGAATCTTCATGCAATCTGTGTTGAATGCAAATATTTAGGATTAGTATCCTAGTAAGATTACCTTCCCATTATTATTGGGGTGAATCCCTATAAGTTAGGAACTCTTGATACGAGAGCTACTTATCCATCTAAGATAGTTGTGGGTCCTTATTGTAACACCCCAAAAATTCCTTATTTTCTGTTCTGTATGCTTTTTATAATATTTGTGATTTTTGTGAATTATTTGGGTGACTTTAATTAATTTATTATATTTCTCGTTTTACATGTGCGTAAACAGGGCCGGAAGAATAAAATATTTTTTCGAGGCCAGAAAGTTTTGGACTATGGAAGCATACTAAGAGATCTTACTAAACCAAAGGCCGGACACAGTTTACGAAGTTTTTATTTTTTGAGATTTTATTTGACGGATAAAATTTGGGTACACTCTATTGTCTATTGGACAATAGATATCGACTTTGCTGACTATAACTTTTGTCCATTGGATAATAACTTTTAGTAAAGTGCTAATTATCTTTTCTAGAGTGTTCTCTTTATGCGACATCACCTAAGTGACATCATCTTTGACTTTTGGAGGAAGCTTCTTGAAGAAGCTTTAGGAGAAGCTTACGAGAGAAGCTTGGCTCCTCCTCCCAAGGAGTGTTGCATGGCCATAGAGGAAAACAAAAGGCTTCTTGGATAAGTTTCATTTCAATTTTCAAATCCATTACTTTTCTATCACTTTCTCTCTCCTCACCCAAAAGGTTTATCACTTTCTCTCATCTTTTCTTCTTTTATTTTCTCTCCCTACCTCACGGCCACTCTCACCAAACCCACCATCTCATTTTCTTTGATTTTACTCATCTACATTCTTGAATCTACACTTCCTTCTAAGATCATTTGGAGTGGAGATTTTGGCTTGTTCATCACTTTTCCAAGTGCTTCTTCAAGCTAGGGATTGTAAAGCTTTTATGGTGAGATTCCTCCATCTTCATCTTTCTCTCTATAGGCCACGGCCAAACCCCAAAAACCCATCACCCAACCTTCCATAATTCAAGATAACTTAGATCTTGAATCTCTACACCATTCTAAGACACTTTTGTGTGGAAAATCAATCTTTAGTTCATCCATCTTCAAGTATTTCTTTAAGCTTTGCTTCAAATCTCAAGTTCAAGAGTCTTAAGGTAAAGTTCTTGAATTTTCTTTCTTGCTTCATTTTAAAGGACGTAAAGCCATACTTTGATCTATGATAATCTTATTCAAGCCCTAGATACTAAATCTTGTATGTTTACTTTGATTCTAAGAACCTCTTGGTGGAGAAAGTTCACTACACAAGAATATACAAGGAGCTAGGAAGCTACATCTAAGGTAATAGAGAGATTAACCTCATCAACCACTTATGGTGGTGAGGAACGAATTACTTTGTGGGTGATAAATCCATGTGAGGATTTATTCACCATGATTGTATGACTTTGTGACTTGTGGTTGGTTATATGCTTTGTGATTTTACTACTTTGTTGTTATGTATGAACTTGTTATAACATGATTGTGGTAACACTCCGAAAATTGTTTATTTTATCATTTATCATCATTTTATAATATTTATAAATTTTGGGAATTTTTGTGGATTTTTTCGAAAATATTGAATATTTTAATATATTTCTCATTTACGTGAATATATTTCTCGTTTTATGTGCACACTGACCAGAGTCATTGTAACACCCCGAAAATGATTTGTTTCATCATGAATAGTCATTTTCTAATATTCATGATTTTTGGAGATTTTTTTAGAATTTTTCAGAAATGCTGAATATTTTAATATATTTTTTATTTTGCGTGCGCATTGAGCTGATTCAGTCAAACACTCCAGAAAATGGTTTGTTTTGTGATGAATAGTTATTTTTCAATATTTATGATTTTTAGGAATTTTTGTGGATTTTTTTGAAAACGTCGAACATTATAGTATATTCCTTGTTTTGCGTGTGCGTTGAGCGGAGCCGGGATAACGAAATGTTTTCCCTGAGGCTAGTAAATCTTGAATTGCCAACGTGTCAATAGGGGATCTTACTAAACCCGAGGTTAGGCACAATTTGCGAGGTTTGTGTTTTTTAATATTTTATCTGATAAATAAAATTACTATATCATAAAATTATCTGATGAACAAAAAATATTATTTTCATCAACTGTAACTTTTATTCACTGAAAAAATAATTCTAACAGTGTAATTAATTATCTGTTGAAGTGTATTTAATTAAGGAGACAAACTTACTATGCACTTTATTGAGAATTGTGTAAAGCTTCTCAAGGAAGCTTCAAGGAAGCTTCTTGGACATTTCCTCCAAGCTTCCTATGGAAGCCACACTCTCTCTCTCCTCTCCCCATGCACTCACGACAGCAGCCCCCTTGGGAGCACAAATTTGTGCTTCAATTCATTTAATCAATTATATTCAAGTTTTCACAATTCAAAAGCTATCATTTTAATTTTCTATTCACTTCTCTCTCTAAGCTTCATCTTTCTTCTTCACAAAACCATTTTCTCCTCCTTCTCTCTAGACCCATTCGGCCAGCAGCCTTCCATGCCCTCATCCATCACAAAATTTTCATCCAACCCCATTTTTTTAATCCTCTCCATCTCCTAACAGTTTTCTAGTTAATGGTTCTTTGAATATCCATCATTTTCACCATTTTCTTCAAGCTTCAAGCTTAGGGTTCTTTGGGTAAGTTCTTGATTCTTCACTTCCCTTTTCTTATTTTCGTTTCTATGGTCTTCCTTGTGACCATCCATACTTTATTTTTCAAGCATTGGTGCTATTCTAATGAGATTGAAATTTCTAGGATTTGGTTGAGTGTAAATCCGAAATTGTAAGGAACTCTAGCAGTGCTTCTCTTGTTTTCTCCACTTTGGTAAGAGGAAGACACTCCTCCTCAACCTCTTTTAGCTCTTAGAAACCTTGCTTGTGGTTGATTGTGAGAAAATTCTAATGAGGGTTATTCTTTGTTTGCATGATTAGTATGTTTGCATGTTGTTTATAATGTGTTTATGCTATTAGATTGTTTGTTTGTGTATATTGATATATTGGGTTGGATTAGAAGGCAAGAAATGGAAGAAAATAATGTTGGAATCTCCCATGGATGGCCAAGGTTTTGAGGCCCAAAATGTGGGGTTCTTTGTGAACAATTTTAACAAGTGGAAAACATAATTAATCAAGTATACACTATGTAATTAATGAAGAGAAAAATTTGGGAACTTAAATCACTAGAGAGGCCACGGCCTCTAAGGCTATTTACGGCATGATTATGCAACTTTGGTAACCTTGGGACTTAATAATCTAGTGATTAATTTAATGGTAATAGGATGCAAGAATTAGCAAATTGGAAAATTAAATTATACTTTGAGATTGATAAATTTTAAAGAACCAAGAATGGAATTTTTCATAAGACTTAGGGCAATTTAATTTGAGGAAGAATAAGAGAGTGTGAGACTTTGAGAATCTTAGAATAACTTTCTAAGTGTATGAGAATAAATTACCTAAGAGAATTTAATTAATTAAGAGAATTCCTTTAGAGACAAACTTTGTAAGAAAAGCTAAACCTAAGCAAGAATTCATAATACACCTTAAAAATGTATTAATTTATTTAATAACAATATTATGTTATTGTGGGTCCATGTGAGTGACCAATGATTGTGTTGATTCTTACTTTGGCCATTTGTGGCATATTGCGGAATAGTATGTAATAATGATCATATATGATTATGCATAGAGTCTGTATGCATTGTGAATGTCCGTTGGACTGTTGTTAAGGCCGAGTTGCCTAGGAGTTGAACACACCTTAGTGCGGGTGCGAGTAGACTAGTGGAGGTCATATTGTTGACCATGGGGGCGTCGGGGTACGGGTACCTTACAATAGACAGTTGGTAGCTCTTCTGTCCGTGAGGCAGACCGATGCAAACGCACCGACGATCCTGACCAGGCACTGTCCTATGTCGTGATCTAGTGTAGACTATCTGTACAATGTCATGATGTGTACGTAGATGAACTAATGAATTATAGCACTTTGGCTGTGGCAGCTGAGTTGCAGATAGGTCTCCTGATCTTTCTCTCCGACCATTTGTGTCTAGCTCTATGGAGTAGGATTTTGACTTTGTATGCATGTGCATAGTGAGTCCATGTATTATCTGGAATTTATTATTATTATAATTGGAACTGTTATATTACTGATATATATAATTATCTGGAACTTCCTGGTTTATTATTACTGCTGCTTAGTGTTTATTATTTTGTTACTGTCAAGAATGCTATGTGGGCGCTTTGTGCCATTTTGTTTCTTGCTGTTATAACTGGTAATGATGGTAGAATGTCTTACCTCTTTCCTGTACTTTTGTTATTTTTATCTGTATATTGTGTCCCATCGAAGATGACGGTAAGGAAGTTGGAACTCCTGATTTCCCCAACTTCTGGCCTGATTACGATTAACATCTACTGTGGAGCATGGAGGCACACATGCATGGATTTCTGGGTGATGTGCGTCTGACCTTCCTTGGAGGGCCAGAATGCTGGCACATTAACCTGAATTCCGACTGCTGTGTTTACCTGGGAGACATGTCGATCTCTTTGGTCTGGAGGCGTCATAAGCCGCTGATCTTTACCTGCTGCATCAGCCTGCATTTGGAGTTTTATCTGCCCATCTAGGAGATGTGGGGTAACCGCTTCTATACCCCGCAGGAAGATTCTTTTGATTCCACTGCTCGGGTTCCGGCCCGTGGTTCTGTGGCTCCTATGAAGGTTTCCTTAGATGAGGAAAACCCCGGGATGACCTCGCGGAGGATCCTGAAGAGGATCCTGATACGGTTCCTCCTCATCTGAGGGACTGATATTGCTGGTAGCTACTGATGGCTGCCAGTGTTTTTATTTTAGGGGCCTGATATTTTTTGTAGTGGGCTGATTTCTGATATCTTGGGAATGTATATGTATGATCCTTTGGGGCAGGTATAGTTTACTTTTTGGTATACCAGGCTTTGTAACCAAACAGTTTGATAAATATATATATGAATATGCAATGTTAATTCTAATGTATGCTTTACCTCTGTTTTTACTCTTTATTTCCATTTATGTTTCGTCACTGTGTTTATTAATTATTGTTATTATAACGAAAAAAAAATACTCACCAATTTAATTACATGTCTATAATCAAGTAAATTTACATTATATTATAAAGAACCGGGTCTTAACTTATATAATTTTATTTCCGCATTGTAATTGACAATGTGACGTTCCCTCCCAAAAAGGGGCATTACATTAAGTTAGTATCAGAGTCCCGGTTTATGTTTCTTTGGGTCTTGTGATTGAGTCTGTCTTGTTTGTGCTGTGTGTTCTCTGAAAATCAAACCCAGAGATGTATTGTTTTGGAATTCCTAGTGGATGCAACTAACTTTTCTGTGTTTTTAGTTAATTCAATCTGAGAAAGTAAGATGGTGCGAAGGGAAGACATGGCAGCAGCTATAGTGGCGATGCAGAGGATGGCTGAGGCCGTCGCATAACAAACCGAGCAAGCTACTCAGTAATAGGAGAGAGTTACGCAACAACAAGAACAGGCTGCACAACAGCTAGAGGCTATTGTAGATGCTCAGAATTTGGCAGAGTTTCAACGCCACAACCCTCCTTAATTCAAAGGAGAATTTGATCCGGACAAGGCTAGTCTATGGATCAAGGAGTTAGAAAATGTCTTTCAAGGGATGAACTGCGCTGAGAACAAGAAGGTGACTTATGCAACCTTTATGCTGGTGGCCAATGCTGAAAACTGGTGGAATAGAGTGCAGAGAATGCTGGAAGCTGCAAACCACGAGATTACTTAGGACTTATTTAAGGAGAAATTCTTGAATAAGTATTTTCCTGCAAGCGCAAGACACGCGAAGGAGTCAGAATTTCTCAACTTACGACAAGGGAATATGACCATTAGTGAGTATGTAGCCAGATTTGAAAACTTGTCACAATTTTCAACATACTCTCAGCATTAACCAAATGAAGCTTGGAAGTGTCGAATTCACGGAAGGACTGAAGTATGAGGTGAAGAAGGCTGTGATCACCCTGAAGATCAATGAATTCTCGGAACTGCTGGATACATGCTGTGAGGTAGAGGCTATGGAGCAATCTAGAGATACGAGGAACAGAAACTTTGGGCCTACGAGGTTCCAAAGAGGCAGCGGTAACAGTTCTAACCGCTTCCAGAAAAGCCTTATTCCCAACCAACGGGAAATCAGCAACAAACCACGGGTGGAAGCTCTGGCGGAGGTTCTGCTGGGAATCGTACTGGCCAGAACATGGCGTATCCTTCGAAATGTCTAAAGTGTGGGAAAGATCATCTTACAAGGGACTGCACCATAAAGGGGATCATCTGCTTCAGATGTGGTAAACCTGGCCACATGTCTCGAGATTGTAATCAAGCGAAGGCTGAACCTTCGATTAATGCTGCAAGAGCCAAAAAACCATAAGCTGGAGGGCGAGTTTATACCATGAGCGGAGCTGAAGCCTCCGAGTCCGAAGATTTGATTCAAGGGGAAGGCACCATAGAAGGTAATCTTTTAACTGTACTGTATGACTCTGAGGCAACCCATTCTTTCATATCGTATGACTGTGTGCAAATACTTGGTTTACCAATGTCCACCTTACCTTTTGACTTAACTGTTTCTACCTCTACTGATAAACCGGTAGTTACTACCAAAGTCTATCTAAATTGTCCATTGATTGTTGAAGGTCAAACCTTTTCGGTCAATCTGATCTGTTTACCCCTTTCCCAACTAGATATAATCTTAGGGATGGACTGGTTGTCTTCCAACTATGTTCTATTAGACTGTTCCAGAAAACCATAGTTTTTCCCATAGATAAGGATCCTAGATTTCTGACAACCAATCGAGTTCAAGCTCTCTTGGAAGAAGGAGCTCACGGATACATGCTACTGTCTTCTTTGAAAGTCGAGAGCGAGGTTGATTTGAACACAATTCCAGTGGTGAATGAGTTTTCCAAAGTTTTTCCTGAGGATGTACCTAGTTTACCACCGGCGCGAGAGATAGAGTTTGCTATCGACCTTGTACCGAGAGCTGGTCCCGTGTCTATAGCACCTTATAGGATGGCACCGACAGAATTAGATGAGCTCAAGAAACAGTTGGAGGAGCTCTTAGAAAAGCAATTTGTCAGACCGAGTGTATCACCGTGGGGAGCACCAGTACTATTAGTTCGCAAGAAGGATGGTTCATCAAGATTATGTGTGGACTACCGGCAGCTAAACAAAGTGATGATCAAGAACAAATATCCACTCCCAAGAATTGATAACTTAATGGACCAACTAAAGGGAGCAGTGATGTTTTCAAAGATCGACTTGCGATTTGGGTATCATCAGATACGAGTGAAGATGGAGGATATATCCAAGACTGCTTTTCGTACCCATTACGGCCATTACGACTATCTCGTGATGCCGTTTGGCGTGACGAATGCATGATGTGTGTGAAACAACATCATGTTTTGTTCTTGTTTTGCATGCATTCTTGAGCATTTTAGGCATTTTAGTTTCCCTTTTGGTTTGTTTTTCCCTTAGTTCGGATAACAGCGGTGTTTTTAGTGTTCTTGTGTAGGATTAATGTTGAATTGGCCTTGGATTGAATGGAATGCTTGTATATTTGAAGTTAGAGCTTTATGGATAGCAAAAAAGTACAAAAACACCATTCTAGAGGGATCCACAGCCTGCCCGTGGATCAAACCACGGCCATGGATCGAGGGGCAACTTGAAGAAGAATAAGGAAAATTCTAGAGAGTTCCACGGCCTGGCCGTGGAGCCATCTATGACCGTGGAACTCAAAAGACTCAGAGTGGCTTGTTGACAGAATGATCCACAGCCTGACCGTGGAATGATCCACGGCCGTGGATCGCAATGCGCAGCAGTTTTTAAGTTTTTATTTTTATTTCTTTTGGGGGCTTTTTAGCCAATTAAAAACCTAGGTTATAAATAGATGTTCTAAATACAATTAGGGGGTTCTAATTTGGTTTTGGGAGGAGGCACATTGGAGGCTTTGGTTCTTGATCTTTCTTCTCTCTTCTCTCTTGAATTACCGGTTTGGATGTTTATGAACATGTTTTCTTGTTCCTTCTTCTCTTTGTCTGTGTAGTTTCTTTTGTTTCTAGGATTGGGCAATGCCCTTTGATACATTGATAATGATTAATTGACGTTGTTTCCCTTTTATTGATCTTGAATGTTCTTTGATTCAATTCTTATTACTCTTATTCATGTGAATTTGCTGGCGACTTATTTGCATCTCATAGGCATTTAGGGACGTACTGAGAGGTGAACCTAGGTGTTGGAACCATAAGAATTGAACTTAAGGTCTAAATCACGAGAGTAGTTTTAGCCTTTCGAGGATTCAATGAATTACCACAAAGCGTAATGGGTTCAATTTAAATTCAATTACCACGAGAGTAGGAATTAGTTTAATTGGACACGAATCTTGTATCTTGAGAAAGAACATTAACTAATTTAGGGTAATTTACCTTCAATTGAATGTCAGATTTAATAAAAGGGTTGTCAATTAGGATTTGTCTTGTATCATTGTGGTACCCCAATCTTAGAAGCTTTCTTGAATTTGAAAAACCCCTTCTTGATAACTTGCTATTTTTGTTCTAAATTCTACACTTTGATTTTTATTTAATTGGTTGTTACTATGTTCTTCTTAATCAACAATCATATTCCTTTTTTGTTTAATTTAATTGAATTAATTAATTAATTAGTATTCATAGACATAGTCCCTGTGGATTCAATCTTTTTATTACTTGACGACGAAACCGTACACTTGCGGATGTCACGCATCAAGTTTTTTGCGCCGTTGTCGGGGACTGTGTTTTTCTTGAATATCAGTTTAATTTTTAATTTAATCACTTTAAACCTTTTTCTTTTATGTGGTTCTTACATTCTTGATTTCTCTTTGACTCTCTATAGGTAATTTCTCTTGTTTATGCAAAGTACTAGACGTTCCGGGACTCTTATTGAAGCAGATCCTGAAATTGAAAGAACTTTACGTAGAAGGAGAAGACAACAAAGGCAAAGAGTAAGAGAAATATCTAAACCACTACTTGTCATGGCAGCAGCTGAGGATAATAAACTGTTAAAAGAGTATGCAGCCCTTAATGCTCGGGGTTTGCGATCTGGAATTGCTCGGCCAGACATCGAAGCTAGGCACTTCACCATACCTCCTGCCTTATTGTCTATGATAAGGCAGAACCAGTTTGGAGGATTACCGTCAGAGGATCCTAATGATCATGTGGATATATTCTTGGAGTTCTGTTAGACCGTCAAGATCGAAGGCGCCTCTGTTGATGCTATTCGTCTTCGCCTGTTTCCATTATCTTTGAGAGATCGAGCTAGAGCTTGGTTGAAGTCCGTTCCGGCTGAGACGATAACTACTTGGGACCAATTGGAGCAAGCCTTTTTGGATAAATTCTTTCCACCTTCCAAGACTGCTCACCTAAGGACCCAAATCATAAGCTTTGTTCAGAAAGATAGCGAGTCATTGTCAGAAGCTTGGGATAGATATAAGGCTTTGTTGGAAGCCTGCCCACACCATAGGTTAGAGAAATGGTTGATTGTCCACACCTTCTATAATGGTTTAGAATATTCTTCAAATGTGTCTCTTGACTCCGCAGCTGGTGGAGCTTTGATGAATAGAAGGCTCACAGAAGCTTATGGGATAATTGAGAGTGTAGCTTCAAATCATCACCAATGGGCTAATGAAATAGGCCATAACCCGAGAAAGCTCTCGGGAGGTAAGTTTGAGGTAGATGGTGTTGATTTAATTATGTCAAAGTTTGATTCTTTGAATAAATGTTTTGACTTGCTTGAGAAAGCTCATGTTAATGCCATAGGTGCCTCTAACAATTTTTGTGAGATTTGTGGAGCATAGGGACATATAGGTGCTAAATGCCAAGTTGGAATGGGTTCCTCACATGGTGCACCGGTAGAGCAAGTGAAATTATACCATAATTTCCATGACTTCAACCAAAAGGGGAGGAATGATCCGTATTCTCAAACTTACAACCCTGGTTGGAGGTCATATCCTAACTTCTCTTACCAGAATAGTCAATACCAAGTTGGGCAAGGTAATGCTAAACCCTCTTCTAGAGTCCCACAGGTACAGAAATCTAGACTTGAGTCTCTTCTTGAGAATTTTGTTGAGAGCCAGTCTAAGCAGAATAAGGAGTTTAGGCACCATAGGCAAGTTGTAACTGAGGCCATTAAAAAGTTATCAGTTAAGGTTGACAATTTAGCTATTCATAATAAGATATTGGAAACCTAGATTGCCCAATAAGCAAGCACTTCTCTTAGGCAGCAAGGTAAATTTCCTAGTCAACCTGAAGTCAACCCAGGTAATGAACATTATAAAGCTGTGAGTTTGAGGAGTGGAAAGAAATTAGAGGATTCCTTGGGTAAGGGGGAGAGTGAAAAAGATAAGGGAATTGAGGATAAAGAGACTAAGGCACAACCCTTAGAAGAAGAGGAAACTAATGAGAAAGTGTCTAAGTATGTACCCCCTGAGCCATACCAACGCCCAGTTCCTTTCCCTCAAAGACTTGCTAAGGCCAAGTTAGATAGGCAATTCGGGAAGTCCCTAGAGGTCCTAAAGAAATTATACATTAATGTACCCTTCACTGAGGCGTTGAAACAAATGTCTACCTATGCTAAGTTTCTTAAGGACATCTTGTCTAATAAGAGGAAGCTTGAAGAATATGAGACAGTAGCTTTAACTGAGGAGTGCAGTGCCTTAATTCAAAATAAATTGCCTCCTAAGTTAAAGGATCCAGGTAGCTTCTCTATTCCATGTTTGATTGGCAACACAAATTTTGATAAAACTCTGTGTGATTTGGGGGCTAATGTTAGTCTTATGCCCCTTTCTGTGTGTAAGAAGTTGGAGGTGGGTGAGCTAAAACCCACAACTATCTCACTTCAATTGGCGGATCGATCTGTCAAGTATCCTGTAGGCATCTTGGAGGATGTTCCTATTAAGGTTGGTAAATTTTATATGCTAGTGGATTTTGTTGTGCTTGACATGGAAGCTGATGCTACAATGCCGATCATACTTGGGCGTCCATTCCTTGCCACTAGAAGGGCGATCATTGATGTCCATGAAGGAAAATTGACTTTGCGATTGAATGATGAGGAAGTAGTTTTTGATGTTTTTAAATCTGAAAATAATTCTAATTCCTCAAAATCATGTAATCGCATAGATGCTACTAATGTTGTGGATAGTGTTGTGCTTTCAGGTGTGCAAGAGTCAGTAACTGATGCTATGCTAGAAAAGAACTTGCCCAAGGGTACCACAAAATTTGAGGAGTCTAAGCTCTGCAAGAAAGGACCTAAGAAGCAGAATGACAAGTATGTCGAGAAGCGTGAATTTAAACTCGGGGATAAAGTCCTTATCCATAACTCGCTTTTACATTTCTGTCCTACTAAGTTATGGTTGAAATGGTCAGGACCATATGAGATTGTTTGAGTTTTATCCTACGGTGTGCTTGAGGTGAAGAAAGAAGGCTATAAGCCTTTCATGATAAATGGCCAGAGAGTGAAACACTTTGAAAGAGTGGGGACTGAGCACTACTCCGTTGACATCACCTGAGCACAGAAACCAGACCAAAGTCAAGCTAATGACTTTAAACAAGCGCTTCTTGGGAGGCAACCCAAGTTTCTTTATTTTTTTTATTTTTTTTTTATTTTTTTCTTTCTTTTGACTTTATGTGTTTGATTACTGGTTTGATCTTTATCTCATGGATCTTGTTTAGGTTTAACCATTTTTGAAGCTCAAATTAGAAGGAGAGTGAAGTCAGAAAGTTTCACACCCAGCCCATGGAAAATTTAATGGCCATGGATTGAACACCAAAAGATTTCTCATCACCGCAATGAGTTCATTTCTTTTATCCCTTTTCTAGTTAAAGATTGTTATATTGGGGACAATGTAAGTTCTAAGTTTGGGGGGTAATTTCATTTTCATTTTAGATCATTAGTTTCATGCATTTTCATGTCTCATTTTGCATTGTATCTTCATGTTGCATTTTCACATCAACATATCTCTCAGCTTTTTTGTTGAACTTGTGTCCCTCTCTTTTGGGGATTTTTGAGATGGTATTTATTTGGAACCCAATTTGTTGATTCTTATGGTAGGCAACAGGCATTGTTTTAATCGATAGTAAAGGTGATCTTTTGATAGTTGATAATTAGCATAATGTTCTCTGAATTTGTGCTTTTCATTGATTTTTAAACCTCTAAATGTGAGTTTTGAGCTTATATGGGACTTATGCATTATATGATTTTTGTTCCCATTCTTTGTGTTGAGTGATATTCCTCATTGATCTTGTGCTCTAGAACTTGATTTGAAACCATTTTGAGGTGAAATTTTTGGTTGCATGCTTGAATGTGATTAAGGCATCTTAGGTATTTTTTTGGCCTTCTGAAATTGTTACACTTTCATCCTCTAGTTGCCCATTTTGAGCCTATTTCATAATTATTTTTCTTGATACCTATGCTAAAACATTATTGGTAATCATTTAGAATATTAAATGGAGTAAATTGGGCTTGAAAGTTGTTTGAAAGTTGTGTTGGGAATCATATGTTTTTGACCTTTACCTTTCTCAAGTGAAAAATAAATCATGAGATAAAAGGTTGAAAAGGATTAAGAGAAAGAAAGGAAAGAAAAGTAAAGAGAAAAAAAAATGCTTGGAATTGTGGAGTTATGTTTTTGATTGAAAAAAAAAATGAATTACCTTTGCTTCATTTATGTTCTATTGTATTTCTGGTGCTTATTGAAAATTTGGTTAGCCCTTTGTCATACCGTCCTTTCTCTACCTTACCTAACATCATTCCCGTGGCCCCATTACAACCCTTGAAAGACCTTTTGATTCTTGCATGCATGCTGATTATTAGTGGAAATCAGGTTTCTTATCAAGCATATGGAAGTGCATTTTCTTTGAAGGATTTTGAGCATATGGTTTTCACCCTTAAACACTTTGAGTGAGGTTAGTGGAGTGAACTTAATTCAATTAATGAGGATGCATGATTTTTGAGAGCTTAGCCTTTAATTGGACTTGATTTTGATTACCTCTCAGATTCTTGGTTTGCCTTAGCCTATTGCTTGGATATTGTTTTCTCAGGTTCCTCATTCATTATTGTCTCCTGATCCCACATCTTGGTTTAACATTAGTTATTGCTTGGGGACAAGCAAAGTCTTAAGCTTGGGGGGATTTGATTTGTGTGAAACAACATCATGTTTTGTTCTTGTTTTTCATGCATTCTTGAGCATTTTAGGCATTTTAGTTTCCCTTTTGGTTTGTTTTTCCCTTAGTTTAGATAACTGCGGTGTTTTTGGTGTTCTTGTGCATGATTAATGTTGAATTGGCCTTGGATTGAACGGAATGCTTGTATGTTTGAAGTTGGAGCTTTATGGATAGCAAAAAGGTGCAAAAAGACCATTCCAGAGGGATCCATGGCTTGCCCGTGGATCAAACCACGGCCATGGATCGAGGGGCAACTTGAAGAAGAATAAAGAAAATTCCAGAGAGTTCCACGGCCGTGGAACTCAAAAGACTCAGAGTGGCTTGTTGACAGAATGATCCACGGCTTGGCCGTGGAATGATCCATGGCCGTAGATCGCAGTGCGCAGCAGTCTTTAAGTTTTTATTTTTATTTCTTTTGGGGGCTTTTTAGCCAATTAAAACCCTAGTTATAAATAGATATTCTGAATACAATTAGGGGGTTCTAATTTGGTTTTGGGAGGAGGCACATTGGAGGCTTTGGTTCTTGATCTTTCTTCCCTCTTCTCTCTTGAATTACGGGTTTGGATGTTTAGGAACATATTTTCTTGTTCCTTCTTCTCTATGTCTGAGTAGTTTCTTTTGTTTCTAGGATTGGGCAATGCCCTTTGATACATTGATAATGATTAATTGACGTTTCCCCTTTATTGATCTTGAATGTTCTTTGATTCAATTCTTATTGTTCTTATTCATGTGAATTTGCTGGCCACTTATTTGCATCTCATAGGCATTTAGGGATGTACTGAGAGGTGAACTTAGGTGTTGGAACTATAAGAATTGAACTTAAGGTCTAAATCACGAGAGTAGTTTTAGCCTTTCGAGGATTCAATGAATTACCACAAAGCATAATGAGTTCAATTTAAATTCAATTATCACGAGAGTAGGAATTAGTTTAATTGGGCATGGATCTTGTATTCTGAGAAAGAACATTAACTAATTTAGGGTAATTCACCTTCAATTGAATGTCAAATTTAATAAAAGGGTTGTCAATTAGGATTTGTCTTGTATCATTGTGGTACCCCAATCTTGGAAGCTTTTTTGAATTTGAAAAGCCCCTTCTTGATAACTTGCTATTTTTGTTCTAAATTCTGCACTTTGATTTTTATTTAATTACTTTTTACTACGTTCTTCTTAATCAATAATCATATTCCTTTTTTGTTTAATTTAATTGAATTAATTAATTAATTGGTATTCATAGACACAGTCCCTGTGGATTCGATCTTTTTATTACTTGACGACGAAACTGTACACTTGCGAATTTCACGCATCAATGCACCAGCTATCTTTATGGACTACATGAACTGAATCTTTCGTCCTTACTTGGATAGATTCGTTGTGGTCTTCATTGATGACATTCTGGTATACTCTCAAAATCAGGAGGACCATGTTAAACACCTCAGTATAGTTCTTCAGATTCTGAAGGAGAATGAACTGTATGCCAAACTGTCAAAATGTGAGTTTTGGCTGTAAGAAGTTAAGTTTTTGGGGCACATAATCTCGAAGGAAGGGATTGCGGTGGATCCATCGAAAGTGGAGGTAGTGCTACAATGGGAAAGGCCTAAGTCAGTAACAGAGATTCGTAGCTTCGTGGGATTGGCAGGATATTACCAGAGGTTCATTGAGGGATTCTCCAAGATTGCAGGACCACTTACTCAACTCACGAGGAAGAACCAAGCTTTTGAATGGACCGACAGTTGTGAACAGAGTTTCCAAGAGTTGAAAAATCGACTAACTACCTAGCCAATGTTAGTGCTACCCAATTCGAATGAACAGTTTGAGGTGTATTGTGACACTTCATACCAAGAACTGGGATTCGTACTTATGCAGCATAGAAGAGTAGTGGCTTATGCTTCAAGGCAATTGCGAGTTCATGAGAAGAATTGCCCGACACACGACTTGGAGTTAGCGGCTGTAGTTTTTGCTCTGAAGATATGGAGGCATTTTCTTTATGGAGCGACGTTCAACATCTTCAGTGATCACAAGAGTCTGAAATATCTATATGATTAAAAGGAGCTGAACATGAGGCAGCGAAGGTGGTTGGAGTTCCTGAAGGATTATGATTTCCAACTTCTGTATCACCTTGACAAGGCAAATGTCGTGGTAGACGCCCTGAGCAGGAAGATGATCAGCGTCTCTGCCCTGATGATCAAGGAACAGGACCTGATAGAGCAGTTCAGAGATGTATGGTCTTTTGTGGAGTTAGAACCTGGAAAGATCTGCATGAATATGGTTACCATCTCAAATGATCTAATGGATGACATACGGGAAAACTAGAAGGTTGACAAGTTCTTGCAAGAAGTAAGAGAGCAAATGAAGCAAGGCAATGAAACAGCATTTGCGGAAGGAACAGACAGAATTATGAGATTCCGAGATAGAGTTTGTATTCCCCGTGACCAAGAGCTTAGAGAGTACATTATCAACCATGCTCACATAAGCCAGCTGAGTATGCATCCGGGCATAACAAAAATGTACCAAGATTTGAAGAAGTTGTTCTGGTAACATGGAATGAAGAATGACGTCACTAGACGTGTATCGACTTGTCTAGTTTATCAAAAAGCTAAAGTGGAGCATCAGAAACTGGCGAAATTGCTGCAACCGTTGTCTATTCCTGAATGGAAGTGGGACAGTATTGCGATGGATTTTGTAGTGGGTTTGCCAAGGACAAGAAAAGGTCATCACTCGATTTGGGTAATTGTGGACCGACTCTCGAAATCAGCACATTTTTTCCCGATCAACATAAAATACAAACTGGAGAGACCGACTCAGATTTACATTGGAGAGATTGTTAAACTGCACGGTGTGCCTACAAGTATTGTTTCGGATAGGGATCCGAGATTTACTTCAAATTTCTGGAAGAGTTTGCAAGAAGCATTAAGGATGAAGTTACGTCTAAGTTCTGCTTATCACCCACAGACTGATGGTTAATCAGAGAGGACAATCCAATCTTTGGAAGATTTGCTTAGAGCTTGTACCATAGAACAGACTGGAAGTTGGGATGACGTTCTACCATTGATAGAATTCACCTACAACAACAGTTATCATTCGAGCATAGGGATGGCACCCTATGAGGCTCTGTATGGATGACGGTGTTGGACGCCTTTATGTTGGTACCAAGACAGCAAGCGCTTTACTATTGGACCAGAGATTATACAGCAAACAACTGAGAAGGTTAAAATGATTCAGGAGAAGATGAGGACAGCTCAAAGCCAACAAAAGAGTTATGCAGGCCAAAGGAGAAAGCCTCTTGAGTTTGAGGAAGGCGAGCATGTATTCTTGAAAGTCACACCTACGACTGGGGTAGGCCGGGCCTTGAAATCTAGAAAACTCACTCCAAAATTTCTTGGACCATACCAAATTATTCGCCGAGTAGGTCCTGTAGCCTATCAAATAGCCTTACCTCCTTTCCTCTCAAACATTCATAATGTTTTTCATGTGTACAACTTCAAAAATACCTTCCTGACCCAAGTCATGTCATAGCACCAGATACAGTACAACTAAAAGAGAACTTAACTTATGAGGCATCTCCTGTAAGAATCGAGGATAGAAGGATAAAGCAATTGAGAGGCAAGGAGATCTCATTGGTGAAGCTGATTTGGAACGAGATGACTGGAGATGTAACCTGGGAGCTAAAAGACAAGATGAAGGAGCAACACCCATAGTTATTCTAAGGTATGCAAATTTTGAGGACGAAATTCCTTTTTAGAAGGGGAGTGTTATAACACCCTGAAAATTGTTTATTTTATCATTTATCATCATTTTATAATATTTATAAAATTTGGGAATTTTTGTGGATTTTTTCGGAAACGTTGAATATCTTAATATATTTCTCGTTTTACGTGAATATATTCCTCGTTTTACGTACACACTGACCAGAGTCAGTGTAACACCTCAAAAATGATTTGTTTCATCATGAATAGTCATTTTCCAATATTCATGATTTTTGGAGATTTTTCTAGAAATGCTAAATATTTTAATATATTTCTCATTTTGCATGCGCACTGAGCAGAGTCAGTCAAAAGCACCGAAAAACTGTTTATTTTGTGATGAATATTTATTTTTCAATATTTGTGATTTTTAGGAATTTTTGTGGATTTTTCTGAAAAAGTCAAATATTATAGTATATTCCTCATTTTGCGTGCGCACTGAGCGGAGCAGGGATAACAAAATGTTTTTCCTGAGGTTAGTAAGCCTTGAACTGTCAACGTATCGATGGGGGATCTTACTAAACCCGAGGCCGGGCATAGTTTGCGAGGTTTGCATTTTTTAAGATTTTATCTGATAAATAAAATCATTGTATCATAAAATTATCCGATGAACAATAAAATATTATTTTCATCAACTGTAACTTTTATTCACTAAAAAAATAACTCTAACAGTGTAATTAATTATCTGTTGAAGTGTATTATTTAAGGAGACAAACTTACTATGCACTTTATTGAGAATTGTGCAAAGCTTCTCAAGGAAGTTTCTTGGAAATTTCCTCTAAGCTTCCTATGGAAGCCACACTCTCTCTCTCCTCTCCCCATGCACTCACGGCAGCAGCCCCTTGGGAGCACAAATTTGTGCTTCAATTTATTTAATCAATTATATTCAAGTTTTCAAAATTCAAAAGCTATCATTTTAATTTTCTATTCGCTTCTCTCTCTAAGCTTCATCTTTCTTCTTCACAAAACCATTTTCTCCTTCTTCTCTCTAGACCCATTCGGCCAGCAGCCCTCCATGCCCTCATCCATCACAAAATTTTCATCCAACTCTATTTTCTTAATTCTCTCCATCTCCTAAATAGTTTTTTAGTTTGTGGTTCTTTGAAAATCCATCATTTTCATTATTTTCTTCAAGCTTCAAGCTTAGGGTTCTTTAGGTAAGTTCTTGATTCTTCACTTCCCTTTTCTTATTTTCGTTTCTATGGTCTTCCTTGTGACCATCCATGCTTTATTTTTCAAGCATTGGTGCTATTCTAATGAGATTGAAATTTCTAGGGTTTGGTTGGGTGCAAATCCGAAATTGCAAGGAACTCTAGGAGGGCTTCTCTTGTTTTCTTCACTTTGGTAAGAGGAAGACACTCCTCCTCAACCTCTTTTAGCACTTAGAAACCTTGTTTGTGGTTGATTGTGAGAAAACCCTAATGAGGGTTATTCTTTGTTTGCATGATTAGTATGATTGCATGTTGTTTATAATGTGTTTATGCTATTAGATTGTTTCTTTGTGTATATTGATATATTGGGTTGGATTAGAAGGCATGAAATGGAAGAAAATAATGTTGGAATCTCCCATGGATGGCCACAGTTTTGAGGCCCAAAATGTGGGGTTCTTTGTGAACAATTTTAACAAGTGAAAAACATAATTAATCAAGTATACACTATGTAATTAATGAAGAGAAAAATTTGGGAACTTAAATCACTAGAGAGGCCACGGCCTCTAAGGCTATTTACGGCATGATTATGCAACTTTGGTAATCTTGGGACTTAATAATCTAGTGATTAATTTAATGGTAATAGGATGCAAGAATTAGCAAATTAGAAAATTAAATTATACTTTGAGATTGATAAATTTTAACGAACCAAGAATGGAATTTTTCATAAGACTTAGGGCAATTTAATTTGAGGAAGAATAAGAGAGTGTGAGACTTTGAGAATCTTAGAATAACTTTCTAAGTGTATGAGAATAAATTACTTAAGAGAATTTAATTAATTAAGAGAATTCCTTTAGAGACAAACTTTGTAAGAAAAGCTAAACCTAAGCAAGAATTCATAATACTCCTTAAAAATGTATTAATTTATTTAATAACAATATTATGTTATTGTGGGTCCATGTGAGTGACCAATGATTGTGTTGATTCTTACTTTGGCCAATTGTGGCATATTGTGGAATAGTATATAATAATGATCATACATGATTATGCATAGAGTCTGTATGCATTGTGAATGTCTGTTGGACTGTTGTTAAGGCCGAGTTTCCTGGGAGTTGAACACACCTTAGTGCGGGTGCGAGTAGACTAGTGTAGGTCATATTGTTGACCATGGGGGCATCGGGGTACGGGTACCTCGCAATGGATAGTTTGTAGCTCTTCTGTCCGTGGGGCAGACCGATGCAAATGCACCGACGATCCTGACCGGGCACTCTCCTATGTTGTGATCTAGTGTAGACTGTCTGTACAATGTCATGATGTGCACGTGGATAAACTGATGAATTACAGCACTTTGGCCGTGGCAGCCGAGTTGCAGACAGGTCTCCTGATCTTTCTCTCCGACTGTTTGTGTCTAGCTCCATGGAGTAGGATTTTGACTTTGTATGCATGTGTATAGTAAGTCCAGGTATTATCTAAGATTTATTATTATTATAATTGAAAATGTTATATTACTGATATATATAACTGCCTGGAACTACCTGGTTGATTATTACTACTGCTTAATGTTTATTATTTTGTTGCTGTCAAGAATGCTATGTGGGCGCTTTGCGCTGTTTCGTTTCTTGCTGCTATAACTGGTAATGATGGTAGGATGTCTTACCTTTTTCCTGTACTTCTGTTATTTTTATCTGTATATGGTGTCCCATCGAAGATGACGGCAAGGAGTTAGAGCTCCCGATTTCCCCGGCTTCTGGCCTGATTACGATTAGCATCTACTGTGGAGCATGGAGGCACGCATGCGTGGATTTCTGGGTGATGTGCGTCTGACCTTCCTTGGAGGACTAGAATGCTGGCACATTAACTTGAATTCCGACTACTGTGTCTACCTGGGAGACGTGTCAATCTCTTTCGCCTGGAGGCGTCATGAGCCGCCGATCTTTACCTGCTGCATCAGCCTGCGTTTGGAGTTTTATCTGCCCATCCGGGAGATGTAGGGTAACTGCTTCTACACCTCGCAGGAGGACTCTTTTGATTCCACTGCTCGGGCTCTGGCCCGTGGCTCTGTGGCTCCTATGGAGGTTTCCTCAGATGAGGAAGACCCCGAGGAGGTCCCCGAGGATGACCTCGTGGAGAATCCTGATACGATTCCTCCTCATCTGAGGGACTGATATTGCTGGTAGCTACTGATGGCTACCATTGTTTTTATTTTGGGGGCCTAATATTTTTTGTAGTGGGCTGTATATTTCTGATATCTTGGGGATGTATATGTATGATCCTTTGGGGCTGGTATAGTTTTACTTTTTGGTATACCAGGCTTTGTAACCAAACAGTTTGATAAATATATATATGAATATGTAATGTTAATTCCAATGTATGCTTTACCTCTTTTTTTACTCTTTATTTTCATTTATGTTTCGTCATTGTGTTTATTAATTATTGTTATTATAACGAAAAAAAATACTCGCCAATTTAATTACATGTCTATAATCAAGTAAATTTACATTATATTATAAAGAACCGGGTCTTAACTTATATAATTTTATTTTCGTATTGTAATTGACAATGTGACGTTCCCTCCCAAAATGGGGCGTTACAATTGTGATGCTCAAAATCTTGTTGTATGCCTTAAAATTGTGCTAGAAGGGAAAAGTATTTTGGTCCCCATAAACAATATAGCTCACGGCCATGATATGGAGAATAGGGTGTTCAAGGCTAAAATATTTTTTTGATTAAGGACTTAGATAGTTAGGTAGCAAGAATATGATTTATGAATTTATAAGTTGAAAAAAAAAGGAAAGAAACAAAGTTTTTACCATTGAAGAGAATTGATTTTTAGCCATGGTATTTGATAATTAGATGAAAGAGTGAATTAGAGACCTAAAATATTTGATAATAGGATGGAAGAGTAATTAGGATGGAAAGGATTTTATTTAGAAGTTGAATAATGGAAGTTTTAGAAATAATATTAGAAGATATTGCTTAGATGATTTGGGGGACTAATTAGGATAAAAGGATTTATAGGTAAAAAGAGAAGATAATCACAATGTTATGATTTGAGGAGTAATGACTTTTAGCTATATCGATGGAAATAGTTTCGGGGATAGTTAGAATAATGAAAATGATTTATTAGTGGTGAATCTAGTTGGTTTTGGAATAATGAAAATGATTTATTAGTGGTGAATCTAGTTGGTTTAAGATTTATAAGATAAGAATGGAAAAGAATAAATTTTTTATTAATAAGTAAAAGGAGTGATCTCTGGTTGTGGTATTGAGGGATAGGATTGAGAATTTAGTTGAAAACTTAAAGTAACTCATTTAAGAGGATGTTAATAAGGATGATGGAAAAGGTTTCATTAAGTTAAAAATAATGTTAGTTTTGGAAGGAATATTAGCAAATGATATTTTGAGGAATTTTTTTTAATAATGAAAACTTGAGGTATTTTAGGGTTTAGGGAAAGGAAAAGAATTTATGAAATCTAGATGATAAATGATGATTTTTTGAATTATGTGATAAAGCTATCTTGCAATTGAAAGTAACAGTAAGGTTATTGTGAGATCGATGTACTGGACCCGAGTGGATATTTGGTATTATATAATTGTATGGGTGGTTATATAATATCATTGATACTAATGGTATTAGACAATTGTATGGGCAGTTGCTTTAATATCATTGGGAACGGTACAACGGTGGTTTAATTTCATCGTTCATGCATTTGAGCATTGTACAGTCGATTTTTGTTGCCTAAGAGTGAACGAGAATTTGGATAGTGTGATCCCGGATGGATCTTAGGGGGCGTCAGGGTGAGGTGATTCACTTAGTGATCTGTTATCACATTGTATACTCCTGGCCGTGAAAAATTGTTGCAACGCACTGACGAGGACCCGACAAATACTATTCTTTTTGTGGTCCGGTGTAGACTGTCATTGAGGGGGGCAGATCTTTTGGAACGTTCATCTCTGAATTTGAGTTAGCTCCATGGAATAGGAACTGGTTCATTTGGCATGCACATGGTCAGTGCACATATTGTTGTGGTATGGTCAAGATACATTTTGTCATAGCATGGTCAAAGTACACATTGTGGTGACATAGTCATTGTGCATACATTATTGATATATGTTGTCACGGTACTGTGAATGTTTATGTTATTGTGAGATATGTTTACTGTAGAATTATTTATAAATCCATAACATGAATATACTTACGATATCTGTATGTATGGAATGACTTTGTTGTTCGTATTGTTTCTCTGCTGCCATAATGATATTTGATGTAGAGGATCTCACCTCTTTTATTGTATTATTTTGTTTGCCTCTGTTTTATGCTCATACTTGTAAAGATTGTGATGGCGGCAAGGCAAGATCTGGGAAATTTCACTAGACTACAGTTTCATGGGGGCATCGAAGCATGTAATGTCCATTGGGGTACGAGGCACATTCAGTATATCGGAGACGTCACCTTATTTTGGAGTAGGACCCGGCATGACGCTGCTACGTTTACCGTGGATGTAGCTGTTCACTTGGAGTTTTGTATGCCTCATGGGGAGTTTTGGGATGATCATAGAGCTACCTCTAAGGAGGACTCTGTGGAGTCGACTGCTCGGACTTCCATTCGTAGTGGCATGCCTCGACTGGGGGTTTTTTCTAATAGGGATCCCGAAGGGGATTTGGTGGAAGAACGGGTATAGGACCCTACTCTTCAAGTGTTTGGACTTAGACTAGGCTCAATCTTTATACGGTAGTTAGATGTGTTCCTTAGAATATGTAAGTTTTATGTTTTTGGAACAAGTATAATGTATTCATGTTTGTAGTAAACTTTGTTTTATGAAAAGTCTTTTATTCAGTGCTTATAACTCAATTTTCTCTATTTCGGTAATTTTATGTGTCATTCATTTAAAAAGGGATTTTGAAACTTATATTTTATAATGTCAATTATTTCATAGTTTGAGTAAGGTTTTAATTCCATTAGAAAGGAGTTAGTATGAAACGTAACGCCCTTTTTCTTATAGAAGGGGGTGTTACACTTATAATATTGTAAGTTGATGACTAGCAGTTACGGATATTTAAGGATATATATCCTCTATATAAATCTAGTAATCTTGATACTATGGCCCAACATCGCTCAATGTGCATGACTCTAAAGTTCGGACTGCCTTCAAGGCCTTGGCTACATCGTCCAGGGTTTAGTCCAGTTATACGTGTGTCAGGTTGATGCAACTGGACGGGATCCCAAATCATGGTCCAAAACAGTTGCCCCCAACTTGGCGCTTGGAAGGACAGCCAAGTGTCAAGTTTCAACAGGATCACCCAGGCATGCGATTAACATAAGAGTCCAAAAAATTAACATCGGATCCGAAACGTTTTATGCGAAATGCTGGTGTCTGTGGCATGCTATTACGTTCCTCAAGTTCATTGCCCCTAAGTATTAATTCTCTGCATTCCCTTCTATGCAAACTCTGAATTCAATCTCTGAAACTGTAGGTGGTAACAGTCTGCGATTCTCTGGGAAACTGTTGCTTTGACTTTATTGGGAATTAAATATCTTTTAAAGAGGATTTCAGTTTTGTACTATTTCCAAGCTGCCCGCTACTCCCGTGACTTATAAGAAACAGAGAGCATTTGATGCAACTACCATCATGGGATCATTTCACCTTTTGATGAACTAATCAGAGTGCTTCATTATCTCTATAAATAGGGAATGTTTGCACTAAGTTGGTATTCCCTTGTACCCTTTTTGCCTTGTAGTTCCATGTGAGGATGTTTCTCTTTGAAATAATAGTTCTTTCACTTTTTGCAATTGCGCTGAGGGTTTCATCCCCTGCAAAGATTATCCTCTTGCTTTGTCCAAAATTTTTAAAGGTGTTTCACTTCCTGCAAACAACCTCTTCTTTTGTGAGAGCCTTTCTTTCTTGGCATAATGTTAAGTTGTTATACATTTAGGGAGGCGAAAGCCTTTCTCTTCTGGTGTACACGGGGGTGTCTGATCCAACCTGTTATCAGGATGGAATAATGCTTCCATCTACTAATGCATAGAGACATTGGAGGGCACTCTGTCCCTCTTCCTCCTTCCTTCCTGAGTGATTTGGAGGCACCAGGCTGATTTTCTTCATAATGCAGTTGGATATGCAAGAATGCCACCCTTTTGGAAGGGAAAATCATCTTGAAGCAACTTAGGGTGATCTGCTTTCACGGACTTGCATTTTGGGTGGTTATCGGCCTTTTATTGTCACTATGAAGGAAGTAAGGAAGAAGAAATGGAAAGGAGTGGCTTCAATCTGTTCCAGTGAATAGAATGGAGGAATTGTGGATGTGATAATGCAACTGGCTGCCTCAGCGGCGATGTTGGTTCTGTCCTTAAGCTCTCTTACAGACACTATTTTCACTTTCCTTTTAGTGTACTTTTTCTTCTTTTTCGTGGAGGTTGATGATGTATGGAATGAAATTATCAATAAAACTATACTTTTTTGAATTCTATCTTGTATCTCTGATTTTTCTTTTCTACTTTCCTCTTTTCATTATTTGGGGTAAGTCTAACACTTACCCTATAGCTATACTAAGTTGCCCCTAGCTCGGCCTTTGGTTGTTGGTATAACGAAATGGCGAGTTTTAGCTCTTACCCTAGGGTTCGTGTCCCTCATAAGGTGAAGAGTTTTACCATAGCCTCTCGAAGTGAACCGACTTTTCTTGGGGATACCGTAGTCTGGGTTAGCATTTCACAGTTGTAATGAACATTATGGAAGCAAATGGGGTGCGTGGAAAACTATCGCACTCTATGGTAGATTTCTGGAGTCGGTTTGCTGTAGTTCCTGATCCCGAGTCTTTGAAGACTTCAGCCTCGCATATCAATCAGGCCCTTATTGATTTAATGACTCCTTAATCAACTGAGGTCTACCGCTATATTCCATAATCTGTGGAAGATTTCTAAGATAAGTTGATAAACTCTACTGAGGTTGCATGTCTCTTGGCCTTATGCACAATCGTCCTCTCAATTGGCATGACAGCTGTGAAGGCCACACGATGCACTTTGATTGAGTAGACGTGCATAGCGCCCTACGAACCATAATGAGCATCTTTCAAACTTGGATTGTCAGGACCGAATTGTTCCCTAACCGTATGACCCCTATAAATAGGGGTTTAGGATCGTTTTACTATGCATTTCACTGTTTCTTTCTCCAAATCGGTGGTTTGAGGTGATTTCTCGACAATTTCTTACTGTGGTGGAGAGCAGTTCCAGCGTTTCTTCCAACACTTTGAAGTTTTAGTAATCTGGTTTTGCCTCATTTTCTTCAAGGTACTTACTTTCCCTCTAACTTGTCCATGTCTATTTCATCTTGTGGGTAGTTGTGTACCCTTTTGATGGAGTGTACTTCCCCCTTATTCTTTTGTGAGTAAGGGGTTGGAATGTTATTTCCTTCCCTTTCAACGATGTTGCCCTATGGAGCACCTCTTCCCTCGCACTCCATGCAGCAGAGGTGTCCTTCTGAGGCTTGGGCTTAGGAGGGTGTGGAGGCCAGTGCATAGTTGTGAACAGTCCTCTCTATTTGCCCACTTCCACGTCTAAATCTTGAAGTTTAACTGATTCTGACCACCGGCCTCTATGTGTTTCCAGGAACTCAAATGGTTAGGAGAAGAGCAGCTAGGCTTGAAGAGCCGGTTCCAATTACTACCCCAGTCCTAAAAGGAGGAGAGCCAGTAGAACAAGAAGCAGCCATGGAGAATGTAATCCGCCTTCGCCGTGGTCCGAGATTGGTGTACCCCTGGGTTGCGGATGATGCCTATAATTGGATATCCCATTTTCAACCGAGAGAACTCCTCAATGAGCTTAAGAGTTATCTGGTGCTGACCGAGGGGAAAAATGGAGACCACGAGTTTCAAATCTAGTCCTCAAAAAATGAAAGGGTGTGTTCTACTTATCAGGCGGGGAAGCACTTCACATACATGTACGAAGACTTTTTTGTAGATTTGGACTCCGGCTTCCTTTCAACAACTTCCACATTGCCATCCTCTGGACTTTAAGCACTACTTCGACCTAAATTCACCCTAATGGTTAAACATCCTGGCCTTCGAAAGGATATGCCAGTTGGTCGGATTGCGATGCTCAAATAGAGCACTTTTCTATTTCCATACCCAATACTCTGGTAATGGTGCCAGGGCCCCTCAAAAAACCTGGCTCTCTATTCGATCGTAGCAAGGTTGGAAGGTCTTCCACCCCTACCTAGAGAGTTACAAAGATTTCAAAGAGAAGTTTTTTAAGTTAATGGCGGCTCATGGCATGCATCCCTTTTGGTTAGGCGGCAGCGGGGAACCAACATTTAGCTTATACTGGAACCCAGGGGCATGGAGTATTCCTACTCAATCATTCAAAAGGGAAGCAATTCATTTGAATGATGAGGAGCTTGAATACGTTGATTTCTTTGAAATGTGGGTTGAGGAGATCGGTTTGATTCGACCTAAAGATATATTATACACCCCGAATGATGAAACTTTTTGGGCTATGCTAGGTAGTTTAGACCGTCGTCCAAATGTTAATTTGCATGCTTAACATTTTTCATAATACCTCGTAGCAACATTATAACTCTGATCCTCTGTTACTTTTGCAGGAAGTTTAGCCGAGATGTCAATTAGGAATGCCTTAGAAATTGTTGAAGCCTTCAAGGCCAGGAATGCACCCAAGCCATTGGATCCTCCAGCAGATGCTGTTATAGCTCGTTTGCCCCACCAATTGAAGTCTCGATGATGGATAGGGAGCCTATTCAGGTGGAGCACTCTCCCCAGTCTATCAAGACACGTAAGAGAAAAGCAGTCGAGGATGGTACATCGAATGGCTAGGGTAAGAGGATGGTGGTTGATGAAGTCACCGGTCTGATCAGTTTATACCATGAAGAATAGGACCCCCGGGAGTTCATCAATTACAACCTCTTAGATGAGCAAGTTGCAAACCACCTTGCCCTTCGTAGCACGAAGGATACTTTTGACTACAGTCTTTATCAGATCTTGATTAAGAATAGTGTCTCGGGTTAGGATCATTGGTGTGTTGCATCGGTCAAACCTACAATCCAGAAGAGCTACCAATTGCCCCATGTAGGCAACCCGCACCCCGATGCCCCCAAGGTCAACAAGTGACTTACACTACGCATATCGCACCCACTCAAGAGGTATATTCTCTCCTAAGCAAATAGCCTCATACAGTCCATCAGACCTTTCCAATGCATGTAAAATGCACCATACTCAATTCAATTTTACCAGCTCATATTCAGGGTTCATTCATTGGTTTAACAGTATCATTACTTTATTTTCATCGCGTAATCATATTTTCGCGTCTTCTCAATCGTGCAACATTTCAGTCGCATTTTCAAATTGCGTATTGATTTTTCAATACTTTCTCAATCGCGTAGAATATTTCTAACATATTTTAAATCAAAAATATGAATTTTCTCATTTAATACCAAAAATTGACTTATTTTCAATATTTGCATAATAGTCCCTCTATAACATAATATTTACGTTATAGTCTTCATTTAAATAATATTTTCATAAATAGTCCCTCATAAATTAATATTTATGAGATAGTCCCTCTTTTAGAAAATATTTACAATATAGTCCCTCTTTAGAAAATAATTGCAATATAGCCCCTCTACAAGTAATAATTACAATATAACCCCTCTAAAAATCAATATTTCTACTATTTCTTAGAAAATGGTAATTCTTCGTTTTACTTACGATTTTACAGCTCAAATTTTTCTAACGCGCTTCAAAACCCATAGGGTGAGCTATACGTTAGAAAACTTCAAGTATTGACATCTATTTTCATAGCCAATTATTTAGTTACTTCATTTTGTTTTCTAAAAAGTATTTTGCTTGCTACTGAATTCAAACTCTTCAAAAAATGCTTTCCTTCTGAATTAAACCTTTAAATCTACACTTAATAAAATAATTTAGTTCTACATTATGAAAAATGACATGTTGGCCAAATTTTCATTCTTGCTTTAAAACTCATTGTAATTCATTTTTCTAACACTTTAAATCCTTGTAAAACACCTTAATTCATTTTAGTGTCATGGAACCTTTAATCTTCAATTTGAAATCATTATTTAGGACTCTTGGTCCTCTTGAACCTAGTGAGGCCGTGTGCCTCTAAGCTCTTTGGAGCTCTCATATGATCTTTCCAACATGTTATTCACATCCTAAATTACACATACATTTTCATGCTTCCAAAATTATACATACAAGCATTTTATCAAAACTATAATCATACTATCACACATGCAATCACAAACACAAAATTATAAACAACACAATCACAATCAAAGAAGCATTAAACAATAAGTGAATAAACCCTTATAGGTTTATCACCATACACAACCATCTCCTCACCACCAACACTTGGTTAGTGAGGTTAAATCTCCCTCTTACCTCTTGAAGACAAGATCTTCAAACTCCTCCTATTTCACTTGATTTCATATGAACCCAAACAAAAATCCTAAAATTCTTAAACAATTACCAAAGTTACAAATAAGGCTTAATAATAAAGAACCATGGAACAATCATGGTCTAGAAAATCAAAAACTCAACTTAGAACCATAAAATCAAAAGTTTACCTTTAGGGAAGTAACTCAAAGCTTGAATTTTGATGTAGAAGGAGTAGGATTTTGACAAAATTTTCTAAATGAAAAGTGTTTAGAAGGTGGTTTAGGTTTAAGAAATGTAGAGAAGAAAAAATTATAGAAGATGGGAGGTGATTTTGGGTGATAGGGCCGAAACTCCAAGGAGAAAAGAAAGGAAAAAGTGTTCTTGTGTTCTTGGGATTTTTGAGAGAAAATGAATGCTTAACTTTTAGGTGAGAGAAAATGAAATTTGAGAGTGAATTGTGAAGGGTGCAGCCGTGTGAGTAGTGTAGGGAAATTAGGAGATATACTTGAAAATAAATATCACATTTTTGTTCACATTAAGCATCACATGGCCTATGTCATCTCAAGGTCACCAAAGTGTCATATAGATGAACCTAGAACATTATAGAACATGGTAGAAATGGCCCTCTTGGCCATGGAACTCTAGGAAAATTAGTGACTAGGTTTGACTTCAATTAAAGCTTAATTACATACTAATTATATGGCAAGTTAATTAGGTTAGGTTACTTAGTTACAATTTAGACTATTTAAAGTAACTTAGTTAATTATCCTAGTTAATTAACAATTAGTCCAACCACTTTTATTGACCATTTTCTATTGGTCTAGAGAAAGTCTAACCACTTTTATTGACCCAATCCTATTGGTTCATTTTAAATTAGGTTATGAAAAATATTCTAAATCCATTTTTGTTAAATAAATTATACCAGGTCCAATTATTTATAGCAGGAGCTGTTATAAATAAAACAGTAGATTATTTTTCATGAAATATTTTTATTTCACAAATAAATTCTAAAAATTAAAAGATTCTTTTCTATGTCTCTTAGATTTAGGTTTAGTAAGATCCCCCGTCTCCAAATAATTTAAATAAGATTTTCCTTGGCCCGAAAATTATTATTTTCCTAACCCGGAGGAAATCACACAAAATAATAAAAAATAGTCTTGGAACAGTCAAATTATTTTTGTGTAACATAGAAAACATAAAATAATGGAATTCAGTCATTTCTGTAACATAGACAGAATTTGGGGTGTTACAGAAATTACCTTAATCAAATTAGAAATTAAACCCAAATAATTAGGAAAACAAGATCCCCCATAGCCCTAGCTATGAGTTTAGCTACTCATGTTCAATACAAACAAACTCATATCAAAATACAAACCCATGGAAAGAAAACCCAAAGAAAGGGAAAAACTAGAGGGAAAGGGAAATCAAAACCCCTTTTACGGTGATTATAATCTTCAAGCCTTCAAGAATCGAATCCTCCCTTCAAAGTCATCCTCCAAAGTCTGCTGCCACGAAACTACTCTCTCAGGATTAGGGATTTTTTGAGTGATGTGCAAAGTGTGTTCAATTTGGCATAAATTCTTCTATTTATTGAAATTCACATCTGCTGTTACGCAACCAGCGCATAGGCGCTGACTTCTGGGTGCTTAGGCGTTGAGCACTTAAACCAGGATGCACGCTATTACGCGTTGCGCTCTCAGGCTCTCCTCCCCAAGGCTCAGGCGTTGGGGCACTGAATCACCACTGCTGCATACGCTTTGTGTAACATCCTGAATTTAATGACCATAGTATAATCTGCATTATACTACAGTGATTAGATCCAAGAATGCTACCTACTACAACTAAGCTTTTTCCAATATAATTATTATGCAAATATAGAAAATATGAGCCACGAATGAATATATTTATTACACAACACTGGTATTTTTCATAAATATATTACATACATAATTACAAAAAGAAACTATAAGCTACACTAAGCTAAGGGTGTGTTTGGGATAGCTGCAAAAATTTGATTATGCTTAGTAATCGATTATTGTATAAAAGCTTTTTGTTATAATCGATTATAATTGATTTATTTTTATGTTTGGATGTATTAGCTGTAAAGCAATTTTAAGTTAATCTAATTCGTTTGGATGATATAAAAAAGAATCACTTTTATGCATTAAATTACTAAAATAGGTATAGAATGATTAAAAAAAATATTTGATTAAGGATAAAATGGTATTTACATATCAAAATGTAAGAAATAATCTATAAGCTAAAATCATAAGCTTCAAACTTCAGCATTATAAAAATCAGCTTTAAAAAGCTTTTATTTTACATTAAATTTCGTGTAAAATCTGAAGCTAATTTTACCAAACATGATTAAACACTGTTACAACAGCTTTTTTCCCAAAAAAAGCTAAGCAGAATTGATACCAAACATGCACTAAGTCTTCCAGCTCCTTCTTTGTCTTCACTTTCCATATGTCGTCCTCCCTGGAACCATCATGGAAACACACACACATGGGGTGAGAATTATACATTCTTAGTAGTAAAATCCATAAAACATGTCATCATAATAGTTCCAGCCATTTCGGGGAAAAACACTTTTAGTTCTCAAAACTTATAAATAAACACACTTGAAAGGTGGCAAAAGCCAAAATCATTTCCTTTCTCTTCCAGAAATGGAATCCTAATTTTATAAGTTTGTATAAAATCTCATTTTCACAAATTATAACTCACAGATCAACATTTCAAAGAATAGCAATTGCCCATACAATTGTGTTAGGGTCAAAACGTGTTTGCCCATTTGCTAACCGCAAGTGCACGGGTCGCACAAGTAATAAAATGATGAGTACAGATATCGTTCCCACGAGGATAATTTTATTTCCAATGCTAAGTATTAAACGATAGCTCACCTAATTCTATTCAAGAACATAAAAATGGATAAAAGTAAAGAAAGTAAAGACATAAAGCAATAATGATAAATGGTTAGAGTTTAGGGAAAACCTCCTTCACCCTTTACATCAACTAACAACAAGCAATCCTCCTCATAAATATGAATGCAATGATTAGGTTAGCTTGAGAATCTACATTAGCTAAACGCCTATGTCTAGGTCATCCAACCATGGTGTCATTTGCCTAACTCTCTAAGTGTCCTTGAGAGCTAACACAAAATCCACTCTTTAAGGTCTATTCTCAAACACATGCTATGCATGGCTAATAGGTATATGTCTATCCCATTAGCGAATCAACTCATCCCACCATTGGAATAGAATCGAACATGCATCAACCATACATATGATCTCAAACCCAAATCCCTATGTCTAGGTTCATTAGATTTTATCAAATCACTCAAATGTTGGCCAAACACTCAAGAGCATTAAGCACAATATGATTAAACAAAATCAAAGATCCACACAAACTCAGAGAAGAACAAATCATTAATATTAATAAAAGGATTCAACGTCATCCCTAAATAAAGCTCAGCTATACAATGAACATGAGAACAAATTACAAAATACATGTTCAAGAAATGAGGAAGAGAAAAGAGAAAAGAGAGAAGGAGAAAGCTTATGGATTTCGCCATTGAAGCTTGGATCCTCCTCCAATGGAAAGAGGGCTCCATCCTTAGCTCCCCAAGCTCCATCTCCACTTCCAATGGAGCTCTAGCCGCAGCCTCTAACCCAGAAAACTAAAAACCTAAAACCTAAAAGAGAGAAACTGAGAGAGAGAGAAAGGGTGCGTGAAAAATAGAATAAATAGGCTCAGCTCGTCGACGCGCACCGCGGCGTGGACATTCCCACGCCTTGGCGTGGAGCTGTCTGTCCTGTCAGTATATGGCTGGCTGAGCCCATCACGCCGCGGCGTACACATTTTTGCGCCGCGGCGTGGAACTCTGGAATGCTTCCTTGGCTTTTTTCCTCCAATGCTAGGCCTTGGCTTGCATCAATTTGTCTCTTTTGAACTATTCCTACATTAGAGAAAGTACCAAATTAAATATAATTACAAATCTACTTAATCAATTAACAAATATGCATAAATTGCTCAAAAACATAAAGGAAGGTATCCAAATGACATTTCACAAATATAAGCATAAAACCTTCCAAATATACATAAGAACAAGGACTAAGCATGCCGTGAAGCACAATTATGGGGCATAAATAACTACACTTCATGGAGTTATCAAATTGCCATGTATGATTATGTTATGATTAGCAACCGCCCATATAGTTGCCATGCACATGCTTAGTGATGCCTTATGTTCATGTCTATGCAATAACCTAAAATGAATGTGGATAATGTCATGATTCCTTAGACTTAGCAAAGAAACTCATCTTCAGTCCCTCAGGAAATGTATGGTATGCATGAGCCTTGAATAGAACAAAGGAACCCGGTTCCACAAGTCCTGAACAAGCACTAGAACCCAGTTCCAGTCATTTCACAGGGTGTGAGGGAATAAACCATCCTTAGCTCATCACTATGATATGGAAAGAATGTTACCTCTTCACTTACAATCATGTATGATCACCCAAAACACATGAATATGGAAAACAATGATGCTAATTACTACAATAACTAATTGGTTTACAATCTATAATCATTAATAATGAGGACTTCACCCTCATCAACATAACTATGAGACACAATGTTGCTAATTAAGACTAACTAGCATACCAATTGATTTACATTCATAATCATTAACAATGAGGACTCTATCGTCAGCAACATAGTTATGAGATACAATGATGCCAATTAAAACTAACTAGCATGCCAATTGATTTACACTCATAACCACATGTGTGAATTACAATGATATCAATTACTACACAGATAGCATACCAATTAATTTACATCAATTATCTCAAAATTGGATCACAATGATGCTAAATATCTCCATAATTGACATACCAATTGTTTTACATTCACCATACAACACATCATTAAATACGTCTATTAGAGTCTCAACACTCATAAAAAGGCATATAATAAGGGTCCACACAAGTTAAGCACTTCATTTCCATTAAATAAGAAAACTGCTCTCAAAAACTGAAATGGCCACCTAGACGCTCTCCCTTGGGTGCTTAGGCGTTCAGGCGGCAGACAATCTTCCCTGCATTTTTCTGTAATGGGTGCTCATATGGATAAATGACCCTGGTATGTTTTAATTAATGACTAACTTCATATGATTATTGCTTTGATTCACTAACTACTTGTCAAGCTTGACTTTTTCAATGAGATTTAATGGAGCAAGAAAAGTGGATGCAAAGGATCATGGAGCAAAGCATTTCAATGCAAGGATCATGAAGGAAAACTTAAAGAAGAAGCATCATGAAGAAGGAATTCAAAGAAGATCATTACGAACCTTTTTGTAAAGAAAAGAGTTAGTATAATTCTTTGATTAAGCTCTCTAAAATAAATAAAATAAGTAAAAATGGTTTTCAAAAGTAAAAATAATCTAAGAATGAAAAAGGTTAATTATTAATAAGTTTGTACATCTATGTGTACATCAATGTACTTTCAGTTAATTAACTAACTTTTAATGAAAACCTCAGTGTACATCTATGTATAAGTGTTATACATCTATGTATACATCGATTGATTCTGGACGTACTTGGTCAATATGCATTTTTTGCATCTATACATCGATTGGTACATCGATGCATAAGCCAAAACAGAAGCAAGGAGTTTTTAAAATAGTCATACAATCGATTAGGTAATCAATGCATAAACTTCTGGGCTGAAATTGAAAGTGTTTTTCAAGAACAACATTGATGTATTAATGTGTGTATCACTCAAGATCAAGAACATCTAAGAACACAATTGATTAGGCAATCGATGTACACACATTGTAAGAAGTAAAATTTTTGTTTAATACATCTATGTACTAATCGATTGACTGATAACAGAATTCTTTTTATCAGTTTGTTTTGATCTTAACTGACTTGTAAAGTGTGTCCAATGAATCTATTTTGAGATATACCTATATAAGGACATTGGCAAACACTTTATAAAAAAAACTCATTCAAAACTTGAGATCAAACACACAAATACTGAGAGAGCTTCTCATTGAAAATCTGAGTATTTTTCTGTAGAGCTTCAATTTGTAATATCTAATTTCTTAGAATCTGATTCAATCTTTTTATATTGTAAAAGAGAGATAAGAGAGAAGGTTTTCTCACTAATTAAATCAAGAGTAGAAGGGACTCTTGATATTGTGCAAGCGTAGAAGGAACTCTTGTGGGAATTGCAAGATTGCATTGACTGGAAAAGCTGTCATTTAGGTAGAAGGAGCCAAGAAGTGAATCTTGTGTAAAGAATCTTGTAAATTGATTTTTAATAGTGGACCAAACTCACAGTTTTGTGGGGACTGGATGTAGGTTACCAAAGGAGGTAGCTGAACCAGGATAAATCTCGGTTTGCAATTTTCTCTATCCCTTAACTCTTTATTTGCTTTATTTTTGAATGTATGAATTAAGCAATATGTTAAGGATGCTTGTATGATTTGATTAGTTTTGATCTTGTTCATATCTGAAATCAATCTTATTGTTAATAGTTCTTTATAAGTTTCAAGTATTGATAGAAATATATCTTGCAAAAACACATTTTGATTTGTTGGTTGACAAAATCTTTTTCATAGTTATAGAAAAGAATCAGTTTTTGCAAAAAGGGGAAAAGTTTCAAAAAGTTATCATACTCAATTCAACCCCCCCTTCTTGAGTATTACGAAGCCACAACCAACAAGTGGTATTAGAGCTTTTACTCTTGTGTAAAGCTTAACAGCTTAAGAGGATGGCTTCAAATGACATCTTGGGAGAAGGGGCTTCCTTGACAAGACCCCCTGCTTTCAATAGTACTGCCTATATGTATTGGAAAGAAAGGATGTTAATATTCCTTGAGGCTAGTGGTATTGATGTATTAGATGCTATTGAGAATGGTCCATACATTCCTCACACTCTTGATGAAAATGGCACCAAGAAAGATAAACCTAGAAGTGAATGGGATGATGATGACAAAAAGAGAGTAGGTTATAATGCTAAAGCTAAGAATATTATAACTGCTACCTTGAGTTATGATGAATTTTTCAGGGTTTCAAATTGTAAGACAGCTAAGCAAATGTGGGATACACTACAAATTACTCATGAAGGAACCAGTGATGTAAAGAGAGCAAGAATGAATTCACTCATGCACGAGTATGAACTCTTTCACATGAAGAATGGTGAAGACATCAATGATATGCAAAGGAGGTTCACTCACATAGTGAATCAGCTGAATGGACTTGGAAAAAGCATTTCAGATGAGTAACAAATCAACAAGATTATAACATGTTTGACAAGAGAATGGCAACCAAAGATTACTGCTATAGCTGAATTAAAAGACTTAGCAACTATGAATATTGCTACACTATTTGGAAAACTTAAAGAGCACGAGATGGAGTTGCATAGATTGAATAACCATGAAGAGAATGAGAAAAAGAAAAGAGGCTTATCACTTAAAGCACATGTCTCCAAAGAAAATTTTGACAGTGATGAAGATGAAGAAGTTGAAGAAAATGATGAATCTGAAGAGGATATGGGACTGCTAGTTAAAAAGTTTAAGAGATTCCTCGAAAAGAAGAAAACCTTCAACAAAAGGCCCTCAAACTTCTTTTTAAAGAAGAACACTTCAAAAGCTGAAAGTTCAACATCAAATGTGAAGTGCTATGAATGTGGCAAACCTGGACATTACAAGAATGAGTGTCCCAAACTTCAAAAGAAGGACAAGCATGACAATTATGAGTCCAAGGACAAGAAGAATAAAAAGCTAAGAAGAGCATATATAACCTGGGAGGAGAATGACATAGATTCCTCTAAAGATTTTGAGGAAGAAGAGGCCAATCTTTGTCTCATGACTAACCATCAAAGTGACAATGAAGATGAGGTAAATGAAATCCCCCTACTTATGATGAACTACAAGATGCCTTTGATGAATTGCATAGTGAATATCTGAAAATTGCTAAGCAATTAATGTCATATAGGAAAGTTATTACTAAACAATGTAGTGATTATGCATTTCTTCAAATTAAGATTAAAGAATTAGAAGCTAAGAACAATAAGCTAAGTGCATCTAGTTCTACATGTTTTAATTGCATTATTCTGGAAAAAGAAGTGGAAGAACTGAAAACCACTCTATCTAAATTTACAATGGGAAGAGATAATCTAAATGCTATATTAGGATAGCAAAAAGGAGCATATGACAAAGCTGGAATAGGCTATAAACCAGCATTGCATGAAAAGGTTTTTAAGAAACTCTTTGTTGCACCTAAATCCTCTATTAGTACTTTTGTTAAATGTTTCTATTGTGCAAGAAAAGGACATACAGCTTCTACATGCTATCTTAGAAATCTTTCAAGGATTAGTGTTAAACATATTTGGGTTCCCAAGGGAAAATATGTTATGACTAACACTAAAGGACCCAACAAAATTTGGGTAACTAAGACAAATGCTTAGAATCTGTTTTGTAGGTGTGTTTGAGTGCCAAAAGTACAAATTGGTATCTTGATAGTGGCTGCTTCAAACATATGACTGGAGATATCACAAGGTTCTCATCCTTCACTCCCAAACAAGGTGGAAGTGTCACCTATGGTGATAACAATAAAGGAAGGATCTTAGGAGTTGGAACAATTGGAAGAAGCACAACTACCAAGATAAAAGATGTACTATATGTGGAAGGGCTCAAGCACAATTTACTAAGAATTAGCCAACTATGTGATAAAGGTTATAAGGTATTCTTTAACTCTAGTAGTTGCATTAGAGAAAACAAGTATGATAGTAATGCAAGGCTGATAGGTAATTGATTAAATAACATATACATGATAGATTTAGAGAGTATTTTTGCTAGTGATGTATGTTGTTTAATATCTAAGGAAGAGGAGAATTGACTATGGCATAGAAGAATATGACATATTCATATGGATCATCTAAACAAACTCATTTCTAAAGAATTGGTAATTGGACTTCCTAAAATCAAGTTCTCAAAAGATGGTTTATGTGATGCATGCCAAAAGATCAAGCAAACTAAAGTATCTTTTAAGGCTAAGAATATAGTTTCAACTGAAAGACCTTTACAACTACTGTACATAGACTTATTTGGACCCTCTAGGACCAAAAGTTTTGGAGGAAATTTGTATGCATTAGTTATAATTGATGATTACTCTAGATTTACATGGACCTTCTTCTTAGCATATAAGAATGAAGCTTTTATAACTTTTAAGAAAATGGCTAAGTTGGTAAAAAATGAAAAAGGCATGAAAATATCTTCTATAAGGAGTGATCATGGTGTAGAATTTCAAAATGAAGAATTTGATAATTTCTGTGAAGAGTTGGGAATTCAACATAATTTCTCTACTCCAAGAACTCCACAACAAAATGGAGTTGTGGAAAGGAAAAACAGATCTTTAGAAGAAATAGCAAGAACTATGTTGAATGACTTAAACATGCCAAAATATTTTTGGGCAGATGCTGTAAACACAGCTTGCTACTTAATGAATAGAGTCTTGATAAGACCAGTTTTGAAAAAGACTCCATATGAACTCTATAAAGGTAGAAAACCAAATGTTTCACATTTCCATGTCTTTAGTTGTAAGTGTTTTGTACTAAATAATGGAAAGGACAATCTAGGAAAGTTTGATCCTAAAGCTGATGAAGGAATCTTTTTAGGCTATTCATCATTTAGTAAAACTTTTAGAATTTTCAATAAAAGAACACAAACAATTGAAGAATTTGTACATGTTACATTTGATGAAACTAACCCCAAAAGGTTGAAAAAGGAATTTGTTGATGACGTTGTAAAAACTTTAGAAGAGATTCACCTTGAGGAAAAGCAGGACAATGCCAAAGTGGATAAAATAGTGGAAACTCCAGGAGAGGCTAAACATGAAGATCTACCTAAAGAATGGAAGACCGCAAGGAATCACCCTCTAGACAACATAATTGGTGAAATATCCAAAGGGGTAACCACTAGACATTCCTTAAGAAATGCATGCAATAATATGGCTTTTATATTATAAGTTGAACCTAAAATTATAGATGAAGCAATTAGTGATGAAAACTGGACTATGGCAATGTAAGAAGAACTTAATCTATTTGAAAGAAATAAAATTTGGAAACTTGTTCCAAAACCCAAGGATAAACAAATAATTAGTACAAAATGGGTGTTTAGGAATAAGCTTGATGAAAATGGTATTATAGTAAGGAATAAAGCTAGATTAGTAGGCAAAGATTTTAATCAAGAAGAAGGAATTGACTATGATGAAACATATGCACCTGTGGCTAGATTAGAAGCTATTAGAATGTTGTTAGCATATGCATGTATCATGAATTTTAAATTGTATCAAATGGATGTTAATAGTGCATTCCTAAATGGATATATACAAGAAGAAGTGTATGTAGGTCAACCTCCTGGATTTGAAATAAATGAATTTCCTAATCATGTGTATAAACTCACTAAAGTCTTGTATAGACTTAAACAAGCTCCAAGAGCTTGGTATGAAAGGCAAAGTAACTTCTTACTTCAAAAGGGATTTATACGAGGAAAAGTTGACACAACACTATTCACTAAAAGAAAAGCACAAAACATACTACTTGTTCAAATTTATGTTGATAATATTATATTTGGTTCTACTAATGAATCTTTGTGTAAGGAATTTTCCAAACTAATGCAAAACGAGTTTGAAATGTCTATGATGGGAGAGCTTACATTCTTTCTTGGACTACAAATCAAATAATGTGATGATGGGACTTTCATAAGCCAAACTAAGTACTGGAAAGAACTATTGAAAAAGTTTAGAATGGAGAATGCAAAGGAAATGGCCACTCCAATGAGTCCATCATGTTACTTGGACAAAGATGAGAAAGGTAAATCAGTAGATGTTTCCAAGTACAGATGTATGATTAGTTTCTTACTCTATCTAACTGCAAGTAGACTTGATATAATGTTCAGTGTTTGTATGTATGCTAGATACCAATCTAATCCTAAGGAATCACACTTAACTACTTTAAAAAGAATCATGAAATACTTATTAAGAACTAAAGAAATAGAATTATGGTATGCTAAAGGATCAACATGTAACTTAGTAGGATATTCTGATTTTGACTTTGCTGAATGCAAGTTAGATAGGAAAAGTACTAGTGGAACTTGCCATCTTCTAGGAAACTCATTAGTTTCTTAGTTTAGTAAGAAACAAACAAGTGTGGCTTTATCAACTGCTGAAGCAGAATATGTTGCAGCAGGAAGTTATTGTGCGCAAATTCTTTAGATGAAGCAACAACTTATTGACTATGGTGTTCTCTTAGAGAAAGTTCTAATCAAATGTGATAATACTAGTGCTATAAATCTCACTAAGAATCCTATAATGCATTCAAGAACCAAACACATTGAGATAAGACATCATTTCATAAGGGATCATATTCAAAGTAGAGATATAATCATTGAATATATTGATACATCTAAGCAATTAGCTGATATTTTTACTAAACCATTGGCTAAAAAAAGCTTTTTCTACATAAGAAGAGAATTAGGAATAATTGATCCTACCTATGCATGATGTTTCGAATGTTGAATGCATGATAATTTGATGATTGATGTTTGTACATTGATTAAACAATCGATTATTTTGATCAAATAGGTACAGGATATCAAATACATCGATTAACACATCGATTGATCTACTATGAAAATATGAAAATTCTAATTTGATCTCCTATACATCGATTATCACATCGATTGAATTACTAATCTAAGATGTATTACTCATAGTAAGTGCCTATGCATTGATTGATACATCGATTATAAATGGATTAAAAGTATGATCCTATGTATACATCGATTGTAACATTGATTGAGTGATAGTTCTAAAATTTAGCACTCACTGACTTGTGATTACCATGTGACATTAAAGATGAATTTTGATGATAACAAACATGGAGATGATGAGAAAACCAAGTCCAAGATCTTCAAGATTAGCTTTAGGACATAGGATCTTTCTTGTACAGAGCTTTTATAGGATATCTCAGTGTTTGACTCAAAAGATCTAAGAACATGTTTTTCTACAAACTAAATTAAACTTTTAATATGGCTTTGAAAATCAAAGAGTTTGTAAAGCTTTATAAATCACCTGATCAGTTTTCTAAAAGTGTTTTAGATAACTTGGAACAGAGTTATTCGAATAACCTTGTAGGTATTCGAATACAATCCCTCTAAAAATGCTTTTAGAAACGTGTTTTAAACAGTGGTATTCGAATACCTCCTTGTGGTATTTGAATAACCTGCCTCTAAACTATTTTATGAGGAAATGAAAACAGTGGTATTCGAATACCTCCTTATACTATTCGAATAACTTGTGTCTGAATTGTTTTTTATGAGAATTGGAACCAGTGGTATTCGAATACCCCATAATGGTATTCGAATAACCCACGAGACTCTATTTTGGTTTTTAAATTTATACGTAAACGGATTTGCATTTATTAGCGTATTAATTTCCTCAACGATCATTTTTGATCAAAGGCTCTATAAATAGAGACCTTGTCTCACTTCTGAAATACATGAAATTTATGAAATTATTTTGGTTGTGCTAAAATGTTGTTTACATAATTCTCTATTTTTCTCTGTGTTCTTTTGGTAAAATTCTGAGATATTCTTAGGGAGCTCTATAGTGCTTCAATTTGTATAATTTGCTCTGAGTGAGAGTTTCTCTTCATCTACTTCCTGCTATTTTGTATCGAGGGTGAGGTATCCCTCAAGGTTTGTATAAGGGTGAGGTATCCCTGCAGACTGAGACTTTAGCACAAGGGTAGAGTTTCCCTGTGTGTGAAAAGTGCTCTTTTGTGTAACGGTTGCAAGCATCTATTGAAGCTTGTATACATAGTGAAAAATCTCGGCTTTTGTTTCGAGGACTGGACGTTGACCACAAGTGGGTTAGTGGTCGAACCAGGATAAATACTGTACCTGCTTCTCTCTTCTCAATCTCTTTATTTTATGTAATTTTAATTTACTGCACATTTATTTTCTGCTGTCCTTTTTGTTTCTTTTCTTCTTCTCATTCCTTCTGTACATTTATTTATTAAGTTTTAATATTTGTTTATACTTTACAAAGAAGTTTTGTGAAAAGTTTTATACTCAATTCACCCTCCTCTTGAGTACTGGAAGCCACTTGGTAACAAGTGGTATCAGAGATAGACTCTTGTATAAAGAGCTTAGCAGTTTCAAGAGAATATGACTTCTTCAAATGATTTTTCAGAAGGATCTTCCATAAACCGACCATCCTTTTTCAATGGGGATGGTTATGCATATTGGAAGGAAAGAATGAAAATCTTCATCAAAGCTATTGATCTAGATATGTGAGATGCTGTCGAAAATGACACTTTTATACCTACACATGAGGTCGATGGGGTAAGGACCGAAACACCAAGAAATAAATGGTCTGATGAAGACAAAAGAAAAGTTCAACACAATTTGAAAGTAAAAAATATTATTACCACTGCTTTGGGATATGATGAGTTTTTTAGAATTTCAAATTGTAAAACTGCTAAAGAAATGTGGGACACTTTGCAAGTCACCCATGAGGGTACTAGTGAAGTAAAGAGGTCGAGAATCAATTCTCTAACTCGTGAATATGAATTATTTAGAATGAACCAAGGAGAGAGCATTCAAGAAATGCAAAAGAGGTTCACCCACATAGTTAATCATCTTGCATCTTTAGGTAAAAGTTTTTCTAACGAAGATTTGATTAACAAATTATTGAGATGTCTTAGCAGGATTTGGCAACCCAAGGTAACAGCTATATCAGAATCAAGGGATTTGTCGACAATGACTCTAGCTACCCTCTTTGGAAAACTTCATAAGCACGAACTGGAACTAAGCAGATTAAGTCAAAGCGAAGAAAATGATAAAAAGAAAAAGGGGATAGCACTCAAGGCCACTTCCTCATCAATCGACAATGATGATGAAGAAAATGAAGAAGGCTAAAAAAACATCAAGGTAAAAGAAGAAAATCTTAGTTTGTTAATTAAAAAATTTGGTAAATTTCTCAGGAAAAAGGGAACGCAAAGAAGACCTCCCTTCCCCCCGAAGAAGACTCATTACAAAAGTGAAGGAGCTTCATCAACTCCAACTTGCTATGAATGTGGCAAACCTGGTCACATGAAAATGGAGTGCCCAGTTTACCAAGAAAAGAAGGAGAAATTTGAAAAGAAGCCCTTCAAGGAAAGAAAAGGAAGAAAAGCCTATATAGCATGGGATGAAAACAACATGGATTCAACTGACAGCTCAGACAGCGAGGAAGCTCAACTATGTCTCATGGCCAAAGGAGAAGAAGAAGAAAGCGAAAATGAGGTAAGTTCTAATACTACTTTATTGCCTTCTTACGATGAGTTACAAGATGCCTTTGAAGAATTGCATGAAGAGTCTTTAAAATTCACAAAAATAATTTCTTCTTCTAAGAAAACAATCTCTTTTTTAGAAAATCAAATTCTTGTTTTAAAAAAAGAAATAGAAGAATTGAAAGTTTAAAATGAAACTTTGGGAATCATTGATACATGCACAAATCATTCTTCACATGCTTCTACATCTTCATCTTGTTCTTCATGTCATATGCTTGAAAAAGAAATTGAAGACTTAAAGAACACTCTTTCTAAATTCACCTTTGGAAGGGATAATTTAAATATTTTATTAGGAAGACAAAGAGTGGTTTTTCAAAAAGTGGGGATAGGTTATAACCTGAAAAATCAATAAAAATTTATAAAAAAATTTTTGTACATTCTAGTGTTTCAAGTAGTCCTTTTATTAAATGTTTTTACTGTGGAAAGAAAGAACATAGTGCATCAACATGTAATGTAAGGAAAAACATTAATACAAAAATTAGAACAAAAATGGTTTGGGTTCCCAAGGGTACTATACCCAAAACTGACACACAAGGACCCAAGAAAGTTTGGGTACCAAAGGTTAAAAACTAAACTTGTGTTGTAGGTGTGCTTGAAAGTCAAGAGTTCAAATTGGTATCTCGATAGCGGCTATTCCAAGCACATGACCGGGGATGACTCGAAATTCACCATGCTTATTCCCAAGAATCATGGACACGTTACTTATGGTGATAACAACAAAGGAAAAATTCTTGGAATCGGCAAAGTCGGTAAGAACCCTAACTCCTCTATTGAAAATGCGTTGCTTGTTGAAGGCTTGAAACATAACTTGCTTAGTATTAGCTTATTATGTGATAAAGGAAATAGGGTAATATTTGATTCAAATTGTTGCATAATTGAAGATAAAAATGATAAGCATGTTAAATTCATTGGTCATAGAGTAAACAACATCTATATGATTAGTCTTGATGATATATCTTCAAATGATGCGAAATGCCTTTTAAGTAAGAATGATGATTCATGGTTATGGCATAGGAGAATTGCACACATTCACATGGATCACTTAAAAAAGTTGGTCTCTAAAGAGCTAGTAATTAGACTACCTAAGCTTAATTTTGTAAAAGATAAATGATGTGATGCATGTCAAAAGGGTAAACAAATAAAGGTCTCTTTTAAAGCAAAAAATATAGTTTCAACTACTAGACCTTTACAACTTTTGCACATGGATCTATTTGGACCCTCTAGAACTATGAGTTTTGGTGGGAATTACTATGCTTTAGTGATTGTGGATGATTTTTCTAGGTTTACATGGACTTTATTTCTTGCAAATAAAAATGATGCATTTCTAGCTTTTAAAAGACTTGCCAAAGTTATTCAAAACGAAAAAAGTTTTCAAATCTCTTCTATAAGAAGTGATCATGGTGGCGAATTTGAAAACAATATTTTTGAAAATTACTGTGATGAACATGGCATTAATCATAATTTCTCTGCCCCTAGAACTCCGCAACAAAATAGAGTTGTAGAAAGAAAAAATCGTTCTTTAGAAGAAATGACGAGAACTATGCTTAATGAGGCTACTCTTCCTAAGTATTTTTGGGTGGATGTTATAAGTACAGCTTATTATGTAATGAACAGGGCCCTTATAAGGCCTATTTTAAAGAAAACCCCATATGAGTTATACAAGAGAAGAAAGTCAAATGTCTCACATTTTCATGTTTTTGGATGCAAATGTTTTGTTTTAAATAATGGAAAAGATAACTTAGGTAAGTTTGATGCTAAGTCTGATGAAGGTATATTTTTTGGTTATTCAAATCATAATAAAGCTTTTCGTATATATAATAAAAGAACTATGACTGTGGAAAAATCTATACATGTTGCATTTGATAAAACTGACCCAAATGGATCGAGAAAGGATATTGTTATTGATGATGTTACAGAAGTCTTAGCGGAAACACACTTGGATAGCAAGAAAAAAGAAATCAAGGAGCGAGAGGATAAACAAAGACAAAAAGATTCGCAAGCCTTGGAACTCCCCAAAGAATAGCGAACTTCAAAATATCATTCCCTTGATCAAATAATCGGTGATGTATCTAAAGGTATAAGTACTCGTAATTCTCTTAGAAATGCTTGTAATCACTTAGCTTTTGTTTCTCAAATTGAACCTAAGGATTTAATTGAAGCTTTTGATGATGAACATTGGATCTTAGCTATGCATGAGGAATTAAATCAATTTGAAAGAAATCAAGTTTGGGAATTAGTTGCTAGACCTAATGATCACCCTATAATTGGCACTAAATGGATTTTTAGAAACAAACTTGATGAAAATGGTTTAATAACTAGAAACAAATCTAGATTGGCTGCTAAAGGTTATAATCAAGAAGAAGGAATAGATTATGAAGAAACCTATGCACCGGTAGCTAGATTAGAAGCTATTAGAATGTTACTTGCTTATACTTGCATCATGGATTTCAAATTATATCAAATAGATGTTAAAAGTGCTTTTCTAAATGGCTTTATTCAAGAGGAGGTTTTCGTTGAACAACCTCTAGGTTTTGAAAATCATGAACTACCCAACCATGTTTCTAAACCTAAAAAGGCTTTATATGGCTTAAAGCAAGCTCCTAGAGCTTGGTATGAAAGGTTGAGTAAGTTCTTTTTAGAAAATGGTTTTTCAAGAGGAAAAGTCGATACTACCATTTTCATTAAAAATAAAAAGCATGATATTCTTCTTGTGTAAGTATATGTGGATGATATTATCTTTGGTGCTACTAATGAATCCCTGTGCAAAGAATTTACTAAGATAATGCAGAATGAATTTGAAATGTCAATGATGGGAGAGCTGAATTTCTTCCTCGGACTTCAAATCAAACAAACGAACTAAGGGACATTAATAAGTTAAACCAAATACTGCAAGGAATTGCTCAAAAGATTCGAAATGGAAAATGCAAAACACATGACCACTCCGATGGGCACTTCTTGCTATTTGGACAAAAATGAAGGAGGTAAATCAGTAGAAATAACGAAATACAGAGGTATGATTGGATCTCTCCTTTATCTTACTGCTAGTAGGCCAGATATTATGTTTAGTGTATGCATGTGTGCTAGATATCAGACAAATCCTAAGGAATCTCATTTAAGTGCTGTTAAACAAATAATGAAATACCTAGTAGGCACTTCACAAATGAGCTTGTGGTACCCTAAGGGTGCCTCATGTAACCTAATAGGCTATTCTGACTCTGATTTTGCTGGGTGCAAATTAGATAGAAAAAGTACTAATGGGACATGTCACTTGCTTGTTAGCTCTTTAGTTTCTTGGCATAGCAAGAAACAAAATAGTGTGGCTCTGTCTACTGTTGAGGCTGAATATGTTGCAGCTGGGAGTTATTGTGCTCAAATCCTATGGATGAAACAACAACTTTTAGACTACGGTTTTCAACTTAATCACATCCTGATAAGATGTGATAATACTAGTATAATAAATATCTCTAAGAATCTCATTCTGCATTCCAGAACAAAGTATATAGAGATAAGACATCACTTTATCAGAGAACATGTACAAAAAGGGGATTGTATTCTTGAATTTGTTGAAACATCTAAGCAACTTGCAGATATTTTCACGAAACCCCTAGCAAAAGAAGCATTCTTTTATATAAAAGGAGAATTGGGCATAGTTGATCAATCCAACATATAATTGCTTGTTATTTGCTTAAATATGTTTTTAATCTTTCTTGAATTATTACTGACTTGAGCATCGGAGTTATCCCGAAATCTTTTTTGCAGGTACTCCATCAAAAGGTAAGTTTTTCGTCTCTCAAAAATGTATTTTCTGGGCATATATATATGATTTATTGTTTAAGTTATTCGAATACCTCCATATGGTATTCGAATACCATTACTGTTATACGTGTAAACTTGTGTTTTTCTGATAAGGCTATTCAAATAGACCTATGGCTATTCGAATACCATACATCAGTACAGCATTTCAAAAGCTGGTGTATTCAAATAACTAAGTAGTCATTCGAATACCCTGAGGCTTATCTTTTTTAGTTTTTCTCACAGGGCTCTGGAGTATTTGAATACCTTGTAAGATATTCGAATACTTGCTCTTCTTGCCTTCTCTTCTTTTTGTGAGTATTCGAATACTATAAAAAGCATTCAAATACCATAGATACCTGGTGAGGCATTCGAATACCCTATATCTGAAGGCTACGTCCTTTGATATTTCCCAAACGTTTTATTCGAATACCTCCATAAGGTATTCGAATAGTTTTGGGTATTCTTTAAATACCCCCTACGTATCCTAATGGGTCTCTCTCTCGTTTCTCTCCTTTTTCAAAAACCCTTTGTTTTCCTTCCTCTCTCCTAAACCCTCTTTTTCACTTGTTTCTCACCGTTTCCATCTCCTCAATTTCTTTTCCATCCATGGCCTCATCTTCTTCTCGCCCTAAGCGTCCTCGTATGAAGACGGCTCCATGCAACAACCCGCTGGACCTTCGCAGGCTTTCCTCCAACGAGCAAGAGCTTGGGCGCTTCATTACCCACTTTCGAGAGCTTAACCTGGTGCAACTGAAGTACCTCGACTTGGGGTTCTTTGAAAGAGAAGGTGGTTTTGACTTTTTGAATCGGCTAAATCACCAAGGCGTACTTCACTTCTGCTCTTACTCAGCTGCTCTGTATCCCAACCTGGTCAAGATGTTCTATTACAATTAGAAGATTGAAGGTCAGGAACTACACTCCAGTGTCTACTACCAAAACGTTGTGATCACACCCAGCGATTGGGTTCAGATGTTTGGCTTGTAGTCAACTGGCCGCTATGCCGAAGAAGAATCGATTCTCTAGCTCTACAACAAAAACAGAGCAATTGAAGATGTGCTAAGACCTGGATTGGCATTACTTTCGACTCAAAAGGGAGTCAAAGGAGGCATGATAAAGAGCCAGGACAGGTTCCTACATTATGCTTATGCCCACATCCTAGCCCCTAGAGGTGGGAACTACGCCTACCTGAGCGAAGATGATGTGTTCATGCTGTGGATTTTAAAGCAAGGCCATCAGATTAATGATAACTTCGGAAAATGAAGTTATTTCATATGTCTTTGAATGTATAGGAGCATGCTTTCCTTAAAATTGACATTACCCAATGGTCCAAATTTATGCATGATCTTGATTCTTTAAGTTTTGTATCTCAATTGTTTGATACTTTAATTGTTAATGCTTGTAATAAGAAATTGAGATTAATCATGGCTTGATGAGTTAAAGCTTTGTTTTTGTTGCAGAGATTCAAGAAGGAAAGACCTTGGAATGGAAGCATAGAAGAGGGCAAAATGAAGAAAGATGCAAAAGGAAGCAAAGGCAGCAAATCCACGCCTAAGCGTTAGCTAATCCACGCCTAGGCGTGTTCCTTGATTTATCGGAATCCCTGTGCAGAGACCACCACGCCTAGGCGTGGTAAAGTCACGCCTAGGCGTGACAAGGGAGAAGGGCACGTGATTCTTAACCACGCCTAGGCGTGGTAAATACACGCCAGGCGTGGGAAAAACCCCGCACGCAAATTTCATGCCTTCTTAGAGTCGATTTTTGGGGAAAGGGAGAATATCTGTTTTGGAGACTAAACCACGAATTTTCAGAGAAAAGTGAGAAGAGGAGGAACCCATTTGGATTGAAGGTGACTCAAGGGAGAATCAAGATCAAGGAAGAGGATCAAGCTTGGAATCTCTATTTTTGTCTATTCTCTCCCTTTACCTCTTGATTGTAACTTGATGGATCATTTGATTTCATTTGTTTTCTTCTCCTTCATGATGTGTAGCTAAACTCTAATCTCGGGGGCTCTCTAGGATCTTGCTATGGATTTGATTAATTTGTAATTAATTGGGTATCCTTTCAATGAATTTGGTTTTGTTCATCCATATCTATGCTTAATGCTTGTTGTTGATTGGCCATCAAGTGCATGATTTTAGTATTCCAATTGAACTAGAGATAGGTAGTTGTGAATATGGATATGATATGGTTGATGTATGTTCAATTACATTCTATTGCATTGAGTGTGTTGATTAGCTAATGGGATGGACACATACCCATTAGTCATGCATAGCAAGTGTTTGATAATTGGTCTCAATGAGTGATTCTTATGTTAATTCACATGGACACATAGTGGATTAGCTAGGTTTTACATGGGTATTTGTCCTAGACATAGGCTCTTATCTATTGAAGGTTATCAGCTAACAAATACCATTTTATTGATTGGTGCTTGTTGATTGCATTTATCCTTTGAAGTAGCAAGTGAATAGGGACCCCTAGGCTTTAATCATTCTCATCTTCTCTTGTGGAATTGGTGTTTGGTGTTTTCTTATTTTGTTTCTTTAAATTGTTATTTCAATTGCAACCCATTCTCACAATTGCTTGGATAAAAATTTGTGAATTTTGATTAAGTTTAACATTCTTCTAATTAATCAATCCCTTGGGACACGACACTCTAACTCTCCTTTATATTACTTGTCGACCGCGTGCGCCATGATTTACGGATCGATTACGGACCAACAAGTTTTTGGCGCATAATTCTTGGGATTGAGTTTAGAATTTGTGTTATTTCTTACAATTATTCATAATTCTTATTTCAAGTTTTCTTTGTTGTTTTGTTTTGTTTTTCAGTGTACTTAGCTCTTGTATGCGAAGGACTCAAAGTGTATCTCGATTTCCTTACGATCCTGAGATCGAGAGGACTTTTCGTAGATTGCTAAGGGAACGACTAGTACAAGGGAAGGCACTTGAATTGGATAGTGAATCGGAGATGGCGGAAGAAGCGAATGCTGAAAGGCTCTTGAGAGAGTATGCCACTCCAAATGCTAGAGACATTCGATCTAGCATTAGAAGGCCACTATTCGTGCTCGACTTTTGAGATCAAGCCTGCTATTATCCAGATGGTGCAGAATAATTTGCAATTTGCGGATCTTCCCATGAAGATCCTAATGCTCATTTAGCCAATTTTCGGAGATTTGTGATACCTTCAAGCATCAAGGGATGATGATGATGCGGCTCGATTGAGGCTTTTCTCTTTTTCATTAAGAGATAGGGCCAAGGCATGGCTTCAATCATTACCCGAACATTCCATCACTACTTGGGAAGAGTGGCTCGAAGTTCTTGGATCGATTCTTTCCTCCCATGAAAGCAATGAAGTATAGGAATGACATCTTGTCCTTGAGACAATTCGAAGGAGAAACCTTGTATGAGGCTTGGGAGCGATTCAAGGAGTTGCTAAGGAAGTGCCCCCATCATGGTATAGCAAAATGGATGTTGGTTCATACTTTTACAATAGCTTGACAACCTCCATTAGATCCATAATTGATGCAAAGAAATGGAGGGGCTCTCATGAGCAAGACCGTGGATGCAGCCTACAACCTTTTGGAGGAAATGGCTAATAACAACTATCGGTGGCCTAAATTTGAAAGAGTTACTCCCAAGAGATCACAGCAGGTATTCATGAAGTTGATGCTCTTACATCTCTTACACTCAAGTGGCGCTCTTTCTAAGAAGCTCGGACACCATGGGAGTCAATTTCAGTAGCAAGTGGAGTTAGTAACTCACCTGAAATTTGTGATCACCGTGGGGACTTTCATTCAAGCGCTAATTAATGCCTAGCCTGGAAAGTGTACAATATGCAAATCAATTCCGTCAACCAATTCACAACAATGTGTTGGGCAATTCTTATAATCCGAGTTGGAAGAACCATCCTAATCTCTCATGGGGTGGTCAAGTTCAAGGTCATTCCTCTTCTTCTTATCAGAATAGGGAAGCTCCCGTGCTCCTCCGGGTTTTCAACAACAGAGCCCCCTTCAAGCCCAAACCTCAACATCGACTTCAACATCCAATTTGGAGAAGATGTTTGCTCAGTTTATGACTAGCCAGCAAGAGTACATGACTAAGACCGACTCAAGGCTTGCTTCGCATGATGCTTTGATGCAAGGTCAAGCAGCCTCCTTGAGAAATCTTGAGACCCAAGTTGGCCAACTTGCCCAAGCCTTAAGTAGTAGGCCTCAAGGGAGTTTTCCTAGTGACACCATCAACAATCCCGGAGGTTCTACCAAGGAGCATTGCAAGGCTATAACACTGAGGAGTGGGAAAGAAATTGAAGGAAATGTGAAGACCAAGCTACTTGAAAAAGAAGTGGAGGTAGCTCAAGATGAAGAAGTTGTGAGCCAAAGGGTGGAGAAGAATGAAGAGCTAGCGAGAGAGGAAGGTTGAAGACAAGAAGAAGGAGGACAAGCCTTATACACTACCTCCACCTTTCCCCAACCTAGGCTAGCTAAACAAAAGCTTGATGCTCAATTCCAAAAGTTTTTGGATATTTTCAAGAAACTTCACATAAACATACCGTTTGCTGAGGCTTTGGAACAAATGCCTAGTTATGTGAAGTTTATGAAGGACATCTTGTCTAAGAAGAGAAGGTTTGGGGATTATGAAACTGTTGCACTTATGAAGAATGCAAGTGCCATTTTGCAAAATAAGCTACCTCCTAAGTTGAAGGATCCAGGGAGCTTCACCATTCCATGCACCATTGGCAACCAATTCTTTGGAAAGGCTTTGTGTGACCTAGGGGCAAGCATAAACTTGATGCCTCTATCCATCTTCCAACGGCTAGGTTTGGGGAGGCGAAGCCAACCGGTTACATTGCAACTTGCCGACCGATCTCTCACTTATCCTAATGGAGTCATTGAAGATGTCTTGGTCAAGGTTGACAAGTTCATCTTTCCAGCGGACTTCATCATCCTGGACATGGAGGAAGATCGCAATGTACCTTTGATTCTTGGAAGACCTTTCCTAGCCACCAGTAAGACTATGATTGATGTTCAAAAGGTGAGCTCACTATGCAAGTCAATGATGAGAAGGTAACTTTTAATATTTACAAGGCCATGAAATTTCCAAATGATCATGAGGAGTGTTCTTACATAGGTATGATTGATCAAGTAGTTAATAATGCATTCCATGCTAATTTCACTGATGACTATCTTGCTTTATCATTGACATCCATATATGAGCATGTAGATAGGGAAGATGTTTTGGAATGTATTAAACCGCTTGACTCGTCGCTAAGTGTTTCAGGACACCAGGCTTTGAACCGTTGAACATACCTTTCGACAAGCCCATTCTCCAACCTTCTATAATCACTCCTCCCACATTAGAGCTCAAGCCTTTGCCTGATCATTTGAGGTATTCATATTTGGGGGATTCATCCACATTGCCAGTCATTATTTCTTCATATTTGTCAGAGGAGCAAGAATCCAAGTTGCTTAGAGTGCTCGAGAGAATACAAAAGGGCCTTGGGGTGGTCTATTGCGGATATCGAGGCATTAGCCCCACCATATGCATGCACAAAATATTGTTGGAATCAGATCATAAGCCAACAATTGAACATCAAAGGCGCCTTAATCCTATCATGAAGGAGGTGGTTAAGAAAGAGATCATTAAGTGGCTGGATGCGGGTATCATATACCCTATCTCTGACAAAGAAATGGGTAAGCCCAGTTCAGTGCGTGCCTAAGAAGGGTGGGATGACTGTGGTCGCCAATGACAATAATGATTTGATTCCCACTAGAACTGTCACAGGATGGCGCATTTGCATGGACTATAGGAAGCTTAACACTGCAACCCGGAAGGATCATTTTCCATTACCATTTATTGATCAGATGTTGGATAGGTTGGCAGGACGTGCTTTCTACTGTTTTTTGGATGGGTATTCGGGGTATAACCAGATTGCCATTTCCCAGGAAGATCAAGAGAAGACAACATTTACCTGTCCATATGGTACTTATGCCTTCAGAAGAATGCCCTTTGGGTTATGCAATGCCCCAAACCTACGTTTCAGAGATGTATGATGGCTATTTTCACCGACATGGTGGAGAACCTGTTTGGAAATATTTATGGATGACTTCTCTCGTGTTTGGTGATTCCTTTGATGAGTGTCTCCATAACTTGGCCCTTGTACTTCAAAGGTGTGAGGAGACAAGTTTGGTGCTTAATTGGGAAAAATGTCATTTTATGGTTCAGAGGGCATAGTACTGGGCCATAGAGTGTCTCATAAGGGAATGGAGGTGGATAGAGCCAAGATTGAGGTGATTGAGAAATTACCACCACCAATTTCAGTGAAGGGAGTTCGGAGTTTCCTAGGGCATGCCGTTTATCGACGGTTTATCAAGGACTTTTCTAAGCTTGCCAAACCATTGTGCAATTTCTTCGGAAAAAGATGTGACCTTCAAGTTTGACGAGCCATGTATGGAAGCTTTTGTGGAGCTTAAGAAGAGACTTGTCTCAGCGCCCATTATTACCACTCCTGATTGGTCCTTACCTTTTGAGCTCATGTGTGACGCTAGCGATTATGCTATTGGAGCGGTATTGGGCCAAAGGAAAAACAAAATCTTTCATTCCATCTATTATGCGAGCCGAACACTCACTGATGCTCAGTTGAACTACACCACCACTGAGAAGGAGCTCCTTGCAGTTGTCTTTGCATTTGACAAATTCCGTGCTTATTTGGTTGGTACTAAAGTCATTGTCTTCACGGATCACTCAGCCATCAAATATCTAGTGAGCAAAAAGGATGCTAAGCCAAGATTGATTCGATGGGTGTTATTACTGCAAGAGTTTGACCTTGAGATTAGGGATCGAAAGGGTGCTTGAATCAGGTGGTCGACCATCTTTCCAGGTTGGAAAATGAGAAATATCAAAAGAACCCAACTTTGATTTGTGAGACATTCCCAGATGAACAACTATTTGTCTTTGTGTTAGCTTGTTCAGATCCATGGTGCTTGATTTTGCTAATTACATTGTGAGTGGATTGTTACCAACCGAATGGTCTTATCAGAAGAAGAAATTCCTCCGGATGTCGATACTATGTTTGGGATGAACCATATCTCTTTAAACAAGGTGCAGATCAGGTGCTTTGAGGTGCATTCTATCGAAGAGACTAGTGTTGTACTTGAGCATTGTCATGCTTCACCTTATGGAGGTCATTATGGGGGTGAACGAACAGCAGCTAAGGTGTTGCAATCTGGTTTTTATTGGCCAACTTTGTTTCGTGATGCCCACTCATTTGCAGCAAAGTGTGATAGATGTCAGAGGACTGGAAATATCTCCAGGAAGAATGAGATGCCATTGAATTCCATTCTGGAAGTAGAGCTCTTTGATGTGTGGGGCATCGACTTTATGGGGCCCTTTGTATCATCTTTTGGTAACCGCTACATCCTTGTGGCAGTGGATTATGTGTCAAAGTGGGTAGAAGCTTGTGCCTTACCAACGAGTGATTCTAAGGTGGTTCTTGTTTTCCTCAAAAAGAATATCTTTACAAGGTTTGGGACCCCTAGAGCCATTATCAGTGATGGAGGATCACACTTCTGCAACAGGCATTTTGCTACTCTACTTGCTAAATATGGTGTGAAACATAGAGTAGCACACTGACCTACCATCCACAAATCCTGGTCAAGTGAGATTTCTAATAGAGAGTTGAAGCGGATCCTTGAAAAAGCGTAAGTCCTTCTAGGAAGGATTGGTCTAAGAAGTTGGACGACGCTTTATGGGCTTATCGCACTGCCTACAAAACCCCTCTTGGCATGTCTCCTTATCAAATGGTCTTTGGTAAGGCTTGCCATCTTCCTGTTGAGCTTGAGCACCACGCTTATTGGGCCATCAAACAATTGAACGGGATTCCAACGCTTGTGGGGAGAAGAGATTGTTGCAACTAAATGCACTCGAGGAATTCCGCTTACAAGCATATGAGAATGCTAAATTATATAAGGAGAAAGTGAAGCGGTGGCATGACAAGCACATTATCCCAAGAAGCTTTGAGTTAGGCCGAAGGTCCTCTTATTCAACTCAAGGTGAAATTGTTTCTGGCAAGCTCAAATCCGGATGGTCGGGTCCATTTTTAGTGGTGGAAGTGTTTCCCCATGGTGCTGTAACCTTAGAGGATCCAGTTTCAAAGTCAACGTTCAAGGTCAACGGCCAGCGGCTTAAGCTCTACTTAGGTGGTGAGGTGGAGAGGCACAAAACCTCACTCACCTTGGCTCCTCCAACTTGACAATCTGCAAAGTCCAGCCCAAGACTATAAATAAGGCGCTTGTTGGGAGGCAACCCAATTTCCTAACCCTATCTCATCACTTAGGACATTATTTTTTTTTTTTTTTTTGTTTTTTTTTTTTTCTCTTATTCTATAGTTTGATTGAATGTTGTTTTATTGTTTTGTTGTGTTTGATTTTCATTTGGAGGATTTGGCTGTTCATATTAGTCCTATGCTTTTTCTTAGGTGTTTGAGACTCAGGAGAGTGTATTTGATGCTTGGTTGTGGGGTTTTCTGGTGTTTTTGTTAGTATTTCGTTCCAGTAACCCACGCCTAGGCGTGGTTTATACACGCCAAGCGTGTCCCTCTCAGCTGCTATCAGAACATTTTTCCAGAGAGTTCCACGCCTAGGCGTGGTTTTATCACGCCAGGCGTGGTCCTCTCTGTGTTTTCGTAGTTGTAAACTGCGAGCATCACGCCTAGGCGTGGTTTTTACACGCCTAGCTTGTGTTTCGCTAAAAAAAAAAAAAAAAAAAAAAAAAAAAAAAAAAAAATAATAATAAAAAAAAAAAAAAAAATTTTTACACGCCTAAGCGTGGTATGGTCACGCCTAGGCGTGATGGGCCTCCCGCCGCACAAAACGCAGCCCCCCCCCCATTTTGTCCCTAAATCCCTAATTCCCCCCCATTTACCGCGCACGTGCATTCCACCGTCCCTCCTCTCCCTTCTTCTCTAACCTTAGCCTTCTTCCTCCTACAAGCTTCCCCACCACCGTAACCACTCCATCCTTCTTCCCTCTTCCTCCTCTTTCCTTCTACACACAACCCACATTCCCACCACATTTCCCCCCACCACCGTACCCCTCCCTCCTCATCTTTTCCTCCAATCTTCTTCCCCACAACACCCACATCACCATATCCACCTTCTCACCATATCACCACCACCGTAACCCCTTTCCTCCTTCCCTCCTTCTTTTCTCTTTCCCTCTCCACCGTACACACACTTCACCAACACACCACTTTTCCACCGTACCCACCACACGGCCAATCCACCAATACATCTTCCCGTTGCTTGTTTGTGTGCTTGATTGGGGTTTCTTGCTAGTTTTGGGTACTTTGTCCATTTCCCCCTTCTTCAAGGTTAGGATCGCTTCTCCATTTCCTCCTCTTCCTTTTGTCTTTTGATTTTCATGTATCCTTTTTGTGTTTTGCAATTTGATTTCTTTTTATAATTGTTGATTTCTATTGGGCTTCGGCTTGATTATTTCTGATGAACAAGGACTATGTTACATGCCTATTTGTGTTAAATCCTCGCACTTTGTTGACATACGTGAGGTGTTCCTTCGATTTAAATCACCCCGTAGTTGTTCTTAGTATCCGTTGTCACCGGCTAAGATAAGACCTGGTTTGCATTGTCACTTGCTTATTTCTTGATTGCATGAAATTTAACTGGTTGGACTGTTTACCTATTTCGATTCTTTTGATTTGGGGATGACCATGGTTTGGATAGTTGGCCTTGTTGACTATGTTGGACCCGTTGCAATTGCATGCGAATATTTGAACCGATTGGGATCCGATGCTTCAATGCTTATTATTGAGTAGGACCCCGTTGCATGTTGTGGTATGTTGCCTTATTTTTGGTTCGCATGCATTTTTGGTTGGTTATTTGACTTGGGTTGCTTGATTGCCTTGCATGCTATCTTCTTGGAAGTGATCGATTTCCTTCTAATTATTCTTAGTCTTTGTTCCAATGCTAATAATCAGCCCTTCTTCTCTTGGTCATCATTCACCATGTCAAAGCGTCGAGAAAAAATGTTGAAGTGGGCCAAGTAACCCCGATGAAAGTGAAGCAATTCCAAAGATATGACCACCGCTTTTTCATTTCACAAACAGGCCTTTGACCACTTCTCGGAAGCACTTGCGAAAAATCAATATCATACCGGAAAGGGGTTCCATGAGTTAAATGTGGTGCGTTATCCACCATCTCTCGCGCAATACATTTGCTTTTCATTGGCAAACTTTTGCCGAACATCCCATTGAAGAACCAAGTGGCTGCGCAGTGGTGAAAGAGTTCTATGCTAATGCCCATGCTTTGAGCAACGGTCTTCTACAACCGTTAGAGTTAGAAGACGGACGATTGACTACTCCGTGGAGCGCATCCGCACGTCCCGGACCTTGGCCCCCTCCACTAGTCCTGTTCATACAGAGAGATGCAATTACTCGAGGAGCAGGGGGGCACCCCTTTAGCACCGTGATGGACAAGATTTGTGACTCCACTTTCCCGGCCCAAGTCCGGAGAGGAACACCGATAATTCTATCCGCTTTCTCAAGCGAGAGAGTTTGCGCCGTGAGCTGCGCCCGTGGAACCATTTTGTGTGTTCTGTTTGCTTCCTACCGAGCACAGTCGGAAATTTATCCCGAGCGTGCCTACATGCTTTATGCAATTTATAATCTTCTTCGGTGGACACCGCCGATACTCTATGATCAAATCCATTTGTGCATCACCGAAAAGCTCAAATCCTTGTTCTTTCCATTCCTTATATGTCAACCGTGTGCGCATGCGAAGGTGTCTTGGAAGGACACCGAAGTCCGTGTGAAGTCGAAGACACCCATGACAGAATCCGGCAAGGCAGACTATTATTATGCCGTCAGAGAAGCGCAGCGAGCCCCGGCCCGCCCCAGCCCAGCCTCCCGAGCCTCGCTCCCGCACCTACACCCGCTCCTGCTCCACACTGTTCCGCTTTTTGATGCCACCGGGCACACTCCATTGAGCAATACCGGATCGGCAGCAGAGAGATGCTGACTACGCAGCAGAGATGCTGGCTTCGCTTTACCAGGGCATTCATTGGATGGCCTTGGGTCAGGGGCGCCCGATGGATGATTTTCCAGCTTTTCCACCTTTTGCAGCTCCTCCAGTTCCAGCTTCACCTCCTCAGCCGCCTCCCCCACCTGCTGATGATCCGGAGATGGGCGCAGAGGGCGATGACCTGTTGGATGAGGATGACTTGATTTGAGGCGCCTGTGGCCTATTACTTTCATGCTATTTTCTCGCTTTGTTTTTCTGTCTTGACTTTCAAAGGCACCGTCTCGTATTTATTGGATACATTCCTATTTTGTATGCAAAGTGAGACACCGCATGACTTGGGTTTGGGGGAGATTTAGTACTTTCTCGTTAATTCGAACCGCTTTTGTTGATATTATGGATTTCTTTCTCTTTCCTTTGGTCTTGCTTTGTTTTTCCAAATTTGTGGATGTGAGTGTGCTTGATTGATTAGGGTTAATTGGGTGCACTGAATTATGCTCTTAATTGATGAGTATGTTGAGAGGCAAATTGAACTTATGCATGTTGGAATTTTGATTTGATTATCCAATGATTGTGTGGAGCACAGATATGCCTCATTACTTGGGAAATCACATGTAAAAATTTCAGATTTTGTGCTTACACTTTTGTTATATTAGTGTATGAGTGGATTTCCCAGTTGCATGTGTGATAAATCTTGGAATATAAATGAAATGCATGTTTGGAGAAAAATTTATAAAAGGCATGTGTATAGTCATTTTGCATCTTAGAAGCTTGTCTGATTCCCTTTCAAGGCGAAATCCTAGGTGATGTGTTTTCAAGGAAATGACTAGGGCAGTTCTTTGAAGCGATTGGGCCTTTCAAGCCAACCTTGACTTAATGAGTTTCCTAGTACCCCCTTTGAAGCCTAGTGTGTGTATGTGCTGCTTAATTTTTCCCTCTTTAAACTTCAATTATCCACCTTGTTGATTGACCAAAAAAAAAAAAAAAAATCATTTTACTCTTGATTACATGTCCCTTGTTGAATGCATGATTTGACATTTTTGTTGAGTTGAGCCAAATCAATATTTGTGCATGATAATAAAAAAAAAAAAAAAAATCAGGATTATTTTGGAACAAATTGTTAAAAAAAAAAAAAAAAAAAAAAAAAAGTATAAAAAGAAAAGAAAGAAAAATGTGAGTTGCACAAAATGCAGTCTCCTTTTTTTTTCTTTGCAAAGGAGATATAAAAAAAAAAAAAAAAAAAAAAAAAAAAAAAAGAGGAATAAAGAGAGTTGAATTTTGATTCATATTGGATCCTTTTTTGTACATCTTGCATGCTTGGGCTTGATTCAATGGGAATGTGTGATTATGTGTTTGATATTTGAATTTAATTCCTTTCCTTCTTTCTTAACCATTACCCTTAGCCCTACATTACAAGCCTAAAAGACCCTCATGATTCTTGATCATGTGTTGCCTACATTAGTGGAGAAAGGGATGAAGGACATTCTTTTGAGAGTGCATGTGCATTTTATAAATTCATCCACCTTGCTCTTCATGATTAGGAAAGGGTTTTAAATTCATGAGCTTGGGAAATCTTTCATGCACAAAAGATGGCATTAAAGGGTGAGCATGACAGTTGAGAATTTCGTGCATGTGTGGACCTTGTTGTAAGGATTGAAATGTGATTTCTGAGGATATGAATGATAATTGGAAGCTAGATGTGCCCTAGTTCAATTTGTCTAATATTTCTTGACCTTGGGATTGGATTTTGTTTCCTTTACTTGCTTGGTTTAGTTTGCTCGAGGACTAGCAAAACTTTAGGTTTGGGGTGTGATAACTTCGGAAAATGAAGTTATTTCATATGTCTTTGAATGTATAGGAGCATGCTTTCCTTAAAATTGACATTACCCAATGGTCCAAATTTATGCATGATCTTGATTCTTTAAGTTTTGTATCTCAATTGTTTGATACTTTAATTGTTAATGCTTGTAATAAGAAATTGAGATTAATCATGGCTTGATGAGTTAAAGCTTTGTTTTTGTTGCAGAGATTCAAGAAGGAAAGACCTTGGAATGGAAGCATAGAAGAGGGCAAAATGAAGAAAGATGCAAAAAGGAAGCAAAGGCAGCAAATCCACGCCTAAGCGTTACTAATCCACGCCTAGGCGTGTTCCTTGCGATTTATCGAATCCTGTGCAGAGACCACCACGCCTAGGCGTGGTAAAGTCACGCCTAGGCGTGACAAGCGGGAGAGAAGGGCACGTGATTCTTAACCACGCCCAGGCGTGGTAAATACACGCCTAGGCGTGGGAAAACCCCGCACGCAAATTTCACCTTCTTAGTCTGATTTTTGGGGAAAGGGAGAATATCCTGTTTTGGAGACTAAACCACGAATTTCAGAGAAAAAGTGAGAAGAGGAGGAACCCATTTGGATTGAAGGTGACTCAAGGGAGAATCAAGATCAAGGAAGAGGATCAAGCTTGGAATCTCTCTATTTTTGTCTATTCTCTCCCTTTACCTCTTGATTGTAACTTGATGGATCATTTGATTTCATTTGTTTTCTTCTCCTTCATGATGTGTAGCTAAACTCTAATCTAGGGGCTCTCTAGGATCTTGCTATGGATTTGATTAATTTGTAATTAATTGGGTATCCTTTCAATGAATTTGGTTTTGTTCATCCATATCTATGCTTAATGCTTGTTGTTGATTGGCCATCAAGTGCATGATTTTAGTATTCCAATTGAACTAGAGATAGGTAGTTGTGAATATGGATATGATATGGTTGATGTATGTTCAATTACATTCTATTGCATTGAGTGTGTTGATTAGCTAATGGGATGGACACATACCCATTAGTCATGCATAGCAAGTGTTTGATAATTGGTCTCAATGAGTGATTCTTATGTTAATTCACATGGACACATAGTGGATTAGCTAGGTTTTACATGGGTATTTGTCCTAGACATAGGCTCTTATCTATTGAAGGTTATCAGCTAACAAATACCATTTTATTGATTGGTGCTTGTTGATTGCATTTATCCTTTGAAGTAGCAAGTGAATAGGGACCCCTAGGCTTTAATCATTCTCATCTCTCTTGTGGAATTGGTGTTTGGTGTTTTCTTATTTTGTTTCTTTAAATTGTTATTTCAATTGCAACCCATTCTCACAATTCGTTGCTTGGATAAAAATTTGTGAATTTTGATTAAGTTTAACATTCTTCTAATTAATCAATCCCTTGGGACACGACACTCTAACTCTCCTTTATATTACTTGTCGACCCGTGCGCTTGCGGATTTACGGATCAGTTACGGACCAACAATTAACTGGCCCGTCTTCATTAAGAAGCATATGATGAGGGCAAAAGGTAAAGAGCGGTCTGAGCTTCCCTATGGAGTGATCATTACTGTCTTCCTAGGCAAGTATCCACATATTTTGGAAACTGAGCGAGCGACTTTGCTAACCTATCATCATGTGTTTAGGTCCTTTACTCTTAACAAAATGAAGATGATCAAGACCGATGAAGGCTGGGTGTTCCCAGTGGAAGTTGATGATGATGAGGACGACCCTCAAGGCGATCCTGCTGCCCCTGCTGCTGCTGCTAATATCCCTGCTCCTGCTCCTGTCACAAATGAGCAAATCCTGGCTTCTTTGTTGGATAACCGAGCTTACATGGAGAACACCTTCATTATTCTGTTTGACAAAATAGCTAGTGTTGAGCGTGAACAGGCTGCACTTCGAGCTCTGCTGTCTGGCAATGAACCTACCTCTCCTTCTCCTCCACCAGATGCCTATTTCTAGGACTTGCTTAGTCTTAGGATCTGTTGCTTATGTTATTTTTTTTGGATGTTTAATGTTTATTGTATTGGCTGTCTTTTGATAAAAATTGTATATGAACTTGGCCAATTATATTTAATGTAATAAGTACTTTCAATTAATCTGTTGCCAATTACAATCATTTATTGTTTATCACATGCATATTTATCAAAGTGCTTTATTGAATGCATGCATCCTTTTTGATCATGTCAAAAGGGAGAGAAAAATAATCAATCTTAATTTGAGAAAAGACAGGTTAAGCTGGATTAACATTGGTTATTGGATTCCAAAAGAAAGGGGGAGAATATGCATGTTATTGATATTAAATTACCTCTAAGAGTAAGTCTCCTATCTTTTTGAATTCCAATTTATATGAACTAATGCTTTTCTCAATGGTAGTTTGTCATCATCAAAAAGGGGGAGAATGTGATTATCATGCGACATCAAAGATGAATTTTGATGATAACAAACATGGAGATGATGAGAAGACCAAGTCCAAGATCTTCAAGATTAGCTTTAGGACTTAGGATCTTTCTTGTACAGAGCTTTTATAGGATATCTCAGTGTTTGACTCAAAAGATCTAATAACATGTTTTTCTACAAACTAAATTAAATTTTTAATATGGCTTAGAAAATCAAAGAGTTTGTAAAGCTTTAGAAATCACCTGATCAGTTTTCTTAAAGTGTTTTAAACAACTTGGAACAGAGTTATTCGAATAACCTTGAAGGTATTCGAATACAATCCCTCTAAAAATGCTTTTAGAAATGTGTTTTAAATAGTGGTATTCGAATACCTCCTTGTGGTATTTGAATAACTTGCCTCTGAACTGTTTTATGAGAAAATGAAAACAGTGGTATTCGAATACCTCCTTGTGGTATTCGAATAACCTGCGTTTGAATTGTTTTTTATGAGAATTGGAACCAGTGGTATTCGAATACCCCATAATGGTATTCGAATAACCCACGAGATTCTGTTTTGGTTTTTAAATTTATACGTAAACGGATTTGCATTTATTAGCTTATTAATTTCCTCAACGGTTATTTCTGATCAAAGGCTCTATAAATAAAGACCTTGTCTCACTTCTGAAATACACGAAATTTCTGAAATTATTTTGGTTGTGCTAAAATGCTGTTTACATAATTCTTTGTTTTTCTTTGTGCTCTTTTGGTAAAATTATGAGATATTCTTAGAGAGCTCTATAATGCTTCAATTTGTATAATTTGCTCTGAGTGAGAGTTTCTCTTCATCTACTTTCTGCTATTTTGTATCGAGGGTGAGGTATTCCTCAAGGTTTGTATAAGGGTGAGGTATCCCTGCAGGCTAAGACTTTAGCACAAGGGTAGAGTTTCCCTGTGTGTGAAAAGTGCTCTTTTATGTAATGGTTGCAAGCACCTATTGAAGCTTGTATACATAGTGAAAAATATCAGCTTTTGTTTCGAGGACTGGACGTAGACCACAAGTGGGTTAGTGGTCGAACCAGGATAAATACTATACCTGCTTCTCTCTTCTCAATCTCTTTATTTTATGCAATTTTAATTTACTGCACATTTATTTTTTGCTGTCCTTTTTGTTTCTTTTCTTCTTCTCATTCCTTCTGTACATTTATTTATTAAGTTTTAATATTTGTTTATACTTTACAAAGAAGTTTTGCGAAAAGTTTTATACTCAATTCACCCCCCTCTTGAGTATTGGAAGCCACTTGGTAACTTGACTTACCCTATACATCGATTCGGTGTATGCTGCAATTGTTGGACTCTTTGACATTGCTTATACATCGATGCACACATCGATTGAGTTCAAGTTTTCAGAACTTGGTACTCTCTGACTTCGCTTATACATCGATTAATACATCGATGTACCTGGTTTAAAGCTCAAATTCTGATGCTAAGTACATTGATTAGCACGTGTTTATAGAAGGAAAAACCCTTTAATACATCGATTGGGTAATCGATTGACTGATCTGGGTTTATAAATTTTAATCCTTCCCTCCAAATTTTTCACTTTTCAAATCAAAGTTTCAAAGACCAAAACCCTAGCAGAGCTCAAAATCATCTCCAATGGCTCGTGTGAAGCAACCTGGACCCTCTACACCTGTTCCCTCTAACTCCTCATCTTCTTTCTCAACTCAATCTTCCACACCTCAACATGTTTCACCCAAAGTAACCCCTGCACGCCCTAAAAGAAATGGAACTAAGAAAACTCAGACTTCTCAAAGGATTGATAAGCTTCCAATCAAAAGCTTGAAGGAGACACAAGACAAGGGCAAGAAGGTAGCCAAATCTTCAAAACCAGCACCCAAGAAACAAGAAAAGAAGAAGAAAGTGGCGAAGGAAACACCTAAAAAGAAGAGTATTCAAAAGAAGAGAAAGAGAACAGAGGAAGAAGATGAACACAATGAAGGAGTTATTGAAATTGAACTTCTTAAGAGGTATTTTTCTGATGAGGAGTACATTATGCTTTACAAGAATAATTTTAAAAATAGGGATATTCACAAGGCTAGGACTGTAGATTTCAACTATTTTGAGCTAAATGAGTTTACTTTTCACAAGATTTTAGAGGAGTATAAGCTGAGTGAATTTCTGTAAATTAAAAGTGATATTTACCCTACATTGATCAAAGTATTTTACTATACATTTGAGATGGACAATGAGGGATATTCTGCTGAAGTAAAGACCACAAGAATTGAGATGACTTTTGATGAGTTTGTTCAATTTACTGGACTAGATTACAAAGGAAGTAATCTTGCTGGAACTGGAGCTGACAGTGTATGGATTAAGAACTTTGACAAAGAAGAAGCAATGAAGGTGCTTCTAGTTGAAAATGCACCAGAAAGAAGACTGATCAACATCAGTTCTATGCACATTCAGCATAGGCTCCTGTAATATGTGCTAAGCAAGATGCTTTTACCAAGATCTGAAAATCATGCTGTGTTGTAGAACAATGATATTCTGCTGCTCTGGGCTATGATACAAAAGAAGTAGTTGAGTTAGAGCTTCATAATTGCCAGGCACATACTGGATTGCAAAATCAGTGGAGCTACCCTACCTTATCCTGGATTAGTGGTGAGATTGCTGGAGCATTTTGAAGTCTCTCTGGATAATGAAGAGAGGTTTCAGGCTAGGCAGGTCACTCACAAATTTGGTAAAGAGACCATTAGCAAGATGAAGCTTGCTAAAGTGAATGAAAAATGGGTTAGGATAGCTGGTGAAGAGCCAAGAGCTGCTGTGGAAAACTCAGAGCTGAATAATAAGATGGACAAGCTGATCCAAATGTTTCAGAACTTTGAGAATAGGAAAATCAAACATCATTTGATTTTAAAACAGTCTATTGATTTTCTAAATATCAGACTTAACACATTGGAAGGCCAAATGGCCACTTTGCATCAAAATCTAGGCATTTCCATCACTACACCTCCAGAAGTTCATCCCACTTCTGAAGATGTTGTGAACATGGCTAGAGAAGCTGTTGTTGCTGTACCTAAAGAAGAAGGTAATCCTAAAGAACAAGCAGCTCAAGCTTCACAGCACACTGAAGAACCAAGGACAAATGAAGATGTTTAGATCTTAGGGTGTCTTAAGTGTGTCTATAATGCTGTTAACATACAGTTTTTGATGTTTTTGTTTTACTATTTTCTATTTCAATCTTTCTTTGAACAATGATGAATATAAATGACTAGCTAACTTGTTTTGATTATGCTGATATGAATGAATGAATTTATGATATCAATGAATGGTTAAATTTTTAGTATGTACCTTATTTTATATGTTTTGATAACATGATTATTATTTTGAATCTCCCACACATGTTCTTTTTGATAATGACAAAGGGGGAGAATGGGTACCATACTAAAATAAAACAACTTGAACTAATGATCTAAAATAATGATGCAATGATCCTATACATGTTTAAATGATAATAATTATCAATTAGACAGGGGGAGTAAATAGTAAACAACTGCTATTTTTTTTTAATTACTCTGATATTTCTAATTACTTCCTAAGGTATATTGAATGTTAAACATGTTATATATGTAATATGTATAGTAAGTTTGTCATCAATCAAAAAGGGGGAGTTTGTGGATAAATGGCCCTGATATGTTTTGATTAATGACTAAACTTCATATGATTATTACTTTGATTCACTAACTACTTGTCAAGCTTGACTTTTTCAATGAGATTTAATGGAGCAAGAAAAATGGATGCAAAGGACCATGGAGCAAAGCATTTCAATGCAAGGATCATGAAAGAAAACTTGAAGAAGGAGCATCATGAAGAAGGAATTCAAGGAAGATCATTAGGAACCTTTTTGTAAAGAAAAGACTTAGTATAATTCTTTGATTAAGCTCTCTAAAATAAATAAAATAAGTAAAAATGGTTTTCAAAAGTAAAAACGAACTAAGAATGAAAAAGGTTAATCAATAAGTCTGTACATCTATGTGTACATCAATGTACTTTCAATTAATTAACTAACTTTTAATGAAAACCTCAGTGTACATCTATGTATAAGTGTTATACATCAATGTATACATCGATTGATTCTAGACGTACTTGGTCAGTGTGCATTTTTTGTATCTATACATCGATTGGTACATCGATGCATAAGCCAAAACAGAAGCAAGGACTTTTTAAAATAGTCATACAATCGATTAGGTAATCGATGTATAAACTTCTGGGTTGAAATTGCAAGTGTTTTTCAAGAACAACATCGATGTATTAATGTGTGTATCACTCAAGATCAAGAACATCCAAGAAAACAATCAATTAGGCAATCGATGTACACACATTGTAAGAAGTAAAATTTTTGTTTAATACATCTGTGTACTAATCGATTGACTAATTATAGAATTCTTTTTATAAGTTTGTTTTGGTCTTAACTGACTTGTAAAGTGTGTCCAATGAATCTATTTTGAAATATACCTATATAAGGACATTGGCAAACACTTTCTAAAAAATAACTCATTTAAAAATTGAGATCAAACACACAAATACTGAGAGAGCTTTTCATTGAAAATCTGAGTATTTTTTTGTAGAGCTTCAATTTGTAATATCTGATTTCTTAAAATCTGATTCAATCTTTTCGTATTGTAAAAGAGAGATAAGAAAGAAGGTTCTCTCACTGATTAAATCAAGAGTAGAAGGGACTCTTAGTGCTGTGCAAGAGTTGAAGGAACTCTTGTGGGAATTGCAAGATTACTTTGACTGGAAAAGCTATCATTTGGGTAGAAAGAACCAAAATATGAAGCTTGTGTAAAGAATCTTGTAAATTGATTTTTAATAGTGGACAAAACTCACAGTTTTGTGGGGACTGGATGTAGGTTACCAGAGGAGGTAGCTAAACCAGGATAAATCTTGGTTTACAATTTTCTCTATCCTTTAACTCTTTATTTGCTTTATTTTTGAATGTATGAATTAAGCAATATGTTAGGGATGCTTGTATGATTTGATTAGTTTTGATCTTGTTCATATCTGAAATCAATCCTATTGTTAATAGTTCTTTATAAGTTTCAAGTCTTGATAGAAATATATCTTGCAAAAACACATTTTGGTTTGTTGGTTGACAAAATCTTTTTCATAGTTATAGAAAAGAATCAGTTTTTTGCAAAAAAGGGAAAAGTTTCAAAAAGTTATCATACTCAATTAAACCTCCCCCTTCTTGGGTATTACGAAGCCATAACCAACAGCTCAGAAGCTCCTTCATAGGCTTCTAGGTGCTAGCTGCATAGTAGCACACACAATCTTGTTGGGCATCGAGCGCTCAGGCACATCACTAAGGGCGCTTAGGCGCTCGATGACAAGAAACGAAGTTCTGCAGATTTTGCAGAACTACCACTATTTCCTTGAGGAATAATGGACTTTCAATCACTCAAGCTCCAATTTTTGAAGTTGTTTCCAACCTCCAAAGAGATCCAAAAACACATTTCAATTCTCAAAACCATTTTGAAAACACTCATCATACCTCAAAGTATCATCCATCACCATAAAACCCTAAAATCCCATTTTTACCTCATCCATCACCAATAACCCAAAAACATGTTATCAATTAGTTTTCTAACAAGAATCAAGCCAAATCCCCAATTTCACCCAAGAAATCCATTTCTCTTATCAAGAACTTCCAAAAACCCAAAGAAAAAGATGGAAGAAAAGAGTGAAAGCAAGGTTTTCCCCTTACCTCAAAATCTTGAAAATGAAGGCAACATCCATTTGATTCCTCTTCATTGGTGGTTGATCCACCTTTTTGGTCTTCTTTCTTTCTTCTTTCTCTTCTTCCTTTGGTTCCCTTTTGCTTTCTTCTTTTCTTTCTTCTGTTTTTGTTCTTTTCTTCTCTGTTGTATGATATATATAAAAGAAGTCAAAAGGCTTCTTAAAGATAAGTACTAAAACCCCTGATCTGCTAAGAACACTTAGATTCCGCTAAGTCTGGTGTTCTTACTTCCAACAAGTCCAAAATAAATTCTAAGATTCACTAAAAATCTCGTTTCGCCATTTTCACATTTTTCCATATATGCTGGTAGTCAATCCGACATTAAAACACACACTCAGTATGCTTAAAAATGCCAAATTGACTCCGATTAATATCAAATTTTAATTGTAACATCTTCCATACATTTGTGACCTAGAAATAAATCTTCCAATTTATTTCCATTAACTAAGCAATTTAAGCTACTTCCAGAGCTAATAATAGCTATATTTGTCACATAGTGTTACAGCAAAGTGCCTAAACGTGCTCATACAATCACAAAACTACACAGACATGTTAAGTATGTATTAGGTTTCGTAACCACATACAGGTCTAACATGTTTTCCCAGGATGTTACATTTCTCCCATTCTTTTTAGAATTTTGTCCCCAAAATTTACTCGCCTTCAACCTTTAGTCTCTCACAATTGAAGTTTCCAAGATTTCATCAAACATCACACTCGAAGGATTCTCACCTTTGTTACTGATATCCAACTCATCTTTCTCAATTCCTAACAAAACTCAGATGTCTTCCAAAACTTACCTATCTCTCATCAACAACTCTAGACAACCTTATCTCATGCAGGTCTCCAGTTCCCCAGTAGCTCCTCAAGCGAAACCTATGCTAGATATTCTTTACCTAAAAAAAATCTACTTTTCACAAAACTCTTGGACTCCTCAGTCCATAATCCTTGCAAATCTTATCTAATAACCCTTTATCTAACCCATGGACTCTACTAACACTAGAGGTACCACCCAAAAGGGTATAGATGCAAACAATTCCTGAACGAGTTCTGTCATCCAACTGGACCCTCACTAGAAGAATTCCTAATTCCCCTAGTTCGTTTAGGTGAAGTCATAGTTTCCAGTCCACACAGAACATTACATATTGAGTAGGCCAGTTCTCAATATCATGTAACCGTGTAACAGTAGCTACTAACATCCAACCTAAAGCAAGTCACGCAATTCTTTTCCAACATCTCAAACAAGAGACAAAGAAATGCACAACACACAGAGAAACTACTACATACCTAAGCATAGTCAGTCTGTAACACCCCTAGATCTAGTAACCACGGCACAATCGTCATTTTATCACGGTCACTAAATTTTTGATGTGCTACAACTCAAATAATAAGTTTCCAAATTTAATTATTGTGCATTTAAAGAAAAAATAAGCCACGAAGGAAATATGATTATTACATAGCCCCCAAAATACAATCACTGAGTGAAAAACCTTAAGTATATATATATATAAAGACCACGAGGTACTATTAACATAAAAACGTAGCACTCACATACCAAAATAACAAAATATATGTACCAAAGCACTAAAGGGTAAGTAGTAACCTCGGGATAAGTACTACCTGTGGACAGAGCCACTACCCCCATACATAAAGAAACATTTGGTGACTCGGTCGACCCGCCAGGCATCAATGCCCCCATGAAGCTGCACCAGCACGTAACCAAGGAAATCTCATCTCAACGCCATCATATGAATTAGAAAGTCAACTCAACCAAAACTAGCCAATTCAACCGTGTCCCCTTCACAGCCTTTATCAAACACAAAATAAAACAGGACAATACAACAAAGAGGTGAGATATCCTACATCATTACCAATATGTCAGTGAAGGAAAAATAATATGAATGACGAAGTCATTCCATACATACAGATATTTTAGATATATTCAAGTTATCAATTTCACATATATATATATATCATCAAAAAAGCATATCCCACAATAATATAAATATTAACAGCACTATAACAACAGCCATCCACCATAGATATATAAATAATAATTATGTCACCACAATATGTATGTTAACCATGCCATGACAATATGTCAACTGACCATACATATACACAATGTGTATGCTGACACCCTCATGTACAATGTACTCATTTCCTATTCCATAGAGCTAGACACAAACATCGGAGAGAATGATCAGGGGGACATGCCAGTATTTCATCAGCCTAAAATCAAGTGCTTTCCAGAAAAATCAATCATTTTGCGCAATAAGGCTTTATACAGCGGTATTCCCACAAGATCGCGATATAGAATAGTGTCTTGGTCCGGATCGTCGGTGTGTTTGCATCAGTTTGTCCCACGACCCAGAGGGGCTACCAACTGTCCGCTGTCAGACGCCCTTGCCCCGACGCTCCCAAGGTCAACAGCATGACCTACACTAGTCTGTTCGCATCCGCACTAAGGTGTGATTCAACTTCTAGGCAACATAGCCTTAACAATAGTTCAACGGACTTTCTCAATGCATGCTCAATGAAATCAACCACCATTGTACCATTCCCAATGGTATTAAAGCAACCGTCCATACAATTATTTCAATACCATTTCCATTAATGATATTATATAATCGTCCATGCGACTACATAATACCACTGATATCTGGGTTTCCACTAATAACCAGTCCTTTCTGACTAAATCGTCCATCTGATGTTTCTGGTTATAAAAGCAAACCACATTTGACTAGATCGTCCACCTGATGTTTCTGGGTCTAGTACTTTGGTTCCAAAAATGCAATGTCAATGCATGCCATCACAAGGATTTCAATCGTGCATATTTCAATAATCATGCATGCCTTATCACATAATTCTAAAAGTCATCATTCATATAACACAGAACTCATATTGTTAATTTCAATTACAAAATACTCATCAATTTGATTTTCAATAATTCTTTTCCTTTCCCCTAAACCATAAATGCCTTAATTTTCCATTGGCATTTTTAAAAGTTATTACTTCTCAAATCACAGCATTATGATCATCTTCCCTTAGTTTTGTATGTAGCCTACTTAAACTATTATTTAAGTTCCTCATAACCCTCCTCACACTCATGTTCTTTCTTTATCCAAACCTCACTCTAAGTTGTATGATAAGGTCGTGTTCTTTATCCTTTCCTCATTATGAGTTCCTAATTAAGTGTATATTCATTTAATTAACCAAGTTCTAGCTTGTTACAAAGTCTCATAGTGATTGCCCAATGAGGCCGTGAGTCTCCAAGGGACTAGAAAACCCAACCATTCTTCACAACCTTACTTTCACGGCCTAGTCAAGTTACACGGCCTGGAGTACACGGCCGTGTCAAATTACACAGCCTTGGTGTGTACTCCTCTGGAAGTACCTAAAAACGTGCCCAAAATGAAATGCCCGATTACACGGTAGTGTAACACTCTATCTTGTGCGTTGAGCTGTGTTTCCAGTGGGGAACACGACCTAGGCCATGTAAATCCACACAGCCCGTGAATCTACACCAGAATCCATGAAAATGAGCTTCTCCAAGCTTCCAAATCAAATGGGTACCAATCCATATGCATATTTGAGCATTTAGACACATACAAATCCATCAAGATTCACAATATCAAACATAGAAGATCATACAACACATTCAAATCATAACATTATTAGAAATCACCAATAAAGTGAGAAATCCACAATGGATTCCTCACCATCAACACCAAAGACATTTCCTCACCACCACGATTGGGTGAAGAGGATTATCTCCCTCTTACCTCAAAGAGACAACCAAAAAACCAAGCTCCTTGATGCCTCCAAGCAATTTCTTCCACCACCACCAAGAAAGCCCTAAGATGGTCAAACCCAAGAAATCCAAAAATCAAAGCTTGAAGAGGGAGTCCTTGGTTACAATGGTGGCCAAGGACCACGAAAATGAGAAGAGAAAGTGAAGATTAAGAACATTACCTCAAAAGCTTCAAGCTTTGGGCTTCAATGGTGGAAGATGAAAAAGAGAGATTTAGGGGATGGCCCCCAAAGAGAAGAGTCTTAGGATGATGAGAGGAAGCAAGAAACAAGGTTGGTTGAGCAATAAAATATAGTGGCCTTCAATGGTGGTGTGTGTGTGGCCGTGTGGGAGAAGAGGGGGAAGAGAGGAGAGGGCGTGAGAGAGAGATGAAAGAACATGAGAGTGAGAGAGAGAAAGGTGAAATGGGTTTGAAAATGGGAAATGAGAAGTGAAAATATGATGATTTTTGTCATCTTTTTCTCTTTCCAGTCATGGAGCCAAATTGAGAGGAGAGAGAATGTGATGTTGAAGTTTCCTTGAAGCTTCCTTGAGAAGCTTCGCACGCTTCTCAATAAAGTGAAGGGTGATGTTGTCACTTAGATGCTATCATAAAAGTAATCAAATAGAAATAATCTACTAGAGCTATTATCTAGTGGACAAAAGTGATAGTTAGCAGAAAAATATTTTATTATCCCACAGATAATAAAATATACTACGATTTTATTTATCAGGTAAAATTTTAAAAAACAAAAATCTCATAAACTGTGTCCGGTCTTGGATTTAGTAAGATCCCCCATCGACGCTTCTACAGTTTAAAGTTTTTCAGCCTCGAGGGAAATATTTTATTTTCCTCGGCCTTGCAAAATATGTTAAAATAATGAAACATTTCAGAAAATTCCAGAAAAATTCACAAAAATCACAAATTTTATAAAATGACTATTTATCATGAAATAAGTAATTTTTGGGATGTTACAACTCTCCCTTTCAAAAAGAAATTTTGTCCTCAAAATTTTCATACCCTAGAAACTAACTACGATGTTGTGCCTCCAACACATCATTACAAATTGCTTATTCTAACACAATTTCTTTTTCCCCTTGAATTATTTGCATTCTTTTGTTGAGTCATCTTAGCTTTATCCGTTGCTCATTGTACAAGCTCGGGTCCAATTGCAATCCTTTCACTGTCTTGGTGCCAACACAAAGGTGTCTTACATCGCCGCCCGTGTAATGCCTTATATTTAACTCTATCTAATCAACCAGATATTTCCGACTCTAATGATTTCTGCATACTTTAAATGTTGCTCCATGCAAAAAATACCTCCATATTTTCAATGCACTATAATTGCTAATTTCAAGTTTGTGTAGAGTAGTCCTTCTCATGTGCTCTCGGTTGTCTTGAAGCAATATGCTACTACCCCTTCTATTCGTATAAGCACACACTCTAAATCCTAATGTGAAGCATCGTGAGACACCTCAAAAGGTTTGTTGGAATTTAGTCAGAATCATCACTGGCGAAGTAGTCGAGTGTCTCTTCAATCCTCGAAAATCCTTCCTTATATGCATCAATCCCTACAAACTTGACTCTCTCGTATAAGTTAGATGAGAAGTCTTGCCATTTTGAAGAGTTCTGCAGTGCGTCTCCCATATTAACCAGCTAATCCTATAAAGCTACGAATCTCCGTTACAGTTGTCAGTCTTTGTCATTGAAGAACTGCTTCAACTTTTGACGGATTCATAGCAACTCCTTCCTTTGAGATTGTGTGACCTGAAAGTTGAATTGCCTCTAACCAGAATTCGCACTTAGATAATCTTTACACATATCTCCTTCTCCTTCTTCAGGATTTGAAGAATCACAATGAGAGGTTCGGTACGTTCCTCCGAACGTTAGGAATAGGTCAGGATGTCGCCATCAAAGATAACGACAAATCTATTTTCAACAGGGAAGAAGATCTTATTCACGAAATCGATGGATGCTATCGAAGTGTTCATTACACGGAACGACGCTGCTAAATGCTTGTAGTGCCCATAATGCGTCCGAAAAGCTGTCTTGAAAACATTTTTCTACCTTTAAACGAACTTGATGATAGTCCAGAACATAAGCTACCACCTTCCTATTCCGCACAAGCACCCATCCTAAACCCTGATGCAAAACATCATAATTTCATTGGGATTGCGTAGTAGTCCGTCGTCTCTTTAACTCTTAAAAACTTTCTTCACATGCCTTGATCCATAGAGAACAACGGCTTCCTTTGGTTGATCTATCAAACCATCTATCCTCGATCTTAACAAGAAATGTCTCATAGGGCAAGTTCTTACCTAATTGTACTGTATTCGACACATATTATAGTTTGAATTCAGGAACACATCTCCTCAATCGAAGTACACTAGAAACATTATAAGGGTTAGAAGGAAAATATACTGAAGTCATTTGGTATACTACCAGACCCATTCGACGAAGAACATGATGTGGTTGGATAAAATCTAGGAATGAGTTTCATGGATTCAAATCCAAGAATCTCTGCTTCAAGAAACACTAAGGTTCTATCAGAATAGAATGGCGAGATCTGGTTAGAAAACAACCAATCCCTTTTCTGAGATCAAGTCTATACAGGAAAAGGCAAATAATTAAATTAGCAGAAAGGTTTCAATTTCTAACAATAATAGGATAATTTAAACAAACTTTGTGTAATAACAACAAGCTTAGAAATGAGAATGATAGTACTCAAATCAAAAGGAATTAAATCCATAGATAATTCCAAATTCTAAAAATGAACTCTTGAAATTCCATTGGAACGGTTTAACAGGATATGGTTAGAAGATAACCAATCCCTTTTTGAGACCAAATTTGTGAGAGAAGTAAACAATTGAAATCAACAAAAAGATTCAGTCTTTAACAGATGATAGGATAATTCAAACAACTTGGCTATTAGCAACAGGTCTACGTAGTAAAAGTAGAAACATAAATGTTTTGATCAAAAAGTAACAAAGACACAATTGACTCCAATAGATCCTCACAACCATATGCCATAAAGAAATGGGTTACCCCTAGAATTATAGAGCATAATCAAAGGGTCATCTCCTATGGCACAATCTCCATTGTTTAGATCCTCAGTCTGAGAAATTTTTGCTCCACCCAGGGTATAAACTTTTCCCTCGGCTTGAGGTCTCGAAGCATGTACCTCACTAACAGAAGGCTTCATCCTATGCAAAGTATAATTTCTAGCCACATGTTTTAGCTTTCCACACTTGAAACAAATTATTCTTTCGATTGTACAGTCCCTTGTTAAGTGGCCCTTTCCACACTTGAAGCAAATTACCCTTTTGATATTACATTCCCTCATTGAATGGTCCTTTCCACACTTCTTATATTTTGGTAAAGATGCCACGGTCAGATTGGATTTACCTTTACTTGCACCTCCTTCATGTGTTTATTATTGCTGTTGCTTCCTCGATCGTCGTGAATACAGTTTCTACTAAAACTAGTTGGTCTTATGCTTCTTCCCTTTGTGGACCCTCGATGGCCCAAAATTACAAGGTCTCGCATCCAAAGATTGATCCACATCTGACAGATTCTGAATCTCCGCTATCAGCTTCTGCTACCGGGCGGCTCTCTGCATTACTCTTGTTACTGCAGTCGTATCATCATCGTCACTCCCCGCATTCACACACTTACGTCTACCCCGAGCCATTGCCCCTCTTCAAGGACAAACAAATCGAAACATAAGGAAAATCAAAAGCAATCAATTCAAACAATGTTGTCTCCTTTCAGAAACCAAACACAAAGAGTCACATAACACAGCAAGACAAACGTAACCACTAAACCCAAAAGACTCTAACTTGAGCTCCTCGATCCATGCTTATGCCAGATATTCTTTTCCCCAAGAGAATCAGTTCTCCAAAACCTCTTAGACGCCTTAGTTCACAAACCTTGCAATTCTTATTTAACTACCCTTTATCTAACCCATTGGCTCAAACAACTCTAGAGGTAACACAACATGGGTGTAAATGTAAACAAACCCTAAACAAGTTCAGTCACACCAGCTGAGCTTCTTACTAAAAGAACTCCTATTCCCATAATACACTTAGGTGAAGTCATAGTTTCCTGTCCACATCGAACATTACACATTGAGTGGGCCAATACTCAATATCATGTAACCATGCAACAGTAGCTACCAACATTCAACCTATGGCAAGCCATGCCTTCCTTTCCTAAACATCTCAATCAAGAGACAAGGAAGTGCACAACATACAAAGAAACTGTTAACATGTCTAAGCATAGTCAGTCCATACCCCGACTCAACAGGATGAACTGCTCTGATACCACCCAATGTAACACCCATAGATCTAGTAACCACGGCACAATGGTCATTATACCACGGTCACTAAATTTTTGGCATGCTACAACTCAAATAATAAGTTTCCAAATTTAATTATTGTGCATTTAAAGAAAATATGAGCCACGAATGAAATATGATTATTACATAGCCCCCAAAATACAATCACTGAGTGAAAAACCTTAAGTATATATATATATATATATATATAATGACCACGAGGTACTATTAACATAAAACCGTAGCACTTACATATGCAAATAACAAAAGATATGTACCAAAGCACTAAAGGGTAAGTAGTAACCCCGGGATAGGTACTACCTGTGGACAGAGCCACTACCCCCATACACAAAGAAACGTTTGGTGACTCGGTCGACCCGCTAGGCATCAATGCCTTCATGAAGCTGCACCTATAACATCCCAAAAAAATTATTTATTTTATTATAAATAATCATTTTATAATATTTATAAATTTTAGAAATTTTTGTGAAATTTTATGGAAACGCTGAATATTTCAATATATTTCTCGTTTTACGTGTGCACTGAGCAGAGTCAGTCAAACACTTCGAAAAATTGTTTGTTTGGTGAAGAATAGTCATTTTTTCATATTTGTGATTTTTAGGAATTTTTGTGGATTTTTCTGAAAACGTCAAATATTATTGTATATTCCTCATTTTGCATGCGCACTGAGCAGAGCTAGGATAACAAAATGATTTCCCTGAAGCTGGTAAACCTTGAACTATCAACGTGTCGATGGGGGATCTTACTAAACCTGAGGCCGGGCACAGTTTCTGAGGTTTGCATTTTTTGAGATTTTATCTGATAAATAAAATCACTGTATCATAAAATCATCTGATGAATAATAAAATATTATTTTCATCAACTGTAACTTTTATTCACTGAGAAAATAATTCTAACAGTGTAATTAATCATCTGTCAGATGTATTTAATTAAGGAGACAAGCTTACTATGCACTTTATTGAGAATTGTGCAAAGCTTCTCAAAGAAGCTTCAAGGAAACTTCTAGGAAGCTTTTTTCCCAACCACTTTTCTCGCTCCTCCTTTTTGGTGCTGCACGGTTGGCTAAGAGGGATATTACATTTTCATTCTCTCATTTCCTCTCCTCCCATACGCAGCTCACCCCTCTTTCTCTCTTCTTCACACGGCTGCACACACCCACAACCACCATTGTTGATTTCAAGCTTCCTTTGCTAAACCCAATAAAGACCATTGTTTCCCCTCTCCATCTTCAAGCTTTCCTTTTATGGGACTCCTCCTGGCTCCATCATCTTCGTGTTCCATAGCCAACATCAAAGCTTGGAGCTTTAAGGTAAAGCTCTCAACTTTCTTCTCCTTTTCTCCCCATTTTCGTGGTCCATGGTCACGTTGGTGACTATGGATGCCATTTCCACTCTTTGATCTTGATTTGTTGGATTTGAACACCCAAGGTTTTGGTGGGGGAGAAGCAGGAAATTCCAAGGACAAAAGGAGCTTGCTTTTCCTTGTTCTTCGCTAAGGTAAGAGGAAGACACTCCTCCTCAACCTCTTTTAGCATTTAGAAACCTTGTCTGTGATTGATTGTGAGAAAACCCTATTGAGGGTTATTCTTTTTTTGTATGAGTAGTATGTTTGCATGTTGTTTATAATGTGTGTGCTATTAGATTGTTTGTTAGTGTATATTGATGTATTTGAATGGATTAGAATGCATGAAATAGAAGAAAATGATGTCGAATTGGTTCTCGGAGGGCCACAATTTTGAGGCCCAAAATTTGGGGTTCTTTGTGAACAATTATAAAAAATTGGAATTCATAATTAATCAAGTGTATATTATGTAATTAATGAAGAGAAACTTCTCCAATGTCAACACCCATCCGTCAAGTTTGAATTTCTAACCCTTTAGCATTTTCGTCGGTTCAACACGAGAGAAACACCTCCAATGTCAATGCTCGTCGAGTTAGAATTTCTAACACTTTAGCATTTTCGTCAGTTCAACACGAGAGAAACTTCTCCAATGTCAATATCCGTCGAATTAGAATTTCCTGACCATTTAGTACTTTCGTCGGTTCAACACGAGAGAAAACTCCTCTAATGTCAATATCCGTCGAATTAGAATTTCCTGACCATTTAGTACTTTCATCGGTTCAACACGAGAGAAAACTCCTCCAATGTCAATATCCTTCGAATTAGAATTTCCTGACCATTTAGTACTTTCATCGGTTCAACTCGAGAGAAACTTCTCCAATGTCAATATCCATCCAATTAGAATTTCCTGACCATTTAGTACTTTTGTCGGTCCAACACTTAGAAGATTTCTCCAATGTCAACACCCATCCGTCGAATTAGGATTTCTGCTGATCTTCTAACATATTCGATAGCTTTATGCATCATTTGACAGAATTGATCTTTATTTGACAGAACTTGACTTTTAGCCATTCTGGTCAAATAATGTTTTCCTACCAACATTGATTCTGTCATATTATTTTTCGTCGAAAGGTAGCCTCACATTTGTACACTAGAGGCATTTTTCTCCGTCGAATCCAAAATTTAAAATTTATCACCTAACACCTAGTGATTAAATTAATGGTAATAGGATGCAAGAATTAGCAAAATGGAAGATTAAATTATACTTGGAGATTCATAAATTTTAAAGAACCAAGAATGGAATTTTCATAAGACTTAGGAAAATTTTAATTAGGGTAAGAACAAGAGAGTGTGAGACTTTGAGATCTTAGAATAACCTTCTAAGTGTGTATGAATAAATTACCTAAGAGAATTTAATTAATTATAAGAATTCCTTTAGAGACAAACTTTGTAAGAAAAGCTAAACCTAAGCAAGAATTCAAAATACATCTTAAAAATGCATTAATTCATTTAATTCTAATATTATGATATTGTGGGTCCATATGAGTGACCAATGAATTGTGTTGATTCTTGCTTTGGCAAATTGTGGCATATTGTGGAATTGTATGTAATAATGATCATACATGTTTATGCATAGAGTCTGTATGCATTGTGAATGTCCGTTGGACTTTGTGAAGGCCATTAGCCTAGGAGTTGAATCACTCCTATCTGCAGATGCGAGTAGACAAGTGTAGGTCCTGTGGTTGACCTTGGGGGCGTCGGGGCGCAGGTGTCTCACAGCGGGCAGTTGGTAGCCCTGCTGGACTGTGGGACAATCTGATGCAAACGCACCGACGATCCTGACTGGACACTGTCCTATATCGAGATCTATGTAGAATGTCTTGTAAAATGCCATGATGTGCATGTTGATAAATTGAGAATTATAGCACTTGAGGGCCTCGGCAGCCAAGAATACAGATATACCTCCTGATCGTTCTCTCTGACTGTTTTGTATCTAGCTCCATGGAGTAGGATTTTGACTATTGTATGCATGTGCATAGTGAGTCCATGAATTATCTGGCATTTGTATCATAATTGGAACTGTTGTATTACTGATATATATATATAACTGCCAGGAACTACTTGGTTGATTATTACTGCTATTTAATGTTTATTATCATTATTGCTGTGAAAAATGCTATGTAGACACTTTGTGCCATTTTGTTTATGGCTACTATAACTGGTAATGATGGTAGGATGTCTTACCTCTTTCCTGTCTTTCCATTACTATTTGTTTGTATATTACGTCCCATTGAAGACGACGGCAAGGAAACGGAAGCTCCCGATTTCCCCGACTTCTGGCCTGATCACGATTAGCGACTATCGTAGAGCATGGAGGCATGCATGCTCGAATTTCTGGGAGATGTGCGTCTGACCTTTCTAGGAGGGCCAGAGTGCTGGCACATTAACCTGAATTCTGATCGTTGTGTCTACTTGGGTGACATGTCGATCTCTCTAGCCTGGAGGCACCATCAGCCACCGATCTTCACCTGCTGCATCAGCCTACGCTTGGAATTTTATCTACCTATACGGGAGATATGGGGTAACCGATTCTACACCCCACAGGAGGACTCTTTTGATTCCACAGCTCAGGCTCCGGCCTGTGGCTCTGTGGCTCCTATGGAGGTTTCCTCAGATGAGGAAGACCCCGAGGAGGTTCGCGAGGATGATCTTGCAGAGGATCCTAAAGAGGATCCTGACACGATTCCTCTTCATCTGAGGGACTGACATTACTAGTAGCTATTGAGGGCTACCAGTATTTTATTTTGGGGCCTGATGTTTTGACTGTAGTGAGCTGTATATTTCTGATACTGTGGGGATGTGTATGTATAATCCTTTGGGGCAGGTATAGTTTTACTTTTTGGTATACCAGGCTTTGTAACCAAACAGTTTGATAAATATATATATGAATACGCAATGTTAATTCCAATGTACGCTTTACCTCTGCTTTTATTCTTTATTTCCATTTATGTTTCGTCATTGTGTTTATTAACTATTGTTATTATTATTGTGAAATAAAAAAAAAATATTCTCCAATTTAATTACATAACTATAATCAAGTAAATATATATTATATTAGAAGGAACCGAGTCTTAACTTATAGAATTTTATTTCCGCATTGTAATTGACAATGTGACATTCCCTCCCAAAAAGGGGCATTACATTAAGTTGGTATCAGAGCCCCGGTTTATGTTTCTTTGGGTCTTGTGATTGAGTCTGCCTTGTTTGTGCTATGTGTTCTCTGAAAATCAAACGCAGAGATGTACTGTTTGATATTCCTAGAGGATATGATTGACTTTTCTGTGTTTTCAGTTAACCCGATCTGAGAAAGTAAGATAGCGCGAAGGGAAAACATGGTAGTTACTATAGCAGCGATGCAGAGGATGGCTGAGGCCGTCTCACAACAGACTGAGCAAGCTACACAGCAATAAGAGAGAGTTGCACAACAACAAGAATGAGCTGCTTAATAGCTCGAAGCTACTGCAGATGCTCAGAACTTGGCGGAGTTTCGACGGCACAACCCTCCTCAATTCAAAGGAGAATTTGATCCGGACAAGGCTAGTCTGTGGATCAAGAAGTTAGAAAAAGTCTTTCATGGGATGAACTACGCTGAGGACAAGAAGGTGACCTATGCAGCTTTTATGCTGGTGGGCAATGCTGAAAACTGGTGGAATGGAGTGCAGAGGATGCTGGAAGCTGCAAACCGAGAGATTACTTGGGAGTTATTCAAGGAAAAGTTATTGGATAAGTATTTTCCTACGAGCACAAGGCATGCGAAGGAGTCAAAATTTCTCAACTTACGACAAGGGAGTATGACCGTTAACGAGTACGCAGCGAGGTTCGAAAACTTGTCACAGTTTTCAACATACTTTTAGCATCAACCAAATGAAGTCTGGAAGTTTCAGAGATTTATCAAAGGATTGAGGTATGAGGTGAAGAAGGCCGTGATCACTTTGAAGATCAATGAATTCTCAGAACTGCTGGATACTTGTTGTGATATAGAGGCTCTGGAGCAATCTAGAGATATGAGGAACAGAAACTTTGGACCTACAAGGTTCTAGAGAGGCAGCGGTAACAGTTCTAACCGCTTCCAGAAGGAGCCGTATTCCCGATAAATGGGAAATCAGCAACAAACCATGGATGGAGGCTCAGGTGGAGGTTCTATTGGGAACCGGACTGGCCAAAACACGGCGTATCCTTCTAAATGCATGAAGTGTGGAAAAGACCATCTTACAAGGGACTGTACCATAAAGGGAATCATTTGCTTCAGATGTAGGAAACCTGGACACATCTACTAAGACTGCAGTCAAGCGAAGGTTGAACCTTCAATGAATGCTGCAAAAGCCAAGAAACCACAAGCGGGAGGACGATTTTATACCATGAGCGGAGCTGAAACCTCCGAATTCGAAGACTTAATTCAAAGGTAAGGCACCATAGAAGGTAACCTCTTAATTGTACTGTATGACTCTGGGACAACCCATTCTTTCATATCATATGACTGTGTGCAAAGACTTGGTCTACCTGTGTTGTCTTTACCTTCTGACTTAACTGTTTCTACCCTCACTGATAAACCGGTAGTTACTACCAAAGTTTGTCTAAATTGTCCATTGATTGTTGAAGGTCAAACCTTTTCAGTCGATCTGATCTGTTTACCCCTTTCCCAACTAGATATTATCTTAGGGATGGACTGGTTGTCTTCTAACCATGTTCTGTTAGACTGTTCCAGAAAGACCATAGTTTTTCCCATAGATGAGAATTCTAAATTTCTGACGGCCAACCGAGTTCAAGCTCTCTTGAAAGAAGGAGCTCACGGATACATGTTACTATCTTCTTTGAAAGTTGAGAGTGAGGTTGATGTGAACACAATTCCAGTGGTGAATGAGTTTCCCGAAGTCTTTCCTGAGGATGCACCTGGTTTACCACCGGCTCGAGAGATAGAGTTTGCTATCGACCTAGTACTAGGAGCTGGAAGACAAGATGAAGGAGAAACACCCACAGTTATTCTAAGATAGATCAAATTTCAAGGACAAAATTCCTTTTTAGAAAGGGAGTGTTGTAACATCCCAAAAAAATATTTATTTCATTATAAATAATTATTTTATAATATTTATAAATTTTGAAAATTTTTGGGGAATTTTCTAGAAACGCTGAATATTTTAATACATTTCTCGTTTTACGTATGCACTGAGCACAGTCAGTCAAACGATTCGAAAAATTGTTTGTTTTATGATGAATAGTCATTTTTCCATATTTGTGATTTTTAGAAATTTTTGTGGATTTTTTTGAAAACGTCGAATGTTATAGTATATTCCTCATTTTGCGTGCGCGCTGAGCATAGCCGAGATAACAAAATATTTTCCTTGAGGCTGGTAAACCTTGAACTGTCAACGTGTCGATGGGGGATCTTACTAAATCCGAGGCTTAGCACAGTTTACGAGGTTTGCAATTTTTGAGATTTTATCTGATAAATAAAATCACTGTATCATAAAATCATCTGATGAATAATAAAATATTATTTTCATCAACTGTAACTTTTATTCACTAAAAAAATAATTCTAACAATGTAATTAATCATCTGTCAGATGTATTTAATTAAGGAGACAAGCTTATTATGCACTTTATTGAGAATTGTGCAAAGCTTCTCAAGGAAGCTTCAAGGAAACTTCTATGAAGCTTCCTTTCCAACCACTTTTCTCTCTCCCCCTTTTTGGTGCTGCACGGTTGGCTAAGAGGGATATTACATTTTCATTCTCTCATTTCCTCTCCTCCCATACGCAGCTCACCCCTCTTTCTCTCTTCTTCACACGGCTGCACACACCTACAACCACCATTATTGATTTCAAGCTTCCTTTGCTCAACCCAATAAAGACCATTGTTTCCCCTCTCCATCTTCAAGCTTTCCTTTTGTGGGACTCCTCCTGGCTCCATCATTTTCGTGTTCCACAACCAACATCAAAGCTTGGAGCTTTAAGGTAAAGCTCTCAACTTTCTTCTCCTTTTCTCCCCATTTCCGTGGTCCATGGTCACGTTGGTGACTATGGATGCCATTTCCACTCTTTGATCTTGATTGGTTGGATTTGAACACCTAAGGTTTTGGTGGTGGAGAAGCATGAAATTCCAAGGACAAAAGGAGCTTGCTTTTCCTTGTTCTTCACTAAGGTAAGAGGAAAACACTCCTCCTCAACCTCTTTTAGCATTTAGAAACCTTGTCTGCGATTGATTGTGAGAAAACCCTGTTGAGGGTTATTCTTTGTTTGTATGAGTAGTATGTTTGCATGTTGTTTACAATGTGTCTGTGCTATTAGATTGTTTGTTGGTGTATACTGATGTATTTGAATGGATTAGAATGCATGAAATGGAAGAAAATGATGTCAAATTGGTTCTCAGAAGACCACGATTTTGAGGCCCAAAATTTGGGGTTCTTTGTGAACAATTGTAAAAAATTGGAATTCATAATTAATCAAGTGTATATTATGTAATTAATGAAGAGAAACTTCTCCAATGTCAACACCTGCCCGTCGAGTTAGAATTTCTAACCCTTTAGCATTTTCGTCAGTTCAACACGAGAGAAACTCCTCCAATGTCAATATCCGTCGAGTTAGAATTTCTAACCCTTTAGCATTTTCATCAGCTCAACACGAGAGAAACTTCTCCAATATCAATATCCGTCGAATTAGAATTTCCTGACCATTTAGTACTTTCGTCGGTTCAACATGAGAAAAAACTCCTCTAATGTCAATATCCGTCAAATTAGAATTTCCTGACCATTTGGTACTTTCGTCGGTTCAACTTGAGAGAAACTTCTCCAATGTCAATATCTGTCGAATTAGAATTTCCTGACCATTTAGTACTTTTGTCGGTCCAACACTTAGAAGATTTCTCCAACGTCAACAACTATCCTTCGAATTAGGATTTCTGCTGATCTTCTAACATATTCGATAGCTTTATGCATCATTCGACAGATTGATCTTTATCCGACAGAACTTGACTTTTAGCCATTCTGGTCAAATAATGTTTTCCTACCAACATTGATTCTGTCATATTATTTTTCATCAAAAGGTAGCCTTACATTTGTACACTAGAGGCATTTTTCTCCGTCGAATCCAAAATTTAAAATTTATCACCTAACACCTAGTGATTAAATTAATGGTAATAGGATGCAAGAATTAGCAAAATGGAAGATTAAATTATACTTGGAGATTCATAAATTTTAAAGAACCACGAATGAAATTTTCATAAGACTTAGGATAATTTTAATTAAGGTAAGAACAAGAGAGTGTGAGACTTTGAGATCTTAGAATAACCTTTTAAGTGTATACGAAAAAATTACCTAAGAGAATTTAATTAATTACGAGAATTCCTTTAGAGACAAACTTTGTAAGAAAAGCTAAACCTAAGCAAGAATTCAAAATACACCTTAAAAATGCATTAATTCATTTAATTCTAATATTATGATATTATGGGTCCATGTGAGTGACCAATGAATTGTGTTGATTCTTGCTTTGGCAAATTGTGGTATATTGTGGAATTGTATGTAATAATGATCATACATGTTTATGCATAGAGTCTGTATGCATTGTGAATGTCCGTTGGACTTTGTTAAGGCCATTAGCTTAGGAGTTGAATCACACCTATGTGCGGGTGTGAATAGATAAGTGTAGGTTCTGTGGTTGACCTTGGGGGCGTCGGGGCGCGGGTGTCTCACAGCGGGCAGTTGGTAGCCCTGTTGGACTGTGGGACAAACCGATCCAAATGCACCGATGATCCTGATTGGACACTGTCCTATATCGAGATCTGTGAAGAATGTCTTGTAAAATGCCATGATGTGCACGTTGATAAATTGAGAATTATAGCACTTAAGGGCCTCGGCAGCCAAGACTACGAACATACCTCCCGATCGTTCTCGCCGACTGTTTTGTGTCTAGCTTCATGGAGTAGGATTTTGACTATTGTATGCATGTGCATAGTGAGTCCATGCATTATCTGGCATTTATTATTATCATAATTGGAACTGTTGTATTACTTATATATATATAACTGCCTGGAACTGCTTGGTTGATTATTACTGCTATTTAATGTTTATTATCATTATTGCTGTCAAAAATGCTATGTGGATGCTTTGCGCTGTTTTGTTTATGGCTGCTATAACTGGTAATGATGGTAGGATGTCTCACCTCTTTCCTGTCTTTCCATTACTGTTTGTTTGTATATTGCGTCCCATCAAAGACAACGGCAAGGAAACAGAAGCTCCCAATTTCCCCGGCTTCTGGCCTGATCACGATTAGCAACTATCGTAGAGCATGGAGGCACGCATGCACGGATTTCTGGGAGATGTGCGTCTGACCTTTCTAGGAGGGGCAGAGTGTTAGCACATTAACCTGAATTCTAACCGTTGTGTCTACTTGGGTGACATGTCGATCTCTCTAGCCTGGAGGCGCCATGAGCCGCCGATCTTCACCTGCTGCATCAGCCTACGTTTGGAATTTTATCTGCCTATACGGGAGATGTAGGGTAACCGCTTCTACACCTCACAGGAGGACTCTTTTGATTCCATAGCTCGAGCTCCGGCCTATGGCTCTGTGGCTCCTATGGAGGTTTCCTCAGATGAGGAAGACCCCGAGGAGGTTCCCGAGGATGATCTCGCGGAGGATCCTGACACGATTCCTCCTCATCTGAGGGACTGACATTACTAGTAGCTACTGAGGGCTAACGGCATTTTATTTTGGGGCCTGATGTTTTGACTGTAGTGGGCTGTATATTTCTGATACCGTGGGGATGTGTATACATAATCCTTTAGGGTAGGTATAGTTTTACTTTTTGGTATACCAGGCTTTGTAACCAAACAGTTTGATAAATATATATATGAATACGCAATGTTAATTCCAATGTACGCTTTACCTCTGCTTTTATTCTTTATTTCCATTTATGTTTCGTCACTGTGTTTTATTAACTATTGTTATTATTATTGTGAAATAACAAAAAAAAAATATATTCACCAATTTAATTACATAACTATAATCAAGTAAATATATATTATATTAAAAGGAACCAGGTCTTAACTTATAGAATTTTATTTCCACATTATAATTGACAATGTGACGTTCCCTCCCAAAAATGGGCGTTACAGCACCCACACGTAACTAAGGAAATATCGTCTCAATGCCATCATAGTAATTAGAAAGTCAACTCAACCAAAACTAGCCAATTTAACCGTGTCCCCTTCACAGCCTCTATCGAACACAAAATAAAATGGGATAAAACAACAAAGAGGTGAGATATCCTACATCATTACCAACATAGCAGCGAAAGAAAAATAATACGAATGACAAAGTCATTCCATATATATAGATATTTCAGATATATTCAAGTTATCAATTTCACATATATATATCATCAGAAAAGTATATCCCACAATAATATAAATATTAACAGCACTATAACAACAGACATCCACCATAGATATATAAATAATAATTATGTCACCACAATATGTATGTTGACCATGCCATGACAATATGTGAACTGACCATACATATATACAATGTGTATACTAACGACCCTCATGTATAATGTACTCATTTTCTATTCCATGGAGCTAGATATAAACATCGGAGAGAATGATCAAGGGGACATGCCAGTATCTCGTCAGCCTAAAATCAAGTGCTTTCCAAAAAAATCAATCATTTTGTGTAATAAGGCTTTATACAGCAGCATTCCCACAAGATCGCGATATAGGACAGTGTATTGGTCTGTATCGTCAGTGCGTTTGCATCGGTTTGTCCCACTGCCCAGAGGGGCTACCAACTGTCTACTGTGAGACGCCCGTGACCCGCTGCCCCAAGGTCAATAGCTTGACCTACACTAGTCTATTTTGTACCCGTACTAAGGTGTGATTCAACTCCTAGGCAACATGGCCTTAACAATAGTTCAACGGACTTTCTCAATGCATGCTCAATGAAATCAACCACCGTTGTACCATTCCCAATGGTATTAAAGCAATTATCCATACAAGTATTTCAATACCATTTCCATCAATGATATTATATAACTGTCCATGCCACTACATAATACCACTGATATTTGGGTTTCCTTTGATAACTAGTCATTTCTGACTAAATCGTCCATCTGATATTTCTGGTTATAAAAGCAAACCACATCTGACTAAATCGTCCACCTGATGTTTCTGGGTCTGGTACTTTGGTTCCAAAAATGCAATGTCAATGTATGCCATCGCAAGGATTTCAATTGTGTATATTTCAATAATCATGCATGCTTTATCACATAATTCTAAAAGTCATCATTCATATAACACGGAACTCATATTGTTACTTTCAATTACAAGATACTCATTAATTTGATTTTCAATAATTCTTTTCCTTTCCCCTAAACCATAAATGCCTTAATTTTCCATTGGCATTTTTAAAAGTTATTACTTCTCAAATCACAGCATTATGATCATCTTCCCTTAGTTTTGTATGTAGCCTACTTAAACTATTATTTAAGTTCCTCATAACCCTCCTCACACTCATATTCTTTCTTTATCCAAACCTCACTCTAAGTTGTATGATAAGGTCGTGTTCTTTATCCTTTCCTCATTATGAGTTCCTAATTAAGTGTATATTTATTTAATTAACCAAGTTCTAGCTTGTTACAAAGTCTCATAGTGATTGCCCAATGAGGCCGTGAGTCTCCAAGGGACTAGAAAACCCAACCATTCTTCACAACCTTAATTTCACGGCCTAGTCAAGTTACACGGCCTGGAGTACACGGCCGTGTCAAATTACACGGCCTTGGTTGTGTACTCCTCTGGAAGTACCTAAAAACGTGCCCAAAATGAAATTCCCGATTACACGGCAGTGTAACACTCTATCTTGTGCGTTGAGCTGTGTTTCCAATGGGGAACACGACCTAGGCCATGTAAATCCACACAGCCCGTGAATCTACACCAGAATCCATGAAAATGAGCTTCTCCAAGCTTCCAAATCAAATGGGTACCAATCCATATATATATTTGAGCATTTAAACACATACAAATCCATCAAGATTCATAATATCAAGCATAGAAGATCATACAACACATTCAAATCATAACATTATTAGAAATCACCAACAAAGTGAGAAATCCACAATGGATTCCTCACCATCAACACCAAAGACATTTCCTCACCACCACGATTGGGTGAAGAGGATTATCTCCCTCTTACCTCAAAGAGACAACCAAGAAAACAACCTCCTTGATGCCTCCAAGCAATTTCTTCCACCACCACTAAGAAAGCCCTAAGATGGTCAAACCTAAGAAATCCAAAAATCAAAGCTTGAAGAGGGAGTCCTTGGTCACAATGGTGGCCAAGGACCACGAAAATGAGAAGAGAAAGTGAAGATTAAGAACATTACCTCAAAAGCTTCAAGCTTTGGGCTTCAATGGTGGAAGATGAAAAAGGGAGATTTAGGGGATGGCCCCCAAAGAGAAGAGTCTTAGGATGATGAGAGGAAGCAAGAAACAAGGTTGGTTGAGCAAGAAAAATGTGGTGGCCTTCAATGGTGGTGTGTGTGTGGCCGTGTTGGAGAAGAGAGGAAAGAGAGGAGAGGGCGTGAGAAAGAGATGAGAGAATGTGAGAGTGAGAGAGAGAAAGGTGAAATGGGTTTGAAAATAGGAAATGAGAAGTGAAAATATGATGACTTTTGTCATATTTTTCTCTTCCCAGCCGTGAAGCCAAATTGAGAGGAGAAAGAATGTGATGGTGGGTAGGAAACTTCCTTGAAACTTCCTTGAGAAGCTTCGCACATTTCTCGATAAAGTGAAGGGTGATGTTGTCACTTAGATGTTATCATAAAAGTAACCAAATAGGAATAATCTGCTAGAGCTATTATCCAGTGAACAAAAGTTACAGTTAGCAGAAAATAATATTTTTTTGTCCTACAGATAATAAAATATACTGTGATTTTATTTATCAGGTAAAATCTCAAAAAATAAAAACCTCGTAAATTGTGTCCGATCTCGAGTTTAGTAAGATCCCTTATCGACGCTTCTACAATTCAAAGTTTTCTGGCCTCGGGGAAAATATTTTATTTTCCCGGGCCCTGCTCTGCGCGAACGCAAATTGAGAAATATATTAAAATAATCAAACAATTCAGAAAATTCCAAGAAAATTCTCAAAAATCATAAATTTTATAAAATGATTATTGATCATAAAATAAGTAATTTTCAAGATGTTACACAATCCATACCCCGGCTTAACATGATGAACTTCTCTGATACTATAATGTATCATCCTGAATTTAATGACCATAGTATAATCTGTATTATCCTACAGTCACTAGATCCAAGAATGCTACTTACTACAACTAAGCATTTTCCAATATAATTATTATGCAAATACAGAAAATATGAGTTACGAATGAATATATTTATTACACAACACTGGTATTTTTCATAAATACATTATGTAAATAATTACAAAAAAAAAACTACAAGCTACACTAAGCTAAGTCTTCCAGCTGCTTCTTTGTCTTAAATTTCCATATGTCTTCCTCCCTGGAACCATCATGGAAACACACACACATGGGGTGAGAATTATACATTCTTAGTTGTAAAATCCATAAAACATGCCATCATAATAGTTCTACCCATTTCGGGGAAAAACACTTTTAGTTCTCAAAACTTATAAATAAACACACTAGAAAGGTGGCAAAAGCCAAAAACTGTTTCCTTTCTCTTCTCGAAATAGAATCCCAATTTTATAAGTTTGTATAAAATCTCATTTTCACATATTACAACTCACAGATCAACATTTCAAAGAATAGCAATTTCCCATACAATTGTCATGTATGATTATGTTATGATTAGAAACCGCCCATACAGTTGTCGTGCACATGGTTAGTGATGCCTTATGTTCAAACCTATGCAATAACCTAAAATGAATGTGGATAATGTCATGATTCCTTAGACTTAGCGAAGAAACTCATCTTCAGTCCCTCAGGAAATGTATGGTATGCATGATCCTTGAACAAAACAAAGGAACTCGGTTCCACAAGTCCTGAACAAGCACTAGAACCCAATTCCAGTCATTTCACCGGGTGTGAAGGAATAAACCATCCTCAACTCATCACTATGATATGGAAGGAATGTTACCTCTTCACTTACAATCATGTATGATCACCCAAAACACATGAATATGGAAAACAATGATACTAATTACTACAATAACTAATTGGTTTTCAATCCATAATCATTAACAATGAGGACTTCACCCTCATCAACATAACTATGAGATACAATGTTTCTAATTAAGACTAACTAGCATACCAATTGATTTACACTCATAATCATTAACAATGAGGACTCTATCCTCAGCAACATAGTTATGAGATACAATGATGCCAATTAAGACTAACTAGCATGCCAATTGATTTACACTCATAACCATATATGTGAATTACAATGATGTCAATTACTACATAGATAGCACACCGATTGATTTACATCCATTATCTCAAAATTGGATCACAATGATACTAAATATCTCTATAATTGACATGCCAATTGTTTTACATTCACCATACAACACGCCATTAAATATGCCTATTAGAGTCTCAACACTCATAAAAAGGCATATAATAAAGGTCCACACAAGTTAAGCACTTCATTTCCATCAAATAAGAAAATTGCTCTCAAAAACTGAAATGGGCGCCTAGACGCTCTCCCTCGGGTGCTTAGGTGTTCTGGCGGCAGAGAATCTTCCCTGCATTTTTCTATAATAGGCACTCAGATGCTCCTTCATGGGCGTCTAGGCGCTAGCTGCATAGCAGCATGCACAATCTTGCTGGGCACCGAGCGCTCAGGTGCATCACTAAGGGCGCTTAGGCGCTCGATGATAGGAAATGAAGTTCTGCAGATTCTGCAGAACTACCACTATTCCCTTGAGGAATAATGGACTTTCAATCATTCAAGCTCCAATTTTTGAAGTAGTTTCCAACCTCCAAAGAGATCCAAAAACTTATTTCAATTCTCAAAACCATTTTGAAAATACTCATCATACCTCAAAGTATCATCCATCACCATAAAACCCTAAAATCCCATTTTTACCTCATCCATCACCAATAAGCCAAAAATATGCTATTAATTAGTTTTCTAACAAGAATCAAGCCAAATCCCTAATTTCACCCAAGAAATCCATTTCTCTTATCAAGAACTTCAAGAAACCCAAAGAAAAAGATAGAAGAAAAGAGTGAAAGCAAGGTTTTCCCCTACCTCAAGATCTTGAAAATGAAGGCACCATCCACCTGATTCCTCTTCCTTGGTGGTTGATCCACCTCTTTGGTCTTCTTTCCTTCTTCTTTCTCTTCTTCCTTCGATTTCCTTTTGCTTTCTTCATTTCTTTCTTTTATTTTTGTTCTTTCTTTCTCTGCCGTATGATGTATATAAAAGAAGTCAAAAGGCTTCTTCAAGATAAGTACTAAAACCCCTGATCTACTAAGAACACTTAGATTCCGCCAAGTCCAATGTTCTTACTTCCAACAAGTCCAAAATAAATTCTAAGATTAGATAAAAATCTCGTTTCTCCATTTCCATATTTTTTCATATCTGTTGGTAGTCAATCCGACATTAAAACACACACTCAGTATGCTTAAAAATGCCAAATTGACTCTAATTAATCTCAAATTTTAACTGTGACTTCTTCCACACATTTGTGACCTAGAAACAAATCTTCCAATTTATTTCCATTAACTAAGCAGTTTAAGCCACTTCTAGAGCTAATAACAGCTATATTCGTCACATAGTGTTACAACAAAGTGCCTAAACGTGCTTAGACAGTCACAAAACTACACAGACATGTTAAGTATGTATTAGGCTACCATCGTAACCATGTACAGGCCTAACATGTTTTCCCAGGATGTTACACTTTGGGCGATCAAGTGCTCCACTCCAGTGCTCAAGCGCTAGAAACTGATGAAAAATTCCTCTTTTTCTTGCTTATTTGAACGTCCAATTTTCTCCATGTGCAATTACCTGACAAAAACACACAAAACACATTATAAAAACACAATTAAACAATACTAAAAATATAACAAAACTTACAAACAAAGTTCAATAAAAAAATAAAAAGAATATAAGAAACCAAGGAATTGAGCCGTAAAAATATGATAAGTTAATGATTTAATAACTCTCCCACACTTGAGCTTTGCTTGTCCTCGAGCAAAGAATAGGAATCAACAAGATCAAACTCAACATCCAGAAATATGAATCAAGGGAAATTCCACAATTTAAAAAAAAAATCAAGTTCAGCAATCAAATCCAATCCAGCAAGTTCATTTAGCACTTAAAATAATTAGAGGGTTGAGTTTAACTTGCAACTATTCTCTTCACCAAACATTTGAGGTCACTTATCTTTCCATCACTCAAGTGTTTAAGGACAAAAAGATCACTCAAATTTCTATTGAAAAATACAATACCATAGGCTTGTTTATCAAACCCATCTCCACTTCCAAGTTCCCAAACAGCACAAGAATCAAAAGGATTTCCTTTTGTTGTAATGGGGCCAACGGTATAATGAAAGGTAGGAAAAAAAGGATAAAATAGGGTAAAGAATGCTTATGAATAAATCGATACAAAGCAGAATCAGGTTGAAAAGAAGACAAATAGAGCATAATGCACAAGAATATAACAAAATCTCACTTTCAACCCAATATTCTCATTATTCTTCACCAATAATCATTTTCTTCTTCTTTTTTCTTTTTTTTTTGCTTTTTCTTTTCTTTCTTTTTCTTTTTTTTTCAAGCCCCTTTTTTTTCAACCCTTGAAGATAAAAGCAACCTTTCAAGACCTTTCAATTAATACATCAATTGTTCTAAAGAATTCAACATGATTATTCAATCGGGTATTCAAAGAAATCAATTTCAGGCTCAAATGGGGCAATTAATAGGTTATTTTATCAATACAACTCTGAAAGTCAAGAAAGAATTAACCCTAATTGCCTTAATCATATTCAAGTCTGTATGTAAATCATTAAAGTCTCAACAAGATATCAAAGCAAGTTCTAGCGCACATCAACCAAAAGGAAACTCACTTCAGAAGAAAAATAGGATTTCATTTATGAAAAATCCAATCATTGAAGCTCAAAACTCACTCTCTGGCTAGAGTTAATAAAGAAAACAAAAGCAAGCAGACATGACTAATTTCCAAATAAGATGCTAAATTTTACTTTACTTCATTGAAAAATATTACTTCAAACATTATCAGCTATCATGAGTAATGAAATCCCCTTTAAAACATATCTCTATCAGCTCAATATAAATAAAGACATCAACACATAATTCCCGCTTAATTATCAGCAATACTCAAGTTCTCATCAAAATTTTTTTTTTAGTTATTTGTTTTGACAAAAATTTTAAAAGTACCCCCTCACACTTAAGATAAACATTGTCCTCAATGTGGAAGAAAAAGAAATAAAAGGGTAAAGAAAATAACAACACCACCTGATGATAAGTGATACAATGTCAAGCATAGAAGAAGCACAAGAGTCAGCACCACAATAAAATCTAAAAATCACAAGATTTGTTCCAAAATAAATGAGTAGCATCTAGAAAATAACAATAGAAATAACAAAAATAATTAAAATAAGAAATAAAAAGAAGTAACATAGGTTGCTTCCTATGAAGCGCTTGTTTAACGTCATTAGCTCGATGTTACCTTTTTTAGATAAATCAAGGTGGCTTCTTAAAGCACCAAAAATAAGATGACCCCTTCTCTTTTTCAAAGCAGTGCCTCGCGCTCTGGCCGTCCATCAAGAATGTTTATGGGCCATCTTTCTTCACCCCGAGCACACTGTATGATAAGACGCGAACAATCTTATATGGTCCACACCCTTTTGACCAAAACTTACCAGGAAAAAGACGAAGACATGAGTTATCAACAAGAATTTTATCCCTAATCTTAAACTCACGCTGCTTGATACTCATGTCGTGCCACCTCTTTGGTCTCTTCTTGTAGAGCTTGACATTCTCCAAGTCAGTGACAACCTTGGGCAAGGTCTTCTCTAGTATAGCAATAGTCATAGATTCCTGCATATATGAAGACACAACACTCCCCATAACATCAGTAGCATTTATACGATTACATGAATCAAAGGAATTAGGATTTTTAATAGAATTAAAAATATTAAACACTACTTCCTCATCATTCAATCGTAAAGTCAATTTCCCTTCATGGACATTAATCAGTGCTTTTCCAGTGGCGAGGAATGGACGCCCAAGTATGATTGGGATATCATTGTCCTCCTCCATATCCAACACAATGAAGTCAGCTGGAAAAATAAATTTATCCACCTTTACCAAAACATCTTCCAATACACCACGAGGGTAAGTGATGGATCTATCAGCCAGTTGCAATGAAATATTAGTGGGATTGGGTTCCTGCATTCCTAATTTTTTAAAAATAGAGAAAGGCATCAAATTAATATCAGCACCTAAATCACATAATGCTTTCTCAAAATAAGAGTTACCAATAGAGTAAGGAATAGTAAAACTCCTTGGATCTTTTAATTTTGGAGCCAACTTCTTCAAAAGGATGGCAGAACACTCCTCATTAAGACATACCGTCTCAAATTGCTTAAGCTTGCGTTTCTTTATAAGTATTTCCTTCAAGAATTTTGCATACTTGGGCATTTGAGAGATAGCTTCAATGAATGGAATATTAATTTGCAATTTCTTGAATATCTCTAAGAATTTAGCAAACTCCTTATCTGGCTTATTGTTCTTGAGCCTCTGAGGGAATGGAATCTTAGCATATAGTGATGGTTCATATACGGTGCACTGCTCATGATCCTTCTTCGCTCTCTGCCACTTTGGTTCTTTCTTCTCAACTTCTCCTTCTTTATTAACATCTTGGATTGAGACATCTTCAGTAAGAACATCATATTTCTTTTTCTCAATTCTTGATGAGGTAGGTGCTTTAGTTGCCTTTTCATCTTTCACATTAGCTGACTCATCAAAAGTATCTCTGTACTCTGGCATTTCCTTCTTTTGGGAGGACTCCCTAAGTTCCTTACCACTTCTCAAGGTAATTGCATGGACTTGTTCCTTTGGATTAGGCTTAGTAGTGCCAAGAAATGTCCCTAGTGCCCTTGCTATCATCAAAGTAGCCGATCGACTAATCTGAGTCTCCATGCTCTTCATTCTGGCATCTAAATTATGTATGTACTTCATTACCAAATCTTCAAAGATTGGCTTCTCTGCAAGTGCTTGGAAACCAGGAGGTGGTTGCGGAGCTCTCTTTTGATTCTGCTGATAGCCTTGTTGATTTCCCTATTTGAAATTAGGGTGGTCCCTCCAACTGGGATTGTACGTATTAGCATATGGATTGTACTGTTACCGGTTAGGATTACTAACAAAATTTGCTACTTCAGGCTCGGGGGCAAATGGACTACTAACTTGATAGCTTGAACTCGTATAACCCTGTCCTCCACATGCCTCATAAATGATTGGTAGGGTCGCACTATTTGTTACCATCAGAGTCTCAACCTTCTTCGTCAATGCTTCCAATTGACTCAGAATGGCTGTAGAAGAATCAACAACAAGCACTCCTACTTGTTTCTTAGGAACCTGGTGCTCATTTTGCTAGTGATAACTATTCAGTGCCATTTCTTCAATCAGTGCTTGTCTCTCAGTAGGTGTTTTCCTCTAAATTGTACCTCCAGCAGCAACATCAATGAGTGAATGGCTTGTAGGTGACAAACCATTGTAGAAAGTTTATACCTGTTGCCATACGGGAAATCCATGATATGGACATCTCCTCAACAACTCTTGAAAGCGCTCCCAAGCTTCATAAAGAATGTCCATGTCAAACTGCACAAAAGAAGATATGTCATTCCTTAACTTAGTAGATTTAGAGGGAGGAAAATACTTAGCTAGAAACTGTTGTGTCAACTGATCCCATGTAGTGATGGAAGCCCTTGGTAGTGACGTTAATCATTGACTTGCTCTGTCCCTCAGAGGGAAAGGAAAGAGTCGCAACCAGATTGTATCATCTGTCACCCCATTGTACTTGATAGTATCACACAACTACAAGAATTTAGCCAAATGCTGATTTGGATTATTTGAAGGCAATCCACTAAACTGAACTGAATTCTGAATCATGGAGATCAATGATAGTTTGATCTCAAAATTATTAGCCGCCACAACTGGTTTTATAATACTCTCTCCATACCCTTCAGTAGTGGGCATGGAGTACTCAAGCATGATTTGCTCTGCTAGGGTAGCTTTTTCTTCATGGTTTACCTCAACTATTGGTTGTCTCTCCATCTTATTTATATCTTCTGTCACAGCTTCAATATAAGATTACTTCCTTAACCTGCGAGTTGTTCTCTCAATTTATGGATTAAATGTCAAATCAGAAAACTGAAATCGAGTAAGCATAAACAAAAAATATGACATGACAAATTAATTAAAAATAAAAATAAAAATAAAATAAAATAAAATAAGAAATAAAAATAAAAATAAAAATAAAATAAGGAATAAAATAAAAGAGGCGTCTAAATTAACTAGAGTTTTTCGCTTCTAATATTACCAAACTTATTCACCGGCAACGGCACTAAATACTTGGTGTGGGTCAAATATACTAAGAGCAAGTGCACTCTATCGCCAAGTAATATAGGACTTGAGTCCCAGTTATCGATCCCACAAGGAATAAGTGATAATTACTAGATTCATAAAACCCTTTGTTATCTAGACAATCGAAAGTGTATGAAGAAATTCAAAATAAAATCAGAAAACAAATAAAGAGAAAACAATGAACAATCAAGCAAAGAATAGATAATCAATGAGATAGAGACTATGGCGTAAGGTTCACTTGAATTCAATTATTTAGATTTTCTTTCATTTATGATGTAAGGTAATTCTTTTGCCAATATTCTCTTACCTGCTATTGAATCCCAATGGTCATGGATGAACCAATATTCTATTCCTAAATTAAATCACCTATTTGGTCATTTAGTTGAATTAATTAGGAATGCATTAACCTTCAATTTAAGAGATGAACAAACATACCTGTCAATTCCATTGGTAGAAAAAATTGATGTTTGGTCATTCACTAATCTAATTCTAGGCTTACCATATAGAGTCACTCATTGAATGCAGATGGTCACCAGTCAAACAATGAATTAACACATGCCAAAAGTGATCAAGTTATGACAAGAATGCAAGCAATATGATAGACCCTAAAAGAAATTACCTTAATCAAATTAGAAATCAAACCCAAATAATTAAGAAAATAAGATCCCCCATAGCCCTAGTTACGGGTTTAGCTACTCATGTTCAATACAAACAAACATATCAAAATACAAACTCATGGAAAGAAAACCCAAAGAAAAGGGAAAACTAGAGGGAAAGAGAAATAAAAACCCCTTTTACGGTTATTATGATCTTCAAGCCTTCAAGAATCGAATCCTCCCTTCGAAGTCATCCTCCAAAGTCTGCTACTACGAAATTATTCTCTCAAGATTAGGAATTTTTTGCATGATGTGCAAAAGTGTGTTGAATTTGGCATAACTTCTTTTATTTATTGAAATTCATGTCTGCTGTAATGCAACCAGCACCTAGGCCCTGATTTCTGGATGCTTAGGCACTGAGCCACTTAAACAAAAATGCGTGCTGTTACGCGTTGCGCGCTTAGGCACTCTTCTCCGGCACTCAGGCACTAGGACACTGAATCACCACTACTGCATACACTTTAGGCACTCAAGCACTCCACTCCAGCGCTCAAGTGCTGGATGTTGATGAAAAATTCCTCTTTTCCTTGCTTCTTTGAATGTCCAGTCTTCTCTATGTGTAATTACCTAACAAAAACACAAAAAACACATAATGAAAACATAATTAAACAATACTAAAAATATAACAAAACCTACAAACAAAGTTCAATAAAAAAAGAATATGAGAAACTAAGGAATTGAGCCGTAAAAATATGACAAGTTGACGGTTCAACACTCCGCCTTACCCTTCAACATATAAGAGGGGAAGGACACTTTTTGCTTCTTCAAGCAAACCATTACTTTGAAGATCTTCTCCATCTCACTGAGTCACTCCTCAACCTTAGGGGGATTGTACTCGCCTCTAAATGGTGGAGGGTTCGTCTGACGGAGAGCTATCAAGTCCTGAAAGTTCTGGTTCCTTCCGACTTAAACTTTTGGCACTAGTTGCACAGGTGGTGGAGGTTGCTGAGGTGGATTTGCTTCTATCCTCTCAAGCACCATTATCATAACATTGGCCATAGCCATGAATGCTTCAGCCATATCTAGACCTTTTGAGATTGAGTTCCCTATTTCTCTAGTTCGCCTTTTTGGTGCCACAGTTTCCTGTATACACAGAAACAACATATATTGAGCTGCAGTCTCAATATCATGTAACCATGCAACAGTAGCTAATAACAAACCAATCTCAAGAAAATCATGCAATTCTATACCAAGATCTCAAACAAGAGGCAAGAAAAGCATAATTCCTAAAAAGGAACTCCTAACATGCCTAAGCATAGTCAGTCCATACCCCGGCTCAATATAATGAACTGCTCTAATACCATTATGTAACGTCCTAATACTAATATCCCAATATGCATAGTGCACAAGGAGATACTTAGCATTACTACGTCACTACATGCATAATAATCTGATACATAAATCCATAATGTTCAATGGGAACATTATAAAGAGCCATATGAAATGCGAAAAACATAGATCTCATAACATAATGCATACTTATATATATACAACATTAGCCTTAACAAAGGCTTAAAGTATTACATAATTCTTTTACATTACAAAAGAAGCACAAAAAGATACAACAGTTGTAATATAAACTATAAAGCTAATCTAATCTTTAGCTTCCTTTTTCTTCTTATTCCTTGAAGAACTTTCACCTGGAATTACATGGCAACACAGCGAGGTGAGAATCTACAAATCCTCAGTATTAGTAAACCAAAACCAGTCATACATAACATAATAAATATAATCTTAACACATGCTAAATAAGATATGTTTAAAGCATCTACAAGATTTAACTTTAAATCCTAAATAAACCAAGTTATCATACATTCATATATACATACTTAGTTCAACTTAGAACCAAGATGTTGAACTAGGATTTCTAGTTTAGTATATGATCTTGTGGTAAATAGAGGAAAAGTTCATCCTCATATTACACGTATCCTAGCTCTATCGATAAGTTAGGGCATGAATCTAGGCTCAAAAAAACCTTTACGGACTTCCCATTTATCTCCTTTGGCCTTGGCATTATTGAGATGCTAGGACTGAATCCTTGTTCAAAGAACCTTTTGGGTTTCCCATTATCTCCCTTGGCCTACATGATGGTGCACAACATCAATGGACACTCACAATGATCAATACTACTAGATAATCCTTCATACATACATCTAAACATCATATCATCACTTATTACTCTCAAGTGATACACATAAACCACAATAGTGGCCTAAGATGCTAGATGTTTACCTTAAGCAAAACCATAACTCTTGAATGCTCAAAGTTTCATACATATAATCTATATACCAAAGGATCCTTCCCTTACTGAATTACCTCTAGTGGTATATTATTCATAACCTATGTCAATCCATTACTCTTGGATATTCAAAGGTCTAAGCTTTCTCATGGCCTTGCTAGGTGATAAATCCTCTCATGAGATATCCCTACTTATGCCTTAACACACCTTAAGAAATATATATAAATGATCTTAACAGGCCACAAACTTCAGAACATAAAAATCAACTTTCTGTTGAATTCTGCGATGGCGCCCTCTACTTGAGCGCTTGGGTGCTTACTAGGCATAGCGTAGCTCTGTGCTATTTCGCGTCATGCGCCTAAGCACTCTACACTGGTGGCCTGAGCGCTCTCTACCCTCGAAACTAAATCTTTGGTCTATGAGAGCCTAAGCGCTCTGCATAGGGCGCCTGAGCGCTCCCCAGATGACAGTAAATCTGCATAATTCTATAGATTTCTATACCGTTCCATTGGAACTTTTCATGGTTTTTGGCCTTTCTAAATCAATTTCTATGTAATCCTAAGTCCCTAATTAGTTCATTAACACATAGGAGACATTAATCACCAACTTAAACCTCTTAATTTGGATTATGAACCAAAATCCTACATACTTGACCTAAAGCTTCATTTTGTGAATCAAGGGTTCAAATGAGATGGTCTAAGTTTCTAACTTCAACTTATACTATGAACAAGTCAAAAACAACCATAGAAACACAATCATGCAAGTCAAACACATCAAACACCTCTAGAACTCATTTTGACTCATTGTGCACAAAAAGTGCCTCTATTGTGAAAATGATTAAAAGAGATGAAAAGAAGCTCTAATCCCCTACCTTTGGTAGCTGAGATGAAGCTTCAAACTTGGTTGACCTCAAACCTTGGTTTTGCCTTTGGCCTTCCTCTTTTTCTCCTCCTCTTCCTTCTCTTTTCTTTTCTCTCCTTTCCCTTGCTCTTGCACATTTTCTATTTCTATTTTTGGTGCAGAAGAGACCGTGAGAGAGATCTTATAAAAGAGGAAACAAAAGACTTAAAAGACCTTTAGGTCATAACTGATAAATCCCGATATGCTAAGAACACTTAGATTTAGCTAAATCAAGATTTTCAACTTCCAACAACTTTAAAATAAATACTAAGATATACTAAGATTCATATAAAAAGTTGTTTCACCATTATATGATATTTTCATATCTGTTGCTAGTCAATCCGGCTTTAAATGCACAACTAGTTTGCCTAAAATGCCAAATTAACTCAGTTTACCTTGAAACTTTAACTACATCTTGTTTCATACATTTATGACGTATAAATAAATTATCCATATTTATTTTCCTCATCTAAGCAATTTATGCTATTATGCAATTTATGCTATTATCTGAGCTATTTTAAGCTACTTTTAACACTCTGAGTTGCAACAAAGTACCTAAACAAACTCAGTTCGTCACAAAATTAAACATGCATGTTAAGCAAGTCATATGCTACCTTTTGTACACATACACAAGTCTAACATGTCATTAAAGGTATTACACATATGGCATCGAAACCTATTTGGGTCCTAGGTAGCGCCATTACAAAATCCATTGTAATATACTCCCACTTCCACTCAAGGATCCCTAAAGATTGTAACAGTCCTGAAGGTTTTTGGTGCTCTATCTTAACTGTTTGACATATCAAACATTTGGACACATACTCAGCTATTTTGATTTTCATTTTAGGCCACCAAAACAACTTTATAAGATTTTGATATATCTTTGTGGCTCCAAGATGGATGGTATATCTACTCTTGTGAGCTTCCTCTAAGATCTTTTCTTTAATTTCAAAATCCATAGGAATATAAAGTCTATCTCTAAACCTTAATATCCCATCATCTGTTTTACTAAATTCTGTTTGGTTTCCTAAGAGAGTTTACTCACTTATTTTCTTTAAAGTCTCATCTTTCTCTTGAGCTTCTAAGATTTGGGTTGTCACCACAAGACTCAAGTTCCTAAAACTTTCTAAAAGCTCATTTTCTTAGACCATCATTCGGGACAGATGTAGGAAATTCTTACTAAGTGCATCAGTCACTACATTGGCTTTACCCGGGTGGTACCTCAACTCGAAGTCATAGTCCTTTAAGAACTCCATCCATCTCCTTTGTCTCATATTTTGTTCCTTATGATCAAACAAGTATTTCAAACTTTTATGGTCACTGAACACCTCAAACTGAACCCCATATAGATAGTGTCTCCAGACTTTCAAGGCAAACACCACAACTGCTAATTCCAAGTCATGGGTAGGGTAATTCCCTTCATGCGGCCTCAACTGCCTTGAGGCATAGGCAACTACTCTCCTATTCTGTATAAGAACACACCCCAACCCATTCTTTGAAGCATTACAATACACTTCAAAGTCCTCCAATGAATCTAGAATTACTAATACAGGTGTAGTGGTTAACCTTTGCTTCAATTCTAGAAAACTATCTTCACATTCTTGTGTCCAAACAAACGGACTACCTTTCCTAGTCGATTTAGTTAAAGGTAAAGCTATCTGAGAGAATCCCTTAATAAACCTTCGATAGTACCCAGCTAGGCCTATAAAGCTTCTAATCTCAATCATAGTGGTGGGTCTTTGCCACTGCAACACTGCCTCAATCTTGCTAGGGTCTACTGATATTCCTTCTTGAGAAATTACGTGACCCAAAAAGTGTACCTCCTTTAACCAAAACTCACACTTAGCTAATTTAGCAAACAACTTCTTCTCTTTAAGAGTTTCTAAGACTATCCTAACATGCTGCTTATGTTCTTCCATTGTCCTTGAATAAATAAGGATATATCATTGATGAGTGTAAAATACACTCATCTTTTGAGTTTATTTATTAGGATTTTAAATTTATTTTTATTTTATTTTTTTATATTTATTTGTTTTTAATTTATAAATTATCTCTTCACCTAGTTATATTTTAATTTTCAAGATAAATCATCAGATTTTGTGCAAAAATAAGAAATTCCTAAAGATAAATATTTGAAGGATCCTTATCCTATTCTTAGATGCTAATTATAGTTCTATTTGGATACAAAATCTTATATTGGAGATTGGATAAAGGTTCTCAAAGAGATTTGATTTGGAGCAAAATTTAGATTCCCGCACTATCTTGACCATTCCTCATTAATTGAGTCATATCTTGGGCTACAGAGATCAGATTGATGCATCATTTACAACATTGAAAAGCTAACAGAAAATCCTACAACTTATCTATTGAGATTGAAGGCAAATTCGGCCATCTGGAGGGTGACAAAAATCATGAAAGTTAGATACGAAAGGTTGTCAGCTTTTCTATAAAAAGGGAAAAAAGAGTTAAGCAAATAAGCTCACTTTTGGTCTTGGACAGAGTTTAGTAGCTGTAACACCCCGATTTTTTATTTTTTCTTGATATAAATAAGTTTTCAAATATTTATGAATTTCTGTGAATTTCTAAAAATTTTTAATTAATTTGATTATTTTAATATTATTTTGAGCTATATGCTCAAAGTTCATTTTTTTTGAATATATACAAGTTTTATAATTTTTATGATTTTGTGAATTTTTATGGATTTTTCTAAAATTTTGATTATTTTAATATTATTTTAGACTGTATTTGTATTTGAGACGGACCCGAAAAAATAAAAAATTTTCCTAGACTAGAAAGTTTCGGACTGTCAAGGCGGGGACGGGGAATCTTACTAAACCTAAAATCAAAAACAGTTGATGAAAATTTTCTGTATCTGAGTTTTTTTATTATCCATTGGACAATGACTAGCAGTAGCTATTATTCTTTAGGTAAAAGTTTCTGGAAAATATCTTTTGGAAAATATCTTTCAGAAAATATCTTTTGAAAAATATCTTTTAAAAAATATCTTGAGATTAGTCAACTAAAGAGGCTATGACTTTTGTGATGGACCAATAGAAAACAAGCTTAGAGGAGAAACTTTGTATATTAACCCTTGATCTAATCACTAGTTATGATACCTTTGGGAAGGACCAATAGAAAGGAAGCTTACAAGTGAAGAAAGATGGAGTCAATAATAGTGGCGTGGACTTTGATTTGCACCCTTGTACGACAAGACTTAGTGGAGAAGTTTTGAACATCAACCATTGATCTAATCAACGGTTGAGAAGTAAGACTTAGTAGAGAAGTTTTGAATATCAACTATTGATCTAATCAATGGATGTGAGGAGCAAACTTAATGAAGAAGACTTGGATGATCACCATTGATTTAATCAATGGTGTGAGAGAAAACTTAGTAAAGAAGATTTAGATGATCACCATTGATCTCATCAACGGTTGTGGGTGTAAGTTTAATGTAGAAGTCTTGGATATCCACCATTGATCAAATCAATGGTTTAGGAAGCAAGCTTGCTTGCTTAGTTGTTGAATAGTCAATAAAAATGTCTAAACAACAGAAATTGGTCAAGCTTAGTGGCTAGGCAATGGGAGGAGAGTTTAGAGAGCAAGTTTTGACTTTCACAAAGCTTCTTGGAGAAGCTTTGACCTCTCCTTTGAGATGCACTCCACGACCAAGCACCATTTTGAGGAAAACCTTCATATGTCATTTCATAAATCAATATCACAAAGTAATTTATCCTTTTTCTCTTCAAAGAGGCCCATGGCTAAGAACCATTGAGACCCCTTCCAAGCTTCAATAATTCTAAATAACCTTAGATCTAGAATATATACATAATTCTAAAATACTTTGTAGTTGAGATCTTAGATTAAATCATCCATCTTCAATCTTGTTCTTCAAGTTGAAAATCAAAAAGTTCTCACCTTGTTTATCCAAGGAAGCTCACGGCTATGCCCCCTCCACCAACATTCAACCACTTTTGATTCAATCCAACCCCACTTCTTGAATCCTCACATCATTCTAAGACTCTTTGGTGTTGAGACTTTAGTCTAAATCAATCATCTTCTATCACTTTCATCAAAGCTCTAATCAAGAGTTTTAAGGTAAAGGTTATTAATCTTTTCTTTTCTATTCATTTTAAAGTTGTAGACTATGTTTTGATCCATAGTCATTTTAGATAAGCTTTAAATGTTAACTTGTATGTTGTCTTTGATTTTAAGTAAATCTTCGAGGTGGTGCATGAAATCTTCAAGGAAGACAATCAAGAAGAGTTTTTGATCTTCAATTGAAGTAAGAGGGAGATTAACCTCATTGGCCATATGTGGTGGTGAGGGAATGGATTTGTTTGTGTTTGTGGATGAAAAATTTCATAAAGGATTTATTCATCTTATTGTGTATGTTTAAGTGCTATGTGTTGTTCTATGTGATTTTATTGCTTTGATAATTATGCATGATTTTTATCAAGTGATTACTATGTGAGTAGATGATTAATATGGTTTTATTGCTTTAATAGTAAGCATGAATATGTGAGAGTAGAAATATCATGAGTGATATGTTGTATATGATAAGAATCATGTGGAAAGGAAAACTGTTTTGGTTTCAAAGAACCAAGAGGCTCATGGCCTCCAAGAGTATTTTGGAGAAAATCACTTAAAATATTTTACTAAGTGTGGATTTTAGATGATTATGTAACAAGTAATTGGATTAAAGTTTTTTTACAATGAAAAATGAGATAGGAAATGAATAAATATTTGATTATGGAATATAAATTAATTTTTTGGTCAATATGCCAAGAATTGGTATTTTAGACTAATTTTTTTTTCTCAAATGTAGTCTTAAATGATTAATTAAAAAGAACTCAATTTAGTGAAGTTTGAGATGTAAAAAGAAAGTAAACTAATTTTTGGAATTAATTAAATTAATGAGTTGAGGTCATGATGGGAAATAAATTTATAAGTTAAAGTTTACTGACTTATAACTCACCCTTTGGGTTTTGGAGCGTGTTAGAAAACTTTGACCTATAATATTTAATTAAATCAAGGAAGTGTAAAATTTTGTGAAGAAAATATTAGAAAGTATTATTAAGAGAAAATTTATTGGAAATGAGATTCAATTTAGTTAAAATAAACGTAAGTTTTGGAAAGGATATTAGAAAAATTTATTTAGAGGATTTTAGCAAGACAATAATTTTAATGATAGTTTGGAGTTTAAAATATTTTATTTAAGAAAATTTTATTAAGAGTAAAGAACAAAGATTTTGAGATATCTTGAATTAAATTAGATAATATAAGTTTTTTTTGTGAAAAATGTTAGGAAATATTATTTGGAGGTGGTTTATTATAAAAATGTTAGAAATATTATTTAAAGGTGATTTATTAAGGAAATAATGGAATTAAAGTCCAATTTTGATATTAAATGAGAAAAGTTTTAATTTAAGCTTAGAATATGAGTAAAATGTTTTACGAGATTAAAAATACGCAGAAAAACTCTTAAGCGATTTAAAAACAGTGATTTGTAGCTATGCGATTGAGAAAATGTTTTAAAATCTTTACGCGATTGTGAAAATGTTGAAAAATCATTATGTGATTTGAAAACATAACAAAAGTTTTCTGTAATTGTGAAAATATGATAATATCGCTATGAGATTGAGAGGAACAACGAGTTTTGCTGTAGGGCTGACGTACTGGACCCAAGTGGATTGATATTTTAGCATTGTGCTTTTGGGCCGAAGTACTGGACCAGAGTGGATCATTGGTATTATGTAATTGTATGAGCGGTTATATAATATCATTGATACTAATGGTATTAGACAATTGTATAGGCGGTTGCTATAATATCATTGGGAACAGTCTAACGGTGGTTTGATTTCATGGATCATGCATTTGAGCATTTTACAGTCGGTGGCTGTTGTGGCTTTTGTGCCTAGGAGTGAATGAGAACTTACAGGATTGTGTGATCTATGATGGATCTTAGGGGACGTCAGGGTGTGGTGATTCACTTGGTGACCATGTTGTCACATTGTATACCCCTGGCCGTGAAAAACTGTTGCAACGCACTGACAGCCTGACAAACACTATTCTTTTCGTGGTCCAGCGTAGACTGTCTTTTGAGGGGGGACAAATCTTCTGGAACGTTCATCTCTGATGTTGGTTTAGCTCCATGGAGTAAGGGTTTGTCCAATGTGGATGTGGCATGATTAGTATTGCATTGTTGTGCATGGTCAATGTACACATTGTTCATATACATAGTCAACATTTATACTGTTATGATATAGTAATATTGTAATATAATATTATTGTGGTATTTATCTTTATGCTATATATATTGTGTTGCAAGTTTATTGGATTATTTATTTATTAAATATCATGAATATATCTGCTGATTTTATGTTATTTTATGGATTGTATGTTGAATTGTGTTGGCATGTTTAGCGTTTCTTTGTTGCCATATTGGTATGCGATATAGGGGATCTCACCTCCTTGCTATATTTTTTTTCTGTTATGTTTTATGATTATATTTGATAAAGACCGTAAGAAGGACGAGGTTGGATCGCCTAGGTTTGAGTTGGATTGACTTTGTTTGATCAATTTGCAATGGCTGCAAGGAGGGATTTCTTGGTTACGTGAGAGTGCAGCAGTAGGAGGCACTGATGCCTAGCGTTGTGATACTGATGTTGAACATGTTGTTTATTTTGGGAATTTTGCCTGTTAGGGATCCCGAGGAGGATCTGGAGGAAGATCGGGTGCAGGACCCTACTCTTCTAGTATTTGGACTTGGGCTAGGTTCAGTTTTTATATGGTAATTATATACTATTTTAAAGTATGTAAATTTTATGTAATTAAGTTGTTATTAATCTATGTTATGTACGAGAGATGTATGTTGCTCAGTTTTTGTGTCTTGTGTTTTCTAAAATTTGGTAAATTTATGTTATCCGCGAAAAAGAAATATTTTGTCTGAAATATTTTACAACTTGGGTAAAGAATTATAAAGAAGTTATTCTGAAATGTGATACCCTAAGGAGGGTGTTACATTAGTTGGTATCAGAGCCTAAGTTAGAGTCTTTTGGATTTATGGGTAGGTTTGTCTTGTTTATGCTGTGTGTTTCTCTGACACCGAACACAGAGATATATTGTTTGGTTTCCGAAAGGAGACAATATTGTTTGAAATGGTTACTTATTGTTCCCATTGTGTTTTGATTTGTCTGTTTTCGAAGAAAAGGCAATGGCTCGCGGTAGACATAAGCATGTGGATGCGAGATGTGATGATGATCGTATAGTTGCAGCTAGAAATGTAATGCAGAGGATGGCTGACATAGCAATATAATAGAATCACAAGGTCGCTCAACAGCAGGAATTGATAACCGAACTTCAGAACTTGTTAGAGTTAGAGCAGTCTCAGGATGTGAGAATTCGTGACTTTAGACCATCGAGGATCCAAAAGGGAAGGAAATGTAAGGTCAATCGATTTCAGCAAAAGCCATATACACGACTACCGGGGAATCAACGACAATGATATAGAGGAAGTACTAGTGGAAATGAATCTAGCCAGACTGTGACACCAATACAAATATGTAAGAAGTGTATAGGAAATCACTTAACAAAGGAATGTACGAAAAAGGAAAAGGTATGCTACTAGTGCGAGAAATCTGGACACATTTATAGAGATTGTGCTCAGTTCAAGATGAAGCCTTCTGTTAGTAATGCACGTGTTTCAAGATCTCAAGTAGGAGGAAGAGTCAATACAAAGAGTGGAATGGAAGCGTTCAAATATAAAGACTTAAGAAACAACAGAGATTGTGCCATAGAGAGTAATCCTTTAACTATACTGTATAATTCAGAAGGCAACCTATTCTTTTATGGTCTGTGACTGTGTGAACCATTTGAGTTTAGTTGTGTTTACATTTTCTTTTGACTTGAATATTACTACTTCTAAACTTGTTATTACTACTCAAGCCTGATTAAAACTATCTTATTATTATTCGAGATCGGAACTTTTCTGTTGATCTGATTTGTCTACTTCTTTCACAAATAGATAAAATCTTAGGGATGGATTAGTTACTTTCTAACCATATCCTGTTATATTGTTTCAATAAAACTTTAGTGTCCCTTGAGACTGAGATTTTTGGATTTGAATCCAGAAAGTTCATTTCAAAATTTATTAGACCTTATCAAATTCTTTGTTGGATAGGTCCAGTAATCTACCAAATAACCTTATCACTTTTCTTTCTAACCTTCATAGTGTCTTCCATATATCTTAATTGAGAAAATATATTCCTGATTCAACCCATGTTATAGCACCCAATACTATACGATTAAAAAGAGAACTTGATCTATAAGACATTTCCTGTTAAGATTAAGGATAAGCGAGTGAAACCATTTACCTTGGTGAATGTAATCTGGAACGATGTGATGGGAGATACAACATGGAAACTAGAAGACCAAATGAAGGGAGCCACTATTTTCTCCAAGATCGATTTGCATTTTGGTTATCATCAGATTCGCGTGAAAGTAGAAGATGTTTCCAAGATGATTTTTTGGACGTATTATGGGCACTACGAGTATTTAGTAATACCGTTTTGGGTAACGAATGCTTTTGTAATATTCATTAATTACACGAACAGGATCTTTCATTCCTATTTAGACAGATTTGTCGTTGTCCTTATTGACGACATTCTGATCTATTCTCGAAGTCCGGAGGAACATGCTGAACATCTCAGTGTGGTTCTTCAAATTCTAAAGAAGAAGAAGAAGTTATACGCGAAGCTATCTAAATGCAAATTCTGGTTTAAGGAAGTTCAACTTTTGGGTTTAGGTTTTATGTTGATGCAGAATAGAAAGATTGTGGCGTATGCTTCGAGACAGTTGAAAGTGCATGAGAAGAATTATCCTACTCATGATTTGGAATTTGCGATAGTCATTTTTGCGTTGAAATTCTGGAGACATTTTTCTTAATGGATCAATCTACAATGTCTACAGTGATCACAAGAGCCTGAAGTACCTGTTCGATCAAAAAAGGAGTTGAATATGAGGCAGAGGCGATGGTTAGAATTTTTGAAAGACTACGATTTTTATCTTTAGTATCATCCTGGAAAGGCGAATATCGTGACGGATGCCTTGAGTAGAAAAGTACTTAGCATATTTGCTATGATGATCAAGGAGAGTGGATTGATAAAACAATTCAGGGATACGCGATTATCTATGGAGTTGACACTGGGGAGAATCTGTTTGAATATGATTACTATTTCGAATAAGTCTGATGGAGAAATTTGAGAGAAGCAGAAAGATAATCTGGAACGACGAAACTAGAGTTGCTACGTGGGAGCTTGAAGATAAGATAAAAGGGCAACATTCTCATTTATTTTAAACATAAGAGAAATTTCAAGGACAAAATTCTTTTTAGAGGGGGGAGTTGTAACGCCCCGATTTTTCATTTTTTCTTGATATAAATAAGTTTTCAAATATTTGTGAATTTTTGTGAATTTCTAAAAATTTTTAATTAATTTAATTATTTTAATATTATTTTGAGCTGTATGCTCAAAGTTCATTTTTTTTAATATATATGAGTTTTATAACTTTTATGATTTTGTGAATTTTGTGGATTTTTCTGAAATTTTGATTATTTTAATATTATTTTAGACTGTATGTGTATTTGAGGCGAACCCAAAAAAATAAAAAAAATTCTCAAACCAGAAAGTTTCAGACTGTCAATGCAGGGACAGAGGATCTTACTAAACTTGAAATCAGAAACAGTTGACAAAAATTTTCTGTATCTGAGTTTTATATTATCCATTGGACAATGACTAGCAGTAGCTATTATTCTTTGGATAAAAGTTTCTGAAAAATATCTTTTGAAAAATATATTGAGATTAGTCAACCAAAGAGGCTATGACTTTTGTGGTGGACCAATAAAAAACAAGCTTGGAGGAGAAACTTTGTATATTAACCCTTGATCTAATCAATGGATAAGATACCTTAGGGAAGGACCAATAGAAAGGAAGCTTACAAGTGAAGAAAGATGGAGTCAATAATAGTGGCGTGGACTTTGATTTGCACCCTTGGATGACAAGACTTAGTGGAGAAGTTTTGATCATCAACCATTGATCTAATCAACGGTTGAGAAGCAAGACTTAGTAGAGAAGTTTTGAATATCAACCATTGATCTAATCAATGGATGTGAGGAGCAAACTTAATGAAGAAGACTTGAATGATCATCATTACCTAATCAATGATGTGAGAGAAAACTTAGTAAAGAAGATTTAGATGATCACCATTGATCTTATCAACGATTATGGGAGTAACCTTAACGTAGAAGTATTGGATATCCACCATTGATCAAATCAATGGTTTAGGAAGCAAGCTTGCTTGCTTAGTTGTTGAATAGTCAATAAAAATGTCTAACTAATAGAAATTGGTCATGCTTAGTGGCTAGGCAATGGGAGGAGAGCTTGGAGAGCAAGTTTTGACTTTCACAAAGCTTCTTGGAGAAGCTTTGACCTCTCCTTTGAGATGCACTCCACGGCCAAGCACCATTTTGAGGAAAACCTTCACATTTCATTTCATAAATCAATATCACAAAGTAATCTATCCTTTTCTCTTCAAAGAGGCCCATGGCTACGACCCATTGAAACCTATTCCAAGCTTCAATAATTCTAAATAACCCTAGATCTAGAATATTTACACAATTCTAAAATACTTTGTAGTTGAGATCTTAGCCTAGATCATCCATCTTCAATCTTGTTCTTCAAGTTGAAAATCAAAAAGTTCTCACCTTGTTTATCCAAGAAAGCTCACAGCTATACCCCCTCCACCAACATTCAACCACTTTTGATTCAATCCAACCCCACTTCTTGAATCCTCACATCATTCTAAGACTCTTTGGTGTTGAAACTTTAGTCTAAATCAATCATCTTCTATCACTTTCATCAAAGCTCTAATCAAGAGTTTTAAGGTAAAGGTTATTAATATTTGCTTTCTATTCATTTTAAAGTTGTAGACTATGCTTTGATCCATAGTCATTTTAGATAAGCTTTAACTGTAAACTTGTATGTTATCTTTGATTTTAAGTAAATCTTGGAGGTGGTGCATGAAATCTTCAAGAAAGACAATCAAGAAGAGTTTTTTATCTTCCTTTGTGGTAAGAGGGAGATTAACCTCATCGGTCATTTGTGGTGGTGAGGGAATGAATTTGTTTGTGTTTGTGGATGAAAAATTCCTTAAAGGATTTATTCATCTGATTGTGTATGTTTAAGTGCTATGTGTTGTTCTATGTGATTTTATTGCTTTGATAATTATGCATGATTTTTATCAAGTGATTACTATGTGAGTAGATGATTAATATGGTTTTATTGCTTTAATAGTAAGCATGAATATGTGAGAGTAGAAATATCATGAGTGATATGTTGTATATGATAAGAATCATGTGGAAAGGAAAACTATTTTGGTTTCAAAGAACCAAGAGGCTCACGGCCTCCATGAGTATTTTGGAGCAAATCACTTAAAATATTTTACTAAGTGTGGATTTTAGATGATTATGTAATAAGTAATTGGATTAAAGATTTTTTTACAATGAAAAATGAGATAGGAAATGAATAAATATTTGATTATGGAATATAAATTGATTTTTTGGCCAACATGCCAAGAATTGGTATTTTAGACTAAAAATATTTTCTCAAATGTAGTCTTAAAGGATTAATTAACAAGAACTCAATTTAGTGAATTTTGAGATGTAAAAAGAAAGTAAACTAATTTTTGGAATTAATTAAATTAATGAGTTGAGGTCATGATAGGAAATAAATTTATAAGTTAAAGTTTACTGATGTATACCTCACCCTTTGGGTTTTGAAGCACATTGGAAAACTTTGACCTATAATATTTGATTAAATCAAGGAAGTGTAAAATTTTGTGAAGAAAATATTAGAAAGTATTATTAAGAGGAAATTTATTGAAAATGAGATTCAATTTAATTAAAATAAATGTAAGTTATGGAAAGGATATTAGAAAATATTATTTAGAAGATTTTTAGCAAGACAACAGATTTTAATGATAGTTTGGAGTTTAAAATATTTTATTTAAGAAAGTTTTATTAAGAGTAAAGAACAAAGATTTGGAGATTTCTTGAATTAATTTGGATAATATAAGTTTTTTGTGAAAAATGTTAGGAAATATTATTTGGAGGTAGTTTATTATAAAAATGTTAGAAATATTATTTAAAGGTTATTTATTAAGGAAATAATGGAATTAAAGTCCAATTTTGATATTAAATGAGTAAAATTTTTAATTTAAGCTTAGAATATGATTAAAATATTTTACGTGATTGAAAATACGCAGAAAAACTCTTACGCGATTTAAAAATAGTGATTTTTAGCTACGTGATTGAGAAAATGTTTTAAAATCTTTACGTGATTGAGAAAATGTTGAAAAATCATAACGCGATTTGAAAACGTAACAGAAGTTTTTTGCAATTGTGAAAACGCAATAATATCACTATGCATTTGAGAGGAACAGGAGTTTTGCTGTAGGGCCGATGTATTGGACCCAAGTGGATTGTGATTTTAGGATTGTGCTTTTAGGCCGAAGTATTGGACCCAAGTGAATCATTGGTATTATGTAATTGTATGGGTAGTTATATAATATCATTGGTACTAATGGTATTAGACAATTGTATGGGCGGTTGCTTTAATATATTGGGAACAGTCTAACAGTGGTTTGATTTCATGGATCATGCATTTGAGCATTTTACAGTCGGTGGCTGTTGTGGCTTTTGTGCCTAGGAGTGAACGAGAACTTACAGGATAGTGTGATCTATGATGGATCATAGGGGACGTCAGGGTGTGGTGATTCACTTGGTGACCATGTTGTCACATTGTATACCCCTGGCCGTGAAAAACTGTTGCAACGCACTGATAGCCCGACAAACACTATTCTTTTCGTGGTTTGGCGTAGACTGTCTTTTGAGAGGGGACAGATCTTCTAGAACGTTCATCTCTGATGTTGGTTTAGCTCCATGAAGTAGAGGTTTGTCCAGTGTGGATGTGGCATGATTAGTATTGCATTGTTGTGCATGGTCAGTGTACACATTGTTCATATACATAGTCAGCATTTATACTGTTATGATACAGTAATATTGTGATATAATATTATTGTGGTATTTATCTTTATGCTATATATATTGTGTTGCAAGTTTATTAGATCATTTATTTATTAAATATCATGAATATATCTGCTGATTTTATGTTATTTTATGGATTGTATGTTGAACTGTGTTGGCATGTTTATCGTTTCTTTGCTGCCATATTGGTATGCGATGTAGGGGATCTCACCTCCTTGCTATATTGTTTGTCTAGTATGTTTTATGATTATGTTTGATAAAGACCGTAAGAAGGACGAAGTTGGATTGCCTAGGTTTGAGTTGGATTGACTTTGTTTGATCGGTTTGCAATGGCTGCAAGGAGGGATTTCTTGGTTACGTGAGAGTGCAGCAGTAAGAGGCATTGATGCCTGGCACTGTGATACTAATGTTGAACGTGTTGTTTATTTTGGGAATTTTTCCTGTTAGGGATCCCGAGGAGGATCTAGAGGAAGATCGGGTGCAGGACCCTACTCTTGTAGTGTTTGGACTTGGGCTAGGTTCAGTTTTTATATGGTAATTATATATTACTTTAAAGTATGTAAGTTTTATGTAATTAAGTTGTTATTAATCTATGTTATTTACGAGAGATGTATGTTGTTCAGTTCTTGTGTCTTGTGTTTTCTAAAATTTGGTAAGTTTATGTTATCCACGAAAAAGAAATTTTGAAACCCGTATTAAAATAATATTAAATATTTTACAACTTGGGTAAAGAATTATAAAGAGTTAGTCTAAAATGTGATACCCTAAGGAGGATGTTACAGTAGCCGTCAAGGATTAAAGCGGAGGCACAAACCCTATCTTGGTGTGGGCGCATTTAGGCTTGAATATTGTAGATTTTCTTCAACTTTTCCAACAACCTTCTATGGAGTTTATCGTATTCTTCTCTTTGTTTTCTTCTTTGTTCATGTGTAACTAACTTTCTTTAGTTAGGGTGATGATGAATCTTGATTCTTGGATGATGTAAACTATTTTATGTGTTTAATCTATGTTTTTATTTCATGATTTACGTGTTTATCTTCTTTCTTAATGCTTTTTTAAACTTGATCAATTTGGGAATGATTTTAGGATTATTATATGATTTGGAAAAATTGTGCATGAACCTAGAACATGTGATAAACAACACAATTTCTACAATCACTAGGAATATACATTGTGGGTTGTGTGGTCTTTCTTTTAATTCCTTCATTTTTTATAAAGTCTTCTCTATTTTGGGTTATACTAAGGGATTAGTTAACTTTAAATAGTGTGAAGATGATTAATATACCAAGGGATTAGAAATTGATTAATTTTGGGAATTGACCATAAATCATTGAAATAAAACTTGATTAAACTAATATTTGAAATTGCATCAAAAGAGTTTAAGTGAAGTCTGAATCCTAACATTTTAATCTCATCGTTTTTCACCTTTAATTTGATTCTTGATATTTTTAATAATTTTTCTGATTATTGTTTTCTTTTATTTATATTTTTACCAACTCTCTTTTTTGATAATTTAAATAGTGTCAATTTGGTGAATTTCGTAATTGTCAACATAATCCTCGTGGGAACATAATTTGTTGATTATTTCTATATCTTGAATGCCTTGTCTTTGATCTAATTAGACTCCATATATGCTTAATTGTCAACTTTTAGCTAAGTTTCTAGATATGAAGATTAATTGGATCATTATTATGAAACTATGCTTAAGTGTGTTTATAAGCACTCATAATTGCGTTGTGTTTTTCAGGAGATTTTTGAGTGACGGAGTCCATTAGAATCAAACCAAGCTTACTATCCACTTTAGTAGAGAGCTAAAGACTCAAGGAGATCAACATCACCCTTAGAAGCAAAGGGAGAAACAATATGTGAAGAATCAGGGCTGAATATGAAGAAATTAAGTGACACGGCCCGTGTCCCCAGACACAAAGGGGGCCATGTCCTTCTTTGGCATCATAAATTGGATCCAGTTCTAAGTACGCCCAAAGACACGGCCCGTTTCTTAAGACACGAGTTAGGCCGTGTTCCCCCCTGACTTCCAATTTTGTGAAACTTACGCTGACAAATTCAAACATGGGGGGTCATGTAATCAGACATGGCCTGTGTCTGCGTATCAGGAAATTAGTTTGAGTTTGGACGAGGAGCTAGGTATTCAAAGCTACAAATAGGACTGCTTAGGGTTCAAAGAGGAGAGTCTGAGATAGAAGCCACCAAGGAACTGAGGAGAATACGAAGAACAAGAGAGAAGGAGATTCGATCAAAGATTGGGATTCGGGTTCGAGCCATCGGAGATCCATCAACCTCAATCATTGGAAACTAGTTTGATTTTCAGTTTTCTTTCGCACTTGTATTCTTGACAATGTTTTTCTTTTTCTTTTGATTCTGAATTTGCCATGTGCGGCTAAGTTTCTTATTTGGTTAAGGGAATATGAAACCTTAGTTTTGATCATGTGAATTTTACATAGTTCTTTATTTCAATACAGTTATGTTTTTATTCATATGTTTCTTTCCTTAATTCGGTATAAAGGTTTTTATACTCTTTGCTATTTTTGAAAGTGGTAAAACTAGGATTGCTATGCACGGTTGCGGTGGTAGGATTAGTGAGACATATGATCTAAGTAATTCAATCTCGGTGTGTGATTGAATCCTAGTGTCATTGGTTTTCTAAATTTTAATGAAATCATTAGGTAGGTGTAAGAGTAGTTGCTTTATAGCTAACTAGTGATTAGGGCTTAATTTGAGTGATTGCTAAATTAACCAAAACCTAAGGAAAATAGAGAATTAACCTCACAATCACATAAAGACATAATTGATCATGTTGGGATGAAGGCTATGTAGGTTAGCATTATCATATAAATCTAGTGGTGGATTCCATCTCTTAACCAATATCTCTTAATTAGTAATTCAAATCATGTTTACTGATGTTGCTTTACATTTAATTTCTTTTCTTAGTTTTAATAAACAAAACCCCCTTTTGCTGTTTATTATTCTTTAGAGTTTAAATTAGGAATCAATTTATAGTATTAATTGAATTAGTTCTTTGTGGATCGACCCTTACTAACTACAACTGGTTGTAAGGTTTTTATATTTTTTATGGAACTTGACAATTGATTTTAATCTTATTTTATTCACAACCCAACAGTCACACCAGAACAATATCTTACTCATTCTTTATTACTTTTGTAATTTGGTGCACTTGCCAATAATCACAACAATCATCTATGAAAACAACAACAAACTTATCTAAGTAGGGTCTAAAGATTTGGTTCATGTAATCCATGAACACAACAAGTGCATTGGTTAACCCAAAGGATATCACAAGGTACTCATAATGTCCATACCTAGTTCTAAAAGCAGTCTTAGGGATATCTTCTTCCCTAACTCTTATTTGATGATACCCAAATCTTAGGTCAATTTTTGAGAAAATCAAAGCTCATTTTAGTTGATCCATCAGATCATCTATTCTAGGGAAATGGTACTTATTATTAATAGTTACTTTGTTCAACTGTCTATAATCTACACACAATCTCATACTACTATCCTTTTTATTTACTAAAAGAATTGGTGCCACCGATAGTGAAAACACTAAGCCTGATGAATTGTTTATCTAACAACTCTTCTATTTGTTTCTTGAGTTCTTCAAACTCTAAGGGCGGCATTCTATAAGGTGCTACAAAAATAGGTACTATTCCTAGCACTAAGTCTATAGTGAACTTTGTCTCTCTCTGGGGTGGTAACTCAGTAACTTCCCTAGGAAATACTTCTGGATACTCTCTCACCACAACAATATTTCCTAAGTCTTGCTCAACTTTGACACTAGAAGAGAAAATGAGAACATATCATTGAGCCCCTTCTACTAAACAATTACTAATTTGTTTAGCACTCAACAACAAAGACTTGAAAGAAACATGCATAGAGGAATTATCAAACATAAACCTCAAAGTCTTATCTGAACAATTCAATACAACATGTTTTGATGACAACCAATGCATGCCTAGAATGATGTAAATGCCAAGAAAAGGTAAACATATAAGATTCATAGAGAAAATTGATGAACCTTTAAAAATTCATATTTTTACAGTTAAAAATCTTGGGTTTTCATTTTTTTAATATTTTTGATTTATTTTTGTTCTCAAGTCTTGTTATATTTTTATTATTTTAATTATGTTCTTATTACGTGTTTTTATGTATTTTTTGTAGGTAATTGCATATGGAAAAGATTGGGCATTTGAGGAGCAGAAAAAAATAAGAAAATTAATTTAGAAGCCCAACGCTTGAGCGTTGGGCCATCACCGCTTGAGCACGCAATGCGCGCAGATGGGTTTCCTAATTAGTGGGCCAGCGCCTAAGCACTGGAAGCTTAGTGCTTAAGCACTGAATGCGTAAACTGCAACGTGAATTTTTTTAAATAAGAAAGTTTTGCCAAATACAACACACTTTTTACATACTTTTATACACTTGGACAAAACGCAGCAGCCGTCAAGAGGCACAAACCCTAATATGGTGTGGGTGCAATTAGGCTTGAAGATTAAGAATTTTCTTCAACCATTCCACCTTTCTACAATGGAGTTTGTCTTATTCTTCCCTTTGTGTTCTTCTTTTTCCATGTGTAACTAATGTTAGCCATGGCAACCATCACCCAAGAGGGGGGTGAATTGGGTGATTACAAATTTTAACGCAACTTTGAGAAATTAAGCATTTTGAATCACTCAAGTAATAAATGCAGCGGAACATGCACAACAAAGGTACAACTATTATAGATTACTCAAATACAACTTGGGATATATGATGAATTAAGCAAATAAGCTAGATATCAAGTTCATAGAATCAAATCACTAAGATGACAAGATATGTAATAGATAAATATACTAAACTAAATACTGAAATTAAATAGTGTAGGGAAGAGAGAATCAAACTCAAGAATTTATCCTGGTTCAGCCACCAACCACTTTTGGCCTACATCCAGTCCCCAAGCTTAACTTGAGATTTTCTTCACTATCTCCTAGACTTCATGGGTGCTAGGTGTAACATCCCAAATTTTGGGCTATTTTATAGTAATGACTAAATTTCATTATTTTGTGTTTTCTGTATGCTATAAAATTAATTTGACTATTCTGAGACTATTTTTTATCGTTGTGTGAGATTTGCTCCGGGTCAGGAAAATAATAATTTTCGGACTGGGGAAAATCTTATTTGATTTATTCGGAGACGGGGGATCTTACTAAACTCGAATCTGAGAGACACATAAATGAATCTTTTAATTTTTAGAATTTATCTGTGAAATAAAAATATTTCATAGAAAATAATCTGTTGTTTTATTTATAGTAGCTTCTGCTATAAATTATTGGACCTGATATATTTTAATTGACAGAAAATGTACTTAGAATATTTTCTGTAACCTAATTTAAAATGAATCAATAGAAACAAGTCAAAAATGATGGTTGGACTTTTCTAACTAATAAGAAATAGTCTAAGTTGAAATGTTTGACTAGTTACAAAGTAACTAAATAAACCTAATTTAGTTACCTAAATTGCCTAATTAAGGAACTAAATAAACTAACCTAGTTACTAAATAGTTAGAACATAGTTACTAGTTAAATATCCTAAAACTATCTAGAAGCCATGATTAAGCATGACATATGCAATGACCTATTTAACTAGTTAGCTATGTAACTAGATAGTTAATCAAGTAACTAGAAAACCTAATCTAGTTAGTTATTATTTGATTAAAATGTAACTAGAACTAAATTAAAAACAAACTTGGTTAGCTTTTCCTATGGAGCCACACGGCCAAGAGGCTTCTCCAAGCTTCTTGAATGCTCTTGTATGACACTTTGATGACCAAGTGATGACCAAGCCATGTGATCTTCCATGTGAACACAAAGTGTGATATTTTATTATCAAGGCTAGTCTTATAATTTTCCTACACAACCTACATGGTTTTGACTCTCTAAATTTACTATCCATTTTCATTTTCTCTCACCTAAAAGCTAAGCCTTCATATTTTCACTCCAAATACTCAAGAACACAAGAACACCTTTCTTTTCTTTTTCTTCTTGGAGTTTCGGCCAGCCACCCAAAATCCTAGTTCCAATCTTCTATAATTTTACTTATCTACACTTTCTATACCTAAACCATATTCTAAACATTTTTCATCTTGGAGGTTTTGCCTAAATTAATCTCTAAGGGCTTCAAAAACTAAGCTTTAGTTTACTTCTCTAAAGGTAAACTTTTGATTCTATGGTTCAAAGTTAAGTTTATAATTTTCTAGACCATGATTGATCCATGGTTCTTTATTCTTAATCTTTGTTTATGACTTTAGTATTTGTTTAAGAATTTTTAGGGTTTTTGTTTAGTTCATACGAAATCAAGAGAAGGAGAGATCTTGAAGATCTTGTCTTCCTTGAGGTAAGAGGGAGATTAACCTCATCAACTATGTGTTGGTGATGAGGAGATGGGTTGTTTGTGGTGAAAAATCCATAAGGATTTATTCACTTAATTTTCTATGCTTTCTTACTTGTGCTTGTTATGCTTTTGGTTTTAAATATGTGATTGCATATGTGATTATATGACTATAGCTTTGATAATATGCTTGTATGTATAATTTTGGAAGCATGCAAATTTATGTGTAGTTTAGGATGTGAATAACATGTTGGAAAGATTACATGAGAGCTCCAAAGAGCTTAGAGGCACACAGCCTCACTACTCTCAAGAGGACCAAGAGTCCTAAAATTATGATTTCAAATTGAGGATTAAAGGTTTTGTGACAATAAAATTAATTAAGAGATTTTACAAGGATTTGAAGTGTTAGAAAATAAATTACAATGAATTTTGAAGCAAGAAGGAAAATTCGGCCAACATGCCAAATTTTGTTATTTAAGATCCAAAAATATTTTACTCAGTATAGAATTAAGTGCTTTAATAGTAAGAATGCATTTTAGCAAGTTTGGGAATCTAAAATGAAAGTAACTTGATTTTTAGAATTAAAAATTAACTTACTAGGCTGTGTAGTAAAATAAACGTAACTATTTGAAGTTTTCTAACATATAGCTCACCCTATGGGTTTTGAAGCGCGTTAGGAAAATTTGAGCTGTAATGTCTTAAGAAAATCAAAGAATTACAACTTTCTGGGAAATAGCAGGAATACTGATTTTTAGAGGGATTGTGTTGCAATTATTATTTAAAGAGGGATTATGTTGCAAATATTTTCTAAAAGAGGGACTATCTTGTAAATATTATTTTAGGAAGGACCTTTATGAAAAATATTATTTAAACAATGACTATTAGGTAAATATTATTTAAATGAGGGACTATTATACAAATAATAGAAATAAAATATTTACGCGACTCAAAAATAATAATTTTCGGCTACACGATTGAGAAAATGCAATAAAATATTTACGCGATTTGAAAAATCCTTACACGATTTGAAAATGTAAGAAAAGTGTTTCGCGATTTCAAAAATACGATAATATCGCTACGCGATTAAGCATAAACAACAGTTTATTGTCGAGCAGTTGTGGTGGGCCCGGTTATGGTAAATCTTGATATCACCAAGAAAAGGTAAATATGTATGAGATGCTGTAGAAATAATAATGGTTTGTGTATTTGAATCATATACCATGCATAGAAAAGCATATTTGCTTGTTTGGTTAAGGATGTATGCCTAGGAGATGAACTACACCTAAGTGCAGGTGCGAGTAGACAAGTGTAGGTCACTTATTGACCTTGGGGGCATTGGGGTGCGGGTACCTCACAATGGATGGTTGGTAGCTCTTCTGTCTGTGGGGTAGACCGATGCAAATGCACCGATGATCCGGACCGAGACATTGTCCTATATCGTGATCTTGTATAGTATGTCTTGTCCAATGCCTGATGTGCACTTTTGACAAAATTGATATATTTTAGCACTTTTGGCCACGACAGCCGAGTGACAGACATCTCTTCTAGATCTTCTCTCCGAAACTGTGTTTAGCTCCATGGAGTAGGGTTTGGTCTGTGTGCATTTGCATAGTGATCCACATAATAATATGATACTTATATTCATCTATTCTATAATTATTGGATTCAATGTCTATAATGTGTGTTTTATTATTTTGATATTTATCCGCTTAATTGTTGTCATTTCCTTTATTGCCATACTAGTATTGATATAGGGGATCTCACCTCGTTGTTATATTATGTCTGTTTTATTGTATGTGTTTATTGAAGATCAAGGAAACGAGGAGGCAAATGATTCTGTGTATCATCAGTAGCTGTTTATCTGTTGGTTAGTAGTGATATCAGCTAGACAACCAGTTTTAGGTTTTTTTAGGGTTCAGTTCCATGGGTGAGCTGACGCCTGGAGGTTGGATAATAATAATGAAAGTTTTGTGTATACTGGGGACTTAACTATGACCTTGAGTGGAACCCTGGATGGGATTTTCATTTTGACACAGCATGCTACAGTACGGTTAGAATTCACGATGCCTATTCGTGAACTTTGGGGTGGAGTGGTATCTGTTTATACACCCCAAGAGGACTCTATCATATCATCTGCTAGAACCCCTATGAGACGTTTGTATCCGCCAGGGTTCTTCAATGATATTGAGGAGGAGGATCCTTCCGAGGTACCGAATCCTTAGGTCTGTTTAGAGTTTTGGTTATTAGTATCTTTGTAGTTTTACTTTGAAATTGGTTTGTACTTTTGTAAATTATTTGGACAAGTTTTGAGACATGATATGTATATATATTTTTTGGTATGTTATTTACAAGTTTTACAAATGTTTTAATTTAGTTTACTTATTTTATTTTATTCTGCAAATGAAAATTTAAAATTGACGTTTTTACAAGATTAATTCTTTTACAACTTGGGTAAGTTCTATTGGGATTAGTCTTAAATGTGATACCCCATGGTGGGTGTTACATTAGTTAGTATCAGAGCCCCGGTTAGAGTCTTTTGGGTTTTTGTGGATAGGTCTATTTTGGCTTGTGTTATGTGATTCTCTAAATTTGATTTTCAACGGATGATATCTTACTTTCATTGGAATTTGTATGATTGTTTGTGAAGAAAACTATGTCTCGATGTAGAGGTGCACGTGTAAATATGGAACGTGACAACGATCCAATGATTGCTGCTATTGAAGCAATGCAGAGAATGGCTGAAGTGATGGCACAACAAAATCAGCGAGCTGTGCAACAGCAAGAAGCGAATGCAAAAGTTCAGCATTTGTCAGAATTCCATAGGAACAATTTGCCACAATTTAGAGGCAAATTTGACCTTGAGAAAATGGAGTTATGGATCCAAGACTTAGAGAAAACTTTTGAGGCAATAGGATGTAACGATGATCGACGAGCGACATATGCTACTTTTATGCTAAAGGCTGATGGTGAGAATTGGTGGAAAGCCATTAGAAGGGTGCTAATAGCTGAAGGGACAGAAATTACTTGGGAGCTATTTTGTGAGGTGTTTCTGGAAAAGTACTTTCCTGAAAGTGCGAGGCACGCAAAGGAAATGGAATTTCTAAGTTTGCACCAAGGTGGTATGTGTAACACCCCAAAATTTCCTATCCTATAAACAGTAATTTTGACAGCTAACAGAATTTTACTGTTTAGTAATTTCTGGATACTGTAAAATTATTTTGTTTATTCCGTCAGCGTATTTGATCGTTTTGAGTGATTTACTCGTGTCGGAAAATAATAATTTTCGAGTAGGAAAAATCTTTCGTATTTATTTCTCTTGACTGTTAATTATTTTTAACAATCTGACTTGATTTTCATACATTTTCTAATTTTTTTGATTTTATGTGTGATTTTGAATTTTTTTCTGTTTGTGGGCCCCATGAGGTGTTTGTGGGCCCAAGTGACCATTCGTGGGCCCAGGTGGGTCCCGCAAAGTGAAAAAAATTTCTACGCATAGAAAAATTTGTACTGTTTAGACGGAGACAGGGGATCTTACTAAACCTGAATCCAAAAATAGTTTTAGAAAAATTATTTTGTATTATATTTATTTATCGGAAGATAAAAATACAGTAAATATATTCTTTCGTGGGATTTTTAGTTGATAAAAATAGAAATTATATTGCTTAAGTCAACATTGGTGGTTTGGATATCCACTATTGATTCAATTAATAGTTAAGAAATAAATTTAATAAAGAAACATAAGATAATCATCATTGATTTAATCAATGGTGTGAAAATAAACTTAGTTAGACAAGCTTCAATATCAACCGTAGATTTAATCAACGGTATAAAATTAATTATATAAAGTGACCATTTACAACCATTGGATTTAGAGTTGATCAAGGGTGGAGATTTGGTCTTAAAAAGTGACAAAGACCATTTATGACCATCGGAGGAAGAATTAGTCAAGGGTGGAGATTTGGTCTTAAAAAGTAGCAAAGACTAATTATGACTCTTGGATTAAAAGTAAGAAGAAGTAATCTTGACCCTTTATTTTGGAGACACATCTAATGGCTAGAATTTAAAAGAGAAGAATCCAATGGCTTAGATTAAGTCTTCTAAATTAAAAGTCTACCTAAATCTTAGCCATTGAATTAATCAATGGCTAGGAATGCTTCAAATAATTGTATAAAAGAAAAAAAGATGACAACTTCATGCATTATGGAAGGGGGGGACGGTTTTGGAGTGCTTGGACAAGGAGGAGACAATTTTTTAGTAGCCTTTTTAGGCTAAAGAAAAGATGAAGTCAACAATGATTTGATTAGTAACTAATTAAGCCTAATTTGATTAATCTAATGGCCTAATTAACAAGTTAAGTAAACTAAATTTAATATTAAATTGTTATAATCTAATTCTTAATTAGATATCCTAATTTTAATTAGAGATTATAATATGTGAAATAATATGTTAATTAATTAGTTATATAGTTAGAATGTTAGTTAAGATTGGTTAGGAAATTTAACCTAACTAATTACCTAATTAATTAGCATACAATTAGGTGAAAATTGAGAACAATTAATTCCCTAAAATACTCAAGGAGCCACATGGTTTTCATGCAGCTTGGGAAGACTTTTACATGGTTCTTGAACCACCAATAATAGCCATGCAAACTAAATTAATGACCATTATTGTTTGTCATGGTCAATATGACCATTATTGTTTTGTTTGCTTCCTTTGGATTGCTTGATGAAGGGGAGGAACGGTTGGAGAAGCAAGAAAGAAGAAGAGACATGTTGAGACATGTTGGAGTAGCCTTTTTAGGCCAAAGAAAAAGCTTGAAGACATTAATTAGATGTCTTGACTAATTATTGGTCATTTTTCTAAAGCAAAATTATTTTCTTCTTTCTCTCCATGCAATGCTACGGCTGCCCATTTCAATTCAGCCATTTGATTTCATTTGTATCACATTTTATAACACTTAACTCATTCTCTCTCTTCTCTCTCTTCCAATTTGTCAAGAACACCAAGAACAACACCATTTTCTTTCCTTCCTTGAGCATTCGATCACCACCCATGGAACCACTTCCAATCTTCCATAATTTTATCTAGCTACATATCTTGAATCCTCTCATCAATTCAAAACATTTTCATGTTGGAGACTTTCTCTAAATCATTCATCTTCATCACTCAACCAAGCCAAGAACACAAAACAACCATTTTCCTTCATTTTCTCACCAAATGGTTCGGCCATGACCACCAAAAGCACCACCCATCACTTTTAATTTCATCCAACCATAGATCTTGAATCTACATGATATTCTAAGCAACTTTCATGTTGGAGACTTTTTCTAAATCATTCATCTTCATGGACTTTCTTCAAGAACAAAGTTATGGGGTTTTTGAGGTGAAGTATAAGAAGACTTCATTTCTTCTCTTCTTTTTCATGATCTAAACCATGTTTGATCCATGGTTCCTCTTAATCAAGCTTAGTATACTAATTTCTATGTATTTTGTTTTGAATTTGAGAAGCCCTTGGTGTTGAAGGACTTGGAAAGAGAAGCAAAATCAAGAAGCTTTGAGGATCTTCAAGAGGTAAGAGGGAGATCCATCTCACCAACCAATTATGGTGGTGGGAGATGGTCTTATATTTGATGAATTGTGAATTCATGTGAGAATTCCAATCCATGGTCATGTAATAATTAATTGTGTGTTTATGAGCTTTGCTTTATTTTCTTGTGCCTTGATTATTTTGTCTATGCTTAATATGCTTTGCATGATTTTATGGCTTTGATAGTATACTTATAATATGCATGATGAGTATATGGCATGTTTGTGATATTTATGATGAAATATATATATGTATGCCATGATGTGTGGATGGAAAGAAAATTGATCTTGGTTCTAATGGCCAAGGAAGAGCTACGGTTTTGATGCCCTTGATGAGGGTCAATGTTGAAAATTTTCAAGAACAAGGAAATTAAATTTTGATCCCTAGAACAATGAGATTTTCGGCCAAAACACCTCAAAATAGGTGTTTACAAATTAATATGTTTATGGAAGAATAAAATTGGATTGATTTGAGGAGTATGGAAAATGAACTAAAGGTTTGTTTTTTTTTTAAGAAAACATGAACACAAATTTTAGAATGAAATTTTATTGATTTATTTTGTGTAGAAACAAGAATGGAATTTATTTAAGTTAGAAGAAAAATATTTCATAGTTCCAATGACCATCTATAAGGTTTTGATAATTTAGAAAAATGTTTTGATGCTATGAAATACAAGAATTTTCAAATAAGGACTTTTGAAAAGGGAATTAAGTCTTATAAATTAAGTGAAGTGAAATTTTCATAAATAAAAGAAAAAGAAGATTGAAAGTATTAAACTTCAAATTAATTTAAAAAGAATCAATTTTTAGAAGTGATTTAGAAATATAAAAGAAAATGTTTGTAACTTAAATTTACTCACGAAGAATTTATTTGGGTTTTGGAAAATGTTAGGAAATTTAAAGTTAAGAAACAATAATTAAAACAACTCAATATGATTTTGTAGGACTAGATCAATAAAAAGTGATTTTGAGAAAATATATATTAAGGAAAAGATTTTTGACTAAGAATAAAAAAGGATTTGCAAAGAAAGTGAAAATGAATTTGAACAAATGGGTTTGTTATATGACCAATCGGTACTTTGATTTTGAAAATAAAACTTTAATGATTTTGTTTGTGTAAAACCATATCAATTTAAAAGGAAAAATATTTTGATAATTTTTCAAATAGTAATGCCTAGATTTTGATGAAACAAAGTAATTTTTCAAGTGAAAATATAATTGATTTAATACAAGAAATTTGAAAAGGGAATCAGAGTATTTTACTCACTTGAAAAATTAAGTTTTGTAAACGAAAATGTTTTCAAACTTCAATTTATTTTGAAGTAGGTTAATTTGGAAATGATTTGGGGAAAATGGAGAATATAATGGTATTTTGAGAATTTACTCAAGTATAACTTATTTTCAAGTTTTGAAGTACGTTTGGAAATTTTAAGATTTGAAACATTGATTTATATCAATGGAAAAGAAATTTTGTGGATTATATTTGAAAAAGAATTTCTTGAGTAAAGAAACGTGGAAAAAGATTTTCTTAAGTAAGAAAATGTGAAAAATGAAGTACAAAGTCATAATATTTTGAGAAAGGATGAAATGAAATTTTTGAAGGTTAAGAAATATTTTTCGTAATAGAATTGTGGTGAAAAATGATTTACGTATCTTAAAAATGATTTAGAATATAGTAAAATATTCCTATGCGATTTAAAATATGTTAAAATATTTCTACGTGATTTGAATTACGTTTAAATATTTTACGTGAGTTTAAATATTTAACGTACTGTTGAAAAATCACTATGTGATTTAAAAGTAATAGAATATTTTTACGGTATTGTGAAAATATAACAAAAATGTTTCAGAATTTTGAAAACGTAACAGAAGTGTTACGATATTTTGAAAACGTAACAGAAACATTTTGGAATTGTGAAAACATAATGAAAATGTTGCACAATCTTGTAAAAATACGGCGAAAGTGTTTTATAACTATGAAAACATGATAACATGATTTTGTGTTAAAAATACAGTATAATTACTGTTTAACCAGTGTATGGACACTGTATGAGAGAGTGACGTGTTTTGCCTATGATTGGTAATTGGTGCATTTTATATGCATTGGAAAGAGATGCCCATATTTGGATTTAGTGCATTATACATGCATTGAAAAGATTTGGCCCATTGGAGTTGGACTTGCACTGATATACTCGTGCATTGTACAAATGAAATTGAAAAGATTTGGCCCTTTGGGGTTGGACTTGCACTGATAAATTCGTGCATTGTATAAAAGATAGCTAATAGCTATTCTGGCCCTTGTGGTTGAAGAGGGAATGAGAATTGATAGTGAGGTTTATGATGGATCTTGGGGGCGTCGAGGCGCGACGGTCGACCAGTGGACAGCTGGCGAGTACCTTGTGCCACTTGGCGATGCAATCCATTGCAACGCATTGATGATACCCGACAAGAACACGATTCTTTTCAACAACTGGGATATTGTCTTTGGGCTAAGGCTGACAATTAACCAGAGCATTCTTCTCGAAATTGTGAAAACCTCCATGGAGTCATTTTTGATAAACTGAGTCTTTGTGCATATGCATAAATCTGAGCATTTATATCTGTGTGATATATTAATTGAGGAATATTGGTTATTGGCTATGACAATTGTTTTGAGTACTTGGATGATGATTGAACTGATAAATGATTAGATGATGATAGTTGATTAATGCTAATAGCATGATTATGGTATGATCTATCTGTATGATATTGCTGTTTGTGTTATCTCTGTGTTGCCATATTGGTATTGGTGTAGGAGATCTCACCTCTTTGTTATGCTCTTTTGCTGTGTCTATACTGTTAAAATCAAATAATAGAAAGATCGAGTTGTCTTAGACATAACGGGCAATGGATACTCTGAGATTGGTGACAACAATAAGGAGTGGACATTCAGGACTCAAAGGTGTGCAGTGTTGACAAAGGAACAGATGTCTGATGCATCAAGATGGACAGAAAAAGGAATAAGTATGTTAAAGTTTTCCGTTAGTGTTGTACCGTGCTATTAAGTAGGACCCGTCATGGGGTTTGCTACTGTAAAAAAAAAAAGTCTGTTAATTTTATATTTCTCTTTAAATTGTGATATTAATTGGTGTCAATATTGTATAATGATTAGTTGAAATATGATTTACAATATTGCCTAATATTTTCAGTAAATTTACGTTTCAGTAAAAGAAGAAAATTTTGAAACCTATATTTTATAACTCAAACTTTGTGTGAACTTATTTTCAGATTATAAGTTGGAAGTCAGAAATGTGATGCCCTAGCTAGGGTGTTACATTAGTAGGTATCAGAGCTAGGGTGTTACATTAGTTAGTATCAGAGCACGGTTTGAGTCTTTTGGGGTTTGTGATTAGGTCTATTTTGCTTGTGTTGTGTTCTCTGTGTTTGTTTTCTGAAAGGAAATAATGTTATTTATAATGAATATTAGATCCATTATATTTCGATCCGCATGCCTTAGTTATACTTATGTGGAAGTGGAACATGTTACTAGTAATGCAATTGCAGCTATGAGAGCAACGGGAGCAATGTGGAAAGACGACTGCACGAACAAATTACCGCTGTTCAGTGGAAACTGGAAGTTGAAGTTTAGAATCTGACAGAAGAGAATCAGTCTTGGAATATAAGATTTCGTAATTTTGGAACTTGATATTTTTTTAGGATATTGAGAAAGTAATTGATTTCTACAGAAGATGTATTTACAACCATTGAGGAAACCAAAAACAGTAAAGGATGTGAAAGAAGGTACTTAATGAAGGAATGTACGTCAAGAAAACAATTTACAGAAAAGTTGGACACATTTTCGAAGAGTATAATCTCTGATGTGTTCTTTGAAAATAGAGTTTTCTATTAGTAAAAATTTTAGATAGTAAGGGAAGTTGTTACTCTGAATGGAATGGGAGTGTTCTGAGCGAAAGATTTAATCAATGGAGATTGTGTCATTAGAGCTAATCCTATAAACCATACTGAATATTTCTGTGAATAACCTATTCTTTATGACATATGATTGAGTAGATCAATTATATGTTAGAGTTATTCGTTATCCTCTGATTTGTTTACTTCTGTTTCTATTCTTAGCTAATCGAGCTATTCAAGTTGTTGTTATAGATCAAATCTTTGTATTAGTTTGATCTGTTGTTCAAAATTTTGTGTTAGTTTGATCTGTTTCATAAACAGACATGGTCTTTGAAAATGGATTGGTTATTTTCCAACCATATCCAATGAGATTATTTCAACAGACTGTGAGTAATCCAGAGAAAATTCATTTTTGAAAATCGGGTTACATCCAATTCTTTGCTGGATATGTTCGATAACAGGTTCGATTCGTTTTGTTATCTTCCATGATGTTTTCTTTCATCTCCTGCAATTGAAGGAATATCTTACAAGAAAGGATATTTTTATATTTGTATCCGTGTTAACGTACCTGAGTAACGCAGCAGAAGCGTGGTGAATTCTTCCAAAGATTGGAACAATTCTTCTATGGGAAAATTTAAGATGGTAATGGAAAACCGTAGAAAAAAAAATTTTTTTACGGAAGTATCCGGTATAGTGCTGTGGAAAGGAGAACTCGGTTAGTGAGACATTTCTTGTTAAAAGCAAAAATCTAGAATATGTAGTGATACGAAGATAAGGAAATTTTAAGTAATACATTACATTAGCTGAACATTACATTACATTAGTTGGAAGCTATCTGAGAAAAACTATTCTAGGCATGAATGAAGATCGGTTATTGTTATGTTGGTATTAGAGATATGGAGATTCTTTCTTTCTAGAGTAACATTCAACATCTTCAGTAATTATAGGAGTCTGAGATATCTATTTGATCAGAAGAAGTTGAACATCAGCAAAGAGATTTTGTTGGTTAGAATAGTATAGCAAGATGTAAGAGAGGAAGCTTCATGAGAATTGGAAAATAAGATGAAAGCACAAAATCCGTATTTATTCTGAGGGTGTGAAATCATGTTTCTCAAATTTCGAGGATGAAATTTCTTTTTAGAGGGGGAGAATTATAATACCCCAAAATTTCCTATCCTATAAACAGTAATTTTGACAGCTAACAGAATTTTACTGTTTAGTAATTTCTAGATACTGTAAAATTATTTTGTTTATTCCGTCAACGTATTTGATCGTTTTGAGTGATTTACTCCGTGTCAGGAAAATAATAATTTCCGGTAGGAAAAATCTTTTTGTATTTATTTCTCTTAATTGTTAATTATTTTTAACAATCTGACATGATTTTCATATATTTTCTAATTTTTGTGATTTTATGTGTGATTTTGAATTTTTTTCTGTTTGTGGGCCCCATGAGGTGTTTGTGGGCCCAGGTGACCATACGTGGGCCTAGGTGGGTCCCGCAAAGTGAAAAAAATTTCTACGCATAGAAAAATTTATACTATTTAGACAGAGACATGGGATCTTACTAAACGTGAATCCGAAAATAGTTTTAGAAAATTTGTTTGGTACTATATTTATTTATCAAAAGATAAAAATACAGTAAATATATTCTTTTGTGGGATTTTTAGTAAATAAAAATAGAAATTATATTGCTTAAGTCAACATTGGTGGTTTGGATATCCACTATTGATTCAATTAACGGTTAAGAAATAAATTTAATAAAGAAACATAAGATAATCATCATTGATTTAATCAATGGTGTGAAAATAAACTTAGTTAGACAAGCTTCAATATCAACCGTAGATTTAATCAACGGTGTAAAATTAATTATATAAAGTGACCATTTACAACCATTGGATTTAGAGTTGATCAAGGGTGGAGATTTGGTCTTAAAAAGTGACAAAGACCATTTATGACTATCGGATGAAGAATTAATCAAGGGTGGAGATTTGGTCTTAAAAAGTAGCAAAGACTAATTATGACCCTTGGATTAAAAGTAAGAAGAAGTAATCTTGACCCTTTATTTTGGAGACACATCTAATGGTTAGAATATAAAAGAGAAGGATCCAATGGTTTAAATTAAGTCTTCTAAATTAAAAGTCTACCTAAATCCTAACCATTGAATTAATCAATGGCTAGGAATGCTTCAAATAATTGTATAAAAAAAAAAGATGACAACTTCATGCATTATGGAAGGGGGGGACGGTTTTGGAGTGCTTGGACAAGGAGGAGACAATTTTTTAGTAGCCTTTTTAGGCTAAAGAAAAGATGAAGTCAACAATGATTTGATTAGTAACTAATTAAGCCTAATTTGATTAATCTAATGGCCTAATTAACAAGTTAAGTAAACTAAATTAAATATTAAATTGCTATAATCTAATTCTTAATTAGATATCCTAATTTTAATTAGAGATTATAATGTGTGAAATAATATGTTAATTAATTAGTTATATAGTTAGAATGTTAGTTAAGATTGGTTAGGAAATTTAACCTAACTAATTACCTAATTAATTAGCATGCAATTAGGTGAAAATTGAGAACAATTAATTCCCTAAAATACTCAAGGAGCCACACGGTTTTCATGCAGCTTGGGGAGACTTTTACATGGTTCTTGAACCACCAATAATAGCCATGCAAACTAAATTAATGACCATTATTGTTTGTCATGGTCAATATGACCATTATTGTTTTGTTTGCTTCCTTTGGATTGCATGATGAAGGAGGGGAACGGTTGGAGAAGCAAGAAAGAAGAAGAGACATGTTGAGACATGTTGGAGTAGCCTTTTTAGGCCAAAGAAAAAGCTTAAAGACATTAATTAGATGTCTTGACCAATTATTGATCATTTTTCTAAAGCAAAATTATTTTCTTCTTTCTCTCCATGCAATGCTACGGCTGCCCACTTCAATTCAGCCATTTGATTTCATTTGTATCACATTTTATAACACTTAACTCATTCTCTCTCTTCTCTCTCTTCCAATTTGTCAAGAACACCAATAACAACACCATTTTCTTTCCTTCCTTGAGCATTCGGTCACCACCCATGGAACCACTTCCAATCTTCCATAATTTTATCTAACTACATATCTTGAATCCTCTCATCAATTCAAAACACTTTCATGTTGGAGACTTTCTCTAAATCATTCATCTTCATCACTCAACCAAGCCAAGAACACAAAACAACCATTTTCCTTCATTTTCTCACCAAATGGTTCGGCCATGACCACCAAAAGCACCACCCATCACTTTTAATTTCATCCAACCATAGATCTTGAATCTACATGATATTCTAAGCAACTTTCATGTTGGAGACTTTTTCTAAATCATTCATCTTCATGGACTTTCTTCAAGAACAAAGTTATGGGGTTTTTGAGGTGAAGTATAAGAAGACTTCATTTCTTCTCTTCTTTTTCATGATCTAAACCATGTTTGATCCATGGTTCCTCTTAATAAAGCTTAGTATACTAATTTCTATGTATTTTGTTTTGAATTTGAGAAGCCCTTGGTGTTGAAGGACTTGGAAAGAGAAGCAAAATCAAGAAGCTTTGAGGATCTTCAAGAGGTAAGAGGGAGATCCATCTCACCAACCAATTATGGTGGTGGGAGATGGTCTTATATTTGATGAATTGTGAATTCATGTGAGAATTCCAATCCATGGTCATGTAATAATTAATTGTGTGTTTATGAGCTTTGCTTTATTTTCTTGTGCCTTGATTATTTTGTCTATGCTTAATATGCTTTGCATGATTTTATGGCTTTGATAGTATACTTATAATATGCATGATGAGTATATGGCATGTTTGTGATATTTATGATGAAATATATATATGTATGCCATGATGTGTGGATAGAAAGAAAATTGATCTTGGTTCTAATGGCCAAGGAAGAGCTACGGTTTTGATGTCCTTGATGAGGGTCAATGTTGAAAATTTTCAAGAACAAGGAAATTAAATTTTGATCCCTAGAACAATGAGATTTTCGGCCAAAACACCTCAAAATAGGTGTTTACAAATTAATATGTTTATGGAAGAATAAAATTGGATTGATTTGAGGAGTATGGAAAATGAACTAAAGGTTTGTTTTTTTTTTAAGAAAACATGAACACAAATTTTAGAATGAAATTTTATTGATTTATTTTGTGTAGAAACAAGAATGGAATTTGTTTAAGTTAGAACAAAAATATTTCATGGTACCAATGACCATCTATAAAGTTTTGATAATTTAGAAAAATGTTTTGAGGCTACGAAATACAAGAATTTTCAAATAAGGATTTTTGAAAAGGGAATTAAGTCTTATAAATTAAGTGAATTGGAATTTTCATAAATAAAAGAAAAAGAAGATTGAAAGTATTGAACTTCAAATTAATTTAAAAAGAATCAATTTTTAGAAGTGATTTAGAAATATAAAAGAAAATGTTTGTAACTTAAATTTACTCACGAAGAATTTATTTGGGTTTTGGAAAACGTTAGGAAATTTAAAGTTAAGAAATAATAATTAAAACAACTCAATATGATTTTGTAGGACAAGATCAATAAAAAGTGATTTTGAGAAAATATATATTAAGGAAAAGATTTTTGACTAATAATGAAAAAGGATTTGCAAAGAAAGTGAAAATGAATTTGAACAAATGGGTTTGTTATATGACCAATTGGTACTTTGGTTTTGAAAATAAAACTTTAATGATTTTGTTTGTGTAAAACCATATCAATTTAAAAGGAAAAATGTTTTGATAATTTTTCATATAGTAATGCCTAGATTTTGATGAAACAAAGTAATTTTTCAAGTGGAAATATAATTGATTTAATACAAGAAATTTAAAAAGAGAATCAGAGTATTTTACTCACTTGAAAAATTAAGTTTTGTAAACGAAAATGTTTTCAAACTTCAATTTATTTTGAAGTAGGTTAATTTGGAAATGATTTGGGGAAAATGGAGAATATAATGGTATTTGGAGAATTTACTCAAGTATAACTTATTTTCAAGTTTTGAATTACGTTTGGAATTTTTAAGATTTGAAACATTGATTTATATAAATGGAAAAGTAATTTTGTGGATTATATTTGAAAAAGAATTTCTTGAGTAAAGAAACGTGGAAAAAGATTTTCTTGAGTAAGAAAATGTGAAAAATGAAGTACAAAGTCATAATATTTTGAGAAAGGATGAAATGAAATTTTTGAAGGTTAAGAAATATTTTTTGTAATAGAATTGTGGTGAAAAATGATTTACGTGTCTTAAAAATGATTTAGAATATAGTAAAATATTCCTATGCGATTTAAAATATGTTAAAATATTTCTACGTGATTTGAATTACGTTTAAATATTTTACGTGAGTTTAAATATTTGACGTACTATTGAAAAATCACTATGTGATTTAAAAGTAATAGAATATTTTTACGGTATTATGAAAATATAACAGAAACGTTTCAGAATTTTGAAAATGTAACAGAAGTGTTATGATATTTTGAAAACGTAACAGAAACATTTTGGAATTGTGAAAACATAATGAAAATGTTGCACAATCTTGTGAAAATACGGCGAAAGTGTTTTATAACTATGAAAACATGATAACATGATTTTGTGTTGAAAATACAGTATAATTACTGTTTAACTAGTGTATGGACACTGTATGAGAGAGTGACGTGTTTTGCCTATGATTGGTATTTGGTGCATTTTATATGCATTGGAAAGAGATGCCTGTATTTGGATTTGGTGCATTATACATGCATTGAAAAGATTTGGCTCGTTGGGGATGGACTTGCACTGATATACTCGTGCATTGTATAAATGAAATTGAAAAGATTTGACCCGTTGGGGTTGGACTTGCACTGATAAATTCGTGCATTGTATAAAAGATAGCTAATAGCTATTATGGCCCTTGTGGTTGAAGAGGGAATGAGAATTGATAGTGAGGTCTATGATGAATCTTGGGGGCGTCGAGGTGCGGCGGTCGACCAGTGGACAGCTGGCGAGTACCCTGTGCCACTTGGCGATGCAGTCCGTTGCAACGCATTGACGATACCCGACAAGAACACGATTCTTTTCAACAACTGGGAAATTGTCTTTGGGCTAAGGCTGACAATTAACCAGAGCATTCTTCTCGAAATTGTGAAAACCTCCATGGAGTCGTTTTTGATAAATTGAGTCTTTGTGCATATGCATAAATCTGAGCATTTATATCTGTGTGATATATTAATTGAGGAATATTGGTTATTGGCTATGACAATTGTTTTGAGTACTTGGATGATGATTGAATTGATAAATGATTAGATGATGATAGTTGATTAACGTTGATAGCATGATTATGGTATGATCTATCTGTATGATATTGCTGTTTGTGTTATCTCTGTGCTGCCATATTGGTATTGGTGTAGGTGATCTCACCTCTTTGTTATGCTGTTTTGCTGTGTCTGTACTGTTAAAATCAAATAATAGAAAGATCGAGTTGTCTTAGACATAACGGGCGATGGATACTCTGAGATTGGTGACAACAATAAGGAGTGGACATTCAGGACTCGAAGGTGTGCAGTGTTGACAAAGGAACAGATGTCTGATGCATCAAGATGGACAGAAAAAGGAATAAGTATGTTAAAGTTTTCCGTTAGTGTTGTACCGTGCTATTAAGTAGGACCCGTCATGGGGTTTGCTACTGTAAAAAAAAAGTTTGTTAATTTTATATTTCTCTTTAAATTGTGATATTAATTGGTGTCAATATTGTATAATGATTAGTTGAAATATGATTTACAATATTACCTAATATTTTCAGTAAATTTACGTTTCAGTAAAAGAAGAAAATTTTGAAACCTATATTTTATAACTCAAACTTTGTGTGAACTTATTTTCAGATTATGAGTCAAAAGTCAGAAATGTGATGCCCTAGCTAGGATGTTACATTAGTTGGTATCAGAGCTAGGGTGTTACAGTATGACGGTGAGTGATTATGCTGCGAAGTTTGAGAGCTTGTCTAAGTTCTCACAGTACCTTCAGATCTAGCCAGACGAGGTCTGGAAGTGCCATAAGTTTGAAGAATGACTACATTTTGAGCTGAAGAAAGGAGTGATATCAATGCGTGTAAATCAATTTTCAACACTGATGGACATGTGTTGTAGGTTGGAAGCATTGGAGTCGTCGAGGGACATGAGCAACCATAACTTTGGGCTGACTAGGTTCCAAAGAGGGGGCAATAATAACAACAACTGATTTCAACAAAAGCCGTATTCTCGACCCTCGGGAAGCCGCAACAACAACATCAGCAACCTCGTGGAGGTGGTCCAAGTGGGAATCGATTCAATCAGACTGCATCGCCACCAATGAAATGTTTGAAGTGCGGGAAGGGTCATTTGACGAGAGATTGCTCGATTAGAGGTATAATTTTTTTTAGATGCAGAAAGCCTGGTCTTGTATCTAAGGATTGTGATCAAGCGAAGATGGAGCCTTTGGTGAGCAATGTTCGAGCCGTGAAGCCGCAAGCTAGAGGAAGAGTTTATACAATGAGTGGAGCTGAGGCCTCCTTAGGGCGTCACATTTCATGTTACTTAATTACCAAATTACCCCTTATTTATAATACGTGCTTGTAATGAAAATACGAGTTATAAAATTTCTTGATAACAGTAAGATAAACTTAGCGGAAAATAAAAACATTACAACATTATCACAAATAATTTACATCATACATATACATATATCAGTCTTTAGTACTGTCATATTTTAATATTTACAAACTAGACTCTCAAAATATTTAAAACATTATTTAAACTAACATACTGCCTAAGTCCCACTAGACCATAGAACCCTCAGATGGGTCCTCCTCAGATTCCTCAGCATATAGGAATCCAACTTGGCGTGAAGTCCTATCGACAGGTGTCCGAGCAGAAGACACAATACTGACCTCACTAGGGGTACGGTAGTAAGTCCCCCACTACTGCCTAATAGATATTGGAAACTCTACTTGTACATAAATATTAACACTAAAGTAATGATGTCCAAGTTGTTGTCTACTCAATCTAATATTTAGGTCGCCCAAGTAGTAAATACGTTCTCTATCCAAATCAATGTTCCATGCCTCTGATCCTCCAAGAAACGTCAATCTCATATATCCAAGGAAACACGGCATCTCCATCTCTTCAAAACTCAGCGTCCTCAACAGGGATCTGCTCTTCCTCAACTTTTCGCTCAACTTCTTGCTCAACATCTTTTAAATTATAAATACAATATAGAATAAACATACAAAGAGGTGAGATCACCTACGCCATTACCAGTATGGTAGCAATGAAGATAAACACATACAATATTTCATACAGCTATCATACCATAATTACAATTATGCCACTAATCATTATTTATCACCACAACACACAAAATAAACAATAATTACTATCATGCCATTATCAATAACCAAATATTCAATAGTTCAATTATCATAAACTATAATTATGATAATGCCCTCAATCACTATATGTATGCACACAAACTCAATTTCTTACTCCATGGAGCTAAAACTCAGGTCGGAGAGAGTGATCGAAAAGATTTGTCAGTACCAACATGCCTCGGACCATGTGCTCAATCTTGCACATCTAGCATATACACGACAGTCTTTATCAAATCTTGATTAAGAATAGTGCCTCGGTTAGGATCATTGGTGTGTTGCGCCGGTCTAACCTATGGCACAGAAGAGCTACCAACTGCCCATTGTAGGCAACCCGCACCCCAATGCCCCCAAGGTCAACGAGTGACTTACACTACGCATATCGCACCCACTCAAGAGGTGTAGTCTCTCCTAGGCAACTAGCCTCATACAGTCCATTGGACCTTTCCAATGCATGTACTATGCACCATTTACAGTTTCAAATTTATTATCTCATATTCGGGTCCACTCAATAACCCAACAATATTATTACTGTATTTTCATTGTATAGTCATATTTTCACATTTTCTCAATCGTGCAACTATTCTGTCACATTTTCAAATCGCGTAGCGATTTTTCAACGTTTCCCAATCGTGTAAAATATTTTCCATACATTTTAAATCAAAAATACTATTTTTCTCATTTAACACTAAATTTTGACTTAATTTTTCATATTAGCACAATAGCCCCTCAAAAACATAATAATTACGTTATAGTCCCCATTTAAATAATATTTTCACAATAGTCCCTCATAAAATTTATATTTATGAAATAGTCCCTCTTTTATAAAATATTCATAATTTGACCCCTCTTTTATAAACTATTTACAATATGACCTTTCTTTTATAAAATATTTGCAATGTGGTCCTTCTTAAAATTTTAATTACCATATAATCTCTCTTTTTATAAAAATTGCAATATAACTCCTCTAAAAATCAATAATTGTACTATTTCCCCAAATTTGGCAATTCTTTCTTTTACTACAATTTATACAACTCAAATTTTACCAACGCACTTCAAAACCCGTAGGGTGAGTTATACGTCAGTAAACTTCAAGTATTGACCCTCATTTTATTTCATAACTCATTTATTTAATTGAATCAAATTGTTTTCCCAAAATCATTTTACTTTGCTATACCCAAACTTTTTCCAAATTCATTTCCCTTTCATATAAATCCTTAATTCTCATTTGAATCCATCATTTTCAGGACTTTGGTCCTTTTTACCCTAATATGGCCGTGAGCCTCAAGCTCTTTGGAGCTTTCATGAATTTCGTTTCATCATGTTATTCACATCTTACTTTACTCATACATTTTCATGCTTACACAATCACACATACAAGCATATATCAAAGCAATAATCATAATATTACACATGCAATTATAAAAATAAAGCATAAACTCCACAAACAAAAATCAAAGAAGCATTAAATAATAGGTGAATAGACCCTTATGGGTTTTTCACCACACACAATCATCTTCTCACCACCAAAACATGGTTGGTGAGGTTAAATCTCCCTCTTACCTCTTGAAGACAAGATCCTCAAGCTCCTCTCCTTCTTCTTGATTTCGTGTGGATCACAAACAAAACCCTAAAATTCTTAAACAATTACAAAATCACATACAAAGCTTAATAATAATAAACCATGGAACAAACATGGTTCACAAAATCACAAACTAAATTTAAACCCAAAGAATCAAAAGTTTACCTTTAGGAAAAGTAAACCAAACTTGGATTTTGAAGCACTTAGGATAGGATTTTGACAAAATCTCCTAAATGAAAAGTGTTTAGGAGGTAGTTTAGGTGTAGGAAATGTTGAGAACAAAAATTATAGAAGATGGATAGTGGTATTGTGTGAAGAGGCTGAAACATTAGAGAGAAAATGGAAAGGAAAAGCTTCTATATGTTCTTGGAATTTTTGAGAGAAAATGATGCTTACTTTTTGGTGAGAGAAAAAGTGAATATTGATAGTAATCTTGAGTGTGCAGCCGTGTGAGGTGAGTGTAGGAGTGATTAAAGGATTTACTTGAAGTAAAATATCACAAGTGTGTTCACACTTGAAGCACATGGCCTATGTCACATGGATGAACCTAGAAGCTTGTGGAACTTGGTAGAATGGCCCTCCTTGGCCGTGGAACACTTAGAGGATTAGGGACTTAATTTGACTTCAATTAAAGCCTAATTGCATGCTAATTAATTAGGTTAAGTTTACTAATTACACTTAATTAACATTCTAATTACATAACTAATTAATTAAATATATAATTGCATATATCATAGCCTCTAAATAAAATTAGGATATCTAATTAGAAATTAGATTATAACTAATTAATAACTAGGTTAGTTTACTTAGTTTCTTAATTAGGCAATTAAGATGACTAAATTAGGTTTAATTAATTACTAAGTAAAAGTCAAGCCACTATATTTGACTCAATCCTAGCCATTGAATTTAACTTTGTTTCCTATCCATTGATCTAATCTAAGGTGGATATCACTTAGTGATTTTATCAGGATTCATTTCACACCATTGATCTGATCAACGGTTATGATCGAAAACATCTTAATCAAGCTTTTCATCCGATGGTCCACAATAAAGTCCATGCCCCTTTATTTGACCACTTCCTATTGGATAGAAAAAGTCCAGCCACCTATTTTGACTGATTCCTATTGGTTCATTTTGATTTAGATTACAGAAAATATTCTAAGCACATTTTCTGTCAATTAAACTATACCGAGTCAAATAAATTATAGCAAAAGCTGCTATAAATAAAATAGCAGATATTTATTCGTGAAATATTTTTATTTCAGAGATAAATTCTAAAAATTAAAAGATTCATTTTTGTGTCACTCAAATTTGGGTTTAGTAAGATCCCCCGTCTCTTAATAAACCAGATAAGAATTTCCCCAGCCCGAAAATTATTATTTTCTTGACTAGGAGCAAATCACACAAAATGATCAAAAATGATCTCAGAACAGTTAAATTATTTTTTTTATATTGCACAGAAAACACAAAACATTGTAATTCTGTCAGTTCTGTAACATAGTCTAAAATTTGGGGTGTTACATCCACTACCAAGGATCGATGATCTAATGGACCAATTGAAGGGGGTAGCTGTCTTTTCAAAGATAGATCTGCGATCAGGATATCACCAGATTGGTGTTAAGGTAGATGATATATCTAAAACAGCTTTTCAGACGCGTTATGGTCATTATGAATATCTCGTAATGCCATTTGGTGTGACGAATGCTCCTGCTATATTCATGGATTACATGAATAGGATCTTTCACCCATACCTAGACCAGTTTGTTGTTGTTTTTATCGATGACATTCTGATCTACTCACGAAGTCAAGAAGAGCATGCTGAACATCTCAGTATAGTTCTTCAAATTTTAAAAGAGAAAAAGTTGTACGCAAAATTGTCGAAATGCGAAATTTGGTTGAATGAAGTTCAGTTTCTGGGTCATATAATTTCTATAGATGGAATTGTAGTGGATCCAGCTAAAATGGAGACAATTCTTCAATAGGAAAGACCAAAGACTATGACAGAGATCCAGAGTTTTGTTGGATTAGCTGGATATTATCAAAGATTTATTGAAGGTTTTTCCAAGATCACCGGACCTCTTACGTAACTTACAAGGAAGAACTAAGTTTTTAATTGGACGGATAAGTGTGAAGACAGTTTTCAAGAATGGATGAAGAAGTTGACTACTGCACCAGTGTTGATCCTACCAAATCCAAATGAGTCTTTTGAGGTGTACTATGATGCTTCTTATCAAGGGTTAGGATGCGTGCTAATGCAAAACAGAAATGTTGTAGCATATGCTTCTGGACAGTTCAAGGTTCATGAAAGGAATTATCCAACACATGATTTGGAGTTGGCCGCAGTCATTTTTGCACTGAAGATATGGAGACACTTTTTGTATGAGGCTACATTCAACGTCTTCAGTGACCACAAAAGTTTAAAGTACTTATTTGATCAAAAGGAATTGAACATGAGGTAGAGAAAGTGGTTGGAATTCTTAAAAGATTATGATTTTCAACTCCAAACCACCCTGGAAAAGCAAACGTTGTAGCGGATGCTTTGAGTCAAAAAATGCTCAGTGTTTCTGCTATGATGGTTGAAGAGGAAAAATTAATTTAACAATTTAGAGATATGTGGTTGTCAGTGGAATTGGCACCTGGAAGGATACGTTTGAATACGGTCACTATTTTGAATGATTTGTTGGAAGAAATTCGAGAGAAACAGGAAAATGACTAGTTTTTGCAGAATGAGAGAGAATTTTTAAAGGAAGGTCATAAGGCAACTGTTGAGGAAGGATCTGATGGGGTTTTAAGGTTCAGGGGCAGGATTTGTATACCCGATGATCCCGATCTTAAGAAAGCAATTCTTGGTGAAGCTCATACTAGTAGATTGAGTATACATATTAGGATGACCAAGATGTATCAAGATTTGAAACGTTTGTTTTGGTGGCCTAGAATGAAGAGAGATGTTGTTGAGTACGTGGCATCTTGCTTAGTATGCCAGAAAGTAAAGGTTGAGCATCAGAGACCAGCAGGCATGTTACAGCCTCTTACTATTCCAAAATGGAAATGGGATAGTATTGCAATGGACTTTGTTACAGCATTACCAAAGACTAGGAAAGGTTATGATTCTATTTGGGTCATTGTTGATTAGCTTACAAAATCTGCTCACTTTTCGCCAATCAATGTCAAGCATCCAATGGAGAAGTTAATGCAGTTGTACATTAGTGAAATAGTTAGACTTCACGGTGTACCTACTAGTATCATATCTGATAGAGATCCCAGATTTACATCAAGGTTTTGGCAAAGCTTACATGAAGCAATGGGGACTAAACTACGTTTGAGTTCAGCTTATCATCCTCAGACAAATGGGCAAATGGAGAGAACTATACAATCCCTAGAAGATTTGTTGAGAGCATGTGTGTTAGAACAACGAGGGAGTTGGGATGAATTCCTACCTTTGGTGGAATTCACCTATAATAACAGTTTTTACTCGAGCATAGGGATGGCATCCTATGAGGTACTTTATGGATGATGATGCCGGACACCTTTGTGTTGGTATCAAGATGGGGAAAGTATGACTGTCAGACCCGAAATTATGTAGCAAACAACAGAGAAGGTAAAGCTGATTCAAGAGAAAATGTGGGCAACTCAGAGCAGACAGAAAAGCTATACTGATAAACGAAGAAGACCTCTTAAATTTGAGGAAAGTGAGTATGTGTTTTTGCGAGTAACACCTATGACTGGTGTTGGCAGAGTTATAAAGTCTAGAAAACTCACTCCAAAATTCATTGGGCCTTATCAAATTCTTCGTCGGATAGGTCCAGTTGCATACCAAATAGCTTTACCACCTTTTCTTTCAAATCTTCATAATGTTTTCCACGTATCCCAATTGAGGAAGTATATCCCCGATCCTTCGCATGTCATACAGCCCGATGAAGTGCAATTGAAATAAAATTTGACGTATGAGGCACATCCTGTCAAGATTAAAGAGAGGAGGGTGAAGTAACTTAGAGGCAAAGCGATTCCATTAGTGAAGGCAATTTGGAATGAGACTACCGAAGATGCTACTTGGGAAATGGAGGAGAAAATGAGGGAGCAGTATCCTCAACTGTTTTAAATGTATGATGAATTTCGGGAATGAAATTCATTTTAGAGGGGGAAAGTTGTAACATCCCAAATTTTGGGTTTTTTTATAGTAATGACAGAATTTCACTGTTTTGTGTTTTCTTTATGCTATAAAATTAATTTGACTATTCTGAGATGATTTTTGATCGTTGTGTGAGATTTGCTCCAGGTCAGGAAAATAATAATTTTCGGGATGGGGAAAATCTTATTTGATTTATTTGGAGATGGAGGATCTTACTAAACTCGAATCTGAGAGACACAGAAATGAATCTTTTAATTTTTAGAATTTATCTGTGAAATAAAAATATTTCACGAAAAATAATCTGTTGTTTTATTTATAGCAGCTTCTGCTATAAATTATTAGACCCGATATATTTTAATTGATAGAAAATATACTTAGAATATTTTCTGTAACCTAATTTAAAATGAACCAATAGAAATAAGTCAAAAATGATGGTTGGACTTTTCTAACCAATAAGAAATGGTCTAAGTTGAAATGTTTGACCAGTTACAAAGTAACTAAATAAACCTAATTTAGTTACCTAAATTGCCTAATTAAGGAACTAAATAAACTAACCTAGTTACTAAATAGTTAGAACATAGTTACTAGTTAAATATCCTAAAACTATCTAGAAGCCATGATTAGGCATGACATATGCAGTGACCTATTTAACTAGTTAGCTATGTAACTAGATAGTTAATCAAGTAACTAGAAAACCTAATCTAGTTAGTTGTTATTTGATTAAAATGTAACTAGAACTAAATTAGAAACAAACTTGGTTAGCTTTTCCTATGGAGCCACACGGCCAAGAGGCTTCTCCAAGCTTCTTGAATGCTCTTGTATGACACTTTGATGACCAAGTGATGACCAAGCCATGTGATCTTCCATGTGAACACAAAGTGTGATCTTTTATTATCAAGGCTAATCTTATAATTTTCCTACACTACCTACACGGTTTTGACTCTCTAAATTTACTATCCATTTTCATTTTCTCTCACCTAAAAGCTAAGCCTTCATCTTTTCACTCCAAATACTCAAGAACACAAGAACACCTTTTTTTTCTTTTTCTTCTTGGAGTTTCGGCCAGCCACCCAAAATCCTAGTTCCAATCTTCTATAATTTTACTTATCTACACTTTCTAAACCTAAACCATATTCTAAACACTTTTCATCTTGGAGGTTTTGCCTAAGTCAATCTCTAAGGGCTTCAAAAACCAAGCTTTGGTTTACTTCTCTAAAGGTAAACTTTTGATTCTGTGGTTCAAAGTTAAGTTTTTAATTTTCTAGACCATGATTGATCAATGGTTCTTTGTTCTTAAGCCTTATTTGTGACTTTAGTATTTGTGTAAGAATTTTTAGGGTTTTTGTTTGGTTCATACAAAATCAAGAGAAGGAGGGAGCTTGAAGATCTTGTCTTCCTTGAGGTAAGAAGGAGATTAACCTCATCAACTATGTGTTGGTGATGAGGAGATAGGTTGTTTGTGGTGAAAAATCCATAAGGATTTATTCACTTAATTTTCTATGCTTTCTTACTTGTGCTTGTTATGCTTTTGGTTTTAAATATGTGATTGCATGTGTGATTATATGACTATAGCTTTGATAATATGCTTGTATGTATAATTTTGGAAGCATGCAAATTTATGTGTAGTTTAGGATGTGAACAACATGTTGGAAAGATTACATGAGAGCTCCAAAGAGCTTAGAGGCACACGTCCTCACTACTCTCAAGAGGACCAAGAGTCCTAAAATTATGATTTCAAATTGAGGATAAAAGGTTTTGTGACAATAAAATTAATTAAGAGATTTTACAAGGATTTGAAGTGTTAGAAAATAAACATACTAGGCTATGTAGTAAAATAAACGTAAGTACTTGAAGTTTTCTAATGTATAGCTCACCCTATGGGTTTTGAAGCGCGTTAGGAGAATTTGAGCTGTAATGTCTTAAGAAAATCAAAGAATTACAACTTTCTAGGAAATAGCAGGAATACTGATTTTCAGAAGGACTATGTTGCAATTATTATTTAAAGAGGGATTATGTTGCAAATATTTTCTAAAAGAAGGACTATCTTGTAAATATTATTTTAGGACGAACCGTTATGAAAAATATTATTTAAATAAGGACTATTAGGTAAATATTATTTAAATGAGGGACTATTACACAAATAATAGAAATAAAATATTTACGTGACTTAAAAATAGTAATTTTAGGCTACGCGATTGAGAAAATGCAATAAAATATTTACGCAATTTGAAAAATCCTTACGTGATTTGAAAACATAAGAAAAGGGTTCCGCGATTTCAAAAATACGATAATATCGCTATGCGATTAAGCATAAGCAGCAGTTTACTATCGGGCAGTTGTGATGGGCCCGGTTATGGTAAATCTTGATATCACTAAGAAAAGGTGAATATGTATGAGATACTGTAGAAATAATAATGGTTTGTGTATTTGAATCATATACCATGCATAGAAAAGCATATTTGCTTGTTTGGTTAAGGCTGTATGCCTAGGAGATGAACTACACCTAAGTACAGGTGCGAGTAGACAAATGTAGGTCACTTGTTGACCTTGGGGGCATCGGGGTGCGAGTACCTCACAATGGATGGTTGGTAGCTCTTCCATCTGTGGGGTAGACCGATGCAAACGCACCGATGATCCGGACTGAGACACTGTCCTATATCGTGATCATGTATAGTATATCTTGTCCAATGCCTGATGTGCACTTTTGACAATATTGATATATTTTAGCACTTTTGGCCATGGCAGCCGAGTGACAGACATCTCTTCTAGATCTTCTCTCTGAAATTGTGTTTAGCTCCATGGAGTAGGGTTTGGTCTGTGTGCATTTGCATAGTGATCCACATAATAATATGATACTTATATTCATCTATTCTATAATTATTGGATTCAATGTCTATGATGTGTGTTTTATTATTTTGATATTTATCTGATTAATTGTTGTCATTTCCTTTATTGCCATACTAGTATTGATGTAGGGGATCTCACCTCGTTGTTATATTATGTCTGTTTTATTGTATGTGTTTATTGAAGATCAAGGAAACGAGGAGGCAAACGATTTTGTATATCATCAGTAGCTGTTTATCTGTTTGTTAGTAGTGATGTCGGCTAGACAACCAGTTTTAGGTTTTGTTAGGGTTCAGTTCCATAGGGGAGCTGACGCCTGGAGGTTGGACAATAATAATGAAAGGTTTGTGTATACCGGGGACTTAACTATGACCTTGAGTGGAACCCTGGATGGGAATTTCTGTTTTGACACAGCATGCTACAGTACATTTAGAATTCACGATGCCTATTCGTGAACTCTGAGGTGGAGTGGTATCTGTTTATACACCCCAAGAGGACTCTGTCGTATCATCTGCTAGAACCCCTATGAGACGTTTGTATCCGTCAGGGTTCTTCAATGATATTGAGGAGGAGGATCCTTCTGAGGAACCGAATCCTTAGGCCTGTTTAGAGTTTTGGTTATCAGTATGTTTGTAGTTTTACTTTGAAACTGGTTTGTACTTATGTAAATTATTTGGACAAGTTTTGAGACATGATATGTATATATATTTTTTGGTATGTTCTTTATAAGTTTTACAAATGTTTTAATTCAGTTTACTTATTTTATTTTATTCCGCAAATGAAATTTTAAAATTGACGTTTTTGCAAGATTAATTCTTTTACAACTTGGGTAAGTTCTATTGGGATTAGTCTTAAATGTGATTTCCTATGGTGGGTTTTACACTAGGAAAACCTTTGTACAAACAAGAACACTCCTCACACCTTGGGATACCTCACCCTTGTGCTAAAGCCTCTAATTCTTCAAGTTTCACAGGTGCTTGATGACCTTTACAATCAAGAGCACTCACAACACCTTTGGGATACCTCAACCTTTGTGTTTGAGTCTCACTACAAGGGATACCTCACCCTTTTCTTTCTTGAGGGATACCTCACCCTCTTACAATGATTTCAAGGTGAATAGAAAGAATAGAAACTCTCACAAGAGTAGATATACAACTTGAAGAACAAAGTATGGATGATAAAAAACTCTCTCAAGAGTGGATAATGCAAATTGAAGAATAAAGGAATATAAGGATTTTGCAATAAAGAGCTCAAAATATGATTTTGGTGATTCAAGGATCAAATCAAGTATTCAAAAGGTGTATAAGCTTCATATAACACTTATATATAGAGCCCAAGTGATAAAATAGTCGTTGGTAGTGTTTAGAAATGATTTTTTTTTATGAAAACTAGCTGTTTATAGCCGTTGGGAATGTTTCTGGGCACTTGGTAATCGATTACACACTTCTCGTAATCGATTACATGGCCTCTGCCAACGTTGTAATAGATTACAGGACTTGTGTAATCGATTACAGCATTTCTAGTTTTGAAAACTGACTTTAAAAGGTCATAACTTCTTCATTTCTTATCCGATTAAAGCAAATGACCACTCATTGGAAAGATCTTTGAGTCTATTTTCAAATGAAATAAGTTTCAAAATAGAACTCAAATTATTTGAAATATATGATCAAAAGAGTAATCAATGGTCAACTTTTCAAAACTCAAACTTGACTATTTTTGAAAATTGACTTTAAATGGTCATAACTTCTTCATTTCTTATTCGTTTAAAGCAAATGACCACTCATTGAAAAGATATTTGAGTCTATTTTCATATGAAATAAGTTTCACAACAAAACTCAAAGTAATTTGAAAGTTATGATCAAAACAGTAATAAAATGTCAGTTTTGCAAAGCACAAACTTGACTATTTTTCAAAGGTTTGAACTACCACCAAGACTAACTTTCCAAAAAGTAGTTTGTTGGGAATTTAAACATGTAAAATCCATTTTTAAAGACTTAAAAACATATTTGAGCTTTTTTCTTGTAAAACCTCTATCTTTACATAGGAGAAAACCTAAAAAGAAAATATACCAATTCTAGTCCTTAGGCTTCTTGATGTAATCCAAGCTTCCACAAATTTCTTCTCTTCAATTCTTGCAAATGCTTGGAATATCTTATCATTCTCATTCTTCTTGAGTTGAGTATAATTGTGATCTTTTGCTTTCTTATTGCAATGCTCACTTTTGGTACTTAGACTATCTTACAAAGTATTACTCACTTAAAACAAGTATAGTTAGTCTAAATTCATAACTCAATATCTTCATATGCATGATTCATAAATGTATAACTCTAGTTAGTCTAACATGCACATAAGACTTTCATAAATATATCCAAATAAGATATTTATTAATTACAAATAGATATGCCTATATAGGATGCAACAAAGAATATTTTACACATTTTCATTTAGATAGAGCCAAATCCAATATTAATTTAATACAACTCATATAGTGCATTATTGGATATATTATATGAAGAATGTTATACATATGATTATTAAGTGAAATATAACTAGATAAAGTACATAATCATGCATGATACAATATATCTCATTAAGTACATTTATGTAACTTGATCAATATTCTTTTGTAATGCATTTGTCATCTATAAAGCACATTTATTAAGCATAAGCATCATTCTTTTTGTCTTGTATTTGTCATCATCAAAACTTAACATATTAAACCATTGGGGTAAACTTATTTCCACAACTAATTTTTCCTTTGTTAGGGGGATGATGGATCTTGTTCTTGGATGATGTAACTTCTTTTATGGGTTTAATCAATGTTTCTATTTCATGATTTATGTGTTTATATCTTTTCTTAATACTTTTCTAAATCTGACCAATTTGGGAATGATCTTTTGGGTTGATGTATGATTTGGAAAAATTTGTATGAACCTAGAACTTGTGATAAACACCATAATTTCTGCAATCACTAGGAATAGACGTTGTGAGTTATGTGATCTTTCTTTTAATTTCCTCATTCTTGATAATGCCTTTCTATTTGGGGTTAGACTAAGGGATTAGTTAATTCCAAATAGCTTAAGAGGATTAATATACTAATGGATTGGGTATTAATTAATTTTGAAAAATTGATCATAAATCATTGAAATAGAACATAGTTAAACTAATTTTTGAATGTGCATCTAAAGAGTTCAAGTAAAATCTGAACCCTAACTCTTCAACATCATTATTTTTCATCCCTTTGATTTATTATTTGCTAATTTTATATTTCTTTTTAATTGAATTTGCAACAATCCTCTTTTCGATAGCTTGAATAGTGTTGATTTAACGAATTTAGTAATTAATAACTTAATCATCGTGGGACGATACTCTACTCACTGTTTATTACTTTTGTTGATTCGGTGCACTTGTCGATATCCACATCAAGTTTTTGGCGTCATTGCCGGGGATTATTATTATTAATATTAAATAGTAGTTGAAAAAAATACTAATTTAAGCATTTTTTCTTTGTTTAATTTTATTTTTAATTGTTTATCTTTATTTTTAATTTTAATTTTTCTTTTATTTATAGATAATTGTTTTTCTTATTTAATTTCATTTTTTTCATTTCATTTTATTTTTATTTTTATTTTTATTTTGTTTTCTTTATTTATTTTTATTAGTCATTTATTTTTTATTTTTTTATTTTTTTCTTTACTTTACTCTGTTTGCTTATTTGTTTGTTTATGCAAGGTTCTCTAGAGTCAGAAGAATTATTTTTTGATCCAGAGATAGAGAGAACAGCTAGAACAAACAGGAAAGTAGCTAGAGAAATGAAGAAACTTGAAGAAGTAGAAGAAAAGATGGTAGAAATAGTTGTAATTGTAGAGCGAAGACGCACATTGGCTGACTATGCTACTCCGTCTGCTGAAAATATTTCTACCAGTATTATGCGCCCTGCTATTAAGGCCAATAATTTTGAAATTAAACCAGCTCTTCTACAGCTGGTATAGCAGAATCAATTTGAGGGAGGCCATGCAGAAGATCCAAACTTGCACATTGCTAATTTGTTACAACTTTGCGATATTATTAAGTATAATGGCGTTACTGATGATGTCATTAGATTACGATTATTCCCATTTTCTCTCAGAAATAAAGCAAAGAGCTGAGTACAAGCCCAGCCACAAGAGAGCATCTCTACTTGGGAGGATTTGGTTAGTAAATTTCTCATTCAGTATTTTCCTCTATCACTGTTTATGAAGATGAGGGGTGAAATAGCTTGTTTCACTCAAAATCAAGGAGAGCCATTATATGAATCTTGGTAGAGATTCAATGAGCTATTAAAGAGATGTCCTCACCATGCATTTGAGGTTTGGTAGCAGGTGCAAATTTTTTATAATGGTTTGAATCATTCCGCCAGACTCATGGTGGATGCATCTGCAGGTGGATCTTTAGACACAAAAACTCCTGAAGAGGCTGAATAATTATTTGAGATAATGGCTACTAATGAGTATCAGGTTCCTAGTGGAAGAGCTACAGTCAAACAAGGAATGCTGGAGCTTAGTGTTGTTGATACTATACTTGCACAGAATCAGACTATGATGCAACACATTGTCAACCTTTCTAAGCAAGTTGGAAATTTACAGGTAAATGTTGTAATACCCTAGAAAGTCATGTTAGGCTTGTATATGGTTACAGAGGTAGCCTAATACTTACTTAACATGTCTGTGAAGTTTTGTGACTTTCTGAGCACGTTTAGGCACTTTGCTGTAACACTATGTGAGAAATATAGTTGTTATTTGCTCCGGAAGTGGCTTAAACTGCTTAGTTAGTGGAAATAACTGTGGAGAGTTTGTTTCCAAGTCACAAATGTGGAAACTGTACTATAGTTAAAGTTTGAAAATTTTCGGAGTTAGTTTGCCATTTTTGAGCATACTGGTAGTGTGTTTTAGTACCAGATTGACCCCTAGCTGATATGGAAATATCAGTTTTTGGTGAAACAGAATTTTTAATAAATCTCAGGATTTATTTTGAATCTGTTGGTAGCTACAAAATCAGATTTGGGGAAGTTTGAGTGTTCTTAGCAGATTGGGGTTTTGGTACCCAACTAAGATAAGTCTAAATAGACTTCCCTTCTTGAGAAATATCCCATGGGTGGGCCTATTTTGGGATGCAGAAACAGAGATGCAAAAAACGTGAAGGAAGGAGGAGAAAGAAAGAAGAGAAAAGGAAGGAAGAGAAGAAGGAGAAACCAAAGGAAGAAGAACTAAGAGAAGGATCAACTATCCAAGGAGAGGATCCAAGTGAAGGTCTTGCTTCATCTCCATTATCTTGATCTTGAGGTAGGGAGTTGTTTTTATCCATTTCCTCTTATCTTCACCTTGTTTATTGGTGGAACTTGATGAGAAAAAAAGTGGGGTTTGGGTGAGAATAGGAAGTTAGATGTTAGTTTCTTGCTTGTTTAGTTGAAATGAGTTAGATTCTAACAAGTTTAGTGTATGGTTGATAGTTTGGAACCCTTAGAATCCATAGTTTCCTATTAGTTATTTAGTTGAAATAAAAGGGTTTTAAGATTGGAGTTTTAGTTTTAATCAAAATTTGATTGAGCCAAAGGAAGAAATGAGGTTTATAACTTGTTTAGAGACCTCTAGTGATGATAGAAATCATCTAGAAGTGAGGATAGATGGTGAAATCTTGGTTTGGAACCAAGAATATGCAGAAATTTTGTTCTGCAGAATTTTTTGCAGAAGGGTCATGCCTAGGCACAACATGGCAAGCCTAGGCATGGACTGATCTGTTTTCAGTCCAGCGAGACAGAGACTGACACGCCTAGGCGTGGTAAAACCAAGCCTAGGCATGATACAAGATAGTAACCTGACAGCTTGTAGTTTTTGTCACATAACTTGAGTTATAGATATCGGATTGACCTGGTTCTTATTGCATTTGAAAGATAAGACATAAGGCTATCTACCTATAAAATTTCATAATTTTATCAATTAAGATGGATTTTTGGTGAATTTATGAAAAACATCATTTTTAGGGTGCCTAGAGCTGATTTCATCAGAATTTCTATTTTGATGTTTTGAGGTTCCTAATTGCTAGGATACTTTGTTTATGCCTAGTAGAGTATGTTGAAACTCTAATAGGAGTAATTGATGAAGTGCGAATGTATTAAGTCAAGTTGACTTGAAATGCTAATTACGGGAGGTAATTAGACGTGGCTATATATATACATATAATTTGTATTGTGATGGATCGAGGAATTGAGTTTCCCTAACTATGGGAATTATTTGTGTATGCTCTTTTAAGAGTGATAAGGTACTTTTAAAAGTATTTGATGATTTGTTTGTGAAATGAATTTGGAATGCATATAAATCAATTGCGAAAACTAGTTATAGGAAGTAATTAGTAATTGTATTGCATAAGATGTTCGTGAAACCTATTGAGGTTTTTAATGCTGATTATGAGAAGTTAATTAGACATGATGATATACTTAATGGTATAATTTGTCTTTTTGAAAGGTGTGAGCCCCGTGAAAGTGGGTGTTCTATATCAGGTAAGGCGCATTGTATCATTTCTAATATAGTGAAGTATTGAGGATGAATTTCCTTGTTCGTTATCGATAATCTTGTAGTTGATGAGACTTCACTACTTGAGGGGGATGAGATGTCCTCTGGGATGATGATGTATGCTGGATGAGACTTCTAATGCTTGTTCAAGGTTATGGATGAAACAATGGACTTCCATCACTTTGTTCAAGTTTCATGCATTCATGACATTTCCATGGGATTGGAGGTCCTGGATGTGGTATCATGCAATATTCACCTCCATACTTAGAAAATTGCATAGACATAATCATTAGTCATAATTAAGCATAACATGGCAATTGTATGGGTGGTTGCTATCATGACATTTTTATGCATTGCAATTGTATGGGCGATTGCGTGTTGTTGAGATGAGGTGTTGTTGCTTCCATGATTGAAGTGTCAACTTGATAATTGTGATATTATCTGATTGTACATATATGTATATATGCTGGTATTGGAACACTTCTACTGAGATATGTTTTCTCACCTCGATTGTGTTGCCATGTAAATCCAAGTGTGAGTTCTTCGAAAAGGAAGAAGAAGATGTATGAAGATTAGCATAGTATAGATGTTGTTTTGGGCTGAGCATATATAAATGTTTTATATTTGCTTAGTTGTTTCAGGTTATGTATAACAGTATGCCCTTGAGGCTGTGATGTATATATATAAATTTTGCTATCGTGGCTCTCCATATTTACTCATTATGTATGAATGATATGGGTTAAACGTTGATATATGTTAGTAGTAACAGGGTCAATATTGGGTTATTCATTTATATGACAATATATTTGGGTAGCAAATATTGGGCTATTACAAATGCAGTTAATCATCAAGGTCTAACTTGCGATTTTTGTGGAGGCAACCATGTCAATGGTCAATGTGAGGCAAGGAATTCAGGTGTCAACATTCCAGAGCATGTGAACTATATGGGAAACCCTTTAAGGCCACAAGGTAATCCTTATTCTAGTACTTACAATCCAGGCAAGAGGAATCATCCCAATTTCTCTTGGAAGAATCAAGCTATACCATTGAATGCTCAGCTCGAACAGAAGTCTCCTTTTGAGATTACAATGGAGAAAATTTCTCTACAGACCTCTGTTTTTGTGCAACAGACTTCAGCTTTTATGGAGGAATTAAGAACTAATTTCAAGAATCATGAGGCCGCTATTAGAAGTCTTGAGAATCAAGTGGGGCAGATAGTGAAATAACTTCAAGAGAGATCTCCAAGTACCTTACCGAGTGATACTGTTGTCAATCCAAAGGACTAATGTCATGCAATTACACTGAGAAATGATAAGACTTTGGAAAGACAAATGAAAGAAGCACCTGATTCAGCAGGAAGTGAAAAAACTGATGTTCCTGTTGTGGATGTCTCAACTCATGAGTGCTATATTGAAGAAGCAAAAAAAGAACAATCAAGAGTTCAGAGAAAAAAGAAAGACTTGGAGCTGAAGAAAATAATTGATCCTTCACTCTATGCTAAACTTCTATACCCTTAAAGGTTTAGAAAGAAGATTCAAGAAAAGCAATTCTCTAAGTTCTTAGAAATTTTTAAAAAGCTACAGATAAACATCTTTTTTGCTGAAGCACTTGAGCAGATGCCGTCCTATGCAAAATTCATGAAGGACTTGCTATGAAAGAAGAGGAAGTTGGAAGAAGATAAGATTGTAGCACTTACTGAGGAGTGTAGTACCATTATCCAGAGGAAGCTTCCACCAAAGTTAAGGGATCCAGGAAGTTTTAATATCCCTTTTACAATTAGGAAGTTAATCATTTATAAGGCCTTATATGATCGAGGGGCTAGCATTAATTTGATGCCTTTGTCTATCTTGTGCAAGCTGGGAATTGATGAAGTTAAGCCTACAATGGTTTCTCTTCAATTAGCAGATCAATCAATCAAACATCAATATGGTATTGTGGAAGATTTGCTAGTAAAGGTTGATAAATTTATTTTCCCAGTTGACTTTGTAGTCTTGGATATAGATGAGAATACTGATATCCCATTAATTCTGGGGAGACCATTCCTAGCAACATCAGGAGCATTGATTGATGTCCCTAAATGAGAGCTTATTTTGAGGGTAGATGGAAATCAAGTTACTATAAATGTTTTTAATAAGTCTGCCCCAATATCATATCTTTATGCCCTAGTTAATTGCATTCAAAGTAAATTTCAAAAGGGATTGGATGGTAAGAACTCTTCTTTGTGCATTAATGTTGATTCTCTCACTCCGAAGATTGTTGATGAAAAGGAGAAAGTTCCTTCTACCTCTGAGATTATTGGTACAGAGAAAGGTCTTCCCATTATCCATGGTTCACTGCAAGCTAATCCTTTATCTGTTGAAAAATTGAGACCTCCATGGCTTGATGAGATTTCAAATGCTAAGGTGTCTTCTGGACAAGTAAGTACAACTCCAGGTTCCATTAATGTATTGCAGATTGATTCTAAAGGCAGTGACAGAGTATGGAGGCAACGAGTTGATAAGAGAAAAATGTCATCCTACTTCTCTTGCTTTAAGTCACCATAATTAATTGAGAAAAGGCAACGTCGAGCTAATGATATTAAACAAGCGCTTTTTGGAAGGCAACCTAAATTTTCTCTCTTTTTCTCTTTTATTTTTATTTTGTTATTTTCTTGACTATCATTTTTTTTTGTTTTGAAGGTAGTGTTGAGTCGGCTTAGGTGCCTCCCTGAGTTCGGAGCCTTCGTATGGGGATGTATATAGTTGTCGGCCTCCAAAAAGAGTTTTTCTTTTCCTTTCTTGCATTTAATTCATTTAGTTATTTGTTTTAATTAGTTTTGATATTGTCATCATCACTCATTTTGTGTTTTTTGTCTTTGTGTGAAACTGTGCATGCTGGTGTGTTGATTTGAATGTCCAATGATTATTTGAATTGTGGATTGATATGATTTCTTGGGATATCACATGAGAATTTATGAGTTATGTTTATCTCTATTGTTTCAATTGTGCATGGATGTATTTTTCATCTTTATGTTTGATAGACCTTGGAATTTAATTGCATGTCAAACTTAGAGAAAGTTTATGGGAATGCATGTATGTGGATGATTTTCATCTAGAAGTTGTTTGATTCTCTCTTGAGGTGAAATCCTAGGCAGTGCATGATTAAAGAAATGATAAGGGCCTTCTTTGGACTGTTTGAACCTTTCAAGCCAACCTGTGACACAGTTTATCCTTAGGTCCCTTTTGCAGCCTTGTTATTGTTTAGCCTCTATTTCTTTTCTTTTACCCACATTTTCCTTTTCCCATACCCATATGAAAAAAAAATTTCTCTCTTACATAGCTTTTGTTGAGTGCATATCTTGTATTATTTTATTATTCAAGTCTTTGTTGTTTTTGTGCATGAAGTTTAGTGGAGCTGGAAAAAAAGGAAAAAAAAGTCCACCTAAAATATTGCAAAGAAACAAGTTTGGGAGTGGAGATTGTTGAAAAGAAAAAAAGAAGAAAAAAGAAAAAGAAAAGAAAAAGAAGTGAATGTTGTGTTGATTCTTTTGCTCTGTTTTGCACTTGGTCTTATATTTTGAGGCTTGAATTTTGAAATTTGCATGATTTTGTATCTCAATTTTTGTTTTCTTTTTCCTACCATTTCTTTCTTAACCCATATCCTTGGCCTTACATTACAAGCTTATAAAGTCCCTTTTGATCTTTGGTTATATGTTATTTACATTAGTGGAGAGAGAGATGAAGAACAACCCTATGGATGTGAATTTGATGTGCACTTGCAGTTTTATGAACCTATCTGGGTTTATACTTTATGAAGAGATTGTGTTTTTCATTCATGTTTTTGGGAAGTCATTTTTGCATAAGAGTTGCATGTGAAAGATGATGTGATAATTGGGTTGTTCATGTGTGACACTTTGAAGTTAAATTGTGAAGCAATTTTTGAATATATGAATGATTTTTGATACCCGGTATTGCATATTTGAGTCTGTTTTGAGTTTTACTTTGTTTTATTTTATTTTGATTTCCTTTTACTTGAGGACAAGTAAAAGCTTAAGTTTGGGGGAGTGATGAACCTTTAAAAATTCATATTTTTATAGTTAAAAATCTTGGATTTTCATTCTTTTTTTATTTTTTTGATTTAGTTTTGTTCTCAAGTCTTGTTATATTTTTATTATTTTAATTGTGTTCTTATCACGTGTTTTTATGTATTTTTTGTAGGTAATTGCATATGAAAAAGACTAGGCATTTGAGGAGCAAAAAAAATTAAGAAATTTAATTCAGAAGCCCGCGCTTGAGCTCTGGGCCATCACCGCTTGAGCACGCAACGCACGCAGATGGGTTTCCTGATTAGTGGGCCAGCGCCTAAGCACTGGAAGCTTAGCGCTTAAGCACTGAACGCGTAAACTGCAGCGTGAATTTCTTTTAAATAAGAAAGTTTTGCCAAATACAACATACTTTTTACACACTCTTATACACTTGGACAGAATGTAGTAGCTATCAAGAGGCACAAACCCTAATGTGATGTGGGTGCAATTAGGCTTGAAGATTGGAGATTTTCTTCAACATTTCCACCTTTCTACAATGGAGTTTGTCTTATTCTTCCATTTGTGTTATTCTTTTTTCATGTGTAACTAATTTTTCCTTTATTAAGGGGATGATGAATCTTATTCTTGGATGATGTAACTTCTTTTATGGGTTTAATCAATGTTTATATTTCATAATTTATGTATTTATCTTTTTTCTTAATGCTTTTCTAAATCTGGCCAATTTAGGAATGATCTTTTGGGTTGATGTATGATTTAGGAAAATTTGCATGAACTTAGAACTTGTGATAAACACCATAATTTCTGCAATCGCTAGGAATAGACGTTGTGGGTTATGTGATCTTTCTTTTAATTCCCTCATTCTTGATAATGTCTTCCTATTTAGGGTTAGACTAAGGAATTAGTTAATTCTAAACAGCTTAAGAGGATTAATATACTAAGGGATTGGATATTAATTAATTTTTGGGAACTGATCATAAATCATTAAAATAGAACATAGTTAAACTAATTTTTGAATATGCATCTAAAGAGTTCAAGTGAAATCTGAACCCTAACTCTTCAACATCTTTGTTTTTCATCCGTTTGATTTATTGTTTGCTAATTTTATATTTCTTTTTAATTGAATTTGCAACAATCCTCTTTTTGATAGCTTGAATAATGTTGATTTAATGAATTTAGTAATTAATAACTTAATCCTCATGGGACGATACTCTACTTACTCTTTATTACTTTTTTCGATTCGGTGCACTTGTCGATATCCACATCAAAAATCTTATCTTCTATTCTCACACAACAATCCAAACAAACAAAAGAAGTTGTGACTAGCTTTCCTGTTGGTGTAGACATGGATAAAACATGGGGAAGCTCAGACATAGGTAAATCTAATCCCTTCACACATTCATGTAAAATAAAGGAGTGAGATGCTCCTGAATCATATAATACAATTAAGAGATCATATTTAACTATGCGCTTACCTTGTATAAGATTAGGAGATTGACCCGCCTTCTTACCACTCAAAGTGTAGACTCTTCCTTTAGCTTGTGGTTTGAGGTCAGGCACCACTCCCTATTTCTGTGGACACTCCTTTGCATAGTGCCCTAGTTGGCCAAAAAAGTAATATACTGATTGGCCTGCCAGACAAGGTCTGCTACCATGCTGTCTCCCACATCTATCACACTTTGACCCCTTTGATTCTGCCTGAACTTGCTTCCATTTATCTTGAGAAGAACTAGGTTGAGAAACACCTTTCTTGTACCTATCATCTCCTCTCTTCCTTCCTCTTGTAAAAACCCTATGATTGTTGCTCCACTTGTGGATTGCTATCAGAACTTTATTCTACACTTGTTTACTAAAGAAGAAAAATTTCTAATCTCTAAAGGCCTTATTGCCTTCTTAATATCACTTCTCAAACCGGACTCAAATTTCACACACTTCCAGTTTTTATCCGGGTTATACCTAAAGTAGGATGAGAACTTCGATAACTCCTTGAACTTAGTCATATACTGGCCTACGGACATACTCCCCTGATCCAGCTTTAGAAATTCTATTTCCTTATCATCTTGTAAGTTCTTTGGAAAATACTTATCCAAAAATATCCTCCTAAATACTTCCCACGAAACCTAAGTTCCTGCTGCTTCCAACAACCTCTTAGAATTCCTCCACCAGTGCTATGCCTCCCCTATTAACATATAGGTGGCAAAAGAAATTTTTTTATTATCAGTACGATCCATCACCTCGAAAACTTTTTCTATTTCACTCAACCACTCCTCAGCTTTTACTGGATTGTATTCTCTTCGAAATGACGAAGGATTTGCCTTTCTAAACTCGGAGAGGTCATGGATATTTTGATTCCTTACTATTGTTGCATCACCAACTGGTGCATTTGCTTCCATCCTTTCTAAAACCCTATTTATGATAGTATTCTACTCTCTCATAGCAGTTGTCATCTCCATTAATATCCCAGACTGTGGAAATAAGTTTGCCCTAAATGGTTTAATATGTTAAGTTTTGATGATGACAAATACAAGACAAAAAGAAAACTTTGCATATGTTCTTTGTTGCATCGTATATAGAGCATATCCATTAGTAATTGATAAATATCTTATTTGGATATGTCTATGAAAGTCTTATATGTATGTTAAACTAACTAGAGTTATACATTTTTGAATCATGTATATGAAGATATTGAATTATGAATTTGGACTAACTATACTTGTTTAAGTGAGCAATACTTTGTAGGATAGTCCAATTACCAAGAGTGAGCATTGCAACAAGAAAGCAAAAGATCTCAATTAAGCTCAACTCAAGGAGAATGTGAATGCCTATTTCATGAAGGTATTGATAACATCAAAGTCATGTCAAAGACCAAGTCCAAAGGAAGACTAAATGGTATAACTTATAGGACTTAGGGTCTTTATATAAGAAGCCTTATGGATATCTCAAATATGTTTTTCAAATCTTTACAAATGATTTTCACATGCTAAAATATTCAACAAATAAGTTTTGAAAAGCTACTTATGGTAATAGTTCAAAACTTATGAAAAATAGCCAAGTTTGAGTTTTACAAAACTGACCTTCAATTACTCTTTTGATCATATCTTTCAAAATACATTGAGTTTCATTCTAAAACTTCTTTCCTTTAAAAATAGACTCAAAGATCTTCCCAATGAGTGGTCATTTGCTTTAAACGGATGAGAAATGAAGAAGTTATGACCATTTAAAGTTAGTTTTTGAAACTAGAGTGCTTTATTCGAATAACACACCCCAGAAAATGTTCCAGAACGTGTTTTTAAAGATTTATTCGAATAACAAATGTGTTGTTTGAATAACACAACCCAGAAAATGTTCTAGAACATGTTTTTGAAGATTTATTCGAATAACAATGTTGTTATTCGAATAAACTCAACCCAGAATCACACAACGACTATTTTTTAAGCTTTAATTGATGAAATTTAATACCCAATGGCTCTTTTTCTTAGGACTCTATAAATACATATTTTTGGGTCATCTTTTAACGACACCCAACTATCTGAAACAATTCTTTCTTGCTTTAATTTGTGATTCATATTTTACAAAATTTTTGTGCTCTTTTTTGCCAAAATTTGAGATATCCTTAGAGAGCTTCATAGAGCTTCAAATTGTATCATCTACTCTTGTGAGAGTTTCTCTTTTCTATACATTCTGATTTGTTGTAAAGAGAGTCAGACATCCCTCAAAGAATTTGTAAAGGTGAGGTATCCCTAACTGTCTAGGCTTAAGCGCAAAGGGTAAGGTATCCCAAGGTGTGGTGAGTCCTCTATTGTGTAAAGGCTTCAAGCACCTGTTCAAGCTTGAAGTGATAGTGAAAAATCTCGAGTGATTTGTTGGTGTATGCCCTAGAGGCTAATACATTTTCTGTATTTACATATATTCTATTATGCTATTTTATATATGAGGCATTTCATTTATTGTGTTCTTTTTTGATAAACATAATAAAGTCCTTAGAATAGTAAGTTTGATGCCATAGGACATCAAGTGGATGACTTGATCGTGAGATCCTTTTTGGTTACAACACTATTCTTAAATGTCCCTAATCAAGTATTATTGTTAATTAGGACAACAATAATACATTGAGACTAGTATGTGTAGAGACTGATGACCACATCTCACGGGTCATGGATATGAGATATCAAGTCTTCACATGGGTACATATTAGAGTAATGATGTACTGGACTGACCCACCATGAGAACGCTACATAGATCGTTACGTGAGTGTCATAAGCGATTCTCATAGTGACAATGGTGTTTGTGGTCCTTTGACCTGAAATCACTACGATTCCTACATGAGGAGTTGTGTGTTTTAATGCCATCAAACGTCATATGTAACAAGGTGATTATAAAGTTGGTTATTGGATATACTGCAAATCATGTAGAGGGATGTGAGTGACCTAGATGGGATTTGTCACTCCTACATAACAGGAGCGATATCTTCGGGCCCCCTGATTGAGTGAGACTGCGAAATGCATGGCCATGCTCAAATGAGTCAATATGAGATATTGATCTCATTTGTTGTTACAAAGTCTGCTCGAGTATCAGGAAACGAATGATTGGACTATACAAGGGTGACGCATTCCATGCATTGTGTTCAATCTAGATATCTTGACAAAGGGACTAAACGACACGAAAACATTAGTCATGAAAAGGTTATGTCAAATCACTGACATTCTTATTACTTGGGTAGCAGTGATGTGTTGCTAGATACCGCTCACTGCTTGTAATATTAAAATGGGATTTTAATATTACTGCCAACGTAATAAGAACTTGCAAGGTCACACACATAGAGTAAACTAAAATTGGAGCAATGGATCTAAGTTGGACTCAGATTCAAATATGGGCCAGACTCATAACAGATGGGTCTAGGGTTGCACAGCTTACCTTACTGCTGCTCACACTCACTTAAGGCAGTCACTATTATAAATAGTACTGCTAAGGGGGCTGCTAAGTGACATAATTTTGAACCCTAGCCGCACCTACAGAAAAGTGAGTGAGAGAGCGATAGGTTTCTTCTCTTCTCTTTGCAGCTAGCACTGTGTGAGAGACGTGAGGCTCCTCTTTGCAGACGTTGGATGTTCGTGAGTCTGTTCATGTGGATACCGTAGAGACATCGTTTCTATTACAGTGTTAGTGATTCATGCTTCAAGAGGTAAATCATTTAAAAACTCGAATTATGGCTTTTTCGCATGGATCCTCGGTGGGAATCCCTATTTTTCGCTGCGTGTTGTATCCACAAAATTCCCAACAGTGGTATCAGAGCGTCTTGCGAAACCATGATTCGGTTTTCTATTTTTGTTTACATGAGATAACATGTTTTCTGTTCTTGTTTTGACAAAAGATATGATCTTTAATATGTTATTTCTGAAAACCGTATGAAACCTTTTGCGAAAACATATTCTGTTTCTTATGTTGTATGCAAAACCGTGATGTTGATTTCAAAAACTTCATGAAGATGTTCATATGTTCTGTGAAAATCATTTTGTATTAAGATATATGTTTTTGCGAAGCTTTCTGGTATATATGTGATACAAACAGGGTTATGGAATCCTTATTCTCAATGCGCGGCGCAAGGGTTTAGAAAAACTTGTTCTTGGCTTGCGGCGGCAGGGGTTATGGAATCCTTGTTTCTGCACTAGAGGTGCAGCGCAAGGGGTTTTGGAAACCCTATTCTTGTTTTGCGGCAGCAGCATCAAGTGTTGATGTCAAGCCGCCAACGAGGCGCCTGAGGTTCAAGTGTTGAACGACGGCGCAAGGGTTCCCTGCGGCACATGAAGTGTTCATGTTGTTCGGGCTTAGGGTTTCGCACGGCACATGCTGCACCAAGGGAGGCGCAAGAGATTCAGCTCTTGTTTTTGGTCCAATTTTTTGGCCCGGGGCGCTGCCCCGTACCCCGTAAGGGGCGGCCTCCCCTTGACCCTCGCCGGCTGACCGGGCAGCGGAAACCCCGTGCTGCCTCTGCGTAGTGTGTTATTCGAAAGCGCAATATTTTCTATCCTTTTATAACTCACGAAAAATAATTATGTATTATTGTTATGAGTTTATATGTTCTTTGTGATGCATGGTGCATGGTTATGGCCTTAGTCCTCTCTTTATGCCTTTTGGTTTTAATAAATACGACCTGCGTGTCATGCCTTTCTCTCTACATTCTGATTGTACATTCTCTTCTCACCTAACTCCCCTCGAATGTAAAAGAGGTTTCTATATAATGTAATTATGATGTGGAGACAAGAAGGCAAACATCAAGTGAGGACGTTGGTGGGAGATGCTTGATGAAGCGGCTTAGTTAATGCTACTCTCTTAGGGGCCATAACCATGTCACTTTTATTATATGCCTTTTATGTATGAGATGCATGGATATTGTTTATGGTATGATAAACAGTTTAATAAATGGTGAGATCTAATAATAATAATAATAATTCCCTCAAAGCAAATATTAAGTCATTATGTGATACCTTCCAATGTGTGGCACTCGTCAAGACTAGTATCGATCAAGTGCAGGTCTGCCAAAGCAGGATGCTTTTATCTATATTAGTAAGACGCGATAGGATAAAGGTAATATCCAGCGCCAACCATTGGGTCTGACTTAACTAGGCCATTTCAATAGGATTGAAGGCTTAGGGGCATGAAGTTGGGCTTTGGTCCATTAGATGGACTTGAATAAGTGTTATTCACCAAACTATCCAAGAGTTATATGTGATGTAATTGGAAAGTGTTTCCTACCTAAATAACTGAATTTTGGGTGATCAGCCAAAGCTGACTCAAAACTAGGTGAAATATGGATCTTGGCCTACTAGGAAATCTTACGATGGGATTTTCCGAGTCAATGTTGAGGGTCATTGACTTGAATAAAATAGTGGGAGGCATATTTAATTAAAAGACCTCATTAAATATGTTTATGGCATGATACTTATATTTTGCATATTTCTGTTAATAGATTACCATGGCAACAAACACATCGGGTACTTTATCATTGCGATCCATCCTTGAGAAGGACAAGTTGTCTGGAACGAATTTTCTAGACTGGTACAGGAATTTGAGAATTGTCCTCAAGCAAGAGAAAAAGCTGTATGTTTTGGAACAGCCTATTCCTGAGCCACCTGCTGCTAATGCCCCTAGAACTGAAAGAGATGCTTATAAGAAGCATCAAGATGATGCCTTGGACATTGGATGTCTAATGCTGGCCACCATGAACTCTGAGCTCCAAAAGCAACATGAGAACATGGATGCATACGATATGATCGTACACCTTAAGAAGCTCTATCAAGAGCAGGCCAGGCATGAGAGATTTGAGGTCTCTAAAGCACTGTTTCAGTGTAAGCTGGTAGAAGGAAGCCCTGTTGGTGCTCATGTACTCAAGATGATTGGGTACATTGAAAACCTAGAGAGACTCGGTTTTCCTTTGGGCCAAGAGTTGGCCACTGACTTAGTCCTGCAATCGTTGCCGGAAAGTTTCAGTCAATTTGTCATGAACTACAACATGAATGAGATTGACAAATCACTACCAGAGCTGCTAGACATGTTGAGAAGCTGGCTGAGCGAGAACATTAACAAAGGCAAAGGGAAGGCCATGATGATGGTCCAAAAGAATAAGGGCAAGAAACAAGCAGAAAAAGCCCAAGGACAAGCTGGAAGGGCAAGGGCAAAGACAAGTCCAAGCCTAGCACTTCGGCTTGAAACCGGTGGGTGGAGTGGCTAAGGAAGGTACATGCTTCCATTGTGGTCGACAGGACATTGGAAGAGGAGCGTGCCAAGTTCCTAGAGGAGCTCAAAAGAAGAAGGAAGTGAGACTTCTACTTGGGTATTTTTGTTATTGAAGTCAATTTATCTACTTATGCATCATGGGTATTAGATATTGGATGTGGATCTCACATTTGTGTAAATGTACAGGATCTAAAGAGCAGTAGACTATTGACGAAGGGCGAAGTCGACCTACGAGTTGGAAATGAAGCAAAGGTTGCTACATTAGCTGTAGGGACTTATTTATTATCTTTGCCCACTGGGCTTGTAATAGAGTTAGAGAACTGCTATTTTGTGCCTGCTATTAGTAGGAATATCATTTCTGTTTCCTTTTTGGACAAGAAAGGTTTTTCTTTTATAATAAAGGACAAGTGTTGTTCTATTTATATGAATGATATTTTTTATGGTAGTGCACAATTGAGTAATGGACTTTATGTACTTGATCTCGAAACGTCCGTCTATAACATAAATACAAAGAGGTTTAAATCAAATGATCTGAACCCAACTTTTCTCTGGCATTGTCGTTTAGGCCACATAAATGAGAAACGCATCTCCAAACTCCATAAAGATGGATTCTTGGACTCGTTTGATTTCGAATCATATGAGACATGTGAATCTTGTTTATTGGGGAAGATGACAAAGGCCCCATTCACTGGACAAGGTGAAAGGGCTAGTGATCTTTTAGGCCTTATACATAGTGATGTATATGGGCCACTAAACACACTCACTAGGGGCGGTTTTCAATACTTCATTACATTTACTGATGATTTCAGTAGATATGGATTTGTATATCTTATGAAGCACAAATCAGAATCCTTTGAAAAGTTCAAAGAGTTCAAGAATGAAGTACAAAACCAACTTGGCAAGAGTATTAAAATCCTTCGATCAGATCGAGGAGGAGAATACTTAAGCCAACAGTTTGATGATCATCTGAAAGAGTATGGGATAATATCTTAACTCACTCCACCAGGAACACCACAATGGAATGGTGTCTCTGAAAGGAGAAACCGGACCTTGTTGGACATGGTCCGATCCATGATGAGTCATGCAAACCTTCCAGGCTCCTTTTAGGGACATGCTCTGTTAACAGCAGCTTTCACACTTAACCGTGTTCCATCTAAGATGGTTCAAAAGACATCATATGAGATATGGACTGGGAGATGGCCCAGTATGTCTTTCTTGAAGATTTGGGGCTGCAAAGCTTACGTGAAACGTCAAGTTTCTGATAAGCTTGGACCTAAATCAGATAAATGCTTCTTTGTGGGGTATCCAAAGGAAACCAAGGGATACTTTTTCTATAATCCTACCGAGGGCAAAGTGTTTGTCGCACGGACAGCTGTGTTTCTAGAAAGGGAGTTTATCTCCAAAAGAACCAGTGGGAGAAAAATAGAACTTGAAGAAGTTCAAGTTTCACAAAGCAGCAATGAACTAATGGTGGAAATAGAGCAGCCTCCATAAAATGTTGTGGAACAGCAACCTGCTCTAGCAGCACAAGACCTATGCAGGTCTAACAGGATACGTCATCAACCAGAGAGATATGGATTTCTCATGACCCAACAAGGTGACGTATTGCTCATGGATCGAGATGAGCCTGTGACTTACCAGGAAGCCATTATTGGCCCAGAATCTGAGAAATGACTTGAGGCCATGAGATCTGAAATGGATTCCATGTATGCCAACCAGGTATGGACCTTGGTTGACCCACCTGAAGGGGTAAAACCCATTGGGTGCAAGTGGGTTTTCAAGAAGAAAACCGACATGGATGGTAATGTGCATACCTTTAAGGCGCGATTGGTGGCTAAAGGTTTCAAATAAATTCATGGTATAGACTATGATGAGACTTTTTCCCCAGTTGCGATGCTTAAATCCGTTCGGATCTTGCTTACTGTTGCAGCATACCATGATTATGAAATCTGGAAAATGGATGTCAAAACTGCTTTCCTTAATGGAAATCTTCTCGAAGATGTGTACATGACACAACCTAAGGGTTTTGCCACTCCAAAGGATGCTAGAAAAGTATGCAAGTTGCAACGATCTATTTATGGATTAAAGCAAGCTTCCAGAAGCTGGAATCTTCGTTTTGATGATACAATAAAATAGTTTGGTTTCATCAAGAATGAAGAAGAATCTTGTGTCTACAAGAAGGTTAGTGGGAGCACTATTGTCTTTCTGGTATTGTATGTTGATGACATACTACTTATTGGAAATAACATCCCTACCCTACAGTCCGTAAAGACTTGGTTAGGGAACTGCTTCTCTATGAAAGACTTGGGCGAAGCCACCTATGGATTAGGTATTAAAATCTATAGAGATAGATCACTGAGACTGCTTGGCCTAAGTCAGAGTACATACATAGACAAAGTGTTGAGACGATTTAACATGCATGAATCCAAGAAAGGACTCTTGCCTATGTCATATGGTGTAAGCCTATCTAAGGCTCAATCCCCTTCCACCCAGGATGAGAGGGATCGCATGAGCAAGATTCCATATGCATCTGCAATTGGATCTATCATGTATGTCATGTTATGTACTCGACCAGACATCTCGTATACTTTAAGCATGACGAGTAGGTACCAGTCTGATCCCGGTGAAAGTCACTGGACTGCTATCAAGAACATCCTTAAGTACTTGAGAAGGACTAAGGATTCGTTCTTGGTATATGGAGGCGAGGAAGAGCTAGTTGTAAAAGGTTACACTGATGCTAGCTTCCAAACCGATAAGGACGACTCCAGATCGCAATCAGGTTATGTTTTTTGCCTAAATGGTGAAGTTTGTGAGTGGAAGAGTTCAAAGCAGGAGACAGTCATCGATTCTACCACAGAGGCTGAGTATATTGCTGCTTCCAATGCAGCAAAGGAGGCCGTTTGGATCAGGAAGTTCATTACTAAACTTGGCACTATTCCTAGCATTGTGGACCCAGTGGACCTCTATTGTGATAATAATGAAGCCATTGCACAAGCTAAGGAGCCTAGATCTCACCAGCGATCCAAACATATACTTAGGCGCTTCCATCTCATTCGAGAGATCATTGATAGAGGAGATGTGAAGATATGCAGTAGTACCAATGAGATGATAACATTTGATCCACCGACGAAGCCTCTTGCACATGGCAGAAGCATGAGGGTCATACTAGGTCTTTAGGCATTAGATATATGCCTGATTGGCTCTAGTGCAAGTGGGAGATTGTTGGTGTATGCCCTAGAGGCTAATACATTTTCTGTATTTACATATATTCTATTATGCTATTTTATATATGAGGCATTTCATTTATTGTGTTCTTTTTTGATAAACATAATAAAGTCCTTAGAATAGTAAGTTCGATGCCATAGGACATCAAGTGGATGACTTGATCGTGAGATCCTTTTTGGTTACAACACTATTCTTAAATGTCCCTAGTCAAGTATTATTGTTAATTAGGACAACAATAATACATTGAGACTAGTATGTGCAGAGACTGATGACCACATCTCACGGGTCATGGATATGAGATATCAAGTCTTCACATGGGTACATATTAGAGTAATGATGTACTGGACTGACCCACCATGAGAACGCTACATGGATCGTTACGTGAGTGTCATAAGCGATTCTCATAGTGACAATGGTGTTTGTGGTCCTTTGACCTGAAATCACTACGATTCCTACATGAGGAGTTGTGTGTTTTAATGCCATCAAACGTCATCTGTAACAAGGTGATTATAAAGTTGGTTATTGGACATACCGCAAATCATGCAGAGGGATGTGAGTGACCTAGATGGGATTTGTCACTCCTACATAACAGGAGCGATATCTCCGGGCCCCTTGATTGAGTGAGACTGCGAAATGCATGGCTATGCTCAAATGAGTCACTATGAGATATTGATCTCATTTGTTGTTACAAAGTCTGCTCGAGTATCAGGAAACGAATGATTGGACTATACAAGGGTGACGCATTCCATGCATTGTGTTCAATCTAGATATCTTGACAAAGGGACTAAACGACACGGAAACATTGGTCACGAAAAGGTTATGTCAAATCACTGACATTCTTATTACTTGGGTAGCAGTGATGTGTTGCTAGATACTGCTCACTGCTTGTAATATTAAAATGGGATTTTAATATTAATGCCAACGTAATAAGAACCGTGCAGGGTCACACACATAGAGCAGACTAAAATTGGAGCAATGGATCTAAGTTGGACTCGGATTCAAATATGGGCTAGACTCATAACAGATGGGTCTAGGGTTGCACAGCTTACCTTGCTGCTGCTCACACTCACTTAAGGCAGTCACCATTATAAATAGTACTGCTAGGGGGCTGCTAAGTGACATAATTCTGAACCCTAGCCGCACCTACAGAAAAGTGAGTGAGAGAGCGACAGGTTTCTTCTTTTCTCTTCGTAGCTAGCACTGTGTGAGAGACGTGAGGCTCCTCTTTGCGGACGTTGGACGTTCATGAGTCTGTTCGTGTGGATACCGCAGAGACATCGTTTCTATTACGGTGTTAGTGATTCACGCTTCAAGAGGTAAATCATTTAAAAACTCGGATTATGACTTTTTCGCATAGATCCTCGGTGGGGATCCCTGTTTTTCGCTGCGTGTTGTATCCGCAAAATTCCCAACATGATTTACTTGAGGACTGGACGTAGGCCACAAGTAGTTGGTGGCTGAACCAGGATAAATTCTGTGTTTGCTCTTTTAAACTTAAACTCCTTTATATTTATGTTTTAATTTCATTTATTTGCTTGAATACTTTCTGTGTGGGTTGTTCATTTATAAGTGCATTTTTCTGTCTTCTCTATTCGTTCATTTTAATTAATAAATAGCTTTAAAGAAAATTATTTTTCAAGTGGTTGCTAAAAGTTTTCAAAGAGTTTCTATCTCCTTTGCATTTATGCTTTAATTATATATGTTTGAGTTAAATTTGATATATAGCTTATTTGTTTGATTTATCCTAGGCCAAGTGATTTTTGAGAAATCTCTAATAGTTGTACCTTTGTTAAACTTATTTCACTGCATGTACTGATTGAATTTATCAAAATGCATAATTTCTTAAAGTTGTTTTAAAAATTTGTAATCACCCAATTTACCCCCCCTTTTGGGTGATGGTTGCCATGACTAACAAGTGGTATCAGAGCTTTGTGCTCTGTTGAAAGCTTAATCGCTTAGAGTTAAAGATCCTTGTTTGTTGGCAACCTTGAAAGTTTTTCAAAATGAAAGGTTTTGAAATTGATAAATCACCATTCTTTGATGGTGTGCATTTTGTTTATTGGAAAGCTAGAGTAGAGTTTTATATGCAATATATTGATTTGGATTTGTGGGATGTTATGCTAAATGGATTTGCTTACAAATCAAAACAAACTTGGAATAGTTATGACAAGAAATATTTTTCTTTGAACATTAGAGTTATGCAAATTTTGAGAAATAGTTTGAATGATGATGCTTATGCTAAAATTAAAAATTATTCTAGTGCCAAATAAATTTTGGATACTCTTGATACTATTTATCTTGCTAAAAATAATTTTTTGTATAAAGTTGTATATAGAAAGCAAGAAGAGTAAAAGTCATTGAAGGAAACTTGTTATGAAAAACATCCTCAAAGAGATGTTCAAACTATTGAAGGGAGTCAAATGCCTCTTAGTGACGATGGTACTCAATTTGAAGAAGAGGCAAAGCAAAACACAATTGATGAGGAAGAAAGTGATTCCCTTAAAGAACCAAGTACGCTAGAAATTGAAACTACTTCCTATATAGCTAAAAAGGACTTTGAGATAAATAATTCTAAACTAGATTATAGTCCTTCCTATGATGAGTTACAATGTGCATATAATGAATTGTATGATGGTTTGTTGAATTTAGAAAAGAAAAACTTATCGTGTTTGGAAAACATTTCTTTTATTGAAAATGAAATTAAAACTTTGAAAAATGAATATATTTTTCTTGACGAGGAAATGCCTTTGAAATGTAAAACCTCAACTTCTTGTGAAAAGTGCATTGATTTAGAATATCAAGTTGAGGACTTATATTTCGATTTTGCCAAAGCTAATGATCCTAATTGCTTACATTCTATGCTTGTTAATGAGAATAAAATTAATGTTATTCCACATAAAAATTCAAGTAAGGCTTATGGAAAAAATAGTTTGGAATGTAAAAATAACAAAAGGCTTAAGTTTTCTAAAGATGATCTTTAAAGGATCAAACCATCATTAAATTTAATTATTTGTAATTTTTGTGGTCATCTAGGACATATTTCTCATTTATGCAATTATAGAAGAAATTCTTATATGAGAAATAGTATGGTATGGGTTCCTAAAGATTTTAAAGGCTCTAGTACTAACATTCAAGGACCCAAGATGAAGTGGGTACCAAAGTGTCCTTCTAGTGTTTCAATTATGCAAAATATTTCTCAAAATAATGGACAAATTGTCAAAAGAAAGAAGAATCATAAAGGAGAATGCTTCCAAAGCCCAATGGTAGAAACTTTGGTCAAAGAAGAAATATGACTTCAACCAAAGCCTCTCAAGTACAAAATGTAGAACTTGTAAAGTTCAAGACTCCAAAAGAGAAGCAATTGATAAGAAAAAATATTTCCTTGATTACCAAGGTCAAGGTATCAAAAGCTTTTACCTCTTATGTACAATCACATGTAAAGTCAATGAATTTGAGGTATATTCCTTGTAGGCCTTAGGTGAAGGATAGAATTATGTGTACTTAGTAAAATTTGAATATTTTATATAGCACATGATTATGTTCATTCTTATTGTACCATAGTTCATTAATTTGTTATATATCTTGGTATATAAGGTTCTACAATGCCTAGGTGTGCTTGCTATGCTTTAAAATTGTCTATATATCATGAAAGTAAGCATGCTATTGGTTATATGCTTCATGGTAATTGTTTATTTAATTTGTTGCACTCAATTTATATACTATGAAATAATTGATCTTTATGAGTGCATAATGAATTAATAGCAGAAAACTAACACATAAGGACCCAAGAAAATTTGGGCACCAAAAGTCAAAAATTGAAGTGTGTTGTAGGTGTGCTTGAAGGCTAAGAACTCACTCGGTATCTTGAAAGTGGCTGCTCCAATTACAAAATCGAAAATAGTTCCAAGCTCTCTTCTTTGTTTCCATGAAGGTTGGACTTGCAATTTTTGGATAAGTGGAAACTTGTATTATGTTTTTCTAGCTTTATGACTTGAAAATATTTTTATATGTTAATATGCTAGATAAGTATGCTCCTTGCTTGAAATGACATGTCTAATGATAATATCTTTGAGCTTGAGTTTTTGATCAATCATTCATATAATTAAATACTTATGTTTATCACTTTATCATTGATTTATTACTCTTGAATTATTACTGACTTGACCATTGGAGATATTCCAAAACTTGTTTTGCAGGTATCTCATCTTTGGGTATGTTTCCTTCTCTCTAATTGTATCCCTGTATGTACCTATTAATGTTTTTCTGATAAGTTTATTCAAATAAAACTGTGGTTATTCGAATAAAATTAATTAGTTGCTGAGAAAAATGTGTTGCGTATCAGTTATATTCGAATAACATTCAATTTATTCGAATAACCTGATCCCAACAACCATTGTTCTTGTTTTTTATATCTATCTCATTCGAATAACTTGTGTTTTATTCGAATATATGTACTGCCTATGTCTTTATGTAACATCCCGAAAATTGCTTATTTCATTATAAATAATCATTTTATAATATTTGTGATTTTTGGTGATTTTTGTGAAATTTTCTGCAAACGTTAAATATTTTAATATATTCCTCGTTTTACGTATGCACTGAGCAGAGCCGGGATAACGAAATGTTCTCCCTGAGGCTGGTAAACCTTGGACTATCAACGTGTCAACGGGGGATCTTACTAAACCCGAGGCCAGGCACAGTTTGCGAGGTTTGCATTTTTTCAAGGTTTTATCTGCTAGATAAAATCGCTGCATCATAAAATTATCGGATGAATAATAAAATATTATTTTCATCACTTGTAATTTTATTCACTGAGAAAATAATTCTACAATGTAATTGATCATCTATCAGATGTATTTAATTTGGAGACTAGCTTATTATACACTTTATCGAGGAGCGCGCGAAGCTTCTCAAGGAAGCTTCTTCCAACTATTATTTTATTATTTCTCTCTCCCCCTATTTTGTGCTGCACATTTGAATTAAGGGATCTAATTCATTTTTCATCCACACATTTTCCTCCTCCTGTACGTAGCAGATCACTATTCACTCATCTTTCTCTCTTTCCATTTCTCCTTACAAAGAACACCATCCACCCACATTCACATTTTTATCTTCCAATACCGTCACACTCCTAGCACCATTTCGTGTTTGGAGAAACACCATATCTGAGGGAATCATCTTCAAAGTTCTACATTTTCTTCATCTTCATTTTCCTCCACGGTTGAAGCTTAAAGGTTGGAACTTTAAGGTAAAGTCCTTAGCTTTTTCCTCATCTCTCCTCATTTTCGTAACCCTTGTCATTTTGATGACCATGGGTATCCATTTCAACACTTGATTCGATTTTGGTGAGCTTGAATGTTCAAGGATCTCTTGGGAGCTGAAAACATAATTTCTGACCAAAAAGGAGCAGCCTTTCTTTGTGCTTCTCCAAGGTAAGAGGAAGACACTCCTCCTCAACCTCTCTTAGCATTTAGGAACGTCTGTGATTTGTGTTAAGGGTCTTTCTGCTTTTGTATGTTGTTTGGGTTGTATATGTGCTATTTGATTGTTTGAGTTTTGAATATATATATATATATAAATATAACAGGATGTATTGGAATGTGTAATATTGAAGGGAATGAGTTCCGAGTGATTCTCGGATAGTTACGGTGTTGAGCCCAGAATTTGGAAACTTCATGTGGAAACTAGTAATAGTATGAAAACTGGCCAAACTCGTCGAATACAATACCTTGATCTTTTGGTGATATGTCAAAATCCGTCGAATGAAGATTTCTGACCATTTTCGTCGAATGTTAAAATCCGTCGAGTGAGGACTCATGGCCAAACCTGTCGAATTTAATATCCTAATTACTTAGTGAAATGTTAAAATCCGTCGAGTGAGGACTCATGGCCAAACCTGTCGAATTTAATATCCTAATTACTTAGTGAAATGTTAAAACCCGTCGAGTAAGGACTCATGGCCAAACCTGTCGAATTTGATATCCTAATTACTTAGTGAAATGTTAAAACCCGTCGAGTAAGGACTCATGGCCAAACCTGTCGAATTTAATATCCTAATTACTTAGTGAAATGTTAAAATCCGTCGAGTAAGGACTCATGGCCAAACCTGTCAAATTTGATATCTGAATTACTTAGTAAAATGTTAAAATCCGTCGAGTTTAGACTTCTGACCATTTCCGTCGAATGTCAAAACCCGTCGAGTTTAGATTTTTGACCACTAAACACAATGTCAAAATCCGTCGAGTATGAACCCCGATCATGTCCGTCGAGATTGATCTTCCGACCAAAACCCGTCGAATAGAGTCCCTGGACACTTGAGAGAAAATGCCCCCAAAGTCAATAATCGTCGAGTTTGAGAGACAATGCCTGTCGAGTAGATGAATTTCTTCAGACCCGTCGAAATTAGAGATTTCGACGAGTGTTTTCGTCGGTTCGACACTTGGGAGATTTTCTCCAACGTCGACGCCTATACCCGTCGAATTGAGGCTTTTTTTGACCTTCCGGAGGGTTCGACAGCTTTGATTTTCATTCGATGTAACCCCATCCAATCCGACGGAAATTGATTTCTTGCCAATCCTATTATAAAATGTTTTCCCCATTCCTCCTGGTACATTACTCTTCGTCGAATTCAAAAGTATACCTATCACCCAACACCTAGTAATTGAAATCTGTGACTCAGTTTGTGATTCCGACCGTGTATTTTCCTGGACCCAAAACCTTGGGACTAATAGAGGCATATTGATTAGAAATAAATGGGATGATTAGAAATTACTTAGGGATGCATAAACAGGGAAGAACATGAGAGTGTGAGATTTTGAGATCTTAGAATAACCTTCTAAGGGCATATGAATAAATTACCTAAGAGGATTTAAGTTAACTAAGAGAATTCCTTTAGAGATAAACTCTGTAAGTAAAGCTAAACCTAAGTAAGAATTCATAATACGCTTTAAAATGTATTAATTTATTTAACAACAATATCATGCTATTGTGGGTCCATGTGGGTGACCATTGATTGGGTTAATTCTTACTTGGGTAAATTGTGACATATGATGGAATAGTATGTAATGAAGATCATACATGATTATGCATAGAGTCTGTATGCATTGTGGATAAATCATATGACATGCATTTGAGGCATGATTGACCGAGTTGTCATGAGAAGCATGATAGAGTCATGCATTGCACAAAAGAACGAGAATGTCCGCGGGACTTTGTTAAGGCCGAGTTGCCTAGGAGTTGAATCACACCTTAGTGCGGGTGCGAATAGACACGTGGGGTCCTGTAGATGACCTTGAGGGCGTCGGGGCGCGGGCGTCTCGCAGAGGGCGATGGTAGCTCCTCCTGGACCGTGGAGACAGACCGATACACACGCACCGACGATCCTAACTGGCCACAATCCTATATCGAGATCTTGTGAGAATGCCGCTGTATAAAGCCTTGTTGCGCAAAATGATTGATTATTTTCTAGAAAGCACTTGTTTTTATGGCTGACGAGATACTGGCATGTCTCCCTGAATCATTCTCTCTGACTGTTTTGTGTCTAGCTCCATGGAGTAGGATCTTGATTATTGAGGGCACATGTGCATAGTGAGTCCATGAATTATCTAGCATACATTGTTATTATAACTGGAACTGTTGTATTTCTGACATATCCATATATATATATGATTGCACTGGCCATCGGTTGATTATAATCGCTACTAAATGTTTATTACCATTATTGCTATCATAAATGCTATGTGGGCGCCTTGCGCCGTTTGGTTTCTTGATGCTATGGTGGTAATGATGGTAGGATGTCTTACCTCTTTCTTGTACTTTTCTTGCTCTATGTTAATTTTTGGTTAAAGACTATAAGTGGGAACGAAGTTGGATTCCTTTGGATTTTATTGGTTTGACCTACGCATTCGGTGATGCCGTCGCGAAGGGAGCTCTTTTTGGGGTTTGTTCGAATTGTGTTCGCTTTGATACCAAGACCGTAGAGTCGACCGGACCGACAAGCGTATGTGACATCTTTGGGGATCGACTTTGACCATGAAGAGGACTGTGATTGAAGACCTTATCTTGTATTTCTCACTACACCGGTGAGCTCAGGAATTGCCTCACGCATTCGGGATACGATGGAGTGCCCAACTCCTTAGTCGTAGATATATTATGGGTAGTTTGTATTTTATTTTGCATTACCTATATAAAGTGTATTTTTGAGTACATGTATGCTTCAAGTCAATTATCCAGACTTAAATGTTGTAAATTGAGTACATATTATAATTCATAATTTAACTGGTTGTATATGTAACTACTCATTCGTGGCTCTTATTTTCCTCATATGAGAAATGTTTAATATTTATGGTAAATTTGTTGTTTGACAATGTTAGCACGCCGACATTTAGTGACCGTGACATAATGACGATTGTGCATTGGTTATTAAATTGAGGGGTGTTACATTAAGGTGGTATCAGAGCAGTTCATCCTGTTGAGCCGGGGTATGGAATGACTATGCTTAGACATATTAGAAGTTGTTATGTACTTCCTTGTCTCTTGATTGAGATGTTGGGAAAGGAAGGCATGGCTTGTCGTAGGTTGAGTATTGGTAGCTACTGTTGCACAATTACGTGACCTTGAGTACTGGCCCACTCAATGTGTAATGTTCTGTGACTACAGGAAACTATGACTTCACCTTGGCATATTAAGGTAATAGGAGTTCTTTAGAAAGAAGCTCAGCTAAGATGACTGAACTTGCTTAGGACTTGTTTGCATTTATACCCTTGTAGTGTTACCTCTAGAATTGTTTGAGCCTATGGGTTAGAAAAAGGGTAGTTGAATAAGACTTGCAAGGTTAGTGGACTGAGATGTCCAAGAGGTTTTCGAAAATCGATTCTCTTTGGAAAGGAGTATCTGGCATAAGTTTGGTTCGAGGAGCTACATAGGAGTCAATGACTTCTCGGAGATCGCGTTGTATGCGAGAATGAAGGAGCTCAAGTTATAGTCTTTTGAGTTTGTCTTGATTGGGTTATGTGACTTTTGTGCTTGGGTTCCAAAAAGAGATAATATTGTTTGGATTGAATGCTTTTGATTTTCCCTTATTACTTGACTTGTTTGTTCTTGAAGGAAGACAATGACTCGAGGCAAATATAAGCACGTGAACGCAGGGAGTGACAATGATGACACAACTGAGGCAACCGAAGAAATACAAAGAATGGTTAATGTAACTACACGCCAAGATCGGAGAGCCGCACAACAAACAGGAATTGGAAGTTGAGGTTCGAAATTTGAAGGAAGAAAGTCGATTTTGGGGTAACTCTGGATTACCGAAGTTCCAAAGGAGGAACCGTGGGAAGGCCAAACAGTTTAAGCAGAAACCGTATATACTACGACCAAGGGGACAACGACAACCAATGCACGAAGGAGGTACGAGTGGTAGTAAGTCCAATCCAACTGTGGTACCATTGTCAATGTGTAAGAAGTGCGGAAAGGACCACTTCACGAGGGACTGTAAGATCGAAGGAAGAATTTGTTTCAAGTGCAGAAAACCAGGACATGTGTCAAGAGATTGTCCTTTACATGAGACAAAACCTCCATATGCGATCAAAAGGGCAATCTGCTTCAAATGTGGAAAGGACCATTTAACCAAGGACTGTACGAACGGTGGGATAATTTGTTTCAGATGCAGAGAGCTAGGACATGTGGCTAAGAACTGTACTTCGCAAAGGACGAAGCCTTTTGTTGGTGATGCACGCACTTCACAATCTCACGAAGAAAGGAGAGTTAATTTCTCAAGTGGAGTGGAAACGTCCAAGACTGACAGCCTAAGCGAGGAAGCTTGTACTACGGTGGATGACCCTGTGATTATACTGTATAATTCGGGGGTAACCCGTTTCTTTTATGACGTATGAATGTATGAATTCAATAGGGATATTCATACCCTCGTTATCTTTTGACTAAGTTATTTCTATTTTGGCTACTAAGAACTTGTTGATGGTAGCCAAGTTGTTTAAATTATCCAATGACTTGTTAAAGTGAATCTTTTGGTGATCGATTTGTTTACTTCTCTTACAAATTAGATGTAATGTTAAAAAAAAGGGATTGGTTATCTTTCAACCATATCCTGTTGAAATATTCCAATGAAATTCTAAGAGTTCGTTTATGGAATTGAGTTATCTGTGTATTTATTTCCTTTCGATCCGAATGATACTATTCTCGTTTGTAAGACTATTTTCATTACAATAGGTCTGTTTAGAACTATCCTATTGTTGTTAGACATTGGAACCTTTTTACCAATTTAATCACCTACTTTCTTCATGAATAGGCTTGATCTCAGGAAAGAGATTGATCGTTTTTAAAATGGGTCTCGTCATTCGGTTTCAACGGAGACTTAGTGTTTCTTGAGACAGAAATTTCCTAGATGTAAATCCATGAAACTCGCTCCTAAGTTTTATTGGACCATATCATACTCTTCGTTAGGCGGGCCCAGTGGTAAATCGAGTAACTTCCCTATTTTTCTTTCTGACCTTATAACGTTTCTAGTATACTTCGATTGAGTAAAGGTGTTCCCGAATCTGAACCATAACAATGTGCTAAGCGTAGCACGATAAAGTGAGAACTTACCCTATGAGACATTTGTTTGAATCAAGGAAAGACGATTTGGCAAATCAATTGAAGGACACTGCTACTTTCTCCAAGATCAATTTGGGTTCTCAACTATCATTAAGATCATTTGAGAGAAGGGTATATTTCCAAGGTAACTTTCTCTGATACGTAGTGAATACCACGGGTATTTCGTAAGGTCGTTCTAAGTAATGAACACTTCGTTAGTAACCATCGACTACACAAACAAGACCTCTCTTCCCTATTGAGACAGAATTGTCATGTTGTTCTTCAAATTCAGAAGAAGAACGAGGAGTTACGCTAGAAGCTGTTCAAGTGTGAATTTCGGTTTGAGGCAGTTTAACTTTTGAGTCAAGTGATCTTTAAAAGAAGGAACTATCGAAGATCCGTCGCGAGTTGGAGCAATTCTTCAATGGGACAGACCAAAGACTGTATTGCAGATTTGTAACTTTAAAGGATCAGCTGAATAGTACGGGGGACTCACTGTAGAATTCTTTAAAATGGCAAGACTTCTCATCTAACTCATGTATGAGGGTCAAGTTTTGTATGGACTGATGTATACGAGGAAAGATTTTCAAAGATTGAAGAGACACTCGATTTCTTTGCCAAAGATGATTCTGCCCAACCCCAATGAACTTTTTGAGATACCTAGTGATGCTTCGCATTGAAAGTTTAGAACGTGCGCTTGATCAGAATAGAAGGAATGGTAATGTACGCTTAGCGACAATCAAGAATACATGAGAAGGATTACCTTACACCAACTCAGAATTAGCTTTGTAGTTGCATTGAAGGTCTGGAGGCATTTTCTACAAGGAGAAATTCTCAATGCCTATAGTAATCTTAAGAGCCAAAGGTATTTTGGTTTATTAGAATGAGTTGAATATAAGGCAGAAACGATGATTAGAAGTTCCAAAAGATTTTGATTTTTGTTTTGGTATAATATCAGAAGAGGCGAATGTCGTAGAGGACGCCTTAGGAAGAAAATACGGTTAGTTGTCTACAACAGTGAGCAAGAAGAGTAAGTTCGATAGAGACACTCAGCGGTGTACAATTGTTTTGGGAGTTGGCTGTTGGATGGCTGAAGACTCAAGGAGCGTAAAATCTTTTGTTGATCGGCCTATGACGTCAACGCATTTTTGCTCGTTAATATAAGATGCTCAGGGAAGGAAGCAACCTTATTGCCTGTGATTTGGATTGATGCAACTGAAGATACAACACGAGAACTAAGAGACGAAATGAAAGAAACACAGTTGCGTTTGTTCTAATATATGATGAATTTCGAGGACGAAATTCCTTTTTAGAAGGGGAGTGTTGTAACATCCCGAAAATTGCTTATTTCATTATAAATAATCATTTTATAATATTTGTGATTTTTGGTGATTTTTGTGAAATTTTCTGGAAACATTGAATATTTTAATATATTCCTCGTTTTGCGTATGCACTGAGCGGAGCCGGGATAACGAAATGTTCTCCCTGAGGCTGGTAAACCTTGGACTGTCAACGTGTCAACGGGGGATCTTACTAAACCCGAGGCCAGGCACAGTTTGCGAGGTTTGCATTTTTTCAAGGTTTTATCTGCTAGATAAAATCGCTGCATCATAAAATTATCGGATGAATAATAAAATATTATTTTCATCACTTGTAATTTTATTCACTGAGAAAATAATTCTACAATGTAATTGATCATCTATCAGATGTATTTAATTTGGAGACTAGCTTACTATACACTTTATCGAGGAGCGCGAAGCTTCTCAAGGAAGCTTCTTCCAACTATTATTTTATTATTTCTCTCTCCCCTATTTTGTCTTTGCACATTTGAATTAAGGGATCTAATTCATTTTTCATCCACACATTTTCCTCCTCCCGTACGTAGCAGATCACTATTCACTCATCTTTCTCTCTTTCCATTTCTCCTTACAAAGAAACACCATCCACCCACATTCACATTTTTATCTTCCAATACCGTCACACTCCTAGCACCATTTCGTGTTTGGAGAAACACCATATCGAGGAAATCATCTTCAAAGTTCTACATTTTCTTCATCTTCATTTTCCTCCACGGTTGAAGCTTAAAGGTTGGAACTTTAAGGTAAAGTCCTTAGCTTTTTCCTCATCTCTCCTCATTTTCGTAACCCACTGTCATTTTGATGACCATGGGTATCCATTTCAACACTTGATTTTGATTTTGGTGAGCTTGAATGTTCAAGGATCTCTTGGGAGCTGAAAACATAATTTCGACCAAAAGGAGCAGCCTTTCTTTGTGCTTCTCCAAGGTAAGAGGAAGACACTCCTCCTCAACCTCTCTTAGCATTTAGGAACGTCTGTGATTTGTGTTAAGGGTCTTTTCGCTTTTGTATGTTGTTTGGGTTATATATGTGCTATTTGATTGTTTGAGTTTTGAATATATATATATATATATATAAATATAACTGGATGTATTGGAATGTGTAATATTGAAGGGAATGAGTTCCAAGTGATTCTCGGATAGTTACGGTGTTGAGCCCAGAATTTGGAAACTTCATGTGGAAACTAGTAATAGTATGAAAACTGGCCAAACTCGTCGAATACAATACCTTGATCTTTTGGTGATATGTCAAAATCCGTCGAATGAAGATTTCTGACCATTTTCGTCGAATGTTAAAATCCGTCGAGTGAGGACTCATGGCCAAACCTGTCGAATTTAATATCCTAATTACTTAGTGAAATGTTAAAATCCGTCGAGTGAGGACTCATGGCCAAACCTGTCGAATTTAATATCCTAATTACTTAGTGAAATGTTAAAACCCGTCGAGTAAGGACTCATGGCCAAACCTGTCGAATTTGATATCCTAATTACTTAGTGAAATGTTAAAACCCGTCGAGTAAGGACTCATGGCCAAACCTGTCGAATTTAATATCCTAATTACTTAGTGAAATGTTAAAATCTGTCGAGTAAGGACTCATGGCCAAACCTGTCGAATTTGATATCCTAATTACTTAGTAAAATGTTAAAATCCGTCGAGTTTAGACTTCTGACCATTTCCGTCGAATGTCAAAACCCGTCGAGTTTAGATTTTTGACCACTAAACACACTGTCAAAATCCGTCGAGTATGAACCCCGATCATGTCCGTCGAGATTGATCTTCCGACCAAAACCCATCGAATAGAGTCCCTGGACACTTGAGAGAAAATGCCCCCAAAGTCAATAATCGTCGAGTTTGAGAGACAATGCCTGTCGAGTAGATGAATTTCTTCAGACCCGTCGAAATTAGAGATTTCGACGAGTGTTTCGTCGGTTCGACACTTGGGAGATTTTCTCCAACGTCGACGCCTATACCCGTCGAATTGAGGCTTTTGCTGACCTTCTGGAGGGTTCGACAGTTTTGATTTTCGTTCGACAGAACCCCCATCCAATCCGACAGAAATTGATTTCTTGCCAATCCTATTATAAAATGTTTTCCCCATTCCTCCTGTTACATTACTCTTCGTCGAATTCAAAAGTATACCTATCACCCAACACCTAGTAATTGAAATCTATGACTCAGTTTGTGATTCCGACCGTGTATTTTCCTGGACCCAAAACCTTGGGACTAATAGAGGCATATTGATTAGAAATAAATGGGATGACTAGAAATTACTTAGGGATGCATAAACAGGGAAGAACATGAGAGTGTGAGATTTTGAGATCTTAGAATAACCTTCTAAGGGCATATGAATAAATTACCTAAGAGGATTTAAGTTAACTAAGAGAATTCCTTTAGAGATAAACTCTGTAAGTAAAGCTAAACCTAAGTAAGAATTCATAATACGCTTTAAAATGTATTAATTTATTTAACAACAATATCATGCTATTGTGGGTCCATGTGGGTGACCATTGATTGGGTTAATTCTTACTTAGGTAAATTGTGACGTATGATGGAATAGTATGTAATGATGATCATACATGATTATGCATAGAGTCTGTATGCATTGTGGATAAATCATATGACATGCATTTGAGGCATGATTGACCGAGTTGTCATGAGAAGCATGATAGAGTCATGCATTGCACAAAAGAACGAGAATGTCCGCTGGACTTTGTTAAGGCCGAGTTGCCTAGGAGTTGAATCACACCTTAGTGCGGTGCGAATAGACACGTGGGGTCCTGTAGATGACCTTGAGGGCGTCGGGCGCGGGCGTCTCGCAGAGGGCGTGGTAGCTCCTCCGGGACCGTGGAGACAGACCGATACACACGCACCGACGATCCTAACGGCACAGCCCCTATATCGAGATCTTGTGAGAATGCCATTTGTATAAAGCCTTGTTGCGCAAAATGATTGATTATTTTCTCGGAAAGCACTTGTTTTTATGGCCGACGAGATACCGGCATGTCTCCCCGAATCATTCTCTCCGATGTTTTGTGTCTAGCTCCATGGAGTAGGATCTTGATTATTGAGGGCACATGTGCATAGTGAGTCCATGAATTATCTAGCATACATTGTTATTATAATCTGAATCGTTGTATTTCGACATATCCATATATATATATGATTGCCCGAAACCGTGCGGTTGATTATAATCGCTACTAAATGTTTATTACCATTATTGCTATCATAAATGCTATGTGGGCGCCTTGCGCCGTTTGGTTTCTTGATGCTATGACCGGTAATGATGGTAGGATGTCTTACCTCTTTCTTGTACTTTTCTTGCTCTATGTTAATTTTTGGTTAAAGACTATAAGTGGGAACGAAGTTGGATTCCTTTGGATTTTATTGGTTTGACCTCGTGCATTCGGTGATGCCGTCGCGAAGGGAGCTCTTTTTGGGGTTTGTTCGAATTGTGTTCGCTTTGATACCAAGACCGTAGAGTCGACTGGACCGACAAGCGTATGTGACATCTTTGGGGATCGACTTTGACCATGAAGAGGACTGTGATTGAAGACCTTATCTTGTATTTCTCACTACACCGGTGAGCCCGGAATTGCCTCACGCATTCGGGATACGATGGAGTGCCCAACTCCTTAGTCGTAGATATATTATGGGTAGTTTGTATTTTATTTTGCATTACCTATAAAAAGTGTATTTTTGAGTACATGTATGCTTCAAGTCAATTATCCAGACTTAAATGTTGTAAATTGAGTACATATTATAATTCATAATTTAACTGGTTGTATATGTAACTACTCATTCGTGGCTCTTATTTTCCTCATATGAGAAATGTTTAATATTTATGGTAAATTTGTTGTTTGACAATGTTAGCACGCCGACATTTAGTGACCGTGACATAATGACGATTGTGCGTTGGTTATTAAATCGAGGGGTGTTACCCTTTATGTCTTCATGCTTTATTCGAATAAATAGTGACCTGATTTGAATAAACCTGAGGTTGATCTCTTGATCCTGTATTTTCTTGTATATGTCCTATTCGAATAAGTGGAGCATTATTCGAATAATGTTTTCACCAGGCTTTTGTCCTTATCTGGTTATTCGAATAACCAAAAGGTTATTCGAATAAATCCTTGGCAGACAGCCAAGTTACAGAGCTAGTTATTCGAATAACCTTAGAGCTATTCGAATAACTTCTAGCAGAAATGCCACGACCATTGGTCTCCACGCAAGATTATTCGAATAACATTATTGCTATTCGAATAAACATGGATTATATGAAAGGTTTTACTATTTTCCCCCTTTATTTCTTAAGAATTGGTTGTATATGCTGAATTCTTTGTAATTGGACTAAAAATGCAAATGCTTAACCAAATGTAATTAGCTATTCTTTTTATGATTATATGTACTTAGCTAAATTGATCAATGAAATGAAATATTTTTTGCCCTTGTGAACTCATTTGTTGTTTTATTATTTTGAATGCTTATTTACTTATGAGTTTGGCATAATGACTAACCTCTATGGATCCAAAATTGATGGATACCAAAGAAAGTACTTTGAATTGTATTATAGGGTGATAACTACCTCAAGCAAGCATTTAAATGGAATAAGTTTATTCAACTTGAGGATAGTAAAGTTGTAACATTCCAAAAATTATTTATTTCATTATAAATAATCATTTTATAATATTTATGATTTTTGAGAATTTTTGTGGAATTTTCTGAGAACGTTGAATATTTTAATATATTCCTCATTTTACGTGTGCACTGAGCAGAGCGGGGATAACGAAATGTTTTTCATGAGGCTGGTAAACCTTGAACTGTCAACGTGTCGACGGGAGATTTTACTAAACCTGAGGCTGGGCACAGTTTGCGAGGTTTATGTTTTTTGAGGTTTTATCTGCTAGATAAAATTACTGTATCATAAAATTATCTGATGAATAATAAAATATTATTTTCATCAATCGTAACTTTTATTTACTAAAAAAAAATAATTCTAACAGTGTAATTAATCATCTGTCAGATGTATTTAACTGAGGAGACAAGCTTACTATGCACTTTATCGAGAAGCGCACGAAGCTTCTCAAGGAAGCTTTGAGGGAAGCTTCTAGGAAGTTTCCTTCCCAACCACTTTCTCTCTCCTCCCTTTTTGGTGCTGCACGGTTAGCTAAGAGGGATATTTCATTTTTACTTCTCCCATTTTCTCTCATTCACGCTGCTCTTTCTCTCTTCCTCTCACTCTCTTCCTCTCTCCTCCATACGGCTACACACCCACAAACACCATTGATGATTTTCAAGCTTCCCTTGCTCAAGCCAAACTTAAGCCATTGTTTCCCCTCATCACCTTCAAGTTTTCTTCTTTGTGGGAGTCCTCTTTACTCCTCCATTTTCGTCCTCCACAGCCCAGCTTCAAGCTTGGAGCTTTAAGGTAAAGCTCTCAACTTTCTTCTCCTTTTCTCCCCATTTTCGTGTTCCATGGTCACATTGGTGACTATGGATGCCATTTCCACTTTTTGATCTTGATTTTTATGGATTTGAGCAGCAAGGTTTTGGTCGTGGTGAAGCACGAAATTTCAAGGACAAAAAGGAGCTTGCTTTCTTTGTTCTTCACTAAGGTAAGAGGAAGACACTCCTCCTCAACCTCTATTAGCATTTAGAAACATTGTCTGTGATTGATTGTGAGGAAACCCTATTGGGGGTTATCCTCTGTTTGCATGTTGTTTATAATGTGTTGTGCTATTAGATTATTTTTATGTATATTAATGTATCTGAATGGATTGGAATGTATAACATGGAAGGAGATGATATCGGATTGGTTCTCGGATGGCCATGGTTTTGAGCCCAAATTTTGGGGGATTCTTTGTGAACAATTGTAACAATTAGAGTTTTCTGACCATTTAGTACAATGTCAATATCCATTGAGTTTGAACTTCTGACCAATTAGCACAATGTCGACATCCGACGAGTTAGAGTTTCTGACCATTTAGAAGAGAAACTTCTCCAATGTGAATATCCATTGAGTTAGAGTTTCTGACCATTTAGTAGAGAAACTTCTCCAATGTGAATATCCGTCGAGTTAGGATGCCAATATCCGTCGAGTTAGAGTTTCTGACCATTTAGTAGATAAACTTCTCCAATGTGAATATCTGTCGAGTTAGGATGCCAATATCCGTCGAGTTAGAGTTTCTGACCATTTAGTAGAGAAACTTCTCCAATGTGAATATCCGTCGAGTTAGGATACCAATATCTGTTGAGTTAGAGTTTCTGACCATTTAGTAGAGAAACTTCTTCAATGTGAATATTCATCGAGTTAGGATGCCAATATCCGTCGAGTTAGGATTTCTGCTGACCTTCTAGTATATTCGACAGTATTTGATCTCCATTCAACAGAACTTTCATTTGACAGAAATTGATTTTTAGCCATTCTAGTCAAATAATGTTTTCGTACCAACATTGCTTCTGTCATGTTATTTTTCGTTGAAAGGTAGCCTCACAATGGTATACTAGAGACATTGTCTCCGTCGAATCCAAAATTGTAATCTATCACCTAACATCTAGTGATTCAATTAATGGTAATAGGATGCAAGAATTAGCAAATTGGAAAATTAAATTATACTTTGAGATTCATAAATTTTAAAGAACCAAGGATGGAATTTTCATAAGACTTAGGATAATTTTAATTAGGGTAAGAATATGAGAGTGTTAGACTTTGAGATCTTAGAATAACCTTCTAAGTGTTTATGAATAAGCTATCTAAGAGAATGTAATTAATTAAGATAATTTAATTAATTAAGAGAATTCTTTTAGAGACAAACTCTATAAGAAAAGCTAAACCTAAGCAAGAAATTCATAACACACCTTGAAGATGCATTAATTCATTTAATTCTAATATTATGATATTATGGGTCCATGTGAGTGACCAATGATTTTGTTGATTCTTGCTTTGGCCAATTGTGGCACATTATGGAATAGTATGTAATAATGATCATACATGATTATGCATAGATCTGTATGCATTGTGAATGTCCGTTGGACTGTCGTAAGGCCTAGTTGCCTAGGAGTTGAACACACCTTAGTGCGGGTATGAATAGACAAGTGTAGGTCATCGGTTGACCTTGGGGGCGTCAGGGTACGGGTACCTCGCAATGGACAGTTGGTAGCTCTCTGTTCGTGGGGCAGACCGATGCAAACGCACTGACGATCCAGACCGAGACATTGTCCTATATCGCGATCTAGTGTAGACTATCTATGTAATGCCATGATGTGCACGTGGGTAAATTCAGAATTATAGCACTTTGGCCTCGGCAGCCTAGTTGCAGACATGTCGCCTGATCTTTCTCTCCAACCGTTTGTGTCTAGCTCCATGGAGTAGGATTTAGGTTTTGCATGCATATGCATAGTGGGTCCATGAATTATCTGGCATTTATTATTATCATAATTAGAAACTGTTGTATTTCTGATATATATGTATATCTGCCTGGAACTGCTTGGTTGATTTTTAATGCTACTCGTTGCTTATTATTTTTATTGCTATCAAATATGTTATGTGGGCCTCGACGCCATTTTGTTTCTGGCTGTTATAATTGGTAATGATGGTAGAATGTCTTACCTCTTTCTTGTACTTTCCTTGTTCTATGTAAATTCTTGGTTAAAGACTGTATGTGGGAGCAAGGTTAGATTCTTTTGGACTTTCTTGGTTTGACCCACTGTATCCGGTGATGTCGTCGTGAAGAGGGTGCTATTAGGTTCATTCAAATTGTGTTCGCTGGTGGTGTTAACGCGTGGCGAATCGACTGGGCCGACAAGCGTATACATTATGTTGGGGATCTGACCTTGACCATGAAGAGGACTACGATTGAAGACCTTATTCTGTATTTCTCACTACACCGGTGAGCCCGGAGTTGCATTACACATTCGGGATTCGATGGAGTGCCCAACTCCTTAGTCGTAGATATATTATGGGTAGTTTATATTTTATTTTGCATTACCTATAGAAAGTGTATTTTGGGTTTATGTATGCTTTAAGGTGATTATTCAGTCTAAAATGTTGTAAATTGAGTACATCTGATAATTCATATTTTAACTGGTTGTATATGCAACTATTCATTCGTGGCTCCTATTTTCCTCATATGCGAAATGATTAATATTTTTGGTAAATTTGTTATTTGACAATGATAGCACGCCGAAATTTAGTGACCGTGACATAATAACGATTGTGTCGTGGTTATTAAATCGAGGGGTGTTACATTAAGGTGGTATCAGAGCTCAGTTCATCCTGTTAAGCCGGGGTATGGACTGACTATGCTTAGAGATGTTAGAAGTTTATTTATATGTTGTGTACTTCCTTGTCTCTCGATTGAGATGTTGGGAAAGGAAGGCATGACTTGCCATAGGTTGAGTGTTGGTAGCTACTGTTACACAGTTACATGATATTGAGTACTGGCCCACTCAATGTGTAATGTTCTGTGTCTACGGGAAACTATGACTTCACCTAGGCGTATTAAGGTAATAGGAGTTCTTTAGTAAGAAGCTCAGCTAGTATGACTGAACTTGCTTAGGACTTGTTTGCATTTACACCCTTGTTTTGTTTGTGAATGCTTATGTCTTGAAGCATATCAAATGAGTTTTTGATGATAACAAAGGCCAAAGTGAAGTTCAAGTGCAAAAGAGAAGATCAAGCGCAAAATGAAAAATCAAGATCAAAGAAAGAAGTCAAGAAGTTTATTTAGTTATAAGACTTAGAACATTAATATTAAATGCTCTCAAGATTTCTCAAATGGTTTTTCAATATATCATTTCAAAATAAATGGGAAATTTTAAAGTTAAACATGGCTTTCAAGAAAACTTAAGTTTCTATCTTAAATCTAACACTCTTAAAAGGATTTATGCTTAATCAAGTGTCTTGAGGTGTTAAGAATGACTTACAAGCTTTATTGGACTTGAAAAATGTGTTCAAAGGTCAATGTAATCGATTACATGATATTTGTAATCGATTACACAAAAAACAGAACATGTAATCGATTACATGAGCAATGTAATCGATTACAAGAAAGTCAGAGGCCATGTAATCGATTACACAAAATATGTAATCGATTACATCAAGCCCAGAAAGGCAAGAACACGTTCAAAGAGTCATGTAATCGATTACATGGATATTGTAATCGATTACATAGCAAGTCAGAAGTCATGTAATTGATTACATGGATATTGTAATTGATTACAAGCAAGTCAGAAGCCATGTAATCGATTACACAAATAATGTAATCGATTACACAGTGCCCAGAAAGCCAAGAACACGTTGGAACAACAATGTAATCGATTACATAAGTTGTGTAATCGATTACACGAACCCTGACAACGTCCAACGACTATATTAAATGCATTAAATGCATGCCCAAACCACCCCAACGGCTCTATTAATTGAGAAACTTATAAATACCAAAGTTGGGTCTTTATTTGAGGTTGACCTTGAACCAAAAACTGATCATCAATACTTCCAAATGTGAATCAATCCTCAAATCCATTTCTTGCTCTGTTTTTTGTAAAAACGTGAAAAATCTTTGAGAGAATATTAAGAGCTTCAATTTGTATTTATCTACTCTTTAAGAGAGTTTCTATCTTCTATACTTTGTGTAATCTAAAAAAGAGAGGGTGAGGTATCCCTCTAGAGTGAAGGGTGAGGTATCCCTTAGAGAGTGAGGTATCTCTCAAAGTTAGAAAAGGGTGAGGTATCCCTTGAGGGTGAGGCATCCCTCAAAAGGTTGTAAGGGGTGAGGCATCCCTGTTTTTGAGGCTCAAAGCACAAGGGTGAGGTATCCCAAGGTGTTGGTGAGTGCTCTATTGTGTAAAGGTTTTCAAGCACCCGTTCAAGCTTGAAGTTTAGTGGAAAATCTCGAGTGGTTCGCTTGAGGACTGAACGTAGGTCACAAGGGGTGGCTGAACCAGGATAAATCCTTGTGTTTGATTCTCTCAACCCTATCTCTTTAAATTTGTGCATTTACTTTATATGCTTGCTTGAATATTATTCATCTTGGTTTATTTAATTTGTGAGTGAAGTATTCAATCTCATTTATCTATTCACTTCAATTATGCAATAGCTTCAACGAAAATTATTTAACAAACGTTCTACGAAAGATTTGCGAAAATATTTCATAAACTCAGTTCACCCCCCTCTTGAGTTTGAGGCCACTTGGCTAACAAGTGGTATCAGAGCTAGGCTCTTTTGTAAAGGGCTTAGCAGCTTCAAGAGAAAGTGATGGCCTCCTCAAATGAGTTGTTAGAAAGTTCTTCTATCTATAGACCTCCCTTTTTCAATGGGGATGGATATGCTTATTGGAAAGAAAGAATGAAAATTTTTATTGAAGTTATTGATTTAGATGTGTGGGATGCTATTGAAAATGGTCCTTTTGTCCCTACACAAGCTGTAGATGGTGTAAAAATTAATACACCAAGAAGTGAATGGACGGATGAAGATAAAAAGAAGGTTCAATATAATTTGAGAGCCAAAAACGTTATTACCACATTTTTGGGGCATGATGAATTCTTTAGAGTTTCAAATTGTAAATCTGCTCAAGAAATGTGGGACGTTTTAGAATTAACCCATGAGGGTACTAGTGAAGTGAAAAGATCAAGAATTAATACTCTCACTCATGAATATGAACTTTTTAGAATGAACCATATTGAAAGCATTCAAGAAGTGCAAAAATATTTTACACATATAGTTAATCATTTAGCTTCATTAGGAAAGACATTTTCTAATGAAGATCTTATTAACAAGGTTTTAAGATGCTTGAGCAAGGACTGGCAGCCTAAGGTGACGGCTATCTCAGAATCTAGAAATCTTGCTACAATGAATTTAGCCACACTTTTTGGCAAGCTCCAAGAACATGAATTGGAGTTGAATAGACTCAAACAAAGTGAAGAAGTTAACAAAAAGAAGGGGATTGCTCTCAAGGCCACTTCCTCCATGATTAATGATCATGATGATGATGAATATGATGGAGATGGCTTGGAAATAGACGAGGAGAATCTTGCTCTACTAGTAAAGAAATTTGGAAGATTCTTCAAGATGAGTGAAGCTCAAAGAAGACCTCCCTTTCCCCAAAAGAATGTCTATCACAAAGGGGAAGAAACCTCATCCACTCCTAAATGCTATGAATGTGGAGAATTGGGTCACATGAAGATGGAGTGCTCAATTTATCAAAGTAAAGTGGAAAAATACCACCAAAAATCCTCAAGGGAGAAGAAAGAAAGAAGAGCCTACATAGCTTGGGATGATAATGACATGGATTCAATCGATAGCTCGGATAATGAGAAAGCTAATTTATGTTTCATGGCTAGAGGAGAAGAGGAAGATGAAAATGACATAGAGGTAACATCTTCAAATTCTGAATCAAACTCTTCCCTTTCCTATGATGAACTATAAGATGCATTTGAAGAATTGCATAAAGAATCCATAAGACTTGCAAAACTTGTCTCATTATCCAAGAAATTAATTTCCTCATTTGAAAAACAAATTTATGCTTTAAACAAAGAAATTGAGGAATTGAAATTAGAAAATGAAACTCTTGGATTGATAGATGCAAACTCTTCATGCATGACATGTTTATCTCTTGATAATGCATCTACACCCTCATCTTGCTCATCATGTAAAGCATTTGAAATTGAGATTGAGGATTTGAAAAACACTCTTTCACAATTTACCTATGGAAGAGATAATTTGAACATATTACTTGGAAACTAAAGATGCGTTTTTCAAAAGGCTGGTTTGGGGTATAATCCCAATAAACAACAAAAGTTTCTCAAGAACTTCTTTGTTTCATCAAGTACATCAAATAGTCCCTTTATTAAATGCTTTCATTGTGGTAGGAAAGGGCATAGTGCATCAAATTGCAATGTAAGGAAGAATATCAATAACAAGCTAGGAACTAAATTGGTTTGGGTTCTCAAAGACACTTTGGCAAAGACTAACACACAAGGACCCAAGAAAATTTGGGTACCAAAAGTCAAAAATTGAAGTGTGTTGTAGGTGTGCTTGAAGGCCAAGAATTAACTTTGGATATCCTGAAAAGTGGCTGCTCCAAGCACAAAACCAGAAAAATACATCAAGCTATCCTCCTTGTCTCCAAGAAGCTTGAACTTGCATCCTTTGGTTAAGTGTGACTTGCTCTATGCTTTACTAGTTTAATATCTTGAGAATGTTAAATGAATATATTTTTCATGTGAAATGGCATGTATAATATCAATATCTTTGAACTTGTCATAATGGATCAATCATGCATCTAATTCTGCTGTACAATATATTAGTCTACTGCATAATATGCTTATCTGCTGCATAAATTGGTCACCTTATTGCATAATGTCTTGTTGCATAACATTTTGCTGCATAATGTCACAATCTTCTGCATAATACATCAATTTGATGCATAATATGTTGTTTTGCTGCACAATAATGTGTTTTGGATCATAATCTGACTGGAATATATGCTTAAATGATGTTTGAAATTGTCTTGGAATGATTTGGAACCTTTTTTATTGTTTCAAGTTTGGTCCTTCATGATGCTTTCCTTTTGCTTAATCTTTATCTAATCCCATATTGCTTTTGTATATGACTCTGATTTCTATTGGCATAAATGAAAAATACTATCTAAGTTTCTCTTCATATGCATTTGCTATTGGTATCACATCTTGATGTGCTAAACGATTATACTCTTATATTGATCCTGCTGGGCTGAAATAAATATATGAAATCTGAATGCTTATGTCTTCTTTTTTATAATGCCAACGGGGGAGAAATTAGTGAAATATATTGCATGTGTACGGGGGAGTTTTGCACTTTCACATATTCTATCTCATGCATACATTACGGGGGAGTGTTGCACTTAATTATCTGATAATCAAATAAATGCATATATTTCTCATTCTGTTGAATGTTTAGTTTGTCATCATCAAAAAGGGGGAGAATGTGAATGCTTATGTCTTGAAACATATCAAATGGGATTTTGATGATAACAAAGGCCAAAGTGAAGTTCAAGTGCAAAAGAGAAGATCAAGCGCAAAAGGAAAAATCAAGATCAAAGAAAGAAGTCAAGAGGTTTATTTAGTTATAAGACTTAGAACATTAATGTTAAATGCTCTCAAGATTTCTCAAATGATTTTTCAATATATCATTTCAAAATAAATGGGAAATTTCAAAGTTAAACATGGCTTTCAAGAAAACTTAAGTTTCTATCTTGAATCTAACACTCTTAAAAGGATTTGTGCTTAATCAAGTGTCTTGAGGTGTTAAGAATGACTTACAAGCTTTATTGGACTTGAAAAATGTGTTCAAAGGTCAATGTAATCGATTACATGATATTTGTAATCGATTACACAAAAAACAGAAGTCATGTAATCGATTACATAAGCAATGTAATCGATTACAAGAAAGTCAGAGGCCATGTAATCGATTACACAATATATGTAATCGATTACATCAAGCCCAGAAAGGCAAGAACACATTCAAAGAGTTATGTAATCGATTACATGGATATTGTAATCGATTACACAGCAAGTCAGAAGTCATGTAATCGATTACATGGATATTGTAATCGATTACAAGCAAGTCAGAAGCCATGTAATCAATTACACAAATAATGTAATCGATTACACAGTGCCCAGAAAGCCAAGAACACGTTGGAACAACAATGTAATCGATTACATAAGTTGTGTAATCGATTACACGAACCCTGACAACGTCCAACGGCTATATTAAATGCATGCCCAAACCACGCCAACGGCTCTATTAACTGAGAAACTTATAAATACCAAAGTTGGGTCTTTATTTGAGGTTGACCTTGAACCAAAAACTGATCATCAATACTTCCAAACGTGAATCAATCCTCAAATCCATTTCTTGCTCTATTTTTTTGTAAAAACATGAAAAATCTTTGAGAGCATATTAAGAGCTTCAATTTGTATTTATCTACTCTTTAAGAGAGTTTCTATCTTCTATACTTTGTGTAATCTGAAAAAGAGAGGGTGAGGTATCCCTCTAGAGTGAAGGGTGAGGTATCCCTTAGAGAGTGAGGTATCTCTCAAAGTTAGAAAAGGGTGAGGTATCCCTTGAGGGTGAGGCATCCCTCAAAAGGTTGTAAAGGGTGAGGCATCCCTGTTTTTGAGGCTCAAAGCACAAAGGTGAGGTATCCCAAGGTGTTGGTGAGTGCTCTATTGTGTAAAGGTTTTCAAGCACCCGTTCAAGCTTGAAGTTTAGTGGAAAATCTCGAGTGGTTCGCTTGAGGACTGGACGTAGGTCACAAGGGGTGGCTGAACCAGGATAAATCCTTGTGTTTGATTCTCTCAACCATATCTCTTTAAATTTGTACATTTACTTTATATGCTTGCTTGAATATTATTCATCTTGATTTATTTAATTTGTGAGTGAAGTATTCAATCTCATTTATCTATTCACTTCAATTATCCAATAGTTTCAACGAAAATTGTTTAACAAACGTTTTACGAAAGATTTGAGAAAATATTTCATAAACTCAGTTCACCCCCCCTCTTGAGTTTGAGGCCACTTGGCTAACAGTGTTACCTCTGGAATTGTTTGAGCCTATGGGTTAGAAAAAGGGTAGTTAAATAAGACTTGCAAGGTTGGTGGACTGAGGTGTCCAAGAGGTTTTTGAAAATTGATTCTCTTTGGAAAAGAGTATCTGGCATAAGTTTGGTTCGAGGAGCTATATAGAAGTCAAAGGCTTACAGGAGATCACGCCGCAGAAGGCAGAATGAAGGAGCTCAGGTTATAGTCTTTTGGGTTTGTCTCGACTAGGTTGTGTGACTTTTGTGTTTGGTTTCCAAAAGGAGACAATATTGTTTGGATTGAATGCTTTTGATTTTCCTTATGATTTGATTTGTTTGTTCTTGAAGGAAGACAATGACTCGAAGTAGACGTAAGCGTGTGAACGCGGGGAGTGGCAATGATGGTACGACTGTGGAAACTGAAGAAATGCAAAGAATGGTTAATGTAACTACACACTAGGATCAGAGGGCCGCACAACAGCAGGAATTGGAAGTTGAGGTCCAGAATTTGAAGGAAGAAAGTTGACTTTGGGGTAACTCTGGTTTACCAAAGTTCCAAAGGAGGAACCACAGGAAGGTCAATCAGTTTAAGCAGAAACCATATACACTACGACCGAGGGAGCAATAGCAACAGCAAATGCATCACGGAGGTGCGAGTGGTAGCAAGTCCAAACCAACTGTGGTACCGTTAACAAGGTGTAAGAAGTGCGGAAAGGACCACTTCACGAGGGACTGTAAGATCGAAGGAATAATTTGTTTCAAGTGCGGAAAGCAAGGACATGTGTGGAGGGATTGTGCTTTACATGGGACGAAGCCTCCATATGCGATCACGGGGATGATTTGTTCCAAGTGCAGAGGGCTAGGACATATGGCGAGGAACTGTACTTCGCAAAGGATGAAGCCTTACATCAGAGATGTACGTACTTCGAAATCTCATGAAGAAGGGAAAGTTATTTCCTCCACCCAAACTGAAAACCGAATTGAAGAAAGGGACTGTGCTACAGTGGATGACCCTATGATTTTACTATATAATTCCGGGGGTAACCCGTTTCTTTATGACGTATGACTGTATGAACCTATTAAGGTCGTTTGAATCCTTGTCATCTTTTGACTAAGTTATTCTACTTCTGCTACTAAGAACTTGTTGATGGTAGCCAAGTTGTTTAAATTATCCTATGACTTGTTAAAGACTAAGTCCTTTTGTTGATCTGATTTGTTCACTTCTTTTACAAACTAGATGTAATGTTAACAAAGGGATTGGTTATCTTCCAGCCATATTTTGTTGAAATGTTTCAATAAAATTCTAAGAGTTCATTTTTGGAATTGAGTTGTTTATGTATTTACTTCCTTTCGACCCGAATATTACTATCATCGTTTGTAAGCCTGCTCTCATCACAACAAGTTTACTTAAAACTATCCTATTGTTGTTAGGAATTAGAACCCTTTTACCAATTCAATTATCTACTTTCTTCATGAATAGGCTTGACCTCAGGAAAGAGATTGATCATTTTCTAAACGGGTCTCGTCATTCGGTTTCAACGGAAACTTAGTGCTTCTTGAGACAGAAATTTCCTAGATGTAAAATCCATGAAACTCACTCCTAAGTTTTATTAGACCATATCATACTCTTCATTAGGCAGGTCTAGTGGTAAATCAAATGACTCCCTTACTTTTCTTTCTAACCTTTATAACGTTTCTAGTATACTTCGATTGAGTAAATGTGTTCCCGAATCTGAACTATAACAATGCGCTAAGAGTAGCACAATTAGGTGAGAACTTACCCTATAAGACATCGTGTTCGAACCAAGGAAAGATAGTTTGACAAATCAATTGAAGAACGCCGCTGTTTTCTCCAAGACCAGCTTGTGTTCTGGACTATCATCGAGTTCGCTCAAAGGTGACATTCTGGTCTATTCTAGACGTTTGGAGGAATGTACTGAATCTCTTAGAATGATTCTTAAAATCCTGAAGAAGAAGAAGTTATGCGTAAAGATGTCTAAGTACGAATTCTAGTTGGAGGCAGTTCAACTTTTGGGTTATGCGATCTTAAGGGAAGGAATTGTTGTAAACCCATCAGAACTCATAGCATTTCTTTAATGGGAAAGACCAATGACTGTAACAAAGACTTGTAACTTTATAGGATTAGATTATTAATATAGGAGACTCGTCACAGAATTCTCCAAAGTGGCATGACTTCTCACCTAACTTATGCATGAGGGTCAAGTTTGGTATGGATTGATGTATACGGGGGAAATTTTCACGGATTGAAGAGATACTTGATTTCTTCACTAAAGATGATTCTGCCCAATCCCAACGAATCTTTTTAGGATGCCTAGTGATGCTTCGCATTGGAAGTTTAGAACGTGTGCTTGATTAGAATAGAAGGAATGGTAACGTGCGCTTAGAGACAATCGACAATACATGAGAAGGATTACCTTACACCAACTCAGAGTTAGCTTTGTAGTTGCATTGAAGATCTAGAAGCATTTTCTATAAGGAGAAATTCTCAACGGCTATGGTAATCTCAGGAGTCAGAAGTATTTTGTCCTATCAGAATGAGTTGAGCATGAGGCAGAGACGGTGACTAGAAGTTTTGAAGGATTTCGATTTTTCATTTTGGTATAATCTCAAAAGAGGCGAATGGCGTAGCAGATGCCTTAATAAGAAAATAATCTTAGTTGTCTACTATAGTAAGCAAGGAGAATAAGTTCGATAGAGTCACTCAGCGATGTACAGTTATTTGGAGAGTTGGCTGTTGAATGGCTGAAGACTTAAAGGGCGTAGAATCTTTTATTGGTCGGCCTAGGATGTCAACACGTTTTTGCCCGTTAATATAAGATACTCAGTGGAAGGAAGCAACCTTATTGCCAGTGATCTGGATTGATGCAGCTGAAGATACAACATGAGAACTAGGAGACAAAATGAAAGAAACACAGTCGCGTTTGTTCTAGGATACGATGAATTTCGAGGACGAAATTCCTTTTTAGAAGGGGAGTGTTGTAACATCCCAAAAATTATTTATTTCATTATAAATAATCATTTTATAATATTTATGATTTTTGAGAATTTTTATGATATTTTCTGAGAACGTTGAATATTTTAATATATTTCTCATTTTACGTGCACGCTGAGCGAAGCCGGGATAACGAAATGTTTTCTATGAGGCTGGTAAACCTTAAACTGTCAACGTGTCGACGGGGGATCTTACTAAACCCGAGGTCGGGCACAGTTTGCGAGGTTTGCATTTTTTGAGGTTTTATCTGCTAGATAAAATTGCTGTATCATAAAATTATCTGATGAATAATAAAATATTATTTTCATCAATCGTAACTTTTATTTACTGAAAAAAAATAATTCTAATAGTGTAATTAATCATCTGTCAGATGTATTTAACTGAGGAGACAAACTCACTATGCACTTTATCGAGAAACGCGCGAAGCTTCTCAAGGAAGCTTTGAGGGAAGCTTCTAGGAAGTTTCCTTCCTAACCACTTTCTCTCTCCTCCCTTTTTGGTGCTGCATGGTTAGCTAAAAGGGATATTTCATTTTCACTTCTCCCATTTTCTCTCATTCGCGCTGCTCTTTCTCTCTTCCTCTCACTCTCTTCCTCTCTCCTCCATACGGCTACACACCCACAAACACCATTGATGATTTTCACGCTTCCCTTACTCAAGCCAAACTTAACCCATTGTTTCCCCTCATCACCTTCAAGTTTTCTTCTTTGTGGGAGTCCTCTTTACTCCTCCATTTTTGTCCTCCACAGCCCAGCTTCAAGCTTGGAGCTTTAAGGTAAAGCTCTCAACTTTCTTCTCCTTTTCTCCCCATTTTCGTGTTCTATGCTCACATTGGTGACTATGAACACCATTTCCACTCTTTGATCTTGATTTTTATGGATTTGAACACCAAGTCTTTGGTGGTGGTGAAGCACGAAATTTCAAGGACAAAAAGGAGCTTGCTTTCTTTGTTCTTCACTAAAGTAAGAGGAAGACACTCCTCCTCAACCTCTATTAGCATTTAGAAACCTTGTCTGTGATTGATTGTGAGGAAACCTTATTGGGGGTTATCCTCTGTTTGCATGCTGTTTATAATGTGTTGTGCTATTAGATTGTTTTTGTGTATATTGATGTATCTGAATGGATTGGAATGTATAACATGGAAGGAGATGACGTCGGATTGGTTCTCGGATGGCCATGGTTTTGAGCCCAAATTTTGGGGGATTCTTTGTGAACAATTGTAACAATTAGAGTTTTCTGACCATTTATTACAATGTCAATATCCATCGAGTTTGAACTTCTGACCAATTATTACAATGTTGACATCCAACGAGTTAGAGTTTCTGACCATTTAGTAGAGAAACTTCTCCAATGTGAATATCCGTCGAGTTAGAGTTTCTAACCATTTAGTAGAGAAACTTCTCCAATGTGAATATCCATCGAGTTAGGATGCCAATATCCATCGAGTTAGAGTTTCTGACCATTTAGTAGATAAACTTCTCCAATGTGAATATCCGTCGAGTTAGGATGCCAATATCCGTCGAGTTAGAGTTTGTGACCATTTAGTAGAGAAACTTCTCCAATGTGAATATTCGTCAAGTTAGGATGCCAATATCAGTCGAGTTAGGATTTTTGCTGGCCTTCTAGTATATTCGACAATTTTTTATCTTCATTTGATTGAACCTTCATCCGACAGAAATTGATTTTTAGTCATTCTTGTCAAATAATGTTTTCCTACCAACATTGCTTCTGTCATGTTATTTTTCGTCAAAAGGTAGCCTCACAATGGTATACTAGAGACATTGTCTCTGTCGAATCTAAAATTATAATTTATCACCTAACATCTAGTGATTCAATTAATGGTAATAGGATGCAAGAATTAGAAAATTGGAAAATTAAATTATACTTTGAGATTCATAAATTTTAAAGAACCAAGGATAGAATTTTCATAAGACTTAGGATAATTTTAATTAGGGTAAGAACATGAGAGTGTAAGACTTTGAGATCTTAGAATAACCTTCTAAGTGTATATGAATAAGCTACCTAAGAGAATTTAATTAATTAAGAGAATTTAATTAATTAAGAGAATTCCTATAGAGACAAACTGTTACCAAGTGGCCTCAATACTCAAGGGGGGGTGAATTGAGTATGAAAACTAAGTTCGCAAATTTTTCGCAAATCATTTGATAAACAATTTTCGTTGAAACTAATTGATGATTAGGGATGATTGGATATAGGAGATAAACATTTTCACTTATAAATGCAATAGCCAAAAGTACCAGTATTCAAGCAAATCAATAAAATAGTACTCAATGTAAAGAGAAGGGTTTAGAGAAAACAAACATAATGATTTATCCTGGTTCGATCACCAATCCACTTGTGATCTACGTCCAGTCCTCAAGCAACCGCTAGAGATTTTCCACTATTTCTTCAAGTTTCATTAGGTGCTTGATGACCTTTACAACCTTGAGCACTTAACACTTTGGGATACCTCACCCTTGGAGCTTGAGTCTCTTCAACCAAGGGATACCTCACCCTTTACACTTTTGGAGGGATGCTTCACCCTCTTTACAAAGAAATATAAATTGATTGAATGAAGCTCTCACTAGAGTAGATGATTACAAATTGAAGATCTAATATGCTCTCAAAGATTTTTCACGTTTTTACAAAAATCAGAGCAAGAAATGGATTTGAGGATTGATTCACATTTGGAAGTATTGGTGATCAGTTTTTGGTTCAAGGTCAACCTCAAATGAAGACCCAACATTGGTATTTATAAGTTTCTCAAATAAAGGAGCCGTTGGGAGGGTTTTAGCCATGCATTTAATGCATTTAATATAGCCGTTGGATGTTGTCAGGGTGCGTGTAATCGATTACACAGCATATGTAATCGATTACATAGTTGTTTCAACGTGTTCTTGGCTTTCTGGGCTCTGTGTAATCGATTACATTATTGGTGTAATTGATTACATGGCTTCTGACTTTTCTTGTAATCGATTACCATATCCATGTAATCGATTATATGACTTCTGACTTGCTGTGTAATCAATTACAATATCCATGTAATCGATTACATGACTCTTTGAACGTGTTCTTGCCTTTCTGGGCTTATTGTAATCAATTACATTTATTGTGTAATCGATTACATGGCCTTTGACTTGCTTGTAATCGATTACATTGCTCCTGTAATCGATTACAAGGCCTCTGTTTGCTGTGTAATGGATTACAAACATCATGTAATCGATTATATTGGCCTTTGAACACATTTTTCAAGTCCAATAAAGCTTGTAAGCCATTTCTAACACCTCAAGACACTTGATTAAACATAAATCCTTTTAAGAGTGTTAGATTTAAGATTGAAACTCAAGTTTCTTGAAAACCATGTTTAACTTTGAAATTTCCCATTTATTTTGAAGTGATATATTGAAAAACCATTTAAGAAATCTTGAGAGCATTTAACATTAATATTCTAAGTCTTATAACTAAATAAACCTCTTGATTTCTTTCTTTGATCTTGATTTTTCCTTTTGCGCTTGATCTTTACTTTGGCATTTGATCTTCACTTTAGCCTTTGTTATCATCAAAAACTATTTGACATGCTTTAGGGACATAAGCATTCACATTGTCCCCCTTTTTGATGATGACAAGTTGATCATAGGAAAAAGAAAGAGTTTTTGCATTTGTATATAATAGACATTTAGGCGCAATGCTCCCCCGGAGTTTATGCATGATATTGGGTTAGATTTTGCATATAAAAAGCTTAAGAGCTCAAAAGCTCAATAACTCCCCCGTACTCATACAACCTTAATTACTCATGCAACCTTTAATTAGATTTCCTTTCATTTTTCCTTTTTCATTTCATTTTTCCTTATTCTCTCCCCCGTTGGCATTATTAAAAAGACATAAGCATTTAAAGAAAAAATGGACTGCATGACGACTATATTTCATGATTCCCCAAATTTTGCCAAAACAGGAAGTCCAAAGAGATTAATTAGTCCAATCAATTTTTCAAACAACCAGACATTCAAAGAATAGAAGCAAAGTTGAAACAAGTTCATATATCATTAATCAGCATGTACACAGTAACTTTTCACAACCAGTATAGCCAATAACCAAAAACACCAGAAATGTATACCAATGTTATATAATCAGAGTCAAAACAACAAAAAAGAAAATACAAGGTAGTTATCAAAAACATCAGGAAAATGGGTCATGATCACTATCAGTGGCCTCTCATCCTTGCATGCGGATCCGCAGCAATGTCTCCTAGATCAACGTTATCATCGTCGGGCTCAAGATCATCGTCAGAGTCTAGAAGCTCCTCATCATCAGCAGGAACGCCAGATGGACCAGCAAAGGACAGGGGAACCGGAGAGGCAGAGGATGTGGGAGGGGCAGCAGCAGCACTCGGAGGAATGGGAGGTCCACCCAGGAGGGATCAAATCGAGGCAAGCTCCTGATCTGAGTAGTCCATCCTCAGCTCAAGGTGATCTATCTTCTACTCAAGGTGATCCATGTGAGTGTCAACATTAGCGCTCAGGTTTCGCATCTCTTGAAGCAGGAGGTCAAGGGTAGCTGGAGCGGGAGCAGGAGCAGGGGCAGGATGCTGAGCCTCCTCATCATCGTCACTATCCGGATCGTGATGGATATGACCAAACATGCCATGAGCAATGTAATGCCACCTATCATCCACTTTGTAGAGCTGGAGCTTCTTCAGGGTATGCAAGTCAATGGATTGTGGTCCTTTCAAGCTGGTGTCCTTGGACTTTTCAGCCAACGAAATGCGACAGTGCTCTAGGATGGTGGTTACCAACATGGTAAATAGGAGAGCAGAGTTCTTTTTTTTCTTTACATTTAACATATGCTCTATAATGTAGTAACCCCAGTTTATCGGCCGCCCTATGGTCATTGCCCATAAGGCAACCACATCATCCTTGAGAACCTGGGAGTAATTCCCTCCCCTGGGAATCAATCCTCAGACCAAAAGGTAGTGTGAACCCTGTTCTCCATAGTTAGACCAGTGGCCATGATTCTTCATTTAGGATCACTAGGGGGGTAGTAGCCAGTCCTAATCAATGAGAGAAGAGCAGCCTTATGCTCAAACTCATGCCCCCAGACATTTGCATTCCCACAGAAGTGAGCTTCATCAGGAGTGAGCTTCGTTAGCCTATACCATTCAGCCATTGTTATCCTTATTTATTGCTTTTTCACTTCAGAGATTATGCAATTGTCCTCAAATTTTAGGTTAGCATAAAAGACTCTCACTAGGTTTGGGTAGATAGCCTTCTCTATACTTAGGAAACCTAGCAAGCCTAAATTTTCTATGGTTCTAAAGCTCTCTAAAGGTTCACTCTCGTAGAAGGTGATGGGAAGATACTTGGGAGAAATGATTTTGCGAAGCTGGAAGTTCTTCCGGAATAACTCAGCTCGCTTCACTGTGGAGAAGTGGCGCGTGAGGTCCAAGCCAGAGATGTTGCGTGAAGCACCACCAGAGGACCCTCCAATGGCAGCCCTTGTTCTTGGGCGCTTTGAGCTATGAGAGGATTCAGCCATTTATGAGAAGGAGTAGAGTGGGATGAGTGGTAAGTGGTTGGGGATGAGTGAGGAGAGAGAGAGGGACGAGGTTAGGGCAAAGAAGTAGGGATGGGGTTCGTGAGAGGTGATGGGGAGATTTGAGTGAGGGATGTGAGGAGATTTTGAGAGATGGGCTGTGTGGAGAGGAGTTTTCTGAGATTGAGAGAGGTGAAATGAGGGATTTTGATGGAGATTTGAGGGAGAAATGAGAGATTGAGAGGTTTGGGTTGCGTGGGAGCAGAGGAGGAAGACGAAGGAGATGAAAAGGTTCTAAAAAATAAACTCTGCGTGCGTCAGAAACCTTTTAAAAAACCTTGTGTAATCGATTACATTGGGTGTGTAATCGATTACATGCATTCTGGTGGATATGTAATCGATTACATTTTTAGTGTAATCGATTACCACGCTTCTGGGGAACCTTGTAATCGATTACATAGTGGATGTAATCGATTACCTGAGTTCTGAGTTGATTGTAATTGATTACAAAGGTTGTGTAATCGATTACATGCTTGACAGAACCTGTGTAATCGATTACAAAGGCATTGTAATCGATTACCAACACTCTTTAACTCAGATTTTGCATTCCAATCAGTATATAATCAATTTTAATCCATCCAAAATAGTTCCAAAGCAACTTAGATCAATTCAAATCATCATGCAAACATATAATCTAATCATATTATGATTCAACTCACATAATTGATCAAAATTACCATTTTTACCAAGAATTACACCATTTTTGGTGAAATTTTGAGGATGTTGAGTTGCTTGGGAGTCTTGGGCATGAGGGAGCACCTGCAAAACAACTTAGGGGAAATCTCCGACGCTCAAGTCAGTATTGGATTCAAATATGATGAAAAATTCAGAGATTGTTGATCTGTCGATTATTTCCATACTTTAAATGCCTTATGATTGATTTAATTGGACTCCATATGTGCTCAATTATCGACATTTAGCTAAGTTTCTGATTTAGAGTTGTCTTTGGATGTTTATTGTGAAACTATGCTAAATGCGGTTATAAACACTCATAAATGAATTATGTTTTTCAGGATATCTTTGAGTGTTTGAGTCCATTAGCATCAAACCAAGCTTGATGGCCATTTGAGGAGAGAGATGAATGCTTAAGGAGATCAATATCACCTCTTGAAGCAATGAAAGAAAAGCATTTGTAAAGAATCCGGCTGAAAATGAAGGTGTCAAATTACAGGGCCCATGTCGAATTACAGGGCACTGGGCGTGTCAAATTACAGGGCCCATGTCACCTGACAGGGGGTGGGCCGTGTCAAACAACACGGCCCGTGTCAAATTACAGGGCCTGGGCCGTGTCCTTCTCTGACTTGTGAAATACATGGAATTGGGCTGACAGAAAAGTACAGGGCCTGGGCCGTGTCATATGACACGGCCCGTGTCGTTGCACCAGAAAGTTAAATTCGTATTTTAATGTTAAATTAGGTATCCAAACCTATAAATAAGGTTGCTTAGAGTCCTTGAAGGAGGTCTGGACAGAGAGAGCCGTCAAGGAACTGAGGGAAACACGAAGACCAAGAAAGAGGAAGATTCGATCAAAGATTGGAGTCTCGGGTTCGAGCAATTGGAGATCAATCAACCTTAAGCTTTGGAAACTAGTTTGATCTTTAGTTTTTCTTTTCTTCTTTTGTTCTGAACAATGTTTTCTTTTAATTCTTCTTGTGTTTTTGAATTTGCCATGTGTGGCTAAACTCTTTGATTGGTTAAGGGAAGATGAAACTCTAGTTTTGATTATGTGACTCTTGCATAATTCTTTATATCAATACAATTATGTTTTTATTCATATGTTTCTGTTCTTAAATCAATATAAAGGTTTTTATATTCTTGCCAAACTTCGAAAGTGGTAAAACTAGGATTGCTATGCTTGTGTTGCGGTGGTATGATTAGTGAAATATATGATCTAAGTAATTTAATCCCGGTGTGTGATTAGATCTTAGTGTGATTGGTTTTCTAATTCTTAATGCAATCATTAGGTAGGTGTAAGAGCGGTTGCTTTACAAATAACTAATGGTTAGGGTTTGATTTGAGCGGTTGCTGAATTAAGCGAAACTTAAGGAAGACATGGGATTTATCTCGCAATTGCATAAGAACATAATTGATCATGTTGGTATAAAGGGTATGTAAGTTAGCATAATCATATAAATCTAGTGGAGGATTCCATCTCTTAACCAATATCTTTAATTTGATAATTCAGTTTGTGTTTACTGTTTTGATTTTAGTTCAATTTCTCTTTTCAGTTTTAATCAACAAAACCCCCTTTTACTTTTTACTGTTTTATTGTTCACCAGAGTTTAATTTAGGAATTGGATTAATAGTGTTAATTGAATTGGTTCTCTGTGGATCGACCCTTGCTTACTACAACTGGTTGCAAGGTTTTTTATATTTTTGGTGGAACTTGGCAACTGTTTTTAATATTAATTTTCAATCGCATTCCACACCACACCAAATTTTGGCGCCGTTGCCGGGGAACCAATTTTTCAATTGCGCTATTAATTTGTTTCCTATTTTTACTCTGTTTTTGTTTTTTTTATTTTAATTTTTGATTCTTTCTTTCTGAGTGTTTGTAGGTGTTGATGTCCATTGATCATGGATGCTTGTGAGATTTGCTTATCATCTGGACATCCCACTGATTTGTGTCCCACTTTCCTAGTAGACACAAATGAGGAGGTAGAGGCAGTATGGGGATATTCTGAACCATCCGATAACTACAACCCCTACTCCAATACATATTATCCAGGGTGGTGGGATCCTCCTAACTTGAGTCATGGGCAAGCAACAAGTTCAACCTCCTAGGCAACCTGAACCTTCACTGGAGGAGCTAATAAGACAAATGACCACTAATAACATTCAGTTTCAGCAAGAGACAAAGGCCATGAGCGATGACCGCAAAACTCTTTGGGGCAGTTAGCCACAGAATTCAGTAAGATGTCGAGCCTAATTTCTCGGGAGACTTCCCTCACAATTCGAAGAGGATATGAAGGAAGATCCTAGTCTTTGTCACATTGCACGGTGGGAAGACGTTAGATGAACCCACCTCTCATCCACAAGCTATTGAAGAGAAAGAAATAGAGCACGAAGAGGTAAGTGAGGAGGGGGAAAACTCTAAGGCCCCCAAGGTAAGTATTCTTGAACCCCTTCCTAAGGTAGTGGAGAGACAGTATGATGAGTTGTGTGATGAATTTCCTGATTTTATTGGTTTCAATAATTATACTAATTGCAACTCATGTACTGATTGTGATGGTGACATGATATGTGTTATTTGTGCTAAAATTTTTGCATTCTTGAGAGTTGATGATTCTATTTATACAAAAGCTAATGTTGTTGAAGGATCTATCAATAATGCTTTTGATGCAGTTGCAGGGTCTAAGATACAAGGAGAGATAGAATTACAGGCTAGTAAAGAGTTTTCAGTGAAGGGTGAAGAGCACCAGATGACGGACACTGCTGAAGTGGATTTTGTTTTTGGGCCATGGTCCAATAGAAACTATGCATATGAAGTTGATGAAGTGCATATATTACTTTTCAGTGGTGAAGTTAAGGCAATTAAGGAAGGCCAATGGGACCCTGGTGGAAGCCCTCATGCTGTTTCAACCATAACTTGGTCATTACGTTTTAGCCAATGGGACCCTAGTGGAAGCTTTCATGTTATTTCAAGCATAAATTGGTTATTATGCTTTCGCCAATGGGATCCTGGTGGAAATCTCTTCATCTTCCTCCGTTACTTGATTGATAAGGATGTTTCTTTCCTCTCTTTTATCTTACTTGTCCTAGATTTATTAATGATTATTTATTGTTGAGGTTTACATTGAGGACAATGTAGAATTTAAGTGTGGGGGAGGAATTGACATTTTGTTTTCTGTTTTATTTTTGTTTTTATTTTAATTTTTATTTTATATTTTTGAAAAAAAATTGTGTTTTTATTTGATTTCCAATGATGTTTTAAGATTTGTGAAGTCTATGAGTTTGAAGCAATTGAAATTCAAGGTTATGATTTATAAATTTCTTCTGTCATCTTGAATTTGGCATGCTTGGTTTTGGATGTTTGATTGATGAATTGAGTTTGATAGATACATACTTGGTGAGATTTTGGGCCTTTTGATGGATGGATTTAACATTTATACCATTCTCTTCTTTCTTGTGTGATTTTCACTCATGTCATATTGATCACTCTAGAACTTGCTTTAATTCTTTTTGAGGCTACATTTTCATTTGCATACATGAACATGATTGAGGCATTCTTTTGTGATTGACTACTTTGGCCAAATAGCCAACCTTGCATTATTTCCCTTTGATTAACCCCTTGAGCCTATTTGTCTATTCTTTGTCTTATCTCATTTTATGCCTTATGTGAAAAACCATGATTTTACCTTACCTTAGGGAATGGGAGAGCATTGGTTCATTTTCATTTGGAGGAGCTCTTTTGCTTGCAAGTGTTTAATAGGACAAGTGTGGGGGTTGTGCAAGTTGATGTGTAATATGCAATGTGTTGAAAAAAATATGCAAGGTGTTGAAAAAAATATGCAAAGAAAAAGAAAAAAAAAATTCAAGAAAGGTTGTAAAAGAAAAGAAAGAAAAAGGAAAGGAATATGTAAAGAGAATGTGCATTATATAGATTTGAGGGGATAAAAATTTCATGTTTGTCAATTGAGTTCCTCCCCAATATTCTTTCATTCTCTTGGGTGCTCATCTTACCATACTCATATTATTTCCTTCCCTTACCTTAGCCCCATTACAACCTTAAATAAAGTCCTCTTGATTTGTGTGTGCATGTGTTTGAGTAGTGGAGAAGTAGAAGATAAGCAAGCTTATGGTAGTGCATTTTCATGGGTTGAATTGAGTGAAATACTTACCTTGTAAACACTTGAGAGATTGAGAGTGTATCTTGTGAGAATCTATCATTCTTAATTCATGCTTTTCAAATTGAAGATACCTTGCTTGTTGGTTGGAAATGTGAAGAATTGTTATCTCTTGAATGTTTTGATCCCTTGATTCTTTTCTTGCTCTTCTTGCTCACAAACCTTTCTTGAATATCATTGGAAATTGAGTTCTTTAAATTTTTAGGTTTTGAATTTGTTTTGTTTTCCCTGTTCCTTGGTTTGTCCTTATGTTTTGCCCAGGAGTGCAAAAGGCTAAGTGTGGGGGTATTTGATCTGTCGATTATTTCCATACTTTAAATGCCTTATGATTGATTTAATTGGACTCCATATATGCTCAATTGTCGACATTTAGCTAAGTTTCTGATTTAGAGTTGTCTTTGGATGTTTATTGTGAAACTATGCTAAATGCGGTTATAAACACTCATAAATGAATTATGTCTTTCAGGATATCTTTGAGTGTTTGAGTCCATTAGCATCAAACCAAGCTTGATGGCCATTTGAGGAGAGAGATGAATGCTTAAGGAGATCAATATCACCTCTTGAAGCAATGAAAGAAAAGCATTTGTAAAGAATCCGGGCTAAAAATGAAGGTGTCAAATTACAGGGCCCATGTCGAATTACAGGGCCTGGGCCGTGTCAAATTACAGGGCCCATGTCACCTGACAGGGGGTAGGCCGTGTCAAACAACACGGCCCGTGTCAAATTACAGGGCCTGGGCTGTAACGCCCCTCTTCCAAGGGAACGCCACATGGTCAATTACAATGCGGAAATAAAGTTAGGTGAGTTGAGACCCGGTTCGTTTTAATAAGACGCGTATATTCACTAGATTATAGTTGGGTATTTTAATTGGCGGTTATGTTATATACATACTTTTTTTTTTTTTTTTTTTCTTTTTAATTAGTAACCATGTTGACGAGACATCAATGGAAATAAAAGATCAAACAGAAGTAAAACATGCATAGGAATTAATATCTACGCATCATCATATATATATATATATATATATATATATGTTTATCAAAGCATTTAGTTACAAGCCTGGTACATCAAAAGCAAACCTATACCTGCCCCCAAAATATTACATACACATCCCCACGGTATCAGAATTTACAGCCCACTACAAACAAAACATCAGGCCCCCAAAATATCATACTGGTAGCCTTCAGTAGCTACGAGTGACATCAATCCCTCAAGTGAGGAGGAATCGTGTCAGGATCCTCTTCAGGGTCCTCTTCGGGGGTCGTCCTCAGGGACTTCCTCGGGATCTTCCTCGGGATCTTCCTCATCATCGAGGAAATCACCATAGGAATAGCGAGAGACACGGGACGGGGCCCGAGGCGTAGAACGAAAAGAGTCCTCTCTCGGAGTAAAGTAACGATCGCCCCACATCTCACGTATCGGTGGCTGAAACTCCAAACGTAGGCGATACGACGAGGTGAAGACGGGTGGTTCGTGGCGTCTCCAGGCTAGTGATATCGAGACATCTCCCGTGTAGACACAGCGCTCAGAACTGTAGTTGATATACCAACACTCTGGCCCTCCTAAGAATGTCAGACGTACATCTCCCAAAAATCTGTGCGTACGGGGCTCCATAGTCTTCTATAGTTGCTCAATCAAGATAAGGCCAAAAACCGGGGAAGTTGGGAGCTTAGGTTCCTCACGGTTGTCTTCGATGAGACGCAACGTACAGATAAACAGAAATGGAGAGACGGAGGAAAGAAAAGAGGTAAGACATCCTTCCGTCATTACCAATTATAGCATCAAGAAAACAAACGGCGCAAAGCGCCCACATAGCATTTACAACAACAGTAATAGTAATAGACATTCAAGAGCAGTTATGAATCAAGCAGACAGTTCCAGGCAGTCATAGGTATATCGACAGTATATCAATGCCAGACCATAATAATGATAAATGCAAATAATGCACGGACTCTATACACATGAGCCCTCAATAACCAAGATCCTACTCCATGGAGCTAGACACAAAACATTCGGAGAGAATGATCAGGGAGACATGCTAGTATCTCGTCAGCCATAAAAACAAGTGCTTTCCAGAAAATAATCAGTCATTTTGCGCAACAAGGCTTTATACAGCAGCATTCTCACAAGATCTCGATATAGGACTGTGGCCAGTCAGGATCGTTGGTGCGTTCGCATCGGTTTGTCTCACGGTCCAGAGGGGCTACCACTGCCCTTTGTGAAACACCGCCCCAACGCCCTCAAGGCCAACTACGAGGACCCCACTTGTCTATTCGCACCCGCACTAAGGTGTGTTCAACTCCTAGGCAACTAGGCCTTACGACAGTCCAACGGACAATTCACAATGCATACAAACTCTATGCATAATCGGGTATGATCATTATCACATACTATTCCATCATATGTCACAATTTGCCAAAGTAAGAATTAATACAGTCAATGGTCTCTCACATGGACCCACAATAGCATAATATTGTCATTAAATAGATCAATACCCTTTTCAAAACGTATTATGAGTTCTTGCTTAGTTTTAGCTTTACTTACAGGGTTTGCCTCTAAAGGAATTCTTTTAGTTAACTTGAATCCTCTTAGGTAATTTACTCATATGCCCTTAGAAGATTATTTTAAGATCTAAAAATCTCACACTCTCATGTTCTTCCCTGTTTATGCATCCCTAAGCAATTTCTAGTCATCCCATTTATTTATGATCAATATTCCTATATTAGTCCCAAGGTTTTGGGTCCAGGAAACTACACGGTCGGAAATCACAATTTGAGTCACAGACTTCAATTAATAGGTGTTGGGTGATAGGTATACATTTGAATTCGACAGAGACTACATTTCATGAAGAATTGAAGTTGCTATCCGACGAAGAATAATGTAACAGGAGGGGAAAGAATGGAGAAAACATTTTTCTGTCGGATGGGGATTTTGTCGGACGAAGATCAAAAGCGCTCGGATGGGGGTTCGTCGGACGAAGATCAAAGCTGTCGGATGGGGGTTACGTCGGACGAAGATCAAAGCTGTCGGACCCTCCGGATGGTCGACAAAAGCCTCGGTCGATGGGTATAGGTGTCGACGTTGGAGAAAATCTCCCAAGTGTCGAACCGACGAACACGGTCGAAATCTCTAATTTCGACGAGTGCAGGGAAATTCATCTACTCGACGGGCATTGTCACTCAAATTCGACGATTATTGACTTTGGGGCATTTTCTTGTAAGTGTCCGGGGACTCTATTCGACGGGTCTTTGGTCGGAAGATCAATCTCGACGGACATGATCGAGGTTCATACTCGACGAATATTGACATTGTGTTTCTTGGTCGAGATCTAAATTCGACGAGTTTGACACTCGACGAAAAGGGTCTGGAGTCTAAACTCGACGGGTTTCAACATTTTACTAAGTAATTAGGTTGTCACATTCGACAGATTTTAGGTTATCACGTTCGACAGGTTTCTAGGTTGTCATGTTCGACAGGTTTTAGGTTGTCATGTTCGACAGGTTTGGCCATGGGTCCTTACTCGACGGATTTTAACGTTTTACTAAGAGATTAGGTGATCATGTTCGACGGGTTTGGCCATGGGTCCTTACTCGACGGATTTTATCATTCGACGAAAATGGTCGAATCTTCATTCGACGGATTTTGACATATCACCAAAAGATCAAGGCATTATATTCGACGAGTTTGGCCAAATTTCTTACTATTACAAGTTTTCCACATTAAGTTTCAGTCTGGGGGCTCAACACCGTAACTATCCGAAAATCACTCGGAACTCATTCCCTTCAATATTACACATTCTAATACATCCAGTTATCATTTATATATATATATATATTCAAACTCAAACAATCAAATAACACATATACCATACGAACAGCACACAAAAGCAGGAAGACCCTCAACAAAATCACAGACGTTCTTAAATGCTAAGAGAGGTTGAGGAGGAGTGTCTTCCTCTTACCTTAGAGAAGCACAAGAAAGGCTGCTCCTTTTGGTCAGAAATGATATTTTCGGCTCCCGAGAAATCCTTGAATATTCAAGCTCACCAAAATCAGAATCAAATGTTGAAATGGATACCCATGGTCATCAAAATGACAGTGGGTTACGAAAATGAGAAGAGATGAGGAAAAAGCTAAGGATTTTACCTTAAAGTTCCAACCTTTAAGCTTCAACCGTGGAGGAAAAGAAGATGAAGAAGACGTAGGACTTTGAAGATGTTCCCCAGGTGTGGTGCTTTTCCAGACACGAAATGGTGCTTTGGAGTGTGATGGTATTGGAGGGTGAAAATATGAAGGTGGGGGGGAAATGGTCTTTCTTTGGAAGGAGAAATGGAAAGAGAGAAAGATGAGTGCTACGTACGGGAGGAGGAAATGTGTGGAGATTGAAGAATGAATTAAGCCCCTTAATTCAAATGTGCTGACACAAAAATAGGAGGAGAGAGAAATAATAAAAAATGATTCAAAGAAGCTTCCTTGAGAAGCTTCGCACGCTTCTCTACGAAGTGCATAGTAAGCTTGTCTCCTTGATTAAATACAACAGATGATTTATTATACTAGCAGATAAAACCCCAAAAATGTAGACCTCGTAAACTGTGCCCGGGACTCGGGTTTAGTAAGATCCCCGTTGTCACGTTGACAGTCCAAGGTTTACCAGCGCCAGGGAAAATATTCTATTCTCCCGGCTCCACTCAGCACACACATAAAACGAAGAATATATTAAAATATTCATCATCTCCAGAAAATTCCACAAAAATTCTTAAAAATTGCAAATATTATAAAATGATCGTTCTTAACAAAATAATAAATTTTCGGGATGTTACAACACTCCCCTTCTAAAAAGAAATTTCGTCCTCGAAATTTACATACCTTAGAATAGTTGTGGGTATTGCTCTCTCATCTTGTCTTCCAATTCCCAGGTTGCATCTCCAGTCACCTCGTTCCAGATCACTTTCACCAATGCGATCTCCTTGCCTCTTAATTGCTTTATCCTGCTATCCTCGATTCTTATAGGAGACGTCTCATAAGTTAAGTTTTCTTTTAGTTGTCCTGTATCGGTGCTATGATATGACTTGGGTCGGGAAGGTATTTCCGAAGTTGTGACACATGGAAAACATTATGAATGTTTGAAAGAAAAGGAGGTAAGGATATTTGGTATGCTACGGGACCTACACGAGCAATGATTTGGTATGGTCCAAGGAATTTAGGAGTGAGTTTTCTAGATTTTAAAGCCGGCCCACCCCGGTCGTAGGTGTGACTTTCAGAATACATGCTCACCTTCCTCAAACTCAAGAGGTTTTCTCCTTCGGTGCATAACTCTTTTGTCGACTCGAGCCGTCCTCATCTTTTCTGAATCATTTTAACCTTCTCGGTTATGCATTGTATAATCTCGGGTCCAATAGTAAGGCGCTCGCCGTCTTGGTACCAACACATAGGTGTTCGACATCGTCGTCCATACGAGCTTCATAGGGTGCCATCCACATGCTCGAATGATAAGCGTTGTTGTTGTAGGTGAATTCTATCAAGGGTAGAATGTCGTCCCAACTCCCGGTTGCTCTATGGTGCAAGCTCTAAGCAAATCTTCCAAAGATTGGATTGTTCTCTCCGTGACCGTCGTCTCTGCGGATGATAAGCGGAGAACTAAGTTGTAATTTTGTCCCCAATGCTTCTTGCAAACTCTCCCAGAAATTTGAAGTAAACCTCGGATCTCTATCTGAAACAATACTTGTAGGCACACCGTGCAGTCTGACAATCTCTCCAATATAGATCTGAGTCAATCTCTCTAGCTTGTACTTGATGTCGATCGGAAGAAAATGTGCTGATTTCGTGAGTCGGTCCACAATTACCCAAATCGAATCATAACCTTTTCTTGTCCTTGGTAATCCGACTACAAAGTCCATTGCAATCTTGTCCCACTTCCATTAGGAATAGATAACGGTTGCAGCAATCCTGCTGGTCTCGATGTTCCACTTTGGCTTTTTGACAAACCGGACAAGTAGATACACGTCTAGTAACGTCACTCTTCATTCCGTGCCACGAACAACTTCTTCAAGTCTTGATACATCTTTGTCATGCCGGGTGCATACTCGGTTGGCTTGTGTGAGCATGATTAATGATGTATTCTCTAAGTTCTTGATTCCGAGGGACACAAACTCTCCCACGGAATCTCAAAATTCCATCCGTTCCTCCGCAAACTCTGTTTCATTTCCTTGCTTCATCTGTTCCCTCACTTCTTGTAAGAATTTGTCCTTCTTCTCGCTCTTTTCTTATCTTTGTCCATCAACTCGCTCGAGATGGTAACCATATTCATGCAAATCTTTCCAGGTTCTAACTTCACAAAAGACCATACATCTACGAATTGCTCTATTAGATCCTTTTCCTTGATCATCGGGCGAGAGACAACGATCATCTTTCTACTTAGAGCGTACGCCACAACATTTGCCTTGCCAGGATGATACGAGAAGTTGGAAATCGTAATCCTTCGGGAATTCTAACCACCTCCGTTGCCTCATGTTCAACTCCTTCGATCATACAAATACTTGGACTCTTGTGATCACTTGAAAATGTTAAACGTTGCCCGTAGAGAAAATGCCTCCATATTTTCGAGCAAAAACTACACCGCTAGCTCCAGGGTCGTGCGTCGGATAATTCTTCTCGTGCACTCGCTTGTCTTGAAGCATAAGCCACCACCCTTCCATGTTGCATAAGTACGGATCCTAGCCCTTGGTATGAAGCGTCACAAGTACACTTCAAAGCTGTTCATTCGGATCGGGTAGCACTAACACCGGTGAGGTAGTCGGTCGATTCTTCAACTCTTGGAAACTTTGCTCACGGTTGTCGGTCCACTCAAAAGTTTGGTTTTCCTTGTGAGTTGCGTAAGTGGTCCGACAATCTTGGAGAATCCTCAATGAACCTCCGGTAATATCCCGCTAAACCCACGAAGCTTCGAATCTCGTTCGACTTCGGCCTTTCCCATCGTAGTCTTGCCTCCACTTTCGATGGATCCACAAAGCAATCCCACTCTTTGAGATCACGTGACCTAGAAACTTGACTTCTTCCGGCCAAAACTCACATTTTGTGAGTTTGGCATACAATTCCTTCTCCTTCGAATCGAAGAACTATCCGAGGTGTTCGGACATGGTCCTCTCGGTTTTGAGAGTATACCGAATGTCGTCAATGAAGACCACAACGAACTTATCCAAGTAAGGTCGAAAGATTCGGTTCATGTAGTCCATGAAGATAGGCTGGTGCATTCGTCACACCAAACGGCATCACCAAATACTCGTAGTGACCGTATCGGGTGCGGCAGTCTTGGGCACATCCTCTGTCTTCACTCGTATCTGATGATACCCAGATCGCAGATCAATCTTGGAAAACACTGCCGCTCCCTTCAGTTGGTCCATCAAGTCGTCAATCCTCGGGAGTGGATATTTGTTCTTAATCGTCACTTTGTTCAGCTGCCGATAGTCCACACATAACCTTGAGGTACCATCCTTCTTGCGAACTAACAGCACTGGTGCTCCCCATGGTGACACACTTGGCCTGACAAATTGCTTTTCCAAAAGCTCTTCTAGCTGTTTCTTTAGCTCGGCTAACTCTGTCGGTGCCATCCGGTACGGTGTTATAGACACAGGACCAGCTCCTGGTACTAAGTCGATAGCAAACTCTATCTCTCGAGCCGGTGGTAAACCAGGCACACTCTCAGGAAAAACTTCGGGAAACTCATTCACCACTGGAATTGTGTCCACATCGACCTCGTTCTCGATTTTCAAAGAAGACAGTAGCATGTATCCGTGAGCTCCTTCTTTCAAGAGAGCTTGAACTCGGTTGGCCGTCAGAAATCTAGAATTCTCATTTATGGGAAAAATTATGGTCTTTCTGGAACAGTCTAACAGAACATGGTTAGAAGACAACCAGTCCATCCCTAGGATAATATCTAATTGGGAAAGAGGTAAACAAATCAGATCGACCAGAAAGGATCGACCTTCAACAATCAATGGACAGTTTAGACAAACTTTGGTAGTAACTACCGGTTTATCAGTGGGGTAGAAACGGTTAAGTCAAAAGGTAAGGACGACACAGGTAGACTCACTTTTTGCACACAGTCATACGATATAAAAGAATGGGTTGCCCCGAGTCATACTGATGACAGTTAAAAGATTACCTTCTATGATGCCTTCTCCCTGTATCAAATCTTCGGATTCGGAGGCTTCTTGCTCCGCTCATAGTGTAAACTCGTCCTCCCACTTGCGGTTTCTTGGCTTTCGCAAAGCATTCATTGAAGGTTCGACCTTCGCTTGATTGCGAGTCTCTGTAGATGTGTCCGGGTTTCCCACATCGAAAACAGATAATCCCTTTGATAGGACAATCCTTGTCGGATGATCTTTTCCACACTTTAGGCATTTGGAGGGATATGCCAAGTTTTGGCCGGTCAGGTTCCCACTAGAACCTCCACGAACTTCCACCCATGGCTTGTTGGTGACTTCCCATTGGTCGAGTATGGCTTCTTCTGGAAGCGGTTAGCACCATTATTATTGCCTCTGCGGAATCTCGCAGGCCCAAAGTTTCTATTCCTCATATCTCTAGATTGCTCCGAGCCTCTACATCACACGGCAAGTATCCAAAGAAGCGGTTGTGAGAATTCATTGATCCTCAAGGTGATTACGGCTTTCCTCGGTTCGTACCTCAATCCTTCCGTGAATCTTCGGCACTTCCAAGCCTCATCCGGTTGGTTACGAAAGTAGGTCGAAAAGCGTGACAAATTTTCGAATCTCGCTGCGTACTCGCTAACGGTCATATTCCCCCGTCGTAGGTTGAGGAATTCGACTCCTTCGCATGCCTTGCACTCGCAGGAAAATACTTGTCCAAGAACTTTTCTTTGAACAACTCCCAGTAATATCTCGGTTCGCGACTTCTAGCATCCTCCGCACTCCGTTCCACGGTTCTCGGCGTTACCTACCAAAGCATAAAAGTAGCATAATCCACCTTCTTACCCTCGGCGCAATTCATTCCTCGAAATACCTTCTCCAACTCCTTGATCCACAGACTAGCTTTGTCCAGGATCAAATTCTCCTTTAAATTGAGGAGGATTATGGCGTCGAAACTCGCTAAATTCGAGCATCGGCGGTAGCCTCTAGCGTTGAGCGGCTCGCTCTTGTTGTTGCGTAACTCTCTCTTCTTTGTCGAGCGGCTTGCTCGTCTGTTGTGCGATGACCTCACCATCCTTTGCATCGGTTGTAATATTTCTTTGCCATGTCTTCCCTTCGTGCCATCTCACTTTCTCGATTCGGATTATGCGAAAACACGAGAAAAGTCGATTGCATTCACTAAGAATACCAAACACTACTCCTTTACGAATACCATTCGAGAGAACACAGCCACAAACAAGACAGACTCAACCACAAGACCCAAAGAAACATAAAGGGGCTCTGATACCAAGAATGTAACGCCCCTCTTCCAAGGGAACGCCACATGGTCAATTACAATGCGGAAATAAAGTTAGGTGAGTTGAGACCCGGTTCGTTTTAATAAGACGCGTATATTCACTAGATTATAGTTGGGTATTTTAATTGGCGGTTATGTTATATACATACTCTTTTTTTTTTTTTTCTTTTTAATTAGTAACCATGTTGACGAGACATCAATGGAAATAAAAGATCAAACAGAAGTAAAACATGCATAGGAATTAATATACGCATCATCATATATATATATATATATATATATGTTTATCAAAGCATTTAGTTACAAGCCTGGTACATCAAAAGCAAACCTATACCGCCCCAAAATATTACATACACATCCCCACGGTATCAGAATTTACAGCCCACTACAAACAAAACATCAGGCCCCCAAAATATCATACTGGTAGCCTTCAGTAGCTACGAGTGACATCAATCCCTCAAGTGAGGAGGAATCGTGTCAGGATCCTCTTCAGGGTCCTCTTCGGGGTCGTCCTCAGGGACTTCCTCGGGATCTTCCTCAGGATCTTCCTCATCATCAGAGGAAATCACCATAGGAATAGCAGAGACACGGGACGGGGCCCGAGCTGTAGAACGAAAAGAGTCTCTCTCGGAGTAAAGTAACGATCGCCCCACATCTCACGTATCGGTGGCCGAAACTCCAAACGTAGGCGATACGGTGAAGACGGGTGGTTCGTGGCGTCTCCAGGCTAGTGATATCGAGACATCTCCGTGTAGACACGGCGCTCGGAAGCGTAGTTGATATACCAACACTCGGCCCTCCTAAGAATGTCGGACGTACATCTCCCAAAAATCGTGCGTACGGGGCTCCATAGTCTTCTATAGTTGCTCAATCAAGATAAGGCCAAAAACCGGGGAAGTTGGGAGCTTAGGTTCCTCACGGTTGTCTTCGATGAGACGCAACGTATGATAAAAGAAATGGAGAGACGGGAAAGAAAAGAGGTAAGACATCCTTCCGTCATTACCAATTATAGCATCAAGAAAACAAACGGCGCAAAGCGCCCACATAGCATTTACAACAACAAGTAATAGTAATAGACATTCAAGAGCGATTATGAATCAAGCGAGACAGTTCCGGGCGGTCATAGGTATATCGACAAGTATATCAATGCCGGACCATAATAATGATAAATGCAAATAATGCACGGACTCTATACACATGAGCCCTCAATAACCAAGATCCTACTCCATGGAGCTAGACACAAAACATTCGGAGAGAATGATCGGGAGACATGCTAGTATCTCGTCGGCCATAAAAAACAAGTGCTTTCCGAGAAAATAATCGGTCATTTTGCGCAACAAGGCTTTATAAAGAAGCATTCTCACAAGATCTCGATATAGGATCGTGGCCGGTCGGGATCGTTGGTGCGTTCGCATCGGTTTGTCTCACGGCCCGGAGGGGCTACCACGCCCTTTGTGAAACACCGCGCCCCAACGCCCTCAAGGCCAACTACAGGACCCCACTTGTCTATTCGCACCCGCACTAAGGTGTGTTCAACTCCTAGGCAACTAGGCCTTACGACAGTCCAACGGACAATTCACAATGCATACAAACTCTATGCATAATCAGGTATGATCATTATCACATACTATTCCATCATATGTCACAATTTGCCAAAGTAAGAATTAATACATCAATGGTCTCTCACATGGACCCACAATAGCATAATATTGTCATTAAATAGATCAATACCCTTTTCAAAACGTATTATGAGTTCTTGCTTAGTTTTAGCTTTACTTACAGGGTTTGCCTCTAAAGGAATTCTTTTAGTTAACTTGAATCCTCTTAGGTAATTTACTCATATGCCCTTAGAAGATTATTTTAAGATCTAAAAATCTCACACTCTCATGTTCTTCCCTGTTTATGCATCCCTAAGCAATTTCTAGTCATCCCATTTATTTATGATCAATATTCCTATATTAGTCCCAAGGTTTTGGGTCCAGGAAACTACACGGTCGGAAATCACAATTTGAGTCACAGACTTCAATTAATAGGTGTTGGGTGATAGGTATACATTTGAATTCGACAGAGACTACATTTCATGAAGAATTGAAGTTGCTATCCGACGAAGAATAATGTAACAGGAGGGGAAAGAATGGAGAAAACATTTTTTACGTCGGATGGGGATTTTGTCGGACGAAGATCAAAGCGCTCGGATGGGGGTTACGTCGGACGAAGATCAAAGCGTCGGATGGGGGTTACTGTCGGACGAAGATCAAAGCGTCGGACCCTCCGGATGGTCGCAAAAGCCTCGGTCGATGGGTATAGGTGTCGACGTTGGAGAAAATCTCCCAAGTGTCGAACCGACGAACACCGGTCGAAATCTCTAATTTCGACGGCAGTGCGGGGAAATTCATCTACTCGACGGGCATTGTCACTCAAATTCGACGATTATTGACTTTGGGGCATTTTCTTGTAAGTGTCCGGGGACTCTATTCGACGGGTCTTTGGTCGGAAGATCAATCTCGACGGACATGATCGAGGTTCATACTCGACGAATATTGACATTGTGTTTACTGGTCGAGAGATCTAAATTCGACGAGTTTGACACTCGACGAAAAGGGTCTGGAGTCTAAACTCGACGGGTTTCAACATTTTACTAAGTAATTAGGTTGTCACATTCGACAGATTTTAGGTTATCACGTTCGACAGGTTTCTAGGTTGTCATGTTCGACGGGTTTTAGGTTGTCATGTTCGACAGGTTTGGCCATGGGTCCTTACTCGACGGATTTTAACGTTTTACTAAGAGATTAGGTGATCATGTTCGACGGGTTTGGCCATGGGTCCTTACTCGACGGATTTTATCATTCGACGAAAATGGTCGAGAATCTTCATTCGACGGATTTTGACATATCACCAAAAGATCAAGGCATTATATTCGACGAGTTTGGCCAAATTTCTTACTATTACAAGTTTTCCACATTAAGTTTCCAAGTCCTGGGCTCAACACCGTAACTATCCGAAAATCACTCGGAACTCATTCCCTTCAATATTACACATTCTAATACATCCAGTTATCATTTATATATATATATATATTCAAACTCAAACAATCAAATAACACATATACCATACGAACAAGACACAAAAGCAGGAAGACCCTCAACAAAATCACGAGACGTTCTTAAATGCTAAGAGAGGTTGAGGAGGAGTGTCTTCCTCTTACCTTAGAGAAGCACAAGAAAGGCTGCTCCTTTTGGTCGAAATGATATTTTCGGCTCCCGAGAAATCCTTGAATATTCAAGCTCACCAAAATCAGAATCAAATGTTGAAATGGATACCCATGGTCATCAAAATGACAGTGGGTTACGAAAATGAGAAGAGATGAGGAAAAAGCTAAGGATTTTACCTTAAAGTTCCAACCTTTAAGCTTCAACCGTGGAGGAAAAGAAGATGAAGAAGACGTAGGACTTTGAAGATGTTCCTCAGGTGTGGTGCTTTTCCAGACACGAAATGGTGCTTTGGAGTGTGATGGTATTGGAGGGTGAAAATATGAAGGTGGGGGGGGGAAATGGTCTTCTTTGGAAGGAGAAATGGAAAGAGAGAAAGATGAGTGCTACGTACGGGAGGAGGAAATGTGTGGAGATTGAAGAATGAATTAAGCCCCTTAATTCAAATGTGCAAGCACAAAAATAGGAGGAGAGAGAAATAATAAAAAATGATTCAAAGAAGCTTCCTTGAGAAGCTTCGCACGCTTTCTCTACGAAGTGCATAGTAAGCTTGTCTCCTTGATTAAATACAACAGATGATTTATTATACTAGCAGATAAAACCCCAAAAATGTAGACCTCGTAAAGCGTGCCTGGGACTCGGGTTTAGTAAGATCCCCGTTGTCACGTTGTCAAGGTTTACAGCGCCAGGAAAATATTCTATTCTCCCGGCTCCACTCAGCACACACATAAAACGAAGAATATATTAAAATATTCATCATCTCCAGAAAATTCCACAAAAATTCTTAAAAATTGCAAATATTATAAAATGATCGTTCTTAACAAAATAATAAATTTTCGGGATGTTACATGGGCCGTGTCCTTCTCTGACTTGTGAAATACATGGAATTGGGCTGACAGAAAAGTACAGGGCCTGGGCCGTGTCATATGACACGGCCCGTGTCGTTGCACCAGAAAGTTAAATTCGTATTTTAATGTTAAATTAGGTATCCAAACCTATAAATAGGGTTGCTTAGAGTCCTTGAAGGAGGTCTGGACAGAGAGAGCCGTCAAGGAACTGAGGGAAACACGAAGACCAAGAAAGAGGAAGATTCGATCAAAGATTGGAGTCTCGGGTTCGAGCAATTGGAGATCAATCAACCTTAAGCTTTGGAAACTAGTTTGATCTTTAGTTTTTCTTTTCTTCTTTTGTTCTGAACAATGTTTTCTTTTAATTCTTCTTGTGTTTTTGAATTTGCCATGTGTGGCTAAACTCTTTGATTGGTTAAGGGAAGATGAAACTCTAGTTTTGATTATGTGACTCTTGCATAATTCTTTATATCAATACAATTATGTTTTTATTCATATGTTTCTGTTCTTAAATCAATATAAAGGTTTTTATATTCTTGCCAAACTTCGAAAGTGGTAAAACTAGGATTGCTATGCGCGGTTGCGGTGGTATGATTAGTGAAATATATGATCTAAGTAATTTAATCCCGGTGTGTGATTAGATCTTAGTGTGATTGGTTTTCTAATTCTTAATGCAATCATTAGGTAGGTGTAAGAGAGGTTGCTTTACAAATAACTAATGGTTAGGGTTTGATTTGAGCGGTTGCTGAATTAAGCGAAACTTAAGGAAGACATGGGATTTATCTCGCAATTGCATAAGAACATAATTGATCATGTTGGTATAAAGGGTATGTAAGTTAGCATAATCATATAAATCTAGTGGAGGATTCCATCTCTTAACCAATATCTTTAATTTGATAATTCAGTTTGTGTTTACTGTTTTGATTTTAGTTCAATTTCTCTTTTCAGTTTTAATCAACAAAACCCCCTTTTACTTTTTACTGTTTTATTGTTCACCAGAGTTTAATTTAGGAATTGGATTAATAGTGTTAATTGAATTGGTTCTCTGTGGATCGACCCTTGCTTACTACAACTGGTTGCAAGGTTTTTTATATTTTTGGTGGAACTTGGCAACTGTTTTTAATATTAATTTTCAATCGCATTCCACAACACACCAATTGTGCAGCAATATGGCATGATTATGCAGAAAAATACAAGTTAGGCATTGGTTTTATGATTATGCAAATAGTTAATTTATGCATGATTGATCCAATATACCAAGTTCATTTCTTATATAGAAAAATGCTTCTTTTGCTAGGGGTTTAGTGAAAATGTCAGCTAGTTGCTTAGTGGTTTCTACAAATTCAAGCATACAATCACCCTTTTGAATATGGTCTCTAATGAAATGATGTCTTATTTCAATATGTTTAGTCCTAGAATGCAAAATGGGATTTTTGGACAAATTGATTGCACTAGTATTATCACATCTTATGGGGATGTGATCAAGCTCAAGACCATAGTCCAAGAGTTGTTGTTTCATCCAAAGGATTTGAGAACAACAACTCCCAGCTGCAACATATTCAGCTTCAGCTGTAGACAATGCCACACTATTTTGCTTCTTGCTATGCCAAGAAACTAGTGAGCTTCCAAGCAAGTGGCATGTCCCACTAGTGCTCTTTCTATCCATTTTGCACCCAGCAAAATCAGAATCAGAATACCCAATAAGGCTACATGAGGCACCTTTAGGGTACCATAAACCCATTTGTGATGTGCCTATTAGATATTTCATTATCCTTTTAACAGCACTTAGGTGTGATTCTTTAGGATTAGCTTGATATCTAGCACACATGCATACACTAAACATTATATTAGGCCTACTTGTAGTGAGATAAAGGAGTGAGTCAATCATACCTCTATATTTCATAATTTCTACTGATTTACCTCCTTCATCCTTGTCCAAATAGCAAGAGGTGCCCATAGGAGTAGCCATATGCTTGGCATTGTCCATTCCAAACTTCTTGAGCAGCTCCTTGCAATACTTGGATTGACTTATGAAAGTTCCTTCTCTTGTTTGCTTAATTTGGAGACCAAGGAAGAAGTTGAGCTCACCCATCATGGACATTTCAAACTCACTTTGCATAATATTTGAAAATTCTTTACAAAGAAAGTTGTTAGTAGCTCCAAATATAATGTCATCAACATAGATTTGAACTAGAAGTATGTCATGCATTTTATGTTTTATGAAAAGGGTAGTGTCAACTTTGCCTCTAGAAAAACCTTTTTCTAAAAGCAATTTGCTCAATCTTTCATACCAAGCTCTAGGAGCTTGTTTCAAGCCATACAAGGCCTTTTTCAATTTAAAAACATGGTTGGGCATTTCAAAATCCTCAAAACCAGGAGGTTGTTCTACATATACCTCTTCTTGTATAAAACCATTTAAAAAGGCACTTTTGACATCCATTTGATAGAGTTTGAAATCCATGATGCAAGCATATGCAAGTAACATTCTAATGGCCTCTAACCTAGCTACAGGAGCATAAGTTTCTTCATAGTCTATGCCTTCTTCTTGATTATATCCTTTAGCTATAAGCCTAGTTTTATTTCTTATTATTAAGCCCGTTTCATCAAGTTTGTTCCTAAAGACCCATTTGGTGCCAATTATAGGATGATCATTGGGCCTTGGAACTAATTCCCAAACTTGATTTCTCTCAAATTGGTTTAGTTCTTCTTGCATGGCCAAGATCCAATGCTCATCATTAATGGCCTCATTTATGTCTTTAGGTTCAACTTGAGAGACAAAGGCTAGGTGATTACATATATTTCTAAGTGAGTTTCGAGTGATTACCCCTTTTGATACATCACCAATCACCTTGTCGAGAGCGTGATATCTTGAAGTCCTCCATTCCTTGAGTAGGTCTAAGATTTCTGAATCTTTTTGCTATGAGTGATCAAGGAGCCTCTCTTCTTGCTTCTTGGACTCTTTCTCTTGATTTTTCAAGTGCGTTTTTGTCAAGATTTCTGCAACATCATCAACAAGATCCTTTCTTGGCTCATTTGGGTTAGTTTCATCAAATGCAACATGTATCGACTCTTATATGGTCATAGTTCATTTATTATAGACTCTAAAGGCCTTACTATGTATAGAATAGCCAATGAATATTCCCTCATCAGATTTTGCATCAAACTTCCTCAAGTTATCCTTTCCATTATTCAAAACAAAGCATTTACATCCAAAGACATGAAAATGTGAAACATTTGGTTTCCTTTCTTTGTACAATTCATATGGGGTTTTCTTTAAAATTGGCCTTATTAGGGCTCTATTCATAACATATCAAGCGGTGTTAACCGCATCCACCCAAAAGTACTTAGGAAGGTTGGCTTCATTGAGCATAGTTCTTGCCATTTCCTCTAAAGAATGATTTTTCCTTTCTACAACACCATTTTGTTGTGGTGTTCTAGGGGCAGAAAAATTATGCTCAATACCATGTTCATCACAAAAGGTTTCAAATTCATGATTTTCAAATTCACCACCATGGTCACTTCTTATGGATGCAATACAAAAACCTTTTTCGTTTTGGATAACTTTGGCAAGCCTTTTAAATGATTGAAAATCATCATTTTTGTGGGCCAAGAATAATGTCCATGTAAACCTAGAAAAATCATCCACAATCACTAATGCATAGTAATTCCCACCAAAGCTCATAATTCTAGAGAGACCAAAAAGATCCATATGCAAAAGTTGTAAAGGTCTAGAAGTTGAAACCATGTTTTTAACTTTAAAAGAGACCTTTACTTGTTTTCCCTTTTGACATGCATCACAAAGTTTGTCTTTTTCAAATTTGAGTTTTGAAGACCAATTACTAGTTCTCTAGAAACCAATTTGTTTAAGTGATCCATGTGAATGTGAGCAATTCTTCTATGCCATAACCATGAATCATTTTTTTTACTCATAAAGCATTTAGCATCATTTGAGGAGATATCATCGAGACTAATCATATATATATTATTGACTATGACTAACAAACTTAACTTGCTTATCATCCTTTCCCTTAATTATGCAATAAGAAGAATCAAATATAACTCTATTGCCTTTATCACATAATTAACTAATACTAAACAAATTATGTTTAAGTCCTTCAACAAGCAAAACATTATCAATAGATGATGAAGGGATCTTACCAACATTGCCAATTCCAAGAATCTTCCCTTTGTTGTTGTCACCATATGTGACATGACCATGTTTCTTGTGTGTAAGGGAGGAGAACTTGGAGCCATCACCGATCATGTACTTGGAGCAACCACTATCAAGATACCAACTTGAACTCTTGATCTTCAAGCACACCTACAACACACATTCAAGTTTTAACCTTTGGTACCCAAATTGTCTTGGGTCCTTGTATGTTAGAGTTAGGCATGGTGCCTTTAGGAACCCAAACTCTTTTTATTTAAACTTTAATGTTTATGTTCTTTCTAACATTGCAAGTTGATGCACTATGCCCTTTCCTACCACGGTGAAAACATTTAACAAAGGGACTACTTGAAGTATTTGACGAAACAAAGAAGTTCTTATAAGATTTTTTATGGTTGTTTGGATTAAATCCCAAACTGGCTTTTTGAAACACACATTTTTGTTTCCCTAGCAACACATTCAAGTTGTCTCTTCCAAAAGTGAATTTTGTAAGAGTGTTGTTCAAGTCTTCAATTTCTTTTTCAAATACTTTGCATGATGAACAAGGTAATGATATGGATGTGTTATCATGTGAGGAACATGTCATGCATAGTGAATTAGCATCTATAAGTCCTAAGGTCTCATTTTCAATCTTAAGCTCATTTATCTCCTTACTAAAGATAGAAACTTTGTTTACCAATAAGGAAATTGTTTTGTTAGAGGACAAAATCATTTTTGTGAGCCTTAAGGATTCATCATGCAATTCTTGAAAGACATCTTGCAATTCATCATATGAAGGTAGAGATTCTGAGTTAGAAGAAGTTACCTCGGTGTCGCTCTCTTCACTTTCTTCTCCTTGAGCCATGAGACAAAGATGAGCTTCTTCATCCTCTGAATTGTCGGAGGAGCTTAAGTCATTGTCCTCCCAAGCTATGTATGCTCTCCTTCCTTTCTTTTCTTTTGAGGGCCTTTTCTCAAACTTTTCCGTCTTCTTGAGATACATAGGGCACTCCATTTTCATGTGCCTCGGTTTTCCACATTCATAGCATTTTGGAGGAGTAGAGGATTCTTCTCCTTTGTGATACACTTTTTTTTTAGGAAAGGGTGGTCTTCTTTGAAATCCCTTTTTCTTTAGGAATCTTCCAAATTTTCTCACAAGGAGACTAAGATTCTCCTCATTTAGTGATACACACTTTTTAATTGTTGCATTACAAACCCAAGTGCAGGTTATCTCAAGTAATAAATTTCTCGATGAGTCCGAGGTCGATCCACAGGGAATTGTTGAATATTAAGGTGAAGTAAATATTTTATTACTACAGTAAAAATTATTTACTTGGGTAAAAAGATCCACTCTTAGTAAATAAAGAAAAAGTAAGATTAATTTCTTTTATAACTCAATTAGAATCCTCGCAACATGGAGGTTCCAATCAGAAAATACAACGTTAAAAGTCCATTAAAATAATATACGTAATTATATTATGATTCCTTTAATTATTACTACCACTTGCAAATGGGTTAAAGCATTCACTGTGCCAAAATCTTGTCTACAATAAATCAAGAACTCCTCTTTACAAGGATGGAGTATTCTCGTCTGTCACCCGGGATTTTAAATTATCATAATCAAAATATAATACGTATAAAGAATACTAGAAAAATAAATCATTAAAGCACAAGAGAGGAATAAATCTAACATTATTTTATTACCAAGAGCTTCACACTTTAACCCAAGTAGACTGGAACTTATTTACACATAGACTAAAAGAAAGAAAAAGAAAAAAAGAGAGAGAAAAGAAAAGTGAAGGGAGACTGAGGAGAGGAGGGAATTCCTCCTCTCCTCCTCTGGAAATATGCCCAGAGTTTCCCCCTCCCCCGAATTCTGAAAATCTCTAATGTTCAATTGCCTATTTATAGGCAAATTCATGTTACTGTGCAATGCATAGTAACATGAATAGTAAAACTTAATTGTTAAGTTTCCTAACGTAAGCCATGATGTTTTATTTCCTTTTTTTTCTTTTTTTTCAAATAACAATTGAGTAAATGTATAGCCGTGCGTCCAGTCATCTTTTCATTTTTGAGAAAAGTGGTCTTCCTGAAAGTTGTAGGCCTGAATATTTGCTTTAAAATGGCTTTGGTTTCAGTCCAAAATCATGCCTAAAACTCAAGATATAGTCCAATTACTGTAGAGTGTTTAGACTCGGTTTCAGCTCCTCTATTTTGACTTCAAAGCCCAATATCACCTCCAAGGAGTCTGATTCTGAAAAAGTGTTCAACATGAAAGTTGTAGGGAATTGTCTTAGCTTTCCTACAAGACCAAAATCACATCAATCAGATATTTGTAACTCAAGTTATAGCCAGTTTACTAAATACTTCCAAAAAGATAATTACGGCTAATTTATGCAATAATTTATTTAATTGTCCAATTCGACTCAAAATCATAAAATGTGTCAAAACCAACTTAATTAAGCCTAATTGAACCTTAAGAAGCCTAGTGAGAGGATTACAGAATGTATAAAATACAGTATTATCAAATTTCTCCACACTTAACTTTTGCACTCCTGGGCAAAACACAAAAGACAAAAAACCAAGGAATAAAGAAAAACAACACAAACTCAAAAACCAAAACTCTAAAGGATTCAATGACTTAAGAAGAGGAACTAGACATTCAAGGATCAAAACATTCATGAGGTAACATGTCTTCACATTTCAGACTAATAAGTAAGGAAACTTCAGTTGAAAAGAATGAATCAAGAATGATAAATCCTCACAGAATTCACTCTCAATCTCTCAAATGTTTAAAAAGGTTAGTATTTCACTCTATTTAACTCATGAATAATTGCACTACCATAAGCTTGCTTATCTTCTACTTCTCCGCTACTCAAAAACAACATATATACACAAATCATGAGGACTTTAATCAAGGTTATAATGGGATCAAGGTAAAGGTGGAAGTAATATAGATAAGACAAGTTAAATACCAAAGAGAATAAAAGAGCATTATGTTACAGTTAGAGTGGAGAAGATGTTTGAGAACATTCAGTCTAACTTTCTCAAGAATTTCTTAGTTCTTCCTCATACATGACAATGACCAATATCTGACTAATATTTTGTTAAAGATCAATTGGTAGATTGAATTCCTTTAGGCTTGAACATTCTGCTTCTATTCCTGTTATTTCCAATCATCCACCCTCATTCTAGGTATGAATATATCACATGGTGCATTCTTTTGATTGTAGCAATAATCAGCTCTTTTTTTTTATAGAAACATTTTTTTCTTTTTTTTATATAGCCAATCTGCACACGCACCCCCACACTTGTTCAAGAACTCATCAAATAACAAAGTCAATGCTCTCTTATTCCCTAAGGTTGGGTTAGAACATGGTTTTTCATTTAAGGCACGTAATGAGTTAGAAACAAAGAATAGTCAAATAAGCTCAAAGGGGTTAAGCAAAGGAAAATATGTAAGGTTGGCTATTTGGTCAAAGTAGTTAATTCAAGAAAATTTGCCTCAATCATGTTTATGTATGCAGGTGAAAATGTAGTCTCAAAAAGAATCAAAGCAAGTTCTAGAGTAACAATTCCATGAGTGAAAAAAAAATCACACAAGAAAGAAGAGAACGGTACAGATGTTCAATTCATTCATTTATAGGCTCAAAATCTCACAAGGCATATAGCTATCATTCTCAGTCCACAAAAATTTTAACATCCATAACCAAGCATGTGATGTTTAAGAAAGAAGACAATTTACTTAATCATGCAAATTTCCCTGAATCCATTTGCTACTTCTACACAAACAAGGTATCTACCTCAATCTAGATGCGTCTCAAGAGTAAAATTACCTCCACAGTAAAATTTACTCCTTACTCTGTCATCCTTAACTAGTTTAACTATTAGAAAATTGCTGACAAACATAAAAACACAACAAACATAAACACACTTTCAATTTTTTTTAAGCATTTTTTTTATACACAACTCAACACACGACAAACATAAACACACTTACTAATTTTTTTTACACAACTATCCTTCCCCCCAACTAGATCACAACATTGTCCTCAATGTTAACAAAGAGAGAGGAAAAAGATAGAAGATAGTACCTGTTACCGCAATTACTGAAAAGAGAAATTTCACACAAATATAAACAGAAACAAAATACAATAAAAAAAACCAAAGTTTGTAATTATTTAAATAATTGGAGTGTCTGAACTGGCTTCATTTTCTTACTGCTTCACGCAACATTTCCTTCGGACCACTTCTTGCTCTTTTTTTTTAAAAAATTCTAAACAAGAAAATATATACATGTAGTTATGATTGTGGCTCACATCTTCCTCTAGTTTTACGTCCAGTAACGGCTTAAATGCCTTCTATGAGTCGAGGATAGGTTTTCTATTCAATTTTCTTATAAATTGACAAACAGGGTCTTTTTGAGTCAGATTCCCAAGACTTTTTTTTATATATATATATATATATATATATATATATATATATATATTTACAAGTAGGCGGTATAAACCGCCATGGTTTAAAAAAAATTAAAAAAGTAGGCGGTATAAAATGCCATGGTTTAAAAAAAATTAAAAAGTAGGCAGTATAAACCTGTCATTAAATATTAATAAAAGTGTTGTATTAAACCAACCACCAAAATAAAATAAAATAAACGTGTGGTGTTAAACCAACCACCAAATAAAAAAAATAACAAAGGTGTGGAATAAACCAACCACCAAATAGAAAATTAAAAATGGTGTGGTAGAAACCAACCACCAAATAAAAAAAATAAAAATTAGTATGGTAGAAACCAACTACCAAATCACCAAATAAAAAAATAAAAAATAGTGTGGTAGAAACCAACCACCAAATAAAAAAATAACAAATGTGTGGAATAAACCAACCACCAAATAAAAAATTAAAAATAGTGTGGTAGAAACCAACCACCAAATAAAGAAAAAAATATATATATAAACAAAGGTGTGGTATGAACCAACCACCAAATAAAAAAAAATAACATACAAAAAATAAAATGCGAAAAGTAAATTACAAAAAATAAAAGGGAGAGTTTCCCCCACTAATTTAATATGTACAAAAAATAAAAGGGAGAGTTTCCCCCACTATTAGTATGTGCAAGAAAATAAAAGGAGAATTACTCCCACTGAGTTAGTATATACAGAAAATAAAAGGGAGAGTTTCCCCCACTAATTAGTAAGGACAAAAAATAAATAAATAAAAATAAAAAGGAGAGAATTCCCCCACTGTTAATATATACAAAGAAAAGAAAAGGGAGAGCTTCCCCCACTGAGTTAGTATGTACAAAGAAAATACAAGGGAGAATTGCCCTCACTGTACAAAAAAAAAATAAAAAGGAGAATTAACCCTACTATTAATTTTTTTTCATTTTTTTATTTTTTTGAATTTGGTGGTCACGAGTGTGACCTTTTTCTTTAATTTTCAAAGGAGGGACAACCTTGTCTCCATTATTAAATTTTTTTTATTGTGACCTTTATATTTTTTTTAAATTTTTTTTTGGTTTTTTTTTTGGTGGTCACGAGTGTGACCACCTTCTCTTTTTTTGTTTTTTTTTTTAATTTTTATTTTTTTTAAATACATAAACTTTTTTTTATTTTTTAATTTTTTTTTTACTTTTTTACTATTCACACATTTTTTTTAAATTTTATTATTTTTATTTTTATATTATTATAAATTTTTTATTATTTTTTTATTTTTTATTTTTTATTACTTTTTTACTATTTATACTATTCACATATTATTTACCCTATTCATACTATTCACATTATTCACACAAAATATTATTTTTTTTATTTTACTATTCATACTATTTATGTTACTATTCAAACACTATTCACATACTATTCACGTACTATTCACACACTATTCACGTACTATTTATACACTATTTACTTTTTACTATGTACAAAAATATTTACACCAGAAATTTATTCTTCAAAACAAGTCCCCGACAACGGCGCCAAAAACTTGATACACACTTTTTAATTATTGCATTACAAACCCAAGTGCAGGTTGTCTCAAGTAATAAATTTCTCAGTGAGTCCGAGGTCGATCTACAGGGAATTGTTGAAGATTAAGGTGAAGTAAATATTTTATTACTACAGTAAAAATTATTTACTTGGGTAAAAAGATCCACTCTTAGTAAATAAAGAAAAAGTAAGATTAATTCCTTTTATAACTCAATTAGAATCCTCGCAACATGGAGGTTCCAATCGAAAAATACAACGTTAAAAGTCTATTAAAATAATATACGTAATTATATTATGATTCCTTTAATTATTACTACCACTTGTAAATGGGTTAAAGCATTCACTGTGCCAAAATCTTGTCTACAATAAATCAAGAACTCCTCTTTACAAGGATGGAGTATTCCCGTCTGTCACCCGGGATTTTAAATTATCAGAATCAAAATATAATACGTATAAAGAATACTAGAAAAATAAATCATTAAAGCATAAGAGAGGAATAAATCTAACCTTATTTTATTACCAAGAGCTTCACACTTTAACCTAAGTAGACTGAAACTTATTTACACATAGACTAAAAGAAAGAAAAAGAAAAAAAGAGAGAGAAAAGAAAAGTGAAGGGAGACTGAGGAGAGGAGGGAATTCCTCCTCTCCTCCTCTGGAAATATGCCCAGAGTTTCCCCCTCCCCTGAATTCTAAAAATCTCTAATGTTCAATTGCCTATTTATAGGCAAATTCATGTTACTGTGCAATGCATAGTAACATGAATAGTGAAACTTAATTGTTAAGTTTCCTAACGTAAGCCATGATATTTTATTTCTTTTTATTTCTTTTTTTTCAAATAACAATTGAGTAAATGTACAGCCGTGCGTCCAGTCGTCTTTTCATTTTTGAGAAAAGTGGTCTTCCTGAAAGTTGTAGGCCTGAATATTTGCTTTAAAATGGCTTTGGTTTCAGTCCAAAATCATGCCTAAAACTCAAGATATGGTCCAATTACTGCAGAGTGTTTAGACTCGATTTCAGCTCCTCTATTTTGACTTCAAAGCCCAATATCACCTCCAAGGAGTCTGATTCTGGAAAAGTGTTCAACATGAAAGTTGTAGGGAATTGTCTTAGCTTTCCTACAAGACCAAAATCACATCAATCAGATATTTATAACTCAAGTTATAGCCAGTTTACTAAATACTTCCAAAAAGATAATTACGGCTAATTTATGCAATAATTTATTTAATTGTCCAATTCGGCTCAAAATCATAAAATGTGTCAAAACCAACTTAATTAAGCCTAATTAAACCTTAATAAGCCTAGTGAGAGGATTACAAAATGTATAAAATACAGTGTTATCACTTAGCTCAACACTTTCAGCATCCTCTTCACCATCTTCATCATCATCTTCAATTATAGAGGAAATGGCTTTGAGTGTGATTCCCTTCTTCTTTTTGCCATGCTCTTCATTTTGATTGAGCCTATTTAGTTCCAGCTCATGTTCTTGAAGCTTTTCAAATAAGGTGACTAGAGACATTGTTGATAAATCTCTTAATTCCGCAATTGCCGTCACTTTGGGTTGCCAATTCCTGCTTAGACATCTCAAGACTTTGTTAATAAGATCCTCATTAGGAAATGTCTTTCCCAATGAGATAAAATGATTAACAATATGAGTAAACCTCTTTTGCATATCTTGAATACTCTCACCTTGGTTCATTCTAAACAATTCGTATTCATGAGTAAGAGTGTTTATTCGAGATCGTTTTACCTCACTAGTACCTTCATGAGTTACTTGTAGGGTATCCCACATTTCTTTTGCAGTTTTGTAATTTGACATCCTAAAGAATTCATCATACCCCAAGGATGTGGCGATGATGTTCTTGGCTCTCAAATTGTATAGAACCTTCTTTTTATCATCATCTGTCCATTCATTTCTAGGTGTATTGATTTTCACACCATCTTTAGTTTGTGTAGGAACAAAAGCACCATTTTCAATGGCGTCCCACACATCTAAATCAATAGCTTCAATAAAAAATTTCATCCTTTCTTTCCAATAGGCATAACCATCCCCATTGAAATAAGGAAGTTTGTTTATAGAAGAACTTTCATTTGAAAAACCATTTGAAGCCATCACTTCTCTTGAAGCTGCTAAGCTCTTTATACAAGAGTCTAGCTTTGATACCACTTGTTACCAAGTGACCTCAATACTCAAGAGAGGGGGTGAATTGAGTATGAAAACTAAGTTCACAAATCTTTCACAAATCGTTTGATAAACAATTTTCGTTGAAGTTAATTGATGATTAGAGATGATTGGATATAGAAGATAAACACTTTCACTTATAAATGTAATAGCCAAAGGTACCAATATTCAAGCAAATCAATAAAACAGTACTCAATGTAAAGAGAAGGGTTTAAAGAAAACAAACACAATGATTTATCCTGGTTTGATCACCAATCCACTTGTGATCTACTTGATCCTCAAGCAACTTGACTAGAGATTTTCCACTATTTCTTCAAGCTTCAATAGGTGCTTGATGACCTTTACAACCTTGAGCACTCAACACTTTGGGATACCTCACCCTTGGAGCTTGAGTCTCTTCAACTAAGGGATACCTCACCCTTTACACTTTTGGAGGGATGCCTCACCCTCTTTACAAAGCAATATAGATTGATTGAATGAAACTCTCACTAGAGTAGATGATTACAAATTGAAGCTCTAATATGCTCTTAAAGATTTTTCACGTTTTTACAAAAAACAGAGCAAGAAATGGATTTGAGGATTGATTCACGTTTGGAAGCATTGGTGATCAATTTTTGGTTCAAGGTCAACCTCAAATGAAGACCCAACATTGGTATTTATAAGTTTCTCAAATAAAGGAGCCGTTGGGAGGGTTTTAGCCATGCATTTAATGCATTTAATATAGCCATTGGACGTTGTCAGGGTGCGTGTAATCGATTACACAGCATATGTAATCAATTAAATAGTTGTTCCAACGTGTTCTTGGCTTTCTAGGCTCTGTGTAATCGATTACATTATTGGTGTAATCGATTACATGACTTCTGACTTTGCTTGTAATCGATTACAATATCCATGTAATCGATTACATGACTTCTGACTTGCTGTGTAATCGATTACAATATCCATGTAATCGATTACATGACTCTTTGAACGTGTTCTTGCCTTTCTTGGCTTATTGTAATCGATTACATTTATTGTGTAATCGATTACATGGCCTCTGACTTGCTTGTAATCGATTACATTGCTCATCTAATCGATTACAAGGCCTCTGTTTGCTGTGTAATCGATTACAAACATCATGTAATCGATTATATTGGCCTTTGAACACATTTTTCAAGTCCAATAAAGCTTGTAAGTCATTTCTAACACCTCAAGATACTTGATTAAACATCAATCCTTTTGAGAGTGTTAGATTTAAGATTGAAACTCAAGTTTCTTGAAAACCATGTTTAACTTTGAAATTTCCCATTTATTTTGAAGTGATATATTGAAAAATCATTTGAGAAATCTTGAGAACATTTAACATTAATGTTCTAAGTCTTATAACTAAATAAACCTCTTGACTTCTTTCTTTGATCTTGATTTTTTCTTTTGCGCTTAATCTTCACTTTGGCATTTGATCTTCACTTTGGCCTTTGTTATCATCAAAAACTATTTGACATGCTTTAGGGACATAAGCATTCACACAAACTCTGTAAGAAAAGCTAAACCTAAGCAAGAAATTCATAACACACCTTAAAGATGCATTAATTCATTTAATTCTAATATTATGATATTGTGGGTCCATGTGAGTGACCAATGATTTTGTTGATTCTTGCTTTGGCCAATTGTGGCACATTATGGAATAGTATGTAATAATGATCATACATGATTATGCATAGAGTCTGTATGCATTGTGAATGTCTGTTGGACTGTCGTAAGGCCTAGTTGCCTAGGAGTTGAACACACCTTAGTGCGGGTGCGAATAGACAAGTGTAGGTCATCGGTTGACCTTGGGGGCGTCAGGGTGCGGGTACCTCGCAATGGACAATTGGTAGCTCTCTGTTCGTGGGGCAGACCGATGCAAACGCACTGACGATCCGGACCGAGACACTATCCTATATCGCGATCTAGTGTAGACTGTTTGTGTAATGCCATGATGTGCACGTGGGTAAATTCAGAATTATAGCACTTTGGCCTCAGCAGCCTAGTTGCAGACATGTCGCCTGATCTTTCTCTCCGACCGTTTGTGTCTAGCTCCATGGAGTAGGATTTTGGTTTTGCATGCATATGCATAGTGGGTTCATGAATTATCTGGCATTTATTATTATCATAATTGGAAACTGTTGTATTTCTGATATATATGTATATCTACCTGGAACTGCTTGGTTGATTTTTAATGCTGCTCGTTGTTTATTATTTTTATTGCTATCAAATATGCTATGTGGGCACTCAGCGCTGTTTTGTTTCTAGCTGCTATAATTGGTAATGATGGTAGAATGTCTTACCTCTTTCTTGTACTTTTCTTGTTCTATGTAAATTCTTGGTTAAAGACTGTATGTGGGAACAAGGTTGGATTCTTTTGGACTTTCTTAGTTTGACCCACTGTATCCGGTGATGTCGTCGCGAAGGGGGTGCTATTAGGTTCGTTCGAATTGTGTTCGCTGGTGGTGTTAACGCGTGGCGAATCGATTGGGCTGACAAGCGTATACATTATGTTGGGGATCTGACCTTGACCATGAAGAGGACTACGATTGAAGACCTTATTCTGTATTTCTCACTACACCGGTGAGCCCAGAGTTGCATTACGCATTCGGGATTTGATGGAGTGCCCAACTCCTTAGTCGTAGATATATTATGGGTAGTTTATATTTTATTTTGCATTACCTATATAAAGTGTATTTTGGGTATATGTATGCTTTAAGGTGATTATTCAGTCTATAATATTGTAAATTGAGTACATCTTATAATTCATATTTTAACTGGTTGTATATGTAACTATTCATTCGTGGCTCCTATTTTCCTCATATGCGAAATGATTAATATTTTTGGTAAATTTGTTATTTGAAAATGATAGCACGCCAAAATTTAGTGACCGTGACATAATGACGATTGTGTCATGGTTATTAAATCGAGGGGTGTTACAAAAGTTTAAAAGGATTCAATTTTTAAAAGGGGTGCAAAGAATCTCTATTCCCTCATGAAAACTTGAAGCTTGGAAGTTGGAGTCACCTACAAAAACTCAAAGAGTACACTTTTGGTAATATCAATCTATTATCTTTATTTATGGTTTAAATTTGATATCATGTGATATTTGGAGAAGGAGAGTTGTGTTATACCTTAACATACCTAACATGATCATTGTTTGCCCAAAATGCCTATATAAGTTTTAATGATGATCATGTGTTTCTTTATAAACTTGAATCATGTCTTAAAATGCTTTTGAAACTGTAATGTGCTCTTATAAAATTCCTTTTGAAAAGGGGAGAAGTTTTTAAAATGTTTTTTGATTGATGGATTAAGAATAAAAATCGTTTGCCTTACTTTACTTTACGGTATTGTGCTTACATGGTCTTAACATACATATTTCACCCTATCCATCTTGTGTTTCAACGAGGGCGAGCCTAGCTCTTAAGTTGTTTATATCTCTTGCCTTACATCCTTGTTTGATTACATAAATTATTTTATTGCTATCATATGCTAAATATTGACATACAAAAATATGACAAGCATTGCATGAATAATCTTCTATATCTTGAAAGCATGCTTGTTTCATCTCCCTATTCTTGAATCATATGTAGAATGTATAAGGGAGAGAAAATATTACTTTTTTTTTCTAAGCCTTTGTGTTGATGTCAAATAGGGGGAGTAAAAATTAGAAAGAAAAATATGTTCTTGTACTTATTGTTTGATATGCTTACATGAATATTCATTCTTATATATTGCTCAACATATTTTTCTTTGGTGATTTGTCATCATCAAAAAGGGGGAGATTGTGGAAATAAGTTTGCCACAAATGGTTTAATATGTTAAGTTTTGATGATCACAAATACAAGATAAAAAGATTACTTTGCATATATTCTTTGTTGCATCGTATCAAGAGCATATCCATTAGTAATTAATAAATATCTTATTTGGATGTGTCTATGAAAGTTTTATATGCATGTTAAACTAACTAGAGTTATATATTTATGAATCATGCATATGAAGATATTGAATTATGAATTTGGACTAACTATGCTTGTTTAAGTGAGCAATACTTTGTAGGATAGTCCAAGTACCAAGAGTGAGCATTGCAACAAGAAAGCAAAAGATCTCAATTAAGCTCAACTCAAGGAGAATGTGAATGTCTATTTCATGAAGGTATTGATAACATCAAAGTCATGTCAAATACCAAGTCCAAAGGAAGACTAAGTGGTATAGCTCATAGGACTTAGGGTCTTTATGTAAGAAGCATTATGGATATCTCAAATATGTTTTTCAAATCTTTACAAATGATTTTCACATGCTAAAATATCCAACAAATAAGTTTTGAAAAGCTAGTTATGGTAATAGCTCAAAATTTATGAAAAATAGCCAAGTTTGAGTTTTACAAAACTGATCTTCAGTTACTCTTTTGATCATATTTTTCAAAATACTTTGAGTTTTGTTCTGAAACTTTTGAAAATAGACTAAAAGATCTTTCCAATGAGTGGTCATTCAATTTAAACGGATGAGAAATGAAGAAGTTATGACTATTTAAATTTAGTTTTTGAAACCAAAGTAGTTTATTCGAATAACACACCCCAGAAAATGTTCCAGAACGTGTTTTTAAAGATTTATTCGAATAACAAATGTGTTATTCAAATAACACGATCTAAAAAATGTTCTAGAACATGTTTTTGAAGATTTATTCGAATAACAATGTTGTTATTTGAATAAACTCGACCCAGAATCACGCAATAACTATTTTCTGAGCTTTAATTGCTGGAATTTAATACCCAACGGCTCTTTTCCTTAGAACTCTATAAATACATGTTTTTGGGTCATCTTTTAACGACACCTAACTATCTGAAATAATTCTTTCTTTCTTTAATTTGTGATTCATATTTTACAAAAAATTTGTACTCTTTTTTGCCAAAATTTGAGATATCCTTAGAGAGCTTCATAGAGCTTTAAATTGTATCATCTACTCTTGTGAGAGTTTCTCTTTTCTATACATTCTGATTTGTTGTAAAGAGGGTAAGGCATCCCTCAAAGAAATTGTAAGGGTGAGGTATCCCTAACTGTCGAGGCTCAAGCACAAAGGGTGATGTATCCCAATGTGTGGTGAGTGCTCTATTGTGTAAAGGTTTCAAGCACCTGTTCAAGCTTGAAGTGATAGTGAAAAATCGCGGGTGATTTACTTGAGGACTAGACGTAGGCCACAAGTGGTTGGTGGCTGAACCAGGATAAATTCTTTGTTTGCTCTTCTAAACTCAAACTCCTTTATATTTATGTTTTAATTTCATTTATTTGCTTGAATACTTTCTGTGTGGGTTGTTCATTTACAAGTGCATTTTTCTATCTTCTCTATTCGTTCATTTTAATTGATAAATAGCTTTAAAGAAAATTATTTTTCAAGTGTTTGATGAAAGTTTTTAAAGAGTTTCTATCTCTTTTGCATTTATGCTTTAGTTATATATGTTTAAGTTAAATTTGATATATAGCTTATTTGTTTGATTTATCCTAGGCCAAGTGGTTTTTCAGAAATCTCTAATAGTTATACCTTTGTTAAACTTATTCCGCTGCATGTATTGATTGAATTTATCAAAATGCATAATTTCTTAAAGTTGTTTTAAAAATTTGTAATCACCCAATTCACCCTCCCCCCCTTTTAGGTGATGGTTGCCATGACTAACACAGACCTATCTGATGGGTCCTCATTCGAAGAGTTCCTGTTCCTTCTAGTTCACCTAGGTGAAGCCATAGTTTCTTGTACACACAGAATAATACATATTGAGTTAATCAGTCTCAATATCATGTAACAGTGCGACAGTAACTAACAATATTCATACCTAAATCTTTCATGCAATTCTATTCATACATCTCATATCGAGACACAAGGAAATGCACAACATGAAATAGGAATATCAAAACATGCCAGAAAGCATAATCAGTCTATACCTTGGCTCAACATGATGAACTGCTATGATACCATAGTAATGTCATGATTCAATTTACTACAGTACATTTAAAAATTATACCTACATAAATTTGGTTAGGTCGTTACTACTCACTTTTTAAAATATAAACCATTTGTAATGTATTTTGAAATTATACATGTAATCAAAATTAGAGCCTCAAAAAAAAGTAATTGAAATAAAGTGCTCGAAATCCATATATAAACACATATGAAAATTCAATTTACTAGAATATTGAATCTTCATAATTGGACATAAGTACTTTGTTCAAGTACGAACTGGGCCTTCATGGCCTAAATACATCATATTCAAAACAAAGAAAACTATTCTAGTCGAAACTACTACTGTTTCATTTCCTTTTTTTGGACTGGTCTTGATTTCAGTCTATAAATAACCATACAACAGACAAAGGGGTGAGAATTTAAAAATTCTTAATAGCATATGATCAAACAGTATTATTCAATATACAATTATATAAAATAAAAAAACACAAGATAACATTTCAAACAAAATTATGTACGGATGCTCATTGAAACGATGAATGTTGAAGATGATGAAATGAATTATGATGAGGCCTATGCAATGTCATGGATCTCACAAAGGGCTTTTCTTACTCCTTTGACCTAGTTGAGATTATCCTCTGATCTGGCCGAGGGTTTTTCTTACTCTACTGATCTCGCAAAGGGTTTTTCTTACTCCTTTGACCTGGGCTGAGTGCTGACCACTCTAAGCCATGCAATGATGTTTATGATGTGTTAATGCAATTTTTTATCTCAGTTATTCGAGTAACATCTCTAGCCTTTTAGAATGGCACTAAAAACACCACTTTGGGTTTTACCTTTAAAGTAATCTTCCTTATCTTTTCGATCATAACCAAAAATATGCCTTACTTTGCATATTTGATCAGAATCGAAACATATGTTAGTCGAATAACTCTCAAGTTTGTTTCAATTATTCTCGAAATGACACTCGTAGAATAACTATATTCATTGTCTTTCAAACATAATAGAAAACTTGCTAGTTGAATTACTACTATAGTATATTCGATTAGCCTCAAACTCTTGCTAACTGAATAGCTCTCTTAGTCTACTTGGTTAGCCTGACTTACCATGTAGAAATGGTCTATTCGAATAGTTCTCAGTCTATTCAATCACTGTCGAAAGTATGTCATTTTGAACTACTGCTCGAAAAGTTAACATAATATTTAGATTAATATTGAAATCACACTTAATTGAATGAGACACTTAGTCTACCTGATTAACACTAGTGATGTCTTTTTGAATAGTGCCGATCAAATAGTTCTCCTAATCTATTTTGATTAGCCTTAGAATCATACCATTCAAAATGCTCACTTAAAATTACTTAGTTTATCACTGAAAACAGGCAACTTCAAATATATGATACTCCAAACTGGAACAATTTGTAATATTCTTTCGATTGGCCCCCATAAGCCTTATTCAAAAAGAACACTACAGAAAAACATTACTCGAAGGCCCCTTGGCCTATTCGAATAGAACTCATCAAAAAGACAACTTGAAATATCTGAATAACAACTTTCCTAATTATCTCACTACTATACCAAATACTTTACAAGTATCTGTGGAAATAGATTTGTCCTAATGGTTTAATATGTTAAGTTTTGATTATGACAAATACAAGACAAAAAGAATGATGCTTATGCTTGATAGATGTGCTTTATAAATGACAAATGCACCACAAAATAATATTGATCATGTTACATAGATGTGCTTAATGAGATATATTGTATCATGTATGATTATGTACTTTATCTAGTTATATTTCACCTAATAATCATGCAATTAGATATATGTAACATTCTTCATATAATATATCTAATAATGTATTATATGAGTTGTATTGAATTAATATTGGATTTGGCTTTATTTAAATGAAAATATGCAAAGTGTTCTTTGTTGCATCCTACATAGAACATATCTATTTGTAATTGATAAATATCTTATTTGGATGTGTCTATGAAAGTCTTATATGCATGGTAGAATAACTAGAGTTATACATTTATAAATCATACACATAAAGATATTGAATTATGAATTTGGACTAACTATGTCTGTTTAAGTGAGCAATACTTTGTAGGATAGTCCAAGTACTAAGAGTGAGCATTGCAACAAGAAAGTAAAAGATCACAACTATGCTCAACTCAAGAAGAATGAAAATGATAAAGATGTTCCAAGCTTTTGCTAGATTTAAAGAGAAGAAATTTTCAGAAGCTTGGATTACATCAAGAATTGATGATGGGAAAAGATCAAGTCCCAAGGTTCTTCAAGAATAACTTATAGGACTTAGATCTTGTGTAAAGGTAAAAAAGAATCACACTAAGCTCAAATATAGTTTAACATCTTTAAAAGTGTTTCTTACATGTTTAAATGCCCAACAAACTATTTTTGGAAAGTTAGTCTTGGTGGTAGTTCAAACCTTTGAAAAATAGCCAAGTTTGTGTTTTGTAAAACTGAATTTTGGTTACTATTTTGATCATAACTTTCAAAATACTTTGAGTTTTATTGTGAAACTTATTGCATATGAAAATAGACTCAAATATCTTTCCAATGAGTGGTCATTTGCTTTAAACGGATAAGAAATGAAGAAGTTATGACCATTTGCTTTAAACTATGAAAAATAGTTAAGTTTGAGTTTTAAAAAACTAACCTTTTATTACTATTTGGATTATAACTTTCAAAATACTTTAATTTTTGTTCTAAAACTTATTTCATTTGAAAATAAACTCAAAGATATTTCCAATGAGTGGTCATTTGCTTTAATCGGATAAGAAATAAAGAAGTTATAACCTTTTAAAGTTAGTTTTCAAAATCAGAAGTGATGTAATCGATTACACAAGTCCTGTAATCGATTACAACTCTGGTAGAGGCCATGTAATCGATTCCCATAAGTGTATAATTGATTACCAAGTGTGCAGAAACATTCCCAATGGCTATAAAAGGGTAGTTTTCATTAAAAAAAATCATTTCTAAACACTACCAACGGCTATTTTATCACTTGGGCTCTATATATAAGTGATATTTGAAGCATTTACATCCTAAGAAACACCAGAACACTAGATTTGATCCTTGAATCATCAAAATTATATTTTGAGCTTTAAATTGTGAATTCTTAATACCCATAGAGTTTCAATTTGTATTATTTACTCTTGAGAGAGTTTCTTATCATCCATACTTTGTTCTTCAAGTTGTATATCTACTCTTGTGAGAGTTTCTAATATTTCTCTTCATCTTGAAATCATTGTAAGAGGTTTAGGTATCCCTCAAAGTTGTAAGGGTGAGGTATCCCTTGTTGGTAAAGAGGGTGAGGTATCCCTTGTTGGTAAAGAGGGTGAGGTATCCCTCAAGATTGTAAAGGGTGAGGTATCCCTTGAAGTTGAGGCTCAAACACAAAGGGTGAGGTATCCCAAGGTGTGGTGAGTGCTCTGTTGTGTAAAGGTTACAAGCACTCGTTGAAGCTTGAAGATATAGTGAAAAATCTCGAGTGATTGCTTGAGGACTGGACGTAAGCCACAAGTGGATTGGTGACTGAACCAGGATAAATCTTGTGTTTGATCTTCTCAACTCTATCTCTTTACATTTGTGCCTTAATTATATATGCTTGAGTTGAATTTGATATCTAGCTTATTTGCTTGATTTATCCTATAGCCCAAGTGGTATTTGTAAAATTTCTAATAGTTGCACCTTTGTTAAACTTATTCCACTGCATTTATTAATTGAGTTATTCAACATGTTAATTTCTCAAAGGTGTTTTAAAAATTTGTAATCCCCCAATTCACCCCCTTCTTGGGTGATGGTTACTATGGCTAACAATATCTAATAATACCATAATCTCACATAGAAAAGTATTAGAAAAAAATCATCAACAACAAGCTCTGGTAATTGATCTCATATAAATACATATCTATGCAAATACACACACACACACACACACACACACACACTCAAGTATCATAAGAAAACTCTTATTACTCTCAATCATGATTTTTCTTCGAGTATCATGAAGAACTCAGTTCTATTCACTCTTTGTTAGATTTCTCAAAACAAAGAATAATAAACACAGAAAACAAACACAACAACCCCTACTCAGTTTATGATGGATTGAAGTTCGATTTTGTGTCTTATTCTACACTTAGTTCTTCTTCCTCCGATTCAATTTTCTCTTTTCTATTTCCTTTCTTTCTTCTTTTTTTTTTCTCTTTCTATTTCTATTTCTTACTTTCTTTCTCATTTTTGCTAATAATAGTTGTGTGAAAGAGAGAGAAAAGGAAGATATATATGTGTAAGTCAAAGACGGTGGAAGAAAAGAAGAATCAAGTATATCTTTTTGACTTATGGGGTAACTTTGAAAATATAATATCTCTTAAGATATTTTAGTGTTTCACACTAACTAAAACTGTTTTCTACCACTCCACCACTTTAATTCATATTATAGCAAAATCTATAACCAAATTAAAACTATAGGTTAAGGAGGATGTTACATTGGTTCTTCCACTTCACAAGATAGCGGTGGAATGGAGCAGTACAAGAACCAGTAAACTCCTCATCCAAGATATGGTCAACAACATCATCATTGATCATAGTGTCAATCTCATCATACTATGGTGGAATAGAAAGAACTAGAGGAACCTGAGATATACGACCTGCAGAAATAGTAGGAAGCAACAAAGGAGGCTAAAAGGTGCCTTAATAAGGTAACAAATCCTCCACATTGAAAATAGGCCTAATAGTCAAATCAGCAGGTAAATCAAGTAAATATGCATTAGGCCCATGCTTACAAAGAATTTGGTAAGGTCTTTTAGCTCTAACATAGAGCTTTTTGAAGCAATGGTTAGAGTAACACTCAGGGTGAATGCATACCATAACATAGTCACCTACATTAAAATCCTGAATGCGACAATGCACGTTAGCAACAAGTTTATATTTAGCATTACTCAATGCAAGCTTACGCCTAATATAAGCATGTACTCACGATTGTAGGAGGCAAAAGTCTCAGCTATATTAGAAGATCTGGCATCAATAGGCATAAACACAAGATCAATAGGTTGGCAAGGGGACAAACCATGGACAATCTCAAATGGACTCCTATCAGTAGACCTATTAACAAAACTATTATAGGCAAATTCAATAGTAAGCAACACTAAGTCACAAGTACAAGTTTTATCTCTTACAAGGAACCTAAGTAAATCACCTAGACTGCGGTTAACTACCTCAGTTTGACCATCTGTCTATGGTTGAAAAGCATAAGAGAATTTTAAGTTAGTTCCAAATAATTCTAGAAGATTTTCCAAAAATCACTAGTAAACTCCACATCTTGGTTAGGAATAATAGATGAAGGCAAACCATGCAAATGCACAATCTTCTTAAAGAACAACTTAGTAACACGGGAAGCATCAATAGTTTTATTGTAGGGAATAAAATGAGCCATTTTATAAAACCTATCAACAACAAAGTCCATACTTAATCTTTCCATGGCTTATGAGTAATAGGTAGCGGAGTATACAAACCAATGTTTTATTTTTTAGCCTTAGCAATTTAACAAGTACGACATTGGGAAACTACTCAAGCAACATCATGCTTCAAAGATGGCCAATAAAACTTATCCTCAACCAAAGCAATAGTTTTATCTTTTCCAAAATGGCCAAGTAATCCACAACATGTATCTCCCAAATTTAGAAATCACACAAAGAAGAAGAAGGGATGCATAGTTTAGTACCATAAAATAAGTAGCCATCATGGATTACAAAATCAACATAATCGCAACAGTTGCCCATATGCAAATCAAAATAAATGGCACTAAAATTAGGACAAATGGGATAATCATTTGTCAATCGATCAAAGCTAGTAACATGAACACTCATAGTATGCAACACTAAGATTATGCGACCAAGAGCATCGGCAACCTTATTCTTGACATCAGACTTATGCTTAACAACAAAAGTAAAATTGTTGGAAAAACTATGCTTACTTGACATGTGTGACACCCTAATACTAGTACTAATAACATATCTAGGATCATGCATTAGTAGTTAGTATTAGCGATGTCACTGTTGTAACACCCCTCGATTTAATAACCACAGCACAATCGTCATTATACCACGGTCACTAAATTTTGGCATGCTACAACTCAAATAACAAGGTTTTCCAAATTTAATCATTTCGTATATGAGGGAAATATGAGCCACGAATGAATAGTTATATATACAGCCAATTGAAAATATGATTTATAAGATATACTTAGTTTAAAGCATTTAAGACTGAATAATCACCTTGAAACATACATATACCCAAAAATTCACTTTATATAGGTAGTGCAAAATAACATATAAACTACCCACAACATATCCACGACTAAGGAGTTGGGCACTCCCTCGGATCCCGAATGTGTAAGGCAACTCCGGGCACACCGGTGTAGTGAGAAATACAGGATAAGGTCTTCAATCGCAGTCCTCTTCACGGTCAAGGTTAGGTCCCCAACATATCACATATGCTTGTCGGTCCAGACGACTCGCCAAGCCTTGGCACCTCTAATGAACTCAATTATGACAAAACCAATAAAGTCCCTTCAAGTTATCCTTACCGAACATAGAAGATCAAACCAAGTGAAATCTAAGAGATTCAACCTCGCCCCCTTTACAGACTTTAACCAAAACCACACAGAATAGCAATAAATACAGGAAAGAGGTAAGACATCTTACATCACTACCTATTATGGCGGTAAAGAAACAAAACGGTGCTGACACCCACATAACATTTCAGAAATGGGAAATAGCATTAAGAAAGATAATAAATAGTTTAGCATATATAGGCAGATATAACAATAATGAAATAATAGATTAAATTGTCATATAAATGAGTAAATGTTGAATGATATGGTGACTCACTATGCACATGCACATGGTACCAAAAATCCTACTCCATGGAGCTAGATACAAAATAGTCGGAGAGAATGATCAGGAGATATGTCTGTATCGCGGCTGCCGAGGCCTTCAAGTGCTAAAATTCTCAATTTATCAAAAATGCGCATCATGGCATTGTACAAGACATTCTACATAGATCTCGATATAAGACAGTGTCTCGGTCCGAATCGTCGGTGCGTTTGCATCGGTCTGCCCCATGGAAAGAAGAGCTACTAACTGTCCATTGCGAGGTACCCACACCCCGACGCCCCCAAGGTCAACGAGTGACCTACACTTGTCTATTCGCACCCGCACAAAGGTGTGATTCAACTCCTAGGCAACTTGGCCTTAACAATAGTCCAACGGACATTTTCAATGCATGTTTCAATCATGCTTATCATGACAACTAGGTTAATCATGCTTCAAATGCATGTAGATTCAATACATACATGTATATTCATATACAAATCATAACTCATATCATATTATGTCATATCATTTATCAACAGAGTTTGATCCCATTCGCGGATCCACATCAAGCCAATAACAAACTTTAAGGGTAAACACAACCCCATCCATAGTAATGATAAAAGTTAAACTTTAGGTTCATTATTTTTCTCATAACCTCACCCGTACTCATGTTCTTTCTTTATGCCAAAATTATTCTGAACTATAAGGCAAACTATCATTCTTGGTTCTTTCCATTTTATGAATCCCTAATCAACTTCTAATCATTCAATTAATTATGTTTAATAAGTTTATTTTAGTACTAAAGCCTCACAATGAGTGCCCAAGGAGACCGGGGGTCCCTAAGGGACTAGAAAAAGTCCAAAGCCCTTCACTGTCCCAAATACACGGCCTGAGGAGAGTTACACGGCCACGAAACCACGGCCTACCAAAATACACGGCCATGTGGCCATACACGGCCTAGGTCGTGTATGCCTCTGGAGTTTCTGTTCTGGGACGCTGGAGTACACGGCCGTGTACGATCACACGGCCTAGGCCGTGTACTCCTCTGCAAACGCAGAAACTCACCAGAAATTAGACCAACCTTCATACAATCCAAGATCTATCTACATACAACTAAATCCTACCAATCAAAACACCAATACACAACTAAAATCACTCAAACAAAGGGGTATCCACAAATGGGTTTCACCTCATCAACACAACAAAGAGTTTCTCACTACCATAATGGGTTGAAGAGAATAATCTTCCTCTTACCTTAGTGAAGAACAAGGAAAAGCAAGCTCCTTTTGTCCTTGGAATTTCGTGCTTCACCACCACAAGATCCTTGGTGTTCAAATCCATAAAAATTAAAATCAAAGAGTGGAAATGGTATCCATGGCCACCAAAGTGACCATGGACCACGAAAATGAGGAGAAGAAGAGAAGAAAGTTGAGAGCTTTACCTCAAAACTTGAAGCTTTGGAGCTGGGCTGTGGAGGACAAAAATGGAGGAGCAAAGAGGAGTCCCACAAGGAAGAAAGCTTGGAGATGAGGAGGGGAAGCAATGGTTTAAGTTAACTTGAGCATGGAAACTTGAAAGCTTAACAATGGAGTGTGTGAGTGTGGGAGAAGATAGGAAGAGAGGGTGAACTGCATGAGGGAGAGGAGAAAAGAGAGAAATGAAAGAATGAAATGTGAAATAAGCTTTTTGTTTCCCTTAGCCCAACCATGCAGCAACTTAGAGAGGAGAGAGAGTGTGTGGTGGTTGGGTAGGAAGCTTCCTTGAGAAGCTTTCTTGATAAGCTTTACACGTCTCTCGATAAAATGATGTGTGAGGTCACTTAAATGATATCATAAAAGTAACAAGATAAAAATAATCTACTAGAACTATTTCTTAGTGGACAAAATTTATAGTTAGCATAAATAATATTTTATTATTCCACAAATAATAAAATATACTTTAATTTTATTTATCATATATAATCTTGAAAAATGAAAACCTCATAAACTGTGTCTAGCCTCGGGTTTAGTAAGATCCCTTGCCGACGTTTCTACAGTTCAAAGTTTTTCAGCCTCAAGGAAAATATTTTATTTTCCCAGCCTCGCTCAGTGCGCACACAAATCGAGAAAATATTAAAATAATCAAGCAATTCAAAAAATTCTAGAAAAATTCTCAAAAATTATAAATATTATAAAATGATTATTTATAACGAAATAAATAATTTTCGGGATGTTACAACTCTCCCCTTCTAAAAGGGAATTTCATCCTCGAAATTCATCTTATCTTAGAAAAATCGCGACTATGTTTCTTTCATTTTGTCTTCTAATTCTCATGCTGCATCTCCAGCTGCATCAATCCATATCACCGGTACTAAGGTTGCTTCCATCCATTGAGTACCTTATATTAATGGGCAAAAGCATGTTGACGTCGTAGGCTGACCAATAAAAGATTCTACGCCCTTTGAGTCTTCAGCCATCCAACAGCCAACTCTCCAAATGACTGTACATCGCTGAGTGGCTCTATCAAACTTATTCTCCTTGCTCACTGTAGTGGACAAACTAAGCTTGTTTTCTTATTAAGGCATCCGTTACAACATTCACCTCTTTCGGGATTATACTAAAATAGAAAAATCAAAATCTTTCGAAACTTCTAATCATCGCCTCTGTCTTATATTTTAACTCATTCCGATCAGTCAAAATACTTCTGACTCTTGAGATTACTATAGACATTGAAAATTTTTCCTTGTAGAAAATGCTTCCAAACCTTCAATGCAACTACAAGACTAACACTGAGTTGGTATAAGGTAATCCTTCTCATGTGCTCTCGATTGTCTCGAGGCATATTTTACCATTCCTTCTATTCTGATCAAGTACACGTTCTAAACTTCCAATGCGAAGCATCACTAGGCATCCTAAAAGATTCGTTGGGATTAGGCAGAATCATCGTCGGCAAGGTAGTCGAGTGTCTCTTAAATCCTTGAAAATCTTTCCTTATATGCACCAATCCTACAAACTTGACTCTCATGCATGAGTTAGACGAGGAGTCTTGCCATATTGGAAAATTCTGTGACGAGTCTCCCGTATTAACCAACTAATCCTACATAGTGACGAATCTCCAATACAGTCTTTGATCTTTCCCATTGAAGAACTGCTTTAACTTGTGATGGATCTCCAATAATTCCTTCTTTTAAAGATCATGTGACTCAAAAGTTAAACTACCTCAAATCAAAATTCACACCTAGATAGCTTCTAGCGTAACTCCTCATTCTTCTTCAGAATTTGAAGAACAACACGACAATTCTATCTCAATAGGGAAGAAAGGTCTTGTTCGTGTAGTTGATGAGTACTACCGAAGCGTTCGTTACATGGGACGACATTATGAAATACTCGTGGTGTTCACAATGCGTCAGAGAAAGTTGCCTTGGAAATATATCCTTCTCTCAGGTGATCTTGATGATAGTTGAGAACTCAAGCTGATCTTGGAGAAAACAGCGGCATCCTTCAATTGATTTGTCAAACCATCTTTCCTTGATCCGAACAAAATGTCTCATAAGATAAGTTCTCACCTAATTATGCTGCTCTTGGCACAATGTTATGGTTCAAATTCGGGAACACATTTCCTCAATCTAGGTATACAAGAAACATTATAATGGTCAGAGAGAAAAATAGGGGAGTCACTTGATTTACCACTGGACCCGTCCAGCAAGGAATATGATATGGTCTAATAAAACTTAGGAGTGAGTTTCATTTATTCACATCTAGGAAATTTCTATCTTAAGAAACACTAAGTTTCCGTTGGAATTGAATGACGAGACCCGTTTAGAAAACGAGCAATCTCCTTCCTGAGATCAAGCCTATTCGTGAAGAAAGTAGATGATTGAATTAGTAAAAGGGTTCCAATTTCTAACAACAATAGGATAGTTTTAAGTAAACTTGTTGTAATGAGAGCAGGCTTACAAATAAGGATAGTAATATTCGGGTCGAAAGGACGAAAATACACAAACAACCCAATTCTAGAAATGAACTCTTAAAATTTCATTGGAATATTTCAATAGGATATGGTTGGAAGATAACCAATCCCTTTGTTTACATTACATCTAATTTGTAAAAGAAGTGAACAAATCAGATCACTAGAAAATTCAGTCCTTGACAGGTCATAGGATAATTTAAACAACTAGGCTACCAACGACAGGTTCCTGGTAGCAAAAGTGGAAATAACTTAGTCAAAAGATGATGGAGACATAGATGATCCTAACTGATCCATACTATTATATGTCATAAAGAAACGGGTCACCCCAGAATTATACAGTAAAATCACAGGGTCATCTATCGCAGTACGAGCTCCCTCGTTCAGGTTTTCAGTCTTGGATGTTTCTACTCCACTTGAGAATTTAACTCTTCATTCTCCGTGAGATTTTGAAGTACATACATCTCCAACGGAAGGCTTCATCCTTTGCGAAGTACATTTCTTAGCCACATGTCCTAGCTCTCTGCATTTGAAACAAATTATCCCCTTGATCACACATAGAGGCTTCGTCCCATGCAAAGCACAATCCATTGACACATGTCCTTGCTTTCCATACTTGAAACAAATTATTCCTTCGATCGTACAGTCCCTTGTTAAGTGGTCTTTTCCGCACTTCTTACATTTTGATAAAGGTACCAGTTTGGATTTACTACTACTTGCATCCCCTTTATACGTTTGTTGTTGCTGTTGTCCCTTCGGTTGTCGCGAATACAGTTTCCACTTAAACTGATTGATCATCCTTTTATTCCTCCTTTGGAACTTAGGTAGTTCAGAGTTACCCAAAAACTGACTTTCTCCTAACAAATTTTGAACCTCGACTTCTAACTCCTGTTGCTGTGCGGCCCTCTCATCTTGGTGTGTTATTACATCAACCATTCTTTGTATTACTTCAGCTGCCGCAGTCATACCATCATTGTCACTCCCCGCGTTCACACGCTTACGTCTACTTCGAGTCATTGTCTTCCTTCAAGGACAAACAAATCAAATCATAAGGAAAATCAAAAGCAATTAATTCAAACATTATTGTCTCCTTACAAAAACCAACCATAAAGAGTCACCCAAACCAGTAAGACAAACAAAACCACCAAACCAAAAAATTTTAACTTAAGCTCCTTCATTCTGCCTTCTACGGTGCGATCTCCTGTAAGTCTTTAACTCCCAAGTAGCTCCTTGAACCAAACTTACGCCAGATACTCTTTTCCCAAGAGAATCGGTTTCCCAAAACCTCTCGGACGTCTCAGTCCATAAACCTTACAGGTCTTATTTGATTACCCTTTTTTCAACCCATTGGCTCAAACAGTTCTAGAGGTAACACAACAAGGGTATAAATGCAATCAAATCCTAAGCAAGTTCAGTCATACCAGATGAGCTTCTTTCTAAAAGAACTCTCATTGCCTTAATACGCCTAGGTAAAGTCATAGTTTCCCGTAGACATAGAACATTACACATTGAGTGGGCCAATACTCAATATCATGTAACTGTGAAACAGTAGCTATTAACACTCAACCTATGACAAGTCATGCCTTCCTTTCCCAACATCTCAAGTAAGAGACAAGGAAGTACACAATATACAAATAAACTTCTAACATGTCTAATCATAGTCAGTCCATACCCCGGCTCAACAGGATGAACTGAGCTCTGATACCACCTAATGTAACACCCCTCGATTTAATAACCATGATACAATCATCATTATACCACGGTCACTAAATTTTGGCATGCTACAACTTAAATAACAAGGTTTTCCAAATTTAATCATTTCGCATATGAGGGAAATATGAGCCATGAATGAATAGTTACATATACAGCCAACTAAAAATATGAATTATAAGATATACTTAGTTTACAGCATTTAAGACTGAATAATCACCTTGAAACATACATATACCCAAAAATTCACTTTATACAGGTAGTGCAAAATAAAATATAAACTACCCACAACATATCCACGACTAAGGAGTTGGGCACTCCCTCGGATCCCGAATGTGTAAGGCAACTCCGGGCACACCGGTGTAGTGAGAAATACAGGATAAGGTCTTCAATCGCAGTCCTCTTCACGGTCAAGGTGAGGTCCCCAACATATCACATATGCTTATCGGTCCAGACGACTCACCAAGCCTTGGCACCTCCAATGAACTCAATTATGACAAAACCAATAAAGTCCCTTCAAGTTGTCCTTATCGAATGCAAAAGATCAAACCAAGTGAAATCTAGGAGATTCAACCTCGCCCCCTTTACAGACTTTAACCAAAACCACACAGAATAGTAACAAAAATAGGAAAGAGGTAAGACATCCTATATCATTACCTATTATGGCGATAAAGAAACAAAACGGCGTATGACGCCCACATAACATTTCAAAAATGGCAAATAGCATTAAGAAAGATAATAAATAGTTTAGCATATATAGGCAGATATAGCAATAATGAAACAATAGATTAAATTGTCATATAAATGAGTAAATGTTGAATGATATGGTGACTCACTATGCACATGCACATGGTACCAAAAATCCTACTCCATGGAGATAGATACAAAATAGTCGAAGAGAATGATCAGGAGATATGTTTGTATCGCGGCTACTGAGGCCTTCAAGTGCTAAAATTCTCAATTTATCAAAAATGCGCATCATGGCATTGTACAAGACATTCTACACAGATCTCGATATAGGATAGTGTCTCGGTCCGGATCGTTGGTGCGTTTGCATCAGTCTGCCCCACGGACAGAAGAGCTACCAACTGTCTATTGCGAGGTACCCGTACCCCAACGTCCCCAAGGTCAACGAGTGACCTACACTTGTCTATTCGCACCCGCACAAAGGTGTGATTCAACTCCTAGGCAACTTGGCCTTAACAATAGTCCAACGGACATTTTCAATGCATGTTTCAATTATGCTTATCTTGACAACTAGGTCAATCATGCTTCAAATGCATGTAGATTCAATACATACATGTATATTCATATACGAATCATAACTCATATCATATCATGTCATATCATTTATCAACAAAGTTTGATCCCATTCGCGGATCCATATCAAGCCAATAACAAACTTTAAGGGTAAACACAACCCCATCCATAGTTATGATAAAAGTTAAACTTTAGGTTCGTTATGTTTCTCACAACCTCACCCGTACTCATGTTCTTTCTTTATGCCAAAATTATTCTGAACTATAAGGCAAACTTTCATTCTTGGTTCTTTCCATTTTATGAATCCCTAATCAACTTCTAATCATTCAATTAATTATGTTTAATAAGTTTATTTTAGTACTAAAGCCTCACAATGAGTTCCCAAGGAGACCGGGGGTCCCTAAGGGACTAGAAAAAGTCCAAAGCCCTTCACTGTCCCAAATACACAACCTGGGGAGAGTTACACGGCCACGAAACCACAACCTGCCAAAATACACGGTCGTGTGGACCTACACGGCCTAGGTCGTGTATGCCTCTGGAGTTTCTGTTCTGGGATGCTGGAGTACACGGCCGTGTACGATCACACGGCCTAGGCAGTGTACTCCTCTGCAAACGCAGAAACTCACCAGAAATCAGACCAACCTTCATACTATCCAAGATCTATCAACATACAACTAAATCCTACCAATCAAAACACCAATACACAACCAAAATCACTCAAACAAAGGGGTACCCACAAATGGGTTTCACCCCATCAACACAACAAAGAGTTTCTCACTACCAAAGTGGGTTGAAGAGAATAATCTTCCTCTTACCTTAGTGAAGAACAAGGAAAAGCAAGCTCCTTTTGTCCTTGGAATTTCGTGCTTCACCACCACAAGATCCTTGGTGTTCAAATCCATAAAAATTAAAATCAAAGAGTGAAAATGGTATCCATAGCCACCAAAGTGACCATGGACCACGAAAATGAGGAGAAGATGAGAAGAAAGTTGAGACATTTACCTCAAAACTTGAAGCTTTGGAGCTGGGCTGTGGAGGACGAAAATGGAGGAGCAAAGAGGAGTCCCACAAGGAAGAAATCTTGGAGATAAGGAGGGGAAGCAATGGTTTAAGTTAGCTTGAGCATGGAAACTTGAAAGCTTAACAATGGAGTGTTTGAGTGTGGGAGAAGAGAGGAAGAGAGGGTGAGCTGCGTGAGGGAGAGGAGAAAAGAGAGAAATGAAAGAATGAAATGTGAAATAAGCATTTTGTTTCCCTTAGCCCAACCGTGCAGCAACTTAGAGAGGAGATAGAGTGTGTGGTGGTTGGGTAGGAAGCTTCCTTGAGAAGCTTTGCACGCCTCTCGATAAAGTAAAGTGTGGGGTCACTTAAATGATATCATAAAAGTAACAAGATAGAAATAATCTACTAGAACTATTTTTCAGTGGACAAAATTTATAGTTAGCGTAAATAATATTTTATTATTCCACAGATAATAAAATATACTTTGATTTTATTTATCAGATATAATCTTGAAAAATAAAAACCTCGTAAACTGTGTCCAGCCTCGGGTTTAGGAAGATCTCCTATCGACGTTTTTACAGTTCAAAGTTTTTCGGCCTCAAGGAAAATATTTTATTTTCCCAGCCTCGCTCAGCGTGCACGTAAATTGAGAAAAATATTAAAATAATCAAGCAATTCTGAAAATTCTAAAAACATTATCAAAAATCATAAATATTATAAAATGATTATTTATAACGAAATAAATGATTTTTGAGATATTCATGCTTGATGATGCCTTCGAAGTACCTGAAAATAATACGGAAATACAATATGTGGGGATGAGAATTCAAAGAAATCCCAGTAGTTTTATAAAAACATGCCATCGTAATATTTCTAGCTGTTTCGAGGAAAAAACCCATTTTTTTGTTTAAAATTCATTATAGACATATATAAATAAGTTAGAGAGGTGGCAAACTGCCAAAACTGGTCCTCTCTATTCTCGAAACAGAGGTTCAATTATTATCCTTTATAAAAACCAGTTGCACAACTAAATACCTTAATAAAATAACATATGCTTCATTCCAAATCATCAATATGTTTAATCATCACAAATATCTCAAATATTAATATCAACTCATTTAATAATCATCAAAATTTTCATAAATAATAAATTAAACAACATTAATTACCAATCATATTTCGTATTATATCTCGGATATTTATTCATCATCCGATAATATTCAATATAAATCTGATATTTCATCATATCATATATTCATTATTCTTTACTTACTCATAATGTCTCTTTTCATTATTCATCAAGCATTATAAATCATCATATATCATTCATCCGGGATACTCTCATGCTCGAGGTTACATCCCATTCCATTTTGGATACTCTCCTACTCAAGTTTATATCCAGTTCTCGTATACATGGCAAGTAAGGGAATGTTCATCCTCACAATACCATTTCATTCTCATTCCATTCATTTAGGATACTTTCATGCTCAAGGTTATATCCCACTCTGTTCATATTCACATTCATTTGGTAAATGAGGGAATGTCCATCATCACAGTACCATTCCATTCTATTCTGATCCATACAGGATGCTCTCATACTCGAATTTATATCCCATTCCATTCTGGATACTCTCCTACTTGAGTTTATATCCAGTTCTCATACTCATGGTAAGTAAGGGAATGTCTGTTCTCACAATACCATTCCATTCTCATTAAAATACTCCCTACCCGGAGTATAATCAAGATTACTCCCTGCTCGGAGTATATTCAAATTTACTCCCTACCCGGAATATATTCAATCAAAATATCTATTCTTATCCTTGAGTTATTACTCATTTTGTAACATCCTGATACTAATATCTCAATATAAATAATATTTAAAGAGATAAACAACATTACAACGTCACTACATACATAATAACCTGATCATATATCTATAATGTTCATTGGAAACATTATAGAGAGCCATATGAAATGCGGAAAATATAAAACTCATAGCAAAAAGCATACACACACACACACACACACACACACAACATTAGCCTTAGCAAAGGCTTGAAGTATTACATAATTCTTTACATTACAAAAGAAGTACTAAAAGATACAACAGTTATAACGTAATTACTAAGACTAGAATTATTCTAATCTTTAGCTTCCTTTTTCTTCTTGTTCTTAGAAGAACTCTCACTTGGAATTATATGGTAACACAGCGGGGTGAGAATCAACAATTCTCAATATGAGTAAACCAAAACCATTCATACACAGCATAATAAACATAATCTTAACACATGCTAAATAAGATATGTTTAAAACATCTACAAGGTTATACATTAGTAACTAAAGATACCAAGTTAAACATGCATTCATACATACATACTTAGTCCAACCTAGAACCAAGATGTTCAACTAGGATTTCTAGTTTAGTGCATTATCTTGTGGTAAATAGAGGGAAAGATCATCCCTGCATTACACATATCCTGGCACTATCGAGAAGTTCAGGCTAATACTTGTTCAAAAGAACCTTCTGGACTCCTCACTTATCTCCCTTGGCCTAAATGATGGTCCAGAACATCAAAGGATACTCGCAAAGATCAATACTACAAGAACATCCTTCATACATACATCTAAAACATTACATCATCAGTCATTACTCTTAGGGTCTATTTGGTATGAATGATAAGATAAGACCTGATAGTATTAGACTTGATAGTATAAATCCTAATAATATAAAGCCTAATACGCAAAGGTTGGGGATATCGGGATGTTTAGAATTATAATAGAAAAGCCTTTAGAGAAGCTTATACATCAAAACCCAATCAGGCCTAATCCCACCTCCCAATGCTTGATTAAGTTATCCATCATTTTAATGTATAAGAGGGGTTTGATAGATAAGCTTATACAATACAATGTTTGTACCAAACAACTGATAAGGTCATAATGTATTGTATTAGTTTATCCTATCAGGCCTAATACAACATACCAAACAGACCCTTAAGTGATACACATTACCACAAAAGTGGGTTAAGGTACTAAATATTTACCTAAGGCAAACCAATACTCTTGAATGCTCAAAGGTTTAAACTTTATCATATTTGCTAGGTGATAATTTCTCTTTTGAAATATCCCTATTTCTGCCTTAGCATACTTTAGGAAACATATACAAATGATTCATCTTGTTAAGAACTTCAAAACATCAAAAATGATATTTTTAGAGGTTCGGGGGCTCACGCCACTGCATGGCGTTTGGCTCGCCGCAGCGTGTAACACCCTTTGGGATGTCACATTTTGAGATAAAAAAAATAAAGATAATAAATATTACCCAAGTTATAAAATAAATATTATAATTAGTACGTATATTTTGTTTATAAAACTTATAAATTACAACACATTACCGCATCTATACAACGTTACCATACATACCAAAACATTTACAACTACTGCAAAAACATAAAATATAAGTTTTATATACAGTACAACATCAAAAAGCAAAAAGTGCCCAAGTGCACATCATGGATATCTAGTTCACTAGGGAATCATTCCTAGATAACTCTTCATGTGACAGATAACCAGGATGTCTCACAGCAGTTCTACGAGTAGGGATCCGGGCTGCTCTACGGACGGGAGTCCGGGCTGTAGATACCACACTATTTTCATTGGGAACATGGAAAAGTCCATTCCAATGACGTCGGATCTCCAGAGGCAACTCTAACTGTACATACAAGTCAAAAGTAACCACAGGATCAAGCATCGTATTCGGACGCAAAGATAAAGTAATAGTTCCGTATACACTACACTATTGCTTTCTTCACGAGTACGCTTGACCTTCTATTCCTCTATGGAACTCTGTTCTTACAAAACCTAAGAATCTGGCGTAGTCATCTTCTTTGAGTCAATTCAACCGTGACGTACGGATGATTGAAGGCTCCAAATACTCAGACTGGAAATCTGAGATTGTGGCTCCTCCTCTATATGATATTCACTGCCTAATACTTGTTCTTCAATCTCTTCATTTTCGTCTATATATATATATAACACAATAATACAAACAACACATACAACAACAAAGAGGTAAGACAACCCAATATATCACAAGTGTGGCGCATAAGAAAACGACAATACAACGAAAATAGCAATTAATATCAACACAGATAATAAACATTAACAATAACTAATTATGGAAAAGAATAGAATCCATCACAATAAATTATAAATACACGATAAATACGCCAAAACCATAAAATGACTCAGTCCTACTCCATGGAGCTATAACACACACAACGATATCAGAGAGAATGATTTGAAAGTTCTAATAGTACTGCTTGACCGCCTATTGCACTGTCCACCCTTTGTGTCTATAGCTTGACTACCCCGACCAGCTATTGCCTTGTCAAACACTTTGTGTCTATAGCTTGGCTACCCCGACCACTATTACCTTGTCAAGACTTTGTGTCTATAATCGATCGTTGTGATTGCTATTGACTTGTCAATACTTTGTGTCTATAGCCCACTAAAACACCATGGCGTAGTACACAGTCAAAACATCGTGTAACTACAGGGCGATTAAAATAGTCTTCTCAAATCTCGATTAAGTATAGTGCTTGTCGAGAACACTAGTGTGTTATCACGTACCACGGCCCAGAAGGAGCTACCTCCTGTCCACATATGGAGTAATGCACACCAATGCCTCCAAGTCCATATCAGAAATGAACCCACTACGCTCATCGCATCGACAACACGATGTTATTCATCTCGTCAATTAAATCACCAATTCATAAATTGGCACGACTCAGTGCATGAACAAAATAATAATTACCAAAACGTCCTCAAGTCTCAAATAATTACAGAAATGTCATCAATTCTCAATTATTTACAAAAATGCCATCAAACCCTCATTATTTACGAAAATGCCCTCAAACTTCAAATATTTACGAAAATATTACGAAAATACCCTTAAACTTCAATTATTTATGAAAATGCCCTCAATGGCAACAATAATTATGTAAATGCCCTCAGTGGCACAAATCTCAAAACACAGTACGCTCCCACTTGGCGCAATATATTTTTCACATAACCATGTTACAATACGCACCCACTTGGCGCACTATAACTTTCCACATATCCGGGTCCACCATTTTGGCCCAACAGTAAAATTTGCTGTTCTCATCAATCGCGTAAAATTTTTATTACGTTTTTAAAATCCCGATATTTTTCTTAAATAAACAGTTTATTTTTCTAACAGAAAAATTTTTTAAATAGTTTAAAACTGCTTAAAATATTTTTCAAGTAATTGTAAAATATTTTTGCATTAATGTAAATACGAACAACATTTAAACATTATTAATTCCATTAAATACCCTTAAACACTCTTTGAAATTAATTTAAAAACATCCAAAATCCACTTTTCAGGGTTATGACCGAACCTAGGGTGTTGTATTCTTTGGAATACTCATGCATTTCTAACATTAAACTAATACATACAAAATTATAAAAACTAGCCACATTATAAAATTAGCAAATCCAATTCACAATACAAAGCATACATGGAAAAATCATTACAATCCACATATAAAAGAATCCTTATGGATTCTACAACACACAAAATTCCATTTTCTTACTACCACTCAAGAATAATTAGGTTATAGTCTTCCTCTTACCTTAAAACAAAGAAAATTCTTCTTTTATCCTTCCTTGAAATTTCGGTTTTTAGCTCCTTCAAATACCTAAGAAAATAAATAAAATTTTCTAAGAGTTACTACTAGAAAAGAAAACCATACCATGGATCAATCATGACTTGGAAACTTGAAAATGAAAATAGAAAGGAAAAACAATGAATTTTACCTTTAAAGAAACAACTCCAAGATGAGTTTTCAAGCTTGCAAATGATGGAATTTGCAAAAACCTCCAACTAGAGATGAGTTTGGGTAGATGTTTAGAGTTAGAAAAACAAAGAAGGAAAATTTTTGGGTGGGTGGATGGTGTAGTGGAGAGCTTGGCCGAATAGAGTGGAAGAAAAGAAGAAAAAAAGTACATGGAGTCTTGGTATATTTGGAGAGTAAATGGAAGGCTTTCAACGTAAAGAAGAATGAAAATAAGAGTGAAAAGTGAATACCAAAGGCTGCTGCCGTGGGTGGCTTTGAGTGAGGCTAAAGGGATTAAATTTGCATGGAAATCATCCTAGCCATCCATCCATTCAATGGTTGAGATGTTGCCTTGTTGGAGTGCTTAGGAAGCCTTGAAAAACTTGTCCTCCAAGCCTCTCCAAGCTGCTGCCCAGCCGTGTTACCCAAGGCCATTTAAGGAACCAATTTATGTTAATTACATGTTTAATTACTTGCTAATTAGGTAGCTAATTAATTAGGTTTAATTTCCTAACCAATTTTAATCAATTATCTAATTACAATACTAATTAATTAGACATATAATTACATAATTTATAATTTCTAAACAATATTAGCACATCTAATTAATATTTAGATTGTAATTATTTAATAACTAAGCTAGTTTAATTAGTTTGCTAATTAGATAATTAACTTAGTTAAACTAAGCTTAATTAGCTACTAACCCAAAGTCAAGCCTACCAATTTTGACTTAATCCTAGCCATTGATTCATCTTTAAATCCTAGCCATTGATCAAATCTATGGTCATCATCTAAGCTTGCTCACCAAGATTCAATCCTAGCCATTTATCAAATCTATGGTCATCATCCAAGCTTGCTCACCAAGATTCAATCCTATGGTCCAAAATGGTCAAGCCACTTTTGTTGACTTCTCTTTATTAGTTTGACTTCTAAGTGTCTTATTTCTATTGGTCCAAGTTTCTAATCTATCCATTGGTTACTTTATTTATACGTGGGTCCCGCACACACATAGTATCGGGCCCACTGTCAAAATTTATACTGAGTAATAAAATAATACTAAAAATTATTTTATCGCACAGTTAAATTCTAAAAATTACGAAACTAATATATATATCAATCAGAACTGGGTTTAGTAAGATCCCCCAGCTCTAATTAATTAAAATAATATTTTTCCGGCCAGAAAATTTTTATTTCCCTGGCTCGGAGCAAATCACATACAATGATCAAATACACTCACGAAACAGTCAAATTCAGTTTACTACTCATAGAAATTACAAAACAGTATATTGGGGACGCAATTGTCATTTATCTTAAAGTTAGAAAAATTCAGGGTGTTACACAACGTCCTACTCTCGGGTTCTATATTGATGCACCTCATGCCTTGGCGTGGCCTCCTCACCCTACGGCGCACGTAGCAGAACCAACCTCATGTCGTGGCACGACATTGGCACGCTGTAACACCTATGAAAACATGTTAGACTTAGATATGGTTATAGAGATAGCCTATTATTAGTTTGGCATGCATTTTAAGTTTTGTAATTTTTTGAGTACGTTTAGTCACTTTGTTGTAACATTGTGTGTGAGAAATAGATGTTATTAGCTCCGAAAATAGCTTAAACTGCTCAGTTAATGTAATTAAATGTGAAGAATTTAGTTCAACGTCACAAATATGTGAACTATGCTACAGTCAAAATCTGAGGATAATTAGAGCTAGTTTGGTATTTTTAAGCATACTGCTTGTATGTTTTAATGCCGGTTTGACTAGCAACTAATATGAAAAATGGAGGTTTTAGTGCAACAAGATTTTTTATGAATCCTATAATTTATTTTAAACTTGTTGGCTCTAAGAAAATTGGATTTGATGAAATCTAAGTGTTTTTAGCATATCAGGATATATCAAATGGCCACTTAAGTGACTAAAGTCACTCACTGCAGCCTTGATATTAAAGCATGAGATGAGATATTTGTATCTCAATTTTCAGTCTTTTCTCTCATCTTCTCTCACGATTGCTGCTGCCAAAGGAGAGGCAGAGGAAAGCCAAGCAAAGAAGGAGGAAGAAGAGGAAAGGAAAAGGAAATGGAAAGCTAAAGCTTCATCATCCTCACCATCTTTGATCCAAGAGGTAGGGGTTTTTTGTGTTTTTGTGACTCTTTTCTTCCATTTTCACCACTTATGCATAGGAGGTGCATAATAGGCCCTTTTGGTTTCTAGAGTTACTTAATGATTTTTCATGCTTAGATGAGTTTCCTTGGTTGTTTATGACTTGTTCATGGAATGAGTTTGAGTTAGAAACTTGGAACTTGTCATTTGAACCTTTGAGGATAAAAGTGAGAAAGTTAGGTCATGATTTGTGATTTGATCCAAGAATCCAAAATTGGTATTGTGAGTTAGTGATTTATGTTCTCTATGTGTTAATGAACTTGTTAGGGACTTAAAATCACCTAGAAACTATTTTGGAGTGAGTTGATTTCGTGAGAAATTTTACTGGACCAGTACCCAGATTCGTAAAATTCTGCAGAATCCATGTTCTATAGCTTGCGCCTCAGCGCAAGGTATGGCACACTGCGGCGTGTGAGTGATGCACCTCTAGTAGTTGGAACCCGAGAATAGGGCACCACGGCGTGGCCGTGTGATCTCGCGACGTGAGAGGGGGTAGAGGCCAATACGCCGCAGCGTGGCCATGGTGAGCTACGGCGTGAGCTCTAGGAATTTTCATGAATTATGTTCTTGATGGGTTGAGGTTCCCCAAGGGTTGGAATTCCTCTTTTATGCCTTTTTAAGTGTGTTGAGGCACTTATGAGAGTATTTCAAGGAGGAAATGGCTACCTAGTATATGAGAGCAAAGTGTGAAACCTTAGGCAACCAATGTTTTGGAAATGCCATAGGCTACCACCTAGGCTCTTGATCCATATGGGATTGTTGTTAGTATCATTTGTGATGCTGTGATGTGATGGGAATGACACATAGTGTAAGTATGTGAGTATTCCTAATTTGAAGTTGGAAAGCCTCGTGGAGGAGGAAAAACACGTTTAAGAGCATTGGTTATGATCTTGTGTAGGAGAGTATCTGATGTGGCATTAATGTGTGTTAAATATCACTTTACATATTTTCTTACACACTTACTATTTCCACATATCTGTGAATGGTATATGAGATGGTAACAGTACACTCATTGTTGTAGGGTGGAATAGTCCATTCATTGCCAGGTGGTATATGATATGGTAATAGTACACTCGTTGTTATGGGGTGGAATAGTCCATTCATTGCCAAGTAGTGTTAAATGGTTGTGGCCATACTACTCAGAGGAATACAAGGAACGGAGTTCCTGGGAATAGTCGAGTTTCATGACATTTTTATTTCATTACATATCCATTGTCTTAGGGCATGTTAGGCATAAACATACAACATAACAAGTATTGCATTTGCATGGTAATTGTATGGGCAGTTACCTTAATCAATGATATTTACAATTGTATGGGCTGCTGTACAATATTGTTGATAGCTTTCTTTAGTGCAGGTTTAGGAATATGGTTTTCTTAAGAATGCTACATAGGGTTGCTATGTGAGTTATTCTTTTGGTAATAAGCAGTGGTTCTTATACCTGTTGTGAACCTATTCTTGACACTAGTTGTTGATTTATTCTTTGTGAATGAATAAATGTTGGTTTTGAAATACTTATACTGAGAAATTGTGATTTCTCACCCCTGATTGTGTTTTCATGTAAATCTAGGTGGAAACGTATCAAAAGGACAGAGAAAGGCATTTGTAGATGCGTAGTTTAAATGCTCTTTTAGGTTAAGTTAACAAATATTTTATATTTGTTTAAGTTGTTTAAAACTATGTATGATGGTACGCCTTTTTAGGCAGTGATGTATATATGTGTGTGTGTGTGTGTGTGTGTGTGTGTGTGTGTATAACTTTTGTTAGCGTGACTCTCCATAATTATTTTGTATAAATGTTATGCGTTTAGTTAATTTATGTTTTGAAGTAGCATGACTAATGTTGGTTACTCTTTTTTTTGTCGACATATTGGAATAGCAATACTAGGATGTTACACAAGCCGCGACGCGTATAGTAGAAACTAGGTTCTGCAGAATCGTGAACTGGTCCATTGGATTTCTTCATGAGATTTGGCCATTCCAAAACAGTTTCTAAGTGATTCTAAGTCTCTAATCAATTCATTAACACATAGGAATCATCAATCACTAACTTAAACTACTAATTTTGGATTCAAGCACCAAATCACACATACTTTGACCTAAAACTCATTTTTGTGCATCAAAGGTCTAAATGAGATATTCTAAGTTTCTAACTCAAACTCATGCTATGAACAAGTCATAAATAGCCATAGAAACACATTCAAATAAGTAAAACACATCAAATACCTCTAAAACTCATTTTGACCTACTATGCACCGAAAGTGCATCTATGGAGAAAATGAAGAATAGAAGTGCAAGAACTCTAAATCCCCTACCTCTGGCAGCTGAGATGTAGATTCAAGCTTAGATTGATCACACCTTGGACTTTCCTTTGACTTTCCTCTTCTTCTCTTCCTCTTCCTTCTTCTTTCTTTCCTCTTCTTTCCTTTGCTCTTGCACTTTTTCTGTTTCTGAAAATGCGCAACAAAGAACCGTGAACGAGGGTTTAAAAAGAAGCTTCCAAAAGACTCTTAAGGCCCTTAAGACCATAACTGATAAATCCTGATCTGCTAAAAACACTTAGATTTAGCTAAATCAATATTTCTAGCTTCCAACAACTTTGAAATAAATACTAAGATTCATTAAAATTGTTATTTCATAATTATCTTCTTTTTGCATATCTGCTGTTAGTCAATCCGACCTTTAAATGCACAACCAATGTGCCTAAAAATGTCAAGCTCATAGCTGTTGTTTCATTTTGTTTATAAACTTTATCCATATTTATTTTTCTCATTTAAGCAATAAACCCTAAACCCTCATCTAAGCAGCACGCTGAAAGTATCTGGGCATAGGGCACTCAAGCGCCTAACAACCAACGGCCAAGCACTAGTTCCCAGAATTCAGTCTTTGTTTTCAGTTGGTTTCCTTACCAACTTCCAAATCTCAAAATCATGATTTCACAAAATTTCTATTCTCAAAAAGATATTCATACCATCCAGGAAACGTTCACAACAATCTCATATCCATTTAATATTAAATCAACAACCAAAAATCCATCAAATATTCATTCAAACTCAAACCTTTTTTCCAACACAAAACCAAGAAAAAACCATTCAAAACCAGTTTCATCTCATTCAAGCTACTCAAGAGTATGAAGATTAGAACAACAACAAAAAATAGAGGATGAAATTAACCCCCTATCCTCCCTCCTTAGCTTCTTGAATTTGTCATTCTTCCTTTTCTTCTTTCTTTCTTTCTTTCCTCCCTAGCTTCTCCTCTTCTCCCTTACTTTCTCTTTCTTTCTCTTCTCTTTTCTCTCGTTGCTGGCTGCAGCTATGAGTGCTATAGGAAATGAAACAAAATGAGAGAAAAGAAAGAAGCCAAAAGGCTTAAGAAAAGAAGGGAAAAGAGAGGCGATGGGAAAAGATGATAATTAAGAAAATATGTTAAAACTTCTATATCTGCTACGTACACTTTATTCTTTTAAAATCACATTTTCTAACCTCCATAAATATTCTAGAAATTCATAAGTCTCAACTAAATTCTTATACATGAATTTTCATATACTACTATTCATCATATAAACTACACTATTTTTCTTAAATTAAATCGAATTTGTAAGGTAAGTAAACATACTTGCCTTAACTTGCTTTCCATATCAAAAACTTCTTCATATTTTGCTTATCATCTCCAAGCAATTTCATAATTTTTCAAGTTGTCCAGCTATTTTATTTGACCTTTAAACACTTTCTCAATGTTATTAAAAATACCAAATTAATTCATTTTGTTCCCCAGAATTTACTACAACTCATACTAATTATCTTCATCTTAGGAATACCTTTTCCCATATTTATTTCCTTCATTTTAGCCATTTATCTCAAAATATGAGCTATTATTCATTTTCTGTGTTATAGAATTACTCTCAAACTCGTTCAATAAGTTTTCAAAATTCAACAAGTATATATACTCACATTATTGAGCTTCTATAATGTGGAAATAAGTTTGTCCCAATGATTTAATATGTTAAGTTTTGATGATGACAAATATAAGACAAAAAGAATAATGCTTATGCTAGATAGATGTGCTTAATAGATGCTTATGCTACATAGATGTGCTTAATAGATTATATTGGATCATGCATGATCATGTACTCCATCTTGTTATATTTCATATAAGAATCATGCATATTCTTTATAGTATCTTTTATAGAATATATCCAATAATATGTTATATGAGTGATATTAAATTAATATTGGATTTGACTCTATTTAAATGAAAATGTGCAAAGTGTTCTTTGTTACATCCTATATAGAGCATATCTATTAGTAATTGATAAATATCTTATTTGGATGTGTCTATGAAATCCTTATATGCATGTTAGACCAACTAGAGTTATACATTTATGAATCATGCATATAAAGATATTGTATTATGAATTTAGACTAACTGATTTTGTTTAAGTGAGCAATACTTTGTAGGATAGTTTAAGTACCACGAGTGAGCATTGCAACAAGAAAGCTAAAGATCACATTTATGCTCAACTCAAGAAGAATGAGAATGATAAGATGTTCCAAGCATTTGTAAGATTTGAAGAGAAGAAATTTTTGGAAGTTTAGATTATATCAACAAGCCTAAGGACTAGAATTAATGATGATAAGATCAAGTCCAAGATCTTCAAGTTTAGCTTATAGGACTTAGATCTTGTGTAAAGGTAAATAAGAATCACACTGAGTTCAAATATGTTTTTAAATCTTTACAAATGTTTCTTACATTCTAAAATACCTAACAAACATGTTTTGAAAAGCTAGTTATGGTAGTAGTTCAAAACTACAAAAAATAGTCAAGTTTGTGTTTTGTAAAATTGACATTTGGTTACTCTTTTGATCATATCTTTCAAAATATTTTTAGTTTTATTCTAAAACTTGTTTTATATGAAAATAGACTCAAAGATCTTTCCAATGAGTAGTCATTTGCTTTAAACGGGTGAGAAATGAAAAAGTTATGACCATTTAAAGTTAGTTTTTGAAACCAGAGTGTAATAACCGATTGTGGAATATCCATTACCGATTATTCACTAAGTCAGGAGTGTTTTTCATGTTTTTAAAGCTCCTAACCAGTTATGGCATCTTAATAACAGGTTATTTGCACCCTACAGACTAATAACTAGTTATTCAAAACCAATAACCGGTTATGGAAAACCAATAACCAGTTATGGAAAACCAATAACCTATTATTGGAAATGAATAACCTATTATTGAATAGTAATAACCTGTTATTGAACAGTAATAATCGGTTATTTGGGCAACAAGAAAACGTGAATAACGGCTAATTTTTGACATTTAATGCTCCCAACCACCACCAACGGCTTTAAAATGGTTTGTGCTATAAATGAAAGTGTTTGGGCACTAAAGAATTATTGGGAATCAATCTGAACAATCTTCTTGATCGTTAAATACGTTTTTTAACTCTCTTTTCTCATAAACCTCTGTTTTGAGCTTTAAGTGTGTGATTCCTTGATACTCATTGATCTTCAATTTGTATTATCTACTTTTGAGATAGTTTCTATTCATATATACTTTGTGTAATCTGTAAAGAGAGTGAGGTATCCCTCAAAGGTTTGTAAGGGTGAGGTATCCCTTGTTGTTGAGGCTCAAGCACAAAGGGTGAGACATCCTAAGATGTGTTGAGTGCTCTTGGTTGTAAAGGTTTTCAAGCATCTATTCAAGCTTGATGGTTTAGTGAAAAATTTTCGGTGGTTCACTTGAGGACTGGACGTAGGTCACAAGGGGTGACTGAACCAGGATAAATCCTTGTGTTTGCTTTTTTCAGCTCTATCTCTTTATATTTGTGCTTTAATTATATATGCTTGAGTTGAACTTGATATCTAGCTTATTTGCTTGATTTATCCTATGTCTCAAGTTGTATTTGAGTAATCTATAATAGTTGTACCTTTGTTACACTTATTCTGCTGCATGTGTTGATTGAAAATATCAAAATGTATAATTTCTCAAAGTTGCTTTAAAAATTTGTAATCACCCAATTCACCCTCCTCTTGGGTGATGGTTGCCATGGCTAACATATAAACACTAAATAAAATTTATTACGTCAGGGAGGATGTTACAACATGCTCAGGATTCAATTTCTTTTGAGACTAAAGATATGCCAAAGCTTGACGGTCAGAATAAAGAACGAACTCTTTGGGAAGTAGGTAGTATTTACAATGAGAAAGCATCCTAACCAAGGCATAAAATTCTTTGTCACAAGTGGAATACTTTTGCTTGACCTCATTGAGTTTTTCACTAAAGAAGGTGATAGGGTGACGTTCTTGACTCAAGACACATCCTATCCCAATCCCAGATGCTTCACAAGAGACTTCAAAAACTTTAGAAAATCAGGAAGTCTCAAAACAAGCACTTTAGTCATTCTTTTCTTTATTGTTTCAAAAGCTTTGGAAGTAATAGGAGGCCATGAAAACTTATCCTATTTAAGGCACTCAGTAATAGGAGACATAATGGTACTAAAATCATAAATGAATTGCCTATAGAAAGAAGGTAGGCCATGGAAATTACAAATCGTAGAAAGAGAGGTAGGAACAAGCCACTCTCTAATGGACTTGACTTTATTAGAGTCAATTGATAAACCTTGAGAAGAGATTATGAAACCGAGAAAAACAACCTGAGTCTGCAAGAAGAAACATTTCTTAAGACGAACATAAAATTTTTCATCCCTTAAAGTGAGGAAAACTTGTCGAAGATGACTCAAGTGATCAACCTTAGGCTTACTAAAAGATCAGGATGTCATCAAAGTAGACAACTAGAAATTTACCTAAGAAAGGTTGAAAGATGTGATACATAACCCTCATAAAAGTATTTGGAGCATTAGACAAACCTAAAGGCATAATTAACCAATCAAACAAACCATCCTAGGTTTTAAATGCATTTCTCTATTCATCTTCTAGTCAAAGCCTGATTTGATGGTAGCTACTACACAAATCGATCTTAGAGAACTAACGAGAACCAGCAAGTTGATCCAACATGTCCTCAAGCCTAGGAATAGGAAACCTATACTTGACGGTGATCGTGTTAATGGCTTTACTATCGACACACATACGCAAGGAACCATCCTTCTTAGGAGTCAATAATGCAGGACAAGCACAAGGGCTAAGACTAGGCTAGATTAAATCCTTTTGTAACAGTTCACCTACTTGCTTAGTAACCTCTTCACGCTCTTTAGGATTCATCTGAAAATGCGGAAAGTTAGGCAAAGTAGAACCCGAGACAAGGTCAATAGCATGCTGAATATCTCGCATGGGTGGTAAAGGTGTAGATGGCTCTTATACCAAATTGATGTAGAACCAAAGGAGAAAGCTGTTGATGCCAAGAGACTAGATCTCAAAAACAGAATTATATTTCAAACTGAATTCAATAATCAACAACGTCTTCTAAAGTGCTAATAGGAGGGGTATTTATAGCTCCCTTAATTGAGAAAATAAAATCCCAAATTAAAATAATAAAAATCCACAATGGATAATGCATCATATAGTTAAGCACATCCTATTTACAAGGCCTATCAAACTGACCCACATATAGGCCCAAATTCATTTTGACATTTCTAGCTCAATATGAAGTCAATAATTTTCAACTAGTTTTCACATGATTCGATTATGAAGCCTTAGATATAAAACTCTCAAAATCCTGAGACTGAAGAACTTGAACTTTTTTATTGTTTTAGAAGTGTTTAGCAATGTTTTTAAAAATTTGGATTGGATTGGCCGATTTAATCAACCATACCGTAAATTGACTATATTTTCGATTCAATTATTCCTTATTATACTATCACGTTCAGCCACAATTCGATCACCAATTTAAAATAATTGAACCAATTAAACCATGACTTGAATATATCGCCAATCTAGGTTTTAAAATATTGGTGTTCAGAGAAAATTTTGCAAAGTGTTCTTGGCCACATCAGCCATCAAGCTCTTCAATCTTGAAATTCTTACCTCAATTAACCTTGATACTAAAGAAGTTACTACTCTTTCACCAAAATAAAAAAATAAAAAAATAAAAAAATAAAAAAGAGATGTTACTTCTTGACCAATACTTCAGTGTCTTTCATGAACATATTTACCTCGAGATAGATAATTTTATTAAACCACCCCACCGAATTTAATAGGCTGTAACAGCAAACATAGAATGACATTGTTTCTAGAACCAGTAACAATTTAAGCCTATTTCACTTGCTTGAATAGACACATGGTCTCCTTCGGGCTGAGACTTTCCCTTTTACTGGATCATTCCCAAGCTTGTGTGGTAGCCTAGTTATGTACCATTTTTTTCAAGTTAATGATCTATTTACTCTTGGTAGTGGTAAATGTGAAAACAACATGCCTAGGGGAAGTTGGAAATTGGATTGAGTTTCTGAAGTAGTTCCTGTAAAAAGAGATTACCAGGTGAAAACAACATGCCTAGGGGAAGTTAGAAATTGGATTGAGTTTCTGAAGTAGTTCCTGTAAGAAGAGATTATTTAGCTTTGGTGTCAGAGGAACTTAGGTCCGAGCTAAGTTAGCTCTTCCTCCTTTAGTCCTATTGGTTTCCTTCAGATTGCAGAACATGCAGTTTGAATATAAATGTTAGCGTGAATATTGATGGAACTTTCATAAGGATTGTTAAAATCCTTTTGTTTAGGAGGCAATTCTGCCTTTCCAGATCTTGATTAATCCAGAGAGTTTGATTCTATAATTTCCTCCTATCTGTGCTGCTAACCATATCACCATATCTGATCTTTACTCCTTCAAGATTACCTTGTGTTAATGAGAGGCTCTACCACTGTTATTCCTTAACGTTTGCAAAAACTACCATTTAAAACCTTAACTCGCCATTACGGTGGCGCCTTCCGTAACATTTCCCCTTTGTATTTTCTAGGGAAAAATTGAACCACGAACTAACAATAGAAGAATGATACTTTCAAGCTCCTTTCTGTTATACCACCACTTTTACATCGTTAAATCGTTTATCTAGAAAATTATAATGTATTTATAACTTTTTAAATGTGTTTTTTTTTTTACATAATTTTTAAATGTGTCAATAACCTAACTTTTAAACAGTAAATAATAAGTTACTATCTAACAAGTTACCATCTACCATAAAGAGGTGCAATAAAGAGGTGTGAGAACCATTGTCCTGGATCACAATAAAGAGGTGTGAGAACCATTCTCAAGGGCCAAATGGTAGTCCATGCCGATTGCCCGTATGAACTAGAATAGAAGATACGGACTGATTATTTATAAATGCAAAAATTTACATCTACAATTTCAAAAAATAAACAATGCAATTTGCCGAAAGGGGGGATGGGGAGTACAATGGAGAACTCAACACAGATTTATTTACAGTACCATCATGTGTGTTTAACTATTTGAACTTCGTCTTCTAGTGCAGGAGGTTAGATGCCGATACTCTGAAAAATAACTACGTAACAGAGTTATCTTCATCAACATATTTCCTTTTCCAATTTTGAATGAATTTGGATTTGGTATGAAATGGCAGTTCCTCTGAAACATCCAAGCAAATATCGGCATCTAATATCAACATCTTAGTTTCAAGATCAACGACTCACAAGCCAACCGGGTTTAATTAGGATGTCTTCCTTAAAATTGCGGCCTGAGACAGACACTGACTCACCTTGACGGCGATAACACTGCAAAGAATTCAAAGCACAAGATAATCCAATTCTTAAGACAGTGTTAGAGATAGAAGAGTAGACAAACAAAATTTTAGTAAACGAGAACAATTAATCAGTGTAGTCCACCAAAAAGGGAAAGCAAATTACAAGTTCAGTCATAATTTATATTTGAATTCATCCCTAAACCCATTATAATTATAGAGACAAATCAATATCATTACGTGAAAACCTAGCATGCACGCATGCGCACACACACACACACAAGTTATTACTTAGTGAAGACAATAAATAAACATGTATTAATTGAGAAAGATCTCCTCTTCCCCTAAAGATTTTGGTCATAAAAGGTTTGGACATCACACATGAAACCGGTTTAAAAAGATGAATGAAACACATAATTTACTTGCTAGATTGTCATACTAAAAAGAATAATGGTAGGAAAGATGGAGCGTATAAAAATTACTTTAAGAATTAATTAACTCCAAAATAAACCCTACAACGAAATGGAGAAATAAGATTTGCACCTATATTATTTTCTTTGTAGCACAGGAATGCACAACAAGTCCTAAAGTTTCACAGCTTTGGCAAGAAAAATAATCATCTTACATAACTTTTCAACACCACTTTCTACACTTGGTTAATGATGTACAAATTCGTGGTTAATCACATGTATTGGTTGGTTAATGAGTAAATCCAAGCTACAATCCTAAACTATGGACTTACTCATTAACCAACTAATACACGTGATTAACCATGAATTTGGACATCGTTAATTAGGTGTAGAAAGAGGTGTTGAAAAGTGATGTAGGAATATAGGGGTTGTTTTGGCAATAGTCTTAGCAGTACAATTAAGAAGATATGGAAGGGTTGGTACACGTTGAATAGGAGGGTTTTAGGTAGGGAAGGAGAAAAAGAGATAAATAAGCTAATGAATAATGAGATTGATATTGATTTGATAATGATGATGTGATACAAAAGACAAACCTAATAGTCCTAGTTATTTATACTAATACTAGACTCTTAATCTTAATTACATAAGGAAACAAATCATGAAATAATAAATAGGAAATAATCCCTAAGAATTCATCTAAGATACTTTAAAATATTTTAAGATACAATAAATATATTATGACATATTTTTTAGATATTTTAACAACCTCTCAAGTTAAAGTTTCCTAAGCTTAAGTTTGTTACAGTTAAACAATGTGATAGTGTGATAGTGATCGGGACGGACGGAGATGGTGGCTAGCAACTGCTTCTAGGATAGAGACAGAGACGGAGACGGAGACGAGGCCATTGCATCTGGACAGACGGAGACGCGGCCAATGCATCTGGGACAAAGAGCTAGCGCCAAAGTATCTGGAACAAAGAGTCGGACTGGTGTGAGTTATAACCAACATAAGTTACCATCGAAATGATCGCCGATGGGAATAGAAGTCACCACTAATATGATTCATCCGTGGAAGATGAGTCACCACCGGAATGATCGTCGGTGAGAAGAGAAGCCACTAGTATGACCCATTAGTGGGAAATGAACGACATGACAAACACCGACATTAAAGTATATGTTGAGACAAATTTATTCCCATTCTCCCCCTCAATGCTATGCTAGAATTGGAAAAGAACCAAATAGTAGCCAAAATCAGAGATAACCACCACAAAGAATGCCAATAAACAACAATCACACCAACTATCCAAGTGTCAAAAACAGCATAACACAGCCCAAGGAAGCTAAACAGCTATGTGGAAGTCAGAGATGGTGTGGTGAGGCAAATGAATGGCGGATGTACCTAGAAAGAGGATGAAACAACCATTGATCAGTGTACAATGGCCAAAAACAGAAACCCCAATACGCCTGAACCCCTTTGAGCAAAGGTACGCAATAACCTAGTGTGCGATTGGTCAAGGTGAGGACAGATCTAAACAGAGAGAGAAAAGGGTCTAACGATGAAGACGACGGCTGGATGCGCTTGCACACGCGGTTGAAGCGATGGCGCGTGGAGCTGAGCACAGAGAAGGCGAGATACGCGTGAGCCGAAGTTTGGCAGTGGGTTACAGGTGGCTAGTCAGACAGGGGGCGATGATTCGTCTGGTGAGGTTGCCGGTCGGAAAGAGCGGCAACAGCAATGAAGTAGACCCCATGGAAGAGAGAGTGATGGAGGAGATTTTAGCAAACCGGAGTGGAAACACAATTAGCCGAAAAGGTCGCCAGAAAAAAGACGATGAACGCAGTGGAGGAGATGAACCACAGAAGCACAGATATGAGATGGCTGCCACGATAAGGGAGAGAAAGTGATGGTAGAGACATAGAAAGTGGGCACGGGAAAGAGAACACAACAATGAGAGGCGGCTAATCAGAGTTCTAGATTTTTGGGAACTCAGCATCGAAATAGTGACGAGACAAGTCACAGAGGATGGTACCGCTCTGATACCATGTTCAATTGGAGGATTTTAGGTAGAGAAGGAGGAAAAGAGATAAATAAGCTAATGAGTAATATGAGATTAATATTGATTTGATGATGATGTGATACAAAAGACAAACTCAATAACCCTATTTATACTAATACTAGACTCCTAATCTTAATTAAATAAGGAAACAAATCATGAAATAATAAATAGGAAATGTGGGAATCCGTGTGCCATTTTTTAGGAATGCTATTTTAGGAATGTATATATTTGGTGTAAGGATCTATAATTAGGTTGTAATCAGTGTAAATCCCCTAAATCAAAGGATTACAGCTTAGAGCAGGGAGATATTTTGTTTCCTAAATTGGTGCTAGAACCACTGTATATAAACTACTTGATTGATTCAATGAATAATAACTTTAAACCCTATTTTTCCATATGGTATCAGAGCAGTTCCGATCTGGGATTGCTCCTGCTTTCCGATGAACCCCTTCTAAAACCAGTTGGCCTTCGTTGCCAATGACTCTCTCCTTGTTTCTTCCTTCTGCTTTCCGCTGAACCCTTTCCGAAATCAGTTGGCCTTCATTGCCAATGACTCTCCTCGTTTCTTCCCTTTCAGATTGGCCTTCATTGCCGATCTCTTTCTTCTGCCAGTCGCATCCACTGGTTTATCCCGGCGTAAACCTCAGAATCAGACCGTAATCACGTGGTGTGGGACCAGTCCTTTAAGATGTTGAATGGAGAGGAGATACTGAACACAATTGACGGAAAAGAAACAGGAGATGCCCAATCTCAACAGCTCCGAGAATTGCAAAATATCCACTCTGCATATAGGCTGAATGGGAAGAATTACCTAAAGTGATCCCAACTTGTTCGCACAGTGCTAAAGGGAAAAGGGAAGTTGAGTCACCTAATGGATACTGGACCTAACAAGGGAAGTCCTAAGTTCACAGCATAGGATGAAGAAGACTCCATGATCATGGCCTGGTTATGGAATTCGATGATTCTAGAAATTAGTGACAGCATGTTCCTCAACACTGCCAAGGAAATTTGGCATGCAGTGGAACAAACCTATTCCAAAGCCAAAGATGCTGCTCAAGTATATGATGTAAAGGTGAAAACAGTAGTGGCAAAACAAGGGAACAAAACTGTTACTGAATATGCTAATCAACTGAAGTCTCCATGGATGGAGCTTGATCATTATAGAGTGATCAAAACCAAATGTTCTGCTGATATAGCGGTTCTCAAGGAGTTTATTGAGCAAGACAGAGTCTACGACTTTCTCGTTGGCTTGAATCCTGAGTTTGATCATATCAGAATTCAAATTCTGGGGAAACAAGAAATTCCATGTCTCAATGAAGTGGTGGCTATGGTACGAAGTGAAAAGAGCAGAAGGAGTTTAATGTTGGATACCCCAACTCTACAGAGTTCAACCATGGTGGCTGAACATATTAAACGTGGTCCAGCAAATGTGGAGAAGAAGGATGGATTATGGTGCACCTATTGTAACAAGGCACGCCACACCCGAGAGAAGTGCTGGAGACTGCATGGAAAGCCTCCTAGTCGTGAATGGGGACGAAAGAGGGAACCTTCACAGAAGAGTGGATATGCTTATGTTGCTGTTGCTGAACAAAATGAAGAGAACAAGCCCGAATCCACCAGTCTTAACCGGGAAGAGATAGACAGGGTGAGAGCTTTCCTTACCAACCTGGAAAAACCAACAAGTACTTGTACTTTGGCGTATTCAGGTAAGCTTCCATTATCATTTGGATTAAATGTCTCAGAAAACATCTTCCATCCAATTCTGGATACTGGATTCAAGCGCCACAGACCACATGACACCCTTATCCAAACACTTCTCCACATATTCACCTTGTCCCAGCAATAAGAAAATTGTCACAGCCAATGGTACTCTTGTAACTGTAGATGGCCTAGGCGATATTCAAATAACTCATCAATAACCTTGAAAAATGTGCTCCATGTCCCAAAATTAGCCACCAATATTGTCTCTATACAAAAGATTGGACAAGGATTTATCCTGTAATGTGATTTTTCACAGTAGTCATTGTGTATTTCAGGACAAGGATTCGGGGAAGACGATTGGACGTGCTAGAGAATGGAATGACCTTTACTACCTTGAAGAACCAAATCTGTCTACCATGGTCAAAAGCAATCTACCCATTCCTTCATGTCCGAGTCTATGCTATCCAACAAGGAGAAGATTTTTCTTTATCACTGTCGGTTAGGACATCCTTCTTTTAGGGTTGTCAAAGTTTTGTTTCCTTCTTTTTTTACCAAATTAGATGTTGAGTCTTCATTATGAGGCGTGTGAGCTTGCTAAACACAAGCGTGTACCCTTTCCAATAAGTAATAACAGAAGCACATTTCCCTTTTATCTTATTCATTCGGATGTATGAGGTCCCTCTACTATTCCAAATGTGTCCGGTGCTCGATGGTTTGTGACCTTTATTGATTATTGTAATTGGGTTACTTGGATTTTCTTACTCAAACATAAGTTTGAAGTAAGCCCTGTTTTCCCAAATTTCTTCTATGGTAAAAAACCAGTTTGGTGTGAATATCAAAAGACTAAGGTCCGACAATGCCAAGGACTATTTTAATCAAGTTCTTACTCCCTTCTGTCAAAAAGAGGGAATAATCCATGAGTCTTCTTGTGTCAAAACACCACAATAGAATGGAATTGCAGAGAGGAAAAATGGGCACCTTCTAACCCAAACCCGGGCACTGTTGTATTAGAAAAATGTTCCAAAAACCTTTTCGGGGGAAGCTGTTCTTACAGCGACACACCTTATCAATAGATTACCCTCTAGAGTCATAGGATTCAAAAGCCCTATGGATGTCCTTCCTTCCTGAAAGCAGAGGTTCTCTAAATCGAAACTTTGATCTATTTATTCATGATAAAAATATTACAATATATACACTAAAGAAAGGTAGCTGTCTGGCTGAAAAATGGGAACCAAAAAAGGAATAATTTCCTTAATTTTAGCCAATATCAAATTACTACCTAAAATAGAAAAGGAAACAACTATACACCTAATAATTACACATTTACAGCTAATAATCCCATAATTATGGGATTAATCCAATCCCTTAATCATTGGAATTTCACGTCAACAGCCCCTCTCAAGCTGGTGAATAGATGTCGATCATTCCCAGCTTGCTAACATTTGAGTGAAATTCTAACTTCAGTAAAGGTTTTGTAAACATATCAGCTTCTTGTGACTTGGTAGACACATAATGTAGGCTAAAAGTTCTATTTTCAATTTCTGATTTTATGAAGTTCTTGTCAATCCTCACATGCTTCATCCTATCATGTTGTATAGGATTGTGAACTATACTAATAGATGATTTACTATCACTGTACAATTTCATAGGGCCTTCAAGTGGAATAAATAGGTCTTGTAGACCTACTTATCCAAATAAGTTCACAAACTCCTTGTGCAATTGCCCTATATAATCCTTCAGCACTACTTCTTGCAACAACAGTTTTTTTCTTGCTTCTCCAAGTCACAACATTTCCCCATACTTTAGTGCAATACCCAGTGGTTGACTTTGCGTCTTCTACAAAGCCAACCTAGTCTGCGTTTGCATAGCACCCAATCCCTCGGTGATCATTTTTCTTGAATAGCAGTCCCTTGCTAGGAGTCCTTTTTAGGTAGCGAAGGATTTGGTTTACAACTTCTAAATGTCTCTTGGTAGGAGAATGCATAAACTGACTTACTACACTTACACTGTAGGTAATGTCAGGTCTAGTGAAGGATAGGTAGATCAACTTTCCTACTAAGTGCTGGTAGGATTCTCTCTCCACAAGAGGATCTTCTTCATTAAGGTTATGTTTCCAATTTCTATCCAATGGTGTTCTAGCAGCCTTGCACCCCAGTTTTCCTGTCTCCTTTAGCAGATCAAGGGAATATTTCCTTTGGGAAATGAAAAATGCCTTTCTTGCTCCTTGCTATTTCCATCCCAAGAAAGTATTTTAAGTGTCCAAGGTCTTTTACCTTAAATTCTGCCTGAAGCCTACTTTTAAGTCTTTCAATTCCTTGGGTGTCATCTCCAGTAATGACTATATCATCTACATAGACAATAAGAACTACCTTCTTCCCATTTTCTGCTTGTTTGACAAAGAGGGGTGATCTGCCTGTCCTTGTGTGTACCCAAATTGTTTCATAGCCAAGCTGAATTTGGTGAACTAGGCTCTAGGGGACTGTTTTAGTCCATATAAAGACTTCTTCAACTTGCACACCATCCCTGATTTATTGTTTTCTTCAAAGCCTGGAGGGAGCTTCATATAAACTTCTTCCTCCAAGTTTCCATTTAGGAATGCATTCTTCACATCCATTTGGTGCAATTCCCAATCAAGATTCGCAGCAAGAGAGATGAGGACTCTGATAGAGTTTAATTTGGCTACTGGAGCGAAAGTTTCTTCATAGTCAATACCATGGGTTTGAGTATACCCTTGAGCTACCAACCTTGCCTTGTATCAATCTATGTTTCCATCAACTCTTATTTTTATGGTAAAGATCCATTTGCATCCCACCACCTTTTTTTCTTCAAGAAGGTCTACTACATCCCATGTTTTGTTCTCATTTAGAGCATTCATTTCCTCCATTACAGCACTTCGCCATTTTGGATCTTGAAGAGCATGTTGGGAACCCAGTCCAACCCAATCCTAAGCCTCTTCTCCTAGTCTATTCTCGAAGGCCCAAGCAGCAGCAAACCCTCAATCCGGTCCAGCCCAACTCGGATAAACCTCTCAAGGTTTATTCTAGAAGACTCAAGCAGCAAGCAGCAGTAGCATCTTAAAGAGGGAGAGGGAACCCGTAGATTAACGAAGTAGTTACGGAGAGAGAGAGGGTCTGTTATGAAAGTTGTTAGGAAAGTCTGTTATATAGGAAGAGAAAGGAATTAGGAATGTATGGAAAATATTATGTTGTTGTAATTGGGAGTCTGGAGTTGACACTCAGACTTGGGAGCTATACGCTCTTACTTTCCTGTATCTTCCTTAATTTTCAAATAATACAAAGAGTATTTCAGTTCACTGATAGGAATTCCTATCAATTGGTGCTTTCATTGAGAGTTGTTATAGTCCAAATTCGATGTATGCAAACGAGAATGTCGTCACAACGTCTAGATGCCTTGGAAACGCGAGTTGCCGCTGTTGAGTCAAGTCTCAGAAACCAGGAAGCATTGCTTTGGGGCGAAGATCAGCTAGTGCGTTCTCACGATGTGACACTGAAGGAACATACAGTTCAGCTGAGTTCCTTGATGACCAGTGTCGGTGAGATTGCCAACACCCTCGATGCATTGTGTACCCAGGTGCGAGACGGGTTCCAGCGGCAACAGCAACAACCGCCACCCTCCGGTTCAGCGACACAAGAAGTTTTTCACTCCACCCATACTGCCTCGAACAAGTTTCGTCTCTCCGCCAAACGAGTTGAGTTGCCTTCCTTCAACGGCGACGACCCGATTGGCTGGATTGCTAAGGCGGAAACCTACTTCGCGGTGCAGGGAACATCGCCAGAAATGCAGGTTCAGTTAGCGCAGATTTGCATGGAGGGTATGATATGGCACAAGGCATGTGTGAATTACTTTGGCTTAAAATCATTTTAGAAGATTTGAAGATTAAGTGGGAAGAACCTATGAGGCTCTACTGCGACAATAAATCAGCAATCAGCACATAACCCGGTTCAACATGATCGGACTAAACACATCGAACTGGATAGACATTTCATCAAGGAGAAGCTTGACAGTGGCTTGATATGTACTCCATATGTGCCCACACAAGGACAACTTGCGGATATCCTCACCAAAGGATTGAGCAGCTCCACATTTGAGAGAATCGTATCCAAGCTGGGAATGGCGAACACCTACTCACTAGCTTAAGGGGGAGTGTGGGAATCCGTGTGCAATTTTTTAGGAATGCTATTTTAGGAATGTATATATTTGGTGTAAGGATCTGTAATTAGATTGTAATCAGTGTAAATCCCCTAAATCAAGGAATTACAGCTTAGAGCAGGGAGATATTTTGTTTCCTAAATTGGTGCTAGGACCTCTGTATGTAAACTACTTGATTGATTCAATGAATAATAACTTTAAACCTTATTTTTCCATAGGAAATAATCCCTAAGAAATCATCTAAGAAACTCTAAAATATTTTAAAATACAATAAATATATTATGAGATATTTTTTAGATATTCTAATAGTACAAAAGCTCTATTTGGGGCACCAATTGAGAGAAGAGATCAAGCACTAACCTTGTAACATACAACAGTATCATCAGGGTACATTGCAAATAGCTTTGTACCGAGGCGTGCATTACAAGAATCACAAAGACTCTCATCATTAATCTGCACATGCCTTGATCTTTCCGCCAATCTTGACAATCTTGCATCAATGTCTACGGCACGAGATAAATTATGCACAATCTGAAAAAGAATTTATGTTACTAACATTACTAGTCCACAATACTTGTTGAATACAGAGGAACATGACAAGAGACTTTGAACAATGAAATGCCAGATTAGAGAGCACAACGAAAAAGTTATTTCAGGAAGAATACATTCTCGGTAAAAATAGTTCTAGTTCAGATACAACTACCAACTTGAGTGGTTAAACACCAAACAAACTGGTGATACTGTAAAGACTATACTCAAAAGATCATATTGCAATGAGTCATATACTTTGTTTCCATAAGTATTCAAAAAATTGTTATGGTTGCCAAAATCTTGTGGAATGCTCTCAAAACCTTGTTTTGAGATAACTTTCATGACGAAGGATTACCCATTATTCTTGATAACCACCACTACACATCTTCACTTTGATTTATGTTTTTCTCTCTTTGAGAATTCTTGACTACTAGGAAAATGCAAGAAGCTGAGAGGAAGTGCAAGAAAGTGTGGGAGAGAAAGAGAGTGTGAGAGAGAGGAGAGAGAAATGTTCTGGAAACTGAAAACTGAATTAATTAACTAACTGAAGATACACAGCTGCTTATTTATTTATACTGCTAACAGAAATCTAACTCTGTAGAATATTCTAACAGAATATTCTGCAACATAGTAACTAACTCAACTAACTTGTTCTAGTACTTTCTAAACTAACACTTAGTACAATATCACATACTCTAATACTTTCCCCTCAAACTTAGGGTAGGTGTTGCAAAGCAAACTGATTAAACACCCTGAGTTTGTCCCTTAAAGTACAAAATCTGAGATTAGACAAGGGTTTAGTGAGTAAATCTGCTGTCTGATCTTGTGCTGGAATGTGGGAAACCACTAGGCTCTTATTGAGGACCTTCTCTAGGACAAAAAAATGTCCAATTCCATATGCTTGGTTCTTGCATGTAGAATTGGATTATGAGCAAGTAGCACTGAACAATTGGAGCTGGAACAATGACATTAAGTTCTCTTAGCAGTGACTGAATCCATATTAGCTCTGTTGCAGTTGCTGCAAGGCAGCGATACTCAGCCTCTGTGCTGGATCGAGCTACTGAGGTTTTTTTCTTTGACCACTAGGACACAAGATTAGTACCCAAGAAAATGCAAGATCCAGAAGTTGATCTCCTATCATCTGGATCTGATGCCCAGTCAGCATCACAAAATGCATGTAGAGTGAGTGAATTAGGTGACCATGCAGGTTAGAGTAGCAAACCATGAGTGATAGTACCTTTAAGATACCTTAAAATCCGTTTAACAGCCTTCCAATGGTCTTCTAGCGGCGCACTGAGAAGTTAGCAGACTTTATTGACACACAGATTTTAGGTCTAGTAATTGTTGCATATTGCAATGCACCAACTACGGACCTATATAGATGTGGATCATCAACATAATTACTTCCAAGTTTGGATAGTTTGCTACCTGTCACCATAGGAGTATTGATCCCTTTTGCATCAGTCATTTTTGCTTTTTCCAACAAATCCTTGATATACTTACTTTGACTGAGAAGTATAGATCCATTGGACAAATGCTTGACCTCTATAGAAAGAAGGAATGTTGGAATGTATGAATATTATTCCTTGAATATTTCTGTACAGAGAAGGTTACAATATATATAGGCTAAAGCTATTAATTGCTATCCTAAAAATAAAGGAGAAAAATCAGCCCTAATAAAAATAAGAATAAGAAACGTATCTGTACATATCTGATATTAATGTTAATATATTACAACACTCCCCCTCAAGCTGGTGAGTGAATATCAATCATTCCCAGCTTGCAAGTAAGACTTTGAAATCGCTCTGTGGGAAGCCCCTTGGTGAAAACATCTGCTAATTGGTGCTCGAAGGGACGTACTCTGTAGTTATAAGGCCATCATCTAATTTTTCCTTGATAAAATGGCGATCAATCTCTATATGCTTTGTCCGATCATGTTGAACCGGGTTGTGAGCAATGCTGATTGCCGACTTGTTATCACAAAGTAACCTCATAGGAGCTTCATACTTTATCCTGAGATCATCGAGTATGATTCTCATCCATAACAGTTCACAAATTCCTTGTGCCATAGCTCGAAATTCAGCCTCTGCACTTGACCTTGCAACCACATTTTGTTTTTTACTTCTCCAAGTCACCAAGTTTCCTCCTAAAAACATGCAGTAACCTGAGGTAGACCGCATTTCGACAACTGACCCGGCATAATCTGCATCTGTATAGGTTTCAATGGTCAATGTTTGTTTTTTCCGAAATAGAAGTCCTCTTCCCGGGTTTGTCTTCAAATACTAAAGAATTCTATTCACAGCTAGCATATGTCTCTCACGAGGATCATGCATGAACTGGCTAACCACACTGACAGCATAGGCTATGTCAGGTCTGGTGTGAGACAAATATTTCAGTTTTCCCACAAGTCTCTGATATTGTGTCTTATCCACCCTTGGGCTCTCCTCATTGTTTCCAATCCTATGATTTTGTTCAATAGGCGCTCCTGTGGTTTTGCAACCTAGCTTACCTGTTTCCTTCAGAAGATCCAGGGCATATTTCATTTGGGAAATAAAGATGCCTTGTTTGGAATAGGCAACCTCTATCCCAAGGAAGTACTTCAGCTTCCCCAAGTCCTTCATTTCAAACTGTGCAACTAATTTTTCTTTTAAGACCTGTTTCTCAACCTCATCATCACCAGCGATGATCATGTCATCAACATAAACCAGAAGAAGTGTAAGCTTGCCTTCTTTGGAATGTTTTATAAAGAGGGTATGATCTCCCTGGCTTTGCCTATAACCTAAGGATACCATAGTATTGGTGAACCTCCCAAACCAAGCACGAGGAGACTGCTTGAGTCCATATAAGGCCTTCCTTAACTTGCACACCATATTCCCTCCACCGGTAGGTCCATATCCTGGTGGAATGTCCATATATACTTCCTCTTCCAAATTCCCATGGAGAAAAGCATTTTTAACATCAAATTGATGCAAGTCCCATCCAAAGTGTGCTGCCAAGGAGAAAATGATCCTGACTGTGTTCATCTTTGCTACTGGGGCAAATGTTTCCTCATAATCAATCCCATATGTCTGAGTATACCCTTTTGCAACCAGCCTTGCTTTGTACTTGTCTAGAGTACCATCAGACCGATATTTCACTGTGTAAATCCATCTGCACCCAACTATCCTTTTGTCCTTCGGCTTCTCAACAATTTCCTATGTCTCATTCTTGTTTAAAGCACTCATTTCTTCATGCATGGCTTGAACCCAATTCTTATCCATTAATGCTTCTTGTACTGAAGTAGGGACTCTGGTAGAATCTATTGTTGAAATAAAACTCCGATGCTGTACTGATAGGTTTTTAGTGGACACATACTGAGATATGGGGTATTTTGCACAAGTTCTTCTGGCTTTTCTTAAGACTATTGGCAAGTCATCAGGGTTAGGTTCACAAATATCATGTAAAGAATTATTCAAAGGCTCAGAATCAGGAATGCTTACCTCTGGTTCGGGCGACTGAAGCTGCTGTTGGACCAGGTTGGGTTTTTTCCGATAATACACCTGCTTGTATCGATCTTTAGGTGTCTCGAAGTACCGAAGATGATGCCACATCCTTTATCGAGGAGGGATAGATGACTCAAGTAGATTCAACCGAAGAGGAACAAAAGATGACTCAAGAGACTCAGCTTCTTGACCACTCTCCCCCTGAAGCTGAGGACGAAGGTGAAAAGACTCGGACTCATGAAAAGTGACATACATGGAGACATAGACACGACGACTTTGAGGATGATAACATTTGTACCCCTTTTTGTCTAGTGCATACCCTATGAAGATACATTTGATAACCCTAGGATCCAACTTACCACGATATTGACTATGGATATGAACAAAGGCAACATAACCAAAGACACGACACAGGAGATTCTTCATGGTAGGAACGGAAGGGAAGAAGGAAGTCATGACTTGCACAGGACTAAGACCATCCAAGACACGGGAGAGGCAATCTGTTTATCAAGTATGCGGCAGTTAAGACAGCTTCCCCCAATAAGACTTAGGGACGAGACATTTGGAATAAAAGAGCTCTTGCAATTTCTAGGAGATGACGGTTCTTTCTTTTCTCGCAACCCCATTTTGTTGGGAGTATCAACACAAGTTAACCCATGTAACACACCAAGTTCTTTAAGGAATTTTGTGAAATGTTGATTCACATATTCCTTGCCATTATCAGATCGTAACCGTTTTATAGATTTTCCAAACTGGGTTTGAACCATGCGATAGAAATTCAAGAATATTTGAAATACTTCAGATTTATCCTTCATAAGAAATATCCATGTGACCCTAGTGCAGTCATCAATAAATGAAACAAACCATTTTGCACCAGATATATTAGAATTAGAGGAAGGTCCCCATACATCAGAATGAATAAGATCAAAAGGTTCAATACTTTTATTATTATTTGGAGTAAAAGTTGTGCGATGGTGTTTCGCAAACTGACAAACATCACAAAGAAAAGACTCAACAGACTCATTGGTAAACAATTGCGGAAATAAAGACCTAAGAAGACTGAAAGGAGGATGACCAAGGCGTTTGTGGTGAAGCCATATCTGAGATGCAGCAGAAGCGGAACTTGTCGCATGATTGGATGTGGACATCATCGGACTAGTACGACCATGAGGCCGATGTAGAATATATAACCCTCCCTGTTCCTTAGCAACCCCAATCGTCCTCCCCGTGATAAGATCCTGAAACACGCAATGAGAGGAAAGAAGGTCACCTTTGTACGTTTAAATCTGTGGTAAGCTTATGAATAGAAATAAGGTTATTAGACAAATGAGGGACATGAAGCACATTATGTAAAGGAAGGGAAGGGTGAAGTGAAATAGTACCACATCCTAAAACAGGGACATGGGATCCACTAGCAACCGTGATGTGATGCTTACCAGATAATTTAGAGTAAGTGAAAAATATGAGGGATGAGGGTCATATGATCAAGTAGCACCAGAGTCAATAATCCAGAGATCCTCGATACGAGTACTAGAAACATTAAAGGAAAAAGAGCTTAAATTCTTACCAGTCATGGTTAGAGAACAAGTGCCAGAAGGCTTACTCATAGAGTCCAAGAGAGTGTGCAAACGATCCAACTCGGCTTTACTAAGCGCCGGAATGGCCTCCCCAGATGGTGGTGCAGAGACCTCTTTACCCTCAATAACCAAGTCGGACACTGTCTGATTAACTTGCCTTTGTTGACTGCCTTTAAAACCCCCAGAGCGACCAAGAACCTTATCTCTGCCATGGAGTTTAAAACAAGTGTCCTTAGTGTGACCAGACTTCTTGCAAAAAGGACACCAGCGCTCGTCACGTTTGGCAGACGACTTCCAAGAAGATGAGCCAGGCCTTTCAGATGATAACCCACCAATAGGACCTTTGCCAGTGGCCAAAGCAGAACCATCACCGGAATTACCATTATTCAACATGACCGCCCGACGACTCTCTTCCCCCCTAACTGTGTAGAACACCTCGGAGAGAGAAGGAAGCTTGTCCTTACCTAAAATCTGAACCCGAATAGGATCATACTCAGAATTCAACCCAGAGAGAAACTTAAAGACCCGTCCACGCTCAATAAACTTGGTTAAAGTAGCAGAATCCTCAGTGCATTTCATCTTGAGATCCTGGTTTTGATCCAGCTCAATCCATAAACCATTCAGAGTACCATAATAATCAGTGACAGAAAGAGATCCTTGCTTGGTATTAAAAATGGTGTTTTCTAAATCATAACACGCAGCAATATCTTGTTTCATAGAATAGGTTTAACTCAAACTATCCCAAATTTCACGTGCAGAAGTAAAAAACATACAATTCTTACTGATATCAGGTGTCATAGAGTTCCATAGTCAAGTCATAATCAAAGAATCTTCATCATCCCAAATGCCAAACTGTGGGTCATCAGCCTTCGGAGGGTCCCCGACAATGTGCGACAACTTCCGACGACCCATGAGAATGGTACAAATAACCTGGGCCCATTGGAGATAATTCTTACCATTGAGGTGATAAGTAGAGTGTAACACTGGAAGATCATGGGGATTCAGGGCTGCAACGGCCACCAGAGGCGTTGGAACGACAGCCGGAGGCGGCGTATTGATGGTGGAGGACTGGGTGTCTACTGTAGACATGCCGGTTGGACCCGAAAATGGTCAAAAAGTAACGGGGAGGAGCCGACGAGCAGAACGGCGGTGGTCGCGCGGTGAACGGCGGTCTGGAGGGCGGCGCGTGGCTCCCACGCGCGTACAGTGCAGCGGCGAGGTGGCGGCGCGTGGCTGATCGGTTTGGGATGGGCCTTTCGGTGGTGGCCGGAAACAAGCCGACAAGCAGTCCGGCGGTGGTGGTGAGGCAAAAAAAGGCGGCGACAGGTGGCTGGTGGTGGTTTTACGGCAGCAATAAGGCTGCAAAGGAAGGAGGAGACAGCAGTAAGGCTGCTCAAAACGAAGAAAAAACAAAGGCAAGCCCTAGGAACGACCTAGGCTGCTGATACCATATAGAAAGAAAGAATGTTGGAATGTATGAATATTATTCCTTGAATATTTCTGTACAGAGAAGGTTACAATATATATAGGCTAAAGCTATTAATTGCTATCCTAAAAATAAGGGAGAAAAATCAGCCCTAATAAAAACAAGAATAAGAAACGTATCTGTACATATCTGATATTAATGTTAATATATTACAACAACCTCAATTCCAAGGAAATAATCAAGCTTCCCCAGTTGCTTGAGTGCAAATTCCTCATTCAGTTTAGTTATCAGCTGCTGCACCAAAGTGGATGAGCTTCCAGTCACAATGATATCATCAACATACACCAAGACATAAGTAGTATGTTGTGCACCAGTCTGGATCAAAAGTGAAGGATCACAGCGACTAGATCGAAAGCCAAAACTGACCAAAGATGCTGCCAACCTTTCAAACTGTTGGAATATTGGAAATTAGCAATAGGAGTTGATGAAGATTCATGTATAGTCAGGTTCATGTATAGTGCCATAGGAAATAGCCACACTCATTATTTCTATCTTGTAAATAGTAGATGTATTTAATCTCCTGATACCTATAAATAAGATGCATCCTAAGTGTTTAACACTTAAGCACATTCAGTAAATAATCGTTTCTTCCTCTAAATTCAAGTTGGTATCAGAGCGAGTTTCAACCCTGCTCTAGTCCGCTATCCCAACCTCGGCCGGGCATCCTATTGGCCAACCCAGCCTCCGCTGCGCATCCTACCGGCATCTTTTCCGGTCACTGCCATACTTCCAGCACAGGTTCAACCACCTCCGTTGGAGACACAGCCATCATATTCAGGATCAGCGTCCACCGATCTGTCCAACCGTCGAAGTCACGCCGTCATCGGAGCTGCCACGCGCTGCCACCGTCCGTCAGCACTGTTCACCAACGCCGGCGCTTGAGGGCGCGTCCGGCGACTTTTCTGGCCGCCGTTCACCTCGTCCGGATCGTCTTGTCATTTTCGGTCCATCCCTGTCCTCAGTTTTCACATTGGAGCAACTTCATACCACAGATCCCTTCTTATGGTGATTCGAGTCCTCTCTGTTGCTGCCCGGTGATGAGTTCCTCCTCCTCTGATCAGAAGGAGCAATTTACCCTTTCCAACCTTTCTATTCCATCCATCACAAGTAAAAAATTGACAAATTCTGCCACCTATAAGTCATGGTCATCTTCTGTGAAAATTTGATTTGCTGGATGATGAAAACTGGATATTCACTGTTATTATTTCAAGAATTGGGGCAGATTACCCCAAGAAATGTATACAAGTACAAGAAAACTCAGGACACTCTCAGCTAAAACAGATTCGAGGTCTGTGTAACCTCCCTCTCAGCCAATGTGGTGGCCTACCTTTTCCCAATATGAAAACTGACTCTCCCTCATACAGTTTCTCTTATTTATATCCCTTTCCCAACAACTAACCGACTACCACTAACTTCTAACTAACTAACTAACCAAAAGTTAGTTAGGCCTCCTTGGCTTTGGGCTTATGTCTTCGACATAAACTCTATTTACAGCAGGCCCAATGCCATCAATACCCCCCCCCAAAGCTTTCACCTTGTCCTCAAGGTGAAAAGAAGGAAAATGAAGCTTCAAAGAGGACACAGACTCCCAGGAATTATCACATGGAGGAGCCCCCTGCCATTGGATGAGGAGCTCTACTGCACCCACTGCATTATATCTCGAGCAAGAGCTTCGCTGGTTGTGTTTCCAAAACCCAATCTGCGCAGATAATTCTGGAGGTAGAGGACGGGACCGTTGGTCCTTAGGAATTGCTGCCTTCAATCCGCTCACATGAAAACTGGATGGATTTTGCTATAAGGAGGAAGCGTAATTTGTAAGCCACCGCCCCCACCCTGTCCAACACCGAAATGGCCCATAATAGCGAGGACTCAGTTTTTCATTTCGTCTCTTAGCTATGGTTTTCAACCTATAAGGTTGAGCTTTTAAATAAACCCAATCTCCTATATTGAAAACCACATCTCTGCGTTTCTTGTCTGCCAACACCTTCATTTGCTGTTGAGCCTTATCCAAATTGCTCCTTAACTCCTCCAATAGGATGTCTCTGTCCAAATGCAACTGTGAGACAGCCTCCACCTTCGAAGGAAAAGCCGTCCCTTTAAACAACACAAGTGGGTCACAGCCATAAAGAGCTCTGAAAGGTGTCATCCTAATGGATCGATTGTAATTGGTGTTAAACCAATATTCAGCCCAACTTAACCACTGAGACCAAGAACTCGGTTTCTCCTCGGCAAAGCACCTCAAATAAGTCTCCAGACATCTATTAGCAACCTCTATTTGCCCATCTGTTTGAGGATGGTATGCAGTACTGAATTTGAGCCTTGTACCTGCTGATTTGAAGAGAGCAAACCAGAATTTACTCAAAAATAGTTGGTCTCTGTCAGAAATAATAGATGTGGGAAACCTATGCAGCCTTACTACCTCATTAACGAATATTTGAGCTACTTCTTGTGCTGTGAAAGGGTGGGAAAGGGCCATGAAGTGGGCAAACTTGGTGAAACGATCCACCACCACCATAATAGTGTCTTTGCCTTTGGATCTTGGCAAACCATTAATAAAATCCATAGTGACTTCACTCCAAACCTGAGTTGGAGTAGGTAAGGGCTGTAATAATCCTGCTGGTGATAGAGTCTGGGCCTTATTCCTCTGACATACATCACAACCAACGATAAGATCCACAATATCCTTTTTCATGCCCTCCCAGAAAAAATTTCCAGCCAACCTTTTATATGTTCTCAAGAATTCCAAATGTCCTCCAAAAGAAGATGCATGGAAATCATGAAGTAAATCAGGAATCCTAGGAGAAGAACGAGGAAGGACCAATCTCCCTTTATAAAAAAGTTGGCCATTATGCAAAGAATAAGCAGGCCAAGCTTGAGGTTGACCAACCAACTCCTGTCCAATCTTCCTCAGCTTGGGATCTTGCTGAATCTCCTCACATAATGTCCCCCAATCCTCTTGAACACCTATAGAAACAGCCGCATACATCATTTGACGAGATAAAGCATCAGCAGCAACATTGTCTTTCCCTAGTCTATATTGGATATCAAAATCAAACCCTATAAGCTTGGAAGTCCATCTAAACTGCTCCTCTCCCAAAATCCGCTGATCAGTCAAAAATGTCAAGGATCTTTGGTCAGTTCTAATGATAAAATGTCTTCCAAGGAGGTAATGACGCCATTTCTGCATAGCAAAAACAATTGCCATCAATTCCCTCTCATATACAGACCTCTTTTGCTCCCTTTCAGTTAATGCTTGACTGAGGAAAGCTACTGGTCTTTCTTGTTGCAACAATACAGCCCCTATGCCCCTGCTTGAAGCATCGGTTTCTACCACAAATTCCTTGCTGAAATCTGGAACAGCCAGAACAGGTAAAGTTGTCATAGCCTCTCGCAATATTTCAAAAGCTTTTTGAGCCTCTATGGACCACTGAAAACTGTCTTTCTTTAGTAACTCAGTCAAAGGTTTGGCTATTTTGCCATAATTTTGGACAATGCCAGTTAACCCCAAAAAACCCCTTAAACCTTTAACATCTTTAGGTATGGGCCACTGCACCATGGTTGGAATCTTCTTGGGATCAGCTGCAACCCCCTCAGCTGACACTATATGCCCCAAATATTCCACAAATTGGCCCCCAAAACAACATTTCTTCTTGTTCACCACCAACTTATTGAATAACAGGAGCTAGAAAACCTCTCTCAAATGGCTCAAATGAGTTGCTTCAACTTTACTATAGATCAAAATATCATAAAAAAACCAAAGCAAACTTCCTCAAGCAAGGTCTCAATACTTCATTCATTAACCCTTGGAAAGTAGAAGGGGCATTAGTGAGACCAAATGGCATTACTATATACTCATAATGCCCTTCATGAGTCTTAAATGTTGTTTTCTCAATATCCTCTTCCCTCATGCAAATTTGATGATATCCAGATTTCAAATCCAATTTAGAAAAAATTGTAGCTCCAATTCATCTATAATTGGAATAGGAAATTTATCCGGTATTGTCACCTTATTCAAAGCTCGATAATCCACACAAAATATCCAACTGCCATCTTTCTTTTTCACTAAAATCATAGGGCTAGCATAAGGGCTAGTGCTTGGCCTAATCATACCAGTCTCTAACATTTCCTTAACAAATTTCTCAATCTCTGATTTTTGATAGTGGGGATACCTGTAAGGACGAATATTAGGTATATTGGCTCCTGTTTTCAGAAGAATGGCATGGTCACATCTCCTTGAAGGTGGCAGCCCTGTTGGTTGTTGAAAAAGCTCTTGAAATTCCTGAATTAAATCTTGAATCTGTTCAGAAACCTCATTACTGATGGCTTGCTGCCCTTGTGGTTGCTCCTTTGAAAATCTTCTGACATCCACCAAGAATCCCACATCTTCATCCCTGAATGATTTCACTAGTGACTTTAGTGAAGCAGCAGCCTTGCACAATGAAGGTTCTCCTTTTATTATATGTATCCTTCCTTCCTGCTTGATCTTCAATGACAATTCTCTGAAGTTGGCAGTAATGTTGCCCAAACTAGCCAACCAATCCAACTCCAAAACAATCTCAGGCCCCTTCAACCCAAACACATAAAAATCATGCTGCACTTCTAAATTCTGTAACTGCACCTTTATGTTTTTACAACACTCTTCACTTTTCACCTTATATCCATCTCCCACTTCCACCATAAAAGAGGGGGTGGATGTGATCTTCAAACCCACCTTCCCCACTAAATTATGAGGAATGAAACTGTGGGAAGCTCCACAATCAATTAATACTATTACTTCAACCCCCTGCACCCTCCCTTTTAATTTGAAAGACCTCCCTCCTGTCAACCCCATCAAACTATTATATCCCAACACAATTCCTCTATCCTCCCATCTATCCTCCTCTTCTACTGCAATTTCAGCCCCCGAACTTTCCTCCTCATTTTCATCCTCCACCAATAACAGTCGCAGCTGTTTATTTTTACATACATGGCCAATTGAATATTTCTCATCACATCGAAAGCATAATTCTTTCTTCATCCTGTCATAATACTCAGCATCAAGCAATTCTCTAAAATTCCTCCCTCTCCTACTGACATTTGCTGATTCTTGTGTTTTGGGCAGGGGTTTATCATTTGCCCCTATTGAAGAAGACCCCACCATGCTTCCAGAATTTGCCCCCTTCCAACCAGAATTGTTGCTTGTGCTAGACCCCTTCCAGCCTCCACTATTATATGACACAATAGTGTTTTGAGTCCCTGTCCTGTTGTTGATCATTGTTCTAGCATTAGAAACACCCTTTCACCCTCTTTCCATCAGCTCCTTAATGATTTCTTCATTTTTTTCATCAATAAGCTGAGCCAACTCCATCATATCTCTCAAAGAATTCACCTTATGCACTCTCAGTTCCCTCCTTATTCCTTCCCTCAATCCATTCAAGAAAATGCTTCGCAAGAATTGATGGTTTGAAATTCTCAAAGACCCAGCATAAATTTCAAACTGTTTTCGGTACCCCCTAACTGACCCATTCCATTGCTTCAATGCCATTAACAACTCATACGGATTCTGGGCAGCAGAAGGATGAAACCTTCGAATAATAGCTTCTCTGAAACAGGGCCAAGAAACCTCCCCATCCCCTCCTTCCCACCAATGAAACCACGAGAGTGCTTGCCCTTCCAATGCCATAGAAGCCACCTTAAGCTTTTCTCCCTCAGGAACCCCTCTAATTTCAAAGAATCTTTCTAGTTTATGCACCCAATTACAAGCATCTTCCTCTATTTCTTCCCCTTCGAACATGGGAAGCTCTATCTTGCGCCACCGTTCCTCACCCCCACGGATTCGCCCGTCTCCGAGATTGTTCTCACCTTCGGAATCGCAGTGGGTCTCCACCCTATGTCCTCCATTCCCCTGAATCCCTGAATCCAGCTTGCGCAAGATTTCTTGGATGTTGCTCTCCATGGAACTCATATGAACATCACTCATTTGCCTCCATTCCGCAAAATCCTCACACTTGCGCTCCAAAACTTTAGTTCTTGACTCCATTCTCGTGCTCACCATGCGCGATTTGCCCCCCAAGAACGAACGAGCTTTGATACCAGTTGATGAAAACTGGATATTCACTGTTATTATTTCAAGAATTGGGGCAGATTACCCCAAGAAATGTATACAAGTACAAGAAAACTCAAGACACTCTCAGCTAATACAGATTCGAGGTCTATGTAACCTCCCTCTCAGCCAATGTGGCTGACCTACCTTTTCCCAATATGAAAACTGACTCTCCCTCATACAGTTTCTCTTATTTATATCCCTTTCCCAACAACTAACCGACTACCACTAACTTCTAACTAACTAACTAACCAAAAGTTAGTTAGGCCTCCTTGGCTTTGGGCTTATGTCTTCTGACATAAACTCTATTTACAGCAGGCCCAATGCCATCACTGGACAGGGCAAGTTAGAACACCTTTCAACTGCACTAGAGGATGTTCCAATAGAGAAGTCAGCCAAATGGAAACAAATGGACTCATAATTGCTCAGTGTTCTTCTTCTTTCCTTTGATCCATCAATAGTGGACCTCTTCCAGCCCTTTGAAACTTGTTATGAAATATGGCAAGAAGCTTCTAATTGTTATGCAAATGATATCCAGCGTCTTTATTCTATTGTTTCTGACATGACAACATTGCGACAACAATTTACCAAAATGGAAACCTTTCTTGGCAAAGCTCGTTCTTTGATGCAGGAATTCTCTGCAATGATGCCCTATGCTAAAAATCGGACTGAGCACAAGAAACAACAAGAAACATTCTTTATGGTTTTGACTTTATCATCTCTTCCATTTGATCTGGAGAATGTCTGACAACAAATTCTGACAAGTGCTGATACTCCTACATTATCCCAGACCTTTCACAGATTACTGAATATTTCTGATACGGCATCTCTTCCTGTTTCTGCCTCCCCAACTATTCCATCAAAATCCTCAGCCCTTGTTTCTCATACTGATAATTTTGGTGGTCGCGGCCGCAGTCGTGGAAGGGGACGTGGTGGTAACAGGCCTAAAAGTACTTTTTGCAATAAGCTGGGACACTTGGAAGAACGCAGTTGGACAAAACATGGTAATCCTGCTGCTGCCAACTTCGCTCAAATTGAATCAGTTTCAACGCATCCACCAGTGACTTCTACTCCAGCAGACTATGAGGCCTTCCTTCGCTTTAAGGCCAGCTCACAGCCTTCAACATCTACCACAGTGGTTGAACAAACTGGTAATCCTGTTGCTTGTATCTCTCAATCATCTCTTGGACCCTAGGTAATTGATTCTGGTGCTTCTGATCATCTCTGTGGTAATAAAGAACTCCTTACTTCTATGTCCTTTTACAATTCCTTACCTTCTGGCACACTTGCAAATGGGACCAAAACTCCTATCCTTAGCATTGGTCAAGCCCAACTATGTCCTCTCTTACCCTTAACTTCTGTTCGTTATGCCCCTGGTTGCCCTTTTAATTTGATATTTGTCAGCAAATTAATTCGATCACTTGAGCGTTCAATTACCTTCACTAAAAATTCTGTTCTTGTGCAGGATCCGAATACGGGGAAGACAATTGGAGTAGGTCGTGAGTTTAAAGGACTATATCATCTTGACACGACAAATTCCCCAGTAGCATGCACCATAACAAAATCTTCAGTTGTCATTCATAGTCGTCTTGGACATCCTAGTCTTTCCAAACTTCAGAAGATGATGCCACATATTTCTAGTTTAAAGTCTTTAGAGTGGGAATCTTGTCAAAAAAGAAAACATATTCGTACCTCTTTTTCTTGTAGTCTCAATAAAAGATGTGAGCATCCTTTTTCTCTTATCCATTCAGATGTTTAGGGACCAAGTCGTGTCAGTTCTTGTCTTGGATTCCAGTATTTTGTTATGTTTATTGATGATTCTCGCGTTGTACTTGGGTTTTTTTAATCAAGAATCGTTCTGAGTTGTTTTCCATATTTCAAAAATTGTGCTGAAATTAAAAATCAATTTGGTCAAACCATTCAAGTTTTACACAGTGACAATGCACGTGAATTTTTGTCTGATCAATTTCAAGATTTCATGGCAAAACAAGGTATTTTACATCAAACAACCTATCCTCAAACTCCACAACAGAACGGAGTGGCTGAAGGTAAAAATCGTCATTTGATTGAAACAGCCAGGACTTTACTCATTCATATGAATGTTCCTCTAAGGTTTTGGGGGGATGCTGTTCTTACAGCTTGTTATTTAATTAATCGCATGCCCTCCATTGTTTTGGATAACAAAATTCTTCACTCTTTATTGTTTCCTAATACTCCAGTCTATAATATTCCTCCACGAATCTTTGGTTGTATCTGTTTTGCTCACAATCTTACTTCTAGAAAAGACAAACTCACTGCTAAAGCTTTCAAGTGTCTTTTTCTTGGTTATTCTCCTCTTCAGAAAGGGTGCCGTTGTTATTCTCCTGATCTAAGACGTTATCTAGTGCCTGCTGATATCACCTTTTTTGAACAACAACCATTTTTTACTTCATCTACAGAACTTTCTGAAGTAAAGACCATACTTCCTGTCCCTGTTTTTGACCCTTCTGTTATCCTATCACCTAGCACTGAGAGTTCATCAAGTCCTAGTCCCTCTCATGGTCCTCCACGATCCCCTATTGTTTATCGTCCTCGTCCTCGTCCATCGACTAGTACCATGCCTACTGTGGAAGATGTGCCTGACAGCTCACCACCTTCACCAATTACTTCTCCTTCTTTGGATCCTACATCAGAGAGTCCTTCTATTACTCTTCGAAAAGGTACACGGTCTACCTGTAATCCTCATCCTCTTTATGCTTTCCTGAGTTATGATCGTCTTTCTACTTCATATTATATTTTTGTTTCAAATTTGTCCTCTATTTCCATTCCCAAAACCACAGGAGAAGCACTATCTCATCTCGGTTGGAAACAAGCTATGATTGATGAGATATTAGCCCTACATTCTAATGCGACGTGGGAACTGGTTTCTCGGCCTCCTAGTAAGTCAGTTGTTGGCTGTAGGTGGGTATTTACAGTGAAGGTTGGTCCTGATGGCTTTATCGATTGGTTGAAAGCTCGTTTGGTAGCTAAAAGCTACACCCAAATCTATGGCCTTGACTATAGTGACACCTTTTCTCCAAATGCCAAAATTGCTTCTATTCGTGTACTTCTTGCCTTGGCTGCCATTTGTCACTGGCCTCTTTATCAGCTTGATATAAAGAATGCTTTTCTTCATGGTGATTTGCAAGAGGAGGTCTACATGGAGCAACCACCTGGGTTTGTTGCTCAGGGGGAGTATGGGCTAGTCTATAAACTCCGCAAATCTCTATATGGACTAAAGCAATCACCCCGCGCTTGGTTTGGCCGTTTCAGTACTGTTGTACAAACTTTTGGCTTGATCAGAAGCGAAGCTGACCACTCTATTTTTTACCGATGTCAGTCTCATGATAAATGCATACATCTTGTTGTCTATGTGGATGATATTGTTATTACTGGTAATGATTGTGTTGGTATTGAACAGTTGAAACAATATCTATTCAAGCATTTTCAGACTAAGGATCTTGGTAAACTCCAATATTTTCTAGGTATAGAAGTTGCACAGTCTAGACATGGTATTTCTATTTCCCAGAGGAAATATGCCTTGGATATTCTTAAAGAGGCTGGTATGACAGGGTGTAAGCCTATTGATACTCCCATGGATCCCAATGTCAAACTTCTTCCAGGACAGGGGGAGCCATTATCTGATCTTGGACGATATCGGAGAATGATTGGAAAATTGAACTACCTCACAATAACCAGGCCAGATATTTCTTTTGCAGTAGCTGTGTTGAGTCAATTCCTTGACTCTCCATGTGACTCACATTGAGATGCTGCTGTTCGGGTACTTAGATATATTAAAGGAGCTCCCGGAAGAGGATTGCTCTATGAGGATAAGGGTCATATGGAGATATGTGGTTATGCGGATGCGGATTGGGCAGGTTCTCCCTCTGACAGGCGTTCTACCTCAGGATACTGTATTCTTTTTGGAGGTAATCTTATATCACGGAAAAGTAAGAAGCAAACTGTTGTTGCCAGATCAAGTGTTGAAGCTGAATATCGAGCAATGGCAATGGCAACATGTGATCTTATATGGTTGAAACAGTTACTGAAGGAATGAGGACTCTTTAAAGAGCAATCAATGAAACTTGTGTGTGATAACCAAGCAGCTTTGCATTAGCCTCAAACCTAGTATTCTATGAAAGAACAAAATACATTGAGATTGATTGTCACTTTATGAGAGAGAAAGTTCAACTCGGGGAAATTGCTACTGCTTTCGTCAACACCAATGAGCAACTGGCCAATGTCTTCACCAAATCTCTTTGAGGTCCTAGAGTTAACTATATATGTAACAAGCTTGGGGCATAAGACATATATGCACCAGCTTGAAGGGGAGTGTTGGAATATTGGAAATTAGCAATAGGAGTTAATGAAGATTCAAGTATAGTCAGGTTCATGTATAGTGCCATAGGAAATAGCCACGCTCATTATTTCTGTCTTGTAAATAGTAGATGTATTTAATCTCCTAATACCTATAAATAAGATGCATGCTAAGTGTTCAACATTTAAGCACATTCAGTAAATAATCTTTTCTTCCTCTAAATTCAAGTCAAACCAAGTCCAAGGAGCCTGCTTTAACCCATAAAGTGCCTTGTTCAATAAACCAGACTCTTATTCGTGTCTTCAAAGCCTGGAGGTTGCTGCATATATACTTCCTCTTGTAAATAGCCATTAAGGAAGGCATTATTTACATCCAACTGTTGCAATGTTCATTTTGAGTAAGAGCTAGTGTAAGTAAAACTCTGACTGTTACTAGTTTGACAACAGGTGAAAAAGTCTTTGTGTAGTCAAATTCGGGCTGTTAATGAAACCATTTGGCCACTAACTTGGCCTTGTACTTCTTAATAGAACCATCTGGGTTTTCCTTAACTCGAAACACACATTTGCATCCAAGTGTCCAAGTATTATTCTTAATCAGTGCATCATATTCTACTGTCATAGCTTCATACCATTTGGGACTACTCAAGGCCTTTAGGACAAAACTTGGTTCAAGATGAGTAAGAAGAAGAGTAGGTGTAATTCTGGATTTAAAAATACCCGACTTAGAACAAGTTTGCATAGGATGAGTAGATGCTGAAATTGGTTGAGAATTAGAGGAAAACTTTGGTTGAAAATCAGAACACGAAGTGTTGGAAGAAGAAGTACTAGCAGGTTCTGTCTCACTAGGACTAGAGAATTCAACAATCCCTAGATGTCCTTTTAATTTACTGTCCATTAGTCGTTCGACACGCTCTTTAGATTGTCGCATTAGTTTCACTAAAGACTTGTCATTTTGCAAGACTGGAGTCCGGGAGATGTGAGTCTAATGGCCTTTACCAGCTCTCTGCCACCTCTCGTGTGTGCTCTTTTACAGATTCCCCTATCACCATCCATGCTCAGTTGGGTCATCCTAGCCTTGCCAAACTACAGCAAATAGTGCCAAACTTTTCTAAGTTATCTAGTTTAACTTGTGAGTCGTGTCAACTTGGGAAACACACTCGTAGTCCGTTTCCCGATAGAGTGTGTTGTCCAGCTGCGTCTCCTTTTGCTTTAGTGCATTATGATATTTGGGGTCCTAGTCGTGTTGAGTCTACTTTTGGGTCCAAATACTTTGTTACTTTCATTGATGACTATTCTTGATATACTTGGTTATTTTTAATGAAAAAAAGATCAGAATTGTTTTCAATTTTTCAGACCTTTTATCATGAAATAAAAACTCTGTTTGGTGTTCCAATTCGTATTTTGCGTAGTGACAATGCCCGTGAATTTTTATCTCAAAATTTTCAAACTTTTATGGCATCTAACAGCATTCTTCACCAAACATCTTGTGCCTCCATTCTCTTCTGCCTCATGTCTTCGGGTCAACATGTTTTGTCCATAATGTCACTCTAGGTCTTGACAAACTGTCTGCTCGCTACATCAAATGTGTTTTTCTCGGATACCATCGGTCTCATAAGGGATATCGGTGTTTTTCATCCACTCTTAAGCGTTATCTAGTCTCTGCTGATGTCACATTCTTTGAGTCTGTTCCTTTCTTTGAGTCTCCTGACCTGCCACTTACACCCATTACTGAGGTCCTCCCTATTTTTCCTCCTCTTGTCCCAGTTGACCTTGCTCCACCACCACCTTCCCCTGTTGGTGCCCCAGTCCCTACTACTCACCCCATCCAGGTCTATCATCGTCGGCCGCAGCCACCACCACTGCCACCACCACCATCAGAGGTTGTAGAGGTTACTGAGGCCCCTATGGACTCTCCTCCAGCACCAACTCCTTTACCAGCTCCGGCACTGCCTCTCGCGCCAGACCTTCCCATTGCTCTTCAAAAAGGTATACGATCTACTCGTAGCCCTTCTCCTCACTATGTTACTCTAAGTTACCATCGCCTCTCTTCATTGCATTATGCTTGTCTTTCCACCTTGTCTTTTGTGTCTATTCTTAAATCTCTAGGTGAATGCAAAGTCTACATGGAGCAACCTCCAGGGTTTGTTGTTCAGGGGGAGTCTTTTGGCCTCGTTTGTCGTCTACACAAGTCCTTGTATGATCTCAAACAATCTCCTCGGGCTTGGTTTGGTCGATTCACTACTGTTATTCAACAGTTTGGTATGACTCGCAGTGAAGCTGACCACTTTGTCTTCTATCGCCATACAATCTGAGGCTGTATCTATTTGATTGTGTATGTGGACGACATTGTCATCACAGGCAGCAATCACCAAGGTATAACTCAGATAAAACAGCACCTCTGTCATCACTTCCAGACCAAAGATCTTGGCAAACTTTGTTATTTCTTGGGAATTGAAGTGGCACAATCCAAGGATGGCATAGTTATCTCACAAAGCAAGTACGCTATTGACATTCTTGAGGAAACACGACTATTGAATGCAAAGCCAGTTGACACCCCTATGGATCCCAATGTTAGACTTTTACTAGATCAGGGGGTGCCACTTTCAGACCTAGGAAGATATAGACGATTGGTTGAAAAACTTAACTGTCTTATTGTTACCCGTCCAGATATCTCCTTTGCGGTGAGTGTAGTAAGCCAATTTCTAAACTCACCTTGTGAAGGACATTGAGATGCAGTGATTCGTATTCTCAGATATAGTAAAGGAGCTCTAGGAAAAGGCTTTACTTATGAAGACAAAGGACACACTCAGATTGTTGGATACTCAGATGCTGATTGGGCAGGTTCTCCTACTGATAGGAGATCCACTTCTAGTTATTGTGTATCCATTAAGGGCAATCTGATATCCTGGAAGAGTAAGAAACAAAATGTGGTTGCAAGATCAAGTGCCGAAGCAGAATATCGAGCTATGAGCCTATGACCTCAGCTACTTGCGAGCTCATTTGGTTAAAACAGCTTCTTAAAGAGCTTCAGTTTGGAAACGTTATGCAAATGACTCTTATTTGTGATAACCAAGTTGCATTGCATATCGCTTCCAATCCAGTGTTTCATGAGAAGACCAAATACATTGAGATAGACTGTCACTTTATTAGAGAAAAGATCTTGTCTGGAGACATCACCACTAGATTTGTCAATTCAAATGATCAATTGGCAGCTGTTTTCACTAAGTCTTCGAGAGGTCCTCGAGTAAACTATATTCGTAACAAACTTGGTGCATATGACTTATATGTTCCAACTTGAGGAGTAGTGTTGAAAAGATGTAAATATATTTTGTATTTATGTAGTTTCCATGTATAGGCTAATCAAATCATAACAGTAATCTTTGTATTTATTTGTATTTATTGTCATAGTTCTATATAATCAACTCTCCGTCGTGTAGTTGAGACACGTGATTTCAATGCTTCTGTTTTCTCTCTTTTAACATGCCTAATTGGATCATTGAAAGAATTATTGCATGAATTGGCCTTAATTTGTCTATTTGGCAGTGTTCAGTATTTTGGCTATAATCTAAGTTTCAAATATCTGATTGGTGTGATTATGGTCTTGTAGGAAAGCTAAGACAAATTTCTACAAGTTTCATGCAGACCTCAGGAGCTGAATCACACGTTTAGATAATTTAAATTGAAGTTGAAGCAAGAACCAGAATGCTGATCCTGACAGCTTGACCTCTGCACACTCATCAGCCCATATCTTGAGTTATAGGAGTTCAATGGACGTCAAACCAATCCCAAATGAAAGCTTAGACACAAAGCTACAACTCTTATACAGACTCCTAAGCTAAACTACATCGTTTTGGGCATGCAATTGAAGCTGGAAAGCAGAGGCGGGTTGGTCACGAGTTGCCACTTAATTGAGCGTAACTTGAGTTTTAGGCCTCTAAATGACATGGGACTTGGGCCCAATGATTCCTAATTGACCCAGCTTTGTTCCCATTAGGATTTTGATCATGTAAAGCCAAATTAGGAGGTAGTTTAAGGGGGTTAGAGCTGAAGTCCGAGAATAAAGAATCAGATGATGGAATTCTCTTATTTGTATACAATATGAGGGTACAATATATATACAAGAGAATGAAGACATCATCCGTGATTTCAGGGCCCGAATTTGGTACCTTAAATCAGGGTAGAATCTAATTATACAAAGCTAGTTAAGGAAAGAAGTTGACCTAGCTAATTAAGGAAAAAACAAAGATCCTAATAAAAGAATCTGTTATGGAAAAACTTAAATTAGAATCAATTACAATAATTACAGAATGGACATGATTCCTTAACTAGAATCGTCCATAATCTTCACACGCCCTCAAGCTGGGAGTAGATGTTGGTCATTCCCAGCTTGAAACTCAAGTTGTCAAATGTGATAGTTGGTAAAGCTTTGGTGAGAATATCAGCAGTTTGAAGGTTTGAAGGAGTATAGATCAGATTGATGATTCCTTCTTCAATCTTCTCCCTAATGAAGTGCCTATCAATCTCCACATGTTTGATCCTGTCATGGTAAATAGGATTCCTTGCAATACTAATTGTAGCCTGATTATCACAACATAATTTTATTGTTCCTTCGCAAGTAACCTTCAACTCCTTGAGTAATCTTTTCAGCCATATTCCCTCACATATGCCATGAGCCATTGCTCGGAATTTAGCTTCAGCACTGCTGCGAGCTACCACTGATTGTTTCTTGCTTCTCAAAGTTACTAGATTTCCCCACACATATGAGCAGTAACCAAAAGTGGATCTGCGATCTGTTATTGATCCTGCCCAGTCTACATCTGAATAAATTTCAATATTTTTACTGTGACCTCTTCTGAAAAATAAGCCCTTCCCTGGAGTCATTTTTAAATACCTCAAAATACTGTAGACAGCATTAAGATGTTCCTTAGTTGGATTGTTCATAAATTGGCTCACAACACTCACTGAGAAACCGATGTCAAGTCTTGTGTGAGACAAGTAGATGAGCCTTCCTACAAGTCTCTAATATCTTCCTTTGTCGACAGGAGTGCCTCCTTCCTTTAAGCCCAATTTGCAAGTTGAATCCATTAGGGTATTTGCTGGTTTGCAGCCAAGCATCCCAGTTTCCTCAAGTAAATCAAGGGTGTATTTCCTCTGAGAAATAGAGATTCCTTTACTGGAGCGAGCCACTTCCATGCCAAGGAAGTATTTCAGGTTGCCTAGATCCTTGATTTCAAACTCATTGGCTAGAAGAATTTTTAGCTTCTACATTTCTTCATGGTTGTCTCCTTTGAGGATAATGTCATCATATACAATGAGGAGAGTGATTTTTCCTTTTGATGAATGATTAATAACAGGGTGCGATCTGATTGCCCTTGAATATAATCCCATCTTTTGACTGCTCGTGTGAACCGATCAAACCACGCTCTAGGTGATTGTTTGAAACCATACAGAGATTTTTTCAGTTTCCACACCTTGTTGGCATTGACCTTGTTCTCAAGCCCAGGAGAAATTTCCATGTAGACTTCTTCTAGGTCTCCATTTAGGAAAGCATTCATAACGTCTAATAGATGAAGTGGCCAATCCAGATTAGATGCCAAAGATAGAAGGACTTTGATCGTATTTAACTTGGCTACAGGTGCAAAGGTTTCTTGGTAATCAATCTCGTAGGTTTGAGTGTAGCTGTTTGCGACAAGTCTTGCCTTGTATCTATCAATACTCCCATCTGCATTATATTTAACATTGAAGATCCACTTGCACCCCACGGGTCTTTTCCCTTCTGGTAGATCAGTGACATCCCAAGTGCCATTTTTATCTAGTGCATGGATTTCTGCATTGATGGCTTCCTTCCAGTTTGGATCTTTCATGGCTTCATGAACATTGTGAGGAATTGCAATCTGAGACAAACTAGAGATGAAGGCACAATATCTAGGTGAAAAATTTCCATAAGAAACAAACTGAGATATAGGGTGTTGAGTACATGACCGCACTCCTTTTCTATAAGCAATGGGAATATCAAGATCATTACAGATTAGTGAATTTGGAGCAGTTTGGATTTCAGTATTACCTGGACTTGCAGTGTCAAGACTTGAATTGGCTTCTTGGACAGGTTCAGGAAGGATTAGGTGCACTACCTCTCTATGTACCTTTGGTTTCCTGGAATAAACTTGGAAGAAAAACTTGTCCTTCGGATCAATATTTGGAATTAGTTGACTGATCTGGATAAGATCACTGCCATAGTCAAGAGTAAGAGCAATTTCACTGACAAATTTACTGACAGGTTCAGAATCTGCATTCTGCACAGGTTCACTCACTTGAATAGGTTTAATGAAGGGTGCAGAAGTGGACTCAAGTTGCCAAAACTGATATTCCCTGTCCTTAGTGGTGATAGACTCCCCCCCTTGAATATGAGTTTTTGAGTAGAAAGGCTGATTCTCAATGAAGGTAACATCCATAGTATAGTAAAATTTCTTTTTTGTAAAAGAATAGCATTTATACCCTTTTTTTGTTGGAGAATACCCAAGAAACACACATTTGATAGCTTTGGAATCAAGTTTGCTCCTAAGATGGGAAGAAACATGGACAAAGGCTGAACAACCAAAAATTTTGAGAGGTAAACTAAAGATGAGTCTGTTATTGGGATAGGTGTCAAGAAGCACATGAGTGGAATTTCAGAACTGTAGGACCCGTGAGGGCATTCTATTAATGAGGTAGGCTCCTGTAAGGACAGCATCTCCCCAGAAACAATTGGGAAGATGAGCAATAAAAATAAGAGCACGAGCAACTTCAAGAAGGTGACGATTTTTTCTTTCAGTTCACCCATTTTGTTGGGGACTATCCACACAAGAACTTTGGTAGACAATTCCTTTCTCAACTAAGTAATTCCTAAGAACAGAGGTGAAGTATTCAGAGCCATTATCAATTCTAAAAATTTGAATATTTGTTTGAAACTGATTTTGGATCATGGAGTTGAATATTTGAAATATAGGTCCAACTTCATATTTTTCTTTCATGAGATATACCCAAGTGACCCTTGTGTTCATCTACGAATGTAATGAACCACCTAGTGCCTGAAATATTTGTCACACGGGATGGCCCCCAAATATCACTGTGAATGATTGAAAAGGGATGAGAAGGTTGATAGGTGTGTACAGGAAATGAGTTTCTTGAGTGTTTGGCAAGTAGACAAAATTCACAATGAAACAAACGTGGATTTTTATTAATGAACAATGATGGAAATAACTTTGAAAGGTACACAAAATTGGGATGCCCTAATCTAAAGTGCCATAACATAACATCATCAAGAGTTTGAACAGAAACAGAATCCCTATTGTAAGCTACAGGAGTAGAAGCACAATGGGCTGTCCGAGTTTGAATTCTAGGAGAACCACTCATTAGATAGAGACACGCACACTCCTCAGCACTACCAATCGTCCTCTCCGAGTCCTGATCCTGAAAAAGGCAATGAAAAGAGGAAAACTTAGCAACACATTTATGGTCTTTGGTGAGTTTACTAATAGATAGCAAATTGCATGACAGATTGGGAACAAAGAGGACAGATTCAAGTGTTAAATCTTTAGACACAATGACAGAGCCAATGCTGGCAACAGTGGATAAAGATCCATCTGCAATCCATACTTTGTATTTTCCTGAACAAGGCAAATATGTATGGAATAAAGATACATCACCAGTCAAATGATCAGTGGCTCCAGAGTCAATCACCCAGGCTTTTCCCCTTTCAACTTTGCTATTTAAGGCAATTGGAAATTCAGGTTTTTCAACTGCTGATCCGGATCCAATAACAAAGGTGCTGACTCAGCAGTTGGCTTGCTATCAGCAGCAACCTTATAGCCTCGACTATCCCAGTCAGACTGTGATTTATTTGGTTTCCAGTCAACTGGCTTACCATGAATTTTTCAACATATCTTCTTTGTGTGACCAAGACGTTTGCAAACATCACACCATGGTCGTCCTTTGCGAGGTTTGCTGTCACTTCCCTGATTGTGGTTTCTTTGAACTGCAAGGGTAGAACCTACGGTTGTATTGAAAGATCCTTGTTTTCGCATCATGATTTTTCGTCTGCTATCTTCTCTTCTAACCTCTGCAAAGGCTTCACGAAAGGAAGGAAAAGGCTTGGTTCCAAGGATTCTTCCTCGGACTTCAACGAGGTCTTTGTTGAGAACCAGTAGAAATTTGAAGATTCTCTCCTTTTCCACCAACGTGTTAATATATCTTTTTATCCTCTTGACAGTTCCAGCTAACGGTTTCAGACATATCGAGTTGGTGCCAGTACTGAGTAAGGGCATTATAATACTCAGTAACAAAGGTTTCACCTTGGTGGAGGTTGTAAAGGATACCTTTAATCTCAAAGAGTTCATATGTATTCTCCTGATCAGAGTAGCTTTCCATGAGCTGTCCTAGATTTCCTTTGCAGCTGAATAAAACATGACGTTTTGGCCTATTTCCATATTCATGGTGTTGAATTAGATGATTTCGGTGTTGAAGTTCTAATACCATAAAGAATCAGATGATGGAATTCTCTGATTTGTATTCAATATGAGGGTACAATATATATATAGGAGAATGAAGACAACATCCGTGATTTCAGGGCCTGAATTTGGTATCGTAAATCAAGGTAGAATCTGATTATACAAAGCTAATTAAGGAAAGAAGTTGACCTAGCTAATTAAAGAAAAAACAAGGATCCTAAAAAAAAAATTTGTTACAGCAAAACTTAAATTAGAATCAATTACAATAATTATAGAATGGACATGATTCCTTAACCAGAATCATCCATAATCTTCAGAGAACAATCTTCTCATTCAGCCTTTTTCACTCTCTCTCAAGATCTCTCTTCTCCCCCTTCTCTCTAGTTTTTTCCCTCTTTTTCTGAGTTCTTCCCTCCCATTCATGGAGGGCTAAAGCCTTTAATCAATCCAAGGAATTGACATTCTTGATGCTTAATCTTGAGATTCTGTTTTAATTGTTTTACATTCAACTATTAATCAAGTTTCTCTCCTTCATCTTTGTTTAATTCTGATTGAGTTGCTAAATTTTATTGGGTTATTCACATGATAATTGCGTAATTATTATGTGTGAAAGACGAATTGCAGAGACTATGCAAGGCATTAAAAGTGTTTGATGAAACGTTTAGCTTGGTTGGATCTTGCTTTTTAAGTTAATTCGGGTTTTAGATGGATGCTTAATTTGTCTAACCTTGATTAATTGAATTCTGGACGCTTATCTAGTGGAAGATTCGTGGATCATCTTGAGGCTTCTTGATGTGATCTAAGACCAAGGATTCGGTTGATAATTGAATGGATCTATAGTGATCAATGATGGATTAAAATCAAGATTAGTTAATTCTCTTGGATTGGTTGTTTTCCTAATTCTGTTTACCTCTTTTAATTGCTTTCTGTTTCTGTTGTTTAATCTCGCAAACCCCTTCCCCCCTATTTATTAACCTCTTAATCTGACTTCATAATTATAGTGATCTACGAGCTCGACCGGGCGTTATCTTATGCTGCAAGTAGTTCAGGTAATTCAGTTATAAATTGATTTAAATTTGGTAGCCTCGGCAGTTATCAAATTTTTGGCGCCGTTGCCAAGGATCACTCTGACTTTGAACAATCATATTAGGAGTATATTTGAGCACTAACCCTTGTTTTGCCCCTGTTTTGCTTATTTCAAGTCATTTTCACCAAGAAGCCTTCATCCAATGGTAGTTTTGGTAATTTTTTTGGGACAAATGTGCTTCAAATGAGTTGAAACTTGGTCAGTTGAAGGAAAATGGCCGTCTCCACAAGGGTCACCGCTTTGCCGTGATGTCCACCCTGGTTTGCCCAAATTCCTTCGTTTAGACCACTTTTTCATTTTTTTAATATTTTTTATTGCATTTTATAGTTTTATTTTTGTATAGTTTTCATGTTGTACAAGTCCCATAATTTTTAAAAATGTGTAGATAGGTTAATTAGATTTATTTTGAAATTTTTAGTGTTGTGTAGTCAATTTTGCTTGTTTTGTATTTTAGAGTTTTCTATGTTGCATGACTAGGTCTTCCACTAGTTCCTTACTTGATATTGATCCTAACATTGAAAGAACCTTGCATACACTCATTAGAGCTCGTAGGCTAAGTGAAAGAATTGTTTCTGAACTTTATTTTGATATTGAAATTGAGAGTGAACCTGAGAGCTTAAATGATATTGCAACTATGGGTGATAACATGCAGAATAGGACACTTAAGGAACTTGCTACTCCTGATGTTACTTACCAGTCTTTGTGCATTCAATATCCTGATCTTAATGCTGACTTTGAATTGAAATTTAGATTGATACATTTGTTGCCTAAGTTTCATGGTCTTGCGAGTGAGGACCCTCATAAGAATTTAAAGGAATTCCATGGGGTTTGTTCAACCATGAAGCCACAAGGGACACCTGAGGAGCACATCAAGCTGAGGGCATTCCCTTTCTCCCTTGCTGATGCAGCCAAGGACTGGTTGTATTACCTTTCACCAAGTTCAGTCATAAGTTGGGATGACATGAAGAGGCTTTTCTTGGAGAAGTTCTTCCCTGCATCTAGAACTGCTGCCATTAGAAAAGGCACATGTGGTATAAGACAGATGACAGGAGAGACATTGAATGAATATAGGGAGAGGTTTAAGAAGTTATGTGCAAGCTATCCTCATCACCAGATCAATGACCAGTTGCTAATCCAATACTTCTATAAGGGCTTGTTGCATAAGGATAGAAGCATGGTAGATGCTGCCTCTAGAGGAGCCTTAGTGGACAAAACCCCTGTTGCAGCAAGAGATTTGATAGCAAATATGGCAGCCAATACCCAACAATTTGGCACACAAGTCATTAACTCAACCAGAGGAGTCAATGAGGTTCAATTGTCTCATGTTGATCAACAGAGAATGGAGCATAGACTTGATGAATTGACCTCTTTGGTGAGACAGTTAACAATGAGACAACAATTACCTATGCAAGGGCCTACAAGCGTGTGCGGCATTTGTTCTTCATCTCATCCCACAGATGCATGCCCTACACTTCAGGATGATGATTCTGCATTTCAAGATCACTCTGTAGCTGCAGCAAGTATCTTTCTTGGTAAACTAGTACCAGCAACAACAGCAGCCTACATATGATCCATACTCAAGCACATATAACCCTAGCTGGAGAGATCATCCAAATCTGCAGTATGGCAATGCAACCTCACAACAGTAGCAACCACAGCAGTACAGGCAGCCATTCCAGCAACCACCTAGGCAACCACAGTTTCAACAACCTCATGCTAGACCAAGTAGGCAACAATTCCAACAGCCTATGCCCCAACCAAATCCAGTAGCCACAAAGCCTGAGCCTTCATTTGAGGATTTGGTAAAGCAGATGGCCACCAATAATATTCAATTCCAGCAAAGGACAAAGGGCACCATACAGAATTTAGAAACCCAGATTGCACAATTGACCTTTTCATTGAGTCAGTTACAAGCCCAAGGTTCTAGCCAACTTCCCTCACAAACAATTTCCAATCCAAAAGCGAACGTGAGTGCCATTATGTTGAGGTCTAGAAAATCTGTATAAGTACTATTTGAACCTCAACCTGCAAGCAAGCAACAACCAGCAGAGAAATCAGTTTTTGATGAATCAGCCCAAAAATCTGAGGGTAAGAAGAAATTAGTGGTTGTTGATGAGCACCAAAAGCCTGTAGTAGCCATTCCCTTTCGACAGAGAGCCACTCAGTCCAGATAGATAGATGACGCTGAGAAGCATAGAGAGCTTCTTGAGACCTTTAGGAAAGTGGAAGTCAATATTCCATTGTTGGATGTGATTAAGCAGATCCCAAAATATGCTAAGTTTCTTAAGGAATTATGCACCCACAGGAAGAGGCTGAAGGGCAATGAGAGAATTATGGACCAAAATGTTTCAGCCCTCATTCAGCCTATGCCTTAGAAATGCAAGGATCGAGAGATTTTTAAAATTACATGTATTATAGGCAATTACAGAATTAAGCATGCCATGCTAAATTTAGATGCTTCTATTAATGTAATGCCTATGTCTGTTTTTAATTCTCTTGGACTTGGCCCTTTGCATTCTACAAGTGTTGTGATTCAGTTGGCTAATAGAAGCAATGCGTACCCAGCTGGGTTGATTAAAGACGTGTTGGTACAGGTTGATGAGCTGATCTTTCCTGCAAATTTTTATATTCTAAAGATGGAGGGGGAGTCACCATCCAATAAAGCTCCACTCATTCTAGGAAGGTCATTCCTCAAAACAGCGAGAACCAAGATAGATGTGCATGCAGGAACTCTATTCACAGAGTTTGGAGACTCTATTGTTCAATCTAATATTTTTGATGCTATGAAGCATCCCATGGAGGAGCATTCTGTTTTTAATATTGATTTATTTGATGATTTAGTTGAGGAAACTTATGATGAGTTGTGTGATGAGTTTCCTAATTTTATTGGTTTTAATGATTCTACCCATTGCCACTCATGTACTGATTGTGATGGTGATATGATATGTGTTGTTTATGCTGAGATTTCTGCATTCTTGAGAGGTGATGATTCTGTTTCTACAGATTACGCAGCAACTGATGGTATTGAAAGGTTTATCAACAATGTTGTTAATGTAGTTGCAGAATCTGAAACACATAGGGAGGTGGAGTTGAAGGCCATTGAAGAATTTTCAGAAAAGGGAGAAGAGCACCAGATGGTGGTCAATACTGTGATGGATTTTGTTTTTGGACCTTGGTCCAATATAAACAATGAAAATGGAGTTGATAAAGTAAACATACTGCATTCCAGTGGTGAAGCCAAGGGAATTAAGGAAGACCAATGGGACCCCATTAGAAGCTCTCATGCTTCAAGTCATGCTTCAAGCTTAACTTGGTCATTACACTTCAAGCAATGGGACCCTGGTAGAAGTCTTTTCACTTGATAAGGATGTTTATTCTCTCTCTCTTTTATTTTACTTGTCCTAGATTAATTGATGATAATTGTTGAATGTTGTTTTCTTTTGAGCTTTACATTGAGGACAATGAAGAATTTAAGTGCGGGGGAGAAATTTACATTCTGTTTTCTATTTTAATTCTATTTTCTGTTTTATTTCTGTTTTCTGTGTTTAATTTTGTTTCGTTTAAATTTTCTCGTCCTAATTTTCTTTTTCTCGTTTTTTGTTACTATTTTGATTCTATTTTTCTATTTCTGTTCTTATTTTTCCTGTTTCTCCTATTCTTGCTATTTTTACGCTATTTCATGTCAACTTTTACGCTATTTGTGTCTTAATTTTCTATTTTTTTGTTTACAATTTTTTACGTTTGCAATTATGCTATTCTGTTTTTTTGATTCTTTGTTTTTTGTTGTGCTATTTTCTCTTTTTGTTTTCTGTTTTGCTATTTTTAAATTTTTTTTTTACTATTTTTGAAAAAAAAAATGTGTTTTTCATTGCCTTCCAATGATGTTTTGGAATTTGTGAAATTTGTGATTTTGAAGCAATTGAAATTCTAAGTTCATAGCATGATTGAATAAATTATCTTCGTTCTTAAATTTGACATGCTTGGTTTTGGATGTTTAACTAGTGGATTGAGTTTGATAGATGCATACCTTGTGAAATTTTGAGCCTATTGATGGATGGATTTAGCATTTATGTCATTCTCTTCTTTCTTGTGAGATTTTCACTCATGACAATTGATCACTCTAGAGCTTTCGTTGATTCTTTTTTAGGCTACATTTTCACTTGCATGCATGAACATGATTGAGACCTTCTTTCTTGAATTAGCTACGTTGACCAAATAGCCAACCTTATATCATTTCCCTTTGATTATCCCCTTTGAATCTATTTACCTATCCTTTGTCTTAGCTCATTATATGCCTTTCTCATTCAGCATTCTTCACTCTCTCTCTAGATCTCTCTTCTCTACCTTCTCTCTAGTTTTTTCTCTCTTTTTCTGAGTTCTTCCCTCCCATTCATGGAGGGGTAGAGCCTTTAATCAATCCAAGGAATTGACATTCTTGATGCTTAATCTTGAGATTCTGTTTTAATTGTTTTACATTCAACTATTAATCAAGTTTCTCTCCTTCATCTTTGTTGAATTCTGATTGAGTTGCTTAATTTGATTGGGTTATTCACCTGATAATTGCGTAATTACTATGTGTGAAAGACGAATTGTAGAGACTAAACAAGGCATGAAAGGAGTTTGATGAAATGTTTAGTTTGGTTGAATCTTGGTTTTTAAGTTAATTCGGGTTTTGGATGGATGCATAATTTGCCCAATCTTGATTAATTGAATTCTAGATGCTTATCTAGTGGAAGATCCGTGGATCATCTTGAGGCTTCTTGATGTGATCTAAAACCAAGGATTCGGTTGATAATTGAATGGATCTATAGTGATCAAGGATGAATTAAAATCAAGATTGGTTAATTCTCTTGGATTGGTTGTTTTCCTAATTCTGTTTACCTCTTTTATTGCTTTCTGTTTCTATTGTTTAATCTCGCAAACCCCTTCCCCCCTATTTATTAACCTCTTAATCTAATTTCATAATTAGAGTGATCTACGGGCGCGACCTGGTGTTACCTTATGCTGCAAGTAGTTCAGGTAATTCAGTTATAAATTGATTTAAATTTGGTAGCCTCGTCAGTTATCAGTCTCGGAACAACTGTTGCGTCTTTCAACACCTACAATTGTTGCTCCATCCCATGCACCTGTTGAATCATCGGCCCTGATTTCTCAATCCAGCAACTGAGGCAGACGGGGTGGAGGTCGTGGTGGTACTGGTCCTCGTCCACATCCTTGTTGCACCTTTTGCAACAGATTTGGTCACATTGAAGAACAGTGCAGAACCAAGGCCAATCAGCAATGCACCTTCTGCAAAAAATTTGGTCACATTAAGGAACAGTGCAAAACTAAGGCCAACCAACAATCTAAAATTGTGAATGTTGCTCAAGTTGTCCCATCTGACGAGGTTTAACTCTCTGCCGCTGATTATAATGAGTACATACGACTCAAGGCAGCCATGCAGTTAACTACACCTGTCACTCAGCTTGGTAATCCTACAACCTTCCTTTCACAGTCTTCATCTTTGGGACCTCGGATCTTTAACTTTGATACTTCTGATCATATGTCTGGTAATAATCCCTTTTCTCCCACCTTACCTATACCGATACACTACCTAGTGTTACTTTAGCCAATGGTTCTCAAACCAAAGTCCAACGCATTGGTCATTCTAAACCCCTTCCCACTCTATCTTTAGATTTTGTACTATTTGTACCTGGTTATCCCTTTAATTTGATATCTATAAGCAAACTCACTCATACCCTGCCTTATTCTGTTATCTTTGCTAATGATATTGTTCTTGTATAGGATCGGGGTACCGGACAGACGATTGGAGTAGGACGTGAGTCTCGAGGCTTGTATCACCTCATTGTTCCCGCATCTCCTATTGCTTGTTTTGCCATTGAGTCACCTGAAATCATTCATCAACGTTTAGGACATCCTAGTCTACAAAAATTACATGTCATGATACCTAGTCTTTCTAAAATGTCAACACTAGAGTGTGAGTCTTGTCAGTTGGGAAAGCATGTACGTAGTTCATTTTCAGAAAGGGTCAAGAAACGAGCTAATGCTCCTTTTGCTTTAATCCCATCAAATATTTGGGGTCCTAGTCGTGTCACTTCTACATTGAGTTATCAATATTTTGTTACTTTTATTAACGATTTTTCCAGTTGTACTTGGTTATTTCTAACAAAAAATCGCTTTGAACTTTTTTTCATATTTAAAGGTTTTTATTCAAAAATTCAAACTCAATTTGATACCTCTATTAGAGTTCTGCGAAGTGATAATGCTTGTGAATATTTTTCTGCCCCATTTCAATCCTTTTTTACTTCGTAGGGCATTTTACACCAGTCATCATGTGCTCATACCCCACAATAGAATGATGTGGCCGAAAGGAAAAATCGCCACCTAGTTGAAACTACTCGTACCTTGCTCCTTCACTTCAATACACCACTTCAATTTTGGGGTGACGCAATCATGATTGCATGCTACCTCATTAACCGCATGCCTTCTTCCATCCTCCAAAATCAGCTACCCCATTCTCTGTTGTTTCCCAACCAGGATCTCTATCCTCTTCCTCTTCATGTTTTTGGCTATACTTGTTTTGTACATGACCTCACTCCAAGAAAAGATAAATTGGCTGCCACATCCCTTAAGTGTCTTTTCCTAGGCTATTATTTGTTGAAGAAAGGTTACCGATGCTACTCCCCAGATCTCAGACGATACGTCGTCTCTGCTGATGCCACCTTTTTTTAGACCCATCTGTTCTTTCCATCTTCCTCTAATGGGCATCATGACCTTCACAATATGCTACCAGTTGGTCTTTCTCCTATTTAGGTTAGTCTCACACCTGTCACGACTCCTCCTTTGATCACATATCAGCGAAGACCACATCCACACCTTGTTCATGCATCCATCGACCCAGTTGATCAGACAGCCATTCATGTTGCTTCAGATCCTGTCCCCAGTCTTCCTTGTGACTCATCTTTTACTCCATCAGTCTCTCTGGCTCCGCCTCCTTCCCCAAAATTGCCCATAGCATTACGCAAAGGTATCAAGTCCACTCGTAATCCTAACCTTTTTTATGCTTGCCATTTGAGTTATCATCATTTATCACCTTCCTATTATGCCTTTGTGTCCTCTTTGGCCTCTGTTTCTATTCCCAAAACTACAAGTGAAGTTCTATCTCATCCAGGATGGCGACAAGCTATGGTTGACGAAATGACTGCTTTACACTCTAGTGGTACTTGGGAACTTGTCCCCTTACCTCCTGGTAAAACAACTGTTAGTTGTCGATGGGTCTATTATGTTAAGATAGGTCCTAATGGGACAATTGATCGTTTGAAAGCCCACTTAGTGGCCAAAGGATACACACAAATCTTTGGCCTTGATTATGGGGATATATTTTCTCTTGTAGTTAAAATTGCTTTGGTTCGCCTCTTTCTTGCCATGGATGCTGTTCATTCCTGACCCCTTCATCAGCTAGACATCAAGAATGCCTTCTTACATGGTGAATTACAAGAAAAGGTCTATATGCAAAAGCCACTAGGATTTATTGCTCAAGAAGAACCAGACTTAGTCTGCCGACTACGTCGATCTCTCTATGGACTTAAATAATCTCCTCGTGCCTGGTTTGGGAGATTCAACTCTGTCATCCAACAATTCGGTATGACTCTATTGAAAGACTTGAGACAATTTAGACAAAATTATTTGTGAAATGCTTAAGTGTTTAACCCACTCAGCTGATCTATATTTATATACATTTAGGGAGTAAATACAATGTGTAATTTACAAGAATATTAATGAAATTCTAGTTCCTAAGTACATGCATGAGATTACCTAAATACATGAATATGTGACTTATGAGGTACATCAATAACTATGATTTATTGGTACAACTACTCATACACTATCTGTTAATTCCAACACTCCCCCTCAAGCTGGAGCATATAAGTCAAATGCTCCAAGCTTGGAACAAATATTCTGAATCCTTGGTCCCCTTAAGGATTTTGTAAAGATGTCTGCTAATTGATCATTAGAACTAACAGATTCGGTGATAACTTCTTTAGAAAAGACTTTCTCCCGGACAAAATGACAATCAATCTCGATATGTTTAGTTCTCTCATGGAATACTAGATTGGAAGCTATATGAAGGGCTGCTTGGTTATCACAACATAGCTTCATTTGTTGAGTATCTCCAAACTTTAATTCCTGAAGAAGTTGTTTAATCCAGATGAGCTCACATGTCGCCACAACCATAACTCTATATTCAGCCTCTGCACTAGACCTTGCAACAACATTTTGCTTCTTACTCTTCCACAAGACAAGATTTCCTCCAATAGATACACAATACCCTGAAGTGGAACGCCTATCAATGGGAGATCCACGCTGATAATCTGCATCACAAAATCCAACTATTTGAGTGCTTCCTTTATCTTCATAGAGAAGTCCTTGTCCTGGGGTCTTTTTAATGTATCTCAGGATTCGAATTACTGCATCCCAATGATCATTAAGAGGAGATTGCATGAATTGACTCACCACTCCAACTGCAAAGGAAATATCTGGCCTTGTAATAGTGAGGTAGATGAGCTTCCCAACCAATTTTCGATATCTTTCAGGATCAGAATAAGGCTCCCACTGGTTGGGTAGCAATTTCTGATTTGGATCCATGGGACTATCAACTGGTCTACAATCGGTCATACCGGTTTCTTTAAGTATGTCTAACGCATACTTCCTCTGTGAGATGATAATCCCATCTTCTGACTGCGCAACTTCAATTCCAAGAAAATATTTCAACTTTCCCAGATCCTTAGTCTGAAAGTGACTAAATAAATGTTCCTTCAGCTGAGCAATCTTTTTCTGGTCATTTCCCGTGATGACTATATCATCTACATAGACCACCAAGTAAACACACCTATTTGGAGAGGTATGGCAATAAAAGACTGAATGGTCTACTTCACTTCGTTTCATTCCAAAAGCCTGAACAACTGAGCTGAATTTTCCAAACCAAGCTCGTGGGGATTGTTTGAGTCCATAAAGAGACCGACACAATTTGGAAACCAAGCTAGACTCCCCTTGAGCAACAAACCCAGGTAGTTGCTCCATATAAATCTCCTCTTCTAATTCTCCATGTAAGAATGCATTTTTAATATCCAACTGATACAGTGGCCAGTGACGAATGGCAGCAATGGCAACAAATAGTCGAACAGAAGTAATTTTCGCCACAGGGGAGAAAGTGTCTCCATAATCAAGGCCATAAATCTGGGTAAAACCTTTGGCTACCAATCGAGCTTTGAGACGATCAATTTGTCCATTGGCCCTAACTTTTATAGCATATATCCACCGACAGCCAACAGGTGTCTTGCCCGAAGGAAGGGGAACTAACTCTCAGGTACCATTATGCTCTAAAGCCTGCATTTCATCAATCATGACTTGTCGCCATCCTGGATGATCAAGTGCTTCACAAAGATTTTTAGGAAGAGAAACAGAAGATAAAAAAGACACAAAAGAATGATAAGAAGGAGAGAGACGATGATAACTTAAGAAGTTATAAATAGGATGAGGATTACGTGTGGACCGAGTACCTTTCTTAAGAGCAATGGGTAAGTCAAGATTCTCTTCAGGTAGGTCCGCAGTCGGGTTGTCTGCTAGAGTAGGACATGATTCAGCTGGTCTTTCATTACCTTCAAGTTCTGTATTGGGAATTCGTGGACGACGCCGGTATACGATGGGTGATCTTTGAGTCTGCTCAGGTGGAGGATTGTCAAGAAAATCTATAGTAGCATCAACCATTGACTCTGATTCCTGCAAAGAAGGTGATGGACCAAGATAGGGAATAGGAAAAACTTCCTGTAGAGTATTAGACTCAACTATGGAGGGTGAGAAATATGATTTGTCTTCAAAAAATGTTACATCTGCGGAGATATAATAACGATTGTGAACAGGAGAGTAGCATCGGTAACCTTTCTGTAATCTAGAATATCCAAGGAAAACACATTTGATGGCTCGAGCAGAAAGCTTATCAAGACTTGGAGACAAGTCATGAACAAAACAAGTGCATTCAAAAATACGTGGAGTAACATGAAATAATGGTTCTTTAGGAAACAAAATGGAATGTGGTATTTTATTGTCGATAGAGGAAGAAGGCATCCTATTTATCAAAAAACAGGCTGTCAAAACCGCATCACCCCAATGTCGGACAGGTACATTTGCATGGAGTAATAATGTCTGAGCAGTCTCAACAAGATGTCTATTCTTCCTTTCAGCAATGTCATTCTGTTGAGGGGTATGAGGACAAGAGGATTGATGGAGAATGCCCTGTGATGACAAAAAAGAAGACATAGCAGAAGAGAAATACTCTTTTGTATTATCACTTCTAAAGATCTTAATTGTCCTACCAAATTGAGTTTAATTTCATTAACAAAAGAAGTGAGAATGGACAAAATTTCAGATCGTTCTTTCATTAAGAAAACCCAAGTACATCAAGAAAATTCATCAATGAAGGTAACAAAATATCTATAACCCATAGAAGAAACACGACTAGGACCCCATATATCAGAATGAATAACTGAAAAAAGGGAATCAACACGACTTTCAACATTCCTAAAAGAAGAATGAACATGTTTTCCTAGTTGACATGACTCACAAGTGAGGGACTTCATTTTTTTAAGACTTGGAACCATTATTTTTAACTTAGACAAATGTGGGTGTCCCAAATGTTCATGAAGGAGTTTTGGTGATGTGGCAGCACTGCAAATCAAAGAAGGATTAGGCTAGAGGTAGTAAAGACCATGAGATTCATGCCCTACGCCAATCGTTCGACCCGTACCACGTTCCTGTATGACAAAGGAGTTAGCATCAAATGTTACTGAACAGTTATGTGAACGAGTAAGCTTGCTAAGAGATATTAAATTGAAAGGACATCCAAGTATGAACAAAACAGAATTTAAAGACAAAGAAGAAGTGGGTGATACATGACCGATTCCTGTTGCTGCGACTCTAGAACCATCAGCGAGAGTAATGAAATGAGGATTTTTAGGAGAAGAGATGGATCAGAATAAAGAACCATTACCAGCAATGTGATCAGAGGCACCTGAATCAATTATCCATGGACTTTGATCATTACTAGACCAGGAAATGCAAGCAGTAGAGTTATGAGCACCTATAGGAGATGAGGTTTGAGATTCCTTGGCAGCTTTTAGCTGAAGGTACTTTTGATAATCAGCTTCCGAAAACTTTATCTCCGATGTTTCAGACTTAGAAATATTCACAGATTTTCCAGGGAATCCATCAATAGAGTAGCAAGTGTCTTGTGTGTGGCCCATTCTTTTGCAATAAGAACATTGAGGGCGACCTCCTCTTCCACCTCGTCCTTCCTCGGTTTCCACGACCACCTCGTCCCCCTCGATTGGAAACCATGGCAGAAGTTTTAATACTGTCAACTGAATTTCCTTCTGTTTTTGATGAGGGGATCTGAAGGAGTCGAGTAATTAGACTTTCTAATGAAGGAACTTCTTGGCCAGTCAAGACTTGATCGCGAACATGATCAAAATCTGGATGCATTCCTCGTAGAACCAACACCATATACAGGTTATCAAGTTTCTTCTTCATATCTTCGAGTTTATCAGCTTCCAAAGATAATTTTAACTCCTCCACTGCAGGTTGGGCTTTCGAGACATAGGCAACCATATCATGATCAGTTTGTTTGAGAGTGGCCAATTTTTGTGCAGCATCATACAATTGTTGAATGTCATTAGCAAAGACACCTTTAGCCTTCTCCCAGAAAGAATGACAAGTTTTGAAGGCTCTAAAATTTGTCAAGATGGTTGGCTCAACAGATTGCCATAAAAGAGCACAAAGTTGATAATCAAGTTTCTTCCATTGGTCTTGTTTGTCTACTGAAACTTTCTCCGAAGATTTTTTCAGATGTTCATGGTATCCTTGACCAAGGAACCAAAAATCCACGGAGGCAGACCATGCTACGTAATTTTTACCATTCAATTTCTCCGAAGTAATAGTTGGAGTTCCAGAAATAGAGAAAGCTGGACCATCATTTTTCTGAGAATCAACCATCTTAACAGGTACAGCAACCAGTTAACACTTTGGAGAATAAAGGACAACGATCACAGGATAGGTACAAGAACCAAAGAATAAGGGAGACCCAAGGGCAAGAGCTCTCGGAATAATCGAACAAGAACATTTCTGGTGTCGTAGACGAGAAGAGGAAACTGCTGCGACCAGATCAAAGCAATCGCTGCGATTTTCCGGTGTCAGGAAGGCGGCGCGTGAAGTACACTCGCCAAGATGGGAAGTGCGTGTGGAGGCGCGTGGCACGTTTTCCGGTGACGGGTCTTTGGTGGCTGGCCGATCGGAGGCTTCTGTCTGGATATCCGGCGGCGGTGGACAATGGGTTGGTCGGTAGTGGTGACTTCCTAACAAGGACAGAGAAGAGGACTTAGGGTTTTGGAGGTTTCTGCTGGACCAGATGGCAGAAAGCCTCTTATGATAAAACAGAAGCAGAACCGCTGGACTTATCCTGCTCTTGATACCATATTGAAAGACTTGAGACAATTTAGACAAAATTATTTGTGAAATGCTTAAGTGTTTAACCCACTCAGCTGATCTATATTTATATACATTTAGGGAGTAAATACAATGTGTAATTTACAAGAATATTAATGAAATTCTAGTTCCTAAGTACATGCATGAGATTACCTAGATACATGAATATGTGACTTACGAGGTACATCAATAACTATGATTTATTGGTACAACTACCCATACACTATCTGTTAATTCCAACAGACTCAATGTGCGGCTGATCACTCTGTGTTCTTCCGACACTCTTCACCTGGCCTTTGTATCTACCTTGTGGTTAATGTATATGACATTGTCCTCACAAGGAATGATGAGGTTGGTATCCAACATCTAAAGCAACATCTGTCAAACCATTTTCAGACAAAAGATTTAGGCCCTCTGAAATATTTTTTGGGCATTGAGGTTGCTTAGTCTCATACAGGAGTTGTCATCACACAAAGACAATATGCTTTAGACATACTTGAAGAAACAGGTATGTTGGATTACCGCCCTAGTGATACTCCGATGGATCCCAACGTCAAACTGCTACCGGGTCAGGGAGAGCCACTACAAGACCCTGGCAAATATAGACGTCTAGTTGGTAAACTTAACTACCTTACAGTAATTAGACCAAACATTACTTTTGTTGTAAGTGTGGTAGGTCAGTTTCTAAATGCTCCTTGTGATAGTCATTGGGATGCCGTGATTCGCATACTTAGATACATCAAGAGTGCACCAAGAAAAGGGTTACTTTATGAAAACAAAGGCAATGCTCAAGTTGTTGGCTATTCTGATGCTGATTGGGCCGGTTCACCATTAGATAGAAGATCAACCTCAGGGTATTGTGTCTTTGTTGGAGGTAACTTAATCTCATGGCGATGTAAAAAGCAGAACATAGTTGCTAGATCTAGTGCAAAGGCCGAGTATCGCGCTATGGCAGCAGCAACATGTGAACTTACATGCTGAAATTGGGAGACGTCAAGGAAAAGAAACTAATTTGTGACAACCAAGTTGCTTTACATATTGCTTCTAACACAGTTTTTCATAAAAGGACCAAACATATAGAGATTGACTGCCATTTTGTCAAAGAAAAGGTCCTTTTAGGCGAGATCACGATTGGTTTTGTCAACTCCAATGAACAATTAGCTAATATATTTACTAAGTCCGTCAGACGGCCTCAGGTTGATTTTATTTGTAACAAGCTTGGAATGTATGATATATATGCTCCAACTTGAAGGGGAGTGTTAAAATAAAGCCCATATTTCACATGTTTCATATGCTACACGTGTCATAGGACTTAGTGTCTTCATAGGAATTAGTATTCATTGGAATTAGTGTTTATACTTAATACATTCATGTACCACTATGTATATAACTATCAGTTTATATGTGTGAGAAATACACACAATTCCTAAAATCATCTCTATACTCTATAGATACATCCAACAAAGCGTGTTCTAAGATTATTGGAAAGAGAAGATAGCAGTCATGAGAACAACATTTGGTCTTGTTGTTCCCAATCCAGATAAGCATCATTGATGCGACCTACACTATGATCTAAATCAGAAAGAAAATGTGGAGGAATATCTGGATCAACGACAAATCTTTGCAACCGATGAGGCTTGATCGTGGCTTCAATATGCTGCTTCCAGACGAGAAAGTTCTTTTCATCTAGCTTTACCGAGATCGTATGAGAGAAACAAGCTAGATTTGGAGATCGCTAAACTGGAGTGGTGGAGATGGGTGGGTCAATGGGAGAAGTAGCCGGCGTTTCCATGATGTTTGGATCAGAACTCAGCTCTGTGATACCATTTGAGAATTCTTGACTAATAGGAAAATGCAAGAAATTGAGAGAAAGTGCAAGAAAGTGTGGGAGAGAAAGAGAGAGTGCGAGAGAGAGAGTGAGAGAGAGGAGAGAGAAATGTTCTGGAAACTGAAAACTGAACTGAAAATTGAATTAACTAACTAACTGAAGATACACAGCTGTTTATTTATACAGCTAACAGAAATCTAACTCCGTAGAATATTCTGAAGTATAGTAACTAACTCAACTAACCTGTTCTAGTACTTTCTAAACTAACACTTAATACAATATCACATACTCTAATAATCTCTCTTGGGAGAAAAAAGATCCAAGGTTAGGTCAATCTATTCAGCAGGGAAAAAAAAACATGGAAGTACCTGTCCTTGACGATGATGATGAACTCTGGCCCTGAACATTCTTAGTAAAGTCTCAGAAGCGAGTTGAAGCGGCATATCTGGTGATAGTTTCTGGGTTATAAAGCCAAAAAATTTAGCAAATCCCAAAATTAACCACTGCAATTCTGTGAAATGCATTCGATATAGTAAAACAGAATAGAGTGAAAATCTGCCAGTCATTATATGTAGAGTCCTTTCACTGCAAAGAGTAACATCAAATCTTAGTTTAATTGATGAATGCTTGTGCATTTCAATTTTTCTCTTCTGGTGACCAACTTGTGATGTTAATCTTTTGAAAACAAGATACATAAGCAAGGTGTTTAAGTTGATTCATTTATCTTATACATCAGGGAACTGCATACCAGACACTTATTGTTGCCAAAATCTTTTTGACAAAGACAAACTCTCCTAACAGCTGTTAGGGTGAAGGCACATGAATGATTTTCTATCACATCTTACAAGCAAAAGCCTTTTGGAAAGCACTCCCTACTTGCATGAGTTGCAGGAATCAATGGATTAGCATCCCACCTATTCTGATCTATACCATACTTGCCCTGAATTACCTGATGCCGTAACGAAGAAGTCTAAAAAGGAAACCGTCATAGCCATTTAGCAGCCAAAGCAATGTTTGTGGAACACAAATTCCAAAGACTCGATCCCCTCTTTCTTATGCATGAATCAAATCTACCAAGTACCAACTAACAAGATATCTCTTATATGCTCCCCGACAAAAAGACCAAAACAAAAAGTCCCTCATAATAATTTTTAGCTTCATTGCCACTCCCATCCAGATCAGAAACACAAAGCCCAAGAATCCCATAGTATTTACTTCAATCAATCATGATGCTAGAATGTAAATTAGCTATAGTGAGAAGAACAATTACCATATTCTGCTTAAAATGAAGAATTATATAAGATAAAAATCAAGAATACTCCACATTTGTATCAATTGAGAAGTTGCAAGGAGAATTAATACCCTCTCATTCACCAAGCATCAGCATCAAGAAATATGGCAGAAATATAATCTTTGAAGAATAATCAAAGTAAATTGGAAAATTTAGTATTTCACAAGCTTTTCCTACATGTTGGGGTTCAAGGCTTCAATTGCATAGTCCTTCAAGTTTCATCCATTAAGACAAAATTTTGATTTTCTATATACCTGCTCATTGCCTATCTTCTGCAACTCCTACAACCGCTTTCTAATATGTAACTTTTGGGAAAAAGGAGGGCCGAGGGCAGGGGGCGCAGTGGATATGTTAGGATCCAATTGCAAGGTATGGGACTTGAGTCCCACATCGGAAGTATGGGATTCCGGTGTGGGGTTTATATGGCCTTGGGTGAGTCTAATATTCATTTTGCAGGTAAAAAAATATTCGCTTTTAGCAGTAGAATTGAAAAGGAAAGATGTTGAGCTTTTGAATTTATGGGAAGATAGGGTGAATCTAATACCTCCAAAACTTGCAATGGGTCCAATGATTCTCCATGATTGTGGAGAAGGCGAACAGCAGCAGTAAACATTGGATCCTTACCATCTTGTGGATCCAAATACATTTCAAGCAACCTGAGGTCATTACCACATTAAAGAAAAAAAGCAAAAGAGCATTTAGACAAATGTGTTAAATAACTTCCACATAATACATAAATAAAGTATTAAAAGGGTAAAAGGGAGACAAACTGCATGTAGGCATCAGCTCTGCCAATCTCAGCACAATACTGCTCAGCAGCTTCACTGTCTTCCAGCTTCCTGGGAGCCAATATACATTAATAATAAAAATACTTCTTTCTGATTTAACACTTTGTAAGCCATTTGCATTCGAGTGTTCTATTGCTAGTAAAATCATTCAAATTAATAGCATAACCAACCAAAGTAATAACTCTTCTGCATGTCTTTATGATATTCACAATTTCACATAAAACCTCAGATTATCCCAAAGATATGGGAAATCAAGGTATCTGCTAAAAAACATTTCCAATGGAACCATGGTAATTGCCAAAATCCTCTCTTGACACAATTACATTACAACAACAACAACAATTATGTTAGTCTGCACAAAATATAATAAACCTTATACATTAACAAGACTTTGAAGAACTTTTCTTTGTAAGGATCAATTTCTGTTTGTTAAAAAAGTAATCCATATTGATAATTGCAGTTTAGTCTACAACAACAACCAAACCTTATCCTACTAGGTGAGGATGATCAAATATATGGATCAAATGACGTCTTTGGCCTCTATCCAAAAACCAGATTAATCAATTTGTAGCAGGGTCATTTTTAATGAACATTTTTAAAGAACATAATGAACATTGCTTTTTAGTCTATAGAAGTAAAATCAGGATTATTACAAAAGCAGTTATTAGCAAAGCAATCATATTAAACTAGGGGAAACAATTCACACTATATCAGCAATCATATTTAACTGCACTAAAATTTTCACCGTCAACTATCCCACATCCCATTTCAATAATAGATGACATAAAGAGACAGAGGCAAGACGAGGCCTATCACATGTACACACAATTATACTACACATAAGAATAAGCATGAGAAAACGCATGGCATATATATGAATAAACATGAATTACAAGCATAAATCTATAGCCATGTACATGCATCATATACATGGCATATAGAGAATGACAGATAAGTTTGTATCATCTAATGCAGAAGCATATACAAGCATAAACATGGCATCTTACAAAATTATTCACAGAATTACGACTATAAGAAAATGCATGCACATCTAATAGAGTGGTCAAGATAGTTTGGAGAGAATGAATATGAAAGCAAGTGCAATTTTGAAGCTTACAAAGCCAAAATTTGGAGGACCAAAGTCTCTTGCCCCAGTCTTCTATACAGAATAGCCTGTCAGGTAAGGCCAATTAATAAAAAAAGTTAAGAACGCAAAACATCTTTCTGTACAGAAGGGAATTAATACGCACCCTTTCCAAAAGCAGTCTATGACCACAAAGAACCACAAATAGCACATTCACCAAAGTCAGATAAACAGAGTTTAAGATAACACAATCAAAAGACTTAAAATTACCTTTTCTAACCACAATTCTGACCCTTCAATCAAGTCAAGAACGTCTTCTGGATCATACAAGTCTGAGGATTGCAAAAATATCTGAAGTCTTTCCCTTGCAGGAATCTGAAAGATTGAGTTCCTCAAAGTAGCCAAACTTTTAGTCTCAATATTTTCACTATCAAGATTTTCAGAGATATTTTCAGGCTCAAAGGCTTCAATGGCTGATTTGGCAAGTGAGAGGGCATACAATGTATGGAACTGAGTATCATTACAGTCCAGGTCTTCAATCAACCATTGGAGATATCTATAATGACAAGGAAGCCAGGGTGAACTAAAGAAGCAGAATTTTAACAGTAGAGTATGAATTTATATTACAACAGCAACAACAACCAAGCCTTATCCCCTTAGGTGGAGTTGGCTACATGGATCAATCAACACCATTGGGCTCTTTCAAAACCCAAATTTTCAGTGAAACCATTTAGAGCAAGGCCTTTTTTTATGGTTTCTCATATAGCGTGAAGAAAAAAATTATATGTAAGAACAGAAGATAGAAGAAAACATTAGGGTAATTAAGTTACTTGAAATTATTAAAATAAAGAGTGTGTTAGGCCTTACAGGAACGGTGGAAGAGGAAATTGGGGAGTGAATGGCTGTAACAACCTTGCCTATGTGGCAAGGAGTGTGGGAAGTAATGCATGGAAGATAGAATAAAAGGGAAGGGCGGGGAGTGGAGTGGAGAGGGAGAACAGAACTTTGGAGTGGTTTTGGGGCGGCTTAGGCCATTGGGGCAGATACTGTAACTTGCATCTTTGATTTTTTCTCTATTTCTCTTTTTCCTACACTTGTTTCTATTTTTTTCTGCCATTTTCTCTATAATCAAAGCTCTCCTTGAATTTTCTCTACATTTTACTAGTGAAAATAGCAGTTCCTATCAGTCGCATCAAAGCTCTTGAGAGCTGTGGGTATTGGATTAAAAAAAACAAATGAAAAAAATGGAGAGGCACTAGGAAGTCAAATTTCTTTCTTGAAGATCTACAGAGGCGGGAAGAACAGAAGGAACAAGAACGGAAGAGGAGAATGAAGGTTCTGGTGTTTGAAGGAAATGAGGCGTATTGGTGGTTGATCAACATGTAGAGGTACTTCAGTGCGGCAAGAACACCAGAGGCAGAGATGCTAACGATGGCTGTGAAGGATTTGAGAGGTTGTGCTCTCACTTGGTGGATCTGGTGGAGGTTGAGCAATCCTCAAGCGACTTAGGGAGCCTTCGCGAAGGCAGTGCTCAAGCGGTTCCAGCCTGAGTATGATCCAGGTCTGCCGATATTTGTTGGGGACGAGGAACCAGAACCAAAGTCAGAACCGGAACCAAAACCAGAGTCAGAACCGGACTTTGCATCAGAGAAGCTAGAGTCAACAGCCACTAGAGTATTTTTGGAAATAGAGGGACTACAGCCACTGGGTGAAGAGGTGCGATGCGAGACCCAACCATGGCTGTTTCATCAAAGTTGTTCACAGGAGAGGAAATGAATCTGCTTGACGGTATGGTGGATGTTAAAATAGTTTAGAATAAGTTAAATATAGCAGTATATCGTGATATATGCCAAGATCAATTAGGATTGTAGCATATAAGGATTGTATCACAGTGATTAATTGTAGTTAATATTAACACCTATATATAGAGATCATGTGTGGTCTAATTAGACACACAATTCGGCAATAATCCCTTTTTCTTCAAGTTGGTATCAAAGAGGGTTTCAACCCGTCTCAATCTAAATCCTAACCCGCTGCGCCCACTGCTCAGCGACAAATTTCCCTTCCTCGTCGTGACTCAATTTCGGTGAGCCCTCACTGTCGTGCCTCTTTCTGGAAAATTTTCCGGCGACAATCACTTTCCGACAACAGTGGTCCAATTGGTGGTAATATCATCAACCCGAGGATCCGAGGTCCTCTAAATCAGTGACTACAATTGCATATCTTCCCGAATCAAGAAATCCTTAGTTGTTTCATCCTGCGGACTATCTTGGGTGGGATGGTCTTCCTTCCTGTGCCCTTTCAAGTACATCAGAATTGCCTTCTTCCACTAAGAATAGTTGGCACCATCACCATCAAGCTTTCGGTCAATAATTTTGGTGTTGGAGGGAATCACCTCAACCAGAACATTAGTGGAGGTGGTGTTGGAAGCTCCACTCTTACTGCTCGTACTCACAATCTCAGAGTTTTCGTCACCCATAGCCACAAACACAACAAATCAGCCTTGAAGGAGGGAAAGGATCACCAACAACACGCCAAACGGGCTCGGAATACCACAAACGACACAGATTGCGCCAACCTGGAACAGAACAGCTCAAAAATGACAAGAAACCAGCACGAAAACGCCAAAATCACCTCGCTGAAGACGTTGCCAAACCTCCGCACGCCGGCGAACCACTCTCCACCTCGCCGGCCCTCCCCCAACATTGGACGACCTCACACCAGCACTCTCTACCGGCTGGAACTGGAAGCTAAGCAGCAGCCACTGGCAGCTGCCCAAGATCTAAAAACGCTCTTTTGTATTCTTTTTTTTTTTAATGTGTGGAAAGCTGAGAGAAAGAGAACAAAAAAATTTAGAATCTAGCTCTTGATACCATGTAATGAGAAAAGAAGAATGAAAAACCGTACCCAATATGGGTGCAAGTTATGTATTTATATATGTAAGATGGGCTAGCAGTACAACCTAATACGAATAGTACACAATAGTACAAATTAAAACACGTGCATAATATCTACTCTTAACAGAAGTAAAGGCATGGTATCCCGTGGACAAGGTATTATAGGACACAAATTTTTCAATTGGATGAAGAGTACATGAACGAGGTTGTTTTCTGAGAGCAATGGGCAGATCAATATTACCAGATTTATTAGAAGTAGGTTTTATTACCTATTCTGAGTTGTTGGGGGGTTGTTGGATAGGCTCTTGGTTGCTCGATGCTGCCACCAGTTTTGACTCTCTTGGTGCTTCGGGTATGAGTTTGTCATTACCACTTGGCTTCGGCCTTCGTGAGTAGACTAGTGTCTTCTTGTTATTCTTTTGTTCTATCTCTCCCCCTGAGTTTAAGTTTCCTTCTGTGACTGGCAAGGAAGTGGAGGAGGATGGTAGATTGGTGAGAGGAAAGTCAAGAGAAAACATGTCACCATTGGAATTATTCCAAGTCTGAGATTCGCTCACATTCTCCCCCTGAATGGAAGACTTTGGATAGAATGGAGTTGTCTCAAAAAAGGTGACATCCAGATTGATAAACAGACAATGGGAAATAGCGTCATAGCACTTGTAACCTTTTTGGGATGGAGAATACCCAAGGAAGACACACTTGGTGGCCCAAGGATCCAATTTGGTGCGCTGATGAGGGTGGACATGCACAAAGGCAGTGCAGCCAAATAAACGAAGAAGAAGATTGGAGTCCAACCGAGAGGTAGGGAAGAATTCGAGGAGTGTCAAGGGGAGTAACATAGGACAAAACACGATTGGGCATTCTATTGATAAGGTAAGTGGTTGTTAGAACAGCATCACCCGAAAACATTGTAGGCATATGGGTAGTGAGCATTAAGGCTCGTGATACCTCAAGAATGTGTCTATTCTTGCGTTCGGCAACCCCATTTTGTTGAGGGGTGTCAACACATAAGCTTTGATGAATGATCCCTTTTTCTTGAAGAAAGAGACTGTTGAGAGAGAGAAAAAAAAGAAAGACATGAACTGAACCGTGTGTCTCAACTACACAACGAAGGCTGAATATATACTCAATAGGTAATAAATAATTACACAATTTACATGATGTGAGACTAATAGTCGTACTACTAATTACACATAATTACATATGTTTCCAACAGTTTCCAACACTCCCCCTCAAGCTGGAGCATATAGATCATATGCACCAAGCTTGTTACACAAATAACTTATTCGTGGACCTCTCAGGGACTTGGTGAAGACATCTGCTAGTTGATCATTTGAGTTGACAAAGTTTGTGGTGATGTCTCCTGATAGAATCTTTTCCCTAATGAAATGATAATCGACCTCAATATGTTTGGTCCTTTCATGGAACACTGGATTGGAAGTTATATGCAAAGCAACTTGATTGTCACATATGAGTGTCATTTTCATAATCTTACCAAATTGAAGTTCTTTGAGGAGTTGTTTCAACCAAATGAGTTCACAAGTGATTGAGGCCATAGCTCGGTATTCTGCTTCGGCACTAGATCTTGCAACTACATTTTGCTTCTTACTTTTCGAGGAAACTAGGTTGCCTCCAATGAGTACACAATACCCAGAAGTGGATCATCTATCAGTAGGAGAACCTGCCCAGTCAGCATCTGAGTATCCAACGACCTAAGTATGTCCCTTATCTTCATAGATGAGGCCTCTTCTGGGAGCTCCCTTAATGTATTTGAGGATTCGTATCACTACATCCCAATGGCCCTCACAAGGAGAGTTTAGGAATTGGTTAACCACACTGACTGCAAAAGAGATGTCTGGCCGAGTAACACTGAGGTAGTTTAACTTCCCAACCAATCTCCTATACTCTCCCAGATCCGATAGAGGTTCCCCCTGATCTGGTAGGAGCTTAGCATTTGGTTCCATGGGAGTATCAACCAGTTTGTGATACCACGATGGTTCCAAATGTGAAATTAACTGCAGATGATGGAGAATTGCTATCAGATCCCGAGAGATACAAGGAGTTAGTTGGCAAGCTCAATTATCTTACAGTAAAATGACCAGACATCTCTTTCCTATTGAGTGTAGTTAGTCAATTCATGTCATCTCCTCAAGATTCTCATTGGGAGGCAGTGTTACATATCCTGAGATATTTGAACGGAGCCCCAGGACGTGGGATCCTTTATAAAGACAATGGACATTGCAGAGTGGAAGGTTATTCAAATGCAGATTGGGCTAGTTGTCCTATAGATCGAAAATCGATTTCGTGTTCTTGGAGGTAATCTGATTACGTGGAGAAGTAAGAAACAAAATGTGGTAGCTAGGTCGAGTGCAGAGTCTAAATATCGAGCAATGGCCCAAACTTCTTGTGAATTGTTATGGGTTGTTGGACGGTGGCCACTATGGACGGTGTTGGACGGTGGCCACTATGGACGGTGGTCTCTTGGTCTTATTCCACGATTGTTTGTGTAGACATTGTTTTTAGTAGCTTATTAATTAGTTGCTTATTTCCTAGGACTAGATTTAATGTACAGAAGCTCCTATATATATTTCTGTCCATGTAAACATTCAGTTTTTTTAGATTGAATATACAATATTCATATTCTTCATATTCTAATATGGTATCAGATTAAGTTCCGATCCTAGACTGATTTTCTTTTCCGCTGAATTTTTTTTTTTTTCGGTCGGCCTTCATTGCCAACCAAACTGTATTTTTGGCCTTCATTGCCTTTTTGCTGAACATTCCTCTTTGGCCTTCATTGCCACCTAAACCGAATCCGTGAACAGTACTCGTGCACAGTACCTGTGAACAGTTCCCAAACAGTACCCCGTGAACAGTACCTCTGTGAACAGTACCATCATGAACAGTACCCTCTGTGAACAGTACCCTCCGTGAACAGTACCCCCGTGAACAATATCCAAACAGCAACCCATTCTGTTTTGTCCCTCAAAATGTCCACTATGGGTGAGGTTTCCAGTTTCACTCAACCAATGGACGATACTCGATCCCAACCACCTAGTGAATTGCAGAATATTCAATCTGCGTATAGGCTGAACGGGAAGAATTACCTTAAGTGGTCACAACTTGTTCGCACCATACTAAAAGGAAAAGGGAAGCTGAGTCATCTCATGGGTACTGGACCTCAGCCAGGTGATCCCAAGTTTGAAGCATGGGATGAAGACTCGATGATTATGGCATGGTTGTGGAATTCCATGACTCCGGATATCAGTGACACTTGCATGTTTCTAAACACTGCAAAGGCTATATGGGATGCCATTGAGCAAACCTATTCCAAAGCCAGGGATGCTGCTCAAGTCTACGAGGTTAAGGTAAAGACGGTGGCTGCCAAACAGGGAGACAAGACGATCACCGAATATGCTAATCAATTGAAGTCCTTGTAGCTGGAGTTAGACCATTATAGAGTGATCAAGACTAAATGTCCTGAGGATGCGGCAGTGCTCAAGGAGTTTATTGAGCAAGACCGAGTTTATGACTTCCTTGTTGGGCTGAATCCAGAATTTGATCAGGTGAAGATTCAAATTCTTGGTAAATCTACAGTCCCCTCTTTTAATGAGGTTGTGTCCATCATCCGAAGTGAGGAAAGCAGGAAAGAGCTGATGCTTGAACCAAAAATCAACGAGACTTCGGCTATGGTGGCTCGTGGTTCTATCAAGCCAGAAGCAAAGGTAGAGAAGACATTCTCCTTGGAAGGAGAAAAAATCCAGTCAATCAAAAAATTGGGATGACTTGTGGTGCACTTATTGTAATAAGCCACGACATACCCGTGACAAGTGTTGGCAGCTTCATGGAAAACCCCCAAGTCGAGAGTGGGGCAGAAGGGGAAACAATCACGCAACAGTGGGAAAGCTAATGCTGTGGCAGTGTCAAGAAGTCAACCAGCACCCAGCACTTTCAATCCAAAGGAAATTGAGCGGGTGAGATCCCTTCTACACAGCTTTGAAAAGCCCTCAGGTACTTGTTCTTTGACTCGTTCAGGTAAGTTACCTTTTTCCGTTGGATTCAATGTCTCGGGTACAATTTTTACCAACTCCTGGATTATAGATTCTGACGCTACAGACCATATGACTAACAACCCCACTAATTTTTCCACCTATTCTCCATGCCCAAGCAATAAAAAAAATCCACCGCTGATGGCTCTTTGACCACTGTAGCCGATGTAGGAACTGTCCACCTTAATCCCCTAGTGACCTTAAAAATGTCCTTCATGTTCCTAAATTGTCCACAAATCTAGTTTTTATCAAGAAATTAATTACAGATTTGTCTTGCAATGTGATTTTTTACGATGATCATTATGTTTTTCAGGACAAGGATTCGGGGAAGATGATTAGACATGCTAGGGAACAGGATGGTCTCTACCTCCTTGAAACACCATGTCAGTTCAACAGGACCAAGGGCAGATTTGGGCACCCATATTCCTTTACCTCTGAACTTCTTTCCGCCAATAAAGACAAAATCTGGCTTGCTCACCACAGATTAGGCCATCCATCTTTTCTGATTGTTAAATGTCTTTTTCCTTCTCTGTTTAAAAGTTTTGATGTTGACCAATTTCATTGTGATGTATGTGAATTGGCCAAACATAAACGTGTCAATTTTCCAATTAGTCATACAAGGAGTTCTGTTTCTTTTTCCCTTATTCACAGTGATGTTTGGGGTCCCTCTCCCATTCCTAATGTCTCTGGGGCAAGATGGTTTGTATCTTTTATTGATGACTGTACTTGTGTTACTTGGATTTTTCTGCTCAAACTGATATTAGTATTGTTCTCCCAAATTTTTGTTCCATGATTAAATATCAATTTGGAGTGGGTATTAAACGATCCAGGTCCGATAATGTTAAGGACTACTTTAATCAGACTCTTTTGCACTTTTTCCAAAAAGAAGGAATAATCCATGAATCTTCATGTGTTCATACCCCACAACAGAATGGGTTAGCAGAGCGAAAAAATAGTCATCATCTTGAAAAAACCCGAGCCTTATTATTTCAGAGAAATTTCCCTAAGTCCTTCTGGGGGGAAGCTATTCTGACTTCTACTTATCTTATAAATCGCTTGCCCACTAAAGTCTTGGGGTTCAAGAGTCCTATAGATGTCCTCTCTACTTTCTATCCTGATCTACACACTTCCAATAATCTTGTCCCTAAAATTTTTGGATGTGTATCTTTTGTCCATATTCACAGTCCAAATAGGGGGAAACTCGATCCAAGGGCTCTAAAGTGTATTTTTTTGGGCTATTCTTCGACCCAGAAAGGGTACAGGTGTTATCACCCTCCGTCCAAAAAATTCTGTCTCCAGGGATGTTACATTTAGTGAAGAAGAGCCCTATTTTTCCCATCCTTATCGTCAGGGGGAGAAGTTAATGAAGGAAGATAAGGAAAATTTCCTGCTTGACATGTCCTTACTTCCTGTGTCTCATGGTCCTCCTCTTGACCTTCCTCCTGCTGTCCTTAATCCTCCTTCTGAAGTCAATAATGCTGAACCTGTGTCCAAAACCATTCCTGACCCAGTGACTGAGTCTGCTCTTGAGAATGTAAGGTATGGCAAAGGCAAGGTGTTCACAAGAAGGAAGATGGCTGTTCCTGAACCTGTGCAGGCCCAAGAGTCCAACTCGGAGCCTTCGAATGAGGTAATAATGTCTAACCCTTTATTGCAAGATGAATCTAAATTTCATATGGATAGTAGTGACCAAATTCTTCCTATAGCCATCAGGAAAGGAACCAGAGAGTGCACAAAACGGCCACTATACTCCCTTTCACACTTCCTGTCCTTCGAGAATTTTTTCACCATCCCATAAAGCTTTCCTTATAAGCCTAAATACCATTGCCATCCCTACCACCTTACCCGAGGCCTTGTCCAATGGAAAATGGAAACAAGCCATGATTGAGGAGATGGAGGCATTGGAAAAGAATAAAACCTAGGAGCTAGTGCAGTTACCGGCAGGAAAGAAAAGTGTAGGCTGTAAATGGGTGTATTCCTTAAAATATAGAGCAGATGGATCCATAGAGAGGTATAAGGCACGATTAGTTGCCAAAGGGTATACCCAAACTTATGGAATTGATTACCAGGAGACTTTTGCACCAGTTGCAAAGATGAACACAGTTCGAGTATTATTGGCATTAGCAGCTAATTATGGTTGGGATTTACAGCAGTTTGATGTCAAGAATGCTTTCTTACATGGAGATCTCGAAGAAGAAGTCTACATGGAGGTCCCACCAGGATATGGGAGGAATTTGCATGCTAATACTGTGTGTAAGCTGAAAAAGGCCTTATATGGCCTCAAGCAATCACCACGAGCGTGGTTTGGAAGGTTTGCTAAAATTATGTTGGCTATGGGGTACAAACAAAGCCAAGGGGATCACACACTGTTTGTTAAACACTCTCCTTCAGGGGGAGTCACAGCTCTCTTGGTGTATGTTGATGACATAATTGTAACAGGAGATGATGATAAGGAGAAACATGTTCTGAGTCAGTGCTTAGCCAAGGAGTTGGAAATTAAAGCATTAGGGAGGTTAAAATACTTTCTTGGAATTGAGGTTGCTCATTCTAGGAAAGGTATAGTCATCTCTCAACAAAAGTATGTTATGGATCTCCTAAAAGAAACGGGTCATACAGCATGCAAACCAGCAACTACTCCAATAGATCCCAATATGAAACTTGGACAGGCTGAGGAAGATGCTGCAGTTGATAGAGAAATGTATCAGCGTCTAGTGGGAAGACTTATTTATTGTTGTAATATATTAACATTAATATCAGATATGTACAGATATGTTTCTTATTCTTGTTTTTATTAGGGCTGATTTTTCTCCCTTATTTTTAGGATAGCAATTAATAGCTTTAGCCTATATATATTGTAACCTTCTCTGTACAGAAATTTTAAGGAATAATATTCATACATTCCAACATTCCTTCTTTCTATATGGTATCAGCAGCCTAGGTCGTTCCTAGGGCTTGCCTTAGTTTTTCTTCGTTTTGAGCAGCCTTACTGCTGTCTCCTCCTTCCTTTTGCCTTTTATTTGCCAGTAAAACCACCACCAGCCACCTGTCACCGCCTTTTTTTGCCTCACCACCACCGCCGGACTGCTTGTCGGCTTGTTTCCGGCCACCATCGAAAGGCCCATCCCAAACCGATCAGCCACGCGCCGCCACCTCACCGCTGCACTGTACGCGCGTGGGAGCCACGCACCGCCCTCCAGACCTCCGTTCACCGCGCGACCACCGCCGTTCTGCTCGTCGGCTCCTCCCCATTACTTTTTGACCATTTTCGGGTCCAACCGGCATGTCTACAGTAGACACCCAGTCCTCCACCATCAATACGCCGCCTCCGGCTGTCATTCCAACACCTCTGGTGGCCGTTGCAGCCCTGAATCCCCATGATCTTCCAGTGTTACACTCTACTTATCACCTCAATGGTAAGAATTATCTCCAATGGGCCCAGGTTATTCGCACCACTCTCAAGGGTCGTCGGAAGTTGTCGCACATTGTCGGGGATCCTCCGAAGGCCGATGACCCACAGTTTGACATTTGGGATAATGAAGATTCTTTGATTATGACTTGGCTATGGAACTCTATGACACCTGCTATTAGTAAGAATTGTATGTTTTTTAGTTCTGCACGTGAAATTTGGGATAGTTTGAGTCAAACCTATTCTATGAAACAAGATATTGCTGCGTGTTATGATTTAGAAAGCACCATTTTTAATACCAAGCAAGGATCTCTTTCTGTCACTGATTATTATGGTACTCTGAATGGTTTAGGGATTGAGCTGGACCAAAACCAGGATCTCAAGATGAAATGCACTGAGGATTCTGCTACTTTAACCAAGTTTATTGAGCGTGGATGGGTCTTTAAGTTTCTCTCTGGGTTGAATTCTGAGTATGATCCTATTCGGGTTTAGATTTTAGGTAAGGACAAGCTTCCTTCTCTCTCCGAGGTATTCTACACAGTTAGGGGGGAAGAGAGTCGTCGGGCGGTCATGTTGAATAATGATAATTCCGGTGATGGTTCTGCTTTGGCCACTGACAAAGGTCCTATTGGTGGGTTATCATCTGAAAGGCCTGGCTCATCTTCTTGGAAGTCGTCTGCCAAATGTGACGAGCGCTGGTGTCCTTTTTGCAAGAAGTCTGGTCACACTAAGGACACTTGTTTTAAACTCCATGGCAGAGATAAGGTTCTTGGCCGCTCTGGGGGTTTTAAAGGCAGTCAACAAAGGCAAGTTAATCAGATAGTGTCCGACTTGGTTATTGAGGGTGAAGAGGTCTCTGCACCACCATCTGGAGAGGCTATTCCGGCGCTTAGTAAAGCCGAGTTGGATCGTTTGCGCACTCTCTTGGACTCTATGAGTAAGCCTTCTGGCACTTGTTCTCTAACCATGACTGGTAAGAATTTAAGCTTTTTTTCCTTTAATGTTTCTGGTACTGTATCTGAGGATCTCTGGATTATTGACTCTAGTGCTACTGATCATATGACCCCTCATCCCTCATATTTTTCCACTTACTCTAAATTATCTAGTAAGCATCACATCACGGTTGCTAGTGGATCCCATGTCCCTGTTTTAGGATGTGGTACTATTTCACTTCACCCTTCCCTTCCTTTACATAATGTGCTTCATGTCCCTCATTTGTCTAATAACCTTATTTCTATTCATAAGCCTACCACAGATTTAAACTGTACAGTGACCTTCTTTCCCTCTCGTTGTGTGTTTCAGGATCTTACTACGGGGAGGACAATTGGGATTGCTAAGGAACAGGGAGGGTTATATGTTCTACATCGGCCTCATGGTCGTACTAGTCCGATGATGTCCATATCCAATCATGCGACAAGTTCCGCTTCTGCTGCATCTCAGATATGGCTTCACCACAAACGCCTGGGTCATCCTCCTTTCAGTCTTCTTAGGTCTTTATTTCCGCAATTGTTTACCAATGAGTCTGTTGAGTCTTTTCTTTGTGATGTTTCTCAGTTTGCGAAACACCATCGCACAACTTTTTCTCCAAATAATAATAAAAGTATTGAACCTTTTGATTTTATTCATTCTGATGTGTGGGGACCTTCCTCTAATTCTAATATATCTGGTGCAAAATGGTTTGTTTCATTTATTGATGACTGCACTAGGGTCACATGGATATTTCTTATGAAGGATAAATCTGAAGTATTTCAAATATTCTTGAATTTCTATCGCATGGTTCAAACCCAGTTTGGAAAATCTATAAAACGGTTACGATCTGATAATGGCAAGGAATATGTGAATCAACATTTCACAAAATTCCTTAAAGAACATGGTGTGTTACATGAGTTAACTTGTGTTGATACTCCCCAACAAAATGGGGTTGCAGAAAGAAAGAACCGTCATCTCCTAGAAATTGCAAGAGCTCTTTTATTCCAAATGTCTGTCCCTAAGTCTTATTGGGGGGAAGCTGTCTTAACTGCCGCATACTTGATAAACAGATTGCCCTCCCGTGTCCTGGATGGTCTTAGTCCTGTGCAAGTCATGACTTCCTTCTTCCCTTCCGTTCCTACCATGAAGAATCTCCTGTGTCGTGTCTTTGGCTGTGTTGCCTTTGTTCATATCCATAGTCAATATCGTGGTAAGTTGGATTCTAGGACTGTCAAATGTATCTTCATAGGGTATGCACCAGACAAAAAGGGGTACAAATGTTATCATCCTCAAAGTCGTCGTGTCTATGTCTCCATGGATGTCACTTTTCATGAGTCCGAGTCTTTTCACCTTCGTCCTCAGCTTCAGAGGGAGAGAGGTCAAGAAGCTGAGTCTCTTGAGTCATCTTTTGTTCCTCTTCTGGTTGAATCTACTGAGTCATCTATCCCTCCTCTGATAAAGGATGTGGCATCATCTTCTGGTACTTCAGAGACACCTAAAGATCGATACAAGCAGGTGTATTATCGGAAAAAACCCAACCTGGTCCAACAGCAGCTTCAGTCGCCCGAACCAGAGGTAAGTATTCCTGATTCTGAGCCTTTGAATAATTCTTTACATGATATTTGTGAACCTAACCCTAATGACTTGCCAATAGCCTTAAGAAAAGCCAAAAGAACTTGTGCAAAATACTCCATATCTCAGTATGTGTCCACTAAAAACCTATCAGTACAGCATCGGAGTTTTATTTCAACAATAGATTCTACCAGAGTCCCTACTTCAGTACAAGAAGCATTAATGGATAAGAATTGGGTTCAAGTCATGCATGAAAAAATGAGTGCTTTAAACAAGAATGAGACCTGGGAAATTGTTGAGAAGCCGAAGGACAAAAGGATAGTTGGGTGCAGATGGATTTACACAGTGAAATATCAGTCTGATGGTACTCTAGACAGGTACAAAGCAAGGCTGGTTGCAAAAGGGTATACTCAGACATATGGGATTGATTATGAAGAAACATTTGCCCCAGTAGCAAAGATGAACACAGTCAGGATCATTCTCTCCTTGGCAACACACTTTGGATGGGCCTTGCACCAATTTGATGTTAAAAATGCTTTTCTCCATGGGAATTTGGAAGAGGAAGTATACATGGACATTCCACCAGGATATGGACCTACCGGTGGAGGGAATATGGTGTGCAAGTTAAGGAAGGCCTTATATGGACTCAAGTAGTCTCCTCGTGCTTGGTTTGGGAGGTTCACCAATACTATGGTGTCCTTAGGTTATAGGCAGAGCCAGGGAGATCATACCCTCTTTATAAAACATTCCAAAGAAGGCAAGCTTACACTTCTTCTGGTTTATGTTGATGATATGATCATCGCTGGTGATGATGAGGTTGAGAAACAAGTCTTAAAAGAAAAATTAGCTGCACAGTTTGAAATGAAGGACTTGGGGAAGCTGAAGTACTTCCTTGGGATAGAGGTTGCCTATTCCAAACAAGGCATCTTTATTTCCCAAAGGAAATATGTCCTGGATCTTCTGAAGGAAACAGGTAAGCTAGGTTGCAAAACCACAGGGGCGCCTATTGAACAAAATCACAGGATTGGAAACAATGAGGAGAGCCCAAGGGTGGATAAGACACAATATCAGAGACTTGTGGGAAAACTGATATATTTGTCTCACACCAGACCTGACATAACCTATGCTGTCAGTGTGGTTAGCCAGTTCATGCATGATCCTCGTGAAAGACATATGCTAGCTGTGAATAGAATTCTTCAGTATTTGAAGACAAACCCGGGAAGAGGACTTCTATTTCGGAAAGAACAAACATTGACCATTGAAACCTATACAGATATAGATTATGCCGGGTCAGTTGTCGACAGGCGGTCTACCTCAGGTTACTGCATGTTTTTAGGAGGAAACTTGGTGACTTGGAGAAGTAAGAAACAGAATGTGGTTGCAAGGTCAAGTGCAGAGGCTGAATTTCGAGCTATGGCACAAGGAATTTGTGAACTGTTATGGATGAGAATCATACTCGATGATCTCAGGATAAAGTATGAAGCTCCTATGAGGTTACTTTGTGATAACAAGTCGGCAATCAGCATTGCTCACAACCCGGTTCAACATGATCGGACAAAGCATATAGAGATTGATCGCCATTTTATCAAGGAAAAATTAGATGATGGCCTTATAACTACAGAGTACGTCCCTTCAGAGCACCAATTAGCAGATGTCTTCACCAAGGGGCTTCCCACAGAGCGATTTCAAAGTCTTACTTGCAAGCTGGGAATGATTGATATTCACTCACCAGCTTGAGGGGGAGTGTTGTAATATATTAACATTAATATCAGATATGTACAGATACGTTTCTTATTCTTGTTTTTATTAGGGCTGATTTTTCTCCCTTATTTTTAGGATAGCAATTAATAGCTTTAGCCTATATATATTGTAACCTTCTCTGTATAGAAATTTTAAGGAATAATATTCATACATTCCAACATTCCTTCTTTCTATATTTATCTATCCCACACATAGCCGGATATAGCATATGCAGTTAGTGTGATTAGCCAATTCATGCACAATCCAAAAGAATCTCATTTGCGAGCAGCATATCAAGTGTTACAGTACCTTAAGGGAACACCAGGAAAAGGCATTCTATTTAAGAGAAATGGAGGTGTGGTACTTGAAGCATATACTGATGCGGATTATGCTGGATCACCAGTGGACAGGAGGTCAACTACAGGATATTGTACTTTTCTTGGTGGAAGTCTGGTGACTTGGAGAAGTAAAAAACAGAATGTGGTAGCACGATCTAGTGCGGAGGTAGAATTCAGAGCTATGGCTCAAGGTGTGTGTGAGCTACTATGGTTAAAAATCATTCTTGAAGATCTGAAGATCAAGTGGGATGGTCCGATGAAACTTTATTGTGATAACAAGTCTGCAATCAGCATTACTCACAATCCGGTGCAACATGATCGAACGAAGCATATTGAGGTTGACAGACATTTTATCAAAGAAAAATTAGAGAGTGGTTTAATTTGTACACCCTATGTTTCTACACATGGTCAGCTCGCTGATGTACTTACAAAAGGGTTGAATAGTCCAGCATTTCAAACTATTGTATCCAAGATGGGAATGGAGAATGTATATTCACCTGCTTGAGGGGGAGTGTTGGACGGTGGCCACTATGGACAGTGGTCTCTTGGTCTTATTCCACGATTGTCTGTGTAGACATTATTTTTAGTAGCTTATTAATTAGTTGCTTATTTCCTAGGACTAGATTTAATGTATAGAAGCTCCTATATATATTTTTGTCCATGTAAACATTTAGTTTTTTGAGATTGAATATACAATATTCATATTCTTCATATTCTAATATGGGTGTATCATTTACTCGATGAAATTTGGTTTAAGGTATCTCTTCCTATGATGTTGTGGTGTGATAATCAGGCTACCATTCACATTGCCTCAAACCCAGTATTTCATGAGAGGATGAAGCATATAGAAGCAGACTATCATTTCATTTGAGAGAAGATTCAACAAGGACTTATATCTACAAGACATGTTAGGACTTGGTGAGCAGATAGTTGATATACTCACAAAGGCACTTAACGGGAATAGAGTGGACTATCTATGTAACAAGTTGGGCATGATTAATATCTATGACCCAACTTGAGGGGGAATGTTAAGAATAGAGTATTAAGCGTGTGCTAAATGTACTTAGGGGTATTTACATCTCTAGAACTAGTTTGTACTAAATTGTACAGCACGCCTATTTACTGTATATAAATACATGACCTAAACCTGCACTGGGTACGGTCTTCTAATATTTTATAGTACTTTCTCCTCTCTTTTCTACTAATATAATTCTCATAGGAAAAACTAAGTTCAAAATGAAACTTACCACCAACAACAAGAACCAAGCCTTATCACACTAGGTGGGGTTAGTTACATGCTAGGACGCACGGAATAGCTACTATACCGGTGTTGGATATGTATCATTGTTGAATAGTCCTCAGACACCTATACAACTAACCTACATCCTGTAATTTTTTATTTTTTACTTTAGTTTTTGTGCCAATACAAGTGGGATATTATAAGAATTGGATGAACGCTAGTCCTCTATGTCGTCTTATGATGGTTCTAAAGGTTCTTTTCTTTTCTTTTTTAAATGAGATCATATATATAATTTTTTATCCTTTTGTACCAGTATCCTAATTTTTCAAGAAATGCCATACAAAGGGAGTTTCAAAAAATGTTTTGAACTCTGCAGCAGAAATAGTGATCAGATCAAGTCATGGATGATGATTCTGCACTAGTACCATGTTGAAATTATAGCGAAAAGATGTAAAAGAGAGAAAAGAGAAATAGGACTCTTAATGATATTTATTATGATGATGTGATGATATGAGATGTGATAAGCATTAGCCTAATACACCTATCTATGCTAATATTCTAGGATGTACAAGCGTAATATAACTAGTGCTAACACTTTCTAACACTAATCAGCACCTGCTATTCTTAGAATTTAAATAACTGTATATTACTTTCATCAACTAAATGTCTACAATGCAGGTAATATATATAGAGAGTTGTACATTAAACTAGTCCCTAGAAAATAAGCATCATAAAACACTAAAAACAATGTCTACACCAAAATCATGAAAACGTGGGAACAAGACCAAGAGGCCACCTTCCAACAGAGGCCACCGTCCAACACTTCCCTTCAAGCTGGTGAATATGAATTCTCCATTCCCAGCTTAGATACAATCATCTGAAATACTAGATTACTCAACCCTTTTGTAAGTACATCAGCAAGCTGACCTTATGTAGACACATAGGGTGTACAGATTAAACCACTCTAGTTTTTCTTTGATAAAATGTCTGTCAACCTCAATATGCATTATTCGATCATGCTGTACCAGATTATGAGCTATGTTGATTGCAGACTTGTTATCACAATAAAGTCTCATCGAACCATCCCTCTTGATCTTTAGATCTTCAAAAATAATCTTCAACCATAGTAGTTCACACACACCTTGAGCCATAGCTCTGAATTCTGCCTCTGCACTAAATCGTGCTACTACATTCTATTTTTTACTTCTCCAAGTCACCAGATTTCCACTAAGAAAAGTGCAATATCCTGTAGTTGATCTTTTGTACAATGGTGATTCAGCATAATCAGCATCAGTGTATGCCTCAAGTACCACACCTCCATTTCTCTTAAATAAAATGCCTTCTCCTGGTACTCCCTTAAGGTATTGTAACACTCGATATGCTGATTGCAAATGAGATTCTTTTGGACTGTACATGAATTGGCTAATCACACTTACTGCATATGCTATATCCGGCTGTGTGTGGGATAGATAAATAAGTCTTCCCACCAGACGCTGATACATTTCTCTGTCAACTGCAGCATCTTCCTCTACCTGTCCAAGTTTCATATTGGGATCCATAGGAGTACTTGCCGGTTTGCATGTTGTATGACCGGTTTCTTTTGGGAGATCCATAACATACTTTTGTTGGGAGATGAATATACCTTGCCTAGAATGAGCAACCTCAATTCCAAGAAAGTATTTCAACCTTCCTAATGTAATGCTTTAATTTCCAACTCCTTGGCTAAGCACTGACTCAGAATATGTTTCTACTCATTAGCATAATCTCTTGTTACTATTATGTCATCAACATACACCAAGGGAGCTGTGACTCCCCCTGAAAAAGAGTGTTTAACAAACCGTGTGTGATCCCCTTGGCTTTGTTTGTACCCATACCCAACATAATTCTAGCAAACCTTCCAAACCACGCTTGCAGTGATTGCTTGAAGCCATACAGGGCCTTTTTCAACTTACACACAGTATTAACATGCAAATTCTTCCCAAATCATGTAGACTTCTTCTTCGAGATCTCCATGCAAGAAAGCGTTCTTGACATCAAACTGCTGTAAATCCCAACCATAATTAACTGCCAATGCCAATAATACCCGAACTGTGCTCATCTTTGCAACCGGTGCAAAAGTGTGAGAATCCGTGTGTTGTATGCTATTTCGGGAATGTTAATATTGTATCTTTTACTTATTTAGAATTAGAATCTGTATTTATTTTTGTAATTAGTCAATCCCTCAAATCAAGGAATCTAGAATTAAGGAAGGAAACATCAGTTGTTTCCTAAAATAGTTGCTAGCACTTGTGTATATATTGCATATGATTGATCAATAATATAATTGAGTTCAAATCCTATTTTCTGATTCTGACACGGTATCACAGCCCTCGTTCTAAGGGGGCCTGCTTCCGCAACACAACCCTACAGCCGTTAGCCTTCATTGTCGACGCACAAACATTTCAGTTGGCCTTCATCGCCAACACACCCTACCCATTGGTTAGCCTTCATTGCTGACCTTTCTCCCAGTCGCACCTTTCTCCATTCATTCGGCCTTTATTGCCATCAGTGGTGACAGCCTTCATACCTCACGATGTCTAACACAGAGGGCGAAGTTCTGAACACAGAGAAGGGAACAAAGGATACCCAACCCCACCAACCTGGAGAATTGCAAACTATTCATGCTGCCTATCGACTAAATGGGAAGAACTACTTGAAATGGTCCCAACTTGTTCGGACGGTGCTGAAAGGGAAAGGGAAACTGAGCCACATCACGGGGACTGGACCAAAACAAGGAGACCCCAAGTTCGAAGCATGGGATGAGGAAGATGCTATGATCATGGCTTGGTTGTGGAACTCAATGATTCCCGAACTCAGCGATACCTGCATGTTTCTCAGCACTGCAAAGGAGGTTTGGGATGCAATGGAGCAGACCTACTCCAAAGCCAAGGATGCGGCCAGGTATATGAAATCAAGGTACAAAACAAAAGAAAGCAAGGGAATAAGATCATTCGAATATGCCAATCAGCTAAAGTCCCTATGGATGGAACTAGACCTTTATAAAGTGATCAAGACCAAATGTTCAGAAGATGTCACAGTTCTCAAGGAGTTTATTGAGCAGGACAGGGTTTATGATTTCCTAGTTGGCTTAAATTCTGAATTTGATCAGGTCAGAATTCAAATTCTTGGGAGAAAAACGCTTCCATGCTTCAATGAAGTGGTGGCCATAGTACGAGGAGAAAAAAGCCGAAGATGCTTGATGCTGGAAACTCCCAATGTGGATAGTTCAGCCATGGTGACTGAACGTATTAATGGAGAGCCTGCAAATGGTGGGAAGAAGAATGATGGGCTGTGGTGCACATATTGCAACAAGCCACGCCACACTCACGAGAAGTGCTGGAAACTGAATGGAAAGCCTCCTACCCGTGAGTGGAGTCAGAAAGGGGGACCTTCCAAGAAAAATGGGCATGTTAATGTTGCAGTAAGCGACACTAGTGGCGGGAATAAGCCTGAATCCAGCAACCTGAATCAGAACGAGATAGAAAAGGTGAGGTCTTTCCTTAGCAACTTGGAAAAACCTTCAGGTACTTGTACTTCAGCATTCTCAGGTATGTTTCCATTTTTTGTTGGATTAAATGTTTTAGAAAAACCCTCTACCCTACTCTGGATTTTGGATTCTGGAGCCACAGACCATATGACACCTATATCCACACACTTTTCCACCTATTCACCTTGTCCTAGTAATAAAAAAGTTATTACAGCAGATGGTAATCTTGTGACGGTGGCAGGTTTGGGAGACATTAAAATAAATACATCTTTAACATTAAAGAATGTTCTTCATGTTCCCAAGTTATCCACCAACCTTGTTTCTGTACAAAAACTTACTCAAGATTTATCCTATAAAGTGATTTTTCACACCAATCATTGTGTTTTCCAGGACAAGGACTTGACGAGGACGATTGGACTTGCTAGAGAATGGAATGGCCTCTATTATATTGAAGAACCAAAACCGCACTCCTTGGCTGCCACCAATTTGCCTCACTTATCCAAATCTATGTTATCCAATAAGGAAAGAATTCTTCTTTACCAATGTAGATTAGGACACCCTTCCTTTAGGATTATCAAAATTCTTTTTCCTTCACTATTTACCCAAATTGAGGTTGAGAGTCTACATTGTGATGTGTGTGAGCTTGCTAAACACAAGCGTGTATCTTTTCCCATAAGTAATAAAAGACGCATATTTCCCTTTTATCTTATTCATACTGATGTGTGGGGTCCCTCTAAGGTTCCTAGTGTGTCTGGTGCTCGCTGGTTTGTAACCTTTATTGATGATTGTACCTGTGTTACTTAGACCTTCTTACTTAAAAATAAATCTGAAGTAAGCTTGACTATCCAGAATTTTTTCTCCATGATTGAAAATCAATTTGGTGTGAGAATCAAGCGCCTTAGGTCTAATAATGCTAAGGATTACTTCAATTCCACCCTTACACCTTTCTGTCAAAAAGAAGGCATTGTACATGAGTCCTCCTGTGTCAAAACACCACAACAGAATGGGATAGCTGAAAGAAAGAATGGACACCTTCTTGACCAAACACGGGCACTTTTGTATCAGCATAATGTTCCTAAAACCTTCTGGGGGGAAGCTGTTCTTACAGCAACATACTTAATCAATAGACTTCCTTCCAAGGTCCTAGGTCTAAAAAGTCCAATGAACACCCTTTCTACCTTTTACCCAAATATCTCCATTACAAATAACCTTACCCCTCGGATTTTTGGGTGTGTATCCTTTGTCCATGTCCATAGTCAAGATAGAGGGAAACTTGATCCTAGGGCCCTTAAATGTGTGTTTGTTGGGTACTCGTCCACTCAAAAAGGATATAAATGCTACCACCCTTCTTCCAAAAAATTTTTTGTTTCCCGGGATGTCACCTTTCATGAAGCTCAACCCTATTTCCCTCAACCTTATCTTCAGGGGGAGAGCTTTAGGGAAGATAAGGATCTAGAACCCCCTAGGTTACCTGACTTGCCTAGTTTTGAGCCTAAAAACCTACCCTCTGATACTGAATCTGATATGAAACCTGATATGGCTGAAACTGAACCTGAGATGGCTGCAACCAAATCGTCTGATGTAGCCAAGCCTGATGTGCGGTTTGGACAAAATCTGGTTTACAAAAGGAGGTCAGTGGCTGTTCCAAACTCTATGCCAGTTCCGGAGTCCAACTCCAGCCCTTCTACTGAGGTAATAAATTCTGATTTTGAAGCTTTACAGGATAAAACTGAGTCTCAATCTGTTGTTGATGATCTTGACCTTCCAATTGCTGTTAGAAAAGGAACCGAGAAAAGCCACTAAATGACTCTCTTATCCCCCTCTCCAACTACCTCTCATTTAAGCATTTTTCACCCACTCACAAAGTCTTCCTAATTAACCTAAACACTACCTCCATACCCACTACACTATCTGAGGCATTGTCCAATGAAAAATGGAAGCAAGCCATGGATGTTGAGATGGAGGCCCTGGAGAAAAATGAAACATGGGAATTAGTTACTCTCCCAGGAGGAAAAAGGCCAGTTGGATGCAAGTGGGTATATACAGTGAAATATAAAGCTGATGGGTCAATTGAAAGGTATAAGGCGAGGCTTGTTGCCAAAGGGTTCACACAAACCTATGGGATTGATTACTTAGAGACATTTGCTCCGGTTGCTAAAATGAACACAATTAGGGTACTACTGTCTCTTGCTGCCAATAAGGGTTGGGATTTACAACAGTATGATGTAAAGAATGCGTTCTTACATAGGAAACTTGAGGAGGAAATCTACATGGAAGTGCCTTCAGGATATGGAAGAAATGTAGCTGCCAACACGGTGTGCAAGTTAAAAAAGGCCCTATATGGGCTGAAACAATCTCCTCGGGCTTGGTTTGGAAGGTTTACTAAAGCTATGACTGCCTTGGGGTACAAACAAAGTCAAGGGGATCATACATTGTTCATTAAATGTTCTGCCTCAGGGGAAGTAACAGCGCTATTAGTGTATGTAGATGATATTATTGTGACCGGAGATGATAGGAGAGAACAGCAAGCTTTGAGTCAGTCTTTGGCCAAGGAATTTGAGATCAAAACCTTGGGAAAGCTGAAATATTTCCTGGGAATCGAAGTGGCACACTCTAAGAAAGGCATCTTCATATCACAGCAAAAATACATAACTGATTTACTCAAGGAAACAGGTAAAACAGCATGTAAGCCTGCAAGTACTCCCATGGATCCAAGCTTAAAATTGGGGAATGCAGAGGAGGATGCTGTTGTTGATAAGGAGATGTATCAGCGCCTTGTGGTTAGGATCATTTACTTGTCCCACACCAGGCCAGATATCGCCTATGCAGTGAGTCTAGTCAGCCAATTTATACATAGTCCAAGAGAAACTCATCTGCAAGCTGCTTACAGGATTTTGCTGTACCTCAAGAGGACTCCGGGAAGAGGAATCTTGTTCAAGAGAAGTGGGAATATGTCTCTTGAAGCTTATACAGATGCTGACTACGCAGGGTCGATTATTGATAGGAGATCAACTACCGAGTATTGCACTTTTATTGGAGGAAATCTTGTGACTTGGAGAAGTAAAAAACAGAGTGTAGTGGCGCGATCTAGTGCTGAAGCCGAATTTCGTGCCATGGCACAGGGTGTGTGTGAATTACTTTGGTTAAAAATCATATTAGAAGATTTGAAGATCGAGTGGGAAGAACCAATGAAGCTTTACTGCGATAACAAATCCGCAATCAGCATAGCACATAATCCAGTCCAGCATGATCGAACTAAGCACATTGAGGTGGATAGGCACTTCATTAAAGAAAAGCTTGACAGCGGTTTAATATGCACTCCATATGTGCCTACACAGGGACAACTTGCGGATATCCTCACCAAAGGATTGAATAGCTCCACATTTGAGAGAATTGTTTCCAAGCTGGGAATGGAAAACACCTATTCACCAGCTTGAGGGGGAGTGTGAGAATCTGTGTGTTGTATGCTATTTCGGGAATGTTAATATTGTATCTTTTACTTATTTAAAATTAGAATCTGTATTTATTTTTGTAATTAGTCAATCCCTCAAATCAAGGGATCTAGAATTAAGGAAGGAAACATCAGTTGTTTCCTAAAATAGTTGCTAGCACCTGTGTATATATTGCATATGATTGATCAATAATATAATTGAGTTCAAATCCTATTTTCTGATTCTGACAAAAAGTCTCATGGTAATCAATTCCATAAGTTTGGGTACACCCTTTGGCAACTAATCCTGCCTTATACCTCTCTATGGATCCATCTGCTCTATATTTCACAGTATACACTCATTTATAGCCCATAATTTTCTTCCCTGCCGGTAACTGTACTAGCTCCCAAGTTTTATTCTTTTCTAATGCCTCCATTTCCTCATTCATGGCTTGTTTCCATTTTTCATTGGACAACGCTTCGGGTACGGTGGTAGGGATGACAATGGTATTTAGGCTTATAAGGAAGGCTTTATGGGATGTGAAAATTTCTCAAAGGACAAGAAGTGTGCAAAAGGGTATAGTGGTCGTTTTGTGCACTCTAGTTCCTTTTCTGATGGCTATAGGAAGACTTTGATCACTACTATCAACATGAAATTCATTTTTATCTTGCAATGAAGGGTTAGAAACTATTACCTCATTCGAAGGCTCCGAGTTGGACTCTTGGGCTTGCATAGGTTCTGGAACGGCCATCTTCCTTCTTGTGAACACCTTGCCTTTGCCATATCTCACATTCTCAAGAGCAGACTCAGCTACTAGGTCAAAAATGGTTTTGGACAAAGGTTAACAATGATTTCAAGAGGAGGATTAGGGACAATAGGAAGGTCATCAGAAGAACTATTAGACACAAGAAGTAAGGCCAAGTCAAGTAAGAAATCTTCCTTATCTTCCCTCGTTGACTTCTCCCCCTGAAGATAAGGATAGGAAAAATAAGGCTCCTCTTCACTGAATGTAACATCCATGGAGACAGAGAATTTTCTAGATGGAGGGTGATAACACTTGTATCCTTTCTGAGTTGAAGAATAGCCCACAAAGACACATTTTAGAGCTCTCGGATCGAGTTTCCCCTTGTTTGGACTATGAACATGGAAAAAAGAGACACATCCAAAAATCTTAGGGACAAGGTTATTAGATGTTTGTAGATCAGGATAGAAAGTGGAAAGGACATCCATTGGACTATTGAATCCCAGGACTTTAGTGGGCAAGCGATTTATAAGATGAGTAGCTTTCAAAAAAACTTCCCCCCAAAAAGACTTAAGGACATTTCTCTGAAACAGTAAGGCTCGGGTTTTTTCAAGATGACTTTTTTTTCACTCTGCTAACCCGTTTTGTTGTGAGGTATGGACACAGGATGATTCATGGATTATTCCTTCTTTCTAAAAATAATACATAAGAGTCTGATTAAAATAGTCCTTAGCATTATTAGACCTAAATCGCTTAATACCCACCCCAAATTGATATTTAATCATGGAACAAAAATTTGGGAGAACAGTACTAATATCAAACTTGTTTGAGCAGAAAAATCCAAGTAACACGAGTACAATCATCAATAAAAAACACAAACCATCTTGCCCTAGAGACACTAGGAATGGAAGAGGGACCACAAACATCACGCTGAATAAGAGAAAAAGGAACAGAACTTCTTGTATTACTAATTGGAAAAATGACACGCTTATGTTTGGCAAGTTCACATACTTCAAAATGAAATTGTTCAACATCAAGACCTTTAAACAAAGAAGGAAAAAGACTCTTAACAATACAAATGGATGGATGGCCTAATCTACGATGAACAAGCCAAATTTTGTCTTTTTTGGTTGAAAGAAGTTCTGAGGTAAAAGAATATGGGTGTCCAAGTCCACTCTTGGTCTTGTTTACCTGACAAGGTGCTTCAAGGAGGTAGAGATCATCCTGCTCCCTAGCATGTCCAATCATCTTCGCCGAATCCTTGTCCTGAAAAATACAATGATCATTGTAAAAAACCACATTGCAAGATAAATTTTTAATTAATTTATGAACAGAAATCAGATTTGTAGACAGTTTAGGGACATGAAAGACATTTTTTAATGTCACTAGGGGGCTTAGTTGGACATCTACACCAGCTACAATAGTCAAGGAACCATCAGCTGTGGATATTTTCTTACTACTTGGGCATGGATAATAGGTGGAAAATATAGTGGGGTTGTTGGTCATATGGTCTGTGGCTACTGAATCCATAATCCAAGAGTTGGTAAAAAATGTACCCGAGACATTGAATCCAACGGAAAAAGGTAACTTACCCGAATAAGTCAAACAACAAGTACCTGAGAGCGTTTCAAGGCTGTGTAGAGCGACATTTGAAACCTCAACTTCGGTTGACATCGTGAGAGACAAAATAGAACCGAAAAAAAAAATGTCAAAGAAGATGAACCCAATATCCAAGCAGCTTGGGACTGGAGTTCCGATCACTGGAACAGGAGCAGTGGTCGCCGGCGAGTTGAACGGAACCAACGGCGTCGCTTTCCGGTGACTGGAAGATGGCACGTGACCTCCACGCGCCGAGAGCAGCAGACGTGTGTGACAGCGCATGACAACTCCTCCAGTGGCAGCCCTTCAGAGGGATGGCCAGTAGGAAGTTTTTGAGACACCTTGTGACCTTACTTTAACGGAAGAATGGCTATGAAGGCCTTGGCTGGTAATGAAGGCCAACTGTTACTGTTTGGGTTTCTGGGTGTTTGGTGGCAATGAAGGCCAGCCCAAAAAAAGTTCAGCAGAAAAACAAAGATTGGTTGGCGATGAAGGCCTACCAAAAAAAGAGCTAGCAATGAAGGCTAGCCGAAAAAAAAGGGCTCAACAAAAAACAGAGACAGTCCCAGATCGGAACTGCTCTGATACCATCTTAGAATTTGAATAACTGTATATTATTTTCATCAACTGAATGTTTACAATGGAGGTAATATATATAGGGAGTTGTATATTAAACTAGTCCCTAGAAAATAAGCAACATAAAACACTAAAAACAATGTCTACACTAAAATCATGAAAACGTGGGAACAAGACCAAGAGGCCACCGTTCACAGAGGCCACCGTCCAACAGAGACCACTGTCCAACAGCTATATTTAATATATGCTCAGAAAAAACATAAAAGGAATGAAAATGCGATAAAAGAAGAATTAATAGCAGAATAAAATCCTGAGACAGATTATCATCAACAACCATAAACAGCTTAATAATATTCTCACACATCATCAATTTGAAAGAAATGAGCATACTGCCAACAGATAACACAATGGCATACCTTTGTAAAATTTCTACCTTGTGTGGATCAATAGCTGTAACAACTTCATCTGCAATAAAGAAATAAAATAACATATCACTAATGATATGAGAAATACAATAAAATTAACAGAAACAAAAACATAATGATGACTATGATATTTGAGAACCCTTTAGCAGAGTGCATCAGCCGAATCACTTTCACATAAGAACACTAGTAGTTAGCAGGCATTCTGTGATAAAAACCACTGAAGCAAGTAGTCCCAAACTAGGCAAGATTTAACAATACATTCAAAATTTGCAATCCTCAATATAGGCCATAAAAGCAGGTAAACCATTGGGTGAATCATATTATATAATAAAGGACCCAAAACGTAATTATAAAAATCAAGAGAGTGTGAGCATGCTTAAGAATCAAGGCCAACCAGGAGAAAGCTGGATCTCTCGTTTGTCTGAAGTTAAAACTTTGACTGCAAGAACCTGGCTGATATCTGCAATCTGAAATGAAAAAGTCCATAAGAAGAATTATGATCATTAATTAAATTAAGAAGTCAAACACATTCTACTTGCGTTAACAACAAACTTCTTAATCAATCATACCCATCCTAGATGTTGTAGAATCAAATCTTGGTCAGATGACTCCTCAAGAATTTTCGAAGCTTCAGCTGCAGCAATTGCCTTGCCAGAAATAAGGTTTTCCCCGCTGTCCAGTATACTATCCTCCAGAACAGGGTCTTTCCAGAGGCCAGATGAATAATTTCTAGCCAGGATGCGCCAAATAGACACAGCTTTTGAGCTCATTCCTTTACTTGCACATAGGAAGGCAAGTGTTCGTAGGTGCCCAGACTCTTCTAACATTTTTTCCAATTCCTCCTGCACAGGAAATCTATTTCATAAGGCCATCTTTCAAGCCATCCCCAGGCAATTACCATTATGTCAAGCAATGCAACTTAAGTCTTGGTTTAAAGGGCAGCATGGATTAGACAAGGAGACCCTCTTTCCCCTTTCCTGATCACTCTTGTGGTAGATGTTCTAAGTGGGTGTTTAGTTTCTCACCTTCAGTTTGATTGCTGTCGACACTATTATCTTTTTGGAGAGCTTTGAATATGGCCATACCAAGAACAAGAAGAAATAATTTCTCAAATCCGCTTAGAGAATAATTTGTATAATTCCATTCACTACATACTTAACTGTCCAAATTTTGAAAATACAACAATAACCAAAGCTTATAATAGCCTAATTTTTATATATTTTTCTTATAAAAAATAGGTATTATTATATCTCATATTTAATTCTAGTGACTTTGTGATATTATTGACTTATTTATTTAAAAATTTATTAATTTAATTATTATGATAAATTTTAGGATTAAATATGTATATTTATTTGACTTATCTATATTGGTGCATGCATTGGCCTATGTCCACGTGAAGCACAACAATAGCAAAGAAAGCCCAATGAGAATAACACATTGTCTAATAAGAATGGCAGCAACAAGGTTATGGGCTGAGGCGGTGAGAAAATATCTTATAAATAGAAGATTGGAGCAAGGCAGAACTCAGGCTGAATTGGAGATTGGAAAAAGACCAGCACAGCGCCATGCGAAACAGATTAGAGACGCACGTGGCTCAAGGAGAGAGCAAAACAGAGAGCGCAGTGCGCAGCAAGAGAGAAAGATTGCAGAGAAGAAATTGAAGAGCAATATCAATGGAGAATTTTGGTGAGATAATTTTATTATGTTCTAATCTTTCTATATCTTGCTAAATTCTCTGTACTAAAGGGATGATGAAACCTTGATTATTTTGGCATTACTATGTTGAATTATTCCTTTTCCCACTAGGTGAGGTCAACTACATGGATCAAACGACGCAACTATGTTTTGTCAAAAGCCAAATCTTCAAAGAGGCCATTTAGATCTAAATCCTTTTGTCAAAAAGATTCAACAAAATTTTACATTAGCTGTTGATTGCCTTACACAACCCTCTTCTTTTATCCAGGCTTGGAACCGGCTATGCAAATATTTGCAACAAAGAATGAATTTGAAAATGTTGTAATGAAATCTCTACAATCAAAGAGTTAAATACATAACATCAAAGGACTTATATAAAAGCAAAACATAAATCATTTTCTTATATCAAAACAACAATAACAATAATCTGCACATACCACAACACACCAGTTGGTAGAAGATGCCAGCCTCTCCATGTTCTCAATACGATTTAGAGCTCTATATAGATACATTAATAGAGTGTCAACTCCCTCCCTGACTGATTGCGTTAAGTTTTTTTCTCGACATGCCTCCAAATACCTGTACAAAATATTCATCAACAAAGGTGATTATGAAAACAAGTCTAAAGCCATACGTACAGATATAAGAAAGCTTTCATGGGAATCATTAATTTATAATGCTATCTTGATACCAGATTGAAACCTAAATATTTCAAATATATTCCTCTTCCTCTACCCAAACTTATCTTTATGATCTGCCCAAAACAAAAGTCCCAGGTACAGGTGTATAGGAGCTTTTATTGGTGTCTATGTGACAATGTCAAAGTTAACAGCAACACAATGACCCAAAAATTGAAATGAGTAACAACTGAGAGGAATTTAAACCTGCTAATGTTCTTGATTGCTGACTCCAACAAATCAGCTCTATTAGGTGGATTCAGAAAAATATCATTATCTACTATTGTTTCTACACCTGCTTTCCTCAGGAAAGAAGCTCTTTGGATTGTCATCAAGCCATCATCTACTACATCTTCAAGAGGGGCTGGCGGAGGATGCAAACCCCAGTACCGATTCCTAGGAACCTACAAAAGCCAGTTTGAACCTCTGTACCACATTCATACAGCACAACCTTTAAATTTAAACATTTGAACGATTATGTATTAAGGACAAGTACAACATTTCACAACATAGCACAAGACCTAAGAGAGAAAAATCACCAGTTAACCCTGCACCCAAAGTTGAAATTTATCAAGCTTTTCAAATAGCCCAAAGTATTACAAAATGAATGAACTTCAACTATTATGTCCTAAGAGACTAATGAAAAAATCATCCATCATGTGGTCAAACCAGATCACCATGTATCAACTCACTTGCACATTGCACAATCACATGGATATTTTCCTAAAACAAATACGTATCGCTAGGCTTAATGTTCATCAGTAAAGAAAGCATAATTTGGTTACATATTGGTGTCATGTACATGAACATAGACTGAATAGATTACCCAAATACCACAAATAAAAAAGACAAATCTATTCACAACATAGTCGCTTATCATACTCTGGAGTGGTCAAACATGTTGCTGCATAAGACTGCATTCAAACTTTGTATTCTACCTTACTATTCAGTAAAACAGAAAACTAGATATTTAGGTATTATTTGCCTGGTCTGACATATCATTAAGCCCAACTTATTGGCATATTAGATACGTATATGAACATCAAATTATGAGAAGTGCGAATTTTAGAGAAGATTCATTTCTAGAGGATAGAATATCATCTAGGTACAATATGTATAAGATGAAAATAAAGAAATCAAAAATTAAATATTAACTCATATTATAACTTTAATTCCTTAACAATATGTGCCTCTCAGATTTGAGTCATGAAAGTTTTCATCAGAAAATAAAACGAACCACCATGCCAAATTATGGAACTCAAGGCTTCAAAACTGTAACAGTCATTGTTAGAGTATATTATGCATGTTATGCTTACGTGTACAGTTAGCTTAGCAACAGTTACTTTCTGGTAGTTATAGTTAGCTTAGCCTACAACTAGCTTAGCCTCTAGACAATTCTAAACTTATCTAGACCCATGTATAAAAGGGTTCAAATCTGTTTCAGATCTCAAATTGGTTAATAGTTACAGTTTCACATAGTAACCCTATGCATTATTCTCAAGTAAACCATATTCCTAAACACGCACTAAAAGAAAACTATCAAACGATATTATACAACTACCCACACAATCGCAAATATCATTGATTTAGGTAACTGCCCACACAATTACCATACAAATACAATGCTTGCTTGTTATGTTGTATGTTTATGCCTAACATGTCCTAGGACAATGGATATGCAATGAAGTAAAATAGTGTTAGTGCAATGTCATGAAACTCGACTACTCCCAAAAACTTTGTTCCTTGTATTCCTCTGAGTAGTATGGCTACCACCATTTAGCACTACTTGGCAATGAATGAACTATTCCACCCATAACAATGAGTGTACTATTGCCATCTCATATACCACTTAGCAATGAATGGACTATTTCACCCCACAATAATGAGTGTACTGTTACTATCTCATATACTGTTCGCAGATACGTGGAAATAGTAAGTGTGTAAGAAAATATGCAAAGTGATATTTAACACACATTCAACGCCACATCGGATACTCTCCTACACGAGATCATAACCAATGCCCTTAAACGCGTTTTTCGTCTTCCACGAGGCTTTCCAACTTCAAATTAGGAATACTCACATACTTACACTATGTGTCATTCCCATCACATCACAGCATCACAAATGATACTAAATCAATCCCATATGAATCAAGAGTTAGCCTATGGCATTCCCAAACCATTGGTTGCCTAAGGTTTCACACTTTCATCACATATACTAGGTAGTGATTTCCTCCTTCCATTAGTGCCTCAACACCCTCCACTAGGCATAAACAAAGGATCCTAACAATTAGGGAATCTCAAAACATCAAAATAATGATTCTAAAGAAATCTGCTCTGGGCCTCTAGGCGCTCTAGAATGAGCGTCTAGGCGCTCATCACCTTGCTGCGCGATCACTCTTCTCTGGACCACAGATGTCTAGGCACTCTGCGTAAAGCGTCTAGGCGCTCTCCGTGTGACAGCAATTCTACAGAATTTCTGCAGAATGTGCAACTATTCCATTAAAGGTTCTCACGAAATTTACTCACTCCAAATTGGTTTCTAGATGATTTTAAGTCCCTAATAAGTTCAATAACACATAGGAAACATAAACCACCAACTCACAACACCAATTTTGGATTCTTGGATCAAATCACAAATCATGACCTAACTTTCTCACTTTTAGCCTCAAAGGTTTAAATGACAAGTTCTAAGTTTCTAACTCAAACTCATTCCATGAACAAGACATAAACAACCAAAGAAACTCATCCAAGCAAGAAAAACATTCCAAACAACTCTAACATCCAAGATGACCTATTATGCATCACATATGCATAATGGTGAAAATGGAAGAAAAGAAGATGTAAGGAACACAAAACCCCTACCTCTTGGATCAAAGATGGTGAGGATGATGAAGCCTTAGCTTTCCCCTTCCTTTTCCTTTCCTCCTCTTCCTCCTTCTTTGCTTGTCTTTCTTTTTCCTCTCCTTTGGAAGCTGCGACCATGAGAGAAGATGAGAGAAAAGAGTGAAAATGAGATGAAATATCTCATCCCAAGCCTTTAAGTAACAAAGCTGAAACACTTGGTCGTAAGTGACTTTGGTCACTTAAGTTGCCATGCGATATATCCCGATCTGCTAAGAACACTTAGATTTCACCAAATCCAATTTTCTTAAAGCCAACAAGTTTAAAATAAATCACAGGATTCATAAGAAATCTTGTTACACCAAAACGACCATTTTTCTATCAGATACTAGTCAAACCGGCATTAAAACATACAATCAGTATGCTTAAAAATGTCAAACTAACTCTGATTAACCTCAGATTTTAGCTGTAGCACAGTTCACACATTTGTGACCTAGAACTAAATTTTAATTCCATTAAATGTGCAGTTTAGGCTATTTCCGGAGCTAATAATAGTTATTTCTCACACATAGTGTTACAGCAAAGTGACTAAACGTGCTCAAAAAGTCACAAAATTAATCAGGCATAACAAACTAGTATTAGGCTACCTCTGTACTCATACACAAGTCTATCCTGTTTCCACGGGTGTTACAGCCATTCACAAAAATAAACTGAACAGAAGTCATATTCGCCACCGGCGAGAAAGTATCCCCATAATCCAAGCTAAAAATCTCAGTATGCCCATTTGCCACCAGACGAGCTTTGAGGCGATCAAGCTTGCCATCAAGGTCAACCTTGACCGTATAGATTCACTGACAGCCTACAACAAACTTCCCTGGAGGAAAAGGAACAAGTTCCCAAGTACCACTGCTCTGAAGGGCATGCATTTCATCAATCATAGCTTGTCTCCACCCAAGATGAGATAAAGCGTCACCTGAAGATTTAAGAATAGACACAGAAGACAAGGAAGAAAGACAAGCATAATATAAAGAAGATAGGCGATGATAACTCAAAGTAAAATAGTGAGGAGAAGGGTTACAAGTAGACTGTATACTTTATCGGAGAGCAATGGGAAGGTTAGGCTGAGGAGGTAGTACTAGAGCTGGTAAAAAAGTTGGTTCTAGAGGAGAATTTGCAGTGACCTCTGCAACTTCTTGTGGAGGTGGCTATGACCGACAATAATAGACCTTGAAAGGGCGAATGGTAGTTGCCGGTCCACCAACAGGAGGAGGCTATGGTGTATCTGGTTAAACTAATACAAGAAGAGGAGGAACAAGGAAGACCTCAGTAATGGGTTCAAGAGTCGAGCTAAAAGAGTCAAAGAATGGAACAGACTCGAAGAATGTTAGATCAGCAGAGACTAGGTAACGGTGGAGAGTAGGTGAAAAACAACGATAACCCTTTTGGGACCGATTGTAACTAAGAAATACACATTTGATATCGCGGGCAGAAAGTTTGTCAAGATCAGGAGTGAGATTATGGACAAAACATGTCGACTCGAAGACACGAGATGGAAGGGAATGGAGAGGTTGACGAGGAAACAACACAGAGTAGGGTACTTGGTTATCAAGCACAGAAGAGGGCATGAGGTTAATCAAGTAGTAGCTAATAAGAACCGCATCACCCCAAAAATGAAAAGGAACACAACCATGAAGCAAGATGGTTCGAGTTGTTTCAATTAGGTGTCTGTTTTTGCACTCAGCAACCCCATTTTGTTGAAGGGTATATGCACAAGATATTTGGTAAAGAATGTCATTAGATGCCATAAAATGTTGAAAATGCTAAGATAAAAATTCACAAGCATTGTCACTACGTAAAGTACGAATTGGAATACCAAATTGAGTTTTAATGTCATTATAAAAATTCTAAAAGATAGAAAACAACTCAGACCTATTTTTCAATAAAATAACCAAGTACACTAAGAATAGTCATCAATGGAAGTAACAAAATATTTGGATCCCAAAGTAGACTCAATACGACTAAGACCCCAAACATCAAAATGAACTAAAGCAAAGGGAGACGTAGCTCAACGATAGACTCTGTCAAGAAACGGACTACAGGTGTGTTTCCCAAGTTGACACTACTCACAAGGTAAACTGGATAACTTACATAAGCTCAGCACCATGCGCTGTAGTCAACTGAGCATGAATGGTGAGAAGGGAATCCACGATAGAGAAAACATGAGAGGTGGCAGAGAGCTAGTAGAGGCCATTGGACTTACATCCGGTGCCAATCATTCGTCCCGAACTCCAGTCTTGCAAAATGGCAGAGTCTTTAGTGAATGTAATTTTACAATCTAAAGAACAAGTCAAACAAGTAATGGACAGGACTCCCACGAACATAAAGCACTGAATCAACAGACAAGGAAAGGAGAGGATGGACATTGCCAATCCCTTGCAGCCGTTGAGCATAGACTCAAGCTTCGTGGTGAGGTGCTCTTCATAGCTTTGGCCGTTGAGCCACAATTTGAAGTCCAAAGCACAGGTATCATAGTTGCTATCGTCCAATTTGTCAGCGGATAAAGGGGCACTGACGTAACTAGTGAAAACGGGAGGCTCAGCCTTCCTTCGAGGGGTCTTTAGAGCCATCTAAGGAGGTAGAACTAGCCATGGGTCAGAACACAAGGGGCAAAACAAACAAAACCACAAGCACCTAAATGTCTATGTGTGAGTGTACAAGTTCATATAGAGGTCGGTTGAAGGAGGTGAGGTTAGATCCGGGTAGGGGGGATCAAGACGAGTTGGACAAGACAAGTGGTTGCAAGAAACCTGGTCGGACATGCCGTCACGCACCTGAGGAAGAGCGCCATGTGGATCTACATGTTGACAGAGGAGGATGCGCATGGGAAGGTTGTCAAAGCTGCAATTTTGGTGGGTTGTTGAACTGAGGTCAGCAATGCGGTTGGTGAGGTCGTCGGCTGGACAAGGTGACGGCGAATGGCTGCGGAGAGCGATGGCAGTGACGGGAAAAACCCATAGGAGAGAGTTCGCGACAGATGACAACGGAGGAGATGGTATTTGCCGGCAAACCGGAGTGGAAACACAGTTAGCCCAAAAAAAAAAAAAAACTCCAGAGAGCAGTAGGCTCACCTGGCATGCACAGTTCTAAAGTTGCCTATCTATAGGCTCTAGATACCATGTTGAGAGTTGTTGGAAACTGTATATAATTAGGTGTAATTAGTTAGTCCCACATCATGTAAATTGTGTAATTATTTATTACTTATTGAGTATATATTCAGCCTCTGTTGTGTAGTTGAAACACACGGTTTCCTCATATGTCTCACTTTCTCTCTCTTTCAACATGGTATCAAGAGCCTAAAGAGAGGCAATCCTAGAACCCTACACGCCCGGTGAGCCCACTGCTCTCCGGTGAAATTTTTTTCGACCAACCGTGTTTCCATTCCGGTTTGCCGGCCTTTCTCCCGTGCCGTGCCGTGCCGTCTTTCCGGCCTTTTTTTCTCCTTTCTCCGCCGCTGTCTCCGTCGGTCGCCTGTCTCCGCCGCCTCCTCCTTTCCGGCCGGCGACCACACCACCGGAATCGTCTCCTGCCGATTAGTCGGCCTTTGAGCTCAAATTGGCCGCGGCCATCGCAAGCTACCAAATGTGCCCACCGTGCGGCCCGCTGCTGCGGCGCGTCCAGCCTCCTCTCCGGCCGCCGCTCCTCTCGTCTGACTCATCTTTGTCTCCTCTACGCCGATCTGCCCTCGGATCCTCCATCAGACATCTCTATCCCCTTGTTCCCTTGCGTTTAGACTCTCAGGTACATTGTGGTTTCACTTTTTAACACTTTGTAGTCTGACCCATGGCTAGTTCTACCTCCCCAGATGGTTCTAAAGACAACCCAAAGGCTGAGCCTCCTGTGTTCACGAGTTACCTCAATGCTCCTCTCTCCGCTAATAGATTAGATGGCAGCAACTATAATACTTGGGCCTCAGACGTCAAGTTGTGGCTTGAGGGTCAAGGATATGAAGACTGCCTCACCACCGACCTTGCCTCTGTGCCTGCGAAAGAACAACCCAGGTGGAAGAAGATTGATAAACAGTTGTGCGTTGTCATCAAGTCCACCATTCACTCGTCCCTTAAGCAGATCTTCCGTGCTCAGACCACTTGTGCTTCTGTTTGGGAACAGGCCAAGGTTCTTTACACTAATGACACTCAGCGGCTATATGGGGTTTGTCACAATCTCATGAGTGTTATTGCTCCTCGACAGTTTGATGGCCCTATGTCTGCTTACTTGGGAAAGGTTCATGCTGCTCTCCATGATTTCAATGAGTTGCTACCTCCTGCTGCTACCCCAGCAAAAGAACTCGAGCAACGCAACACCTTCTTCATGCTCATGGCCTTGTATGGTTTGCCTCCGGAATATGCTGCCAACCGTGATCAGATTTTGGGTTCGCCTACTATTCCTACTCTGTCCTTTGCTTGGTCTACTTTGCTCCAGGTCCCGGCTAAGCACCCCTCTGATTCTGTCCTAGCCTCGGCTCTGGTTGATACTTCTGCCCTCGTCTCCCACGGTGCCAATCGTGGTCGTTCTCGCCCTAGTACCTCAAGTAGGCCTCGTCCGAAGTGTACATTCTGTAACAGGTTGGGTCATACAGAAGATAGATGTTGGACTAAACATGGCCGTCCTCCACGGGCTGCCAATGTTGCCCGGTCTGTCATGACTCGATTCACCTGAGCTTTCTGCATCATCAACCCCATCTCTGGATGCCTATGCAGATTTTCTGAAATGGTTTGAGCAACAGCAGGCTTCTAACTCTACTGCATCTGTTGAGTACACTGGTAATGCATTTGCTTGTCTCTCTCAATCACCTTCCTTCGGTCCTTGGGTCCTTAACTCTGGTGCATCTGACCATATATCTAGTAATAAGCGTCTTTTCTCCAAACTTTCTAACTCTGACTATTTACCTATGATTACTTTAGCAAATGGTTCTCAAACACGGCCCCAAGGGATTGGAACTGTCCATCCCCTCCCTTCTCTGTCTATTGATTCTGTTCTTTATGTCCCTGGATGTCCTTTTAATTTACTGTCCATTAGTCGTTTGACCCGTTCTTTAGATTGTCGCATTAGTTTCACTAAAGACTCTGTCATTTTACAGGACCGGAGTTCGGGATGGATGATTGACATCGGATGTGAGTCTAATGACCTTTACCAGCTCTCTGCCACCTCTCGTGTATGCTCTACTGCAGATTCCCCTCTCACCATCCATGCTAAGTTGGGTCATCCTAGCCTTGCCAAATTACAGCAAATGGTGCCACACTTTTCTAAGTTATCTAGTTTACCTTGTGAGTCGTGTCAACTTGGGAAACACACCCGTAGTCCGTTTCCTGATAGGATGTGTCGTCGAGCTGCGTCTCCTTTTGCTTTAGTACATTCTGATATTTGGGGTCCTAGTCGTGTTGAGTCTACTTTTGGGTCTAAATACTTTGTTACTTTTATTGATGACTATTCTCGATGTACTTGGTTATTTTTAATTAAAAACAGGTCCGAGTTGTTTTCAATTTTTCAGACCTTTTATCATGAAATAAAAACTCAGTTTGGTGTTCCAATTCGTATTTTGCGTAGTGACAATGCCCGTGAATTTTTATCTCACAATTTTCAAACTTTTATGGCATCTAACGGAATTCTTCACCAAACATCTTGTGCCTATACCCCACAACAAAATGGGGTTGCTGAGCGCAAAAATAGACATCTTATTGAAACCACCCGGACCCTTTTGCATCATGGTCATGTTCCTTTCCGTTTTTGGGGCGATGCGGTTCTCACTGCCTGCTATTTGATTAACCGTATGCCCTCTTCTGTGCTTGATAACCGGATACCTCATTCTGTTTTGTTCCCTCATTAACCCCTCTATTCTCTTCCACCTCATGTCTTCGGGTCGACATGTTTTGTCCATGATGTTACTCCAGGTCTTGACAAACTGTCTGCTCGCTCCATAAAATGTGTTTTTCTTGGTTACCATCGGTCTCAAAAGGGTTATCGGTGTTTTTCACCCATTCTTAAGCGTTATCTTGTCTCTGCCGATGTCACATTCTTCGAGTCTGTTCCTTTATTTGAGTCTCATGACCTGCCTCTTCCACCCATTACTGAGGTCCTCCCTACTTTTCCTCCTCTTGTTCCAGTTGACCCTACTCCATCATCACCTTCTCCTGTTGGTAACCTGATTCCTACTACTTGCCCCATCCAGGTATATCATCACCGGTCACAGCCACTGCCACCACCATCAGAGGTTGTAGAAGTTCCTGAGGCCCCTTTGGACTCCCTTCCGGCTCCACCTCCTTTACCAGCTCCGGAACTGCCTCCCGTGCCTGACCTTCCCATTGCTCTTCGAAAAGGTATACGCTCCACTCGTAACCCTTCTCTTCACTATGTTACTTTAAGTTATCATCGTCTTTCTTCATTACATTATGCTTGTCTTTCCACCTTGTCTTCAGTGTCTATTCCTAAATCTCTAGGTGAAGCTTTATCCCATCCTGGGTGGCGCCAAGCAATGATTGATGAAATGTGTGTTCTTCAGAGCAGTGGTACTTGGGAACTTGTTTCTCTTCCTCTTGGGAAGTTTGTTGTAGGTTGCAGGTGGATTTATACGGTCAAAGTTGGCCCTGATGGTACTCTTGATCGCCTCAAGGCTCGTCTGGTGGCAAAAGGGTATACCCAGATATTTGATTTGGATTATGGGGACACTTTCTCACCAGTGGCGAAGATGGCTTCTGTTCGGCTTTTTCTGTCTATGGCCGCTATTCGCCATTGGCCCCTTCATCAGCTGGATATCAAAAATGCTTTTCTCCATGGTGATCTGGAAGAAGAAGTCTACATGGAGCAACCTCCCGGGTTTGTTGCTCAGGGGGAGTCTTCTGGCCTCGTTTGTCGTCTACACAAGTCTTTGTATGGTCTCAAACAATCTCCTCGGGCTTAGTTTAGGAGATTCAGTACTGTTGTTCAACAGTTTGGTATGACTCGCAGTGAAGCTGATCACTCTGTCTTATATCGCCATACAATCCGAGACTGTATCTATTTGATTATGTATGTAGACGACATTGTTATCACAGGCAGCGATCACCAAGGTATAACTCAGATAAAACAGCATCTCTGTCATCATTTTCAGACCAAAGATCTTGGCAAACTTCGTTATTTCTTGCGAATTGAAGTGGCACAGTCCAAGGATGGCATAGTTATCTCACAAAGGAAGTATGCTATGGATATTCTTGAAGAAACAGGACTATTGAATGCAAAGTCAATTGACACTCCTATGGATCCCAATGTTAAACTTTTACCGGATCAGGGGAAGCCATTTTCAGACTCAGGAAGATATAGACGATTCGTTGGAAAACTTAACTATCTTACTGTTACCCGTCCAGATATCTCCTTTGCGGTGAGTGTAGTAAGCCAATTTCTAAACTCACCTTGTGAAGGACATTGGGATGCAGTGACTCGTATCCTCAGATATATTAAGGGAGCTCCAAGAAAAGGCCTTATCTATGAAGACAAAGGACACACTCAGATTGTTGGATACTCAGATGTTGATTGGGCAGGTTCTCCTACTAATAGGAGATCCACTTCTGGTTATTATGTATCCATTGGGGGTAATCTGATATCCTGGAAGAGTAAGAAACAAAATGTGGTTGCAAGATCAAGTGCCAAAGCAGAATATCGTGCCATGGCCTCAGCCACTTGTGAGCTCATTTGGTTAAAACAGCTTCTTAGAGAACTTCAGTTTGAAAACGTTATGCAAATGACTCTTATTTATGATAACCAAGCTGCACTACATATTGCTTCCAATCCCGTGTTTCATGAGAGGACCAAACACATTGAAATAGACTGTCACTTTATTAGAGAGAAGATCTTGTCTGGAGACATCACCACCAACTTTGTCAATTCAAATGATCAACTAGCAGATGTTTTCACTAAGTCTTTGAGAGGTCCTCGAGTAAACTATATTTGTAACAAGCTTGGAGCATATGACTTATATGCTTCAGCTTGAGGGGGATTGTTGGAAACTATATATAATTAGGAGTAATTAGTTAGTCCCACATCATGTAAATTGTGTAATTATTTATTATTTATTGAGTATATATTCAGCCTTCGTTATGTAGTTGAAACACACGGTTTCCTCATATGTCTGTCACTTTCTCTCTCTTTCAACAACAGTGAAGAAAGAAAAGAGAGACATGATGAAAACCGTGTGTCTCAATCACACAATGAAGGCTGGATTATAGAGTCATCGTAATAAATACAAAGATTACAAAAATCCGAATTACCATAATTACATAATTTGGTTATGATTTAGTTAGCCTATACAATAAATCTAGACACTATTTACATAGTTCTCAACATCCTCCTCAATTTGGCATTCGTGCTCCTTATGGTAATGGTAGAGGAGGTCGATATAGGCGATCCAGAGGCTATGGTAATGGTAGATTTGGTTCTGGTTACAGAAATTCAGTGCAATGCCAACTGTTTCACAAATCAAGGCATGATGCCTCTGTGTGCTTTTACATATTTGACCAAGCATTTGTCCTTTCAGGATATTCACCATCCCAACTTTAGCCTCAGCCTTCATTTCTAGTTTCCTATGGGTCTCAGCAGTTTCAGGCTCAGTTTCCTTCTTCAGTTCCATCAAGGCAGCCTCATCCTGCGCCCATTGCTCCATCTCAGCCTCTCTTTGCCGTGCAGCCACCTTACACTGTTGGTGCTACTCAATTTCCTTCTTAGTTTGGCTACTCTGCTGGTGCTCAGAACAGGCCACCAATGGCCATGCTTGCCACACCAGATGGGTTTAGCAGTCAGGCTTGGTATTCTGATTTTGGTGCTACTCATAATGTGACTGCCGATGCTCAACACATTTTGCAAAGGACTGATCTCTTAGGCACAGATCAGATCCTCATAGGGAATGTCCAAAATCTGCCAATCATTTATGTTGGTTCATTTGTTTTTCCATCTCCTAGTAATCCTAGTGTTACTTTGTCCCTTAATAATTTGTTTCTTGTTCCTTCAATTACTAAAATCTTAGTCAGTGTCAATAAGTTTGCCCGAGATAACTCTGTTTACTTTGAATTTCATGCCTCATACTGTTTTGTTAAATCTCAGGCCACACATGAGATTCTGTTGGAGGGTTCTGATGAGGCCCGTGAGCCCAATAATGGGGTGCAACCAGTTCAGCAAGTGGCCCATGAGATTAAGGGATTGAGAGTATATTCCAGGAGGGGAAAAGGGGGAACACGTGGAGAAGGAATCAGGGGATAGTTAGTTATAATGATTGGGCAAGGTGTGGGGCCCAGGAGACTGGTGGGGAAAAAGAAGAATTTGTTATAAGAGACGAGGGGTAGGAAGAGGTGGAAAAAGTTTTATCGTTGGGTTACGGCTTAGGCGTGGGCAAGGATACAGAGGGATCCTTGATTTTCCTTTATGTCATTTTTCTTTTTCAATTCTGATTCCCATCTACTTCATTCCATCTTATAGAGAGATAATTAGAGAGTTCATTCATTTTATTTGGAATATTGTTTGTCATTGTTATTATCCTTTGTTTGTTGTCCTTATCAAATGGTCTGACCTGCCGGATACCTAAATGGAGAGAAAATGGAGACGAGGACACAAGCTCGCATGGATGGAATGGATCAGCGATTAACGGCGGTGGAGGCGAAGCTATCTGAGCTTGCAACATCAATGGGTCTCATTACCCAGGGGCAGCAGAAGATGGATCAAGAGCTGACAGAGCAAGCCGAGTTTCGGAAATAAATCACGTGCTTAGTTCGGCATTTGGAGAAAATACCGACTGACGATGACGATCACGCATCTACAGCGAAGACGACATCCCCAAACAGTGTGGGATTGACCGGACGACAGGAGGGATCGGGAAAAGACGCCCTCACCATGTCAAATCTCGTCGGAACTCTCAATGATTTATTTTCAGCAACAAAACGGGTCGAGCTGCCAGTGTTTGATGGCACTGACCCTCGAGGATGGTTGACAAGGGCGGAACTGTATTTCTGAATCAATGAGACCCCGGAAGGTGCCAAGATACCGTTAGCACAGGTGAGTATGGAGGGAGTTGCTGTTCACTGGTGTTCGATCCTCATGGAAGTGCATCCCGAGCTGAATTGGATTAAGTTTAAGGAAGAATTGTTGGCACGATTTAGTGGTTTGGAGATCCAGAACCCGTATGAGGAGATGGCATCATTGCAACAAAAGGGAACAGTGCAGGAATATATAGAGGAATTCGAGTATCTGACCGCACTAGTTCTGCGCCAACCGAAGCAACAATATGTGGGGTATTTTCTTAATGGGCTGAAGAAGGAGATTCGGAACTGGGACAGGATCCATAACCCAGAAACACGCCTTCAAGCAATGAGGTTGGCTAGAAATGTGGAGATAGCCATGAAGAAAACCACAAGTCTGCATTTCAGATTGGGTGGACAGAAAGGTTTCACTAGAAGGGAGGGAAATGTGTCGTCCCATCATGCAAGGTCAAATTTACAACAGCAAGTATGGAATCAGGGTAACAGAGACGCCAGTTATTCGCCCAGAATGGATAGGAGGATGGGAGGTAATTCAAATGGAGGTTCTGTGATTGAAACTCCTAAATAAGTAGGATTGGGTGCACGAGGAGTGAGACACTTAACAACACAGGAGTGGGAAGAAAAGAGAAGAAAGGGTTTGTGCTTTCGATGTGGGATGCCATACAACCCTCTTCATAAATGTGCTGACCCGAAACTTAGAGTGATTCTGTTAGGGGAGGATGAGGAGGTTAATGAAGAAGGGAAAACATTGGTGGAGGAGGAAATCATACAAGAAATGGGTGAATTGCGGGAAGAAGCAGAGTGTAAAATGCTAGAATATTTTGGCATGAGTGAAGTTTTCCACTCCCAAGTGCAGCAAACCGGGGAGTTATCTTCTATGAAGATTGAGGGCAAGGTCGCTGAAATTCCCATATTAATTCTAATAGATAGTGGGCATGCACCCCAAGTAGGGCTAGACGAGCACTATAAGATTAAATTTTGGGAGGATTTAGAAGGTTTAATTCAGGGAATACCATTAGGAGAGAAAATTTTTCTAGGAGGGGACCTAAATGGTCATGTGGGGAGTGAATCTAAGGGGTATGAGGGTTTGCATGGGGGTTATGGTCTAGGAGTAGCTAATACAGAGAGCAAAGCGATCTTAGATGTGCTTACTGCGCATATCCAAGAGCCAGTGCCACAATGCATGCTTTTTGCAGATGATATAGTCTTAGTTGGAGAGTCGAAAGAGGAAACAAATGGGAAGTTAGAGCTATGGAGACGAACTTTGGAAGAACATGGCCTTCGTCTAAGTAGGAGTAAGACAGAGTATATGGAATGTAAGTTCAGTAAGAGGCGTGTTAATGCTAGCTTAGCGGTGAAAATTGGAGATCATACAATACCACAAGTCACACAATTTAGGTACCTTGGATCTATCATACAAAATGATGGAGAGATAGAGGGAGATGTAAATCATAAGATTCAAGCTGGATGGATGAAATGGAAGTGTTTCAGGAGTTATTTGTGATAGAAAAGTGCCTCTCAAGCTTAAGGGTAAATTTTACCGCACAGCTATAAGGCCTGCGATGTTGTATGGTACTGAATGTTGGGCGGTAAAAAGCCAACAAGAGCATAAGATCAGTGTTGCGGAGATGAGGATGTTGCGCTAGATGTGTAGCCATACAAGACAAGATAGGATTAGGAATGAATGCATTAGAGAGAAAGTAGGGGTAGCACCTATTATGGAAAAGATGGCAGAATCTCGCCTTAGGTGGTTTGGACATGTAAGGAGAAGACCCTTAGAAGCCCCTGTAAGAAGAGTAGATCAGGTAGATAATAGTCCAATAGCTAGAAGTAGAGGAAGACCAAGAAAGACTATAGGTGAAACGATTAAAAAAGATTTAGATTTGAATAACATATCTGAAAACTTGGTTTATGATAGGGCACAATGGCATCGTTTGATCCATGTAGCCGACCCCACCTAGTGGGAAAAGGCTTGGTTGTTGTTGTTGTTGTTGTTGTTGTTGATTCTAATAGATAGTGGGGCCACTCATAATTTCATCTCTCCAAAGTTAGCGAAATCCTTGGGGCTAACTGTTCACAAAACTTGTAGGATGAGGGTAAAGTTTGGTGATGGTTACCGCGTTCTGTCCCAGGGGGTTTACAAACAGCTGAAGGTAGAGGTAGGAAATTATGACTGCTTGGTTGATGCTCATGTGCTGGACATTGGAGGATTAGATCTTATACTGGGAGTGGCATGGCTACGGACGTTGGGTGAGGTAACCACCAATTGGGACACTATGACCATGAAGTTCCAGAGAAAGGGGCGAGATGTGTTGTTGAAAGGAGCAGCGAAGGCAAATCAAGTTGTATCTTCTCTATATAGTTTGGGTAATCAGTTTTACCATGATACTAAATGGACACGCCAACTACAGACTGGAAGCCTCCCGTGCAAGGGGATCCAAAACTAAATCCGTTACAACAAGAGCAACTACAGAAATTGTTGGAGAATTTTGCAGCAATGTTTCAGGAATTCACAGGTCTTCCTCCGAAGCGACAATTTGATCATGCCATAAATTTGATTCCAGGACAAGGACCAGTTACAATAAGGCCCTACCGATACCCCCATTTTCAAAAAAATGAGATTGAGAGACAAATCCAAGAGTTGCTCCAGATGGGCTTCATTAGGCTGAGTACCAGTGCTGATTCCAGCCCAGTTTTATTAGTGAAAAAGAAGGATAATACTTGGCGCATGTGTGTTGATTTTCGGGCTCTCAATAAGGTGACAGTTCCAGATAAGTTTCCAATTCCTATTGTAGAAGAATTGCTTGATGAATTACACGGGGCAACCTATTTCACCAAGCTGGACTTAAAATCCAGGTACCATCAAATTCGTATGCGAGATGAGGATATCAAGAAAACAGCATTCTGAACTCATAGTGGCCACTAAGAGTACTTAGTGATGCCTTTCGGTCTCACCAATGCTCCCTCAACTTTCCAGGCCACCATGAATGAGGTATTTCGACCCCTACTGCGCATGTATGTGTTAGTTTTCTCTGATGATATTCTGGTGTATAGTCAAGATTGGGACTCACATTTGGCTCATTTAAAGACTGACCTTGACGTGCTCAAGAGGAATCAGTTTTATGTTAATCAAAAGAAGTGCCATTTTACTAAGAGGGAGGTAGAATATTTAGGCCACATTATTTCTTATGTTGGAGTGTCTATGGACCCAACTAAGGTAAAGGTTGTACTTGAGTGGCCTACACCAACCAATTTCAAGGGGGTACGAGGTTTCTTAGGCCTCACGGGATATTACCATAAGTTCATCAAAGGCTATGGTAAGGTGGCACAAACTCTAACAGCGTTGACAAAGAAGGAAGGGTTTAAATGGGGAAAAGAGGAGCAAGAGGCTTTTGACCATTTGAAACAACTCATAACATCAGCTCCTGTCCTTGCGCTACCAAATTTTTCTAAGCTGTTTGAAGTGGAGTGTGATGCCTCTGGTAAAGGATTAGGGGCTGTCCTTATTCAGGAGAAGAGACCTATAGCTTATTTTAGCAAAGCTTTGACTGCAGCAAATCTGTCTAAATCGACTTATGAGAAGGAGATCATGGCTTTAGTGCTGGCCATCCAGCATTGGCGGCCTTATTTGTTGGGAAAACCTTTCATGGTGTATTCGGATCATAGGAGCCTAAAATTTTTGCTGCAACAACGAATTACTACTGCAGATCAGCAGTGTTGGATTGCTAAACTATTGGGGTATCAATTTGATGTAAAGTACAAACCAGGAAAAGAAAATACTGCAGCTGATACGATGTTTAGAAGGAAAGAGGGTGTTGAGTTATCCATGATCAATTCTTTTCCTTTGTGGGTTGAGGGAAAGAATTTAACGGAGGGTGTACACCATGATCCATTTCTTAGCAAGGTTATTGATGCTATTCAATCAGGTTCATCAGTTAAGGAGGGGTTCACGTATGTCCAAGGGGTCCTATTGTATAAGGGACGCTTGGTGATACCCGTGTCTTCTCCTTGGATGTCGAAACTGTTGGAGGAATTCCATAGTACCCCACAAGGAGGACACTCAAGTTACTATAGAACTTATAGGCGTTTGGCTAAAAATTTGTATTGGGTAGGGATGAAGAAGCATGTGCAGCAGTATGTCCAGAAGTGTGATGTTTGCCAACGTTACAAGTCCTCTACTTTATCCCCAGCGGGTCTACTACAGCCATTAGAGATCCCAGAAGTAGTATGGGATGACGTGTCCAGGGACTTCATCTCGGGGTTGCCCAAATCCAAGGGGTTCAAAGTAGTTCTGATGGTAGTTGACCGCCTCTCCAAATATGCCCATTTTGTTGCGTTAAAGCACCCGTATACAACTAAAGGGGTAGTAGAGTTGTTTGTGAAAGAGGTGGTGCGGCTACATGGCATTCCTAAATCAATTGTCAGTGACAGGGATCCTATTTTTATGAGTAATTTTTGGACTGAACTATTTAGATTTTCAGGCACCAAACTCAAAATGAGTTCATCATACCACCTCCAAACGGATGGGCAAACAGAGGTTATTAATCGCTGTTTGGAAACATATCTTCGGTGTTTTGCAGGGGAGCAAGCGAAGGAGTGGTCTTTCTGGTTGCCTTGGGCAGAATTATGTTACAATTCCACTTGGCATGCTTCTACAAATGCTACTCCCTTTGAAATTGTCTATGGGAGGAAACCACCCACCATTCTGAGTTTCATACCGGGGGAAATCAGGGTGGAGGCAGTCGCTCATGCTCTGATTGAGAGGGATGAAGCTCTGAGGCAACTAAGGTATCATCTGTCCAGAGCTCAACAAAACATGAAAACAAGGGCTGACCAGCATAGGCGTGATATTAGTTTTCAAGTGGGGGACCAAGTTTATCTCAAACTGAGACCTCACAAACAAAAATCTCTGGCTCGGAGGATCAACTAGAAGCTTTCAACTCGGTTTTATGGACCTTTTACAGTGGTTAAGCGAGTGGGTCCAGTGGCATATCAGCTAGCTTTGCCATCTTCTTCAAGAATTCATCCGGTATTTCATATTTCTCAATTGAAGAAAGCAGTAGGCGATCAGATTGTCGAACCCTCTTTACCAGTGGAACTGGAAGGGGGATTAGAGACTCCAGTGGAACCTAAAGCAGTGTTAGCAACTCGATCTCAACTGTAGAATGATAACACCACAGTTCAATGGCTGATCAAATGGAAAGGGAGGGCAGTTGAGGAAGCTACGTGGGAGGACGAATTTGTGATTCGCAGTCAGTTTCCTTTGTTCAGTCTTGAAGACAAGACTGTTTCTCAAGGGGCAGCGAGTGATGAGGCCCGTGAGCCCAATAATGGGGTGCAACCAGTTCAGCAGGTGGCCCATGAGATTAAGGGATTGAGAGTATATTCCAGGAGGGGACAAGGGGGAACACGTGGAGAAGGAATCAGGGGATAGTTAGTTATAATGATTGGGCAAGGTGTGGGGCCCAGGAGAGTGGTGGGGAAAAAGAAGAATTTGTTATAAGAAAGAGAGGAGGGGTAGGAAGAGGTGGAAAAAGTTTTATCAATGGGTTACGGCTTAAGCTTGGGCAAGGATACAGAGGGATCCTTGATTTTCCTTTATGTCATTTTCCTTTTTCATTTCTGATTCCCATCTACTTCATTCCATCTTATAGAGAGATAATTACAGAGTTCATTGATTTTATTTGGAATACTATTTGTCATTGTTATTATCCTTTGTTTGTTGTCCTTATCAGGTTCTCTTGGACCTGATGGGCTGTACACCTTTAACAATCTCATCTTGCCTTGTGTGGACTCCAAGCAAGTTCCTTTTTCAGTTTCTACTTCCAATGTAATTGTACCCTCTGCTCATTCATTAGTTTCCTCAAATGTAACCATTGTTCCTTCATTACAATCTTCACATGTAAATACTGTCCTCGCTTCCTACACTCTTTTCTTTGGCACTACAAATTAAGTCACTCTCACTTAAAGGTTGTTAAACACATTTTCAAGACTTGTAATATGTCTTTCAGTAATAAAACTGCACTTGATATTTGTTCAGCTTGTTGCTTAGGAAAAGCTCATTGCTTGCCATGTACATCTTTTGTTTCAGTCTATCATGAGCCTTTAGAATTGATTTTCAATGACCTATGGAGCCCTGCTCCTATTCTATCTTCCTGTGGGTACTCTTATTACATCACCTTTGTTGATGCATCTACTAGATACACTTGGACTTAATTACTAAAGCTTAAATCTAAGGCCCTCACTATCTTTCAACAGTTTAAAGCTATGGTTGAGTTGCAATTCAGCAGGAAAATCAAATCTGTTCAAACAGATTAGGGGAGTGAATTAGAACATTCTCTAAAGTCCTAACTGATCTAGGCATCCAGCATCGAGTAATCTGCCCCCATACTCATCATCAAAATGGCACTATTGAAAGGAAACATAGGCATATTGTAGAAATAGGTCTTACCCAACTTGCCTAAGCTTCTCTACCTCTTAAATATTGGGACCATGCCTTTCTCACCTGTGTATCTCATTAACCGGTTATCTACTGCATCCCTACACCACCAGGTGCCCTTCACTAAGTTGTTAAACAAGACACCCGATTATGCCTTTAAAGGTGTTTGGATGTGCTTGTTATCCCTTCCTCAAGCCCTACAATCATCATAAACTTGAGTTTCAGTCCAGTGAGTGTACCTTCTTAGGTTACTCCTCCAATCACAAGGATTATAAGTGCTTATCATTTGATGGCAAAATCTTTGTATCTAAAGATGTTCTCTTCAATGAATTCAGGTTTCGATTCTCAAGTCTACTCAATCTCAGCAGTCTCCTCTTCTTCCATTCCTTCTTTTCTTGTGTCAGACACTCCACCTATATTGTCTTCCCCTGGTCCCCAACCTTGTACCACCTCTTGCTGTGCATCTCCATCCATATCTCCTTCCTCAACTTCAGTTGCAGCTCCTGTTCCTGCTACTTCCTCTGACCCTGTTACTACACCTCACTCAACATCAATTTCAACATCTTCTGTTCATCCTCCAACTACATCCATGCTGCTGCAACTGACTCATCTATATCTCTATTTAGTGAGAGTTCAGCCTCTCACTCTCACCTGCATCTAGTACCTCTTCTACTCAACCTCTCTCACAACTATTCCTCAGTCTACTCATCCTATGCAGACAAGGTCCAAATCTAGCGTACATAAACCTAGACTTTTCCCTACTTTACTACTCACTTATCTTGAACCCACTACTGTCAATCAGTCCTTATCCAATCCCCCCTGTTACTACACCTCACTCAACATCAGTTTCAGCACCTTCTGTTCATCCTCCAACTACATCCATGCTGCTGCAACTGACTCATCTATATCTCTATCTAGTGAGAGTTCAGCCTCTCACTCTCACCTGCATCTAGTACCTCTTCTACTCAACTTCTCTCACAGCCTATTCCTCAGTCTACTCATCCTATGCAGACAAGGTCCAAATCTAGCATACATAAACCTTGACTTTTCCCTACTTTACCACTCGCTCATCTTGAACCCACTACTGTCAATCAGTCCTTATCCAATCCCCAATTTGCAAATCACACAAGGACCTCGGTGCCTCTCCCTTCCAACAGAATGGCTATTGGCTGCAAGTGGGTATTTAGGGTCAAGGAAAACCCTGATGGTTCAATTAATAAATACAAGGCTAGGTTAGTAGCCAAAGGGTTTCATCAACAGCCTGGGTTTGATTACCCTGAAATTTTTTCACCAGTCCAGTAGTAAAACCTGTGATTGTTAGAACTATTCTACACTTAGCCCCCACCAATCACTGGCCTATTCAGCAGCTTGATGTAAATAATGCCTTCCTCAATGGTTTTCTTGAGGAAGAGGTCTACATGCAGCAGCCTCCTAGGTTTGAACATAAGAATAAGTAACTAGCTTACAAACTAAACAAGGCAATCTATGGGTTAAAACAGGCACCCAGGGCCTGGTTTGAGAGGCTTGCCAAGACACTGCTCAATTTTGGTTTTCAGTCCAGCAGATGTGACCCTTCACTCTTTGTTCAGTCAGGAGCACAACACTATCTACATTCTTGTTTAAGTTGATGATATCATTGTTACTAGCAGTTCTCTACAATTAATTCAGCAACTGATAACTAATCTGAACTCAGTATTTGCTCTAAAACAATTGGGTGATTTGGACTATTTCCTTGGAATTGAGGTCAAACACCTACCTAATGGTTCCCTGCTCCTCACTCAAGGAAAGCATATCAAGGACTTACTTGAAAAGGCCCAGATGAGTGATGCTAAGGATATCTCTACTCCAATGGCTGGTGGCTGCAAGTTGTTCAAATTTGGAGGGGATAATGTGTCTGATCCACATATCTTCAAATCTATTGTTGGTGCACTACAATATGCCACTATTACTAGACCTGAAATCAGCTATAGTGTGAATAAGGTGTGCCAGTTTCTATCTCAGCCCCTTGAAGATCACTGGAAGGTGGTCAAAGGAATTCTAAGGTATCTCAAGGGTACACTAACCTATGGTCCACTGCTGCAACCTGCTCAACCTCATCAACCTATCTCTCTTCAAGCTTATTGTGATGTTGATTGGGCATCAGATCCAGATGACTATAGGTCAACCTCTTGTTCTTGTGTTTACTTAGCACCTAATCTCATATCATGGTGGTCAAAGAAGCAACTGCTAGTTGCAAGGGCCAGCACTGAAACTGAGTACAGGAGACTCAGCACTATTTCCCTCTCACGTAAACAACCTTGTCTTACACTCCAGAACAAAGCATATGGAGCTGAATCTATTCTTTGTCAGGGAGAAAGTTCTCAACAAGACTCTTGTTGTCTCTCACATTCCTGCTCAAGACCAGAATGCAGACATTCTAACTAAAGCATTGTCTAATGTTAGGTTTTGTGAATTGAGAGCCAAACTCAGGGTGTTAGATCAATTTGCATTACTGCACCCACCCTGAGTTTGAGAGGGAAATGTTACAGTATGTTATGCATGTTATGCTTACGAGTACAATTAGTTTAGCAACAGTTACTTTTTGTTAGTTACAGTTAGCTTAGCCTCTAGACAGTTCTAAACATATCTAGATTCATGTATAAAAGGGTTCAGATCATTTTCAGATCTCAGATTGGTTAATACAGTTACACTTTCATATCAAAGTTCTCTCTCTTTCTCTCTCTCTTCTCTCTCTCCATTTTCCTTCACTTTCTTGCATTTTCTCACTGATTCTCAGCAGTCATGAACTCTAATAGTCATGAAAGGTTTTTTATCCCTTTTGGAAGTCTTGCCTCTACTAGTTTTCCCATTATCTCTCTGCAAAAAAAGTAATTACCAAAAACAAGAAACTTAAAGAAAAGGGAAAACAAGCCTTCAAAAAACCTAATCGAACAAGTAATAAGATCTGAATATAGGGGTAAATGCAACAAATTACATGTCAAAATTATTAAAAACAAACTTTTAAATAAGCAACCATACAAAATAATTGTTTTCTTTTATTTCCTAGTAAGCCTCAGATACAACAAATAGAATTTGTTATTGTGACTAAAACAATTCGCATTTGGATTTTACAAAGTTGACAGATCCCAAGGAACTCTCAATAACAGGCAATAAATTTGGATAAAATTAGGCAATATATTTTATGCCGAGTGAGAGAGGAGTTTGCATGTGACCAAGAAATTTGTTGAAAACAGAGAGATTTATTTAGATACTGTAGAAAATAGAAAAGATTTGTTTAGATAGTTGACTCCTAATTTCTAGGGATAGCGATTGTATAGCTCCTAAGATTGAGGAGATATATTTGGAGTGTACAGCCTATATAACCTAACCTTTTGTAAAGTCTGATGATAAATGAAAAGAAATATTCTTTCTCCTATAATGTTTCCGGACTGCGCTCATGGTATCAGAGCTATGGCGTATTCAAACCTAGCTTGAACCTATTTTCGTCCCTTTTCTCCTCCTTTTTTCATCTGGTTCTGTTGTGATGGCGCAATCAGCCATGCCTGAGGTGGTAACGACTGGCAAAGATGGAACCACCACCAAATCTTCTGGAGTAAGCATTGGGGCGCTGCTGGCCTCAGGGTCTTTAAACCCTAGCGGCATTAAAAAATTTCCAATTCAATTAACCGCTCACAAATTGCATGGGAAGACTTGGCTATCTCACTGGCCAGATGAAGGAGCCAACAAAATCTGATTCGACATGGCGGATTTGGAAGTCTAAAAATTCCCTCATTACGGCCTGGCAGATCAATTCCATGGAGGCCTCAATAGGGAAAACGTATTTGTTCCTGCCCACCGCAAAGGATGTGTGGGATGCGGTCCGAGAAACATATTCAGACCTCGAAAACTCATCTTAGATTTTTTAGTTGAAAACGAGATTGTGGCAGACGAAGCAGGGCGACCGCGAGGTCACTGAATATTACAATGAGATGAAGGCATTATGGCAGGAACTTGATCTTTGCTATGAAGATGATTGGGCCTGTAAAGCTGATAGGTTTGTTATGTGAAATGAATGGAGATTGATCGGGTTTACGAGTTCTTGGCAGGCTTGAATAAGAGTCTTGTGGGTTAGAGGCCGGATTCTTGGCAGAACCCCTTTGCCATCAATCCGGGAAGTTTTTTCAGAAATCCGACGCGAGGAAGGTCGACGCAAAGTGATGTTAAGTGAAAGAAACTCATCTACTCCTGAAGTTTCAGCCTTAATCACCAGGAACAATCATAGTAATCCTCAGTCCCAGGCACGACAAAACAGGAAAAGTGAGAAAGTATGGTGTGATCACTGCCACAAGCCACGACACACTAGGGAGACTTGTTGGGATTTGCACAGAAAGCCTCCCAACTGGTAATTATCTTCAATCTACTGCCTTTAATGTGTCCACTATTCCTCTTTGCCCATGGATAATAGATTCAGGTGCCATAGATCATATGACAGAGTGTTCTAAACTTTTTTCTTCATATAGCCCTTGTGCAGGCAATCAAAAAATTAAGATCGATGATGGCTCTCTCTTAGCCATTGCTGGGAAAGGGTCAATTGTCATCTCTCATACTCTTGTCCTTCACAATGTCCTTCATGTCCCAAATCTTTCTTGTAATCTATTGTCCATTAGTAAAATAACATGTGATTTGAAGTGTTGTGCTAAATTTCTCCCAAATTGCTGTGAATTTCAGGAATTGGATACGGGGAGGATGATTGGCAATGCTAGAGAGTATGGTGGTCTCTATTACTTTGATGCTGGAAATCCTTTGTGTCAACAACCGAAATTCTCAAGTCAAGGAGCATGCCTTAGTTCTATTGAGGATGAAATAATGTTATGGCACCGTAGGTTAGGCCATCCTAGCTTTCAATATTTAAAGTACTTGTTTCCAAATTTGTTTCATAATAAAATCTTATCAACAATTCAATGCGATATTTGTCAATTAGCTAAGCACCATCGTGCATCTTTTCTTGCTCAACCATATAAATCCTCTAAACCTTTTACTCTCATCCATAGTGATGTGTGGGGGCCAGCTAGGACACTAACAAGTTCAGGAAAAAGGTGGTTTATAACATTTATTGATGATCATACTCACCTAAGTTGGGTCTATCTTCTTAAAGAAAAATCTGAAGCAGAATATGTTTTTTTTTTTAAATTAATATGATTGAAACACAATTTCAAACCAAAATTCAAGTGTTTCGAAGTGACAATGGAAAAGAATATTTTAATCAAGTACTAGGATCTTTTTTCTTACAAAAAGGAATTGTTCATCATTGCTCTTGTATTGACTCCCCTCAACAAAATGGGGTAGCAGAACGAAAAAATAAACACCTCCTAAAAGTAGCTAGGTCCTTGATGTTCACCACTAGAGTACCTAAATACTTATGGGGGAAGCAATTTTTACTGCTACCTATCTTATTAACAGGATGCCATCAAGAGTTTTGAACTTTCAAACACCACTGACGGTTTTCAAAAAATTCTTTCCAATGTCACGTCTAACTTCAGATTTACCTGTAAAGATCTTTGGATGTGTCGCCTTTGTTCATGTACACAACCATAATAGGGACAAGTTGGATCCTCAGTCCCCCACACAAAAAGGGTATAGATGTTTTGATCCTGCTAGCAAAAAAAATTTTGTCACAATGGATGTTAGATTCTTTGAATCTCAAAGTTTTTTTAGCCCTCCTCTTCAGGGGGGAAAGAATATGAAGACTCGTGTTTGAAACTGACACTGATGGTTTGGCCAGGAAATTTTCTGATATTTCTGATGGTAAGATTAATATTGAAACTGCAACTTTTGACCTTGATACTCTGAATAAGGAAGAACGGAAGTCTACCCTAGTGCCTGAACAAAAAACAGATACAATAGACAAGGCACGCTTCAATGATGAGAGACTATTCGGGAAAATTTACACCAAGAAAAGACAGATTCAAAGTAAGAGAGATAAAGCTATACTCCCTCAATGTCAAGAATCTAATCCAATACCAGACCCGAAAAATACAGAAAATCCAGGTACAATCTCTAAGTCTATAGAATCTGAGTCTTCACCTATTCTGCATGTGGATCCCGACTCTCTAAATCTTCCAATTGCTCTTAGGAAAGGAATTAGATCATGTACTCAACATCCTCTTTCAAATTTTGTTTCATAAAAGAACCTGTCATCATCTTACCATACTTTTGTCTCACAATTGTCAAGTGTAGAAATACCTAAGTCTATACAAGAAGCTCCAAAGGTTCCTGAATGGAAGAAGGTAGTTCGTGAAGAGATGGAGGCTCTTGAAAAAAACGGAACGTGGGAGATGGTTCAATTACCTGAAGGAAAATTAATTGTTGCCTGCAAGTGGATTTTTACAGTGAAATTCAAATCTGATGGATCCTTGGAACGCTATAAAGCAAGATTGGTTGCAAAGGGATTCACTTAAACCTATGGATTTGACTACCAAGAGACATTTGCCCCTGTAGCAAAACTAAATACTATTTGGGTATTACTTTCTGTAGCTACAAATTTAGAATGGCCATTGTTTCAACTAGATGTTAAAAATGCGATTCTCAATGGAGAGTTGGAAGAAGAGGTCTATATGGATGCTCCTCCCGATTTTGAAGAGAAGTTTGGAGGGAAGGTTTGTAAGTTGAAGAAATCACTGTATGGACTGAAGCAATCTCCACGTGCTTGGTTCGAAAGGTTTACCAAGTTTGTTAAGAAAGAAGGATATAGTCACGGGCAATCTGACCATACAATGTTTGTGAAACACACGAACGGTGGAAAAATGGTTGTTCTAAGTGTATACATGGATGATATAATTCTGACTGAAAGTGATGGTGATGAGATAAGTAGGTTGAAGAAACACCTTGCTTCAGAATTTGAAATTAAAGATTTGGGGCCTTTACGTTACTTCCTAGGTATGGAAATTGCAAGGTCGAAGATGGGAATTTCTATATCACAAAGAAAGTATCTTCTCGACTTACTAGAGGAGACAGGAATGAGTGGCTACAAACCAAGTGATACACCTATGGACCCTAATCAGAAGTTGGGAGAGGCGTGTAGTGGAGCTCCAATTGATAAAGGTAGATATCAACGCCTTGTAGGAAAACTCATTTACTTGTCCCATACAAGGCCAGATATCACCTTTGCTGTTAGTGTTGTGAGTCAGTATATGCACTCACCATATGAGGAACATATGGAGGCAGTATACAAGATCCTCAGGTATCTAAAGAGCTCACCAGGCAGGGGATTGTTATTTAAAAAGGGTGATCAAAGAAGTGTAGAAGCCTTCGAAGATGCAGACTAGGCAGGCTCAGTTTGTGATAGAAAATCAACATCTGGTTATTGTACTTTCTTATGGGGGAATCTGGTTACTTGGCGAAGCATAGCAAAACGTGATTGCTAGGAGCAGCACTGAAGCTAAGTATAGAGCCATGGCAAATGGAGTTTGTGAAGTGTTATGGATTAAAAGAGTTCTTGAAGAATTGAGTCTAGATGTTGAAGCACCTATGAAACTGTTATGTGATAACAAATCAGCTATAAACATTGCAAATAATCCTGTCTAGCATGATCGTACCAAACACGTTGAGATTGATAGGCACTTTATTATGGAAAAGCTGAAAAATGGAATCATTTGTATGCCGTTTGTCACTTCCGAGCAATAAACGGCTTATGTATTTACTAAGGGCCATTTCAGGCCGCAGTTTGAATCTCATTGACAAGTCGGGCATGATAAATATCTATGCACCAACTTGAGGGGTGGTGTTGAAAACAGAAAGATTTATTTAGATATTGTAGAAAATAGAAAATATTTGTTTAGATAGTTGACTCTCCTAATTTCTAGGGATAGCGATTGTATAGCTCCTAAGATTGAGGAGATATATTTGGAGTGTACAGTCTATATAACCTAACATTTTGTAAAGTCTGATGATAAATGAAAAGAAATATTCTTTTCTCCTATATTGTTTCCTGACTGCGCTCAAAATTAAATACCAACACGTCAAATGTACAAATCTTCTATCAAATTTACGTCTCATGATAACTGTTTCAAAAAAATATAACAATTGATACTCATCCAATATGGAGCATTTCTTGACATTTCAAAATCTGGTGGCTTATCTCATGGCCAGAGACTCAGAACATACCAGCAACAAAATTTTAAAACAAAACTTATGATAGTAATATATAACAAGGAAGACAAGCATAAAATTACCAGCAAGGACCAGCGATTTGGATCTCGCATTATAAATGGGAATACTTCTGAAGGCTGCATTGTCTCAGAGAGCAAAAAGTGGTCCACTGCTTCTTCGAAATGCAAATCAAAAAGCAAGAGGAACCCCACTTGAGCATGAACAAACGAGAGCAAATCTTTTGACATTTCACCTTCAGACTCAAGCTCCTCCACAAAGGATATGGTACCCTTATAGTTCTTCTTCCTCAGAAGGTCTTTTATTTGGTCTTCAGAACGTAATTTCTGATAGCACACTACCTAGTAATATATGTTAAAAACACAGATTACCGAAATTCTTCAATGAGCTAGGATTATGAGAGCATATAGGTGAATGTTATAATGAAGAGGTTGTTTGCTATTTGATAATCAATTAAAATTGGAATAATAGGCATAAATCAAGATAATATACTAGGACTGAAGTCAGGAATATAAACTATGAGAGCATATGATAGAAACCGGGTCAGAAAATGCAACAGAAACAGAGAATTTACTGATATTCAATAGGAAATTAAGAGAAACAAATTGATAGTCCAGGCATTCGAGAGGCCTGGTTCTCTCCCAACTTCCTTACTGACTACTTTCCTACCTCCCCTCTTCTCTCTCTCATCCTTATATCAATAAGGATCTACAAGGATCCTAACCAATTCCCTCTCCCTCCCCTACACTGCCAAGCTGGCAGTAAGTTAGCAGTGGTTACAACATGTCCCATGCCCACTTGGGCCTCTGAATTCCCACGGCCCACATCCCTTTTCCTCACGTATACTTTAGTAATAGGAGGCTTACTAACAATACTTCCTCCCAAAGCTTTCACCTTGTCCTCAAGGTGAAATTCAGGAAAGTGTTTCTGAATGGTTATCATGGATTCCCATGAACTCTCAAAGTCTGGAAGGTCTTGCCACTTGATGAGCACTTCTGGAATTCCTTCAGGATTAGTTCTCTGGTTCAGGACTGCCAAAGGTTGAACCTGTAATTCCCAATCTTCTGAAATGAAAAGTGGCAGTGGTTGACTTAGTGCAGGTGCAGAAATAGACTTCTTCAGTAGAGAGACATGAAATACTGGATGAATCTGACTTCCATCTGGCAATTTCAGTTTGTAAGCAACTGAACCAACTTTCTCTACAATCTCAAATGGGCCATAGTATCTAGGGCTGAGTTTTTCGTTAACCCTCCTAGCTAGGGACTTTAAACGATAGGGTTGAATTTTAAGGTAAATAAAGTCTCCAGGCTGGTAGCATACATCCCTTCTATGTTTATTGGCTTGTACTTTCATCCTGTTCTGAGCCTGCACCAGATTGTGCTTTAATTCATCCAACATCTGATTTCGTTCCAGCATCAGATTATTGACTTCCTCAACAGTAGATGCATCTGCAGTTCCTCTAAACAAAGTAGGTGGGTCTCTGCCATAGAGGGCCTTGAAAGGAGCAACTTTAGTGGCACTGTTATAATTGGTATTATACCAATATTCTGCCCAATTCAACCATTTGGGCCACTGTTTAGGCTTGGTGCCAGTGAGGCATCTTAGATAAGTCTAGAGGCAGCGGTTCACTATTTCAGTCTGGTCGTCTGACCGTGGATGATAAGCTGAACTAAACCTTAGTTTGGTCCCTGATTGCTTGAAGAGTTCAGTCCAAAAATGACCGATAAAAACTCTTATCTCTATCTGACACAACAGAAGTTGGTGTTAATTATAATTGTGGTGTTAGTGGGTTGTATTATTGGTGTATTATTGGTTGTATTAGTTGTGGTGTTAGTGGGTTGTATTATTGGTGTATAATTGTGGTGTTAGTGGGTTGTATTATTGGTGTATTATTGGTTGTATTAGTTGGCTCACAGCTGTGTTAGTAGGATGATAGGCTGTATTAGGTAGCTGTCTATTAGTTCTTAAATGTATATATATGTAGATATCTGATCATATGAATACACAAGTTTTTCTCCCAAACTCATTTCTGCGTTTCAAGTTGGTATCAGAGAGTAACTGGTTCTTTCCTGTTACTCTGTTTTTCACGTTTTTCTTCTCTGTTTTCTGTTTGGTTCGGGGTTCAGCTGCTGTGAGCGCTGACCCACTATCCTACAGTTGTCCGGTGACCCAAGTGACACCGGAGTTCACCTCAGAGGCTGCCGACCGGCCTGCCACCGGAAGACCACCGTCAGAAACGCCACCACGCGCTCTCACGCGCCGCCATCAGCAGCAGTTCTTTCCGGCGCGTGTGGTCCACGCGCCACCCTCCCGGCTTCCGCTGACGCCGGCGCTTCCACCGCCGTGGTCGCCGTCTCCTCCCGGTTCTGTTCTGCCCTCGTTTTGTCTCTGGGTCTGCAGTGTTGCTGATTCTCTTTGAATCTAGTGATATTGTTATTGAATGAGGGGCTACCTGTTACAGCTGTGAGCCTCCATCTAGTAAGGCAAGCTGTTCGAGAGCATCACTGTAAAAATTCTCTGCGCTGCCAAACTGTTCCTGTTCCTACAGCCAATTTTTCCTTCTAAGAAAAGTCTTTCAAATTCCTGATACTCTTCTTCCATGGTTGAATCTACTAAGAAGTGTTTGATTTCTTTTGCTTTTTCTGGGTCTCCCATCATTACTACCAAAAAGTTGAATGGTAAGAATTATTTGAATTGGCGTAATGCTGTAGAGATATGATTTTTGGGTCAAGGATTGTCTGATCATCTAGCTAAAAAATGTACTGACATTGCTGAATCTGTGAGAGATGAGTGGCAACGGGCAGATTATCAACTTGTATCGTTGTTGTGGCAGTCTATTGAACCAAAATTGATGGTTCATTTCCGTCCTTACAAGACATGTTGTGAAATTTGGAAGAAAGCTCAAACTGTTTATGCTAATGATATACAACGGCTATATGAAATGATTCAAAGTTTGGCGACAATGCAAATGACTGATCTTGACTTGCCCTCCTACCTGAATAAGGCACAATCCATTTGTGAAGAGATTAAATTGATGATGGTTAATGATGATGCACAAAAGATGTCGAGTAAACTTGATAACATGCTTATGGTATTTATTCTTCATGGCCTCCACAAAGACTTTGAATCTGTTCGGAATCAGACTTTGACAAATCCTAATATTCCTACGGTAGAGGAACTAATTGATTGTTTGCTCTGAGTACCTTCTCCAACAACTTCTCTTGAAGTTGATTCTCAAACAGCATCTGAATCTTCAGCTTTTGTCTCAAACTCAACTGATCGAGAAGGCCGAAGTCGTGGTCATAGAGGTGGTGGTCGTGGCAGAGGTGGTAGAGGTAATTTACACTGTTCTTATTGTAAGCGAGATGGACACACTCAAGATCGATGTTATTCCTTACATGGATTCCCAAATAAAATTGCCAATGTAGCTCAGTCTCTTGAATCAGCTCGTGACCACAAGATCGAGTCTGAAAAAGATCACTTACTTTCTGCCAAGGAGTACAAGGAGTATCTTCAATCCAAAGCCACTCAACAAACTTCTTCCTCTTCGGCCACTGTTGCTCACACTGGTAATTCTACAGTTTGTCTCTCTCAATCTGCATCTGTTGGATCCTGGATTTTAGACTCTGGTGCTTCTGATCACTTAGCTGGTAATCCTTCTCTTTTCTCTAACCTATCTTACCCTAAAACATCCTACAATATTACTCTTGCTGATGGGTCTAAAGCACAGGCTGCTGGTATTGGTCAAGCTTCACCTCTTCCATCTTTACCTTTACAATCAGTCTTGTTTGTACCTAATTGTCCTTTTAATTTAATTTCAATCAGCCAAATCACTCGCACTTTAAATTGTTCTATAACCTTTAATTCTGATTCCTTTCTTATATAGGACCGGAGTACGAGAAAGACGATTGGAGCTGGATCTGAATCACGAGGTCTCTACTACCTTCAACCTTCCTCTTCCACCATATGTGCTTTGTTTCGAATCTGCCTGATCTCCTGCATCGTCGTCTGGGTCATCCAAGTTTGGACAAGTTAAAGCAGATGGTTCCTTATCTTTCACATTTGAAAACCTTGAATTGTGAGTCATGTCAACTTGGAAAACATGTTCGAGTATCTTTTCCTAGTAGTGTCAATAGTCGAACTATGTCTCCTTTTGATCTTATTCATTCTGATGTTTGGGGTCCTTGTCGTGTTCCTTCTGTTTCCGGATATAGGTATTATGTTACTTTTATTGATGATTTTTCAAGATGTACTTGGTTATTTTTAATAAAAGATCGTTCTGAATTATTTAATGTTCTTCAAACCTTTTGTTCCGAAATAAAGAATCAGTTTGGAAAAACAATTCATGTTTTGTGTAGTGATAATGCAAAAGAATATTTTTCTGCATCTTTTAAATCCTTTCTGAGTTTTCATGGCATCATACATCAGTCCAGTTGTCCTCACACACCATAACAAAATGGTGTGGCTGAACGCAAACATCGTTATCTTATTGATACAGCTCGAACTCTCTTAATAAATGCTAATGCACCCTTGAAGTTTTGGGGTGACGTTGTTCTTACACTTGTTATCTGGTAAATCGAATGCCATCCTCTGTTTTAGGTAATAAAATTCCTCATTCCATTTTATTTCCTAAAGATCCTCTTTATGTTGTTTCTCCTCATGTGTTTGGTTCCACTTGTTTTGTTCATGATCTCTCTCTTGGGCGTGATAAATTGTCTGCTCGAGCTGTTAAATGTATCTTTCTTGGGTATTCTCGAGTTCAGAAGGGGTATCGATGTTATTCTCCCTCTACACATCACTTTTATGTATCCACTGATGTTACATTCTTTGAGGATACCCCCTTTTTTGAAGTCACAACAGCTACCATCCCAGGTACTATGCCCGACTCTACTCCATCTCAGGTACTACCCATTTCTCCTTTTGCAACACCTGTCTTTCATCCTCAAGCTCCACAGTCACAAGATAATCATCCGCTGCGTCGATTTGGCATTACTTATGAGCGCCGAATTCCTGAAGTTTCCCAGATCACATCTACTATTGATTCTCATGATTCAGCTCCCTCTCCAATCACTTCTCCCACTGCGGTCCCACCTGACCCTTCCGCTGATCTACCTATTGCACTTCGTAAAGGTAAACGTTCCACTCTCAATCCTCATCCAATTTACAATTTTTTGAGTTACCATCGATTATCTCCTTTCCATTGTGTCTTTGTGTCTGCTTTGTCATCTATCACCATTCCTAAGCATGTTCAGGAAGCACTATCTCATCCAAGATGGCGACAGGCAATGATTGATGAGATGACAGCTTTGGAATCTAATAATACATGGACCCTTGTTTCACCTCCTCCTGGAAAATCCATAGTTGGCTGTCGATGGGTATTTACTGTTAAAGTTGGTCCTGATGGGCAGGTGGACCGCTTGAAAGCTCGGCTGGTAGCTAAGGGATACACTCAGATCTATGGTTTAGATTACAGTGATACTTTTTCTCCTGTTGCTAAGATGGCGTCTGTTCGTTTGTTCTTATCTATGGCTGCCATGAGACGCTGGCCCTTGTATCAGCTAGATATTAAAAATGCATTCTTACATGGTAATTTGGAGGAAGAGATCTGTATGGAGCAACCACCTGGATTTGTTGCTCAGAGGAAGGCAGGTCTTGTTTGCAGGTTACAAAAGTCCTTATATGGCTTAAAACAGTCACCTCGCGCTTGGTTTGGGAAATTTAGTAAAGTCATTCAGCAGTTTGGCATGATTCGTTGCGAGGCAGACCACTCTGTATTCTTCAAATGCTCACCATTGAATAAACTTACTTATCTTGTGGTATATGTGGATGATATTGTCATTACAGGTGATGATCAAGAAGGCATCAAGAAATTGAAGCAATACTTGTTTAACCATTTTAAAACTAAAGATCTTGGCCGATTGCGATACTTTCTTGGGATTGAAGTAGCTCAATCAAAAACAGGTATTGCTATTTCTCAAAGGAAATATGCTCTGGATATTCTGAAAGAAATAGGGATGCTTGATTGTAAACCTATTGATACTCCTATGGACCCAAATGTGAAACTTCTACCTAATCAGGGGGAGCCCTATCCTAACCCAGGAAGATATAGAAGATTAGTTGGGAAATTAAATTATCTCACTATGACTCGACCAGATCTTGCTTTTCCAGTCAGTGTTGTGAGTCAGTTTCTCAACTCACCATATGACAGTCATTGGAATGCAGTTGTTCGGATCCTAAGATACATCAAGGGATCACCTGGTAAAGGGATTGTTTATATGAACAAGGGTCATACTAATATCATTGGATATGCAAATGCAGATTGGGCAGGTGATGCTAGTGACAGGAGGTCCACTTCAGGCTACTGTGTGCTTATTGGAGGTAACTTGATTTCATGGAAAAGCAAGAAGCAGACCGTTGTTGCAAGATCTAGCACAGAAGCAGAGTATCGTTCTATGGCTAATACTACATGCGAACTCTTGTGGCTAAAATATTTGCTTCAAGAGTTGAAGTTTTGTGAAATAGGTCCTATGGAACTTGCTTGCGATAACCAATCAGCTTTGTATCTTTCTTCAAATCCAATTTTTCATGAAAGGACTAAACATATAGAAGTTGATTGTCACTTCATCAGAGAAAAGATCCTCTCAGGCATCATTAAGACTTGTTTTGTGGGTACTAAAGATCAACTAGCAGACATGATGACTAAGTCCTTACGAGGTCCTAGGATCACATACATATGTGACAAGCTGGTTGCATTAGACATATATGCTCCAACTTGAGGGGGAGTATTAATTATAATTGTGGTGTTAGTGGGTTGTATTATTGGTGTATTATTGGTTGTATTAGTTGTGGTGTTAGTGGGTTGTATTATTGGTTGTATTATTGGTGTATAATTGTGGTGTTAGTGGGTTGTATTATTGGTGTATTATTAGTTGTATTAGTTGGCTCACAGCTGTGTTAGTAGGATGATAGGCTGTATTAGGTAGCTGTCTATTAGTTCTTAAATGTATATATATGTAGATATCTGATCATATGAATACACAAGTTTTTCTCCCAAACTCATTTCTGCGTTTCAAGTGTTGGAAATCCATGTAACCTTACAATTTCCTTGGTAAATACCTCAGCCACTTCCTTTGCAGTGTAGGGGTGACACAAGGCAATGAAGTGGGCATATTTAGTGAGTCTATCAACTATCACCATGATGGTATCAACCCCTTGAGCCTTTGGTAAACCCCCAATAAAGTCCATTGAAATTTCGGACCAGACCTGTGTTGGAATAGGCAGTGGCTGCAGCAACCCTGCAGGGGCTAGGGCTTGGTATTTGTTTTTCTGGCAAGTATCACAGGTTGACACATAGTTCTGGATGTCCTTTTTCATTCCTTCCAGTACAACAATCCAGAAATCCTTTTGTAGGTTCTAAAGAATCCTGAGTGTCCTCGTGTTGAAGAATCATGAAATTCTCTAAGGATGATAGGAATTTTCGAGGATGGTTTAGGCAACACCAACCTTCCTTTGTAGAGTAATTTACCTCCTTGAGTCTGGTAGCCTGGGTGGGAATCAGGTTTGCTTACCAGATCCTGTAAAATGCCCTTGAGTTTTGCATCTGTCTGCAACTCTTCCACCAAATTCTCTAATTCAGTCAGCTGCACAGTAGATATGGCAGAGAACAACATCTGCCTTGATAAAGCATTAGCAACCCTATTTTCTCTTCCCTGGTTTGTAGTGTACCTCGAAATCAAATCCTATCGCTTTGATGTCCACCTTTGTCGCTCTTCTCCCATCAGTCTTTGTTCATTTAGGAACTTCAAACTCCTTTGATCTGTTTTTATCACAAAATGCCTTCCCATCAAGTAGTGTCGCCACTTGTGGACAGCAAACACTATAGCCATTAACTCCTTCTCATACACTGATTTGCTCGAGCTCTATCTAACAGTCCTTGACTGATAAAAGCCATTGGTTTTTCTTCTTGCATCAGTACAGCCCCAATCCCTCTCCCCGAAGCATCTGTCTCAACAGTGAAGGTTTTCTCAAAATCAAGAATGGCTAAAACTGGTAATGAGGTCATGGCATTCTTCAAGGCCTCAAAAGCTCCATAAGCCTCTTCTCCCCAAGCAAAACTCTCCTTCTTAAGTTGTTGAGTCAAGGGTCTGGCTATTTTGCCGTAGTCCCCGACGAATTTCCTGTAATAACCTGTCAAACCCAGAAATCCTCTCAAACTTTTCACATCCACTGGTGTTGGCCAATTAACCATGGCCTCTATTTTCTTAGGATCAGCCTTTACCCTCGTTGCTGAAATCAGGTGGCCTAAATACTCCAATTGTCTTTGGCCAAAGCTGCACTTCTTCTTGTTGATAAATAACTTGTGCTCTCTTAGTAAATGAAGGAGCATCCTCACGTGCATAAGATGTGTTTGCTGATCTTTACTGTAGATCAGTATGTCGTCAAAGAACACAAGTGCAAACTTCCTTAGGAAAGGCCTCAGCACCTCATTCATGAGTGCTTGAAATGTCGAGGGTGCATTGGACAAGCCAAAAGGCATTACAAGGAACTCATAGTGCCCCTCATGAGTCCTAAAAGCTGTCTTTGGTATGTCTGTTTCCCTTACTCTAATCTGGCGATAACCAAATTTCAAATCCAATTTAGAAAATATTACAGCCCCTCCTAGTTCATCCAAGAGCTCATCTATGGCTGGAATGGGAAACTTATCAGGTATGGTTACCTTATTTAATGCTCTGTAATCCATGCAGAATCTCCACCCTCCATCTTTCTTTTTGACCAATATCACTGGGCTGGAATATGGGCTGATGCTTGGTCGTATAATTCCAGCTGACAACATCTCATCCACTATCTTTTCTATTTCATTTTTTTGGTAATGAGGGCACCTATAGGGCCTAATATTAAGTATCTGAGCACCCTCCTTAAGGAGTATTGCATGGTCTTGTCTTCTGGTTGGGGGTATACCATGAGGTTCTTGAAACAGACCTTCAAAATCATGCAACACAGTTTCTATCTCCGTGTCAATAGTGCTGCCTTCTGGCTGTATTGTTGTCATCAATTTGTACTCAATTAGAATCCCTTTCCCTCATCTTGTAGGGCCTTGTATATAGTCTTTAATGATGCGGCAGATTTAGATAAAGCAGCTTCTCCCTTCAAGATTACCTCTTTTCCTGCCATCTCCATTTTCAGAGTTAAATCCTTAATATTTGCCTTAATTTCTCCCAATCACTCCAGCCAATCCAGACCCAGCACAACATCAGCCCCACCTAATTCAAACAAAAAGAAATCCTGATTAACTTGGATCTCCTGTAGGCACAGTTTTACACCCTTGCAAAACCCTTTACTTCTGATCTTATGACCATCTCCCACCTCCACTAGGTATGTTGGTGTGTCTGTCACAGGTATGTCTAACTCCTTAACCACCCCCTTGGCTATGAAGTTGTTAGAAGTCCCACAATCTATAAGCACAACCACCCTTTTCTCTCCTATTTGCCCCAGCAATTTCAAAGACTTTTTGGACGTCATGCCCATCATGCTATAGGCTGACAAGTGCAATGCTTTCTCCTCTGCTTCGTTCTTCTCATCATATAGTACTTCCCCTTGAATTTCTTCTACATCTTCCTCATTTTCAACCACCATCAAATGAAATTGCTTGAATTTACATATATGTTCAGGACTAAACTTTTTATCACACCTAAAACAGAGGCCCTTCTTCATTTTCTCCTGCAACTTAGCGTTAGACAGCCTTCTATAGCCTCCCCCTCCTCTATTATTGCATGAATTATCACCGGGTTTAGTTTCTGTTGTGGACTTGCTGGTGTAATTGGCCTTGGAGAAGCCTGTAGTTACTGTAGAGCTTCCCTTTCCTTGCTCAGTATTGGTATTGGACCGCAGCCCCACTCCCATAGTAGTGGTTTTTACAAGTGGACTCATTCTGGACTGAGCCCCGACTCTAGCTTCCCCACTTGGGCCTACCTTGATAGCAGCCCAATTCTTCTCTTCAATCAGTTGGGCTTGATCCATCAAGTCGGATAATGAATCAAACCTGTAAAGTTTCAATTCTGCCCTTATCTCCTCCCTTAACCAATTCATCCATATTCCTTTCAATATTTCTTCGTCAATCTGCCGGAGGGGACCTGAAACCATCTCAAATTGCTCCCGAAACTCACTAACAGATCCAACTTGATGTATTCCCAAAAGCACTTCATAGGGGTTTTGAGCCATCGTCGGCTGGAACCTCCGAATGACTGCTCCTCGAAACGCTGACCAAGTTGCCTCCGAGGTTCTCGATTCCCACCACTAAAACCAATTCAGTGCTCGACCTTCTAGCGCCACCATGACGGCTTGTAGCCTCTCCTTTTCCCCCATTCCATTCACGATAAAGTAACGTTCAACCCGATTGACCCAGCCGTAGGCGTCGTCGCCGTCGAACACCGGAATCTCCATCTTCCTCCACCATTCGTCAGTTTCAACTCGAGTTCGTCGATTGTTCATGGAGGGACTTCCCCCATCTCCTCCTCCTTCCCATTCGTCTCAAGGTCGTCCTTCTGACTCGCCCCTCTTTCGCCTCTCACTGTTGCTGCGAGGTAAGTCACAGATCAATCGTAACAGCTCTTCTTGAACCTCTTCACTCTTCTTCATCCTCGTATCCTGGGTTTCCTTCCACCTCTCAAACCCCTTCTCCATGGCTTCCAGACTCGCCTCCATTCTCGTGCTCACCATTCACAGCTACCAAGATCGGGAGCTTTGATACCACTTGATAGAAACCGAATCAGAAAATGCAACAGAAATAGAGAATTTACTGATATTCAATAGGAAATTAAGAGAAACAAATTGATAGTCCAGGCATTCGAGAGGCCTGGTTCTCTCCCAACTTCCTTATTGACTACTTTCCTACCTCCCCTCTTCTCTCTCTCATCCTTATATCAATAAGGATCTACAAGGATCCTAACCAATTCGCTCTCCCTCCACTACACTGCCAAGCTGGCAGTTAGTTAGCAGTGGTTACAACATATCCCATGCCCACTTGGGCCTCTGAATTCCCACGGCCCACATCCCTTTTCCTCACGTATACTTTAGTAATAGGAGGCTTACTAACAGCATATAGGTCATTGCATTGAGTGCACTCAATCCAATGCAATTTGGTGCTTAATGATACCAAATTCAATAACATAAACTAGGACTGAAGTCAAATACAAGCTTCAATATACTCAGTCAAGTTAGGCCTTTTTCTTTCCCCTTGAGTCAAGTCAAGCCTCAAGCCTTTATTTATATTATCCAACCAGGCTTAAGGTTCAAATTATACTCAAAGTCAAGCAAAGGCCCATTGATTTCGATATAAAATTTAATCAAATCACACCAATGCTCCCAAAGCCCGAGTTGGGGCTTTGTTCCATCTTAATGAATGACTAGGAAAATATAAGGTGGCGTTTGGTTTGTTTTCTATTTTCATTTTCAGTTGATATGTTTTTATTAATAATTACAAAAAATGTCATTTCCTTCCCAAAAGTTTGAAAACAAGAAACAAAGTGAAAACAATGTGGCATCTTTATAATTATTAGTGAAAACATATCAACAGGAAATGAAAAAAAAAAGCAAAACAAACACTACCTAAATTTTGCTTGTGCTTTTGCAACTACCAAGGAACAAATTTCTCTAGCAGTCTGTAAAACCTGCCCCCTTCTGTATAGCACTGAATGCACATAGAAAAAGGGTTATCATCATTCATCAAGTATGCAATAAGAATCCCCAAATGAAGAAATCATTCACACTTCAGACATTAAAAGGAGAATAAGTGGCCATTTAGTATAGCAGCAAAATGTTCACTCCAGCTAGCAATACATATGATGAATTTTGCCTGTTGCGCCAACTACTTAACTGACAAAGTTCTGGATAAGTAGTTTTTCTGTCCGCTAAGCATTTAGCCCAAGAAGATTGCAAAAGTTTAGACTTTGATCATTTTACTGCCTGCCTCTGAATTTTCAGCAGTTCTAATATTAAAGTACTCCATCAATGTCTGTTTTAAATTAAAGGCACCCAGATTTAGAAAATATTGAGTGCTTGACTTTTCTACAATAACTTCTATTAAGTTGTGCAAGATCTTTACCATTTTAAGCATGCTATTTTTCAAAATAAATTTCCCAATCAGAGAATGTTCCTCTTTCATAAAACGAACTTCATGAACCAGGCTGGTTATGCCATCAGAAGATTGCCAATAAAACACTCAAACTCTCAACTATCTATACCTCTGCAAACTATTTAATTATCTACAGCTGTAGATGGAACTTTAGAGTTTCTTTTTTCTCTATCAGTTTTTCTTTTTCACTGGGTGTGGCTGTGTGTTATCATTAACTTGCCTCTATTTAGTTTATCTCAACGATTCATAAATCCAGGGCCCTAATAAAATATTTACCAAGAAACCAAGCAACTACCAAAGCCAACCATCCAAGCATACATCTTAGATCAAAGAAATAAATTTAAAAATGAAACAAAAGTATGTCAAAGAGTATTTCTGAATCAAGGTCTCAGGGTCATCAGATTCACACTAGAACATACCTTGGTAGCAGTTGCAACAGCAACAAGCTTCCCACCCCTATCTTCCTCACTGGCAACAATGCAAGGCCCAATCCCTTCCCCACCAAACGGTAACACCTGAAGACAACTACCATATTTCTTATGATACAATTCAATCTTTCCATCACTTACAATAACCACATAGGAAGATATCTCTCCTACAGAATCCAAGCCATGGCGGAACACCAGACTACCACCCACCGGCTGACCATGGGTATCAACAATAATCCCCACATTGTCCACCAACAACAGCACCCTCCACTCCTTCTGCAACAACTTCAACCGTGGCGGCTGGGACACATCCGGCAACGAAAATATAACACCACTCTGTCCAGTAACACAGGAAATCAAGCTATACCCATTGACCGTGCCTACGATAATCGAATCATTTAGCCATACCATGGTACCAATAACCCCATCAACACACTGAATCTCTTTGAAAATCACCAGACACTCACTAACCCCATTAACATCGTTATCACTTTTACCAACCCTATTTCCCAAAACAAGCTCTGTAAGCATCAACCTTTTCCCCACAACAACAGCAAACACACAATTACCCTCACTGTGCACTTCACCCTCCTTGATTTTCAACCCATTTGCTCTAACCCCACCTCCCAATTTCTGCAAAAACCGTTGACCCGTGCTAGAAGACTGTTCACTCAAAACACTCCCACTTCCCAACAAACTCAAACTCTCAGACTCACCACTCCTCAATCTCCTCGTAACCAAAGAAACACCCTTTGGAAAACTCAACCTCGTGGCTTGATTAGAAAGCTCAGAATCCACCAAAAACAAAGACCCATCTGAGAGCAACAAGATTTTCCCCAATTCTTTGAGAACCAAAATCGACTCAACAGGCGAATCGCTCACCGAAACGCTTCTCAAAAACGAGAGCTTCCGCAGAAAAGAAGGGCCTTTGGGCAAATCCGAAACATTTTGGGTAACGGAATTGGCGTTGTTGAGATCGGTGGAGAGTGAAAAGAGGGTTCCGGAGTGAGTGCCAACGTAGAGGAAGGCGTGTTGTTGTGAACCGGTGGTGGCAATGGCGAGTGATCGAACGGAACTGGTGCGAGAGTGGGTGGAGAGGTCGAACTGCGACAGTGGCTCGATCACGGTGCGGCTCATGCTGGGTTCAGGTTTGGTCATTTGACACTGTCACTTTCTCTTATTTGAACCCAAAATAGCATGTGAGATTATGGATCAAACCCAGAAACCCATCGAATTAAAAGCTTGATTGTTCTTCTTCTACGTCTTTTTTCGTAGGTTTACGCTTGCACTCTGCTCCACTGTACCTTTTGGGAGAACAGAGTGCAACAATCAGGGGAAAGGGAAACACAATGGAAAATGTTTAATCAAATGGAAGATCCAAGTTGGGTCGTTTTAATATGGACCTTCTGATATAGGAATCATTGGTCTTTGTAGTTTTGATCGTTCGATCTAAGTAAACTTAGATTAATAGTTACCATTGATTACTTGCTCCCAGTTGGGTTTTTGACCAATTTGCCTTAAAATTATTTATAAAATTACAATATTTTTTAAATTATTTATCAAACTATCATATTTTCAATTAGACTAAAATTTTTATTATTTTACATTCTACATAAATAATGTCTAAGGAGATGGAGCTATTAATAAGAAAGCATTAAAACAATAGGCGCAACCCGCGTGATAACGCCAATAAGAGTGGCATTATTCACGTGGTAACACCACGCATGTTGATGTTACTACATGAAAAACGCCTGGCGTATTGGCGTTTCCACGTGTGTTGCGCCAGCCGCATTGGCGTTTTTCATGTGGACAAAAAAAATGTCACGTTGCATGTACTTCTAGGGCACTTAACTCATTCCACATGAATGTCTAGAGAAATGGCGCCTAGAGATACATACATTTTATACGCTTACTAAAGAGTGCATCATAATATTGAAAGAGATCAATATCAATTAACTTATTTATAGACCAAGTATTTACTTCTGATATGTAAAGTAGTCGATGTGGGACTTTAGTATTGGCAAAGCAAAGCAACTAAGTAAGGCAACAATGTATTTTTATTCGATGTGGGCTTTAAGAAGTCATGGGATACAATTATTGATCATGCTAAAGCTTGAGATATAGACGATGACTAAGCGCTACATCTATCACTGTTTCGTAGCAGAACAATCAATATCCCCTTGTCTTTAATTGCATCTATGAGGTTGTGGAGGTGTCTTTTTGTCTTTTAATGGACAAAATTCTCGTTCTCTAGAATCTCTAAATTTGGAAGAGAAGGTTTGTATTTTTATTTTTTATCCTATTTTCTAAATGCTGGTTTCTATGGTTGTGAATAGCTATTTGGAGAGAACTTTACAACCTCATCTATGGATTCTTTAATTTTTAATGATTCATATCTTATCATAGCCTAGCTATCTATAGTACCTCTTAATTGAATGTGATCAAGACACTTCTTTCACTAGCAGCGTTTGGTGGAAAGAGTCAAGCAGCAAGCTTACAAAAATTTGAAGAATCTAATGCCACTCGAGACAACAACACATGGCTTGGTGAAGACATTGGCAGGTGTACAAGTTGTGCAACATAGTGCTACAAATCAAGCTTTGCAACAGTATGACTTCCTAATTGCTCAGCAAGGTATTGTATAATTCTGTCCTGCTTAAACCCTTCTGTGCGACATCCTTATGTATATCAAGCAAAAATTGGATTTGTTTCCTCGTTGTCTTTCATTAGCAATTTATTTTCTAGGAGAGTAGAGCCCACATCGAACAACGATACCTTGTTGCCTTACCAAGTTACTTTGCGCTGCCAATACCAAAGTACCACATTAACTACTTTACTGATCAAAAGTAAATACTTGGCTTATAAATAAGCTAATTGATACTGATGTCTTCTAACATTATGGTGCACTCTTTAGTAGACATGTAAAATGTATGTGTCTTTGGGCGCCATTTCTCAAGACATTCATATGGAATGGGATTAAGTGCCCTAGAAGCACATAAAACGTGGCATTTTTTGTCCACGTGGAAAACGCCAATACAGCTGGCACAGCACACGTGGAAATGCCAACACCCCAGGCATTTTCCACGTGGTAACGCTATCACGCATGGTGTTACCTGTAACATCCCAAATTACTAACACAAATGACGTACCCGATTTACGCATCAGTAATTAGAATTTAGAATGTTACTTATGAATATCAACAATTTTCAAATAAAAGATTTGATAATATACAAAAATATCAGCCTTCACAAAAGCATAATTTACATAAATAATGAAAGGAATAATATACAAACTACACATCACCGTGCATTATATACAAATTTTATTGGGTAAATAAAATTACTAGGACTAATTTATAAATACCTAACTAAAAACATCCTAACTAATCTTTCAAGTAAACTCCATCTTGCTGATCTGCTCGGGCCACCTAGAATTATCATGGAAACCATAGAGAATAGTGGGGGTAAGAATTTAGAAATTCTCAGTAGTTCATTTTAAACCGTGTCATCACAATAATTCTAACTATTTCAGGGAAAAACTTCATTTTCATTCAAAACATTTATTATTATTCTAGGAAAGTGGAAAAAGTCCAAATCCATCTCCTTCCTCTTCCCAAAATAGACTGTTCATTTAATTACTGTAAAAACTCCTTTAATTCTTCTAATCAAACATAATATCACCAAGTGCTCAAAAATGTCATCAAATACCAGATTGTACCACAAAAACTTCATTTTAGAGGACTCACCAAAACATAATCAATTTTCCAATCTCAATATATCAGGATAAAAATCTCATCTTCAGAATCAAGTTATGAGCTCATAAAATCATTCATTCACTTGGTAGTAGTATGCTTTTAGGTTTGTGCACATCAACCTCTTCATGATAATACGTCATCACACAGAACTACTCTGGGTAACTAGACTCAGTCTTCCCCTGTCTAACTTAGAGGAAGTACATCTCCTCAACATCAAAGTTAGGGTTAGACTTCAATCCATCATGATAAGGAGAAGGTACGTTATCTCACAATATCAATCATCGAAAATAGTAAGAGAGGTACGTTACTCAAACTATCCAGAATTTATGATTACCCCAAGTAATGAGGGAAACACTCATCCTCAACCACTTAATGACTAGGGAAGCTCAGGTAAAAAGGAAGGTTCTTCCTTAACTTCAATTACTCTAGTATAGAGAAAATCACATATTCTCTTACCATTAACCAAGACTTACCCTAGTACAAGTACATCCAAAATCCAACTCGACCTAGTTCCACAAAGTGGATACCCATGAAAATCAAATCATCATATATGCAATATAATGCATAATCCAATCATACTCATCATGGGTATTCAAATATCATGAAAACATTTCTCAAATCGTTAGTCTCATTTGATTCAATCATGTCATGGCACATTACATTTCATTAATATGCACTAGTTTGCAAATTCATCAATCAATCCAAAAACATTCTCTATGCATAATCATTTCTCCCAATCTTAGTACACTTGATTAAAATAATGTATAACCATACTTTACATAGCGTAATTCATGCTTTTCCTCATCTAATATGTCTTAAAATAACATTACAATACTTTTGGAAATCAAATTCTTAAATGACAGGTTCAAAATTCCATTTTATCCTGTGGGTGCTTAGACGCTGGGCTATGGGCGCCTAGACGCTCGAGAGCTCATCGCACATTCAGAAACGTGATTTTGGGTTCTGGGTGCTCAGACGCCCATTTAGGGCGCCTAGGTGCTTAAACCAGAAACTAAAACCTCTGTTTTGGAACCAGATCTCAAGCCTTCCAAAAATCAAACCCAAAATCATCAACAACAACATTATAAATCATTACATTCATGGGTCCAAAACAATTTCAAAACAAGCAATTAAATAAGGGATTTATAATCCCCCTCTTTCAAAGCTTAAAACTCATCAAGAAATCAAGAATCAATATAAAGATTTAAATCTCATTGAAATCTCAAATGCATAGATCTATCATTCTCAAGTTAAAATCTCAACCAAACTCATCCAAAATCTCATTTTTGGAAGGAAAACAAGGATAAAAAGGAAAAGAGAGAAAACCCCCTACCTTGGTTTCCATAGCTCTTGATCTTACTTCTTTCTTGGTTGGTCTTCTTTCTTCTTTCTCCATTTTCTGCTCCTGTCCCACGTTCCCTCTCCCTTTTCCTCTTTTCTCATTTTCTCTCATTTCTCCTCTATTTCTCTCCCTTTCGTTTCTATCTCTACCTTTGTTTCTTTTTTCTATGTTTCTTTTATTTGGGCTGTTGGCCGAAAGTGAGGGAGAGAAGAGAGAGAAAAATATCTCAAAATGATAATGATGAGGGTGTGGGACGGTGGGGTAGGAAAATAAAAAGGAAAAGTACAATTCAACTGATAAATTTTCATCTGCTAAGGACACTTTAATTCCTCATAAATGAAGTTTCCAACCTCCATAGGCATTAGGAAAAATTCTAGGATTTCATACTATTTTTCATATCTTCCATTTTTCAATCCAGTATTAAAACACTTCTACAGTGTCCTTAAAAATACCAAATTGACTTCGTTTATCCTCAAAATTTAATCACATCCTCTTTCACACATTTGTGACCTATTAATAAAGTTTTTCTTATTTATTTCCTTTGATTTAGCATTTATGCTATTTTCCTGAGTTAAAATAGTTATTTTGCACGTTCTGAGTTGCGGCAAAGTGCCTAAATTAACTCAAAATGTCTCAAAAATCAACAGACATGTTAAACAAGTATGATGGTACCTTATGACCATATACAAGTCTAACCTGCTAAAAAAAGAATGTTACATTACCACGTGGATAATGCCAACCTTGTTGGCGTTATCACGCTGATTACGCTTAGCGCTTTGGCGCTTTCCTATTGATAGCGCTATCTCCTTTGGTGCTATCTACGTGGAATGTAAAATGATAATAAATTTCAATGTGGCCAAAAGTGTGGCATTCTAATAAATAGTTTGAAAAAAATGATAATTTAGTAAATAGTTTTGTCACTAAGGGAAAATTAGTCAAAAGTCGCTACTTGTTCATCAAGAACGTATGGAAAAGTTTAGTATTACAAAGTTAAAAGTGTTTTTATCCCAAATTTGTTTCATTTTACAAAACTACCCAACTTTTTCTTGTGCTTGAACCAGATCTCAGAGGTAAGTTAAGGCTGACGACGCAACACCAGCTACGGTTAGCGACGCAGCACCACCTCCGATGAGTGCAAGTGACGATTCCAGCGACCCAATTCAACAACCAGAAAGGTGTGCCCTAATTTCCCTGCCACAACTTCATCTTCAAGCACAGTACCATCTCCGGTGACACAACAGCAGCTCTATTAAGTGCGACACAGCACCATCTCCAGTAGCAACTCTAACTCCAACGACTGCTCAATCGCTGTGAACCTAACCAGACCCACCTATATTAGCCAACAAACTACCTTGCCACCACGTCGGTGACTCGGGTCATCCACCATCAGTGAACTCAAGCCGCCTTCGAAACTCCAGCAACATATCTTCAATGAACCTAACGACCACCACGCACTTCACTGCTAGAAAGTCCCAATCTCCATAGCCAATGTCACCCCCAAGTATATGCTGCCATCCATCGCAACCAATCCCAATCAAGTTTCTGGTTTTGACAAAAACACAATGAACACTCATAAGGGAGGGGAAAGCACAAGTTCGGTGGTGGAAGCCAACGCAAGTCGCAGCTCCGGCCCAAATGTCTGTTGGCGGCAAAGGGAATGGCAGTGGCGGGTGGCTCACCAGCAATAAGGGTCGTTTGGTAGCTTAGTTTTGGTCGTGGGTGGCTAAGAACAGGGTGGATTCAGGGTTGGTTGCAGATCTGACAATTTGCATGGTGGTAAGGAGGTTCGGTAGCAATGTGGTGGTGGCTTAGGAGTGAGGGTGACGATGGGGGATGACAGAGGGAGGTGGTGATAGGTTATGTAGTGGAGGTTGTGGATGGTTTGGAAAATTAACAGAGACTTCAAAGATTTAAGAACAATAATTTTTTTCCTTTTTACAAAATTAAAAAACCTGTAGTAATGAGTAAAGTCAAAGGTCTTGTAATGGACCTTTGATTGGAGAGTCTATATTAAAACGGCCCATTCAAGTTCGGGGGATTTTGAGATTTTCGCTTAAACGATAGCATTATCTTATGTGTCTAACTAGTCCATGTCATATCCCAAATCCTTATCTCGACCAAAGCTTATCTTCTTCCTTCTTGATACTGACATTTTCTGCGTCAAAGATGAGAAAATCTAAAGCACTTATGAGAACTCCCTGCTAATTCATTTTCAAATTTCACTTGTCATTTTGTTAGTGTCTCGCACCAAATCTAATGTTGTTATATTAAGCACCCAAACCAAATTCATGGCAACACATACACAACAACTTTCCTCTAAAATTGAGGAATAACCCATGTGATTGGTCAACACAAGGTCGATCTTTCTTTTCATTAGGTGCTCTTCATTTTTGGATTCATTCTAGTAAGTGCAATTAATTTATAGTAGGTGCTCAAAATAGGTGCTTTATTTTTGAGAAATTCTTGCGTGAATCATCACTATAATCTGACCATTTTTCAATTCAAACCATCCTCCAAATTTATCCAATGGCTAAGCAATCTTTATGGGGTGATTTTCAACACTCTTTTATCACCTAAAACCAAATCTGCATTGCCCAATTATATGCAAAAACCAATTTTGCAGTGCAAAATTCTGCATTCCCAATTCTGTAAATCAACATTCTATAAAAGAAGGAAAAAATCTACAATGCCCCAATTTGCAAAAAGCAATTTTGCAATGCTCCAAAATGCAGAAACCTATTTTGCAATGCAAAATTTTGCACTCCCAATTCTGTAAATCAACATTCTACAACAATAACAAAAGCACTGCAATGTCCCAATTTTCAAAAACTAATTCTGTAATGCTCCAAATGCATAAACCTACTTTGTAGTGCAAAATTCTACATTCCTTATTCCATAAATCAATATTTTGCAAACCAAAAAAATAAAACTACAGTGCCCCAATATGCAAAAATCAATTCTATAATGCTCCAATATGCAAAAACTTATTCTGCAGTGCAAATTTCGGATTCCATATTCTGTAAATCATTATTTTGAGAATAATAAAAAATCTACATTACCCTAATTTGCATAAATCAATTCTAATGCCCCAATATTCAGAAAGCTATTTGGCAATGCAAAAATTTGCATTCCCCATTCTATAAATATTTTGCAACAAAAAAAAATGCAGTGCCCTAATATGCAAAAATCAATTCTGCAATGCTCCAATATGCAGAAACTTATTGATGAGGGAGGATTTAGGGGGTTTGGGAATAACTTAAACAAATGCTAAATTCGACTCCACAAGTTCGGATCAAGAGAGAAATTGACAACTTATATTCTCAAATTCTATTAAGTGTTCAAAATATTCAAGTTTGTCATTTTCCCTCTTTATACAAGGTATTTATAGGCTAGCAACATTACAATTCACAAGAAACATAAATAGGAAATTAAATTTAAAATGCTAAAAACTAGAGGCTCCATCTTCCAAAGCATAATTTCCAATGCATCACTTTAAAGCTCCTTAATTCTCCATGTGCTTGGAATATGAAAATGAGTAAAACTAGAAGCTCTACAATTTTCAATATGTTTGGAATCTGAACAGGAGTTATTACTTGTTGGAAAGGTGAATACGTCTAATTTCTAATATCACCAACCATGCATGAACTTTGAACCACTACATCATTCTCCCCAGGTGGGAAAGAACTCGACCCTGAGTTCAAATCATTCTCGCCATGGTAAGGAACTAAATCATGAACATTAAATGTAGAATGAGTATATATATGAGCTGGGAGATCAATCTTGTAGGCATTGTCATTGATCTTGTGCAAAATTTGACAAGGGCCAATCTTTTTCTCTTTGAGCTTATGATATGTACCAGTAGGAAACCTTTCCTTCTTCAAATAAACCCAAACAAGGTCACCTTCGCTGAAAATTTGAATTCTTTGAAAAGTATCTATAGCTTCTTTTTCACTTCTTCTTGAATCCTTGTCATGGTGGTTGTAAAATCTCCAACCTTCTTTCTAGATGTAGAGATTTTAACAAGATCAATGTAATGATTAGGAATACACCTAAACAATTTCAAATGGACTTTTTCTTGTAGAGCGACTCATAACAGAATTATAAGCGAATTAAGCTCTAGAAAGAACAGTCTCCCATTGCTTTGGTCTTTTTGAAGTGAAACTTTAAAGCAAATTTCCCAAAGTGTGGTTAACAACTTCGGTTTGACTATCTGTCTGAGGATGATAAGCATTACTATACAGCACATTAGTGCCTATTCTCGTCTAAAGATTTTGCCAAAAATGACTAAGAAATTTAGTGTCATGATCAAAAGTAATAGACTATGGAAATCCATGATGTAAGACCCTTGAAAACATATTAGACTTATATATAATTACAGAGGTAGCTTAATAATTGCTTAATATGTCTACTTAATTTTGTGACTTTCTAAGCAAGTTTAGTCATTTTGCTGTAACACTATATGTAAAAAATAGTTGTTATTAGCTTCGGAATTGACTTAAACTGCTTAGTTAATGAAAATAAATTTAGAGAATTTGTTTCTAGGCCACAAACGTTTGGAATAAGGTGTAGTTAAATTTTGAGAACTAACTGAAACCATTTGGTATTTTTAAGTACACTGTGTGGGTGTTTTAATACCGGATTCAGAGTTAGAAATTTGGAAAGTTATGGAAATGATGAAATTAGAATTTAGATGAATCATAGGATTTTCCTTGATACATTTGGAAGTTAGAAAACTTGATTTAGAGAAATCTAAATGTTCTTAACAGATAAAAGTTCCAACCCAAAATATTTTAAGTTACCAATTGCCCTACATTTCCACCCTTTCTGCCTTGACTTTCTTGCTTCTTATCTCTCATTCTTATCCCACTCTCTACGTCACCTTGGCAGCAGAAAGAATAGAAGAAAATAGAGGAGGAGGAGCAGCAAACATAAAGGGAAAAGAAGAGGAAGAAGAAGGAGGCAGAAGTGGAGAGGAACTCTTGAGTTCTTTCTTTCAAGACACTAGAGGTAGTGGGAACTTATTTCATAGCTTTTTTCCTTCCTTTTCTTCATTTTGCTTCATGAGGTTGCTTAATGAGAAAATGGGTTTGAGTGAGTTATAAGCTTTCCTTGTTTGGTTCTTGTGTTTTTGGCTTAGTAGGAGGTGTTTGTGGTTTAGTTTGATCATGGTTATGACTTAGAACATGTTTATGTCTTTGTTTCTCCATGAGTTTTGAGTTGGAAAAATGGGTTTGAAGGTGGAGCTTTTGATTCATTTTTCATGGTGTTTGTGTTTTGAATCAAGTGTATAAGAGTTTCTTTGAGTTTATTTACCATGTATGGAGTTGAAAAACACTTGGAAATGGATTTTAGGGGTTGAAATCTGGTTTAGAAGCTAATGGAACAGTGGATGAAGTTCCAAGTGCTGGAGGCCTAAGCACCCAGCTTTTGGGTGCTTAATCACCGAAGGCCAGAGAGCTTCTGAGTGCAAGGCGCTCAAGTGCCCAGGTTGTGAGCCCCTAAGCGCCCATGGCTAGGAGGTTTCGGAGGTCAACGATTAGTCGCTCAGGTTTTGGGCGCTCAATGATAGATGAAACAGTGGAGTGTTTCTGTCATGGAGCGCTTAGATATTGAGAAAGTGGGTACTTAACACAAAAACTTTAGGACTTTTTATCTTGGGAATTTAGAGTTCCTTACTTGTGTAAATCCTTATGTATGTTTTCTAATGAGTGTTGAGACTCTAATAAGAGTATTTAATGAGGAGATAATGTGATGAATGTAAATTAATTGGTATACTAATTATTGAGGTAATTAGTCATTCTTTTTCATATTTATGATTGATGAAGGATGTGACCTTATGATGCAAATTATAAGTTGCAAATCCAAGTGCAGGTTGTTTCAAGTAATAAATTCTCGAGAGTGCAAAGTCGATTCACAATGAATTGATGAAGAAAAATTCTTTGAGGTAAGGAAAAGATTTTATTACAACAATAAAGGTAATAAAACTTGATCAAAAATAAAAAGGATTTACTTGGGTTAGGAGATCTACTATTGGTAAGGAAATTAAAGACAAGATTAATTCTTTTTATAACTCAATTAGAATCCACGCATAATGGAGGTTCCAATCGAAAAATACAACATACAACGTTTATTTAAGATTATATATGTAATTATATTATGGTTCCTTTAATTATATATTAATACCACCACTTATAAATGGTGATGCAAATTAAAAGTTTCAAACAAGTCTATAAACTTGATGCGGGATAAATTGTTGCATTACGAACCCAAGTGCAGGTTGTCTCAAGTAATAAATTTCTCGGGAGTCCGAGGTCGATCCATAGGGAATTGTTGAAGATTATTTAAGGTGAAGTAAATATTTTGTTACTACGGTAAACATTATTTACTTGGGTAAAAAGATCCACTCTTGGTAAATAAAGTAAATGTAAGATTAATTCCTTTTATAACTCAATTAGAATCCTCACAACATGGAGGTTCCAATTGGAAAATACAACATTAAAAGTCATTTAAAATAATATACGTATTTATATTATGTTTCCAAAAAATATTACCACCACTTATAAATGGGTTAAAGCATTCATTGTGCCAATATTTTATCTACAACAAATCAAGAACTCCACTTTATAAGGAGAGTTTCTAATACCACCACTTGTATATGGGTTAAAGCATTCATTGTGCCAATCTCTTGTCTACAACAAATCAAGAACTCCACTTTACAAGGAGGGTTTCTAAATTAATTGGAAACGAAATACAATACGTATAATGACCACTTGAAAATATATCATTTAAGCACAAGAGAGAAATTAATCTAACCTTATTTTATTACCAAGAGCTTAACCCCTTCACCCAAGTAAAATAAAACTTAGTTACTCATAGATAAGAAGAAAGAAAGAGAGAAGAAGAAGAAGAAGAACATGACTTTAATTTAGAATAAAGAAAAATTACTACAAGAAAATCTAGTAACAAACTAACATCATTTTGGTACCTAACACCTAACACCCTCAATGATCTGCCAAGGCCCCCTTTTATAGAGGATTAGAGATACAAAATGACAAGGGGGCTGAGTCATTAGTGAGTGGATGAGTGGAAAATGATTGGAAAATGCCAAATGACTTTTGGTGAGTGGAAAATTATGGAGATTCCTTTGTCTCTGAAATCATTTAGCTCTGAAGTCATTGAATGCGTCAGAATGAGCAAATGTGATCTTCATCAAAGTTGTAGGGATTGATCTTGACTTTCAAATGGCTTTAGTTTGAGTCCAATATCATTTCTATAACTCTAGATACGTTCAAATTACTATACACTATTCAGGCCCAGTCACAGCTCCTCTGTTCTGACTTGCAAGCCCAATATCACCCACTAGACCTCAAATTCTGGAAAAGTGTTCAACATAAAAGTTGTAGATATAGGTCTCAACTATTCAGCATCAAAATTTTAGCCTATTTTACAACCTATAGCTCGAAATATGTCATGAACAGTACACATAGATTAAGCTATCAGGAACAGCACTCTAGTTCTTGCTTCAACCCCAATTTGAATTATCTACTCATGTGATTGGGCCTTTGAGGTCTTCATGAAAGTTATAGAGCTCTCTCTTATCTTTAAAATGCCATTAGATTTACCTCATTTGACTACCTACATCCTAAGATATAGCTCAAATACAGAAATAATGTAAGACATAAATTATGCTGAAAAATTTAATTAAGTCCAATTTGAGTCCAAACTTACAAAACATAACCAAACTCAATCAATTAAGTACATAGAGAGTGTAAATGACTAAGAATGAAAGCTTATTAATGTGTCAAATATGTGATCATCAAATTCTCCCACACTTAACTTTTTGCACTCTTGAGCAAAACACATAAGACCACTCAAAAAAAAAAAACGAAACAGACTCAAAAGTTAAACACTCTAAAAGACTCAATTTCTAATAATATTTAAAAATGAAGAGCAATCAATCATTCAAGTAATCAAAACATTCATGAGGTAACATATCTTCACATCTCAAATCAACAAGTAAGGATATTTTAATTGAAAAGCATGAGTCAAGAATGATAGATTTTCACAAGATTCACTCTCAATCCCTCAAGTGTTTAAAAGGCAGGTATTTCACTCAATTTAACCCATGAATATTGCACTACCATAAACTTGCTTATCTTCTACTTCTCCACTACTTAGAACACATGCACACACAAATCATGATGACTTTATTCAAGGTTGTAATGGGGTCAAGGTAAAGGAGAAGGTAATATTGATATGACAAGTTAAATACCAAAGAAAATAAAAGAGCATGAATGCTGAGTTCAATTAACAAGCATGAAAGTTCATCCCAATTCCACCTAATACAAATTCCCTTTACATATTCTTTTCCTTTTCTTTATTGCCTTGTTGACCTTCTTTTTCTTTTTACTTACTTTTTTTTTATTTTTGATTTTTGATTTTTTTGAATTTTTTTTTATTTTTATTTTTTACAAAAAGAACATCATATATACATTTTTTTAACTATTCTGCACACACACCCCCACACTTATTCTAGAACTCATCTAATGACAAAGCTAATGTTCTCTTATTCCCTAAGGCTAAGTAAGAACATGTTTTTTTTTTCATGTAAGGAACAAAATGAGTTCGAAACAAAGAATGGTCAAATAAGCTCAAAGGGGTTAAGCAAGGGGAAATAGACCATTTCCAATGCTTTACATTAGCAGGAATCAGAGAATTTCCAAGAAGTCATAAGAGTGCTTGATATCATATTGAGACAATATGCTGTTAAGCAAGGTTGGCTATTTGATTAAAATAGCTATTTCAAGAAAAATGCCTCAATCATATTTATGTATGCATATGAAAATGTAGTCTCAAAAAGAATCAAAGCAAGTTCTAGAGTAACAATTCCATGAGTGAAATTCACACAAGAAAGAAGAGAATGGTACAAATGTTCAATCCATTTATCAATAAGCTCAAAATCTCACAAGGCATAATTCTATCATTCTCAGTTCACCAATTCAACATCCATAACCAAGCATGTGATTTTTAAGAAAGAAAACAATTAACTCAATCATGCAAATTTCCCTAAATTTGAATTGGTACTTATACACAAACTAGTTATTTACCCCAACTAAGATGCGTCTCAAGAGTAAAATTTACTCCTTACTCTGCCATCCTTAACTGGTTTAGTAAGTTACTGACAAACATATAAACACAACAAACATATTAATACACACATTTCTTAATTTTTTCTTAGTTTTTTTTATTTTTATACACAACTATCCTTCCCCCCAACTAGATCATAACATTGTCCTCAATGTCAAAACATAAATAGGTAAAGGATAGAAGATAATACCTGTTGTTGCAATTACTGAAAAGAGAAACCTCACACAAATTTAAACAGAAACAAAGTATGATGAATAAAACCAAAGCTTGTAATTATTTAAATAGTTGGAGTGTTTTGGTTGGCTTTCTTTTCATTTTGCTTCCCTCACTGCTTCCTTCGGAGCAATCTATCTGAGTTGTTACTGGATCAGGTTCATGAACAAAAGCTTCTAATTTATCAATCAACTCATCAATAGTGGAAGCAGAGACAAGGAGTCGTCTTGCTGAAGGTGTGACAAATTTCTGTTCCACAGCATGGTTAACAAAAGATAACAAATTATCAAAGAAATTATTAACATTCAACAAACCTATGGGTTTATGGTGGATGTTCAGTTGGGCCCAAGAGACAATTTGAAAGACTTCTTCCAAAGTACCAAAACCACCAGGTAAGGCTATGAATGCATCAGAGTTTTCAAGCATTGTCTTCATTCATCCATGCATAGATGATACTTGAATTTCCAGTCCAATTATTTTTCCAATGATGTTCCTTCGAGTTAAAGGTTCAGGAATGATACCTAAAACTTGACCACCTCTTATATAAGCAGAAAGTGATACAGCCCCCATTAACCCAATGCTACCTCCCCCATATACAACACGAATGTTCCTCGCAGCAAGTGTTCTACCAACAGTGCTTGCTGCGTTTACAAACTTTAAATCATTCCCATAACTTGTTCCACAAAATACACAAATACTAGCAAATCTATGAACAGAAGAAGAAGCTCCCTCTATTTCTACACTCATACTCTCTTTGAATGATTATGAGTTGCAGGAAAGTGAAGAAAATGGAGTGTTTAAATAGGGAAGTGAACATCATTGGCTGGCTTTCTTTTCATTTTGCTTCCCTCACTACTTCCTTCGGACCAATCTATCTGAGCTGTTACTGGATCAGGTTCATGAACAAAAGCTTCTAATTTATCAATCAACTCATCAACAGTGGAAGCAGAGACAAGGAGTCGTCTTGCTGAAGGTGTGACAAATTTCTGTTCCACAGCATGGTTAACAAAAGATAACAAATTATCAAAGAAATTATTAACATTCAACAAACCTATGGGTTTATGGTGGATGTTCAGTTGGGCCCAAGAGACAATTTGAAAGACTTCTTCCAAAGTACCAAAACCACCAGGTAAGGCTATGAATGCATCAGAGTTTTCAAGCATTGCCTTCATTCGTCCATGCATAGATGATACTTGAATTTCCAGTCCAATTATTTTTCCAATGATGTTCCTTCGAGTTAAAGGTTCAGGAATGATACCTAAAACTTGACCACCTCTTATATGAACAGAAAGTGATACAGCCCCCATTAACCCAATGCTACCTCCCCCATATACAACACGAATGTTCCTCGCAGCAAGTGTTCTACCAACAGTGCTTGCTGCGTTTACAAGCTTTAAACCATTCCCATAACTTGTTCCACAAAATACACAAATACTAGCAAATCTATGAACAAAAGAAGAAGCTCCCTCCATTTCTACACTCACACTCTCTTTGAATGATTATGAGTTGCAAGAAAGTGAAGAAAATGGAGTGTTTAAATAGGGAAGTGAACATTATTGGCTAGCTTTCTTTTCATTTTGTTTCCCTCACTGCTTCCTTCGGACCAATCTATCTGAGCTGTTACTGTATCAGGTTTATGAACAAAAGCTTCTAATTTATCAATCAACTCATAAACAGTGGAAGCAAAGACAAGGAGTCGTCTTGCTGAAGGTGTGACAAATTTCTGTTCCACAGCATGGTTAACAAAAGATAACAAATTATCAAAGAAATTATTAACATTCAACAAACCTATGGGTTTATGGTGGATGTTCAGTTGGGCCCAAGAAACAATTTGAAAGACTTCTTCCAAAGTACCAAAACTACCAGGTAAGGCTATGAATGCATCAGAGTTTTCAAGCATTGCTTTTATTCGTCCATGCATAGATGATACTTGAATTTCCAGTCCAATTATTTTTCCAATGATGTTCCTTCGAGTTAAAGGTTCAGGAATGATACCTAAAACTTGACCACCTCTTATATGAGCAGAAAGTGATACAGCCCCCATTAACCCAATGCTACCTCCCCCATATACAACACGAATGTTCCTCACAACAAGTGTTCTACCAATAGTGCTTGCTGCGTTTACAAATTTTAAACCATTCCATAACTTGTTCCACAAAATACACAAATACTAGCAAATCTATGAACAGAAGAAGAAGCTCCCTCCATTTCTACACTCACACTCTCTTTGAATGATTATGAGTTGCAAGAAAGTGAAGAAAATGAAGTGTTTAAATAGGGAAGAGAATAGAAAAAGTAATAATAGCTCCTATATGGGTAGGTTGACTGTTGTCAGAAAAGTTTGAATTTAAGAAACTTTTTATTATTTTTATTATTATTATTATTATTATTATATTTTTTTTAGACTTTAAGAAAACCATTAGGGTAAAGAAGTCTAGAAACCCCTGAAGGATCCCGTCCAAAGGATCGTCTATCCAAAACCAAAATACAACAAATTTATACAAAGATAAAATAATAATAATAAATGATGACATACCTTTATGTACAGGATTCATGGCGTATCTTTATACTGCTCGTCATGAATGCAGTAATACCAAGATGGCTCAGCTAATCCTGGAATTCTTCTCCCTCCCACTTGTTTGAAGAAAAGAGAATAAAGAAACCATCGTGGGTTTCTATCCTAGGTCTAGAACCTGGAGAGCTCACACTTGGGTTCGTAACATCAATAAAAATGCTAAAATCTGAAACCCGCAATGTCCAAGATCCAGAACGCTCCATCCTAGGGCGTTGAGAGCCCCTTTTAATAAAAGAGAGGATCAAGCTCAGATGCGTCATACGCTTTGGCAGTCGCGGGTTACTTCTCACTAATAACCAAAGTGGGACGCTTCTACCTGTCCATCAACTCCACAGTGCCTAGATGGTGAACATTGGGTTGTGGAGTGTGGCTCTCTACAAAGCATGGCACACGAACCTTATTTACGGACCGGTGTGCGATGGTCCACCCAAGTCAATGATGGGGCTACCGCTGGCAGGGGCTCCTAATCTAATTAAAGACCAATTACAATCGAAGTTTCGCCTTTTTTATTCTTTTTTTCATTTTTTTCATTTTTTTCTTCTTTTTTGTCTTTTTTTTTTTCTTCTTTTTTGTCTTTTTTTTTTGAAGATGTACAAGATAATATATACATGTTGTTGTGATTGTGGCTCACATCTTCCTCTGGTTTCACGTCCAGAAACGGCTTAAACGCCTTCTATGAGTCGAGGATAAGCTTCCCATCCAATTTTCTTATAAATTGGCAAACAGGATCTTTTTGAGTCAGATTCCCAAGACTACAACGCTCTTGCTCGTCCTTAAAGAGATTCCATAAACTAAGAAGTTCACGCTGCACAACTCTACAAGAATGCGTCTCAAGAGTTAATAAGATATTATCTAATGACTCCTTACTCAGTCCATTCTTAATGAAGAATATTTTATATTCTCTGTTTATGGAAATTATCCCCAAAGAGCGACATCGCGTGTTGCAATTCTATCGTGCACACTTGTAACAAACTTTTATTCTTTTTGCTCTTCTCCTTTTTGAAAATGAACTTTTACCGAGACCAGGCATGTATGGGACAAATGAATTTAAAAATTCACCAGCTAAATGAACCTTTGCTTCGATTATCTAGTGTATATCTTCTAGGATGCCCTTGTACATTAATAGTCTCAGTCTTTCACACCTAGCTTTGTAGATTTTGGTTAGAGCCTTTTTAGGAACAGAAGGGAAATACTTTCTTAGATTTGAGAGAATGACATCCATTTTGAAGGAGAAGGAATCAGTTATTATGGGAAACTGAAAAATAAACCGACTTGAGAGTCACGGAATACCGTTATCCGTCACTTAACCGGGAACACAAAGAACTGCATAAAAAAAAACAAACTTAAAATAAATTCTACTCATAACAAGGATTAGAAAGGGAGAGGAATTCTACCTCAGCAACTTGATGTTCCAGAAATGGTTTGAGTCTTTGTCCATTAACCTTAAATACAATACCATTCCTAGGATTCTCAATGTCTAAGGCCCCATAAGAATACACATGTTTGACAATATAAGGACCAATCCACCTAGATCTCAATTTTCCAAGAAATAGGTGAAGACGAGAATTATAAAGCAGAACTTTTTGACCAATTTCAAAAGTTTTCTCAAAATTGATTTGTCATGAAAAGCTTTTGTTCTAGCTTTATAAATCTTTGAGTTTTCATATGCATCATTTCTCAATTCCTCAAGTTCATTTAATTGCAATTTACGTAACTTGGAAGCATCATCAAGACTTAAGTTGAAAGCTTTAATGACCCAAAATGCTTTATGTTCCAATTCTACAGGCAAGTGACAAGGTTTTCCATATACTAACCGATAGGGAGATATGCCTAAAGATGTTTTAAAAGCAGTACGATAAGCCCAAAGTGCATCATTTAGTCTTAAAGACCAATCTTTACGATTTGGGTTAACCGTTTTTTCTAAAATTTGTTTAATCTCCCTATTTGCTAATTCAACTTGTCCACTTGTCTGAGGGTGATAAGGGGTGGCGATTTTGTGTGTGATGCCATATTTCTTCATTAAAGATTCAAATGGTTTATTACAAAAATGTTTCTCCCATCACTGATGATAGCTCGAGGGATTCCAAATCGACTCAAAACATTTTCTTTTAAAAATTTCAAAACAGTTTTGTGAGACATGGAATTGCCTCAATCCATTTTGAGACATAATCAACTGCAACCAAAATATACACAAATCCAAATGATGATGGAAATAGACCCATGAAATCAATTCCCCAACAATCAAAAATTTCAATGACAATGATAGGGTTCAAAGGCATCATATTTCTTTTAGAAATGGACCCCAATTTTTGACAATTTTCATAACTTTTGCAAAAAGTATAACTGTCCTTGAATAAAGTGGGCCAATAAAATCCACACTGCAAGATTTTCGCAGCTGTTTTCTTTGAAGAAAAATGACCTCCACATGTTTCTGAATGATAAAATTTAATGACACTACTTACCTCATTGTCGGGTACACATCTCCGAAAGATTTGATCAGGACAATATTTGAACAAATATGGGTCATCCCAATAGAAATTTTTCACCTCAATCAAAAACTTTTTTCTGTCTTGGTGTGTCCATTGAGGTGGCATCTTACCTGTTACAAGAAAATTGACAATGTTAGCAAATAAAGGCATGGAATTGACAGAAAATACAAATTCATCAGGAAAAGAATCATTGATAGGTGTGCTATCAAAAGATGAGCCTGTTGTAAGTCTGGACAAATGATCTACAACAACATTTTCGACTCCTTTCTTATCTTTTATTGCGATGTTGAATTCTTGAAGCAACAAGATCCACCGTATCAACCTAGGTTTGGCATCCTGTTTAGACATTAAATATCTAACAACAGCATGATCAGTAAAAACAATAGTGGAAGAACCAATTAAATAAGCTCAAAATTTGTCTAATGTAAAAATTACAGCAAGTAGTTCTTTTTCAGTAGTGGTGTAATTCATTTGTGCACTATTCAAAGTTTGACTTGCATAATAAATTACATGAGGCTTACCTTCCTTTCTCTGTCCTAAAACAGCACCAACAGCAAAATCACTAGCATCACACATCAACTCAAAAGGCAAAGACCAGTCAGGAGATTGCATGATAGGAGCAGAAGTCAAAAGACTGATTAATTTTTCAAAAGATTTCTGACAATCTTGGGTCCAATCAAATGGTGCATCTTTCATTAGAAGATTACATAATGGTCTAGATATTGCACTAAAGTCCTTTACGAATCTTCTGTAAAATCCTGCATGCCCTAAAAAAGAACGAACTTCTCTGACTATTTTTGGGGAAGGCAAATGAGCAATTAATTCAACTTTGGCCTTATCAACTTCAATTTTTTTAGAATATATCACATGACCTAACACTATTCTTGAGGTAACCATGTAATGACATTTTTCCCAATTTAACACAAATCCTTTTTCTTCGCATCTTTTAAGAACTTTTTCTAAATTATTAAGACAATTTTCAAAAGAATTTCCAAAAACTGTCAGATCATCCATGAAAACCTCTAAATAATGCTCAATCATGTCACTGAAAATACTTAGCATGCATCTTTGAAAAGTTGCTAGAGCATTACAAAGACCAAAAGACATTCTTCTATATATAAAAGTGCCAACGGGGCACGTAAAAGTGGTCTTTTCTTGATCCTCTAATGCAATTGCTATTTGATTATTACCCTGAATAACCATCAAGAAACCAATAGTAGGGATGTCCTGCTACTCTTTCCAAAATCTGATCAAGAAATGGTAAGGAAAAATGATCTTTCCTAGTAGCTGCATTTAATTTTCTGAAATCAATACACATACGCCAACTAGATGAGACTCGGGTAGGTATTAATTCTCCTTTTTCATTTTCAACCACTGTTATTCCAGATTTCTTAGGCACAACTTGTGTAGGGCTTACCCACTGGCTATCAGAGATAGGATAGATAATTCCAACATTAAGTAACTTAAGAACTTCAGCTCTAACTACCTCTTTCATGTGTAGATTTAATCTTCTTTGAGGTTGTTGAGATGTTTTAGCATTATCCTCTAAATATATTCTATGTGTACAAATTAATGGATTAATACCTTTTATGTCCTTTAATGTCCATCAAATTATACTTTTATGCCTTTTAAGTACTTCTATCAGCATACCTTTTTGTTCTTTGGTTAGAGATGAGGAAATTACCACTGGAAAGCTTTGTTCTTCTCCAAAAAATGTGTACTTTAACCCAACAGGTAATGACTTTAGTTCCAGTGTGGGTACTTCTTCATGGGGTATCATCATTCATGGGTTTTAACTCTTCAAATCTTGGCTTCCTTCCTTTGTATTCCATTTCTTATGTACAGTCAAGCAAAGAGCATATTTCAGAAACATCATCGTCTAATTGTGTATATGAATCCAATGAATTAATTAAACAAATTTCTAATGGGTCAGAAGAACTCTTGGTTTGAAGATGATCATTTATAATGGCCTCAATCCCTTCAATCTCTTCATTGTCATCATAAACTTCATGTGGTTGCTTGCACATGTTGAAAACATTAAGCTCCAGTGTCATATTTCTAAATGTTAGCTTCACCACTCCATTTCTGAAATTTATCAAAGCATTAGATGTTGCTAAAAATGGGCGACCTAGAATAACAGGAACTGACTTAGAACTATCAACCACAGGTTCAGTTTCCAAGACAATAAAATCCACAGAATATATGAATTTATTAACTTGAACTAACACATCTTCCACTATTCCTTTAGGGATTTTAATTGATCTATCAGCAAGTAGAAGAGTTACAGAAGTTGGGTTTAACTCACCCAGGTTGAGTTGCTGATAAACTAAATATGGAAGCAAATTAATACTAGCACCAAGATCAAGTAAAGCTCATTCAATTTTATGTTCACCAATAATGCATGAAACTGTAGGACAACCAGGGTCTTTATATTTTAACTCATTATTGTTTTGAATAATGGAGCTTACCTGTTCAGTCAAAAAGACATTCTTTTTCACATTATGTTTCCTTTTAACAGTGCACAAGTCCTTCAAAAAATTGGCATAAGAAGGAATCTGTTTGATAGCATCTAACAGAGGAATATTGACCTTCACTTGTTTAAAAATTTCAAAAATGTCACTGTTATGATTCACTTTACTTGAATTGTTTAATGCTTGAGGAAATGGGGGTGAAAGAGAGGGTTTGGTCTCCTTTTGACTAGGTGGCTTATCAACCCCTTCCTCATCTTTGGGAATTGACTCATCATCTTTCTCAAAAAGTTCAGGAATTTATTTTTCAATAACCTTTCCACTCCTAAGAGTTATCACTGAGTTGACTTGATCTATTTTTTGACTTTCTGAACTACCCTTATTTAGGCTGTACTGACCTTTAGGATTTGGTTGAGGTTGAGAGAGAAACTTTCCTTTCTCATGAATGGCAAGTGCAGAAGAAAGTTTAGCAAGAGTGTCTTTTATGTCAATCATGGCTTGAGTGTTTTGGTTATTGATGGCCTCTTGTTTTTCCATGAATGCATGCATTATTCCTTCAAGGTTTTTCCTATATGGTGGGACATAAGGTGCATATCCTTGAGGATTTTGAGAATCTTGCTGTGCTTGAGGAGGTGGTGGTTGCATGAATTATGCCTGGTTGCTGTTCCTCCAACTGAAATTCGGGTGATTTCTCTATCCCGAATTGTATGTATCTGAAAAAGTAGAAGTGAATGACTTTTTAAAATTGTTCATTGCATTTACTTGCTCATGCACAACTTCTTTAAAAATAGGAATTTTTGGACATTCATTTGTTGAGTGTCCTAATTCATCACAAATGCTACAAATTTCTTCATTTTGCACAGATTTGATTTCTTTTACTTTTCCTGATTCCATAGCTTCAACCTTTCTAGTCAAACTAGTAAACCTAGCATTTAATTCTTCTTCTTGACTAAGATGATATTTTCCTTTACTAGCATTTACAAGGTTTGATCTAATTGAATTTTTAGAAGGATTAGTACCATGCTAAGATTGAGAATTTTCAACTAAATGGTCTAAATAGTCTAAAGCTTCTTCAGGTTCTTTATCAAGAAATTCACCATTGCACATTGTTTCCACAAATTGCTTAGTTTTGGGTGTTAACCCTTCATAAAAGAAGCTTATAGTGCGCCATTTTTCAAAATCATGATGTGGGCAAGAATTTAACAAATCTTTAAAACGTTCCCAACTTTGAAAATATGCTTCATTTGAATTTTGGGAAAAATTTTGGATTTGTCTTTTCAAAGCATTGGTTTTATGTGTTGAAAAAAATTTCTTCAAAAACTCACATTGCATTTCTTGCCATGTGCCAATTGATGTTGGTTTCAAAGTGTTAAGCCAAGCTTTTGCTTTATCTTTTAAAGAAAAAGGAAACAATTTAAGCTTAACAACCTCTTCAGTGCAAGTTTGATCATGAAAAGCAGTACATACTTCCTCAAATTCTTTTAGATGTAAGTATGGGCTTTCAGATTCTAAACCATGGAAATTAGGAAGTAAAGAAATCATACTTGGCTTGAATCTAAAATTGTTAGCATTGAGTGGAAAGATAAAACATGATGAACTAGAATTTCGAGATGGTTGCAAATACTCACGCATGGTTCACAACGGTTGATTTTCATGTTCATCATGCACACTTTCGTTTTCAGTCATGGTGTTTGATGTGTGTGATTGTGATTCAAACAGAACAATATGTAACGTACTTGGATTAACTCTAACCAAATGACCAGAATTTAAATCCCGATACCAATTAAGCATACACAAGAAACTTAATAAGGATGTGGTATAAACCAGCCACTATATATATATAAATATTAACAAAAGTAGGTGTGATATGAACTAACCACCAATTAAGTTAATAAGCAAAAAAAAAAATTTAAAATATTAGAAGCAAATAAAGTAAAAAGTTAGATGGTTAGTAAGAGAGTTAGTAAGTTAGTAAACAAAAATAAATGATAGAAAATAAATAACAAAAAATGACAAAAAATAAATACAAAAAATAAAGTACAGAAAATAAAATATAAAAAATAAATACAAAAAATAAAGTACAAAAAGTAAATTTAAAATATGAAAACCGAGAGAATCGGCAAAGCCGATTTTTTGCTCCAGCGAGAGAGAAGAGAAGAAGAAAGATTATTTCATTAATGATTGCAGATTATAGATAGTTAAGGGAAAGGTTCCCCCACTAAGTTAGTACGTTAGTAAGTACAAAAACAAATTAAAAGAGTAGAATATATACACAAAATATTTACACCATAAATTTGTTCTTCAAATCAAGTCCCCGACAACGGCGCCAAAAACTTGATGCAAATTAAAAGTTTCAAACAAATCTATAAACTTGATGCGGGATTAATTGTTGCATTACGAACCTAAGTGCAGGTTGTCTCAAGTAATAAATTTCTCGGGAGTCCGAGGTCGATCCACAGGGAATTGTTAAAGATTATTTAAGGTGAAGTAAATATTTTGTTACTACGGTAAAAATTATTTACTTGGGTAAAAAAATCCACTCTTGGTAAATAAAGTAAATGTAAGATTAATTCTTTTTATAACTCAATTAGAATCCTCGCAACATGGAGGTTCCAATCGAAAAATACAACGTTAAAATTCCATTTAAAATAATATACGTATTTATATTATGTTTCCGAAAATATTACCACCACTTATAAATGGGTTAAAGCATTCATTGTGCCAATATTTTGTCTACAACAAATCAAGAACTCCACTTTATAAGAAGAGTTTCTAACACCACCACTTGTAAATGGGTTAAAGCATTCATTGTGCCAATCTCTTGTCAACAACAAATCAAGAACTCCACTTTACAAGGAGGGTTTCTAAATTAATTGGAAACAAAATACAATACGTATAATGACCGCTTGAAAATATATCATTTAAGCACAAGAGAGAAATTAATCTAACCTTATTTCATTACCAAGAGCTTCACCCCTTCATCCAAGTAAAATGAAACTTAGTTACTCATAGATAAGAAGAAAGAAAGAGAGAAGAAGAAGAAGAAGAACATGACTTTAATTTAGAATAAAGAAAAATTACTACAAGAAAATCTAGTAACAAACTAACATCATTTTGGTACCTAACACCTAACACCCTCAATGATCTGCCAAGGCCCTCTTTTATAGAGGATTAGAGATACAAAATGACAAGGGGGCTGAGTCATTAGTGAGTGGATGAGTGGAAAATGATTGGTAAATGCCAAATGACTTTTGGTGAGTGGAAAATTATGGAGATTCCTTGTCTCTGAAATCATTTAGCTCTGAAGTCATTGAATGCGTCAAAAGGAGCAAATGTGATCTTCATCAAAGTTGTAGGGATTGATCTTGACTTTCAAATGGCTTTAGTTTGAGTCCAATATCATTTCTATAACTCTAGATACGTTCAAATTACTGTACACTACTCAGGCCCAGTTACAGCTCATCTGTTCTGACTTGCAAGCCCAATATCACCTATTAGACCTCAGATTCTGGAAAAGTGTTTAACATAAAAGTTGTAGATATAGGTCTCAACTATTCAGCATCAAAATTTCAGCCTATTTTACAACCTATAGCTCGAAATATAGCATGAACAGTCACATAGATCAAGCTGTCAGGAATAGCACTCTAGTTATTGCTTCAACCCCAATTTGAATTATCTACTCGTGTGATTGGGCCTTTGAGGTCTTCATGAAAGTTATAGAGCTCTCTCTTATCTTTTAAACGACATTAGATTCACCTCATTTGACCACCTACATCCCAAGATATAACCTAAATACCAAAACAACGTAAGACATAAATTATGCTAAAAAATTCAATTAAGTCCAATTTGAGTCCAAACTTACAAAACATAACCAAACTCAATCAATTAAGTACATAGAGAGTGTAAATGACTAAGAATGAAAGCTTATTAATGTATCAAATATGTGATCATCAAATGGACTCAAGCATTCATTGTGTCAATATCTTGTCTATAACAAATCAAGATCTCCACTTTATAAGAAAGGTTTCTAAAATTATTGGAAACAAAATACAATACATATAATGACCACTTGATAATATATCATTTAAGCACATGAAAGAGATTAATCTAACATTATTTCATTACCAAGAGCTTCACCTTTTTACCTAAGTAAAATGAAAATTAGTTACTCATAGACAAGAGGAAAGAAAGAGAAAAGAAGAAGAATATGAACATAACTTCTATTTAGAACAAAAGAAAAATACCACAAAGAAAAGAATTAATACATAAGCATGATATTGATCTCTAAGTTAACCTCCTCAAATAATCAGTCATTGCTTCCTTTTATAGAGCTTGAGGAGTACAAAATGACGATGGAGTTGTTTGATAATGAGTACAAAATGTCAAAGGAGTTGTTTGATGGTGATGAATGAGTGGAAAATTATAGACATTCTTGTCTCTGAAATCATTCAATGTTAAACTCATGGCATACATCAGAATCTAGCTTAGTGATATTAATAAGAGTTGCAGGATTTTGTATTAGCTTTCCAATGCCGCTAGTTTCAACCCAAAATCATTCCTACAGCTCGAGATATGGCTCAATCACTACATACCGCTCAGGCTCAGCTACAACTCCTCTATTATGATTTCCAAGCCCAATATGACCTCTAAGCCATCCGAACTGACTCTTGTGTTCTTCATGAAAGTTGTAGATATGGGTCTTAACTTTCAAATGACACTAGTTTGGGGTTAATTAAACTCCTATATCTTAAGATATGGGCAAATGAGTGCACAGAAGTCAAGCTGTCAAGATCAACACTCTAGATCTTGCTTCAAATCCAAATTTAATTATCCAAACGTGTGATTGGGATCTTGAGGCCTTCATGAAAGTTGTAGAAAATTATCTTAACTTTCCAACAAGACCAGAATCACATCAATCAGATATTTGTAATTCAAATTATAGCTAACTTACTGAAAAATGTAGTCACCCAGATTAAGGACAATTCAAGGAATAATTTCTTCAATGATCCAATTAAGCTTAATTTCATAAAATGTGACAAAACTAACTTAATTAAGCCAAATTGAACCTTAAGAAGCCAAGTGAGAGGATTATAAAATGAATAAATTATATTGTTATCAAATTGCCCCACACTTGACTTTTGCATTCCAGGGTAAAACACATAAAACCAAAACTAGTGAACAAGAAAAAACAACACAAACTCAAAACTAAAAAAATATTCTAAAAGACTCAATTTCCAATAATATTAGAGAATGAAGAGCAACCAAAGATTCAAGGGATCAAAATATTTATGAGGTAATGTTTCTTCACACCTCAAACTAACAAACAAGGAAATTTCAATTGAAAAACATGAATTAAGAAGGATAGATCTTCATAGGATTCACTCTCAATCCCTCAAGTGTTTAAAATGTAGATATTTCACTCAATTCAACCCATGAAAAATTGTACTACCATAAGCTTGCTTATCTTCTACTTCTCCACTACTTAGAATACATGCACACACAAATCATAAGAACTTTATTCAAGGTTGTAATGGGGTCAAGGTAAAGGAGGAGGTAATATGGATATGACAAGTTAAATACCAAAAAGAATAAAAGAGGGTGAGAGCTGAATTCAATTAACAAGTATGAAAGTGTATCCCAACTCCACATAATACAAATTCCCTTTGCATATTCTTTTCCTTTCCATTATTGCCTTGTTGGCCCTTCTTTACACATTTATTTTTTTTTATTTTTTTTACAAGATGAACATAATATATACATTTTTTAATTTGTCATTTTTTTTCAACCGTTCTACACATACACCCCCACACTTGTTCAAGAACTTATCCAATGACAAAGCTAATGTTCTCTTATTTCCTAAAGCCGGGTAAGAATATGATTTTTTGTTTAAGGCACATAATGAGTTTGAAACAAAGAATAATCAAATATGCTCAAAGGGGTTAAGTAAGGGGAAATAGGTCAATTCTAATGCTTTACGTTGGCAGAAATTAGAGAATTTCTAAGAAGTTATAAGAGTGCTTAATATCATATTGAGAAAATATGCTACTGAGCAAGGTTGTCTAGTTGTGTGCCAATCATTCATGAATTTTTGGTTAAAGTAGTTATTACAAGAAAAATGCTTCAATCATGTTTATGTATGCATGTGAAAATGTAGTCTCAAAAAGAATCAAAGCAAGTTCTACAGTAACAATTCCATGAGTGAAAATCACACAAGAAAGAAGAAAATGGTACAAATGTTCAATCCATTCATCAATAGGCTCAAAACCTCACAAGGCATAATTCTATCATTCTCAGTCCACTAATTCAATATCCATAACCAAGCATGTGATTTTTAAGAAAGAAGACAATTTACTAAATCATGCTATATTCCTTAATTTGAATTGCTACTTCCACACAACATAGTTATCTACCTAATTACTCTTTACTCTGCTACCAATTTTGATGTGTCTCAAGAGCAAATTTACCTCAAGGGCGTAATTAACTCCTTACTCTGCCATCTTTAATTAGTTTTGCTATTAGTAAGTTGATGACAAACATATAAATAAACACACTTCCTAATTTTTTTTTAATTTTTTTCCACACAACTATCCTTCCCCCTAACCAGATCATAACATTGTCCTCAATGTCAAAACATAGATAAGTAAAGGATAAAAGATAGTACCTGTTGTTGCAATTACTGAAAAGAGAAATCTTACACAAATTTAAACAGAAACAAAGTATGATTAATAAAACCAAAGGTAAAGGAAAGTTATAGATGAAGTGTCAGATCACATTCACGTTCTTTGCTGCCTCCATTGCTGCTTCCTTCTGACCAATTTATCTGAGCTATTACTAGTTTAGGTTCATAAACAAAAGTTTGTAATTTATCAATTAATTCATCAATAGTGGAAGCAGATATAAAAAGTCGTCTTGCCGAAGTTGTGATAAAGTTCTGTTCCACAGCATAGTCAACAAAAGATAATAAATTATCAAGGAAATTATTAACATTCAACAAACCTATGAGTTTATGGTGGATGTTCAGTTGGGCCCAAGAGATAATTTGAAAAACTTCTTCCAAAGTACCAAAATCACCCGGTAAGGCAATGAATGCATCAGAGTTTTCAAGCATTGTCCTCATTCATCCATGCATAGATGATACTTGAAGTTTCAGCCCAATTGTCTTTCCAATGATGTTCCTTCGAGTTAAAGGTTCAAGAATGATACCTAAAACTTGACCACCTCTTAGATGTGAAAAAAGTGATACAGCCCCCATTAACCCAATCCTACCTCCCCCATACACCACACGAATGTTCCTTGCTGCAAGTGTTTGACTAAGAGTGCTTGCTACGTTTACAAACTCTAAACCATTCCCACAACTTATCCCACAAAATACACAGATATTGGTAAATCTATGAATAAAAGAAGAAGCTCTCTCCATTTCTACACTCACACTCCCTTTGAATGATTATGAGTTAGAGGAAAGTGAAGAAAATGAAGTGTTTAAATAGGGAAGAGAATAGAAAAAGTAATGATCGCTCCTATATGGGTAGGTTGGCTGTTGTTAGAAAAGTTTGAAATTAAAAAACTTTTTTATTTTTTAAATTTTTAAATTTTTTAAATTTTATTTTTTATTTTTTTATATTTTTTAGACTTCAAGAAAATCATTAGGGTAAAGAAGTCTAGAAACCCCTAAAGGACCCTGCCCAAAGGATCGTCTGTCCAAAACCAAAATACAACAAAATCATACAAAGATAAAGTTATAATAATAAATGGTGGCGTATCTTTGAATTGTGTGTCACCAGTGCAATAAACACTCACTCCCATTTATTTGAAGAAAAGAAAACGAGAAGAAAGAAACCACCGTGGGTTTCCATCCTGGGTCTGGAACTTGGAGAGCTCACACTTGGGTTCGTAACATCAACAAATATGCTAAAATCTGAAACCCACAATGTCAAGATCTAGAATGCCCCATCCCAAGGCGCTGAAAGTCCCTTATAATAAAAGAGAGGATCAAGCTCAGATACCTTATACGCTTTGGCAGCCGCCGGTTACTTTTCACTAATAACCAGAGTGTGACACTTCTGCCTGTCCATCAACTCCACAGTTCTTAGATAGTGAATGTAACACCCCAACTTTTGGGTTAATTACAATATAGTCCTGAAATGTACTGTTTTGTAATTTCTGTGAGTAGTAAAATGAATTTGACTATTTCGTGAGTGTATTTGACTGTTGTGTGTGATTTGCACCGAGCCAAGAAAATAATAATTTTTTTGCCAGAAAAATCTTATTTTAATTAATTGGAGTTGGGGGATCTTACTAAACCCAATTTCGATTGATATATATATTAATCTTTTAATTTTTAGGATTTAACTGTGTAATAAAATAATTTTATATTATTATAATATTATTTTATTTGACAGTACCTACTGTCTCAAAAATAATAGAAATATGCTTCAAAATGACCATAGACCCTGAAAAGTCTGTGGAACCCGCATTTAGAAAAGCAGTCAACGATTCTGACTGGACCAAATTTTGAACCAATAGGAACAAGTCAACGAAAGTGGCTTGAATTTTCTAACCAATAAGAAGTAGTCAAACAAAGAGGCAAAGACTTCTTTCTGGACCATTAGATGTAAAAGCTTGTTTTGGAAGCTTTGATCTTAACCGTTGATCAAATCAATGGTGTAAGAACAATTCTAGTTTAATCACTAAACAATATCCACCTTAGATCAAATCAAGGGCTAGGAATTAAAGTTAAATTCAATGGTTAAGATTAAGTCAAATATAGTGGCTTGATTAATTAGCTAAGTAAACCTAATTAAGTTATTTTAATTGCCTAATTAAGAAAACTAAGTGGACTAACTTAATTACTAATTAGTTATAATCTAATTTCTAATTAGATATTCTAATTTTATTTAGAAGTTATGATATATGCAATTATAAATTTAATTAATTAGTTATACAATTAGAATGTTAATTAAGTGTTGTTAGAAGACTTAACCTAATTAATTACCTATATATTTAGCATACAATTAGACTTTAATTGGAAACAAATTAAGCCTCTAAGTGCCATAGCACTCCACGGCCAAAGGAGGCCAATTCACCATGTTCTCCATTATTCTTGAACCATCCAAGTGACATAAGCCATGTGCCATGCAAGTGTGAACACAAATGGATATTTATTATCCAAGCTTATCACTCAATCCCTCCTACAAAGTCACTCACGACAGCCCCCTCTCAATTCACACTCAATATTTACTTTTCTTCACTTATCTAAAGCTTAGCTTATTTTCTCTCTAAAATTCCCAAGAACACCAAGCATATTTTCTCTTCTATTTTCTCTCTAGATTTTGGCTCACACACCCAAATACACTACCAATCTCCTATAATTTTACCTCTTCACATTAGCTAAATCAAAACTATCTCCTAAACACTTTTTCTTTAGAAACTTTTGTCAAAAACCTACTCTTTCTACTTCAAAATCCAAGCTTTTGTTCACTTCCCTAAGGGTAAGCTTTTGATTTTATGGTTTAAAAGTTTGATTTTTGATTTTCTTAACCATGATTATTCCATGGTTTTTTAATATTGAGCCTTGTATATGATTTTACTAATTATTTAAGAATTATTAGGGTTTTGTGTTGGTTTTCAAGAAAACAAGGAGAAGGAGGAGACTAGAGGATCTTTGTCTTCAAGAGGTAAGAGGGAGATTTAATCTCATCAACCTTGTATGGTGATGAGAAAATGGAATTGTATGTGTGTGAAGAATCCATAAGGATTCATTTGTGTGGTTGTTTATTGTTTTCTTATTTGTGATTGATTTTATTTGCAAGCATGTTTATAGCTTTAATATATGTTGCATATGTTTATATATTGCATGTGTTTATAGATATATGATTATTAATATAGGATGTGAATAACATGTAATGATTGTATGAGTGTTCCAAAGAACACACTGAGGCTCACGGCCTTACCATTAAATAGAGAACCAAAATGTTCTCAACCATTTTCTAAATCAATGATTTAAAGAATTTAGGTAAAATGATAAATTTGAGAATGATTTAGATTGATTTTGGCCAACATGCCATTTTATTTTCTAAGATAGGTTAAGTAATTAATTTACAAAAGAAATTGATTCTAATGAATATTTGGGAAATAAAATGAATAAACTTAGTTTAGAATTCTAAATTAGTAGAATTTATTATAAGCAAGAAATAAAGTGAACACTTGAAAAATACTAACGTAGAGCTCACTCTCTGAGTTTTGAAGCACGTTAGCAAGTTTCAAGGCGTAACTGTTGGGTAAGATTAAAATAAACAGAGTTTAGAGGAAAATGTTAAAAATACCGTATACTGATTTTCTAGGCAAAATGTTGCCGAAATTTACTAAAATCAGATAAATAAAATAAAAAGATTTCATAATATATTTATAATGTAAAGAAAATATTCTACGTAGTTTAAAAGTACTAGATATAGTCTACACATATTTAAAATGATGATTTCAAGCTATATGGTTGAGAAAATGATTTAAAAATCTTACGCGATTGAGAAAATGATTTAAAAACATTATGCAATGTTCAAAAACGTCAAAATATATTTACGCGATTTAAAAATGTTTGTAAATGCGATGCGATTGTGAAAATGTGATAAAATTTCTACGCGACTAAGTGGAACGGTGAATTTTACTGTCAGGCTAAAGTGGTGGACCCGGACATGTTGTGAGATAGTACTGTCAAGTGGAGACATACTATATTTTGGTATATTGAGACTGAAGGTATTTTCGTAAATATGGTAATATATTGGAACTAAAGGTATTTTTGGTAATTCTTGATTTTTCGTTGAGCATTGTGTCAATTTGTTTGATAATTGGCGATTGATTGACGAGATGAATTACGCCGTGTTGTGGGTGTGATAGGCATAGTGTGGTTCATTAATTGAACTTGGAGGCGTTAGTGTGCGGAGAATCCCATATGTGGACAGTTGGTAGTACCTCTGGGCCGTGGTAAGGGGCAACACACTAATGAACTCGACACGCACTATTCTTAATCGAGATCTTGAGGAGACTATTATGTACAATACCTGTAGTGCACGATGTATTGGACTATGCACTACTACACGATGTTTTGGACTGTGGGCTATAGACACAACGTTAGATAGTGCAATAGTTTGGTTGGGCAGCCTGAGGTACTATTAGTTCTTTTCGGATCATTCTCTCAGATATCTATGTTTAGCTCCGTGGAGTAGGAACGAGTCAGTGTGTGTATCATTCATTATCTGCATTTTTAATGTTTATTATAATCTGTGATAAAATGCATGATGTATTAATTTGCTATATTGTATATGATATAATGGTATGTGTTATTGTAATATTTGTTTGTGTTGTCGTTTTCTTTATTGTCATGCTGGTAATGATGTAGATTGTCTCACCTCTTTATTGTATTACTCTGTCTGTTTCTATTTTATGTTTATATCATCAAAGACTACAATGGCGGCAAGGAGAGGTCAATTAGGTTTCTTTAGACTCCAGTTTCTCGAAGGCGCTGAGGCTTGGTATGTCCATTGGGACACAGGACATATAGAGTACAGTGGTGATGTTACTTTATCAGTAAGTAGGACTCGACATGGGTTCGTTACTTCACTTTATACGGTTACTTTCGTACAGGTTATTTTACCTATTAGGGAGTTGTGGAATGAATTTTACCATACTCCTAGAGAGAACTTCAATATATTTTTGGGTCGAATTTCTATCGGTCAAGACATTCCCAACTAGGGAATTTGTCTTATGACAAGGGCTCATGTCTTAGGTGTTATGTTTTAGTATCATACTGACTTTTTACTGCTTTGTTAAATATTTGTAGTTATAAATTATTTGTATACTTAAGACAACAATCATATGTATATTACGGTGTGATTATGTTTTGCCTTATTTTGTGTTCCGTGCTATTTTATTTAATGTTATAAGGATAAAAGGAAAAAAAATTTACCACTAATATTATTTATGTACCAAACATTTTACAACTTGGGTAAGAGTCTTATTTAATTTTATTTTATTGCATCTTAAATGTGACATCCTCACAAGGGTGTTACAGTGAACATTGGGTTGTGGAGTGCGGCTCTCTACAGAGCATGGTACATGAACCTTTTTTAAAGATTGGCGTGCAAAGGTCCACCTGAGTCAATGACGGGTCTGCCACTAGCAGGGGCTCCACACTCAATTAAGAGCATAGTGCTCTTTCGATCACCCTTTTTTTTAGGAGATGTACAAGATAGTATATACATGTTGTGATTGTGACTCACATCTTCCTCTAGTTTTACGTCCAATAACGGCTTAAACGCCTTCTATGAGTCGAGGATAAGCTTCCCATCCAATTTTCTTATAAATTGGCAAATAGAGTCTTTTTGAGTCAGATTCTCAAGACTATAACGCTCTTGCTCGTCCTTGAAGAGATTCCACAAATTAAGAAGTTTACAATGCACAACTCCACAAGAATGCATCTCAAGAGTCAATAAGATATCATCTAATGACTCCTTACTCAGTCCATTCTTAATAAAGTAAATTTTATCTTCTTTGTTTGTGGAAATCATCCCCAAAGAATGACATCGCTTGTTACAATTCCATCGCGCACATTTATGACAAACTTGTATTCTTTTCGCTCTTCTCCTTTTAGAATAAGAACTTTTACCGAGACCTGGCATGTATGGGACAAATGAATTTGAAGATTCACTTGCTAAATGAACCTTTGCTTCGATTATCCAGCGTATATCTTCTGGGGTGCCCATGTGCATTAACAGTCTCAGTCTTTCACACCTAACTTTGTAAATTTTTGTTAGAGCATTTTGAGGAAGAGAAGGAAAATGTTTTCTTAAATTCAAGAGAATGACATCCATTTTAAAGGAGAAGGAATCAATTATTATGGAAAACTGAAAAATAAATCAACTTAAGAGTCACGGAGTACCGTTATCCGCCACTTAACCGGGGTCACAAAGAACTCAATAACTTGGTTTTCCAGAAATAGTTTGAGTCTTTGTCCATTGACCTTAAATACACTATTATTCCTAAGGTTCTCAATGTCTACGGTCCCATGAGGATACACATGTTTGACAATAAAAAGGCCATGCCACCTAGATCTTAATTTTTCAGGGAGTAGGTGAAGACGAGAATTATAAAGCAGAACTTTTTAACCAATTTCAAAAGTTTTTCTCAAAATTGATTTGTCATGAAAAGCTTTTGTTCTAGCTTTATAAATCTTTGTGTTATCATATGCATCATTTCTCAATTCCTCAACAATAAAAAATTTCAATGACAATGATAGGGTTTAGAGGCATCCTATTTCGCTTAGAAATGAAACCTTATTTTTGACAGTTTTCACAACTTTTTCAAAATGTATAGTTGTATTTAAATAAAGTGGGCCAATAAAATCCACACTGCAAGATTTTTGTAGCTATTTTCTTTGAAGAAAAGTAACCTCCACATGCTTCTGAGTGACAAAATTTAATGACATTACCTACCTCACCGTTGGGCACACATCTCCAAATGATTTGATCTGGATAATTGAGGCGGGATCTTTCATGTTACAACAAAATTGATTATGTTAGCAAACCAAGGCTTGGAATTGATAGAAAATAAAAATTCATTGGGAAAAGAATCATTGATAGGCGTGATAACAAAAGGTAAGCCTGTTATAAGTATGAACAAATGATCTGCAACAACATTTTCGGCTTCTTTCTTATTTTTTATTGTGATGTTGAATTCTTGAAGTAACAAAAACCACCGTATTAACCTAGGTTTGCAAAAACTTGTTGAGAAAGTCAACAAGTGCACTGAATCATCAAAGTAATAAAGTAGTGAAAAGAGTATTGTTTCCATGAGGAATTAGTTTACCAAGTACCACTTCTGTAATATAAATACTATCTAGGCAACCAATAATTAAAAGTGATTCAAAACAATTAAAGACACAAAATTATATTAAAAACAAAAAACAAAAACATGTTTGCCATGACAACCATCACCCAAGAGGGGGGTGAATTGAGTGATTACAAATTTTAAGGCAACTTTGAGAAATTATGCATTTTGATATTTTCAATTAACATATTGATGTGTGTGAAATAACATCATATTTTGTTCTTATTTTGCATGCATTTTAGGCATTTTAGTTTCTCTTTTTATTTATTTTTGCTTTAGTTCAGATAACTGTGATGTTTTTGGTGTTGTTGTGCAGGATTGGTGTCTCAATTGTCTCTTGAAATGGATGGAAAGCTTTCATGATTGAAGTTGGAGCTTTACGGATAGCAAACAAGGGCAAAAAGCTCATTCTAGAGAGATCCACGGCCTGCCTGTGGAATTCCTCACGGCCATGGATCGAGCAGCAACTTGAAGAAGCAAAAGAGAAACTCCAGAGAGTTCCACAGCTAGGTCGTGGAATGTTCCACGACCATGGAATTCAAGCTAAGGCAGAATGGTCATATGGCAGAGAGATCCATGGCCAGCCCGTGGAATGATCCACGGCCGTGGATCGCAGTACGAGTCAGATTTTATGTTTTGTTTTTATTTCTTTTTATGGGCTGGGACTAGTTGAAACCCTAGGGTTATTTATATATGTTCTAAATATAATTTTGGGGGTTCCAATTTGGTTTGAAAGAGGCACACCTAGAGGCTCTTGATCTTCATCTTTCTCCTCTCTCCTCTCCTTGATTACAGGTTTGGATGTTCTTGAATATGTTTTCTTGTTTCTTCTTCTCCATGTCTAAGTAGTTTCTTTTGTTTCTAGGATTGGACAATGCCCTTTGATACATTGATGATGACTAATTGACTTTGTTTACCCCTTTTATTAACCTTGAATGTTCTTTGATTCAATCCTTATTGCACTTATTCATGTGAATTTGCTGACCACATATTTGCATCTCATAGATATCTAGGGACGTACTGAGAGGTGAACCTAGGTGTTGGAACCATAAGAATTGAACTTAAGGTCTAAATCACGAGAGTATGTTTAACCTTTCGAGGATTCAATGAATTACCATAAAGCGTAATGGGTTTAATTTAAATTCAATTACCACGAGAGTAGGTATTGATTTAATTGGGCACGGTTCTTGTCTCTTGAGAAGGAACATTAACTAATTTAGGGTAATTCACCTTCAATTGAATTTCAATTTTAATAAAAGGGTTGTCAATTAGGATTTTTCTTGTATCATTGTGGTTACCCTAATCTTGGAAGCTTTCTTGAATCTGAAAAATCTCTCTTAATAACTTGCTATTTTTGTTCTCAATTTTGCACTTTTATATTTGTTTATTTAATTGCTTTGTTACTACGTTCTTGTCAATCAACAATTATATTCCCTTTGTTTAATTGAAGTGAATTAATTAATTAATTGGTATTCATAGACACAGTCCCTATGGATTCGATCTTTTTATGACTTAACGATGAAACCATACACTTGCGAATTTCACACATCAAGCTTTTGGTGCCGTTGCCGGGGATTTGTGTTTTTCTTGAATATCAATTTATTTTTTAATTTAATTATTTTAAACCTTTTTCTTTTTATCATACTCTTACATTCTTGTTTTCCCTTTGACTCTCTGCAGGTAATTTCTCTTGTTTATGCGAAGTAATAGACGTTCCGGGACCCTTATTGAAGCAGATCCTAAAATTGAAAGAACTCTTCGTAGAAGGAGAAGACAACAAAGGCAAAGAGGGAGAGAAATACTTGAACCAACACTTGTCATGGCTGAACCTGAGGATAATAGACCACTAAAAGAGTATGCAACCTGTAATGCTCGGGGTTTGCGATCTGGAATACCTACTCTCATGGTCATTAGTCTATGCACATACTAGTCTCAATGCATTATTGTTGTCCTAATTAACAATAATACTTGACTAGGGACATTTAAGAATAGTGTTATAACCAAAAGGATCTCACGATCAAGTCATCCACTTGATGTCCTATGGCATCAAACTTACTATTCTAAGGACTTTATTATATTTATTAAAAAAGAACATAATAAATGAAATGTCTTAAATGTCCTTAGTCAAGCCGTCAAGATAGGCATAAGAGATTCAGCTCTTATTTTCGATTCAATTTTTCGATTCACCACAATGGAATGATGTCTCTGAAAGGAGGAACCAAACCTTGTTGGACATGGTCCGATCTATGATGAGTCATGCAGACCTTCCAGGCTCCTTCTGGGGACATGCTCTGTTAACAGCATCTTTCACACTTAACAATGTTCCATCTAAAATGATTCAAAAGACACTATATGAGATATGGACTGGGAGACGGCCCAGTATGTCAATCATGAAGATTTGGGGCTGCGAAGTTTATGTGAAATGTCAAGTTTCCGATAAGCTTGGACCCAAATCAGATAAATGCTTCTTTGTGGGTTATCCCAAGGAAACTAAGGGATACTATTTTTATAATCCTACTGAGGGCAAAGTGTTTATCGCACGGACAACTGTGTTTCTAGAAAGGGAGTTTATCTCCAAAGGAACTAGTGGGAGAAAAGTAGAACTTGAAGAAGTTCAAGGTTCACAAAGCAGCAATGAACCAATGGTGGAAATAGAGCAGCCTCCGTAATGTGTATACCTTTAAGGCGCGATTGGTACCTAAAGGTTTTAAACAAATTCATGGTGTAGACTATGATGAGACTTTTTCCCCAGTTGCGATGCTTAAATCTGTTCGGATCTTGCTTGCTATTGCAGCATACCATGATTATGAAATCTGGCAAATGGATGTCAAAACTGCTTTCCTTAATGGAAATCTTCTTGAGGATGTGTACATGACACAACCTGAGGGTTTTGGCACTCCAGAGGATGCTTGAAAGGTGTGCAAATTGCAACGATCTATTTATGAATTGAAGCAAGCTTCCAGAAGCTGGAATCTTCGTTTTGATGATACAATAAAACAGTTTAGTTTCATCAAGAATGAAGAAAAATCTTGTGTCTACAAGAAGGTTAGTGGGAGCACTATTGTCTTTCTGGTATTGTATGTAGATGGCATACTACTTATCAAAAATGACATCCCTACCCTACAGTCCGTAAAGACTTGGTTAGGGAACTGCTTCTCTATGAAGGACTTGGGCAAAGCCACCTATGTGTTAGGTATCAGGATCTATAGAGATAGATCACTGAGACTGCTTGGCCTAAGTCAGAGTACATACATAGACAAAGTGTTAAGACAGTTTAACATGCATGAATCCAAGAAAGGACTATTGCCTATGTCGCATGGTGTAAGCCTATCTAAGGCTCAATCCCCTTCCACCTAGGATGAGAGGGATCGCATAAACAATATTCCATATGCATCTGCAATTAGATCTATCATGTATGCCATGTTATGTACTCGACCAGACATCTCGTATACTTTGAGCATGAAGAGCAGATACTAGTCTGATCCCAGTGAGAGTCACTGGACTGCTGTCAAGAACATCTTTAAGTACTTGAGAAGGACTAAGGATTCATTCTTGGTATATGGAGGTGAGGAAGAGCTAGTTGTAAAGGGTTACACTGATGCTAGCTTCCAAACCGATAAGGACGACTCCAGATTGTAATCGAGTTATGTTTTTTGCCTAAATGGTGGGGCTGTGAGCTGGAAGAGTTCAAAGCAGGAGACAGTCACCGATTCTACCATAGAGGCTGAGTATATTATTGCCTCCAATGCAACAAAGGAGGCCGTTTGGATCAGGAAGTTCATTGCTAAACTTGGCGCTATTCCTAGTATTGTGGACCCAGTGGACCTTAATTGTGATAATAATGGAGCCATTGCACGAGCTAAGGAACCTAGATCTCACCAGCGATCCAAACATATACTTAGGCGCTTCCATCTCATTCGAGAGATCATCGATAGAGTAGATGTGAAGATATGCAGAGTACCAATAGATGATAACATTGCTGATCCACTGACGAAACCTCTTGCACAGCAGAAGCATGACGGTCACACTAGGTCTTTAGGCATTAGACGTATGCCTGATTGGCTCTAGTGCCCTAGAGACTAATACATTTGTCTATATTTACATACATTCTATTATGCTATTTTAATATATGAGACATTTCATTTATTGTGTTCTTTTTTAATAAACATAATAAAGTCCTTAGAATAGTAAGTTTGATGCCATAGGACATCAAGTGGATGACTTGATCGTGAGATCCTTTTGGTTATAACACTATTCTTAAATGTCCCTAGTCAAGTATTATTGTTAATTAGGACAACAATAATGCATTGAGACTAGTATGTGCATAGACTGATGACCACATCTCACGGGTCATGGATATGAGATATCAAGTCTTCACATGGGTACATATTAGAGTAATGATGTACTGGATTAACCCGCCATGAGAATGCTACATGGATCGTTACGTGAGTGTCATAAGCGATTCTCATAGTGACAATGGTGTCTGTGGTCCTTTGATATGAAATCACTATAATTCCTACATGAGGAGTTGTGTGTTTTAATGCCATCAAACGTCATCTTTAATAAGGTGATTATAAAGTTAGTTATTAGACATACCGCGAATCATATAGAGGGATGTGAATGACCTAGATGGGATTTGTCACTCCTACATAACAGGGGTGATGTCTTCGGGTCCCCTGATTGAGTGAGACTGCGAAATGCATGGCCATGCTCAAATAAGTCAATATGAGATATTGATTTCATTTGTTGTTTCAAAGTCTACTCGAGTATCAGGAAATGAAAGATTGGACTATACAAGGGTGACGCATTCCATGCCTTGTGTTCAAGCTAGATATCTTGACAAATGGACTAAACGACATGAAAACATTGGTCACAGAAAGGTTATGTCAAATCATTGACATTCTTATTACTTGGGTAGCAGCGATGTGTTGCTAGATACCACTTACTGCTTGTAATATTAAAATGGGATTTTAATATTGCTGCCAACATAATAAGAACCTGCAGGGTCACACACATAGAGTAGACTAAAATTGGAGCAATAAATCCAAGTTGGACTAGGATTCAAATATGGGCTAGACTCATAACAGATGAGTCTAGGGTTGCACAGCTTACCTTACTACTGCTCACACTTACTTAAGGTAGTTACTATTATAAATAGTACTGCTAAGGGGCTGCTAAGAGACATATATTACAGAACCCTAGCCGCACCTACAGAAAAGTGAGTGAGAGAGCGACAGGTTTCTTCTTTTCTCTTCGCAGCTAGCACTGTGTAAGAGACGTGAGGCTCCTTTTTGCGGACGTTGGACATTCGTGAGTCTGTTCATGTGGATACCGCAGAGACATCGTTGTTATTACGGTGTTGGTGATTCACGTCACTTCCTTTTGATCACGCTTCAAGAGGTAAATATTTTAAAACTCGGATTATGGCTTTTTGCATGGATCCTTGGTGGGAATCCTGTTTTTCCACTGCGTGATGTATTCGCAATTCCTAACAACTTCACCATACCACCTGCTTTACTCTCTATGATAAGGCAGAACTAGTTTGGAGGATTGCATCAGAGGATCCGAATGATCATGTGGATATGTTCTTGGAGTTCTGTGAGACCTTCAAGATTAAAGGCGTTTCTGTTGATGTTATTCGCCTTCGCCTATTTCCATTATCACTGAGAGATAGAGCTAGAGCTTGATTGAAGTCTGTTCCTACTGAGACAATCACTACTTAGGACTAATTTGAGCAAGCTTTCTTAGACAAATTCTTCCCACCTTCCAAGACTGCTCATCTGAGGACCCAAATCACAAGCTTTGTTAAGAAAGATAGAGAGTTATTGTCAGAAGCTTGGGATAGATATAAGGCTTTACTGGAAGCCTACCCACACCACGAGTTAGAGAAATGGTTAATCGTCCACACTTTCTACAATGGTCTAGAATATTCTTCGAAGGTGTCTCTTGACTCCGCAGCTGGTGGAGCTTTGATGAACAGAAGGCTAACAGAAGCCTACGAGATCATTGAGAGTGTTGCTGCAAATCATCACCAATGAGTAAATGAAAGAGGTCATAACCTGAGAAAGCTCTCGAGAGGTAAGTTTGAGGCAGATGGTGTTGATTTAATTATGTCAAAATTTGATTCTTTGAATAAACGTTTTGACATGCTTGAAAAAGCTCATGTTAATGCCATAGGTGCTTCTAACAATTTTTGTGAGATTTGTGAAGCACAAGGACACATAGGTGCCGAATGCCAAGTTGGAATTGGCTCCTCACAAGGTGCACCGGTGGAGCAAGTGGAATTATGCCACAATTTTTATAACTTCAACCAAAAGGGGAGGAATGATCCATATTCTCAAACTTATAACCCCGGTTGGAGGTCACATCCTAATTTCTCCTACTGAAATAGTCAATACCAAGCTGAGTAAGGTAGTGCTAAACCCTCTTCTGGATTCTAACAGATACAAAAATCTAGACTTGAGTCCCTTCTTGAGAACTTTGTTGAGAGTCAATCTAAACAAAATAAGGAGTTTAGGCAACTTGGGCAAGTTGTGACTGAGGCCATTAAAGAGTTGTCAACTAAGGTTGACAATTTGGCCATTCATAATAAGATGTTGGAAACCCAAATTACCCAACAAGCGGGCACTTCACATAGGCAACAGGATAAGTTTCCTGGTCAACCTGAAATAAATCCAGGTAATGAATACTGTAAGGCTGTGAGTTTGAGAAGTGGAAAGAAATTAGAGGATCCCACGGGTAAGGGGGAGTGTGGCAAAGATGAAAGGAATGAGGAAAATGAGACTAAGACATAACCCTTAGAAGAGGAGGAAACTAATGAGAAATTGTCTAAATATGTACCCCCTGAACCTTACCAACCCCCGATGCCTTTCCTTCAAAGATTGGCTAAGGCCAAGTTAGATAGCCAATTTGGGAAGTTCCTAAAGGTCCTTAAGAAATTGTACATTAATGTACCCTTCACTAAGGTGTTGAAACAAATGCCTACCTATGCTAAATTTCTTAAGGACATTTTGTCTAATAAGAGGAAGCTAGAAGAATATGAGATAGTAGCTTTAACTGAGGAATGTAGTGCTTTAATTCAAAATAAATTATCTCCTAAGCTAAAAGATTCAGGTAGCTTCTCTATTCCTTGGTTGATTAGTAACACAAATTTTGATAAAGCTCTGTGTGATTTGGGGGCTGGTGTCAGTCTTATACCCCTTTCTGTGTGTAAGAAGTTAGAGGTGGGTGAACTAAAACCCACAACTATCTCACTTCAATTGGCGGATCGGTCCATCAAGTACCCCGTAGGCATCTTGGAGGATGTTCCTATTAGAATGGGTAAGTTTTACACGTCGGTAGATTTTGTTGTGCTTGACATGGAAGCTGATGCTAAAATGTCGATCATACTTGGGCGTCTATTCATTACCACTGGAAGGGCGATCATTGATGTCCATAAAGGAAAATTGACTTTGCAATTGAATGATGAGGAAGTAGTTTTTGATGTTTTTAAATCTGAAAATAATTCTAATTCCTTAAATTCATGTAATCGCATAGATGCTACTAAAGTTGTAGATAGTGTTGTGCTTTCAAGCGTGCAGGAATTAATGACTGATGCTATACTAGAAAAGACATTGCCCAAGGGTACCACAAAATTTGAGAAGTCTAAGCCCTGCAAGAAAGGACCTAAGAAACAGAATGACAAGGGTGTTGAGAAGCATGAATTTAAACTCGAGAATAAAGTTATTGTCAATAACTCGCTTCTATGTTTCTGTCCTAGTAAGTTATGGTCGAAATGGTCAGGACCATATGAGATTGTTCGAGTTTTATCCTACGGTGTACTTGAGGTGAAGAAAGAAGGTCATAAGCCTTTCATGATAAATGGCCAGAGAGTGAAACACTTTGAAGGAGTAGGGACTGAGCACTACTCCATTGACATCACCTGACCAGACCAAAGTCGAGCTAATGACTTTAAACAAGCGCTTTTTGGGAGGCAACCCAAGCTTCTTTGTTTTTTATTTTCCTTTTTATTTCTTCTTTTTCTTTTGACTTTGTGTATTGAATTACTGGTTTGATCTTTATCTCATGGATTTTGTTTAGGTTTAACCTTTTTTGAAGCTCAAATTAGTAGGAGAGTGAAGTCAGAAAGTTTCACACCCAGCCCATGGAAAATTCCATGGCCATGGATTGAACACCAGAAGATTTTCCACCACCACAGTGAGTCCTTTTCTTTTCTCCCTTCTCTAGTTATAGATTTTTACATTGGGGACAATGTAAGTTCTAAGCTTGGGGGGAGTATTGTCATTTTCATATTAGATTATTAGTTTCATGCTTTTTCATGCCTCATTTTGCATTACATCTTCATGTTGTATTTTCACACTATCATATCTCTCGACTTTTTGGTTGAACTTGTGCCCCTCTCTTTTGAAGATTTTTGAGATGGTATTGATTTGGAACCCAATTTGTTGATTCTTGTGGTAGGCAACAGGTATTGTTTTAATTGATAGTGAAGGTAATCTCTTGATAGTTGATAATTAGCTTATGTTCTCTGAAGTTGTGCTTCTCATTGATTTTTGAACCTCTAAATGTGAGTTTTGAGCCTGTATGAGATTTATGCACTATATGATTTTTGCTCCTATTCTTTGTGTTAAGTGATATTTCTTCATTGATTTTGTGCTCTAGAACTTGATTTGAAACCATTTTAAGGCAAAATTTTTGTTTGCATGCTTGAATGTGATTAAGGCATCTTAGTATTTTTCTGGCCTTCTGAAATAATTGTCACACTTTCATCCACTAGTTGCCCATTTTGAGCCTATTGCATAATTATTTTTCTTGATGCCTATGATGATATATTGTTAGTAATCAGTTAGAATATTAAATGGAGCAAATTAGGTTTGAAAGTTGTGTTGGGAATCATATATTTTTTACCCTTCTCTTTCTCAAAAAATAAAAAAAAGGCAAATAAAAGAAAATCATAACATGAAAGCTTGAAAAAGAGGAGAAAGAGACGAAGGAAAAGTAAGGAAGAAAATGCTTGGAAATGTGGAGTTATGCTTTCGATTGAAAAATGCCTTTGTTCCATTTATGTTCTATTGGATTTCTTGTGCTTATTGAAAAATTTTGTTAACCCTTTGTGCGTACCTTCCTTTCTTTACCCTACCTAACATTATTCCCATGGCCCCATTACAAACCTTGAAAGACCTTTTGATTCTTGCATGCATGCTGATTATTAGTGAAAATTTGGTTTCTTACCAAGCTTATGGAAATGCTTTTTCTTTGAGAAATCTTGAGCGCATTGTCTTCACCCTTAAACACTTTGAGTGTGGTTAGTGGAGTGAACCTAATTTAGTGAGGAGCATGATTTCTAAGAACTTTAGCCTCTAATTGGACTTGATTTTGATTACCTCTTTAATTCTTGGTTTGCCTTTGCCTATTGCTTGGTTGGATGTTTTCTCGGGTTCCTCATTCATTATTGTCTCTTTATCCCACTTCTTGGTTTGACATTAGTTATTGCTTGGGGACAAGCAAAATCTCTAGCTTGGAGGGATTTGATGTATGTGAAACAACATCATATTTTGTTCTTGTTTTGCATATATTTTTAGGAATTTTAGGCATTTTAGTTTCTCTTTTTATTTGTTTTTCCATTAGTTCAGATAACTGCGGTATTTGTGGTGTTGTTGTGCAGGATTGGTGCTCAATTGTCTCTTGAAATGGATGGAAACCTTTCATGATTGAAGTTGGAGCTTTATGGATAGCAAACAAGGGCAAAAAGCTCATTCTAGAGAGATCCACGGCCTGCCTATGGAATTCCCCATGGCCATGGATCGAGCAGCAGCTTGAAGAAGCAAAAGAGAAACTCCAGAGAGTTCCACGGCTAGGCCATGGAATGTTCCACGGCCGTGGAATTATCCACGGCCGTGGATCGCAGTACGAGTCAGATTTTATGTTTTGTTTTTATTTCTTTTTATGGGCTGGGACCAGTTGAAACCCTAGGGTTATTTATAGATGTTCTGAATACAATTTTGGGGATTCCAATTTGGTTTGAAAGAGGCATACCTGGAGGCTCTTGATCTTCATCTTTCTCTTCTCTTCTCTCTTTGATTACGGGTTTGGATGTTCTTGAATATGTTTTTTTATTTCTTCTTCTCCATGTCTGAGTAGTTTCTTTTGCTTTTAGGATTGGGCAATGCCCTTTGATACATTGATGATGATTAATTGACTTTGTTTACCCCTTTTATTAATCTTGAATGTTCTTTGATTCAATCCTTATTGCACTTATTCATGTGAATTTACTGGCCTCATATTTGCATCTCATAGATATCTAGGGACGTACTGAGAGGTGAACCTAGGTGTTGGAACTATAAGAATTGAACTTAAGGTCTAAATCACGAGAGTAGGTTTAGCCTTTTGAAGATTCAATGAATTACCATAAAGTATAATGGGTTTAATTTAAAATCAATTACCACGAGAGTAGGTATTGGTTTAATTGGGCACTGTTCTTGTCTCTTGAGAAAGAACATTAACTAATTTAGGGTAATTCACCTTCAATTGAATTTCAATTTTAATAAAAGGATTGTCAATTAGGATTTGTCTTGTATAATTGTGGTTACCCCAATCTTGGAAGCTTTCTTGAATCTGAAAAATCTCTCTTAATAACTTGCCATTTTGTTCTCAATTTTACACTTTTATATTTATTTATTTAATTACTTTGTTACTACGTTCTTGTCAATTAATAATTATATTCCCTTTGTTTAATTGAATTGAATTAATTAATTAATTGGTATTCATAGACACAGTTCCTGTGGATTCGATCTTTTTATTACTTGACGATAAAACTATACACTTGCGGATTTTACACATTACACATGCAGCGGAATAAGTCTAACCAAGACACAACTATTAAGGATTACTCAAATATAACTTGGAATATATGATGAATCAAGTAAATAAGTTAGATATCAAGTTATAAGAATCAAAACATCAAGATGACAAGATATACAGTAGATAAATATATTTCACCAAATACTGAAATTAAAGAGTGTAGAGAAGAGAGAATCAAACTCAAGAATTTATCCTACTTCAGCCACCAACCACTTGTGGCCTACATCTAGTCCCCAAGCTTAACTTGAGATTTTCTTCACTATCTCCTAGATTTCACGGGTGCTAAGAAAACCTTTGTACAAACAAGAGCACTCCTCACACCTTGGGATACCTCACCTTTATGCTAGAGCCTCCAATTCTTCAAGCTTCACAGGTGCTTGATGACCTTTACAAACTTGAGCACTCAACACACCTTGGGATACCTCACCCTTGTGCTTGAGCCTCAACTTCAAAGGATTCCTCATCCTTTTACAGATTTGAGGGATGCCTCACCCTCCTTACAATTTATACAAAGTGTAGATGATAAGAAACTCTCTCAAGAGTGGATAATACAAATTGAAGATCAATGGGTATCAAGAATTCACACTTTAAAGCTCAAAAATAGAGGTTTGGAGAAATAGATAGTGAAACACGAATTTAATGTTCAAGAATAATTTTCATATTGTTCTCCCTTTTTCTTTGATGCCCAAGCGCTCGTATTTATTGCCCAAAGAATTTTAGAGCCATTGGTGGTGGTTAGGAATGATTTATTATGAAAACTAGCCGTTTATAGCCGTTGGAATGTGTTTTCTGGTTGCCTAAATACCCGGTTAGGAGATTGTCCTAATCAGTTAGGAGCTCCAAAATTTGGCCTCTGACATTTAGAATAACCGGTTAGGAGAATTTCCTAATCAGTTAGGAGTTTTTATAAAAGCATGAAAAACGCTCCTTTTTTTTATGCTAACCGATTAGGTGAATTGCCTAATCGGTTAGGAGTTTTAGAAACTTAAAAAATGCTCCTATTTATCATACTAATCGGTTATGCCAATTTCCTAATCGGTTAGGAGCTTTCAGAACGTGAAAATGGCTCTTGACAGGGTGAATAATTGGTTAGGAAAAATCTCTAATTGGTTATTGCACTTTGGTTTTGAAAACTAACTTTAAATTGCCATAACTTCTTCATTTCTTATCCGTTTTAAGCAAATGACCACTCATTTGAAAGTTATGATTAAAAGAATAACCAAAGGTCAGTTTTACAAAACACAAACTTGGCTATTTTCGATAGATTTGAGCTACCACCAAGACTAATTTTTCAAAAACAGTTTGTTGGACATTTTAAATAATTAAAAAACATTTTTAAAGATGTTAAAACATATTTTGAGCTTAATGTGAATCTTTTTTAACTTTACATAAGATCTAAGTCCTATAAGCTATTCTTGAAGAACCTTGAGACTTGATCTTCTGCCATCATCAATTCTTGATATAATCCAAGCTTCTAAAAAAAATTTTCTCTTCAAAACTTTCAAATGCTTAGAACATTTTTTCATTTTCATTCTTCTTGAGTTGAGCATAGTTGTGATCTTTTGCTTTCTTGTTGCAATGCTCACTTTTGGTACTTAGACTATCCTACAAAGTATTGCTCACTTAAAACAAATATAGTTAGTTCAAATTCATAACTCAATATCTTCATATGCATGATTCATAAATGTATAACTCTAGTTAGTCTAACATGCATATAAGACTGTCATAGACACATCCAAATAAGATATTTATTAACTACTAATGGATATCTCTATAAAGGATGCAACAAAGAATACTTTGCATATTTTCATTTAAATAGAGTCAAATCCAATATATTATATGATGAATGTTACATATATCTCATTGCATGATTATTATGTGAAATATAACTAGATAAAGTACATAATCATACATGCTACAATATATCACATTAAGCACATCTATGTAACATGATCAACATTCTTTTGTGATGCATTTGTCATCTATTAAGTACAACTATAAAGCATAAGCATCATTTTTTTTGTCTTGTGATTATCATCATCAAAACTTAACATATTAAACCATTTGGGGTAAACTTATTTCTACAAAACACACTAAAATGCACGAAATTAAGAGGAAAAAGAGAGAACAAAGCATATGAACGCAAAACACATTAAGGATGTAAACACATGAAATTAAAACACTTGGGATCTGACTTCACTTAAATCAACAATCTATCATAGATAATAGAGTAGCTTTGGGACCTTCATTCTAATTAATTTTTAATCATTCAATTGATGGGGAGAATCCCTTAATTAATTAAAACTCAATTCCTTGGTCTAAACCCTAGCTCTTAAAGGCATGACCTTTACTCTATGGATTCTCATGAAAAATACCATAATTCTCCCACACAACCTATAACCTCTATTCCTAGATGATTATAAATCATGACACTTATTATTTATGGTCTAACTCATATGCAAACCTCTCGATTCTACACACACCTTACTAGATCAATTTATAAGTGGCCAATTCATAAAAATATTAAGAATCATAATAAGCACTCAAATTGAATAAAAAAGAAATTAATTAAAATTTTAATCTTAATACATGTCGATTGAATCAAGTTACATCTTCACTCTAGAAACACACGAATTTAACTACACATGATAAAAGAGAAGAATAAATAGGAAGAGAAAAGAGAATTCATCTTGATAGAACCGTAGAGAAGAAACCAAAGCGCCTTCAATGGTGGTTGTGATTCAAACAGATTAATATATAAAATAACAGGATTTGTTTTAACCAAACGATCAGAATTTAAATCACGACAAATTAAGCATAAATAAGTGACTTAAAATAGGAAAGAAAATGTACAAGTTAGTGGTATAAACCGGTCATTAAATATTTACAAGGATGTGGTATAAATCAGCCACCAAATAAATATTAACAAGTAGTAAGTTAGTAAATTAATAAAGTAAAAAGTTAGTAAACTGATAAAGTAAAAAGTTAGTAAGCTAATAAATTAAAAAGTTAGATAGTTAGAAAGTTAATAATTAGGTTAGTAAGTTAGAAAGTTAGATTTAAAGTGTAAAAAGTAAAATACAAAAAATAAAATACAAAAAATAAAATACAAAAAATAAAATACAAAAAGTAAATTACAAAAAATAAAATACAAAAAATAAAGTGCAGAAAGTAAATTTAAAACATGAAAACCAGAGAATCGGCAAGCTAATTTTTTTTGCTCGCGAGAGAGAAGAGAAAAAGAAAGATTATTTCTTTAATGATTATAGATTACTGAGAGGAGAAAGGAGAGTTTCTCTCACTAAGTTAGTAAGTAAGTGCAAAAAAAATTAAAAGAGTAGAAAAGAGAAAAAAATATATACAAAAATATATACAAAATATAGAAAAGACCTCAACAAATTTATTCTTAAAATCAAATCTCCGACAACGACGCCAAAAACTTGATGCGAATTATAAGTTACAAACCCAAGTACAGGTTGTTTTAAGTAATAAATTCTCGGGAGTCCGAGGTCGATCCACAGGGAATTGAAGAAAAATTCTTTGAGGTAAGGAAAAGATTTTGTCACAACAATAAAGTTAATAAAACTTAGTCACAAATAAAAAGGATTTACTTGGGTTAGGAGATCCACTCTTAGTAAGTAAATTAAAGACAAGATTAATTCTTTTTATAACTCACTTAGAATCCACGCATAATGGAGGTTTCAATTAGAAAATACAACATTCAACATTCATTGAAGATTATATATGTAATTATATTCTAGTTCCTTTAATTAACTATTAACACCACCACTTATAAATGGGCTCAAGCATTCATTGTGCCAATATCTTGTCTACAATAAATCAAGATCTCCATTTTACAAGAAGGGTTTCTAAAATTATTAGAAACAAAATATAATACATATAATGACCACTTGATAATATATCATTTAAGCACAAGAAAGAGATTAATCTAACCTTATTTCATTATTTAGAGCTTCACCCTTTCACCTAAGTAAAATGAAAATTAGTTACTCATAAATAAGAGGAAAGAAAAAAAGAAGAAGAAGAAGAAGATGAATATAACTTCTATTTAGAACAAAAGAAAACTACCACAAAGGAAACAATTAATGCACAAGCATGATATTGATATCTAAGCTAACCTCCTTAAATGATCAGCCATTGCTTCCTTTTATAGAGCTTGAAGAGCACAAAATGACAATGGAGTTATTTAATGATGAGTACAAAATGCTAAAGGAGTTGTTTGATGATGATGAACGAGTGGAAAATTATAGAGATTCTTGTCTTCAAAATCATTCAATACTGAAATCATGGTATACATCAGAATCTCACCAAGTGGTATTCATAAGAGTTATAGGATTTTGTCTTAGCTTTCTAATGCCACTAGTTTCAGCCCAAAAGCATTCCTACAGCTCGAGATATGGCCCAATCACTGCACACTACTCAGGCCCAGCTACAACTCCTCTATTCTGAATTCCAAGCCCAATATGACCTCCAAGCCATCCGAATTGACTCTTGTGTTCTTCATGAAAGTTGTAAATATGGGTCTTAACTTTCGAATGGCATCCATTTGGGGTTAATTGAACTCCTATATCTCAAGATATGGTCAAATGAGTGGACAGAGGTCAAGCTTCCAAGATCAGCACTCTAGATCTTGCTTTAACTCCAAATCAAATTATCCAAACGTGTGATTGGGATCTTAAGGTATTCATAAAAGTTGTAGAGAATTGTCTTACCTTTCCAACAAGACTAGAATCACATTACTAAGATATTTACAACTCAAATTATAGTCAGTTTACTAAAAAATACAGTCACCCAGATTAAGGACAATTCAAGCAATAATTTCTTCAATGATCTAATTAAGCTCAATTTCATAAAATGTGACAAATCCAACTTTGTAACACCCTGATTTTTTATTTTTCTTTGTATTTATGAGTTTTATAATATTTGTGAATTTTTAAGAATTTTTAATTTATTTTTATTATTTTAATATTATTTTAGACTATAAGTGTGTTTGAGGCGGATCCAGAAAAATAAAACTTTTTCTAGACCAGAAAGTTTTGGACTATTAAAGCGGGGCCGGAGGAACTTACTAAACCCAAAACTGGAAACAGTTTAAAAAATATTCTTTATCTGAGTTTTTGTTACATTCTATTATCCATTAGATAATGTTATTATCCATTGGGTAATACTATTATCTATTGGGTAATGTTATTATTCATTGGATAATAAATAGCAATAGCTTTTGTCCATTGGATAATAGCTACTGAAAAATAGCTAGATGCTAGTCAAACTTGATGGTTATGACATCTTTATGATGAACTAATGAGAAACAAGTTTACTTGAGAAGCTTGCTTGAAGTCAACAAAAGGGGCCATGACCTATCGTGATAGACCAATAGGAAACAAGCTTGGAGGAGAAGATTTGATTTACACCCTTGATCTAATCCATGATTGTGAGGAGTTTAAGTGATCAAATTGATCACTCCTTCTCTCCATTGAACTCACGGCCATTAAGGCTCAAAGGAGACCAAAACATATTTTTCTATCACATTTCAAAACTTATCATTTTTTTCATGCAAAGCTAAACACAAAATTCTCTCTCATTTTCTTTTCCTCAAGCTCACGGCCAAACCACCATTTTCCATCCTCCAACCTTTCATAATTCAAATTAACCTTACTACTTGATTCTAAACATCATTCTAAGACACTTTGGTGATCAAGAGCTAGATCAATCATCTTCAAGCTTTTTTTTCAAGCTTTAGTTCAAGAGTCTTAAGGTAAAGTTCTTGAATATCCATTTCTTATTTCATTTTTAAAAATTCTAAGACCATACTCGATCTATGGTTACCTTACTCAAACCTTGGATGTTAATATGTTTGTATTTACTTTGATTTTAAGATCAACTTGGTGGTGAAAGTTGACACAAAGAGAGTCCTACAAGGAGCTAGGAAACTACATCCAAGGTAAGAGGGAGATTAACCTCATCAACCAATTATGGTGGTGAGGGACATGAAATTTGTATGTAGGTGATGAATCCACGTGAGGATTTATTCACCATATATGTGTGATTGTGTGATTTATAATTATTATTCTGTGTGATTTTATTGCTTTGATATTATGCATGAACTTGTTATAGTATGATTATGATGCTTAAATTTATGTTGAATGATATAAATTGTGTTAGAAAGGAAAAGAATTTTGGTTCCAATGGCCATAGAGGCTCACGGCCACCATGCCCTCAAAAGGGTAAACCTTTACAAAAATGATTTATAAATTGTTAGCTTAGATGATTAAGTGATAAGAAATTTAATTAAGGCATTACAAAATAAAAATGGAAATGAACAAATTTTTATCATTAAAGAAAGAGTGATTTTCGGCTATGGTATTGAAAAATAGGATGGAGAATTAAATTAGAGACTTAAAGTACTTTATTTAAGAGGATTTTTAATAAGGAAGATGGAAAAAGGTTTATTTAAATTAAAATAATATAAGTTTTAGAACGAATATTAGAAAGTATTATTTAGAGGAGTTTTAGCAAAGAAATAATTTTTAAGGATGGTTTGGAATTTAAAATATTTTATTTAAGAAAGTTTTATTTAGAAGTAATGAACAAAGAGTAATTTTTGGCCTTAAGTATGGAAATAAAGTTAGAATAATGTTTTGAAATTAAAGTATTTTATTTAATAAGAGTAATGGAGAAGGATTTTTGAGATATCTTGAATTAATTAAAATAATATACGTTTTTGTGAAAAACATTAGGAAATATTATTTAAATGAGGTTTAGTAATAAATGTTTGAATTAAAGTCCAAATTTTTATATTAAATGAGAAAAGTTTTAAATTGAGCTTAGAATAGCAATAAAATACATTATGCGATGGAAAATACATAGAGAAACTCTTACGCGATTTAAAAATGATGTTTTTTAGCTACGCGATTAAGAAAACTTTTTAAAATCTTTACGCAATTGTGTAAACATTGGAAAAATGTTAAGCGATTTGAAAACGTAACAAAAGTGTTACGCGATTGTGAAAATGCGATAAAAATGCTATGCGATTAGGTAAAACAGCTGTTTGCTGTCGGGTTGATGTACTGGAACCGGATATATCAATGTTTGGTTGTAGCCGATAATGGCTTGTGATATGCATTGAGTCATTGATCATGCATTATTTTATAGACGGTGTCTATAGAGGCTTTTGTTGCCTAGGAGATGAATTACACCTTTGTGCGGGTGCAAATTGCGTAGTGAAGGTCTATGAATGATCTTGGAGGCGTCGGGGCGCAGAATTCCACATGTGGCCAGTTAGTAGCACTACTGTGTCATGACAACCGATGCAAACGTACTGACGATCTCGATGAGATACTATTCTTATTCCCGATCTGGCATAGAATGTCTTGTACAAGCCATGATGTGTACACTGAGAAAAATTATAGCACTTGATTTGAGGTGGATAATGTACAGATATATCTTCTGGATCATTCTCTCTGAAATTGTGTTTTAGCTTCGTGGAGTAGGAAACTGATATATTGTGCATGTGCATAGTCAATTGACATTCTATTATGAGATATACATATGTTTGTGATATTATCTATTATTTGATGCAATGGTTATTTGATGCAATGAATATATTTGTTATTGCTGTATATGAATAACATTGTTGTTATTGTTGTTTCTTTCCTACCATATTGGTATTGATGTAGGGGATCTCACCTCTTTGTGTTATTGTTCTGTCTATTTCTGTTTATGTTAATGTCTGTGAAGATGGCGATGGCGGCAAGGAGGGATCAACTAGGTTTTGTTAGACTGCAGTTTCTCGAAGGCGCTGATGCTTGGCGTGTCCATTGGGACACAGAGCATATAAAGTATTGTGGTGACATTACTCTATCCGTAAGTAGGACTTGCCATGGGGTCACTACTTTTTCTTTTGCTGCTGTATATGTAGAGTTTGTTATGCCTATCAGGGAGTTGTGAAATGATCTTCACTATACTCTTAGGGAGGACTTTGAGATATCTTCTGCTCAGATTTCTATCTATTGAGACATTCCCGGCTAGGGAATTTGTCTTCTAAGGAGGACTCTTCTTATTAGGTGTTGTGAACTTGGGTCAGTCTAGGTTGGTTATGTTAGATATTTTATGTTTTTGGGTATGTGAGTATGATGTATTTATGGTTGTAGTAAACTATGTTTATATGTAAAGTATATTATTCAGTTTTATGTCTTGTGTTTTTATAATTCGGTAAGTTTATGTTATCCACGAAAAAAGAAATTTTTAAACCCGTATTTTATATTATTAATATTATTATGGCTTGGGTATATTAATTAAAGGAGTTGGTCTGAAATGTAATGCCCTTCGGAGGGTGTTACAAACTTAATTAAGCTAAATTAAACCATAAGAAGCCAAGTATGAGGATTATAAAATAGATAAATTATATTGCTATCACCTTACATTTGGTGATAATATATGATAGTGTGAGGAGGTAACATGCCCTACCTATTGTAGTGATGAGTTGAGGAGGTAACATGCCCTCTCTTATTATTCTGGTAGTTGAGCTAAGGATGGTGTTTTCCCTTTCTCTTTACTAGGTAATATCCTAAGTGGAAGATAGTTGAGGACGGGACATTCCCTCACTATCGGAGGTGATCCTATGCTATTGATTGTTTGTGTGTAATCCGCAAGCACACGGGTCAACAAGTAATATATGAGAGTAGAGTATCGTGTCCCAAGGGATTGATAATTAGAGACATGCTAAACTTAACCAATTTTCACAATTTCTTATCCAAGCAATCGAATTGTGATAGTGGTTCGCAATTAAAATAACAAATTAAAAGAAACAAAACAAGAATGCACCAACCACCGAATACACAAGAGAAAGATGAGAATGATTAAGGCTTAAGGGTCCCTATTCACTTGCTACTTCAATGAATAACTTGCAATTCACAAGCATCTAACAATGGGTTGGTTTTGTTAGCTAAAACAAGCAATAGATAAAAGCCTATGTCTGGTATAATTACCCATGTGAAACCTAGTTAATCCACTATGTGTCCATATGAATTAGCATAAGAATCACTCATTGAGACCAATTATCAAACACTTGCTATGCATGACTAATGGGTATGTGTCCATCTTATTAGCTAATCAATACACTCAACCCAATAGAATGTAATTGAACATACAACAACCATATCATATCTATATTCACAACATCCTATTTGTAGTTCAATTAGAATACTAAAAAATCATGTAATTGATGGTCAATCAACAACAAGCATTAAGCATAGATATGGAAGAACAAAACCAATTTAATTAATAGAAATCCAACTAATTTACAAGATATTCAAATTCATAACAAGATCCTAGAGAGCTCCTAGATTAGAGTTTAGTTACACATCATGAAAGAAAAGAAAACTAATGGAGTTATGAAACCCATCAAATTACAAATCAAGAGAGAAAAGGGAAAGAATGAACAAGAATGGTGAGAATCCAATGCTTGATCTTCCTCCTTGATCTTGATTCTTCACTTGAATCACCTCAATCTTCCAAAGTATTCTCCTCCTCTCTCTTTCTCTATGAAGTTCGTGCTTGGTCAAAAAATAGAAGATCCTCTTCTAGTCCCAAAAACCAGATATTAAAGGCTAATTTCATGGACCAGGATTTTTCCCACTCCTAGGCGTGGTTATGAAACACGTGCTGTCAGGTGCTGGACACGCCCGGGTGTGACTTTTCCACGCCTAGGCGTGGGTGTCTCTGTCCGCAAACCTTGAAAACCTGAGAGTGTCACGCCTAGGCATGACTTTTCCATGCCTAGGCGTGGACTTCTCTGTCTGGGAATTCTTGAATTACTGCAAGGATCACGCCTAGGCATGATTTTTCCATGCCTAGGTGTGGATTGGCTGTCCTTGCTTCTCTCTTGCATCATTCTTCATTTTAGCTCTTCTTTGCTTCTTTATCCCGTCCAAGGTCTTCCCATCTTGAATACCTGCATCAAGACAATGTCAAAGTCCATCAGATCATAATCAATCCAAATTCTTTAAATAAAATCCTCAAAGTTTCAATTCTCAATTACAAGCTTAAATCATCAAAGTCCTACATGAATTAATCATTTGGCCTATAAAACTTAAGGATAACATGCTCATATACATTTAAATTCAAATGAAATAACTTCATTTCCAGAAGTTATCATTGATAGTGTGGGGATGATGTTTTCCCTCCCTATCACCAAGTAGTTGAGGAGGGACATTCCTTCACTGCCTAGAGAAGCTTATGGAATTGGGTTCCTGTGCTTGTTTAAGACTTGTGGAACTGGATTCTTCTGTTTTGTTCAAGGCTCATGACATATCATGACATTATCATGGATTTGGGTTCTCGAACATGGTATTATGACATTATCAATTACATTTCTAGGTTATTCCATAGGCATAAACACAAGGCATCAATAGGCATATGCATGGCAATTGTATGAGTGGTTGCTAATCATGACATATTCATGACATTGTAATTGTATGGGCAATTGCTTAATTTTTAGAATGTGATGAAGATTTTGTGAATGTTGTGTGGAAATGGTTTCTATACAAATCAATAAAAATGAGATTCTATTTCGGGAAGAGAAAGGAAGTTGTTTTAACTTTTGTCACCTTTCTAGTGTGATTTGTGATTTTACTTGACATTTTTCCCCGAAATAACTGGAATGATTATGATGACATGTTTTATTGTTAAAATACTGAGAATTGTGATTCTCACCCCTTATGTTGTGATTTCCATAATGATTTTAGGGAAGAAGACTTATGGAAAGTAAAGAGTAGACATGAGCTTGGAAGCTTAGTTTAGTTTTAATTGTAGTTAGTAATTTCTTTTTGAAACTTATATATTTTATGCCTTGAGAGGCCTAGTTTACAAGCTCTGTATATATATTTTGTATTTATAGAAATACACACGTTATGTAATATTCATCCTTTACGTGGCTCATATTTTCTATACATATGTATCTGGTATATTAGAAATGTTTTTAGTAGATAGAAGCATGCCTAGATCTAATTACTTTAGTATAATCTTGATTATATTATTGGTATTAAATTTGAGATGTTACATTATGGTATTAGAGCAGTTCATCCTGTTGAGTCGAGGTATGGACTGACTGTGCTTAGGCATGGTTAGGAGTTCCTTTGTGTGTTATGCATTTCTTTTATCTCTTGTTTGAGATATTTGAATAGAATTGCATGACTTGCCTTAGGTTGGATTGTTAATAGCTATTGTTACATGGTTACATGACATTGAGACTAATCAACTCAATATGTATTGTTCTCTATGTACAGGAAACTATGGCACTATTGAGGGGAACCCATGAAACTAGGAACTCACCTAAGGATGGTCCGGATATGGCCGAGGTCGTGATGGCAATGGCCAATGTGATGAGGGAGCAAACGACTGCAATCGATAATATGATGAGGGATCAGGCAGCTACAACCGCAAGGGTGCTTAAGAGATTGGGAAACAATTTACCTACACAACTGGTGCAATCTCAGCCAGCACAAGTGGTATAGGTGGGAAGAAACCAAGATTTTTATGACCTTTCTGAATTTTGGAAGGCTAGTCCTCCATCCTTCCTAGGGAAGTATGATCTAGCGAGGGCCGAGGAGTGGATAAGTGAGTTGGAGAAATTTTTTACGGTGATGAGATGTACAGAAGAATAAAAGGTGTCTTTTACTATATATATGTTAAAGAGAGATGCTGAGCACTGGTGGAATGGTGCGAGAAGGATGATGGAAGTGGCAGGGACCCAAATTACCTAGGAAGTATTTAAGATTGCCTTTGTGGATAAATACTTTGTTACCAAGTGGCCTCAATACTCAAGAGGGGGGTGAATTGAGTATGTAAAACAAGTTCGCAAATCATTTGATAAACAATTTTCGTTGAAGCTAATTGATGATTAGAGATGATTGGATATATGAGATAAACACTTTTACTTATAAATGCAATAGCCAAAGGGAACAATATTCAAGCAATTCAATAAAACAGTGCTCAATGTAAAGAGAAGGATTTAGAGAAAACAAACATAATGATTTATCCTGGTTCAATCACCAATCCACTTGTGATCTACGTCCAGTCCTCAAGCAACCGCTAGAGATTTTCCACTATTTCTTCAAGCTTCAATAGGTGCTTGACAACCTTTACAACCTTGAGCACTCAACACTTTGGGATACCTCACCCTTGGAGCTTGAGTCTCTTCAACTAAGGGATACATCACCCTTTACACTTTTGGAGGGATGCCTCACCCTCTTTACAAAGCAATATAAATTGATTGAATGAAACTCTCACAAGAGTAGATGATTACAAATTGAAGCTCTAATATGCTCTCAAAGATTAACACACGTTTTTCACAAAAAACAGAGCAAGGAAGGATTTGATGATTAAATCACGCATTGAAGGATTGATAGTCAGTTTTTGGTTCAAGGTCAACCTCTAATGAAGACCCAACATTGGTATTTATAAGTTTTTTAATAAATGGAGCCGTTGGAGACTTTAGCCAAGCATTAAATGCATTTAATATAGCCGTTGGACACTGTCAGGATGCGTGTAATCGTTACACAACAAATGTAATCGATTACATTGTTGTTCCAACGTGTTCTTGGCTTTCTGGGCTCTATGTAATCGATTACATTATTGGTGTAATAGATTACATGGCTTTTGACTTGCTTATAATTGATTACAATATCCATGTAATCGATTACATGACTCTTTGAATGTGTTCTTGCCTTTCTAGGCTCATTGTAATCGATTACCAACTTGGTGTAATCGATTACATGGCCTCTGACTTGCTTGTAATCGATTACATTAATCATGTAATCGATTACAAGGCCTCTGTTTGCTGTGTAATCGATTACAAAAATCATGTAATCGATTACATTAGCCTTTGAACACATTTTTCAAGTCCAATAAAGCTTGTAAGTCATTTCTAACACCTCAAGACATTTGTTTAAACATAAATCCTTTTATGAGTGTTTGATTTAAGATTGAAACTCAAGTTTCTTGAAAAACATGTTTAGCTTTGAATTTTTCCACTTATTTTCGAAATGATATATTGAAAAATCATTTGAGAAATCTTGAGAGCATTTAATGTTCTAAGTCTTATAACTAAATAAACCTCTTGACTTCTTTCTTTGATCTTGATCTTTTCTTTTGCACTTGATCTTCACTTTTGACTTTGTTATCATCAAAAACCATTTGACATGCTTTAAGGACATAAGCATTCACATACTTTTCATAGAATATACAAGACCAAAAGGAGATGAAGTTTTTACAATTAGAGCAGGGGAACATGACTGTGGGACAATATGTAGAAAAATTCGAGGAGTAGTCTAAATTCTCTTCCTACCTTCGATACAACCCAAATGATAATTGAAAGTGCGTGAAGTTGGAAACTGGATTAAGAGAAAGTATGAAGAGGATAGTGAAAGCTTTTGAGATCCGTAATTTCCCCACCTTAGTCAACAAATGCAGAGCTGTAGAAACCCTTAGTTTGAGAACACAACAGGAGCATAGATCATAAGATTACTACAAATGGAAAAGTATTGAAGATAGGTCTGAGGGAAGTGCTCCATAGTCCAGAGATCATAAAGACAAAGGAAAGCAGATTCAGATGGACGATCGTGGGCAATGATATGCAAAGTGTGGTAGATATCATGAAGATAAAGCTTGTACAACTGACCTGCCAACATGTTTACTTGTGGCAAGTTAGGTCACTTTGTAAGAAATTGTCTTCAAAGGAAAGAGGCAAAGTCGGATACCAAACCCACAGCTCCGAGGAAAGTCTACATTTTGTAAGGCAAGGAGACAACACAGTCTCTTGGTTCAGGAAAAGGTGAGTAAGTAGGTGAAATTTTGTTTCTTTGATATTTGGTTATACTTGTTTTAAATGTGAGTTGTATAGGACTTCTTACATTCGGTAAACCAAATTTTGGGGACAAAATTTTAAAAAGGATAGGAGAAATATAACACTATCAAAAACATGTTAGACTTGTATATGGTTATAGAGATAGCCTAATACTTGCTTAACATGTTTGCTTAATTTTGTGGCTTTCTAAGCAAGTTTAGTCACTTTGCTGTAACATTATATGTGAAAAATAGCTGTTATTAGCTCTCGAATTGGCTTAAACTGCTTATTTAATGAAAATAATTTTGGAGAATTTGGGTCACAAATGTGTGGAATAAGGTGTAGTTAAATTTTGAGAACTAACTGAAACCATTTGGTATTTTTAAGCATACTATGTGAGTGTTTTAATATCGGATTGGTGAGTTAGAAATTTGAAAAGTTATGGAAATGGTGAAATTAGAATTTAGATGAATCCTAGGATTGTCCTTGATACCTTTGGAAGTTAGGAAACTTGATTTGGAGAAATCTAAGTGTTCTTAACAGATAAAAGTTTCAGCCCAAAATATATTAAGTTACCAATTACCCTACATTTCCACCCTTTCTGCCTTGACTTTCTTTACTTCTTATCTCTCATTCTTATCCCATTCTCTGCGTCACCTTGGCAGCAGAAAGAAGAGGAGAAAACAGAGGAGGAGGAGGAGCAAACGTGAAAGGAAAAGAGGAAGAAGTGGAGAGGAACTCTTGAGCTCTTTCTTTCAAGACACTAGAGGTAGGGGGAACTTGTTTCACAAGTCTTTTCCTTCTTTTCTTCATTTTGCTTCATGAGGTTGCTTGATGAGAAAATAAGTTTAGGTGAGTTATGAATTTTCCTTGTTTGGTTCTTGTGTTTTTGGTTTAGTAGGACATGTTTATGGTTTAGTTTGATCATGGTTATGACTTCGAACATGTTTATGTCTTTGTTTCTCTATGAGTTTTGAGTTAGAAAAATAAGTTTGAAGGTCGAGCTTTTGATTCATTTTTCATGGTGTTTGTGTTTTGAATGAAGTGTATGAGAGTTTTTGAGTTTAGTTACCATGTATGGAGTTGAAAAGCACTTGGAAATGGATTTTTGGGGTTAAAATTTGGTTTAGAAGCTAATGGAACAGTAGATGAAGTTCTAGGTGCTGGGCACCTAAGCACCGAGCTTTTGGCCACTTAATCGCTGAAGGCCAGAGAGCTTCTGAGTGCAGGGCGCTCAAGCACCCAGGTTGTGAGCGCGTAACTGTAGCATCCTCTAAAACATGTTAGACTTGTAAATAGTTATGGAGGTAGCTTAGTACTTGCTTAACATGCCTGTTTAATTTTGTGACAATCTGAGTTAGTTTAGGCACTTTGCTGCAACCCGAAAGGTGAAAAGTAACTTAAAATGACCCAGATAGTAGCATAAATGGCTTAGCTAATGGAAATAAATGTGAATAATTTATTTCTAAGTTACAAATATGTATACTTTGATATAGTTAAAATTTGAGAATAATCAGAGTTGGTTTGGTATTTTTAAGTATACTAGTTGTGTGTTTTAATGCCGGATTGACTAGTCATAGATATAAAAATTTATGATATTAGTGAAATAATTTTTTAATGAATCTTAGTATTTATTTTAAAGTTGTTGGAACTTGAAAAACTTGAATTAGCTAAATCTAAGTATTTTTAGTAGATCAGGAAGTATCAGTGTGGTATCATAAGGCCATAAGCCATCCACGGTTACAACCTTATTTGTTGACCTTTTATTCATGATAATTCAAGTATTTTCCCTTGTTTCTCACTTACTCTCTCACGGTTGGAATCAAAAATAGAAGAAGAAGGAAAACAAGGAGCAAAGGAGGAAAGAAAGAAGAGGAAAACAAAAAGGAAAGGGAAGTCCAAGATCCAAGATTGAAGCTTGAATGTCCATTCCTTGCTGCACCAAAAGGTAGGGGTTTTTAAGTTCAAAATACCTTTTCTTTCTCATCTCCATGTTTATGCTTGTTTGAGGTTTAATGGGTCAAAATGAGATTTTGAGGTGTTTTGAGTGATTTTCTTGCTTGGATAAATTTTAAAGGTTGTTTATGACTTGTTCATGGTATGAGTTTAAGTTAGAAACTTAGAACTCTTCATTTGGACCTTTAATACTCAAAATGAGAAAATTGGTATTTGGAAGAGTGATTTGGTTCATAAATCCAAAATTGATGAAATGAGTTAGTGATTAATGTTTCCTATATGTTAGTGAACTTATTAGGGACTTAAAATCACCCAGAAACCAATTTGAAGTGATTGAATTTTGTGGCTTGCACCAATAGAACAATGCAGCCATCTGCGAAATTCTACAGATTTGTTATTGAGTAATCAACGCTTAGGCACTGAGTGTTGGGCGCTCAGGCACCCAATGCCCAGAGGCTTTTCATTTCAGTTCACGTGATGGGCAGCCAGGTGCCAGCGGTCAACGCTTAAGCGCCCATTGTCCATAGAGTTTACCCTGATGCTGCCAGTGGAGCGCTTAAGCACCAGTGTAACGCACCTGAGCGCTTGTTGCGCACTTGAGCGCTGGGTGAGGAGCACCCAAGCGCCCAGACAGGGCATCTTCGAGATTTTGATCTTGATGTTTTTGAATTCCCTACTTGATGGGATTATTCATATATGCTTTTTACAGTGTGTTGAGGCACTTTTAGGGATTTTTCTTGGAGAGGATTATCGCTTTGCATATGTGGAAAATTAGGGAACCTTAGGCATCCCAAGTGAGGTGGATTGCCCTATGTTAGTACCTAGAACCGTGTTCAACATGAGGTTGATCTTGAAATCACTTGTGAAGTGATGGTGTGAGGTACTAGATACAATTCTTGTTTGTGACATGATCTTGCTTCTTTGTGTGATAAGTTAGCTTGGAGTTCCATGGTTACTATTATTGTATTATGATACCTTTGTATGTTTTAATTTCAAACTTGTTATTTGCTATTTTCCTATGTATTGTAACCTTAGATGGTGTGTGTTGTGATATTAGTAAGTGCACCGAATCACAAAAGTAATAAAAGTGAGTAAGAGTATCGTCCCACGAGGATTATGTTATCAATTACTAAATTCTTCAAATTGACACTATTCAAGCTATCAAAAAGAGAGTTGGTAAAAGCAATAAAAAGAAAGAATAAACAAAAATAACAAAAGCCAAATTTAATTAATTGGGTTGAGTAAGAAAATAATGATATGAAAAGGTTAGGGGTCAGATTTCACTTGAACTCTTTAAATGCAAAGTCAAATATTGGTTTAATCAAGTCCTATTCCATGATTCATGGTCAATTCCCAAAATTAATCAATATTCAATCCCTTGGTATATTAATTCTCTTACAGTGTTTAGAATTAACTAATTCCTTAGCCCAATCCCAAATAGAAAGGCATTATCAAGAACGAGGGAATTAAAAGAAAGACCACATAACCCATAACATCTATTCCTAGCGATTACAGAAATTATGGTGTTTATCACAAGTTCTAGGCTCATGCAAAATTTTTCAAATCATACATAAACCCAAAAGATCATTCCCAAATTGATCAGGTTTAGAAAAGCATTAAGAATAGAGATAAACACGTAAATCATGAAATAGAAACATTGATTAAAGCTATAAAAGAATTTACATAATCCAAGAACAATATCCATCATCACCCTAACAAGGAAAAATTAGTTACACATGGAAAAAAAAGAACACAAAGGGAAGAATATGACAAACTCCATTGTAGAAAGGTGGAAAGGTTGAAGAAAATTTCTAATCTTCAAGCCTAACTGCGCCCACACCACATTAGGGTTTGTGTCTCTTGACGGCTACTGCATTCTATCCAAGTATCTCCATGTATGTTCAATTTGGCGTAACTTTTCTATTTAAAAAGAATTCAGTGTGTTCTGTTACGCGTTCAGCGCTCAGTTTTCAATGCTCAGGCGCTGAGTCACTTAAATCATGGTGTGGTATTTGCAATAAGCGCTAAAGCGCTGACTGTCCAGGGCTCAGGAACTAGTTCACTTAAAGGGAAAACTCCAACGCGCATTTGCACACTCAAGCGGTGGGATTCCAGCGCTCAAGCGCTGGCTCACTTAACTTGATTTTCAGCTTTTCTTCATCACTCACGTGTCCAGTATTTTTCATGTGCAAACACCTAACAAAAACACATAAAAATACGTAATAAGAACGCAATTAAAATAATAAAAAAATTATAAAACTTGAGAACAAAGCTAAATAAAAAAGATTAAAAGATGATGAAAACCCAAGATATTGAACCATAAAAATATGAATCTTTGCAGGTTCATCACTCCCTTAAACTTAAGCTTTTGCTTGTCCTCAATTAAAAGAAAAAAAAACAAAAAGACTAAACAAATAAAAACTTAAAACTCATAGATTCAAACATAGCAATATCAGGTATTTAAAATCATTCATATCCTCAGAAACTGCTTCATAATCTAATTTTAAAGTGTCACACATGAACAATCCAATTGCTACATCGTCTCTTATATGCAACTCTTATGCATAAATGACTTCCCAAAATATGAATGAAAGACCCAATCTCCTCCTAAAGTACAAGCTCAGATAGGTTTATAAAACTGCAAATGTATGTCAAACCCACATCTATAGGGTTATTTTTCATCTCTCTCTCCACTAATGTAAACAACACATAACCAAGGATTAAAAGGGACTTTACAAAGCTTATAATGTAAGACCAAGGGTATGGGTTAAGAAAGAAAGGGTAAGATAATGAAAATAAAAATTGAGATACAAAATCAAGCAAATTTCGCAATTCAAGCCAGAAAATATAGAACAAGTGCAAAGCAAAGCATAAGAATCAACACTTTATTCACTCTTTTTTTTCAACAATCTCCACCCCCAAACTTAGTTCTTTGTAATACTTTGGGTGAACTTTCTCTTTTTTTTTCATGAATTTTTTTTCAGCTCCGCAAAACTTTATGCACAAAAATAACAAAGATTTGAATAATAAAATAATACAAGATATGCACTCAACAAAGGTTATGTAAGAGAGGATTTTTTTTTTCATGTCGGTATGTGGAAAAGAAAATGTGAGAAAAAGAAAAGAAATAAAGGTCAAATAATAACAAGGCTGCAAAAGGGATCTAAGGATATACTGTGTATATAGGTTGGCTTGAAAGGCTCAAACTGTCCAATGAAGGTCCTTATCATTTCCTTAATTATGCATTGCCTAGGATTTCGCCTCAAAGAGAATCAAACAACTTCTAGATACAGATCATCCACACACATGCATTCCCATAAACTTTCTCTAAGCTTGACATGCAATTAAATTCCAAGGTCTATCAAACATAAAGATGGGAAGAACATCTATACACAATTGAAATGATAGAGATAAATGCAACTCATGGATTCTCATGTACTATTCCAAGAAATTAGATCAATCCATAATTCAAGCATTCATTGGATATTCAATTCAACACACCGGCATGCACAAAATAACTTAAAACACAATAGGGTGATAGAAACAAAATAAAATAAAAAAGAACAAATAAATAAATGCAGAAATTAAAAGCTAAAAGAAAAAGAAAAAAAATCTTTTTGGTGGTCGACAACTATATACATCCCCTTACAAAGCCTCTGAACTCGGGAGGCACCTAAGCCGACTCAACATTACCTTCAAAGCAAAAACAAAAAAATAAGAAATAATAAAATAAAAATAAAAATAAAAGAGAAAAAGAGAGAAAAATTGGGTTGCCTCCCAAAAAGCGCTTGTTTAACGTTATTAGCTTGATGTTGTCTTTTTAACTCATCAAGGTGGCTTGAAGCAAGAGAAACACGATGACACCTTTCTTTTGTCAGATCTTTGCCTCCATACTCTGTCATTGCCTTTGTAATTCTCACAGGCATTTGGAACTTGACTTAAACTTGGTTGTTCTTTTTCTATACCAGAAATCTCAGACAGAGGGGGACCTTTCTCATTCTCATCAACAAACTTGGAAGTACAAGAATCAACAATAATGGACGAAGAAGAAATCTTATCATCCAACCCTTTTAGAAATTTACCTTGAAAGTAATTAACAGGGGCATGAAGATCTGATGTTGGGGTAGACTTATTAAAAACATTTATAGTCACTTTATAACACCCTTCAATCTAGTAACCATGACACAATCATCATTATACCACAGTTTGTAACACCCCTAGATTTAATAACCACGGCATAATCGTCATTATACCACGGTCACTAAATTTTTGGCGCACTACAACTTCTTCATAATACTTTTCCAAATTTGAAAATATGTATATATATATATATATATATATATATCATTGTTATTATATTTTTTTTATATATAAAGGAAATATGAGCCACGAATGAAATAATACATAAGTCGTCATTAACAGATATGATTCAACAGGATATATTTAAAATATAGTATGTAGGACTAAATAACTAAGTTAAAGCATACAGAGCGTGATGCATTTCTCATACCGCTCACAATGAAATACATCGAGGTTTACTTCAAAAAGCAAATATACTAAAAATACATCATAACATAATTAATGCAGAAGAAAACATAAACTACCCATAAGACATCCACTTCTATGGAGTTGGGTACTCCATCGGATCCACCTCGGGATCCTCCCCCGGGTCGTCTGAAGATATAAGGATAGGACCGAGTGTGATCCCACGGGCAGGTGCCTTAGCAGCTGATGCCATGGAATCCTCGTCCTCTCTAGGGGTATGAATCAGATCACCCCATAACTCCTGAATAGGGAAGGTGAACTCCAGATGTACCGAAGTAGTAAGTGTCAAGATAGGATCTCCATCGTGGGTCTTCCTTATGGTCAATATCAGGTCTCCAACATATCGTATACGCTGTCCAACCCAATCGACTTGCCACGCATTGGCGCCACCAGTGAATACAATCCTAATGAACCCAATAGAACTCCTTCTTGACTACATCCTCGAGTATAAGAGATCGACCCAAGTAAAATTCAGAAGGACTTAATCACGTCCCCTCAACAGTCTTTAATCAAGAATTACATAAGACAAGAATAATATATACAAGAGGTGAGATATCCTACTTCATTACCAATTATGGCAGTAAGAAACATAAATGGCGTAGGACACCCACATAGCATAACAAAAATAATAAATAGTATCAAGAAACAGATACTAAGCAGTTTAACAGTTTCAGGCAGTATATCATCAATAAGATAGCAGATCCAATTATTATATAAATTAAATGCCAAGTAATGTATTGACTCACTATGCACATGTACATGATATCAAAATCCTACTCCATGGAGCTAGACACAAACATCGGAGTGAATGATCAGGGAGATATGCCAGTATCTCATCCGCCTAGGACCAAGTGCTTCCAGAATTCATAATCAATAATTTTGCGCAATAAGGCTCTATATAACGACATTCTTACAAGATCGCGATATAGGACAGTGCCCAGTCAGGATTGTCGGTGCGTTTGCATCGGTTTATCCCACGGTCCAACGGGGCTACCAACTACCCGCTGTGAGACGCCCGTACCCCGACGTCCCCAAGGTCAACTACAGGACCTACACTAGTCTATTCGCACCCGCACTAAGGTGTGATTCAACTCCTAGGCAACATGGCCTTGACAAATCGTCCATTGGACTTTCACAATGCATGATGACTCCATGCATATATCATGTGTGTTTATCATTATATACTTTTTCACAACATGCCTCAATTGGGCAAAGTAAGCATCAACAGATTTTGGGTCCTACTCATGGGCTCGTTAACAAAGTCATCATTCATAATCTATTTAAGACTTACCATTGTCTCATAAATTTTTATCATTGTTCTTCTCTTTGTCCTTAATAAGATTCATTTAATTAAATGTCTTATGATTCTCAAAGTCTCACTTATACTCTTATTTCTTGTTTCTCTTATTCAATTAGTCCTCAATTAGTACATTATACTTTTAGGCACATTATGAAATTTACGCTTAACTTTCTATACCCTTATTAATAAGTTCCCCTCATATAATTCTTTTTATCCTTATTATTTTAATTATATAAGTTCACCATTAAATTATAGACAAAGTTGCATTACAATAATTTAAATTGAGACATTCAAGGTTCTTACTTATAACTATGATCTTCCTTTGAATAGAAACTATTCTAAGTTTCATAACATAATTCCATATTTGGATCATTTTCCTTTTATGAATTCCTAATAAATTCTAATTGTTCAATTTATTTGAGTTTCACTTTGATTTAGTATTCCTTGCGAAATTCTTCTCTAGAGGAATTCTTTTAATTATTTAGTTCCATATTTTAAGTTTGATTATATTCATTTAGAAAATTATTCCAAGTTTCACACATCCTTATTCACTTTCTTGAATCCAAAAACCCCCTTTAAGTTATCAAATTTGTTCTCTTCCACCTCATTATTGACCATTTAAATCACTTGTTTAATTCAATTTCTAAGTTGTAAAAAGTTACATGGTTGAGCCCTAATGAGCTCTTGAGGCCGTGAGCCTCCCTAAAATTAGGAACCCTAATTTTTTTTCCATTCATTACATGTTACTTCCTTAATTAATCATGTCTTCAACTAGTTACAAATTTTCACCAAGGACACCCTATTTAGGGCTTGAGGCCGTGAGTCTCTTAGGAGGGAACAAGGGTTATTTTTGCTTCCATTTAAGTTTCCAATCCTTACCAATCAAACCAAGAATACCAATGTACTTATAAAATCAACCAAATAACTCAAATAAATTAAAAACAATATGTAATCATACAAACAAAGAGAGTAACCCTAGCAAGAGTTTCTCACAACCAATCACAAAGTCAAGTTTCCTACCACCAAGAGAGGTTGAAGAGGATTATCTCCCTCTTACCTAGAGGAGAAAATAAGCAATGGAACTTCCTTGAAGCTCCTTGCAAATTTTTGGATTCCACCAACACTAAAACCCTAAGGCATCAAACTTTCACAAGAATCACAATCAAAGCTTGAAAAAGGCATCCATGATCAACATAGTGACCATGGATCACGAAAATGAAGAGAAAAGGGTGAGAAACTAAGAACCTTACCCAAAAGCTTGAAGCTTGAAGCTTGAAGAAGAAGATGATGAAGATGAGACCTTTTCAAGAAATCATCAACTAGAGATGTGTTTAGAATGTAGGGGAGATTAAGAAAGTGGGTTTAGATGAAATTTTTGTGATGGTAGAGGGTGGAGAGAGGGGCTGGCCGTGAGGCTCCTAGAGAGAAGGAGGAGAGAAAAAAATGAAAGGAAGATGAAGGTAGAGAGAAAAGTTGATAGTAGAAAGTGAAAGGTGCTTTAGGGTTTGAAATTGGAAAGTAATGATTTAATTAATTGAAGTGCAATTTGGGCTCCAAAATGGAGCTGCTGCCGTGGAGTGTGAGGGAGGAGAGAGAAGTGTGTTTGGCTTCATTGAGAAGCTTGTAGCATTTTTCAATAAAGAGGATTTGATTAGACATAAAGGTGATTGCCTTTGGATAAGATAATGTGATTTAGTAATTAAATAATAAGGTGGTTAGGATTTTACTACATGCTATTACCCAATGGATAATTGTTGTAGTACACAAGCTAGTATTAATTATCCATCGGATAATAGAGTGTACTGCAAAATTTTATTTAACAGTGTATACAGAGATTTTATTTATCAGATAAAATCTTGAAAAACGTAAACTTTGTAAACTGTGCCCAACCTTGAGTTTAGTAAGATCCCCCGTCAACATTTCCATAGTTCAAGGTTTACCAGTCTCAGGGAAGACATTTTGTTTTTCCGACTCCGCTCAGCATGCACGCAAAACGAGAAATATACTAAAATATTTGACATTTCCAGAAAAATCCACAAAAATTCTCGAAAATCACAAATATTAGAAAATGACTATTCATCATGAAACAAACAATTTCCGGAGTGTTACACTAACTCTGCGCAGTGTGCATACAAAACGAAGAATATATTAAAATATTCAATGTTTTCAAAAAAATACAAAAATTTTCCCAAAAATCTCTAATATTATAAAATGACTATTTGTGATGAAACAAATAATTTTTGGAGCGTTATACCGGTTCTGCTCAGTGTGCACGCAAAAATGAGGAATATATTAAAATATTCATCATTTCTGAAAAAATCCAGAAAAATTCCTAAAAATCTCAAATATTATAAAACGACTATTTATGATGAATGAGATAATTTTTGGAATGTTACAACTCTCCCCTTCAAAAAGAAAATTCATCCTCGAAATTTAATCTATCTTTGAATACATGCGGATTTTGTTCCTTGTAGAATGTTTCCGAATCTTCAGCGCAACCCCAACGACTAACTTTGAGTTTTTGTGTAGAGTAACTCTTCTCATGTGCTGTCAGTTGTCTTGAAGCATGCGCTACTACTCCTTCTATCTGCATAAGCCCACATTCCAAAATCTAACGCAAGGCATCAATGGTTGTCTCAAAATGTTCGTTGAGATTAAGCAGAATCGTCACAGATAAGGTAGTTGAGTGTTTCTTCAACCCTTGAAAATTTCCCCTATATGCATCGGTCCACACAAAATTTGACTTTCTCGTATGAGTTAGATGTGAAGTCTTGCCACATTGGAAAAATTCTACGATAAGTCTCCTGTGTTAACCAACTAATTCTATCTGGCTACGAATCTCCATTACGGTCGTCGGTCTTTCTCGTTGAAGAACTGTTTTGACTTTCGATGGATCCACAGCAACTCTTTCCTTTGAGATCATGTGACCCAAAAGTTGAATTGCCTCTAACCATAATTTGCACTTGAATAGCTTCACGCATATCCTCTTCTCCTTCTTTAGGATTTGAAGAATCACGATGAAAGGTTCGGTACACTCCTCTGAACATTAAGAATAGATCAGAATGTCACCAACAAGGACAATGACAATTCTATTTTCAACAGGGAAGAAGATCCCATTCACGAAATTAACGAATGTTACTGACATGTTTGTTACACGGAACGACGTTACCAAACACTTGCGGTGCCCATAATGTGTCTGAAAAGCCGTCTTGGAAACATTATTCTACCTTCAAACGAACTCGATGATAGTCCAGAACACAAGCTGATCTTGGAAAAAATAGCGGCTTCCTTCGGTTGATCTATCAAACTAATTATCCTTGATTTTAGCAAGAAATGTCTCACAGGGCAATTCTCATGTAATCACGTTGCATTCGACACTATGGTTTGAGTTGAGTTCGGGAACACCTTTTCTCAATTGAAGTACACTAGAAGCATTATAAGGGTTAGAAGGAAAAGATAATAAAGCCACTTACTATACTATCAGGCTCATCCGGTGAAGAACGTGATATGTTGCGATAAGATTTAGGAATGAGTTTCATGGATTCAAATCCAGGAACCTCCATTTCAAGAAACACTAAGGTTCTATCAGAATAAAATGGCGAGGTATGGTCAGAAAATGACCAATCCCTTTTCTGAGGTCAAGTCTATATAGGAAAAAGGCTAATAATTACATTGGCAGAAGGGTTTCAGTTTCTAACTATAATGGGATAGTTTAAACAAACTTTGTGTATTAACAACAGGCATAGAAATGAGAATAACAGTACTCAAATAAAAAAGAAATAAATTCATAGATAATTCCAATTTCTAAAAACGAGCTCTTGAAATCTCATTGGGAACAGTTTTACAGGATATGGTTAGAAGATAACCATTCACTTTTTGAGACCAAATTTGCGAGAGGAGTAAACAATTGAAATCAACAAAAGATTTAGCCTTTAACAGGTCTTAGAAATGATTTAAACGACTTAGCTACTATCAGCAAGTTCTTAGTAGCAGATATAGAAATAACTTAGTCAAAAGGTGACATAGATACAAACGATCCTAATAGACTCATACAATCATACATCACAAGGAAATGGGTCATCCCCAGAATTATACAATGGAATCATAAGGTTATCTATCATAGTACAATCTCCCTCATTTAGGTCTTCAGTCTAAGTGGAGGAATTAACTCTCCTTTCTTCATGAGATTTTGAAGTACGTACGTCTCTGACATAAGGCTTCATCCTTTGCGAAGTACAGTTCCTTGCCACATGTCCTAGCTCTCTACATTTGAAACAAATTATCCCCTTAATCGCACATGGAGGCTTCGTCCCATGTAAAGCACAATAGACACATATCCTTGCTTTTCGCACTTGAAACAAATTATTCCCTCGACCTTATAGTCCCTCGTTAAGTGGTCCTTTCCGCACTTTTTACACCTTGATAACGGCACCACGGTTGGATTGGATTTACTACCTTTCGTACCTCCTTCATGCATTTGCTGTCGCTGTTGTTCCCTCGGTTATCGCAAATACGGCTTCCACTTACGCTGATTGATCTTTCTATCATTTCTTCTTTGGAACTTAGGCAATCCTGAGTTTCCCCAAAATTGACTTTCTTCCAACAAATTTTGAACCTCAACTTCCAATTCCTGCTACTGTGCGGCCCTCTGACCCTGGTGTGTTGTTATATCAACCATTCTTCGCATTACTTCCACAGTCGCATCCACTCTTTTGTTGTTGTGTTCTACATTCCTACGCGTACGTCTTCCGCAAGCCAGTGTCTTCCTTCAAAAATAGACAGTCAGACATAATGGAGATAAGAAGTAACCATTTCAGACAATATTGTCTCCTTTCGGAAACCAAACACAAGGAGTCACACAACACAACAAGGGTGAAAATGCAAACAAATCCTAAACAAGTTCAGTCATACTAGATAAGCTTCTTTCTAAAAGAACTTCTATTCACTTAATATGCCTAAGTGAAGTCATAGTTTCCCATCCACATAAAACATTATACATTGAGTGGGCCAATACTCAATATTATGTAACTATGCAACAGTAGCTACGAACATTCAACCTATGGCAAGCCATGCATTCCTTTCCCAAACATCTCTATCAAGAGACAAGGAAGTGCACAACATACAAATAAACTTCTAACATGCTTAAGCATAGTCAGTCCATACCCCGGCTCAACAGGATGAACTGAGCTCTGATACCACCTAATGTAACACCCCTAGATTTAATAACCACGACATAATCATCATTATACCGTGGTTACTAAATTTTTGGCATGCTACAACTTATTTATAATACATTTTCAAATTTGAAAATATGTATATATATATCATTGTTATTATATTTTTTTTATATATAAAGGAAATATGAGCCACGAATGAAATAAATACATAAGTCGTCATTAACAGATATGATTCAACAGGATATATTTAAAATACAGTACGTAGGACTAAATAACTAAGTTAAAGCATATAGAGCGTGACACATTTCTCATGCTGCTCACAATGAAATACATCGAGGTTTACTTCAAAAAGCAAATATACTAAAAATATATCATAACATAATTAACGCAGAAAAAAACATAAACTACCCATAAGACATCCACTTCTACGAAGTTGGGTACTCCATCGGATCCACCTCGGGATCCTCCCCCGGGTCGTCTGAAGATATAAGGACAGGACCGAGTACGGTCCCACGGGCAGGTGCCCTAGCAGCTGATGCCATGGAATCCTCGTCCTCTCTAAGGGTATGAATCGGATCACCCCATAACTCCTGAATAGGTAAGGCGAACTCCAGATGTACCAAAGTAGTAAGTATCAGGATAGAATCTCCATCGCGGGTCCTCCTTACAGTCAAGATCAGGTCTCCAATATATCGTATACGCTGTCCAACCCAGTCGACTTGCCACGCATTGGTGCCACCAGTGAATACAATCCTAATGAACCCAATAGAACTCCTTCTTATCGACATCCTCGAGTATAAGAGATCGACCCAAGTAAAATTTGGAAGGACTCAATCATGTCCCCTCAACAGTCTTTAACCAAGTATTACATAGGACAAGAATAATATATACAAGAGGTGAGATATCCTACTTCATTACCAATTATGGTAGTAAGCAACATAAACGGCGTAAGACGCCCACATAGCATAACAAAAATAATAAACAGTATCAAGAAGCAGATATTAAGCAGTTTAATAGTTTCAGGTAGTATATCATCAATAAGATAGGAGATCCAATTATCATATAAATTAAATGCCAAGTAATGTATTGACTCACTATGCACATGTACATGATATCAAAATCCTACTCCGTGGAGCTAGACACAAACATCAGAGTGAATGATCAGGGAGATATGCCAGTATCTCGTCCGCCTAGGATCAAGTGCTTCCAGAATTCATAATCAACAATTTTGCGCAATAAGGCTCTATACAACGGCATTCTCACAAGATTGTGATATAGGACAGTGCCCGGTCAGGATCGTCAGTGCGTTTGCATCGGTTTGTCCCATGGTCCAGCGGGGCTATCAACTGCTCGCTGTGAGATGCCCGCACCCCAACGTCCCCAAGGTCAACTACAGGACCTACACTAGTCTATTTGCACCCACACTAAGGTGTGATTCAACTCCTAGGCAACATGGCCTTGACAAATCGTCCATTGGACTTTCACAATGCATGATGACTTCATGCATATATCATGTGTGTTTATCATTACATACTTTTTCACAACATGCCTCAATTGGCCAAAGTAAGCATCAATCGATTTTGCGTCCCACTCATGGGCCCGTTAACAAAGTCATCATTCATAATCTATTTAAGACTTACCATTGTCTTATAAAGTTTTATCGTTGTTCTTCTCTTTGTCCTTAATAAGATTCATTTAATTAAATGTCTTATGATTCTCAAAGTCTCACTTATACTCTTATTTCTTGTTTCTCTTATTCAATTAGTCCTCAATTAATACATTATACTTTTAGGCACATTATGAAATTTACGCTTAACTTTCTATATCCTTATTAATAAGTTCCCCTCACATTATTCTTTTTATCCTTATTATTTTAATTATATAAGTTCACCATTAAATTATAGACAAAGTTGCATTAGGGTAATTTAAATTGAGACATTCAAGGTTCTTACTTATAACTATGATCTTCCTTTGAATAGAAACTATTCTAAGTTTTATGACACAATTCCATATTTGGATCATTTTCCTTTTATGAATTCCTAATAAATTCTAATTGTTCAATTTATTTGAGTTTCACTTTGATTTAGTATTCCTTACGAAATTCTTCAATAGAGGAATTCTTTTAATTATTTAGTTCCATATTTTAAGTTTGATTATATTCATTTAGAAAATTATTCCAAGCCTCACACATCCTTATTCACTTTCTTGAGACCAAAGACCCCCTTTAAGTTATCAAATTTGTTCCCTTCCACCTCATTATTGACCATTTAAATCACTTGTTTTATTCAATTTCTAAGTTGTAAAAAGTTACATGGTTGAGCCCTAATGAGCTGTTGAGGCCATGAGCCTCCCTATAATTAGGAGCCCCAATTTTCTTTCCATTCATTACATGTTACTTCCTTAATTAATCATGTCTTCAACTAGTTACAAATTTTCACCAAGGACACCCCATTTAGGGCTTGAGGCCATGAGCCTCTTAGGAGGGAACAGGGGTTATTTTTGCTTCCATTTAAGTTTCCAATCCATACCAATCAAACCAAGAATACTAATGTACATATAAAATCAACCAAATAACTCAAACAAATTAAAAATAATATGTAATCATACAAACAAAGAGAGTAACCCTAGCAAGGGTTTCTCACAACCAATCACAAAGTCAAGTTTCCTACCACCAAGAGAGGTTGAAAATGATTATCTCCCTCTTACCTAGAGGAGAAAATAAGCAATGGAACTCCCTTGAAGCTCCTTGCAAATTTTTGGATTCCACCAACACCAAAATCCTAGGGCATCAAACTTTCACGAGAATCACAATCAAAGCTTGAAAAAGGCATCCATGATCACCATAATGACCATGGATCACGAAAATGAAGACAAAAGGGTGAGGAACTAAGAACCTTACCCAAAAGCTTGAAGCTTGAAGCTTGAAGAAGAAGATAGAGAAGATGAGACATTTTCAAGAAATCACCAACTAGAGATGTGTTTAGAATGTAGGGGAGATTAAGAAAATGGGTTTAGATGAAATTTTTGTGATGGTAGAGGGTGGAGAGAGGGGCTGGCCGTGAGGCTCCTAGAGAGAAGGAAGATAGAAAAAAATAGAAGGAAGATGATGATAGAGAGAGAAGTTGATAGTAGAAAGTGAAAGGTGCTTTAGGGTTTGAAATTGGAAAGTAATGATTTAATTAATTGAAGTGCAATTTGGGCTCCAAAATGGGGCTGCTGCCGTGGAGTGTGAGGGAGGAGAGAGAAGTGTGCTTGGCTTCATTGAGAAGCTTGTAGCATTTTTCAATAAAGAGGATTTGATTAGACATAAAGGAGATTGCCTTTGGATAAGATAATGTGATTTAGTAATTAAATAATAAGGTGGTTAGGATTTTATTACAAGTGATTACCCAATGGATAATTGTTGTAGTACACAAGTCAGTATTAATTATCCATCAGATAATAGAGTGTACTGCAAAATTTTATTTAACAGTGCATATAGAGATTTTATTTATTAGATAAAATCTTGAAAAACGTAAACTTTGTAAACTGTGCCTGGCCTCGGGTTTAGTAAGATCCCCCATCGAAGCTTCCACAGTTCAAGGTTTACCTGCCTCAGGGAAGACATTTTGTTTTCTCGGCTCCGCTCAGCGTGCACACAAAATAAGGAATATACTAAAATATTCGACGTTTTCAGAAAAATCTACAAAAATTTTCAAAAATCACAAATATTAGAAAATGACTATTCATCATGAAATAAACAATTTTCAGAGTGTTACACTGACTCTGCACAGTGTGCACACAAAATGAAAAATATATTAAAATATTCAGCATTTTAGAAAAAATACAAAAAATTTCCCAAAAATCTCTAATATTATAAAATGACTATTTGTGATTAAACAAATAATTTTTGGAAGGTTATACCGGTTCTGCTTAGTGACACATAAAATGAGAAATATATTAAAATATTCATCATTTTCGAAAAAATCCAAAAAAATTCTGAAAAAATCTCAAATATTATAAAATGACTATTTATGATGAATTAGATAATTTTTGGGATGTTGCACAGTCACTAAATTTTTGGCGTGCTACAACTCAAATAACAATTTTCCAAACTTTAATCATTGTGCATATAAAGAAAATATGAGCCACGAATGAAATGTTTATCACGTAGCTCCCACAGATACAATCACTGAATGAAAAACATTAAATATATATGTATATATATGTATATAATGACCACAATGTACTATTAACATAAAAACGTAGCACTTACATACCTAAATAACAAAAGACAAGTACCAAAGCACAAAAGGGTAAGTAGTAACCCCGGGATAGGTACCACTTGTGGACAGAGCCACTACCCCTATACACAATGAAATGTTCACTGTCTCGGTCGACACGCCAGGCATCAATGCCCCCATGAAGCTGCACCTGCACGTGGCCAAGGAAATCTCGTCTCAACGTCATCACAAGAATTAGAAAGTCAACTTAACCACAACCAGTCAATTCAACTATGTCACCTTCACAGCCTTTATCAAACATAAAAATAAAATTGGACAATACAACGAAGAGGTGAGATATCCTGCATCATTACTAACATGGCAACAAAGGAACATAACACGAATGACGTAGTCATTCCATACATACAGATATTACAAATATATTCAAGTTATCAATTGCATAGATATAATTAGAAAGCATATTTCACAATATTATAAATATTAACAGCACTATAACAACAGATATCCACCATAGATATATAAATAATATTCATGTCTCCACAATATGTATGTTGACCATGCCATGACAATATGTGAACTGACCATGCATATGCACAATGCGTATGCTAACCATCCTCATGTACAATGTACTTATTTCCTACTCCATGGAGCTAGACTCAAAGTTTTTAGAGATGAACATCCCAGAAGATCTGTCCCCCCTCAATAGACAGTCTACGTCGGGCCACGAAAAGCAATAGTGGATTGTCAGGCTGCCAGTGCGTTGCAACAGTGTTCACGACCAGGGGTATACAATGTGATAGCATAATCACAAGTGAATCACCGTGCCCTAACGTCCCCATAGGTCTATTCAAGGCCCCATTATCCTGTAAGTTCTCGTTCACTCCTGGGCATAAAACGCCATAATTGTATAATGCACAAATGCATATTCAACGGAATCAACCCTCCATTGTACGATTTCCAATGGTATTAAAGCAACCGTCCATACAATTGTTTTAATACCATTTGCATTAATGATATTATATAACCGTCCATACGACTATATAGTACCACCGATATTTGGGTTTCCTCTGATAACTAGTCCTTTCTGACTAAATCATCTACCTGATGTTTCTGGTTATAAGAGCAAACCTCATCTGACTAAATCATCTATCTAATATTTCTTGGTCCGGTACTTCAGTTCCAAAAGCACAATGTTGATGCATGCTTATCATATTAGACTTTCTCAATCATGCCTCAATGCATGTGGATTCAAAGCATACATGTATACATATATAGATTCACACTGATAGCATAGCTTATCTAAAATCACATGCTATATCGAGCCCAATCATTCATCCAAAACCTTTGATCTCAATCACGGACTAACATCAAGTCAATGTTAAAACCTCAAAGGTGAACACATACTATTCAAAGTTGTTACAAAAGTTATGCCTCAATTCCATTATGTTTTTGCGTTAAACTCTCTTAGAGTATTTACTTGAAGTTCCTCACAACCCTCCTCACACTCATGTTCTTTCTTTATCCAAACCTTACTATAAGTTTTATGATAAGGTTATGTTCTTTATCCTTTCCACATCATGAGTTCCTAATTAAGTGTATATTCATTTAATTAACTAAATTCTAGCTTATTAAAAGATCTCATAATGAGTGCCCAATGAGGCCGTGAGCCTCCAAGGGACTAGAAAACCCAACCATTCCTCACAACCTTAATTACACGGCCGTGTCAAGTTACACGGCCGTGTTAAATTACATGGCCTAGGCCGTGTACTCCTCTGGAAGTACCTAAAAACGTGCCCAAAATGAAATCTATAACACCCCAACTTTTGGGCTAAGTACAATATTGTTTTAAATGTACTTTTTTGTATTTTCTATGAGTTATAAATTGAATTTGATTGTTCCGTGAGTATATTTGACTGTTGTGTGTGATTTACTCAAGCCAAGAAAATAATAATTTTTTGGTTGAAAAAATCTTATTTTAATTATTCAGAGCTGGGGGATTTTACTAAACCCAATTCTGAGTGATATGTATATTAATCTTTTAATTGTTAGGATTTAACTGTGCGATAAAATAATTTTATTTTATTATAATATTATTTTATTTGACAGTACTTACTGTCTCAAAACAGTAGAAATCTGTTCCAAAATGACCATAGGCCCAGAAAAGTCAGTGGGACCCGCATTTAGAAAAGTAGTCAACATTTCTGGCTAGACTAAATTCTAAGCTAATAGGAACTAGTCAACAATAGTGGCTTGAAAGTTTCTAACCAATAAGGTTTGGTCAAATAAAGTGGCAAGACTTTATTGTGGACTATTGGATGAAAAACTTGATTAAGATATTTTTTATCATAACTGTTGATCAAATCAATGGCGTGAGAACAATCCTAATTAAATCACTAAGTGATATCCACCTTAGATTAAATCAATGGATAAGAAACAAAGTTAAATTTAATGGTTAGGATTGAGTCAAATATAGTGGCTTGACTAATTAGCTAAGTAAACCTAATTTGGTTATTTTAATTGCCTAATTAGGAAACTAAGTGAACTAACCTAATTACTAATTAGTTCTAATCTAGTTATTAATTAGATATCCTAATATCATCTAGAAGTCATAACTAAGCATGACATAGGCAATGACCTAGTTAATTGATTAGCTATGTAATTAGAATGTTATTTAAGTGTAATTAGGAAACCTAACCTAATTAACTACCTATCTAATTAGCATGTAATTATATTTTAATTGAAGTCAAACAAGGTCCCTAATCCCCTAGACACCACATGGCCAAGGAGTCTTGTGGGGCCTCTCCAAGCTTCTTGAACCATCTTGCATGACCATTAGGTGACCACTTGGTGACATAGGCCATGTGCCTTCCTAATGTGAACACAATGTGATATTTACTATCCAAACTTATCTCCTAATTTCCCTACACACTCACTCACGGCAGCACCTCCACTTTCATACTCATTATTCATTTTTTCGCTGACCTAAAGCTTAGCCTTATTTTCTCTCAATTTCCCAAGAACACCAAGCATCTTTTATTTCCATTTTCTCTCTCAAGTTTCGGCCTCTCACCCCAAATCCACTACCTATCTTCTATAATTTTTCTTCTTAGCTTTTCCTAAACCTAAACAACATCCTAAACACTTTTCATTTAGGAAGTTTTGTGAAAATCCTACTCCTAGTGCTTCAAAATCCAAGTTTTATCTTACTTCCCTAAAGGTGAACTTTTGATTTTATGGTTTAAAATTTAGTTTTTGATTTTCTAAACCATGATTGTTCTATGGTTCTTCAATATTAAGCCTTGTTTGTGATTTTGCTAATTATTTGAGAATTTTAGGGATTTGTTTTTGGTTCACACGAAAATCAAAGAGGAGGAGGAGACTAGAGGATTCTTGTCTTCAAGAGGTAAGAGGGAGATGTAATCTCATCAACCCTATGTGGTGATGAGAAAATGGATTGTATATGTGTGAAGAATCCATAAGGATTCATTTATGTGGTTGTTCTATTGTTTTCCTATTTGTTATTGATTTTAATTGTGAGCATGTCTATAGCTTTAAAATATATTGCATGTGTTTATAGATGTATGAGTATTAATGTAGGATGTGAATAACATGTAAGGATTGTATGAGTGTTCCAAAGAACACAAAGGAGCTCACGGCTTCTCTAAGAAAAAGAGAACCAAAATGTTCTCAATCATTTTCTAAAATAATGATTAATGAATCTAGGTAAAACAATGAGTTTGGAAATGATTTAGAAGTTAGAAACTGATTTAATGATTAGTTATGAAAGATAAGTTGATTTTGGCCAACATGCCATTTAATGTACAATTGAATTCCAAAATTATTTTATAAGATAGGTCAAGTAGCTAATTAGAATTCTAAATTAGAAGAATTAGTTATAAGTAAGAAATAAAGCGAACACTTGAGAAATACTAACGTAGAGCTCACTCTATGAGTTTTGAAGCGCGTTAGCAAGTTTCAAGGTGTAAATAATGGTTGAGGTTAAAATATGTAGTATTTAGATAGAAACGTAGAAAATACCATTTAATAGATTTTCTAGGCAAAATGCTGCCAAAATTTACTAAAATCGGACAAATAAAAGAAAAGGTTCCATAATATGTTTATAACGTATGAAAAATATTCTACGTAGTTTAAAAGTACTAAAAATAGCTTACACATAATTGAAATAATGATTTTTAAGCTATTTGGTCAAGAAAAAGATTTAAAAATCTTACGCGATTGAGAAAATGATTTAAAAACATTACGCGATGTTCAAAAATGTCAAAATATATTTATGCAATTTAAAAACGTTTGCAAAAGTGATGCGATTGTGAAAATGCGATAAAATTTCTACGCGATTAAATGGAACAGTGAGTTTTACTGTCGGGCCAAAGTGGTGGATCCGGACATGTTGAGATATAGTACTGTCCAGTGGAGACATATTATATTTTAGAAGATCGAGACTGAGGGTATTTTTGTAAATATGGTAATATATTGAGACTAAGGGTATTTTTGTAATTATGATTATTAATCATGCATTGAGAGTTGTATCAATTTGGTTAAAAATTGGCGATTGATTGACGAGACGAATTACACCATGTCGTGGTGTGATAAGCGTAGTGTGGTTCATTAATTGAACTTGGAGGCGTTAGTTTGTGGAGAATTTCACATGCGAACAGTTGGTAGCTCTTCTGGGCCGTGGTAACGGGCAACACACTAATGTTCTCGACAAGTACTATTCTTAATCAAGATCTTATGGAGACTATTTGGTACAATGCCTGTAGTGCACGATGTATTTGGACTATGTACTACTACACGATGTTTTGGACTGTAGACTATAGACACGACGTTGGACAGTGTAATAGTTTGGTTGGGCAGCTTGGGGTACTGATAGTTCTTTTCGAATCATTCTCTCTAATGTCTGTGTTTAGCTCCATGGAGTAGGAATGAGTCAGTATGCATTAGCATCCATGATCTGCATTTCAATGTTTACTATAACCTGCGATAGCATGTATGATGTGTTAATTTGAGGTACTGTATATGATATGACGATATGTGTTATTGTGATATTTGTTTATCTTGTCGTTTTCTTTATTGCCATGCGGGTAATGATATAGATTGTCTCACCTCTCTATATGTATTTCTTTGTATTATTATTATATTCTGTAAAGAGTTTGAGGAAGAGGAAGAGGAACAGCCTCTTGATATTCAGTATTCGGAGGAGTGCCAGCCGAGTGAGCAATGCGAGCACGGCAAGCCGTTAGATCATCCCTACCATCTGGATTGATCCTGTGATCATGGAGTTGCCTGGATTCTTTGGTTTTGTGAGACTTGATTTTCATGGAGGCTCGGAAGCCTGGCGAATGCGTGAGGATAGAGGATCGATAGTCTATGTGGGACGTCTGACTGTGTCCTTGTGTAAAGAGTTTGATGGGGAGATTATATTTACTACTACTTTATATTTACATCTTGAGTTGCCTTTGACTCTTAGGCGTTATTGGAGAAGGATTTTCCATGCGCCTAGCGAGCTTAGTAGTGAGTCGACAGCATGGACTCAAGTCCGTAGACCTACGAGACATCCGAGATTTCTGCAATCCGATGATCTATCAGAGAGTGATCCTTCGGAGGGTTAGGAATCTTTGATGTGCACTTGGGCATGTTATGTTTTAGTATTATGTTGACTTTTTACTGTTTTGTTAAATATTTGTAGTTATAAATTATTTGTATACTTAAGACAAAATCATATGTATATTATGGGGTGTGATTATGTTTTGTTTTATTTTGTGTTCCGTGTTATTTTATTTCATGTTAATAAGTATAAAAGGAAAAATTTTACAACTCATATTACTTATGTACCAAATGTTTTATAACTTGGGTAAGATTTTATTTTCTTGCATTAAAAATGTGACATCCCCACAAGGGTGTAACAAAATGCCTGATTACACGGTTGTGTAACACTCTGTCTTGTGCATTGAGCTGTGTTTCCAGTGGGGAACACGGCATGGGCCGTGTAAATCCACACAGCCCATGAATCTACACCAGAATCCATGAAAATGAGCTTCTCCAAGCTTCCAAATCAAATGGGTACCAATTCATATACATATTTGAGCATTTAGACACATACAAATCCATCAAGATTCATAATATCAAGCATAGAAGATCATACAACACATTTAAATCATAACATCATTAGAAATCATAAACAAAGTGAGAAACCCACAATGGATTCCTCACCATCAACACAAAAGAAAAACATTTCCTCACCACCAAGATTGGTTGAAGAGGATTATCTCCCTTTTACCTTAAGAGAAAACAAGAAAAAGAGCCTTCTTGGTGCTTTTCTTGCAATTTTCGTCCAACACCTCCAAGAAAACCCTAAGACGGTGAAACCCAAGAAATCTAAAATCAAAGCTTGAAAAGGAAGTCCTTGATCACAACGGTGGCCAAGGACCACGAAAATGAGAAGAGAAAATGAAGATCAAGAACATTACCTTAAAAGTTTCAAGCTTTGGGCTTCAATAGTGGAAGATGAAAAAGGAAGATTTAGGGGACGACCCCCAAAGAAAAGAGTCTTAGGATGATGAGAGGATTTAAGAAATGTGATTAGTTAGAGCAAACAAAATAAAAATGGAGGGGTGATGGTGGTGTGTGGCTGGCGGTTTTGGATAGGAGAAGAGAGAAAATGTGAAGGGAGAAAATAAGAGAGAAGATGAGATGTAGAGAGAGAAAGTGATAGTAACTTAATGAGTGAGAGTGATACGTGTAAGTGAGATGAAATGAAATTTTGTGGTCATAAATCCCCCCCAAAACCATGTGGTCCAAATGGAGAGAGAGAAAACTTGGCTTCCTTGAGAAGCTTGGTAGGAAGCTTCCTTAAGAAGCTTTGCATACTTTTCACTAAAGTGAAGGGTGATGATGTCATTAAAATGCTCTTCTAGAAAAGATGACTAGCACTCTACTATAGCTATTATCCAGTGGACAAAATTTACAGTTAATAAAAATAGTATTTATTGTTCACTGGATAATTTCACTGTACAACGATTTTATTTATCAGATAAAATCTCAAAAAACGTAAACCTCGTAACCTATGCCCGACCTCGGATTTAGTAAGATCCCTCGTTGACGTTTCTACCATTCAAGGTTTACCAGCCTCGGGGAAAATATTTTATTTTCCCGGCTCCGCTTAGTGCACACACAAATCAAGAAATATATTAAAATAATCAATAGTTCCAGAAAAATCTAGAAAAATTCACAAAATTCACAAATATTATAAAATGACTATTTATCATAAAATAAATAATTTTCAGAATGTTACACTGGTTGCCCTTAGTGCACACACAAAATAAAGAATATATTAAAATATTCAACGTTTCTGGAAAAATTCACAAAAATTCACAAAATTCACAAATATTATAAAATGACTATTTATCATGAAATAAGTAATTTTCGAGATGTTACAACTCTCCCCTTCAAAAAGAAATTTTGTCCTCAAAATTTTCATACCTTAGAAACTAACTCCGATGTTGTGCCTCCAACACATCATTCCAAATCGTTTATTCTAACACAATTTCTTTTTCCCCTTGAATTATTTACATCCTTTCCTGAGTCATCTTAGCTTTATCTGTTGTTCATTGTATAAGGTCGGGTCCAATCACAATCCTTTCACTGTCTTGGTGCCAACACAAAGGTGTCTTACATCGCCGTCCATGTAATTCCTTATATTTAACTCCCCCTAATCAACCAGATATTTCCGACTCTAATGATTTCTGCAGACTTTAAATGTTGCTCCATGCAGAAAATACCTCCATATTTTTAATGCACTACAATTGCTAATTCCGAGTTTGTGTAGAGTAGTCCTTCTCATATGCTCTTGATTGACTTGAAGCAATACGCTACTACCCCTTCTATTCGTATAAGCACACACTCTAAATCCTAACGTGAAGCATTGCGAGACACCTCAAAAGGTTCGTTAGAATTTGGTCAGAATCATCGCTGGCGAAGTAGTTGAGTGTCTCTTCAATCCTCGAAAATCTTTCCTTATATGCATCAATCCCTACAAACTTGACTCTCTCGTATGAGTTAGATGAGAAGTCTTGCCATTTTGGAGAATTATGCAGTGAGTCTCCCATATTAACCAGCTAATCCTATAAAGCTACGAATCTCCATTACGATCGTCGATCTTTCTCATTGAAGAACTGTTTTGACTTTCAATAGATCCATGACAACTCCTTCCTTTGAGATCACGTGACCCAAAAGTTGAATTGCCTCTAACCAGAATTCGCACTTGGACAACATCACGCATATCTTCTTCTCCTTCTTCAGGATTTGAAGAATCACAATGAGAGGTTTAGTACATTCCTCCGAACATTAAGAATAGGTCAAAATGTCACCAACAAAGACAATAACAAATCTGTTTTCAACAGGGAAGAAGATCCTATTCACGAAATCGATGAATGTTACCAAAGTGTTCATTGCACGAAACGATGCTACTAAATACTTGTAATGCCCATAACGCGTTCAAAAAGCTGTCTTGAAAACATTCCCCTACCTTCAAACGGACTTGATGATAGTCCAGAATACAAGCTGATCTTAGAAAAAATAATGGCTTTCTTTGGTTGATCTATCAAACCATCTATCCTCGATCTTAACAGGAAATGTCTGAATTCACGAACACATTTCCTCAATCGAAGTACGCTAGAAACATTATAAAGGTTAGAAGGAAAAGATAGTGAAGTCACTTAGTATGCTACTGGGGCCATCCGACGAAGAATTTGACATGGTTTAATAAAATTTAGGGCTGAGCTTCATGGATCCAAATCCAGAAATCTCTATCTCAAGAAACACTAAAGTTTGATTGGAATAATTTAATAGGATATGGTTGGAAAATAGCCAATACCTTTTCAAGATCATATCAAATTTACGAAGAAGGTAAACAAATCCAATCAATAGAAAAGATCCAGTCTTTAACAGGTCATAAGATAATTTAAACGACTTGGCTATCAACAATAGCTTCTTAGTAGCCGAAGTAGTGATAACTTAGTCAAAAGATGACGAAGACACAAACGACCTTAATGGACTCATACAGTCATGTGTCATAAAGAAATGGGTTACCCCCAGAATTATACAATAAAATCACAGGGTCATCTATTGTAGTACAATCTCCCTCATTTAGGTCTTCAGTCTGGGATGCTTTTACTCCACTTGAGGAATTAACAGTCCCTTCTTCATGAGATTTTAAAGCACATATATTCCTAACGGAAGGCTTCGTTCTATGCAAAGTACAATTTCTAGCCACATGTCCCGGCTTTCCGTACTTGAAACAAATTATTCCTTCGATCGTACAGTCCCTTGTTAAGTGGTTCTTTCCACACTTCTTATATTTTAGTAAAGATACCATGATCGGACTGGATTTATTACCACTCGCACCTCCTTCACGTGTTTGTTGTTGCTGTTGCTCCCTCGATCGTCGTGAATATAGTTTCCGCTTAAATTGATTAACTTTTCTATTATTCCACCTTTGGAACTTAGGCAGCCCAGAGTTTCCCTAAAATTGACTTTCTTCCAACAAATTCTAAACCTCGACTTCCAATTCCTGCTGTTATGCGGCCCTCTGATCCTGGTGTGGTATTACATTAACCATCCTCTACATTACTTTAGCTGCCACAGTCGTATCATTATCATCACTCCCCTCATTCACACACTTACGTCTGCCCCGAGCCATTGCCTCCCTTCAAGGAAAAACGAATCGAAGCATAAGGAAAATCAAAGGCAAACAATTCAAACATTATTGTCTCCTTTTGGAAACCAAACACAAAGAGTCACACAACACAGCAAGACAAACCTAACCACCAAACCCAAAAGACTCTAACTTGAGCTCCTTCATTCTGCCTTCTGTGGTGTGATCTCCTATAAGTCTTTAACTCCCAAGTAGCTCCTCGAACCAAGCTTACGCCAGATACTCTTTTCCCAAGAAAATTGATTTTCCAAAACCTCTTGGATGCCTCAATCCACAAACCTTACAAGTCCTATTTAACTACCCTTTTTCTAACCCATTAGCTCAATTCTAAAGGTAACACAACAAGGGTGTAAATGCAAACAAATCCTAAACAAGTTCAATCATACTAGCTAAGCTTCTTACTAAAAGAACTCCTATTCCCTTACTACGCCTAGGTGAAGTCATAGTTTCCTGTCCATATAGAACATTACACATTGAGTGGGCCAATACTCAATATCATGTAACTATGCAATAGTAGCTACCAACAATCAACCTATGGCAAGCCATGCCTTCCTTTCCCAAACGTCTCAATCAAGAGACAAGGAAGCGCATAACATAGAAAGAAATTTCTAATATGTCTAAGCATAGTCAGTCCATACCCTGACTCAACAGGATGAAATTCTCTGATACCACCTAATGTAACACCCCTTGATCTAGTAACCACGGCACAATCGTCATTATACCACAGTCACTAAATTTTGGTGTGCTACAACTCAAATAACAATTTTCCAAACTTTAATCATTGTGCATATAAAGAAAATATGAGCCACGAATGAAATATGTTTATCACATAGCTCCCAAAGATACAATCACTGAATGAAAAACATTAAATATATATGTATATATATATATATAATGAACACATTGTACTGTTAACATAAAAACATAGCACTTACATACCTAAATAACAAAAGACAAGTACCAAAGCACAAAAGGGTAAGTAGTAACCCTGGGATAGGTACCACCTGTGGACAGAGCCACTACCTCTATACACAATGAAATGTTTGATGCCCCGGTCGACACGCTAGGCATCAATGCCCCCATGAAGCTGCACCCGCATGTGGCCAAGGAAATCTCGTCTCAATGCCATCACAGGAATTAGAAAGTCAACTCAACCACAACTAGCCAATTCAACCATGTCCCCTTCACAGCCTTTATTGAACATAAAAATAAAATGGGACAATACAACGAAGAGGTGATATATCCTACATCATTACCAACATGGCAGCAAAGGAACATAACACAAATGACATAGTCATTCCATACATACAGATATTACAAATATATTCAAGTTATCAATTGCATAGATATCATCAGAAAGCATATTCCACAATATTATAAATATGAACAGCACTATAACAACAGATATCCACCATAAATATATAAATAATATTCATGTCTCCACAATATGTATGTTGACCATGCCATGACAATATGCGAATTGACCATGCATATGCACAATGCGTATGTTGACCATCCTCATGTACAATGTACTCATTTCCTACTCCATGGAGCTAGACTCAAAGTTTTCAGAGATGAACGTTCTAGAAGATCTGTCCCCTCTCAATAGACAGTCTACGCCGGGCCACAAAAAACAATAGTGGATTATCAGGCTGCCAGTGCATTGTAACAGTATTCACGTTCAGGGGTATACAATGTGATAGCATAATCACAAGTGAATCACCGCGCCCTGACGTCCCCATAGGTCTATTCAAGGCCCCATTATCCTGTAAGTTCTTGTTCACTCTTATGCATAAAATGCGATAATTGTATAATGCACAAATACATATTCAATAGGATCAACCCTCTGTTGTACCATTCCCAATGGTATTAAAGCAACCATCCATACAATTGTTTCAATACCATTTACATCAATGATATTATATGACTGTCCATACGACTACATAGTACCACCGATATTTAGGTTTCCTCTGATAACCAGTCCTTTCTGACTAAATCGTCTACTTGATGTTTTTGTTTATAAGAGCAAACCTTATCTGACTAAATCGTCTATCTGATGTTTCTTGGTCCAGTACTTGGGTTCCAAAAGCATAATGTTGATGCATGCTTATCATGTTAGACTTTCTCAATCATGCCTCAATGCATGTGGATTCAATGCATACATGTATGCATATATAGATTCACACTGATAGCATAGCTTATCCAAAATCACATGCCATATCGAGCCCAATCATTCATCCAAAACCTTTGATCTCAATCACGGAGCCACATCAAGTCAATGTTAAAACCTCAAAGGTGAACACATACTATTCAAAGTTGTTACAAAAGTTATGCTTGAATTCCATCATGTTTTTGCGTTAAACTCTCTTAGAGTATTTACTTTAAGTTACTCACAACCCTCCTTACACTCATGTTCTTTCTTTATCCAAACCTCACTCTAAGTTTTATAATAAGGTTGTGTCCTTTATCCTTTCCACATCATGAGTTCCTAATCAAGTGTATATTCATTTAATTAACTAAATTCTAGCTTGTTAAAAGGTCTCATAGTGAGTGCCTAATGAGGCCGTGAGCCTCCAAGGGACTAGAAAATCCAACCATTCCTCACAACCTTAATTACACGGCCGTGTCAAGTTACACGGCCTGGAGTACACGGTCGTGTCAAATTACACGGCCTAGGCTGTGTACTCCTCTGGAAGTACCTGAAAACGTGCCCAAAATGAAATGCACGATTACACATCCATGTAATATTACATGGCCTAGGCCGTGTAACACTCTGTCTTGTGCGTTGAGCTGTGTTTCCAGTGGGAACACGGCCTGGGCCGTGTAAATCCACACAGCCCATGAATCTACACCAGAATCCATGAAAATGAGCTTCTCCATGCTTCCAAATCAAATGGGTACCAATCCATATACATATTTGAGCATTTAGACACATACAAATCCATCAAGATTCGTAATATCAAGCATAGAAGATCATACAATACATTTAAATCATAACATCATTAGAAATCATAAACAAAGTGAGAAACCCACGATGGATTCCTCACCATCAACACAAAAAGAAAACATTTCCTCACCACCAAGATTGGTTAAAGAGGATTATCTCCCTTTTACCTTAAGAGAAAATAAGAAAAAGAGCCTTCTTGGTGCTTTTCTTGCAATTTTCGTCCAACACCTCCAAGAAAACCCTAAGACGGTGAAACCCAAGAAATCCAAAATCAAAGCTTGAAAGGGAATTCCTTGATCACAATGGTGGCCAAGGACCACGAAAATGAGAAGAGAAAATGAAGGTCAAGAACATTACCTCAAAAGCTTCAAGCTTTGGGCTTCAATGGTGGAAGATGAAAAAGGAAGATTTAGGGGATGACCCCCAAAGAGAAGAGTCTTAGGATGATGAGAGGATTTAAGAAACGTGATTAGTTGGAGCAAACAAAAGAAAAATGGAGGGGTGATGGTGGTGTGTGGCCGGCAGTTTTGGAGAGGAGAAGAGAGAAAATGTGAAGGGAGAAAATAAGAGAGAAGAGGAAATGTAGAGAGAGAAAGTGATAGTAACTTAATGAGTGAGAGTGATATGTGTAAGTGAGATGAAATGAAATTTTGTGGTCACAAATCCCCCCCCCAAAACCGTGTGGTCCAAATAGAGAGAGAGAAAACTTAGCTTCCTTGAGAAGCTTGGTAGGAAGCTTCCTTGAAGTTTCCTTGAAGCTTCCTTGAGAAGCTTTGTATGTTTTTCGATAAAGTGAAGGGTGATGATGTCATTAAATTGCTCTTCTAGAAAAGATTACTAACACTCTACTATAGCTATTATTCAGTGGAAAAAATTTATAGTTAATAAAAATAGTATTTATTGTTCACCAGATAATTTCACTGTACAACGATTTTATTTATCAGATAAAATCTCAAAAAATATAAACCTCGTAAACTGTGCCCACCTCGGGATTAGTATGATCCCCCATCGACATTTCCACCGTTCAAGGTTTACCAGTCTCGAGAAAAATATTTAATTTTCTCGGCTCCGCTCAACGCGCACGTAAATCAAAAAATATATTAAAATAATCAACAGTTCCATAAAAATTCACAAAAATCACAAATATTTTAAAATGAATATTTATGATAAAATAAATAATTTTTGGAGTGTTACACTGGCTGCGCTTAGTGCATACGTAAAATGAGGAATATATTAAAATATTCAACGTTTCTGAAAAAATCTACAAAAATCACAAATAATACAAAATGACTATTTATCATGAAATAAGTAATTTTCGAGATGTTACACACTTGATCTCCATCTACCCTCAAAATAAGCTCTCCTCTAGGCACATTAATTAAAGCTCTTAATGTTGCTAGGAATGGTCTTCCAAGAATGAGCGGGATATCAACATCTTCATCTATATCCAAAATCACAAAGTTAATTGGGAAAATAAATTTGTCAACCTTTACAAGCAAATCTTCCACAATACCATACAGATGTTTGATTGATCGATCTGTTAATTGAAGAGAAACAATTGTAGGCTCTGCTTTATCAATTCCCAACTTGCGCAAGATAGACAATGGCATCAAATTAATGCTAGCACCTAGATCACATAAGATCTTATCAATGCTCAACTTCCTAATTATACAAGGGATATTAGAATTTTCAGGATCCCTTAACTTCGGTGGAAGCTTCCTCTGAATAATGGTACTGCATTCCTCAGTAAGTGCTACAGTCTCATCTTCTTCTAACTTCCTCTTCTTTAAGAGCAAATCCTTCATGAACTTTGCATAGGAGGGCATCTGTTTAAGTGCCTCAGCAAAAGGAATGTTAATTTGTAACTTTTTAAAGACATCTAAGAACTTGGAGAATTGTCTCTCTTAATTCTCCTTCTTTAACTTTTGAGGAAATGGGAGTCTAGCATATAATGAAGGTCAATTGCTATCTTCTTCTCACGTTCCTTCTTCTTCCTTTGCCACTTTGTTTGCTCCTCTTTAACTTTTTCATTACGACACTCTGGAGTTGAGATATCCACAATAGGAACATCAGTTTTCTCAGCTTCTGATGAATCAGGTGCTTCTTTAACTTGTTCTTCCAAAGTCTTGCCACTTCTCAAAGTGATTGCATGACATTGCTCCTTTGGATTTATCATAGTATCACTTGGAAAACTTCCTAGAAGTCTTTCTTGAAGCTGCTTTGCCATTTGCCCCATTTGATTCTCAAGACTTCTAATAGTGGCCTCATGATTCTTGAAATTGGTTCTCGATTCCTCCATAAAAGCTGAAGTCTGTTGCATAAAAACAGAGGTTTGCAGAGAAAGTTTCTCCATTGCAATCTCAAGAGGAGACTTTTGTTCGGGCTGAGCATTCAATGGTATAGCTTGATTCTTCCGAGAGAAATTAGGATGATTCCTCCAACCTGGATTGTAAGTACTAGAATAAGGATTACCTTGTGGCCTTGAAGGGTTTCCCATATAGTTCACCTGCTCTGGAGTGTCGACAGCTGAATTCCATGCCTTACATTGACCATTGACATGGTTGCCTCCACAAAAATCGCAAGTCAGACCTTGATGATTAACTGCATTTACCTGTAAATTACTAACTTGCTTAGTAAGGTTGACAATGTGTTGCATCATAGTCTGATTCTATGCAAGTATAGTATCAACAACACCAAGCTCCAATATTTCCTGTTTAACTGTAACTCTTCCACTGGGAACCTGATACTCATTAGTGGCCATTGTCTCAAATAATGCTTGGGCCTCCTCTAGAGTTTTTGTGTTTATAGACCCACCTGCAGATGCATCGACCATTGCTCTAATAGGAGGACTCAACCTATTGTAAAAGATTTGTACCTGTTGCCAAACCTCAAAAGCATGGTGAGGACATTTTCTTAATAGCTCGAATCTTTCCAATGCTTCATAAAAAGATTCTCCTTGATTTTGAGTGAAGTAAGCGATCTCACTCTTTATCTTCACAAGCATTGAAGGAGGAAAATACCGAGTGAGGAACTTACTAACCAGATCATTCCAAGTAGAAATGCTTCCTTGAGGCTGGGCTTGTAGCCAGCTCTTGGTTTTATCTCTCAAAGAAAATGGAAAAAGTCAACCGTATGGCATCATCACTAGCTCCATTATACTTGATAGTATCACATAGTTGCAAGAAATTGGTAATGTGCAAATTGGGATCTTCTGTTTGACTGCCCCCAAACTGATTCTATTGCACTAGCTTTAGAAGAGCAGGTTTAATTTCAAAATTATTAGCCTGAATAGTAGGGCGCACAATACTGGTTGAAACATTCTCAGCAGATAGAGTTGCATAGTCAGCCATAGTGCGTCTCCTCGGTGCATTAGCTTCAACCATATTTTCTTCTTCAATTTTTTTTCTTTCTCTGATTGCTTTTCTGATTGCAATTTCTGTTCTTGTTATCTCTGGATCAAAGAGTAATTCTTCTGACTCAAAAGAACCTTGCATAAACACACAAACAAGCAAACTAGAGTGAAGTAAAGAAAAGAAATTTAAAATTTTAAAAAAAATAAATGACTAATAAAAGAAAACAAAGAAATAAATTAAAAAGAAAATTTAACAAAAATTAAAATTAAAATTAAAAATAAAAAAAAAAAAAAAAAATTAAACAAAGAAAAATGAATGCTTAAATTAGTATCTTTTCAACTACTATTTAATATTAATAACAATAAGCCCTGGCAACAGTGCTAAAAACTTATGATATCGGCAAGTGTACCAAATCGTAAAAGTAATAAAAAATGAGTAAGAGTATCATCTCATGAGGATTATGTTATCAATGACTAAATTCGTCAAATCAACACTATTCAAGCTATCAAAAAGAGAGTTGGTAAAAACAATAAAAAGAAAGAATAAACAAAAATAACAAAAGCCAAATTTAATTAATTGGGTTGAGTTGGAAAACAATGATATGAAAAGGTTATGGGTCAGATTTCACTTGAACTCTTTAAATGCAAAGTCAAATATTGGTTTAATCAAGTCTTATTCTAATTATTCATGGTCAATTCCCAAAATTAATCAATATCCAATCCCTTGGTATATTAATCCTCTTACACTGTTTAGAATTAACTAATTCCTTAGTTCAATCCCAAATAGAAAGGCATTATCAAGAACGAGGAAATTAAAAGAAAGACCACATAACCCACAACGTCTATTCCTAGCGATTGCTGAAATTATGGTGTTTATCATAAGTTCTAGGTTCATGCAAATTTTTCCAAATCATACATAAACCCAAAAGATCATTCCCAAATTGATCAAGTTTAGAAAAACATTAAGAATAGAGATAAACAGGTAAATCATGAAATAGAAACATTGATTAAACCCATAAAAGAATTTGCAACATCCAAGAACGAGATCCATCATCACCCTAACAAGGAAAAATCAGCTACACATGAAAAAAGAAGAACACAAAGGGAAGAATATGATAAACTATATTATAGAAAAGTGGAAAGGTTGAAGAAAATTCCTAATCTTCAAGCCTAATCGCGCCCACACCATGTAACGCCTTTTTTTGGGAGGGAACGTCACATTGTCAATTACAATGCAGAAAATAAAAATATAAGTTAAGACCCAGTTCTTTAATTATAAATATAAATTTACTTGATTATAATCGTGTAATTAAATTAGTGAGTATTTTTTTTGTTATAATTAATAAAATGATGATAAGGCATAATAACAATGATTACAATGGAGAGCAAAATGGAAGTAAAACATACATCGATACAACATACATGTACAATAATATATATCATGATATTAACTTGTTTGATTACAGCGCTTGATTTACAAAAAGCAAAACTTACACATATATGCCCCTAAGAGATCAGAAATATACAGCCCACCAAAATAAGGACACATCAGGCCCCTAAAATAAAACACTGGTAGCCATCAGTAGCTACCATAGATATCAATCCCTAAGATGAGAAGGAACCGTGTCAGGGTCCTCCTTGTGATCCTCCTCGGGGTCTTCCTATTCCGAGGAAACCTCCATAGGAGCCACCGAGCTACGAGCCGGAGCTCGAGCAGTGGAATCAAAAGAATCCTCTTGTGGGGTATAATAGCGATCACCCCACATCTCTCTAATGGGCAGATAAAACTCCAAACATAAGCTGATGCAGCAAGTAAAGATCGATGGTTCATGACACCTCCAAGCCAAAGAAATCGACACGTCTCCCAAGTAGACACAGCGACCAGAATTTAGGTTGATGTGCTAGTAGTCTAGCCCTCCAAGGAAGGTTAAACGCACATCACCTAGAAATTCGCATGAGCGTGCTGCCATGATCCACAGTAGATGCTAATCACGATCGGGCCAGAAGTCGGGGAAATCGGGAGCTTCACCCTCCTTGCCGACGTCTTCGATGGGACACATATACAAATAGAAAATAATAGAAATACAGGAAAGAGTTAAGACATCCTACCACCATTACCAATTATAACAGCAAGAAACAGAATGACGCAAGGCACCCACATAGCATTTCAACAGCAATAATAGTAAGCATTAAATGGCAGGAATAAATAATTAGGCAGTTCCAGGTAGTTATATATCAGTAATACAACAGTTCCAATTATAATAATAAATAGATGCCAGATAATACATGGACTTACTATGCACATGCATACAAAGTCAAAATCCTACTCCATAGAACTAGACACAAACAGTTGGAGAGAAAGATCAGGAGACACATCTGCAATTCGGTTGCTACGACCAAAGTGCTGTAACTCATCAGTTTATCCACGTGCACATTAAGGCATTGTACAGACAGTCTACGCTAGATCACGATATAGGACAATGCCCGGTCAAGATCGTCGGTGCGTTTGCATTGGTTTACCCCATGGACAGAAGAGTTACCAACTGTCCATTGCGAGGTACCCGCACCCCGACGCCCCCATGGTCAACAATATGACCTACACTAGTCTACTCACACCCGCACAAAGGTGTATTCAATCTCCTAGGCAACATGGCCTTAACAACAGTCCAACAGACTTTCACAATGCATGATGACTCAATGTATATAACATGTATGTTTATCATCACATATTTTCCACAATATGTCACAATTGGCCAAAGTAAGCATCATAATATTCTCGGTCCCACACATGGACCCACATTGAATATCATTAAGTCCTTAATTAATACATTACGTTTTTAGGATATGTTATGGAATTATTTAGCATTCTTACTCACACTCTCTTATTCTTTCTTTAATTAAAATTTCCCTAAGACTTATGATAAATTTCAATTCTTGGTTTTTTCAAATTTATGAATCCTAAATTATTTTCTAATCTTCCAAATTTACTAATTTTCCATCCTATTACTAATAATTTAACCACTTGATTATGTAAGTTCCAAGATTACCTAAAGTTGCATAATCAAGCCCTAAATGGCCCTAGAGGCCGTAGCCTCCCTAGGGGATCAAGTTCCCAAATTTTTTTTATTCCACTAATCACACATTGCACACTTGATTAATTATGTCTTCCACTTGTTATAATTGTTCATCAACAACCCTAATTTTGGGCCCCCAAAACCGTGAGCCATCCTAGAGGGAATCCAAATTATTTCCTTCCATTTCATGCCTTCCAATCCATTCAAATATATCAATATACATAGCCAATCAATCCAATAGCTTAAACAAATTATAAACAACATGTAAGCACACCAATCATGCAAACAAAGAATAACCCTCAATAGGGTTTTCTCACAATCAATCACAAGACAAGGTTCCTTACTACTAATAGAGGTTGAGGAGGAGTGTCTTCCTCTTACCTAAGAGAAGAACAAACAAAGAACTCCCTTGAAGCTCCTTGGATTTTCGGATTCACACCCAACCAAACCCTAGAAATTTCAATCTCATTAAAATAACACCAATGCTTGAAAAATAAGGTATGGATGGTCACAAAGGAGACCATAAAAACGAAAATGGGTAAAAGAGAGTAAAGAATCAAGAAGCTTATCCAAAAACCCTAAACTTGAAGCTTGAAGAAAATGGTGAAGATGAAAGCTTTTCAAGAAACTACTAACTAGATAAGTGTTTAGATGATGGAGGTGATTAAGAAAATGGGGTTGGTTAAAATTTTTGTGATGGATGAGGCAAAAATGGAGGGCTGGCCATGTGGCTTCTAGAGAGAAGGAGGAGAAAATAATGAAAGGAAGATGAAGGTAGAGAGAGAAAGTGCATAGGAAAATAAAGATGATAACTTTTGAATTTTGAAATTGGTTTAGATTGGATTAATTAAATGAAGCACAATTCTTTGGCTCCAAAAATGGGTGCAGCCGTGTGGGCGAGAGAGGAAAGAGGGAGTGAGTGGCTTCCTTGGGAAGCTTGGGAGGAAATTTCCTAGAAGCTTCCTTGAGGTTTCCTTGAGAAGTTTCACACGTTTCTCGATAAAATAAAAAGTAAAATTGTCTCCTTAATTAAATACTCTAGAATAGATAATTAATTACATTGCTAGAATTATTTTTCAGTGAACAAAAGTTACAATTAATGAAAATGGTATTTACTATTCATCAAAAAAAAAATTCGGTACAGTGATTTTATTTGTAAGATAAAACCTCGAAAAATGCAAACCTCACAAACTATGCCCAGTCTCGGGTTTAGTAAGATCCCCTGTCGATAGTTCAAGGTTTACCAGCCTCGGGAAAAACATTTCATTATCCCGGCTCCGCTCAGCGCGCACGCAAAATGAGAAATATACTAAAATATTTGACATTTCCAGAAAAAATCTAAAAAAATTCTCAAAAATCACAAATATTAGAAAAACACTATTCATAATGAAACAAATAGTTTTTGGGGTGTCTCACTAACTCAGCTCAGTGTACACATAAAACAAAGAATATATTAAAATATTCGACATTTCCAGAAAATTCCAGAAAAATTCCTAAAAATCTTAAATATTATAAAATGATGATTCATGATGAAATAAATAATTTCTGGGGCATTATACACCACATTAGGGTTTATGCCTCTTGAAAGCTGCTGCGTTCTATCCAAGTGTCTCCATGTATGTTCAATTTGGCGTAACTTTTCTATTTAAAAAGAATTCAGTGTGTTCTGTTACGCATTTAGTGCTCAAGCGCTCAGTTTCCAGTGCTCAGGCGCTGAGTCACTTAAATCATGGTGTGGTATTTGTAATCAGTGCTCAAGCGCTAACTGTCTAGCGCTCAGGCGCTAGTTCACTTAAAGGAAAAACTCCAATGCGCATTTACGCACTCAAGCAGTGGGATTCCAGTGCTTTAGCGCTGGCTCACTTAACTTGATTTTTCAGCTTTTCTTCATCACTCACGTGTCCGGTCTTTTCCATGTGCAAACACCTAACAAAAACACATAAAAACATGTAATAAGAACGAAATTAAAGTAATAAAAACATTATAAAACTTGAGAACAAAACTAAATAAAAAAGATTAAAAGATGATGAAAACCCAAGATATTGAACTGTAAAAATATGAATTTTTACAAGTTCATCAGTGTGTACAACCATGTGGCTTGGGAATGAGGTGTTAGATCCGATTTCTCCTAGCATTACTGCTATGATGGCCAAGGTTGTAAGTGTATGGGGTTAATATTAGTACTCTCACCTTGGTGAGGGGAATGAGTCTACACATCACCAGGTAGTGTCAGGGCTTTTTATGCTTATCCTACCCAGCATATATAAGGGAACGAGGTTCCTGGGAAATAAGTACGTAACATGTGCTTTCTAAAACCAAAACTTGCACAAGCATTGCATTATCATATTATTAGACATTGCGTGAGCATAAACATACATCATAACATTAAGCATTGCATTGGTTGATGACTGTATGGGCAGTTATCTTACTTGGTTGCCTCACTTGTTCGATGATGTCTTAGGATTGTATGGGCAATTCTTTGATATTATTGATCATCGTATAATCTGTTACATAGTATGTATGTATGTTTCCAGTTGGTTTATTTGTTGTAAATAAATAATTGCTGGTTTTGTTATACTAATATTGAAAAATTTGTGATTTCTCACACCTTTGTGTTTCCATGTAAATCCAGGTAAAGACCCTCCAAAGAGAAAGGCCAAAAAGAAGAAGCAAAAAAATTAGTTTTAGTTATTTTGTTTCTTTATGTACCAGCTAGTGTATATTTACTTTGCTTTCTAGTTTGTAAAAGTTTATGTATTATAGTGTGGCTTTTTATCCAATGATGTATATATATGACCTTTTCCATCTTTTGTGACTCTCTATAATGACTACACGAGTTATTATAGATTTCTGTTTTATGCATTTTTAGGAAGTGACATACTTGATACAATTTATCTTCAAATATTTTGATTATTTTACGATAATTCTATTAGGGTGTTACACTAAGCGCCCAAGGCTAGAAGGTTATGGAGGTTAGCGATTAGTCGCTTAGGTTTTGGGCACTCATTGATAGATGAAACAGGGGAGTGTTTCTGTCATAGAGCGCCTAGGCGTTGAGAAAGAGGGCACCTAAGCGCACAAACATAGAAACTTCAGGGGTTTTTATCTTGGGAATTTAGAGTTCCCTACTTGTGTAGATCCTTCATGTATGCTTTCTAATTGAGTGTTGATACTCTAATAGGGGCATTTAATGATGAGATAATGTGATGAATGTAAATCAATTAGTATGCTAATTATTGTGGTAATTAGTTATTATTTTTCATATTTATGATTGATGAAGGATGTGATCCTCACATTTGGTGATAATATATGAATGTGTGAGGAGGTAACATGCCCTCCCTATTGTAGTGATGAGTTTGGGAGGTAACATGCCCTCTCTCAATATTCTGGTAGTTGAGCTGAGGACGATGATTTCCCTCTCTCTTTACTAGGTATTATCCTAAGTGGAAGATAGTTGAGGACGAGACATTGCCTCACTATCAAAGGTGTCCTATGTTGTTGATAGTGTGAGGATGGTGTTTTCCCTCCCTATCACTGAGTAGTTGAGGAGGGACATTCCCTTATTACCCAAAGAAGCTTATGGAATTAGGTTCCTGTGCTTGTTCAAGACTTGTGGAATTGGATTCCTCTGTTTTGTTCAAGGCTCATGACATATCATGACATTACCATGGAACTGGGTTCTCGAATATGGTATCATGACATTATCAATTACATTTCTAGGTTATTCACAAGGCATCAATAGGCACATGTATGGCAATTGTATGGACGATTGCTAATCATGACATATTCTCGACATTGCAATTGTATGGGCAATTGCTTACTTTTGAGAATATGATGAAGATTTATGAATATTGTGTGGAAATGGTTTCTATACGAATCGATAAAATTGAGACTCTATTTCGAGAAGAGAAAGGAAGTTATTTTTGCTTTTGTCACCTTTCTAGTGTTATTTGTGATTTTAGTTGACGTTTTTTCCTGAAATAGGTGGAATGATTGTGATGATGTAACATCCTTCTTACTCTAATAGTTCTAATCAAGGTTATAGAAGTTCAGTAATAATGATAAGAGTTATTTGATAATTCAGGTGTAACACCCCGAAAATTGTTTATTTTATCATTAATCACCATTTTATAATATTTAAAATTTTAGGAAATTTTTGTGAATTTTTCCAGAAACGCCAAATATTTTAATATATTCCTCGTTTTACATGCACACTGAGCAGAGTCAGTCAAACGCCCCAGAAAATTGTTTATTTCATGACAAATATCTATTTTTTAATATTTGTGATTTCTATGAATTTTTGTGGATTTTTCTGAGAACGTCGAATATTTTAGTATATTCCTCATTTTGCGTGCACGCTGAGCGGAGCTGGAATAACGAAATGTTTTCCCTGAGGCTGGTAAACCTTGAACTGTCAACGTGTCGACGGGGGATCTTACTAAACCCGAGGCCGGGTACAGTTTGCAAGGTTTACGTTTTTTGAGGTTTTATCTGACAAATAAAATCGTTGTATCATAAAATTATTTGATGAATAATAAAATATTATTTTCATCAACTATAAATTTTATTAACTGGGAAAATAATTTTAACAGTGTAATTAATCATCTGTTCAAGAGTATTTAATTTAGGAGACAAGCTTACTTTGCACTTTATTGAGAAATGTGCAAAGCTTCTCAAGGAAGCTTCTAGGAAATTTCCTCCAAACTTCCCAAGGAAGCCATGCACTCTCTCTTCTCTCCACAAGTCACGCTTGCTGCACTTTTGGGAGGGGGGAAATTTGTGCTTTCCTACAATTAATTATACTACACTAAGCTCAAAATTCAAAAGCTATCACCTTTAATTTTTCTATTCACTTCTCTCTCTAAGCTTCATCTTTCTTCTTCCTTTGAAATTTTTCTCTCCTCCTTCTCTCTAGAGGCTCACGGCCAGCAGCCCTTCCACACCATCTATCACAAGAATTTTATCTAACCCCATTTTCTTAATCCTCTCCACCTCCTAAACACTTCTCTAGTTGGTGGTTCTTTGAAAAAATTCCATTTTCACCATTTTCTTCAAGCTTCAAACTTAGGGTTTTTGGTAAGCTTCTTGATTCTTCACTTCCTTTTTCTTATTTTCCTTTCTATGGTCTTCTTGGTGACCATCCATGCTTTATTTTTTGAGCATTGGTACTATTTTAATGAGATTGAAATTTTAGGATTCTTGGTGGCGTCTAATCCAAAAATTGCAAGGAAATTCTAGGAGGCTTCTCTTGCTTTCTTCACTTTGGTAAGAGGAAGACACTCCTCCTTAACCTCTATTAGCAATAAGAAACCTCATTTGTGATTGATTATGAGAAAACCCTATTGAGGGTTATTCTTTGTTTGCATGATTAGTATGTTTACATGTTGTTTGCAATTTGTTGATGCTATTGGATTGATTGTTTATGTATATTGATGTATTGGAATGGATTGAAAGGCAAGAAATGGAAGAAAATGATGTGGGATTTTCTCTTGGATGGCCACGATTTTGGGGGCCCAAAATTAGGGTTCTTTGTGAACAATTGTAACATGTGGGAATCATAATTAATCAAGTGTACATTATGTAATTAATGGAATGAAAAATTTGGGAACCTAATCCCCTAGGGAGGCCACAACCTCTAGGGCATTTTGGGACTTGATTATGCAACTTTGGTAATGTTGGAACATAAATAAATCAAGTGATTAAATTATTGGTAATGGGATAGAAAATTTAGCAAATTGGAATATTTGGATATACCTTGAGATTCATAAATTTTAAAGAACTAAGAATGAAATTTTTCATAAGACTTAGGGTAATTTTAATTAGGGCAAGAACAAGAGAGTGTAAGACTTTGAGACTCTTAGGATAGCTTTCTAAGTGTATGAGAATAAATTACAATAGAGAATTTAATTGATTAAGAGAATTCCTCTAGAGACAAACTTTGTAAAAAAGACTAAATTTAAGTAAGAATCCATAATAAACCTTAAAAATGTACTAATTCATTTAATATCAATATTATGATAATGTGGGTCCATGTGAGTGACCAATGATGTGTTGATACTTAGTTTGGCCAATTGTGGCATATTGTGGAATCGTATGTAATGATAATCATACATGATTATGCATAGAGTCTTTATGCATTGTGAAAGTCCTTTGGACTGTTGTTAAGGCCATGTTGCCTAGGAGATTGAACACACCTTAGTGCGGGTGCAAGTAGACTAGTGTAGGTCATATTATTGACCATGGGGGCGTCGGGGTGTGGGTACCCCACAATGGACAGTTGGTAGCTCTTCTGTCCGTGGGGCAAACCAATGCAAACGCACCAACGATCCTGACCGGGCACTGCCCTATGTCATGATCTAGTATAGACTGTCTGTACAATGCCTTGATGTGCACGTGGATAAACTGATGAGTTATACCACTTTGGCCGCAGCTGCCGAGTTGTAGACGAGACTCGTGATCTTTCTCTCCGACTATTTGTGTCTAGCTCCATGGAGTAGGATTTTGACCTTGTATGCATGTGCATAATGAGTCCATATATTATATGGAATTCATTCATTATTATAATTGGAACTGTGGGGCTACTGATATAAATAACTGCCTGGAACTGTTTGGTTGTTTATTACTGTTACTTAATGTTTATTATTTTTATTGCTGTTAAAATGCTATGTGGGTGCTTTGCGCCATTTTGTTTCTTGCTGCTATGATGGTAGGATGTCTTACCTCTTTCCTATATTTCTATTATTTTCTACCTGTATATTGTGTTCCATCGAAGACGACGGCAAGGAGGTTGGAGCTCATGATTTCCCCGGCTTCTGGCCAAGTCACAATTAGCATTTACTGACAGATGATGGCGGCGCACCCGTGTGGATTTATGGGTTATGTACGTCTGACCTTCCTTGGAGGGTCAGACTGCTAGTACATCAACCTAAATTCTGAGCATTTTATCTACGAGGGAGAGGTGTCGATCTCACTAGCTTGGAGGCGTCATGATCTGCCCATCTTCACAGGCAGCATCAGCGTGTGTTTGGAGTTCTACTTGCCCATCTAGGAAATGTGGGGTGACCGCTACTACACCCTACAGGAGGATTCTTTTGTTTCCACTGCTCGGCCCCATCCCGTCATTCAGTGGCTCCTATGTGGGTTTCCTCGGATGAGGAAGACCTTGAGGAGGTTCCCGAGGAGGATCTCGTAGAGGATCCTGATACGATTCCTCCTCATCTGAGGGACTGATATTGCTGGTAGCTACTGAGGGCTACCAGTGTTTTATTTTGGGGGCCTGATGTCTTATTGTAGTGGGCTGTATATTTCTGATATCTTAGGGATGTATATGTATGATTCTTTGGGCAGGTATAGTTTTACTTTTTGGTATATCAAGCTTTGTAATCAAACAGATTTGATATATATATATATATATATATATATATATATATATATATATATGTGAATATACAATGTTGATCAAATGTATGCTTTACTTCTATCTTGCTCTTTATGCCATTTACGTTCCGTCGCTATAGTCTACTAATCATTATTGTTATGGTAACAAAACAAAAAAAAGTAGTCACCATTTTATTTATACAGCTTAACCAGATAAATTTAATTATATTAAAAAGAACCGGGTCTTAACTTATAAATTTTATCTCCCGCATTGTAATTGATAATGTGACGTTCCCTTCTAAAAAGGGGTGTTACATTAAGTTAGTATCAGAGCCCTGGTTTATGTTTCTTTGGGTCTTGTGATTGAGTCTGTCTTGCTTGTGCTGTGTGTTTCTCTGAAAACTAAACGCAGAGATGTATTGTTTGGTGTTCCTAGTGGATGCAACTGAATTTCCTTGTGTCTTTCAGTTACTCTAACTTGAGACAGTAAGATGGCATGACGCGAAGAAATGGCAGCTGCTATAGCGGCGATGCAAAGGATGGCTGAGGCCGTCGCATAACAAATCGAACAAGCTACTCAGCAGTAAGAGAGAGTCGCTCAACAACAAGAAAGGGCTGCTCAACAGCTCGAAGCTACGACAGATGCTCAGAACTTGGCAGAGTTTGGTCGCCACAACCCTCCCCAATTCAAAGGAGAGTTCGATCCAGACAAGGCTAGTCTATGGATCAAGGAGTTAGAGAAGGTCTTTCAAGGCATGAACTACACTGAGAACAAGAAGGTGACCTATATTACATTTATGTTGGTGGGCAATGCTAAAAACTGGTGGAATGGAGTGCAGAGAATGCTGGAAGCTACAAACCGCGAGATCACTTGGAAGTTATTCAAGGACAAATTCTTGGATAAGTATTTTCCTGCGAGCGCAAGACACGCGAAGGAGTCAGAATTTCTCAACCTATGGCAAGGGAATATGACCGTTAGTGAGTATGTAGCGAGGTTTGAAAACTTGTCACAGTTTTCAACATACTTTCAGCACCAACCGAATGAAGCTTGGAATTGCCAGAGATTTACAGAGGGACTGAGATATGAGGTGAAGAAGGCTGTTATCACCTTGAAGATCAATGAGTTCTCGGAACTACTAGACACGTGCTATGAAGTAGAAGCTCTGGAGCAATCTAGAGATATGAGGAACAGGAACTTTGGGCCTAAAAGGTTCCAAAGAGGCGGCGGTAACAGTTCTAACCGCTTCAAAAAGAAGCCCCACTCCCGACCAACGGGGAACCAGCAGCAGACAACGGGTGGAAGCTCTGGTGGAGGTTTTGCTGGGAACCGGACTGGCCAGAACATGGCGTATCCTTCAAGATGCTTGAAGTGTGGGAAAGATCATCTCATAAGGGACTGCATCATAAAAGGGATCATCTGCTTCAGATGTGGCAAACCTGGCCACGTATCTAGAGACTACAATCAAGCGAAAGCTGAACCTTCGATCAATGCTGCAAGATCTAAGAAACCACAAGCAGGAGGGCGAGTTTACACCATGAGCGAAGCTAAAGCCTCCGAGTTCGAAGACTTAATTCAAGGGGAAGGCACCATAGAAGGTAACCTTTTAACTGTACTGTATGACTCTGGGGCAACCCATTCTTTCATATCATATGACTGTGTGCAAAGACTTAGTTTACCAGTGTCTGCCTTACCTTTTGACTTAACTATTTCTACCCCCACTGATAAACCTGTAGTTACTACCAAAGTCTGTCTAAATTGTCCATTGATTGTTGAAGGTCGAACCTTTTCTGTTAATCTGATCTGTTTACCCCTTTCCCAACTAGATATAATTTTAGGGATGGACTAGTTGTCTTCCAACCATGTTCTATTAGATTGCTCAAGAAAAACCATAGTTTTTCCCATAGATGAGGATTCTAGATTTCTGACAGCCAACCGAGTTCAAGCTCTCTTGAAAGAAGGAGCTCATGGATACATGCTACTGTCTTCTTTGAAAGTCGAGAGCGAGGTTGATGTGAACACAATTCCAGTGGTGAATGAGTTTCCTGAAGTCTTTCCTGAGGATGTACCTAGTTTACCACTGGCGCGAGAAATAGAGTTTGCTATTGACCTTGTACTGGGAGCTGGTCTCGTGTCTATAACACCTTATAGGATGACACCAACAGAATTAGCTGAGCTCAAGAAGCAGCTAGAGGAGCTTTTGGAAAAGCAATTCGTCAGACCGAGTGTGTCACTGTGGGGAGCACTAGTACTATTAGTTTGCAAGAAGGATGGTTCATCAAGATTATGTGTGGACTACCAGTAGCTGAATAAAGTGACGATCAAGAATAAATATCCACTCCCCAGAATTGATGACTTAATGGACCAACTGAAGGGAGCAGCGGTGTTTTCAAAGATCGATCTGCGATCTGGGTATCATCAGATATGAGTGAAAACGGAGGATATACCGAAGACTGCTTTTCGTACGCAATACGATCATTATGAGTATCTTGTGATGCCGTTTGGCATGACGAATGCACCAGCTATCTTTATGGACTACATGAACCGAATCTTTCGTCCTTACTTGGACAGATTCGTTGTGGTCTTCATTGATGACATTCTGGTATACTCTCAAAATCAGGAGGACCATACTGAACACCTCAGTATAGTTCTTCAGATTCTGAAGGAGAAGGAATTGTATGCCAAACTATCAAAATATGAATTTTGGCTGGAAGAAGTTAAATTTTTGGGTCATGTAATCTCAAAGGATGGGATTACAGTGGATCCATCAAAGGTGGAGGCAGTGCTACAATGGGAAAGGCCAAAGTCAGTGACGGAGATTCGTAGCTTCGTGGGATTGGCAGGATATTACTGGAGGTTCATTGAGGGATTCTCCAAGATTGCAGGACCTCTTACTCAACTCATGAGGAAGAGCCAAGCTTTTGAGTGGACCGACAGCTGTGAACAGAGTTTCCAAGAATTGAAGAGACGACTGACTACCTCGTCAGTGTTAGTGCTACCCGATCTGAATGAACAGTTTGAAGTGTACTGTGATGCTTCATACAAAGGACTAGGATCTGTACTTATGCAGTAGGGAAGAGTAGTGGCTTACGCTTCAAGACAATTGTGAGTGCACGAGAAGAACTACCCGACGCACGACTTGGAGTTAGCAGCTGTAGTTTTTGCTCTGAAGATATGGAGACATTTTCTCTATGGAGCGACATTCAACATCTTCAGTGATCACAAGAGTCTGAACTACTTGTATGATTAGAAGGAGTTGAATATGAGGCAGCGAAGGTGGCTAGAGTTCCTAAAGGACTATGATTTCTAACTTCTGTATCACCCTGGCAAGGTAAACGTCGTGGCAGATGCCCTAAGTAGGAAGATGATCAGCGTCTCAGCCCTGATGATTAAGGAGAAAGATCTGATCGAGCAGTTCAGAGATGTATGGTCTTTTGTGGAGTTAGAACCAGGAAGGATCTGCATGAATATGGTTACCATCTCAAGTGAGCTAATGGATAACATACGGGAAAAGCAGAAGGTTGAGAAGTTCTTGCAAGAAGTGAGGGAGCAAATGAAGCAAGGCAATGAAACAGCATTTGCGGAAGGAACAGACAGAATTCTGAGATTCTGAGGTAGAGTCTATATTCCCCGTGACCAAGATCTTAGAGAGTATATCATCAACCATGCTCACACAAGCCAGCTGAATATGCATCCGGGCATAATAAAGATGTATCAAGACTTGAAGAAGTTGTTCTGGTGGCATGGAATGAAGAGTGACATCACTAGATGTGTATCGACTTGTCTGGTTTGTCAGAAAGCTAAAGTGGAACATCAAAGACCAGTGGGATTGCTACAACCATTGTCTATTCCTGAATGAAAGTGGGACAACATTGCAATGGATTTTGTAGTAGGTTTGCCAAGGATAATAAAATGTCATGACTCGATTTGGGTAATCGTGGACCGACTCACGAAATCAGCACATTTTCTCCCGATCAACATAAGGTACAAACTGGAGAAACTGACCTAGCTGTACATTGGAGAAACTGTTAGACTGCACGGTGTGCCAACGAGTATTGTTTCGGATAGGGATCTGAGATTTACTTCAAATTTCTAGTAGAGTCTACAAGAAGCATTAGGGACGAAGTTACGTCTAAGTTCTGCTTATCACCCACAGACCGATGGTCAATCATAAAGGACAATCCAATCTTTGGAAGATTTGCTTAGAGCTTGAACCATAGAACAGACTGGAAGTTGGGATGACATTCTACCGTTGATAGAATTCACCTACAATAACAGTTACTGTGAACACTCAATTTTGACCAGGCTCCCAAAAAAAATTAATTATTTTTGAATTTAATTAATTAAAGGTCTATATTCTTATTTTTTTTGTTAGCCCAAATATGAGCCCGCTTTAACAAAAAAAAAGAGAACTACGTGACTTTGAGTTCCTCATTGCACCCGAGAATACGTAGGAGCAGAATTTTATTTCTGTCAAGCCGAAATTAAATTTTCATAATTTTGTGGTTTCTTTTTTATAAATAGTTACAATGTTTTGCAAAAAGGGGTAAAATAAATATTTCCAAGGATTGTTAAGAATTTGTACAATTAACTTAAGGTACCGTTTTAGAATGGGTGTGTTAGGGGTGCTGTGGGATTAAGTTTCCGCCCTTCCCTATCCATAACTGACTCCCGAATCCAATCTGGTTCCAAAGATCATTTTCAAAGAAAGGTTTTCCAATTTTTCCTAAGTTAAAATAAAATTGGTGGCGACTCCATTTTCCATTTCCATTTTCTAAAATCCTTTGAGTTGCTATTTTTCGCCGCGATCCCTGTCGTGACAGTTACCATTCAAGCATAGGGATGACAACCTATGAGGCTCTGTATGGACGACGATGTCGTACACCTTTATGTTAGTACCAAGACGGCGAGCGCCTTATTATTGGACCAGATGTTATACAGCAAACAAATGAGAAGGTTAAGATGATTTAGGAGAAGATGAGGACGGCTCAAAGCCAACAAAAGTGTTATGCAGACCAAAGGAGAAAGCCTCTTGAGTTTGAGGAAGGCGAGCATGTATTTCTAAAAGTCACACCTACGACTGGGGTAGGCCGGGCCTTGAAATCTAGAAAACTCACTCCAAAATTTCTTATACCATACCAAATTATTTGCCGAGTAGGTCTTGTAGCCTATCAAATAGCCTTACCTCCTTTTCTCTTGAACATTCACAATGTTTTCCATGTGTCACAACTGCGAAAATACCTTCCTGACCCAACTCATGTCATAGCACCAGATACAGTGCAATTAAAAGAGAACTTACCTATGAGGCACCTCCTGTAAGAATTGAGGATAGAGGGATAAAGCAACTGAGAGGCAATGAGATCTCATTAGTGAAGGTAATCTGGAATAAAATAACTGGAGATGCAACTTGGGAGCTGGAAGACAAGATGAAGGAGCAACACCCATAATTATTCTAAGGTATGCAAATTTCGAGGATGAAATTCCTTTTTAGAAGGGGAGAGTTGTAACACCCCAAAAATTGTTTATTTTATCATTAATCATCATTTTATAATATTTAAAATTTTTAGGAATTTTTGTGGATTTTTTCAGAAACGTCAAATATTTTAATATATTCCTCGTTTTGCATGTGCACTGAGCAGAGTCAGTCAAACGCCCCAGAAATTTGTTTATTTCATGACAAATATCTATTTTCTAATATTTGTGATTTTTAGGAAGTTTTGTGGATTTTTCTGAGAACGTCGAATATTTTAGTATATTTCTTATTTTGCGTGCACGCTGAGCGGAGCTGGGATGATGAAATGTTTTCCCTGAGGCTGGTAAACCTTGAATTGTCAACGTGTCGACGGGGGATCTTACTAAACTCGAGTCTGGGCACAATTTACGAGGTTTTCATTTTTTGAGGTTTTATCTGACAAATAAAATCGCTGTATCATAAAATTATCTGATGAATAATAAAATATTATTTTCATCAACTGTAACTTTTATTTACTGGAAAAATAATTTTAATAGTGTAATTAATCATCTGTTCAAGAGTATTTAATTTAGGAGACAAGCTTACTTTGCACTTTATTGAGAAATGTGCAAAGCTTCTCAAGGAAGCTTCTAGGAAATTTCCTCCAAGCTTCCCAAGGAAGCCATGCAGTCTCTCTCCTCTTTCCACAACTCACGGCTGCTGCACTTTTGGGGAGGGGGGAAATTTGTGCTTTCCTACAATTAATTATACTACACTAAGTTCAAAATTCAAAAGCTATTACCTTTAATTTTTCTATTCACTTCTCTCTCTAAGCTTCATCTTTCTTCTTCCTTTGAAATTTTTCTCTCCTCCTTCTCTCTAGAGGCTCACGGCCAGCAGCCCTTCCACACCCCATCCATCACAAAAATTTCATCCAACCCCATTTTCTTAATCCTCTCCACCTCCTAAACACTTCTCTAGTTGGTGGTTCTTTGAAAAGCTTCCATTTTCACCATTTTCTTCAAGCTTCAAGCTTAGGGTTTTTGGGTAAGCTTCTTGATTCTTCACTTCCTTTTTTTCATTTTCGTTTCTATGGTCTTCTTGGTGACTATCCATGCTTTATTTTTCGAGCATTGGTGCTATTTTAATGAGATTGAAATTTTAGGATTCTTGGTGGTGTCCAACCCAAAAATTGTAAGGAAATTCTAGGAGGTTTCTCTTGCTTTCTTCAATTTGGTAAGAGGAAGACACTCCTCTTCAACCTCTATTAGCAATAAGAAACCTTGTTTGTGATTGATTATGAGAAAACCCTATTGAGGGTTATTCTTTATTTGCATGATTAGTATGTTTACATGTTGTTTGCAATTTGTTGATGCTATTGGATTGATTGTTTATGTATATTGATGTATTGGAATGGATTGGAAGGCATGAAATGGAAGAAAATGATGTGGGATTTTCTCTTGGATGGCCACGATTTTAGGGGCCCAAAATTAGGGTTCTTTGTGAACAATTGTAACAAGTGGGAATCATAATTAATCAAGTGTACATTATGTAATTAATGGAATGAAAAATTTGGGAACCTAATCCCCTAGGGAGGCCACGGCCTCTAGGGCCTTTTGGGGCTTGATTATGCAACTTTGGTAACCTTGGAACATAAATAAATCAAGTGATTAAATTATTAGTAATGGGATAGAAAATTTAGCAAATTGGAAGATTTGGATATACCTTGAGATTCATAAATTTTAAAGAACTAAGACAGAAATTTTTCATAAGACTTAGGGTAATTTTAATTAGGGCAAGAACAAGAGAGTGTGAGACTTTGAGACTCTTAGGATAACTTTCTAAGTGTATTATCTGGCATTCATTCATTATTATAATTGGAACTGTGGTGCTACTGATATAAATAACTGCCTGGAACTGCTTAGTTGTTTATTACTGCTACTTAATGTTTATTAGTTTTATTACTGTTAAAATGCTATGTGGGCTCTTTGTGCTGTTTTGTTTCTTGCTGCTATAACTGGTAATGATGGTAGGATGTCTTACCTCTTTCCTGCATTTCTGTTATTTTCTACCTGTATATTGTGTTCCATCGAAGATGACGGCAAGGAGGTTGATTTCCCCAGCTTCTGGCTAAGTCACGATTAGCATCTACTGACGGATCATAGCGGCGTGCCCATGTGGATTTCTGGGTTATGTACGTCTGACCAACCTTGGAGGGTTAGACTGCTGGTACATCAACCTAAATTCTGAGCGTTTTATCTGCGAGGGAGAGGTGTCGATCTCACTAGCTTGGAGGCGTCATGATCCGCCCATCTTCACGGGCAGCATCAGCGTGTGTTTGGAGTTCTACTTGCCCATCCGGGAAATGTGGGGTGACCGCTACTACACCCCACAGGAGGATTCTTTTGTTTCCACTGCTCGGGTCCCGTCCCGTCATTCAGTGGCTCCTATGTGGGTTTCCTCAGATGAGGAAGACCCCGAGGAAGTTCCCGAGGAGGATCTCGCAGAGGATCCTGATACGATTCCTCCTCATCTAAGGGACTGATATTGCCGGTAGCTACTGAGGGCTACCAGTGTTTTATTTTGGGGGCCTGATGTCTTATTGTAGTGGGCTATATATTTCTGATATCTTGGGGATGTATATGTATGATCCTTTGGGCCGGTATAGTTTTACTTTTTGGTATATCGGGCTTTGTAATCAAACAGATTTGATATAAATATATATATATGAATATGCAATGTTGATCAAATGTATGCTTTACTTCTGTCTTGCTCTTTATGCCATTTACGTTCCGTCGCTATGGTCTACTAATTATTGTTATTATGGTAACAAAAAAAAATAGTCACCATTTTATTTATACAACTTAACCAGATAAATTTAATTATATTAAAAAGAACTGGGTCTTAATTTATAAATTTTATCTCCCGCATTGTAATTGACAATGTGATGTTCCCTTCTGGAAATGGGCGTTACATCAAGTATTTTTCTGAACCAGTTTGAGCGTAATTCTGTAACACTGAGTACAAGAGAATAATTAAAGTATCTGCATAAATAGTTGATATGATGGAAATAAATATGAAAAATTTATTTCCTTGTTAAGAATCATTGATAAGAGTTGTAGAAAATTTTGGAGAAACAATTGAGCAAGTCTGGTATTTTTAAGAACACCAAAGAGGAATAGTCGGAACAGCTAAATAGTTCAAAAAATTATGAAATTACATAGAGATGACAAGTAAGATATGGAGAATAATTTAGTATAAAATGTCAACTATGATAAGTATCAATAAGCTTATTACTTAATCCCTTGATTCAATTTAACTTGGGATCAAGTAATGGAGCTTAACTGATGATGTGTGGATAAAATACACACATCTTGTGCTTGATTTGAGGTAGATTTAGGTGTGCTTTGATTGATATATGTTGAAATTTATGTCACTTTTAATCTAATTATCCTTGGTATCTTATGATTGGTCTTTCTCTATGTTTTTAGGTCCAAAAGAGGTGTTTTGACATGGCTCTATGAAGCTTTGGATGGATTCATTGCAATGGAGTTGAGCTTGGAATTTATATGACCAAGATTCGCAGAGTTTTTGACTTTTGCGCGATAAAATGAGCATAACTTAAGCTACAAAAGTTGAAACGAGGTGATTCCAGTGGCATTGAAAAGTTAAGAAAAAGAGCTACAACTTTCATGAAGATCACTTCTACAAAAAATGACGTTTTGAGTGATTAAGGAGTTACACACGGTCGTGTGTAACTTGGAAAATGCTTCTGTCAAGCTCACACGGCCCTGTCTAACTTCAATGAAGCTTCTGTGTGGGAGTCACGGCCGTGTCTCTTGGTCACATGGCCGTGTGACCCCTGAACATGCAAAATACGCTGTTTTTAAAGCTCACACGGCCGTGTCGAAGGGAGACACGGTCGTGTGAGGCTTCCTGACATGAAAATTAAGCTGTTTTACCCCCAAATTATTATAAATAGGGCAAATCCTTAAACCTAAAGAGGACTTTTGCTAGAGACTTGTGTGACGGCAGGTGTTGAGAGGAGAGGCACAAGGATTAAAGGCTAGGGCTTGGAAGACAAGAACAAGAGTCATTGAAGATCAACCATTGAAGTCTTTTCCCCATCTTCATTTTCTCCATCTTCTTTTTTTGTTTTAGAATCATGGTCGTTTCTTTAACCTTTTTTCTTATTTGTGCTATAATTTCCATGAGCGGCTAAACCCCTAGGATTGGGATAAAACTCTCTATTTCTCTATGTTGAATTGTAAATTTGATTCTTTGTTAATGAAATTATTGTTCTTGATTCATTCTTGGTATGCTTAATGCTTGTGGTATGTTGCGCGCCATATTTATATGATTTTAGACTTTAGGTGAAAGATCGAAAGATGATATCTAATTGCTTGATAATCCAAGAATTGAACTTAGGAATTAAGACCTAGACATAGGCTTAAATCCTTCGAGGGGTAAATGATTGTCATGAATCTTAATTAGTTAGAATTTAGATTAATTGTCATGAGAATGGGGTTAGTGAAGTTTTAGCACGTTTTTAGTGCTAAGAAATTGGGCTTTAAATAATTTAGGACAAATCCCCTTCAAGAACATAATTGAACATTAATAAAGATAGGATTACAATTTAATGTAGGGGGTAGTGTAGTGAATTCCTAGTCCTAGGCCTTTAAATCCTTGTTAAATATCATCTTTTCTAGTTTCAATTGTTTACTTTATTGCTTTGCTTTTCGTATTAATTTTAATTGAACATTTTCTTTTGATTTTATTCGCTTAAACAATTAAAATAGCCGTAAGAGTTAGTAATTAACCGATCCTCGTGGGAACGATCTTTATTTACTACTTGTACGATCCGTGCGCTTGCAGAAAATCCATAATACGTTTTTGGCATCGTTGTCGGGGATCGTATTGATACCAACACGACCGACAATTTGGTTGATTCAAGCAATTTTTATTTTATTTTATTTCTATTTTTTATCTTATTTTATTTTAACTTTCTTTTATTTTTTTCTTTGAATTTTCAAGTGTTGTTTCTTTCTTATGTGTAGAACGAGGAGTCAAGGAGATCTTATTATCCCCATTGATCTTGAGATCGAGAGGACGCTTCGTAACATTAGAAGAGAAAGAAGAATACAGGGATTTGAGGAAGACAACATGGCGGACAACACTAACCAAGTCGCCAATCTAGAGCGAAGGTTGAGGGATTATGGAACTGCCAATGCTAGTGCTCGTCAGTCTTCCATTGTTAGACCACGGATAAAAGCCAACAACTTTGAGATCAAGACATCATTGATCCAGATGGTCCAACAATTACAATTCAGCGGGTCACTAACTGAAGACTCAAATCAGCATTTGGATGAGTTCTTAGAGTTGTGTGACACTATAAAGATTAATAGGGTCTTAACAGATGTTATACAGATCAGACTTTTTCCCTTTTCTCTTAGGGGGAAAGCCAAGAAGTGGATTCACTCAGAGGCTCCTAATTCACTCACCACATGGAACTTGATGGAGCAGGCCTTCTTGGACAAGTATTACTCGATTGGAAAGACAATCAAGCTCTACCAAGACATCATTACATTCTCTCAAAAGGAAGATGAATCTCTTTATGAAGCATGGGAGAGGTATAATGATCTTATTCGTCAGTGTCCACATCATGGCCTACAGGATTTTGTTGTCATCCAAACATTTTATGCTGGGTTGTCTTTCTCTACAAAGGCAGCTGTTGATGCCGCAGCTGGCGGTGCTTTGATGGCTAAGACTCCAACAAAGGCAAGGGATTGATCAATGGAGTGGTTTTGAATATTTATTTGTGGCCAAGTAATAGATCCTCTTCAAAGAAGCAAGCCAGAACGATAGAGCTTGATGTCATTACTTTGCTTAATGCCAAATTTGATGCTTTGACCAAGTCACTTGAGAATCTAAATGTCAATGTCGTCGCTACCCCTACGATAACTTGTGAAATATGTAGAGGAAGACATTTGACACCAGAAGGCAATGCAGTGGAGACATATTCTCAAGACCCATCTTTGGAGTAAGTGAGTTATATGCAGAATGGCAATTTCAAGGCTCCAGGTAATTCCTTCTCCAACACATATAACCCCAGATGGAGAAACCACCCTAATTTCTCATATGGTAACCAAAAAAATGTAGGGGTTCCATCCAACAATAGACCTCCACCTGGATTCCAACAACCTCAACAATCTTCTCAAGGTTGCAAAGTCTAATTTAGAAGCCCTTATGGAGAAATTCATTGTTGCCCAAAATGAGCAAAATCAAGCCATTCAAGCACAAGTTCAACAACATGGGGAGTCCATCAAGCAAATCAATACTCGCCTAGATCAAATGGCCACTCATTCCAAGATGCTTGAAACTCAAATAGCCTAACAAGCTAGCTTGTTCAACATGGCTCAAGGGAGAATACCAAGTCAACCAGAAGCTAACCCAAGGGAGCACGTTCTAGGAATCTCAGTGAGAAGTGGTGAGCAACTTGAAGACTCCAAAAGGGAAGAAAAGTTTAACGATAAGGAAACCCATGAAAAGGAGGAGAAACAACAGAGAGTGAAGAAAGACAATCAAGAAAGACAATTCTCTAAGTTCCTCGATGTCTTCAAAAAGCTCTAAATAAACATTCCATTTACTAAAGCATTGGAACAAATGCCCTCTTACATTAAGTACATGAAGGAATTGCTCTTAAAGAAGAGGAGCCGGAGGACGGAGTCACTATGGCACTTACTGAAAAGTGCAGTGCTATTTTACGAAAGGAGTTACCACCGAAGCTCAAGGACCTTGGTAGTTTCACCTTGGTTCACAATTTTTAGGAAAAGCACTTTGTGATTTGGGGTCTAGTGTCAACTTGATGCCATTGTCTATCTATGAAACATTAGGTTTGGGAGATCCAAAGCCTACATTCACTATGTTGCAGCTTGCTAATAGATCATATCTAATTCGTTGGGGTGTGGTCGAAGATGTGCTTGTAAAGATGGATAAGTTCATTTTTCCCATGGATTTCTTCATTGTGGATGTGGATGAGGATGTTAATATTCCACTTATATTTGGAAGACCATTCTTAGCTACTTTAGAAGCACTGATTGATGTGTTGAGAGGCAAGCTCATTTTGAAGGTGGATGGAGATCAAGTGACGATCAAGGGCTTTGATAAATCTACCCCGACATTTCTTGATGCCCCCATTACTTGTATTCAAGAAAAATGTTACAGAGATTCAGTTAGTGAAAGCTATTTATCATCAAGCAATGTTGATACTCATACTTCCAAAAAGATTGCTGAATTAGAGAAAGGTCCTCTCGTTAGTCATGATTTATTATAAACTTGTCCGTCATCTTCTGATAAATTGAAACTTGATCCTTCATCTGTTATTAAATTGAAACCACCATGGTCTGGTGGAATTTCTCATACCAAGATGAATTCAGGACAACCAAGCTCAGGTCAAGTTCAAAACACCTTTGGGGGTACTTCTAAGGCTATTAACCGAGGATGAAGGAACAATTCTGAAAAAGGAAATGGGTTATCCTATTTTTGGTGCTTTAAGCCACCTTGATTTTCTTGAACAATAGGCAATGTCTAGCTAATGATGCTAAACAAGTGCTTCACAGGAGGCAACGTGTGTTTCTATCCCTTCTCAATTATTTATTTTAGGTTTCTTTAGCATTCATAGTCGTTACATTTAGTTTTTCCCTTATTAACTTTGTTTTTTTCTCTTTGTAGAAGTGATCGAGGAGTTAGACACGGCCGTGTCTAACCTCTAAAATGCTTCTATATAAATTTTGACAAGTCACACGATCGTGTCCCACTAATTTTAAAAGAAAAAAAAACTTTGTTGTTATCCTATTATTTCTTATTAACCAATATTTTTTCTATTTTTGTTTTGAAGGTTATGTTGAGTCGGCTTAAGTGCCTCCCTGAGTTTAGAGCTTTTGTAAGGGGATGTATATAGTTGTCGGCCATCAAAAAGATTTTATATTCTTGTATTTTGTTTTTCAGTTTTTACTTTGTTTTTCTTATGTAGTTTTTGGGGCTATGAGACCGCTCAATTTGACCAAATATTTGCTTATGGCTATATGCCTCCCTCTAGGTTCCCCTCTCCCACCACCTTTGTGATCTTGCGTTTTCATTTTTTAGGGAAGTTTTGTTGTCCTTTGTTCTGTTACTTTTCCTATTTAAACATTGAAGATAATGTTTATTTTAAGTGGGGGGAAGTAATCTTAATTTGGTGCAAATTTTTGTGAAATCAATGAACACTTAAGTATTGTTGGTAATCAAGCAAGAATTGTGTATTAATTTCTTGATTATTTCTGAGCTGATAGAAATATGTTTAAGAAGGGAATCTACTGCTCATGAGCTGATTTTATGCAAGGCAATTCTTTTTCAATTGAGTTTTGAAACATCTAACATTTTATTTGGGAAATTAGCTATGTCTACTTGCAATTTATTCTCTTTACTAACTTAATCCAGAAAGTGAGTTTTAAGTCGGGTTCATGATTGGATTTTTTATACTCAAAATGCTATTTTTCTTCTAGAGTGGATTTTCTCTTGATTTATGTATGCTAGAACTTGATTTGATATCTTGTTGAGATTTTATTAAATCACAGATATACTTGAACATGATTGAGGCACCTAGGCTTAATTCTTTCATGACTTCCAGAGTTGCATTGATAAAATAATCCTTTAGTTGCCCCATTTGAGCCTGAAATTGATTTCTTTGAATACTAAATTGAATAATTAAGTTGGATTCTTTGGAGCATCTGATGTGTTAATTGAGAAGTCATAAAGAATTATTTCTATCTTCAAGGGGTTTATTGCTTTAAAAAAATGAAAATGAATGAAGAAGGAAAAAGAAAGAAAAAAAAGATTGTGGTAAAGAATAATGAGAATATTTGGTTGAAAGTGAGAATTAGTTATACTCTTGTGCATTATGTTCTATTGTTCATCTTTTCAACCTGATTATGTTTTGTATCGATTTATCCATGAACATTCTTTACCTTTTTTTTATTTATCTTTTTCCTACTTTTCATTATACCTTTGGCCCCATTACAACCAGAGGAAATCCTTTTAATTCTTGTTATGTATGTGAACTTGGAAGTGGAGATTAGATTGATAACCAAGCCTATGGTAATGCATTTTTCAAGAGAAATTTGAGTGATCTCTTTGTCCTTAAACACTTGAGCAATAGAAAGATGAGTGATCTCAAATGGTTGGTAAAGAGAAAAGGTGCAAGCTAGACTCAAGCCTCTAATTGTATTAAGTGCTAAATTATCTTGCTTGATTGGATTTGATTGCTGAGCTTAATTAAATTTTTAAATTATGAAATTTCCCTTGATTCACGTTTCTTGATGTTGCGTTTAATCATGTTTTTGATTCATATTCTTTACTTGAGGACAAACAAAGTGTTGAGAATTGCGGATCAAAATATCTCGCAGCGGAATAATAGGATTCCCACACAGGATCCATGCGAAAAGTCCATAATCCGAGTTTTTTTTTTAAATTTACCTCTTGAAGCGTGATAAACACAAGCGAGGTGAATCACCAACACCGTAATAGCGACGATGTTTCTGCGGTATCCACACGAACAGACTTGCAAGAAGGAGTCACGCCTCTGTTTCGCGGTGCTAGCTGCGAATAGAAGAGAAGAACCTTTCACTGTCTCTCACTCACTTTCTTAGGTGCGGCTAGGGTTGTGATGTAACATCTATAGCAGCCCCCTTAACAGTACTATTTATAATAGTGGCTGCCTTAAGTGAGTGTGAGCAGTAGTAAGGTAAGCTGTGCAACCCTAAAACCCATCTGTCATGAGTTAGGCCCACAATTGAATCCGAGTCCAACTTGGATCCTTATTGCTCCAATTTAGTCTGTTCTAAGTGTGCGACCCTGCAGGTTCTCATGACGTTGGTAGTAATATTAAAATCTCAGTTTAATATTACAAACAGTGAGCGATATCTAGCAACACATCACTACTACCCAAGTAATGAGAATGTTAGTGATTTGACATAACCTATCCGTGATCAATGTTTCCGTGTAGTTTAGTCCCTTTGTCCAGATATCCAGATTGAACACAAGGCATGGAACGTGTCACCCTTGTTTAATTCAATCTTCAGTTTCCTGATTCCCGAGTAGACATAGTAATAACAAATGAGATCAATATCTCATATTGACTCATTTGAGCATGGCCATGCATTTCATAGTCTCACTCAATCAGGGGGCCCGAAGATATCACTCCTGTTATGTAGGAGGGACAAATCTCATCTAGGTCACTCACATTCCTCCACATGCATCGCAATATGTTTAATAACCAACTTTATAATCATCTTGTTACAGATAACGTTTGATGGCATTTAAAACACACAACTCCTCATGTAGGAATCGTAGTGATTTCAGGTCAAAGAACCACATACACCATTATCACTATGAGAATCGCTTATGACACTCACGTAACGATCCACGTAGCGTTCTCATGGCAGGTCTGTCCAATACATCATTACTCTAATATGTATCCATGTGTAGACTTGATATCTCATATCCATGACCCGTGAGATGTGGTCATCAGTCTACGCACATACTAGTCTCAATGCATTATTGTTGTCCTAATTAACAATAATACTTGACTAGGGACATTTAAGAATAGTATTTTATCCAATAGGATCTCACCATCAAGTCATCCACTTGATGTCCTATGGTATCAAACTTACTATTCTAAGGACTTTATTATGTCTATCAAAAAGAACACAATAAATGAAATGCCTCATATATCAAAAATAGCATAATATAATGTATGTCAATACAAACAAAATGTATTGGCCACTAGGGCATACACCAACACAAAGTTCAAGTGTGAGGGAATTTGATGTGTGGATAAAATACACACATCTTGTGCTTGATTTGAGGTGAATTTAGGTGTGCTTTGATTGATATATATTAGAATTTATGTCACTTTTAATCTAATTATCCTTGGTATCTTATGATGGGTCTTTCTCTATGTTTTTAGGTCCAAAAGAGGTGTTTTGACAGGGCTCTATGAAGCTTTGGATGGATTCATTGCAATGGAGTTGAGCTCGGAATTTATATGGTTACGATTCGTAGAGTTTTTGACCTTTGCACGATAAAATGAGCATAACTTGAGCTACAGAAGTCAAAATGAGGTGATTCTAGTGGCATTAGAAAGTTAAGAAAAAGAGCTACAACTTTCATGAAGATCACTTCTTCAAAAAATGACGTTTTGAGTGATTAAGGAGTTACACTCGGTGTGTGTAACTTGGAAAATGCTTCTGTCAAGCTCACACGACCTTCTCTAACTTCAATGAAGCTTCTGTGTGGGAGACACGGTCGTGTCTCTTGGTCACACGACTGTGTGACCCCTGAACGTGCAAATTATGGTATTTTTAAAGTTCACACAGCTATGTTGAAGGGAGACACAGTCGTGTGAGGCTTCTTGATGTGAAAATTAAGTTGTTTTGCCCCCAATTCATTATAAATAGGGCAAATCCTTAAACCTAAAGAGGGCTTTTGCTAGAGGCTTGTGTGGCGACAGGTGTTGAGGGGAGAGGCACAAGGATTGAAGGCTAGGGCTTGGAACGCCAGACTAAGAGTCATTGAAGATCAACCATTGAAGTCTTTTGTCCATCTTCATCTTCTCCATCTTTTCTTTTTGTTTTGGAATCATAGTTATTTCTTTAATCTTTATTTTGTTTGTGCTACAATTGCCATGAATCATGGTTGTTTCTTTAACCTTTGTTCTTGTTTCTGCCACAATTGCCATGAGTGGCTAAACCATTTTTTCTAGGATTGGGATGAAATTGTCTATTTCACTATGTTGAATTGTTAATTTGATTTTTTATTAATAGAATTATTGTTCTTGATTCATTCTTGGTATGATTAATGCTTGTGGTATGTTGCGTGCTATATTTACATAATTTTAGGCTTTAAGTGAAGGATCGAAAGATGAAATCTAATTGTTTGATAATCCAAGAATTGAACTTAGGAATTGAGACCTACATATAGGCTTAAAATCATCAAGGGGTAAACGATTGTCATGAATCTTAATGGGTTGGAACTTGGATTAATTGCCATGAGAATTTAGTGAAGTTTTAGCACATTTTTAGTCCCAAGAAATTGGGCTTTAAATAATTTAGAACAAATCGCCTTCAAGAACATAATTGAACATTAACAAAGATAGGATTACAATTTATCGTAAGGGGTAGTGTAGTGAATTCCTAGTTCTAGGCCTTTAAATCATTGTTAAATCTCATCTTTTCTAGTTTCAGTTGTTTACTTTATTGCTTTGCATTTCGTATTAATTTTAATTGAACCTTTTCTATCGATTTTATTTGCTTAAACAATCAAAATAGCCGTAAGAGTTAGTAATTAACCAATCCTCGTGGGAATGATCTTTTTTTACTACTTGTACAATCCGTGCGTTTGCGAAAAATTTACAACAATTGATAAATAACAGTATATGAAAAATTATGAAAAAATGGATCTGAGGAGTAAGCTGAGTCCTAAAATTTTCTATAACCTTTATGGTAACTTGAAAACTCAACTTTGGAAGATTAAAATGTGTGTAACAGTTTTAAAAGTTTCAGTATGAAATTTTGGTCATAAAACTTAGTTTCCACCACCATTTGCTAGTAATCTTTTATCTAGATAAATCTTGACTTTTTCTACACATTTTTTGCTCCCATTCGCACACAAATAGCATTAGAAAACAGGGGAAGATATGGCCAAGAGAAAGGAGAGAAAATAAGGAGGTGAAAGTGAAAGAAAAAGGAGAAAAATCAAGGAGCCAAACAATGGAATTGAGGTAGGGGTTCTTCACCTTCATTCTACTCTTCCTTTCCCATTGTTTTTGAGCTAAAAATCTGGTTCTTAGGGCTCCTAAGGGTCACGGCCAGAATCACAAAACAGAATGTGTTTTTGTTTCTTTTGTGCTTTTGTTCTCAACTTTCTCTAGTTCTATTTCTTATATGAGTTCTTGAGTAAAAGATTGTGATATTGATTGTATTTTAATGCTCTATCACTCTTGGCCATGTTGGGATTTAGAAGTGTTTGTATTCCTTAAATTGTTCATTTAAATTTTATTGAGGTTTGTGTTGAATTATGATGTTGAATATGATTAGAAAGTAAAGATTTTAATGTATTCTTTGGGCTAAATTGCTATGGCAGCTTGCTGCCCAATTTATAAGCACACTTTGTAAGGTTTTAATGCTTACATTTGTGGCTTGAATTATGCTAGAAAATATGGATGGTTGAATTTTGAAGGCATTTGTGCTTGAATTTATGGCTTGAAAGATAATTAATAAATAAGGCAGAATGCTACCTAATTTTTAACCAAATTTGTAATGCTTATATGCAGGATATCTTGGCTTGAAATGTGATTTAAATACATGGTAGAAGTCTTCCTTGTTGTGATCAAAGTATTGATGTTTTTGTGCATGAAAATGTTGCTTGTATGATGGTGAAAAGGTTACAGCAGTGGTTGCCTTGTGGCGACCAGAATTAGTGTGCATAAGTATCATGCATTGGTGTTAAATGTTGATTGGTAATGCCAAGAAAGTATTGCATACAATATTAAAAGATTTGATGTGTACATGGCATTAATAAAGTTTACTTGTTAAAGTTCTTGAAGTATAATGGATGATATAGAATTGTGCATTAGATATGTAGTAGAGAATTAATTGCTCCTTGATTTATCGAGTTGAGTCTGAATTTGAAATGGTATTGGTCCTTGAATACTCAAGTTGAACTAGAATTGAAAATGATATTGCTCCTTTAGTTCTTTAAGGTTGAGCTAGGATGGTAATTGTATTGTGTTTGGATAATCAGTGCTCATAGAATTTGTATTTGAATTAAATGTGAGCATGCTATTCCCAACATATGAATATCCTCTTTGTATTTGTATAGAGTTGGCATTTTGCTATATTTTAGTTTATTTGGCATAAGTGAATTCTGGAGTTAATCTCAGTGAGGGAAAGGTATCTAAATTCCATTAGAATTATGGAAATGATCCTTGATAACTCTATAAAATATAATTATTTATGCCCTATATATATGCTCTATAGATAGCTTAGTCATTGTTAATAAGCATATTTTGAAGATTTTAGGCTTATATTCATCAAATTCAATTTCGATATCTTCCTCTATGATCTTGAGAAAATCTTACTGATTCTTCAAGTGATTAAGTGGATTTGCAACTGTTATTATTTTGGTGATTTCTCTATTACAAGAAGGGCTCCAAACAAGCATATTTATGAAAGATTTGGATCAACGTTGGAAGAGAAAGCCAAAGGTGCAATTTAGCCATTCACGCCGCGGTGTAGGCATGGTTATACTGCAGCGTGTTGCATTTAGCCTGCTGTATATTAAAACCCGAGACTAGAACGTCGTGATGCAAAGGAGTTCATACTGCGGCATGGTGCATCAACCCTATTGTTACTTAAATTGGAGGATTTTATGCCACGGCACAACAATTTTCATGTCGCGCCGTGGTGACCTAGAAGTGAAGCACACCGCGGCACAAGCATGTGCACGTCGCAATGCACAACTTAAATTTTTGCCTATATATAAGATTTTTAGAACATTCAGTAAAAGCAAAATTTTTTTGGAGAACACAGCAGCTAGGTCTTCATTTTTGGATAAAGGGAAAACTAAAGGAAGCAAAGTTGGAGGCCATCTTCTTCAAGGAGGAAGATTCAAGCTTCAAGGATCAATAATCGTTGAGCTTTTTTCCTATTTCTTTTACCTTCTCTTTTTCCTTTGTCATGAACATGATTATTTGTGATAGATTTTCATGTTTCATGGATAACTAAGTTGTATTTAGGGATTTCTTTGGATCCCTCTATGGATATTAGTGATTTTGTAACCCTTTGAGTTAATATAGATGATTTGGGTTTGTTTAACCATATTTCCTTCAATGTGCTTGATTGTTAACATTTAATGTGATTTAATTAAATCTATTGAACTAGACATAGAGATTTAGATTTGGGATCATGGATATGGTCGATGCATGTTTAATTTCATTCTAATGGTAGGGTGAGTTAATTAGCTAATGGGATAGACATATATGTTACCAAGTGGCCTCAATACTCAAGAGGGGGGTGAATTGAGTATGTAAAACAAGTTCACAAATCTTTCGCAAATCGTTTGATAAACAATTTTCATTAAAGCTAATTGATGATTAGAGATGATTGGATATATGAGATAAACACTTTTACTTATAAATGCAATAGCCAAAGGGAACAATATTCAAGCAATTCAATAAAACAGTGCTCAATGTAAAGAGAAGGGTTTAGAGAAAACAAACACAATGATTTATCCTAGTTCGATCACCAATCCACTTGTGATCTACGTCCAATCCTCAAGCAACTGCTAGAGATTTTCCACTATTTCTTTAAGCTTCAATAGGTGCTTGACAACCTTTACAACTTAGAGCACTCAACACTTTGGGATACCTCACCCTTGGAGCTTGAGTCTCTTCAACTAAGGGATACCTCACCCTTTACACTTTTGGAGGGATGCTTCACCCTCTTTACAAAGCAATATAGATTGATTGAATGAAACTCTCACAAGAGTAGATGATTACAAATTGAAGCTCTAATATACTCTCAAAGATTAACCCACGTTTTTCACAAAAAATAGAGCAAGAATGGATTTGAAGATTAAATCACGTTTTGAAGTATTGGTAATCAGTTTTTAGTTCAAGGTCAACCTCTAATGAAGACCCAACATTGGTATTTATAAGTTTTGCAATAAATGGAGTCGTTGGAGACTTTTAGCCAAGCATTAAATGCATTTAATATAGCCGTTGGGCACTGTCAGGATGCGTGTAATCGATTACACAACAAATGTAATTGATTACATTGTTGTTCCAACATGTTCTTGGCTTTCTGGGCTCTGTGTATTCGATTACATTATTGATGTAATTGATTACATGGCTTCTGACTTACTTGTAATCGATTACATGACTTCTGTCTTGCTGTGTAATCGATTACATGACTCTTTAAACATGTTCTTGCCTTTCTGGGCTCATTGTAATCGATTACCAACTTGGTGTAATCGATTACATGGCCTCTGACTTGCTTGTAATCGATTACATTGATCATGTAATTGATTACAAGGCCTCTGTTTGCTGTGTAATCGATTACAAACATCATGTAATCGATTACATTGGCCTTTGAACACATTTTTCAAGTCCAATAAAGCTTGTAAGTCATTTCTAACACCTCAAGACATTTGATTAAACATAAATCCTGTTATGAGTGTTAGATTTAAGATTGAAACTCAAGTTTCTTGAAAAACATGTTTAGCTTTGAATTTTCCCACTTATTTTGAAATGATATATTGAAAAACCATTTGAGAAATCTTGAGAGCATTTAACATTAATGTTCTAAGTCTTATAACTAAATAAACCTTTTGACTTCTTTCTTTGATCTTGATCTTTTCTTTTGCACTTGATCTTCACTTTTGTCTTTGTTATCATTAAAAACCATTTGACATGCTTTAGGGACATAAGCATTCACATGCTCCCCCTTTTTGATGATGACAAACTGATCATAGGAAAAAGAAAGAGTTTTTGCATTTGTATATATATATATATGAGATTTAGGCGCAACTCTCCCCCGAAGTTTATGCATGATATTGAGTTAGATTTTTCATGTAAAAAGCTTAAGAACTCAATAGCTCAATAACTCCCCCGTACACGTGCAACCTTAATTAGATTTCATTTTTCACTACTATTCTCTCCCCCGTTGGCATTATCAAAAAGACATAAGCATTTAAAAAAAATGGACAGTATTTCGGCTGTATTTCATGATTTCCCAAGAATCACCAAAACAAGAAATCCAAAGAGAATATAATGAAGCCAGTAAATTCAGATCAACAGAAAAGCAATATAACCAATGTTCAAAAACCAATCATTTAGAGAAAAAATATCAAAGCTGATGCAAGTTCATATATCATAAAAAACATGTACAATGTAACTTATCATAACCAATATAACCAATAACCAAAAACACCAGAAACGTATACCAATGTTATATAACTGAGCCAAAAAGAAAATGTACAATGTAGTCATAAGCAAATAACAATGAAAAACATCAGGGCAATGAGCCATGATCACTATCAGTAGCCTAGCTGTCACTGTCTGGATCTGCAGCAATGTCTCCTAGATCAACGTTATCATCATCGGGCTCAAGATTGTCCTCAGAGTCTAGGAGCTCCTCATTATTAGCAGGGACACCAAATAGACCAGCAAAGGACAGGGGAACAGGAGAGGCAGAGGATGTGGGAGGTGCAGCAGCAGTACTTAGAGGAAAATGAGGTCCTGCCAGGAGGGATCGAATGGAGGCAAGCTCCTGATCTGAATAGTTCATCCTCAGCTCAAGGTGATCTATCTTCTACTCAATATGATCCATGCGTGTGTCTATAGTAGCGCTCAGGTTTCGCATCTCTTGGAGCAGGAGGTCTAGTGTGGCTATAGTTGGAGCAGGAACAGGAGCAGGATGCTGAGCCTCTTCATCGTCCTCACTATCCGAATCATGATGGATATGTCAAAAGGTGCCATAGGCAATGTAGTGCCACCTATCATCGACTTTGTAGAGTTGAAGCTTCTTCAAGGCATGCAAGCCAATGGATTGCGATCCTTTTGAGCTGGTGTCCCTGGACTCCTCAGCCAGGGAAATATGACAATGCTCTAGGATGGCTGTCACCAGCATAGCAAATGGGAGGGTAGAGTTCTTCTTTTTCTTCACATCCAACATATGCTCTATAATGTAGAAACCCCAGTTTATTGGTCTCCCAGTAGTCATTGCCCATAGGGACACCACATCATCCTTGAGAACCTGGGAGTAATTCCCTCCCCTGGGAATCAACCCCCTGACCAAAAGATAGTGGAGAACCCTGTTCTCCATGGTTAGGCCAGTGGCCATGATTCTGTTTTTGGGATCACTGGGGGGATAGTAACCAGTCCTAATCAGTGAAAGAAGAGCAGCCTTATGCTCAAATTCATGACCCCAGATATTGGCATTTCCACAGAAGTTTACTCCATCAGGAGTGAGCTTAGTCAGCCTATACCACTCAGCCATAGTTATCTTGATTTGTTGCTTCTTCACCTCAGATATTAAGCAATCATTTCAAATTTTAGATTTGCATAAAAGACTCTCACTAGGTTTAGATAGATAGCCTTCTCTATACTAAGGAAACCCAGCAATCCTAAGTTTTCAATGGTTCTAAACTCTCCAGAGGTTCACTCTTACAGAAGGTGATGAGAAGATACCTGGGGAAAATAATCTTGCGTAGCTGGAAGTTCTTCCGGAATAACTCAGCTTTCTTCACAGTGGAGAAGTGGTGAGTGAGGTCCAGGCCAGAAATGTTACGTGAAGCTCCACCTGAGGACCCTCCAATGGCAACCTCTGTTCTTGGGCGCTTTGAACGATGAGAGGATTCAGCCATTTGATGAGGAAGGAGAGAGTGGGATGAGTGGAAAGTGTTTGGAGATGAGTGAGGAAAAAGAGAGGGATGAGTTTAGGGCAGAGAAAGGGAGATAATGTTCGTGAGAGGTGATGGGGAGATTTTGGTGAGGGATTGTGATGGGATTTGAGAGATGGGCTGTGTGGAGAGGAGTTTTTCGAGTTAGAGGGAGGTGAAATGGAGGAATTTGAGGGAGATTTGAGTGAGAAAAGAGAGATTGAGAGGTTTGGGTTACGTAGGAGCAGAGGAGGAAGATGAAGTAGCTGAAGAGTTTCTGAGAAATGAGCTCTGCGCGCGTCAGAAACCTTTTAAAAAACCCTGTGTAATCGATCACATTGGTTTTGTAATCGATTACAAGCATTCTGGTTCTCATGTAATCGATTACATTTTTGGTGTAATCGATTACCATGCTTCTGGGGAACCTTGTAATCGATTACATGGTTGATGTAATCGATTACCTGAGTTCTGAGTTGATTGTAATCGATTACAAAAGTTGTGTAATCAATTACATGCTTGACAGAACTTGTGCAATCGATTACAAAGGCATTGTAATCGATTACCAGCACACTTTAACTCAGATTTTTGCATTCCAAACAGCATAGAATCAATTTTAAACCATTCAAATCAGTTCCAGAGCATCTTAAATCAATTTAAATCATCATGCAAGCATATAATCTAATCATATTATGATTCAAATCACATAGTTGTGCAAAAATACTAATTTTACTAAGAATTACACCATTTTGGTGAAATTGTGAGGTTGTTGAGTTGCTTGGGAGTCTTTGACGTGAGGGAGCACCTGCAAAACAACTTAGGGGAAATCTCCGATGCTCAAGTCAGTATTGGATTCAAATATGATTAAAGATTCAGAAATTATGCAGCAAAATGGCAATTTATGCAGAAAGCAACATGATTTGATTTTAGGATTGTGCAGCAAAATGTCAATTTATGCATGATTGATCCAAAATACCAAGTTCATTTCTTATATAGAAAAATGCTTCTTTTACTAAGGGCTTAGTGAAAATGTCAGCTAGTTGCTTAGTGGTTTTTACAAATTCAAGCATACAATCACCCTTTTGAACATGGTCTCTAATGAAATGATGTCTTATTTCAATATGTTTAGCCCTAGAATGCAAAATGGGATTTTTGGACAAATTAATTGCACTAGTATTATCACATCTTATGGGAATGTGATCAAGCTCAAGACCATAGCCCAAGAGTTGTTGTTTCATCCAAAGGACTTGAGCACAACAACTCCCAGCTGCTATATAGTCAGGTTCAGTTGTAGACAATGCCACACTATTTTGTTTCTTACTATGCCAAGAAACTAGTGAGCTTCCAAACAAGTGGCATGTTCCACTAGTGCTCTTCCTATCCATTTTGCATCCAGCAAAATCAGAATCGGAATACCCAATAAGGCTACATGAGGCACCCTTAGGGTACCACAAACCCATTTGTGATGTGCCTATTAGATATTTCATTATTCTTTTAACAGCACTCAGGTGTGATTTTTTAGGATTAACTTGATATCTAGCACACATCCATACACTAAACATTATATCAGGTCTACTTGCTGTGAGATAAAGGAGTGAGCCAATCATACCTCTATATTTTGTAATTTCTATCGATTTACCTCATTCATCTTTGTCCAAATAGCAAGAGGTGCCCATAAGAGTAGTCATATGCTTGGCATTGTCCATTCCAAACTTCTTAAGCAGCTCCTTGCAATACTTGGATTGGCTTATGAAAGTTCCTTCTCTTGTTTGCTTGATTTGGAGACTAAGGAAAAAATTGAGCTCACCCATCATGGACATCTCAAACTCACTTTGCATAATATTTGAAAATTCTTTACAAAGAGAGTTGTTAGTAGCTCCAAATATAATGTCATCAACATAGATTTGAACTAGAAGTATGTCATGCATTTTGTGTTTTATGAAAAGGGTAGTATTAACTTTGCCTCTAGAAAAACCTTTTTCTAAAAAGAATTTGCTCAACCTTTCATACCAAACTCTAGGAGCTTGTTTCAAACCATACAAGGCCTTTTTCAGTTTAAAAACATGGTTGGGCATTTCAAAATCCTCAAAACTAGGAGGTTGTTCCACATACACCTCTTCTTGTATAAAACCATTTAAAAAGGCACTTTTGACATCCATTTGATAGAGTTTAAAATCTGTGATACAAGCATATACAAGTAGCATTCTAATGGCCTCTAATCTAGCTATGGGAGCATAAGTTTCTTCATAATCTACGCCTTCTTCTTGATTATAGCCCTTACAAGCCTAGCTTTATTTCTTATTATTAGGCCCGTTTCATCAAGTTTGTTCCTAAAGACCCATTTGGTGCCAATTATAGGATGATCATTGGGCCTTGTAACTAATTCCCAAACTTGATTTCTCTCAAATTGGTTTAGTTCTTCTTACATGACCAAAATCCAATGCTCATCATTAATGACCACATTTATGTCTTTAGGTTCAACTTGAGAGACAAAGACTAAGTGATTACATGCATCTCTAAGTGAATTTCGAGTAATTACCCCTTTTGATACATCACCTATCACCTTGTCGAGAGGGTGATATCTTGAAGTCCTCTATTCCTTGGGTAAATCCAAGATTTTTGAATATTTTTACCATGAGTGATCAAGGAGTCTCTCTTCTTGCTTCTTGGACTCTTTCTCTTGATTTTCTAAGTGCATTTTTGCCAAAATTTCTGCAACATCATCAACAAGCTCCTTTCTCGGCTTATTTAGGTTAGTTTCATCAAATGCAACATGTATAGACTCTTCTATGGTCATAGTTCATTTATTATAGACTCTAAAGGCCTTACTATGTATAGAATAGCCAATGAATATTCCCTCATCAGATTTTGCATCAAACTTCCCTAAATTATCCTTTCCATTATTCAAGACAAAACATTTACATCCAAAGACATGAAAATATGACACATTTGGATTCCTTCTTTTGTACAATTCATATGGAGTTTTCTTTAAAATTGGCCTTATTAGGGCTCTATTCATAACATAACAAGCAGTGTTAACCGCATCCACCCAAAAATACTTAGGAATGTTGGTTTCATTGAGCATAGTTCTTGCCATTTCCTCTAAAGATCGATTTTTCCTTTCTACAACACCATTTTGTTATGGTGTTCTAATGGCAGAAAAATTATGCTCAATGCCATGTTCATCACAAAAGGTTTCAAATTCATGGTTTTCAAATTCACCACCATGGTCACTTCTTATGGATGCAATACAAAAACCTTTTTCATTTTGGATAATTTTGGCAAGCTTTTTAAATGATTGAAAAGCATCATTTTTGTGGGTTAAGAATAATGTCCATGTAAATCTAGAAAAATTATCCACAATCACCAGTGCATAGTCATTCCCACCAAAACTCATAGTTTTAGAGGGACCAAAAAGATCCATGTGCAAAAGTTGTAAAGGTTTAGAAGTTGAAACCATGTTTTTAGCTTTAAAAGAGACCTTTACTTATTTTTCCTTTTGACATGCATCACAAATTTTATCTTTTTCAAATTTGAGTTTTGGAAGACCAATCACTAGTTCTTTAGAAACTAATTTGTTTAAGTGATCCATGTGAATGTGAGCAATTCTTCTATGCCATAACCATGAATCATTTTCTTTACTCATAAAGCATTTAGCATCATTTGAGGAAATATCATCAAGACTAATCATATATATATTATTGACCCTATGACCAACAAACTTAACTTGCTTATCATCCTTTCCCTTAATTATGCAACAAGAAGAATTAAATATAACTCTATTGCCCTTATCACATAATTGACTAATGCTAAGCAAATTATGTTTAAGTCCTTCAACAAGCAAAACATTATCAATAGATGATGAAGGGATCTTACCAACTTTGCCAATTCCAAGAATCTTCCCTTTGTTGTTATCACCATATGTGACATGACCATGTTTTTTGTGGGTAAGGGAGGAGAACTTGGAGCTATCACCGGTCATGTGCTTAGAGCAACCACTATCAAAGTACCAACTTGAGCTCTTGGTCTTCAAGTACACCTACAACACATTCAAATTTTAACCTTTGGTACCCAAATTGTTTTGGGTCCTTGTGTGTTAGAGTTAGGCATTGTGCCTTTAGGAACCCAAATCCTTTTGATTCCAACCTTGGTGTTTACGTTCTTTCTAACATTGCAAGTGGATGCACTATGCCCTTTCTTACCACAATGAAAACATTTGACAAAGGGGCTACTTGAAGTTTTGAGGAAACAAAGAAATTCTTGTAAAACTTTTGATGGTTATTTGGATTAAATCCCAAACTGACTTTTTGAAAAACACATTTTTGTTTCCCTAACAGCACATTCAAGTTGTCTCTTCCAAAAGTGAATTTTGCAAGAGTGTTGTTCAAATCTTCAATTTCTTTTTCAAAAGCTTTGCATGATGAACAAGGTAATGATATGGATGTATTATCATGTGAGGAATAAGTCATGCATAATGAATTAGCATCAATGAGTCCTAAGGTCTCATTTTCAATCTTAAGCTCATTTATCTCCTTGCTTAAAATAGAGACTTTGTTTACTAATAAGGAGATTGTTTGTTAGAAGATAAAACCATTTTTGTGAGCCTCAAAGATTCATAATGCAATTCTTGAAAGGCATCTTGCAATTCATCATAAGAAGGTTGAGATTCTAAGTTAGAAGAAGTTACCTCGGTGTCGCTCTCTTCACTTTCTTCTCATTGAGCCATAAGACAAAGATGAGCTTCTTTATTCTCCGAACTATTGGAAGAACTTAAGTCATTGTCCTCCCATGCTATGTATGCTCTCCTTCCTTTCTTCTCTTTGGAAGGCCTTCTCTCAAACTTCTCCATCTCTTTGAGATACATAGGACACTCCATTTTCATGTGTCCTGGTTTTCCACATTCATAGCATTTTGGAGGAGTGGAAGGTCCTTCTCCTTTATGATACACTTTCTTTTAAGGAAAAGGTGGTCTTCTTTGAAATCCCTTTTTCTTTAGGAATCTTCCAAACTTTCTCACAAGGAGACTAAGATTCTCCTTACTTAACTCAACGTTTTCTACATCATCTTCACCATCTTCATCATCATCTTCAATTATAGAAGAGGTGGCTTTGAGTGCAATTCCCTTATTCTTTTTATCATGCTCTTCATTTTGATTGAGCCTATTTAGTTCCAGCTCATGTTCTTGAAGCTTCCCAAATAAGGTGGCTAGAGACATTGTTGATAAATCTCTTGATTCCACAATAGTCATTACTTTGGGTTGCCAATTCCTACTTAAACATCTCAAGACTTTGTTAATAAGATCCTCATTAGGAAATATCTTTCCCAATGAGATAAGATGATTAACAATATGAATAAATCTCTTTTACATATCTTGAATACTCTCACCTTGGTTCATTCTAAACAATTCGTATTCATGAGTAAAAGTGTTTATTCGAGATCACTTTACCTCACTAGCACCTTCATGAGTTACTTGTAGGGTATCCCACATTTCTTTTGCGGTCTTGCAATTTAACACCCTAAAGAATTCATCATATCCTAAGGATGTGGTGATGATGTTCTTGCATCTCAAATTGTATTGAACCTTCTTTTTATCATCATCGGTCCATTCATTTCTAGGTGTATTAATTTTCACACCATCTTTAGTTTGTATGGGAACAAAAGCACCATTTTCAATGGTGTCCTACACATCTAAGTCAATACCTTTAATGAAAATTTTCATCCTTTCTTTCCAATAGGCATAACCATTCCCATTGAAATAAGGAGGTCTGTTTATAAAAGAACCTTCATTTGAAAAATCATTTGAAGCCATCACTTCTCTTGAAGCTACTAAGCTCTTTATACAAGAGTCTAGCTCTGATACCACTTGTTACCAAGTGGCCTCAATACTCAAGAGGGGGGTGAATTGAGTATGTAAAACAAGTTCGCAGATCTTTCACAAATCGTTTGATAAACAATTTTCATTGAAGCTAATTGATGATTAGAGATGATTGGATATATGAGATAAACACTTTTACTTATAAATGCAATAGCCAAAGGGAACAATATTCAAGCAATTCAATAAAACAGTGCTCAATGTAAAGAGAAGGGTTTAGAGAAAACAAATACAATGATTTATCCTGGTTCGATCACCAATCCACTTGTGATCTACGTCCAGTCTTCAAGCAACCGCTAGAGATTTTTCACTATTTCTTCAAGTTTCAATAGGTGCTTGACAACTTTTACAACTTTGGGCACTCAACACTTTGGGATACCTCACCCTTGGAGCTTGAGTCTCTTCAACTAAGGGATACCTCACCCTTTACACTTTTGGAGGGATGCTTCATCCTCTTTACAAAACAATATAGATTGATTGAATGAAACTCTCACAAGAGTAGATGATTACAAATTGAAGCTCTAATATGCTCTCAAAGATTAACCCATGTTTTTCACAAAAAACAGAGCAAGAATGGATTTGAAGATTAAATCACGTTTTGAAGTATTGGCAATCAATTTTTGGTTCAAGGTCAACCTCTAATGAAGACCCAACATTGGTATTTATAAGTTTTGCAATAAATGGAGCCGTTGGAGACTTTTAGCCAAGCATTAAATGCATTTAATATAGCCGTTGGACACTATCAGGATGCGTGTAATCGATTACACAACAAATGTAATCGATTACATTGTTGTTCCAACGTGTTCTTAGCTTTCTGGGCTCTGTGTAATCGATTACATTATTGGTGTAATCGATTACATGGCTTCTGACTTGCTTGTAATCGATTACAATATCCATGTAATCGATTACATGACTTTCTTCTTTTGTGTAATCGATTACAATATCCATGTAATTGATTACATGACTCTTTGAACGTGTTCTTGCCTTTCTGGGCTCACTGTAATCGATTACCAACTTGGTGTAATCGATTACATGGCCTCTGACTTGCTTGTAATCGATTACATTAATCATTTAATCGATTACAAGGCCTCTGTTTGCTGTGTAATTGATTACAAACATCATGTAATTGATTACATTGGCCTTTGAACACATTTTTCAAGTCCAATAAATCTTGTAAGCCATTTCTAACACCTCAAGACATTTGATTAAACATAAATCCTTTTATGAGTATTAGATTTAAGATTGAAACTCAAGTTTCTTGAAAAACATGTTTAGCTTTGAATTTTCCCAGTTATTTTGAAATGATATATTGAAAAATCATTTGAGAAATCTTGAGAGTATTTAACATTAATGTTCTAAGTCTTATAACTAAATAAACATCTTGACTTTTTTCTTTGATCTTGATCTTTTTTTTTTTGCACTTGATCTTCACTTTTGCTTTTATTATCATCAAAAACCATTTGACATGCTTTAGGGACATAAGCATTCACAATATACCCATTGGTCATGCATAGCAAGTGTTGAGAATAGTCTTTAAGGAGTGGAGTTTGCTCTAACTCTCATGAAAACATAGTGAACTAGGCAAATGAAGCATGATTAATTGACCTAGACCTAGGCTTTTAACTAAAATTGTTTCTTAAGCTAACAAACCCCTTTCTTTTATGTTGCTTAAAAGGATTACATATTACCAATTGAAGTAGGAGGTGAAAAAGGATTCTCTATTTTCTAGTCATTATCTTTTATTCCAAATATATAGCATTTAAGTCTTTTACTTCATAGATAACTTATACACACCCTTTTTCTCTATTTGACTGTTCTTGAATAGCATTACTTAAGCTATTGATTGATATTTAGCATTAGAAATAGATAGTATCCTCGTGGAAATGATATCATGCTTATCATTTTATTACTTACACGACCCGTGCACTTGCGGTACAAAAAAAAGGGGCAAATAATCTTCTGTGAGGAATAAGATCCTATATTCTTAAAATTCCTTACTAGTTTCCTCACAGGCTTATGTTCCCTCATGTGTATATATAAGGATACTCATGAATAGTTATGTGTGACTGATGAATGGTTATAAATAGGTTGGAATGAGTTGACCTGAAAGTAGATTATTACTAAGTCAGAATTTAGGTTATGTAAGGTGACCTAGTTCTGTGGGAATTAGCACTAGATAATGAGCACTGAGAAGAATTTGAAATTTAATTTAACATTATTCGGAATAGTTCTGTGTGACTGACGAATGGTCATGAATAGGTTGAAGTGCACCAACCTAAAAGCAGGCTACTACCAAGAGAATGTGAATGGAATGGTATTGTGAGGATAGACATTCCCTCCATACCTTTTGAATAAAGATAATGATTGTCAAAGTTCTAGACCATAATCTTGATCCATGGTCATCTTATTTCAAGCTTTAGATTTTAATAATTGTATGTTTAATTTATTTTAAGGATCTATTTGGAGGTAGAAGTTAATTCAAGAAGACAACAAAGGAGTTTTTGATCATCACTTAAGGTAAGAGGGAGAAACAAAATTTGTGGTTGTTGGTAAAAAATTCATGTGAGGATTTATTCACTTGATTGTGTGAAATTAATGGTTTATGCTTGTTTGGCTATATGTGATTATATGATTTTTATAGTATGCATGAGATTGCTATGGTAGGAATTGATGATTGAATGTTTTACATGTTTTGAATCATGTGAAAATGGCAAGATTTTTAGTCCCAAAGACCTTATATGGCTCACGGCCATTTAGCCCAAGAAGGGGTATCCAAGGCAAAAATATTTTATGGAGTGAAAACCTAGATGATTAGGTGATAAGAATATCATTTAAGGATTTACAAGTTAAAAAGAAGATGAACAAAATTTTATTATTTCAAAAGAGTCAATTTTCAGTCATGATAATGGAAATAAGTTTTGAAGGATGATTTGAAATTTAAAGTATTTTATTTAAGAGAGTTTTTAGTAAAAGTAATGGAAAAAGATTTTTGAAATGTCTTGATTTAATTAAAATAATATAGATTTTTATGAAAAATGTTAGAAATATCACTTAGAGGAGATTTGGTAAGAAAATATTGGAATTTAGGTTCAAATTTTATATTAAACATGGAAAGTCTCAAAAAGTAAGCTTAGAAAGTTTTGTGATTGAAATGTATAGATAAAACCTTATGCAATTTAAAAATGTTGAATTGTGAGTTACGCGATTAAGAAAACGTTTTAAAATTTTTACGCGATTGAAAAATAACGTAAAAATGTTACGTGATTTAGAGACGTAACCAGAAGTGTTACGCATTTATGATAATACAGTAAAAATACTTTGTGTTTGAGAAAAGTAGCAGATTACTATCGGGTTGATGTACCAGACTCGGAGACGTCAGTTGACAGTTTAGCCTAATGGTGGCTTGATTTTACGTGGAAGTCATGTAGTTATTAATTATTGATTCATGATATCATTCGATCATGCATTGTGAAAGTCGTAATGACTTTGTTTGATTATGGCTATATGCCTAGGAGATTGAATCACACCTTAGTGTGGGTGAGAATTGCGTAGTGAAGGTCAATAACTGATCTTGGGGGTGTCGGGGCTTAAAAATCCCATAAGTGGCCAGTTGGTAGCTCTACTATGCCATGGTTATTGATGCAAACGCATCGACGATCTCAACGAGAAACTATTCCTATTCATGATCTGGTATAGACTGTCTTGTATAAGCCATGATGAGTACACTGAGAAAGTTAAAGCACTTGAGAGTTTGACAATATATGGATATATCTCCCGATCATTCTCTCCGATGTTTGGTTTTAGCTCTATAGAGTAGGGGTCAGTTTATTGTACATTTGCATAGTCAGTAGACATGTTGTTGTGATGTACGTTCATTGAATTATCTGTTGATAAATATTATGACTGTAATTGTTAATTCTGTACTATATGGCTTTATTGTTATTACTATTTCTTTGCTGCTATACTGGTATGTGATGTAGGGGATCTCACCTCTTTATGGTATTGTTCTGTCTGTTCTGTTTTATGTTTATGTTCTATGAAGAATGTGATGGCGGTGAAGCGGGATCTTCTAGGTTTTGTTAGGGGGTAGTTCCATGGAGGCACCGACGCATGGCGTGTCTATTTGGATACTGAACTCATAGAGTACTATGGAGATGTTACTCTATCTTTGAGTAAGACCCGCCATGGGGTTACTACTTTTTCTTTTAATGCTACTATTTATCTGGAGTTTTATATGCCTGTAAGGGATTTATGGGGTGATCTTCATTACACTCCTAGGGAGGATTCCGAGATATCTTCTAGGCGGACTCCCGTTCGTCGAGACATACCCCGGCTGGGGGATTTGTCTGTTGAGGATTCAGAGGAGGATCCAGTGGAGGACCTTTCCCTCCAGGTGTTTGGACTTGGGCCAGATTAGGTTTGTTATGATAGTTGTATTTATGCTTTTTGGTATATAAGTCTTATATAATTATGTTGTATAGATATATGAAGGGTATATAATTCAGTTCACTATGTCTTATGTTCTCTATATTCCGTTAAATTTATGTTATCTGTGAAAAGCAATTTTAAAACCCGTATATTATAATATTAAATCATTTATGACTTGGTTTTAGATTTTAAAATTGTTGGTTTGAAATATAATTCCCAAAGGAGGGTGTTACATTAGTTGGTATCAGAGCCCAAGTTTAGTCTGTTGGGTTTGTGGTTAGGTCTGTCTTGTTTGTGCTGTGTGTTTCTCTGTGTTTTGGTTTCTGGAATAAGACAATATTGCTTGAAATGATTATACTTAGTTTTCATTGCATTTTGATTAGTCTAACATTGAAGAAAGGTAATGGCTCGAGGTAGAGGTGCACATGTGGACACGGGATGTGACAATGATAGTATGGCTGCAGTTGCAGCAGCAATGTAGAGAATGGCTGACTTAATAGTACAACAAAATCAGAGGCTGCTCAACAACATGAAGCGATAGCCGAGGCTCAGAATTTGTCAGAGTTTCGCTGCAACAATCCGCCACAGTTTAAAGGCGAATTTGATCCAGAGAAAGTGAACCTTTGGATCAAGGAGTTGGAGAAGATCTTTAGAGGAATGAGATGCATAGACGAAAGGAAAGTAACCTATGCTACTTTCATGCTCGTTGGAGATGGTGAGGATTGGTGGGCAGGAACTCAACGATTATTGGAAGTTGAAGGAAGAGTTATCACGTGGGAAGTCTTCTGGAGTAAATTTCTGGAGAAGTATTTTTCAGCTAGCATGAGGCACACCAAGGAGATAGAGTTCCTTGGACTAAAGCAAGGGGGAATGACTGTCAGTGAATATGCTGCTAGGTTTGAAAGCCTATCAAAATTCTCACGATACTTTCAACTCCATCCTGATGAGGAATGGAAGTGCCGAAAATTCGAAGAAGGTTTAAGGCATGATCTAAAGTGAGCAATACTACCTTTGGGGATTGGGCAATTCCCAACTTTGTTGGACAAATGTCTGATAACTTTAGGAAATGAAGTTATTTCACATGAATTTGAATGTATATGAGCATGCTATCCTTAAGTTTTATAGGCCAAAGGTTCAATTTATGCATGTCTTTAATGATTTGAGCTTGTTAATTCAAATGATTGAGAATGGAATCTTTGAGGATTTTATTTAAAGAATTTGGATTGATTATGATTTGATGGACTTTGGCATTGTCTTGATGCAGGTATCCAAGAAGAAAAGACCTTGGAAGGGATGAGGAAAGTGAAAAGGAGCTCAAATTTGGAAGAAAGCAAGAAAGGGGAAATTGCTGCCAACCTAAGTGAAAAATCCAAGCCTAGGCGTGGCACTCTCAGTTTTTCAGGAATTTCAGACAGAGACATTCACACCTAGGCGTGTAAAAGTCACGCCTAGTTGTGTCCAGCACCTGATAGCATGTGTTTCATAGCCACACCTAGGCGTGGGAAAAATCCTGATCCGCGAAATTAGCCTTTAATATATGATTTTTGGGACTTGAATGGGGGCTTCTATTTTGGACCAAGCACGAAATCCCTAGAAAAATTAGGAGGAGGAGAAAATCACTCAAGATAGAGGTGATTCAAGTGAAGAATCAAGATCAAGGAAGGAAGATCAAGCTTGGATTCTCTCCACTTTTGTTCATTCTTTCCCTTTTCTCTCTTGATTTGTAACTTAATGGGTTCTATGATTCCATATGTTTTCTCTTCTTTCATGATGTGTAACTAAACTCTAATCTAGGAGCTCTCTAGGATCTTGCTATGGATTTAATTATCTTGTAAATTGGTTGAGTATTCTTTCAATGAAATTAGTTTTGTTCTTCCATATCTATGCTTAATGTTTGTTATTAATTGGCCATCAATTGCATGATTTTAGTGTTCCAATTGAAATAGAAATAGGGTGTTGTGAATATGGATATAGTATGGTTGATGTATGTTCAATTACATTCTTTTGGGTTGAGTGTGTTGATTAGCTAATGGGATGGACACATACCCATTAGTCATGCATAGCAAGTGTTTGATAATTGGTCTCAATGAGTGATTCTTATGCTAACTCACATGGACACATAGTAGATTAACTAAGTTTCACATGGGTAATTGTCCTAGACATAGGCTTTTATCTATTGCTTGTTTTAGCTAACAAAACTAACCCATTGTTAGATACTTGTGAATTACAAGTTATTCATTGAAGTAGCAAGTGAATAGGGACTCCTAGGCCTTTATCATTCTCATCTTTCTCTTGTGAATTTAGCGTTTGGTGTTCTCTTGTTTTAATTATTTTAAGTTGTTATTTTAATTACGAACTTCTCTCACATTTCATTTGCGTGGATAAGATTTTGTGAAAATTGGTTAAGTTTAGCATTTCTCTAATTGTCAATCCCTTGGGACACGATACTCTAACTCTCATATATTACTTGTTGACCCGTGCGCTTGTGGATTACACACAAACAAGTTTTTCACGCCGTTACCGGGGATTGAATTTAGATTTTGTGTTATTTCTTAATTCAATTCACAACTCTTATTTCAAGTTTTATTTGTTTGTTTTGTTTTTCAGGTAGTTAGCTTTTGTATATGAAGGACTCAAAGTATATCTCGATTTCCTTATGATCTTGAGTTCAAGAGGACCTTTCGTAGATTGCTAAGAGAACAACAAGTGAAAAGGCAAATACTAAATTTGGAAAGCGAAATTGAGATGGCAGAAGAACCAAATGCTGAAAGACTCCTTTGAGAGTATGCCAATCTAAATGCTAGAAACATCAGATCTAGCATTAGAAGGCCAGCTGTACAAGCATAGACTTTTGAGATCAAGCCTGCTATTATCCATATGGTTTAGAATAATTTATAATTTGCTGATCTACCCCATGAAGATCCTAATGCTCATCTAGCTAACTTTCTGGAGATTTGTGATACTTTCAAGCACCAAGGAATGACTAATGATGCAACTTGTTTGAGGTTTTTCTCTTTTTCCTTGAGAGATAGGGTCAAGGCATGGCTTCAATCATTACCTGAACATTCCATCACTACTTGGGAAGAGCTAGCTCAAAAGTTTTTGGATCAATTTTTTCCTCCCATGAAGTCAATGAAGTACAGAAATGATATCTTGTCCTTCAGGCAGTTTAAAGGAGAGACCTTATATGAAGCATGGGAGCAATTTAAAGAGTTGCTAAGGAAGTGCCCCCACCATGGCATAGCAAAATGGATGTTGGTTCATACCTTCTACAATAGCTTGACAATTTCCTTTCGATCTATAATTGATGCAGTAGCTAGAGGGACTCTCATGAGCAAGACTGTAGACGCTGCCTACAACCTTTTGGAGGAAATGACCACTAATAACTATCAGTGGCTAGTAGAGAGGGTTACTCCTAGGAGAGTGGTAGTCGGTATACATGAAGTTGACGCTCTCACATTACTTTCAGCTCAAGTAGTAGCACTATCCAAGAAGTTTGACACCATGGCAGTTAATTTAGTGGCGAGCGGAGCTAATAACTCAGTTGAGATTTATGATCATTGTGGGGACCATCACTCTACTGCGAGTTGCACAGCTAGCCTGGAGAGTGTGCAATATACCAATCAATTCCACCCAAGTAGTCACAACAATGCTTTTGGTAATATTTACAACTCTACTTGGCGGAACCATCCTAATCTTTCTTGGGGTGGAAATTCTCAAGGTCCTTCTTCTTCTTATCAGCTCAGAGAAGCACCCCGTGCCCCTCCAGGTTTCCAACAACAGAGCTTCCCTCACTCCCAAGGTTCAACTTTAACTTCCAATTTGGAGAAGATATTTACTCAGTTCATGACTAGCCAACAAGAGTATATGACTAAAACTGATTCAAGGCTTGCTTCCCATGATGCCTTGATGCAAAGTCAAGCGGCTTCCTTGAGGAATCTTGAGACTCAAGTTGGTTAACTAGCCCAAGCTCTAAATAATAGGCCCTAAGGCACTTTTCCAAGCGACACCATTAATAATCCAAAAGGTGCCCCTCCTAAGCATTGCAAGGCCATATCATTGAGGAGTGGGAAGGAAATTGAAGAAAATTCAAAGATCAAGCTACTTGAGAAAGAAGCTAAGGTGGCATAAGATGAAGTGGTTTTGAGCAAAGATGTGGAGAAAAATGAGGAAATTGCAAAGGGGATGGTTGAAGACAAGAAGAAGGAGGACAAGCCATATACACCACATCCACCTTTCACTAACTAGTTAGCTAAGCAAAAGCTTGATGCTCAATTTCAAAAATTTCTGGAGATTTTCAAGAAACTTCACATTAACATACCATTTGCTGAGGCTTTGGAAAAAATGTCTAGTTATGTGAAGTTCACGAAGGACATCTTGTCCAAGAAGAGAAAGCTTGGTGAGTTTGAAATTATTGCTCTCACAGAGGAATGTAGTGCTATCTTGCAAAATAAACTTCTTCCCAAGCTCAAAGATCCCGAAAGCTTCACCATTCCTTGCACCATTGGTGAGAAATTCTCTAGTCGAACTTTATGTGATTTGGGGGCCAGTGTAAATCTCATGCCCTTTTCAATATACCAAAGATTAGGTTTGGGGGAGGTGAAGCCAACTTCAATTACTCTATAATTAGCTGACCGTTCTCTCAAGTACCCTAGGAGAATCATAGAAGATGTCTTGGTCAAGGTGGACAAGTTCATTTTCCCATCTGATTTCATCATCTTGGATATAGAGGAAGATAGAAATGTCCCTCTCATCCTTGGAAGACCGTTCCTTGCAATTGGAGGAACCCTCATTAATGTTCAAAAAGGGGAGCTTACCATAAGAGTGCAAGATCAAGAGGTAACCTTTAATATTTTCAAAGCAATGAAATTACCTTAAGATCTTGAAGAATGTTCGTATGTGAATGTGCTTGATGGGACGGGAACTAAAAGAATTGGTGCAAATGTCCCGTGTGACCCTTTTGAAGTTTCTTTGCTTTCTATATGTGAAAGGGAAGACGAGGAATTGAGAGAGCTCAAGTTATTACCATCTCACTTGAGCTATGCCTATCTTGGTGACAAAGCTACATCCCCCAGTTACTATTACAGAGAAAGTCCAGCCTAGGACTATAAATAGGGCACTTCTTGGGAGGCAACCCAAGTTCTTTACCTTATCTTTATTTTTCTTTATTGATGTTTTTACATTCCTAGTTTAGTTATCTACCTGCTTTTGATTCTGTTGAGTTTTTGATTTCTTGATTATGTTTGATTTTGTTTACCTTATCTTTTTGGCTTTGCATTTACTTTATCTTTTTGATGAAGTAGTTTTCATGGATTTGAGAGAGCTTGATTAGGATTAGTGGGCTACTTGAAAATATGCATTAAAATAATGAGTTTGCTTAGAGACAGGTTGAATTTGTGCGTGCCAGTATGATGATTTGGGTATTCGATGATTGTGTGGATCAAAGATGTGCCTCATTGCATGGGAAACCACATGTAGAAATTCAAATGTTGTGCTTACACTTGTTATCATAAATATGTGTGAGTGTATTTCATTGTTGTATGTGTGGTGGACCTTAGAATATGAATGAAATGCATGATTGGAGAAAATTTATGAATGGCATGTGTAAAGTCAATTTGCATCTTAGAGGCTTGTCTGATTCCCTTTCGAGGTGAAATCCTAGGCGATGCATTTTTGAGGAAATGACTAGGGCAATTCTTTGGACCAATTGGACCTTTTCAAGCTAACCTTAACTGAATGAGTTCCCTAGTACCCCCTTTGAAGCCTAGTGTGCGTGTGTGTGGCCTAATTTTTCTTTCTTAAAACCCACACTCTCCACCCCTTGACCCTCGCTTATGTTAAGAAAATCTCTTACCTTCATTACAGGTCCTTTGTTGAATACATGATTGGGCATTTTTGTTAGTGTGAGTTAAAGTGTTTTGTATGATACTAGGAAACCAAGATCTATTTGGAACAAACTCTTGTTCAAAATGAAAAAAAAAAGTATAAAAAAAAAGAATGAAAAATGTGTGAGCTGCACAAAATGCAGCCCCCTTTTGCAAAGGAAATAAACATATACATATGTTTTTCTAAAAAGAAAAAGAAAAGAAAAAATGGAATAAAGAGAGTTAATTTTTCATATTGGATCGTTTTGTACATTTTGCATGCTTGACTTGATTCAATAGAAGTGTGTGATTATGTGTTTAATATTTGATTTTAAATCCTTCCCCTTCCTTCTTAGCCATTACCCTTAGCCTCACATTACAAGCTTAAAAGACCCTTATGATCTTTGATTACGTGTTGCCTACATTAGTGGAGAAAGGGATGAAAGACATTCTTATGAGGGTGCATGCACATTTTACAAATTCATCCATCTTGCTCTTCAAGACTAGAAAAGGGTCTTAAACACATGAGTTTGGGAAATCATTCATGTACAAAAATTGTATTCAAGGGTAATCATGATAGTTGGAATTTTTCTTGCATGTGTGGACCTTGTTGAGAGGTTGAGAAGTGATTTCTAAGGGTATGAATGATGATTGAAAGCTGGCTATGTTCTAGTTCAATTTGCTCCATGATTTTTGTATTGAATTGTGTTCATTCTTCTCTTGCTTGGCTTAGTTTGCTCGAGGACTAGCAAATATTTAGGTTTGGTGGTGTGATAACTTTAGGAAATGAAGCTATTTCACATGAATTTAAATGTATATGAGCATGCTATCCTTAAGTTTTATAGGCCAAAGGTTCAATTCATGCACGTCTTTAATGATTTAAGCTTGTTAATTCAAATGATTGAGAATTAAATCTTTGAGGATTTTACTTAAAGAATTTAGATTGATCATGATTTGATGGACTTTGGCATTGTCTTGATGCAGGTATTCAAGAAGGAAAGACCATGGAAGGGATGAGGAAAGCGAAGAGGAGCTCAAATTTGGAAGAAAGCAAGAAAGGAGAAATTGCTGCTAATCCAAACCTAGGCTTGACAAACCCACGCCTAGGCATGGAAAATCCAAGCCTAGGCGTGGCACTCCCAGTTTTCAGGAATTCCAGACAGAGACACTCACGCCTAGGCATGTAAAAGTCATGCCTAGGCGTCGCTAGCACCTGACAGCACGTGTTTCATAATCACGCTTAGGCGTGAGAAAAATCTTGGTCTGCGAAATTAGCCTTTAATATCTAATTTTTGGGACTTTAATGGGGGCTTCTATTTTGGACCAAGCACGAAATTCCTAGAAAAAGTGGGAGGAGGAGAAAATCACTTAAGATAGAGGTGATTCAAGTGAAGTATCAAGATCAAGGAAGGAAGATCAAGCTTGGATTCTCTCCACTTTTGTTCATTCTTTCCCTTTTCTCTCTTGATTTGTAACTTGATGGGTTCTATGATTCTATATGTTTTCTCTTCTTTCATGATGTGTAACTAAACTCTAATCTAGGGGCTCTCTAGGATATTGTTATGGTTTTGATTATCTTATAAATTGGTTAAGTATTCTTTTAATGAAATTGGTTTTGTTCTTCCATATCTATGCTTAATGCTTGTTATTGATTGGTCATCAATTGCATGATTTTAGTGTTCCAATTAAACTAGAAATAGGGTGTTGTGAATATGGATATGGTATTGTTGATGTATATTCAATTACATTCTTTTAGGTTGAGTGTGTTGATTAGCTAATGGGATGGATGCATACCCATTAGTCATGCATAGCAAGTGTTTGATAATTGATGTCAATGAGTGATTTTTATGCTAACTCACATGGACACATAGTGGATTAACTAAGTTTCACATGGGTAATTGTCCTAGACATAGGCTTTTATCTATTGCTTGTTTTAGCTAACAAAACCAACTCATTGTTAGATGCTTGTGAATTACAAGTTATTCATTGAAGTAGCAAGTGAATAGGGACTCCTAGGCCTTTATCATTCTCATCTTTCTCTTGTGAATTTAGCATTTTGGTGTTCTCTTGTTTTAATTGTTTTAAGTTGTTATTTTAATTTCAAACCTCTCTCACATTTCGTTTGCGTGGATAAGATTTTGTGGAAATTGGTTAAGTTTAGCATTTCTCTAATTGTCAATCCCTTAGGACACGATACTCTAACTCTCATATATTACTTGTTGACCCGTGCGCTTACGGATTACACACAAACAGTGTCGCCAAATTGAAGAGTTAGATCATTCTCGGGATACGAGACCCCGTAACTTTTGACCATCTTGGTTCCAAAGGGGGAGTAATAGTAATACCAACTAATTCCACCAGAAACCGTATTCACGGCCACCGAGAAATCAACAGCAAACATATGAAGGAGGTACTAGTGGCAGTAGATTCATTCAGATCATGACATCTTCACCAAAATGTATGAAGTATGGAATTGATAAAGGGGTATGCAATCAAGGGAATAATTTGTTTCAGGTGTGGGAAGTCCAGAAACATTTCTAGAGATTGTACTCAACCAAAGGTGGAGCCTTTCGCTAGTAATGTACATGCGTCAAGGCCTCAAGTAGGAGGGAGAGTCTATACCATGAGTGGAGCAGAAGCCTCCCAATCCGAAGATCTAATCAAGGGAGATTATGCCATAGGAGGTAAGCTTTTAACTGTACTATATGACTCAGGGGCGACCTATTCTTTTATTGCCTATAACTGTGTGAATCAATTAGGGTTGTCTGTGTCTTCATTACCATTTGACTTGATAATTGCTACTCCCACTGCTAAACCTGTTATTACTACTAAAGTCTGCTTAAATTGTCTTATTACTATTAGAGACCGAAACTTTTCTGTTAATTTGATTTGTTTACCTCTTTCACGAATAGACGTGATTTTAGGAATGGATTAGTTATCTTCTAACCATATCCTGTTAGATTGTTCCAATAAAACTTTAGTGTTCCCTGAAACTGAGATTTCTAGATTTTTGACGGCCAACTAAGTTAAAGCTTCTTTGAGGGAAGGAGCTCTAGGATACATGTTACTGTTTTCCTTGGAAGTCAAGGGAGAGACCAATATGAATACTATTCCTGTAGTCAATGAGTTTTCTGAAGTTTTTCTTGATGATATACCTAGACTACCACCGGAATAAGAGATAAAATTTTCTATCGATCTTGTACCAGGATCTGGTCCTATATCCATGGCACCATACCGGATGTCATCGTCAGAATTAGCTGAACTAAAGAAGTAGTTAGAAGAATAGTTAGGAAAGTAGTTTTTGAGACCTAGTGTATCACCATGGGGAGCTCCAGTACTGTTAGTTAAGAAGAAGGATAGAACTTCTCACCTATGCGTGGATTATCGCCAGTTGAACAAAATCACGATCAAGAACAAGTATCTATTTCCAAGGATAGAAGATTTGAAGGATCAACTGAAGGGAGCCACTGTTTTCTCTAAGATCAATTTACGTTATGGTTATCACCAGATTCGCATAAAAGTAGAGGATGTTCCCAAGATGGTGTTTCGAACACGTTATGGACATTATGAATATCTAGTGATGCCGTTCGAAGTGACGAACGCTCCTATAATATTCATGGATTATATATATAGGATCTTTCATCCTTATCTAGATAGATTTGTTATTATTTTTATTGACGACATTCTAATACATTCTTAAAGTCAGGAGGAACATGTTGAACATCTCAGTGTGGTTCTCTAGATTCTGAAAGAGAAGCAGTTATACGTTAAGCTGTCAAAGTGCTAGTTTTGGTTGGAGGAAGTTCAATTTTTGGGGCACATAATTTCAAAGGAAGGAATTGTAGTGGATCCGTTGAAAGTTGAAGCTGTTCTTCAATGAGAGAGACCGAAGATCGTAACGGAGATCTATAGTTTTGTGGGATTAGCCGATTATTACCGAAAATTCATCGAGGGATTTTCCAAGATAGCAGGACCTTTTACCCAGCTCACACGAAAAAATCAAACTTTTGCATGGACTGATGCATGTGAAGAGAGTTTTCAAGAAATGAAAAGACGATTTACTTCCCCAGTATTTATTTTACCTGATCCCAATGAACCTTTTGAGGTATATTGTGATGCTTCGCATCAGGGTTTAGGCTGTGTACTTATGTAGAACAGAAAGGTAGTAGCATATGCTTCGAGGCAATTGAAAACGCATGAGAAGAACTACCCTACTCATGATTTGGAGTTAGCTGTCATTGTGTTTGCATTGAAGATCTAGAGACATTTTCTGTATGGAGCAACATTCAACATTTTCAGTGATCATAAGAGTTTGAAGTACCTGTTTGACCAGAAGGAACTAAATATGAGGCAAATGAGGTGGTTAGAATTTTTAAAAGATTATGATTTCCAACTTCAGTATCATCCCGGAAAAGTGAACGTCGTAGCAGATGCTTTGAGTAGGAAGATACTTAGTGTCTCTGCTATGATGATCAAGGAAAGAGAATTGATAGAACAATTCAGGGATATGTAGTTGTCTATAGAATCAACACTAGGAAGACTTTGCTTGAACATGATTACTATTTCGAATGGATTCCTGGAAGAAATTTGAGATAAACAAAGGAGTGATCAATACTTGCAGGATGAGAAGGAGCTAGTGAAGCAAGGTGTTGTATCAGAATTTGAGGAAGGACAGGATAAAATTTTAAGGTTCAGAGATAGAGTTTGTATACCAAGTGATCCAGAGCTTAGGAGAATGATTCTCGATGAAGCCCACAAAAGTAAATTGAGCATGCATCCAGGAGCGACTAAGATGTATCAGGATTTGAAGTAGTTATACTGGTGGCAAGGAATGAAGTGGCACGTAGCCAAGTATGTAGCATCTTATCTAATTTGTCAAAAAGCTAAAGTTGAACATAAAAAACCTTCAGGAATGTTATAAGCTTCGACTATTCCCGAATGGAAATGTGATGGCATTGTAATGGACTTTGTTGTTGGACTGCCAAAGACTCGAAAGGGTTATGATTCCATATGGGGGATCATTGATCGGCGTACAAATTCAGCACACTTTTTGCCTATAAACATAAGGTATTCAATGGAGAGATTGACCCAGGTGTATATTGGTGAAATTGTTAGACTTCACAGTATACCCTCTAGTATTATTTCTAATCGAGACCCAAGATTCACGTCAAGATTTTGGCAGAGTCTGCAAGAAGCAATGGGGACAAAACTTCATTTAAGTTCTAGTTATCATCCACAAACAAATGGCTAATCAGAGAGAACAATTCAAACGTTGGAGGATCTGCTAAGATCTTGTGTTTTAGAACAGACTGGGAGTTGGGATAAATTCTTACCTCTGATAGAATTCACCTATAATAATAGTTTTCACTCAAGCATAGAGATGACACCCTATGAGGCATTATATTGACGAAGGTGTAGAACGCCTTTGTGCAGGTACCAAGATGGGGAAATCTTGCGTTAGGACTCGAACTTGTTCAACAAACAACTAAAAAGTTAAGGTGATCCAAGAAAAAATGCGGACAACTCATAGTTTACAGAAGAGTTATGCCGACAAGAGAAGGAGACCCCTTGAGTTTGAGGAAGGTAAACATGTGTTTTTGAGAGTCACACCCATAACTAGGGTCTCAGGTTATTAAATCCAGAAAGCTCACTCCCAAATTCATTAGACCATATCAAATTCTTCATTGGATAGGTCTGGTAGTATATCAGATAGCTTTATTGTAACAGCCTAATATTTGCTACCCAAATATATTGTCATATAAATGAATAACCCAATATTGACCCTGCTACCACTAACATTCATTAATGTTAAACCGATATTATTCATACATAATGAGTAAATATGGAGAGTCACGATAGCAAAAGTTATATATACATCACAACCTCAAGGCATACTGCTATACATAACCTTAAACAACTAAGTAAATATAAAACAAATATATGCTCAGCTCAAAATAGCATCTATACTGTGCTAGTTCTGATACATCTTCTTCTTCCCTTTCGAAGAGCTCACACTTGGATTTATATGGCAATACAATCGGGGTGAGAAAACATATATCAGTAGAAGTATTTCAATACCAGTATATATATAAATACATATATATATATATATACAAATAGATAATATTTATAACTATCTCGTTGATACTTCAATCATAGAAGAAACAACTCCTCATTGTAACAATACATAATTATCTCATTGATACTTCAATCATAGAAGTTACAACATCTCATCTTAACAACAAGTAATTGCCCATACAATTGCAATGCGTGAAAATGTCATGATAGCAACCGCCTATACAATTGCCATGCCATGCTTAATTATGACTAATGATTATGTCTATGCAAATTCCTAAGTATCAAAATGAATAATGCATGATACCATATCTAGGACCTTCACTCCTATGGTAATGTCATGAATGCATGAAACTTGAACAAAGTAATGAAAGTCCATAGTTTCATCCATAACCTTGAACAAGCATAGGAAGTCTCATCTAGCATACATCATTATCATAGAGGAAGTCTCATCCCCCCCCAGGTAGTGAAGTCTCATCAACTACACGGTTATCGATAATGAATAAGGAATTTTATCCATTAATACTTTACTATATTAGGAAGGGTACAAAGCACCTTACCTGATATAGAACACCCACTTTCACGGGCTCACACCTTTCCATAAGGCAAAATATACAATCAAATATATCATCATGTCTACTTATTCCACATAATTAGCATTACAAACCTCAATAGGTTTCACCAACATTTCATGCAATACAATTACTAATTACTTCCCATAACTAGTTTTTACAATTGATTTACATGCACTTCACATTCAATTTACAACACTTCATCAAATACTTATAGAAGTACTTTAACCCTCTAAAAAAAGCAAACATGAATAATTCCCACACTTAGGGAAATTCAATTCCTTGATTCCTCATAATACAATTTATATGTATATAGTCATGCCTAATTATCTCACGTAAATAGCATTACGAATCCATTTGATTCACCACTAGCATTACGAATCAATATGATTCATCACGTTCTCACTTCATTAAATACTCCTACTAGTGCCTCAACACTCTTTAGGAAGCATTACACCAAAATCCCCTTCCATTTCCCAAAACAAGGCTCTGTTTTGTTCTGTTCTGCACTGGGCGCTTAGGCGCTCAGATTTTGCACGCTTAGGCGCACTACACGGGTAACCTGAACTTTCTGTGAACTGGGCACCTAGACGGCCAGCCACACAGTGGTTAGGTGCTCTCCACATATGACAAGTTCTTCCTGGGCATTGGGCGCTTAGACGCCCAGCAATTCAGCGCTTGGGTGCTCTCAAATCAGAAATGGTTCTACATAAGTTTATAGAAATGATCATTGTTCTATTGAGAACAAGTGATCTTACACTCACTCAAAATCATTTCCAAGTGATTTTCTAACTTCCACAAGGTCTATGAACATATTGTAACTCTTATACAACTTCAATTTCACATAAATCATCACAATACACCAAACATGTATTTATAGCCATGTCTAATTACCTTCCGTAATTAGTATTTCAAGTCAACTTGACTTAATACATTCTCACTTCTTCCATTACCCCTATTAGAGTTCCAACACACTCTACTAGGCATAAACAAAGGATTCTAATAATTAAGTATCTCAAAACATCAAAACAAAGATTTTGATGAAGTCTGCTCTGGGCACCTAAAAAGGATGTTTTTCATAAATTCACCAAAAATCCATCCTAATTGATAAAATTTTGAAATTTTACATGTATATAGCCTTATGTCTTAGCTTTCAAATACAATAAGAACCAGGTCAATCCGATATCTGTAGCTCAAGCTATATGACAAACACTACAAGCTGTTAGGTTACTGTCCTGTATCACGCCTAGGCTTGGTTTTACCACGCCTAAGCGTGTAAGTCTCTGTCTCGCTGGACAGAAAACTGATCAGTCTATGCTTAGGCTTGGCCAGGTTGTGCGTAGGTGTGACACTTCTATAGAAAATTCTACAAAACATGTTTCTACATAGTTTTTTTTTCAAACCAAGATTTCACCCTCTATCCTCACTTCTAGATTATTTCTATCATCACTAGAGGTCTCTAAACAAGTTATAAACCTTATTTCATCCTTTGGCTTAATCAAACTTTGATTAAAACTAAAACTCCAACCTTAAAACCCCTTTGTTTTAATTAACTAACTAATGGGAAACTATGGATTCTAAGGGTTCCAAACTATCAACCATGCACTAGACTTGTTAGAATCTAACTTATTTCAACTAAACAAGCAAGAAACTAACATCTAACTTCCTATTCTCACCCAAACCCCACTTTTTTCTCATCAAGTTCCACCAAGAAACAAGGTGAAGATAAGAGTAAATGGATAAAAACAACCCCCTACCTTAAGGTCAACAAGATGAAGATGAAGATGAAGATGAAGCCAAGGATAGGCTATGGAAGATCCAAGCTCTCCCTTCCTCTTCCCCTTTTCCTCCTCTTTTCTTCCTCTTCGGTTTCTCTCTTCTATTTTTCTTTCTTTTCTTTTCTCTCCTTTACATTTTTTGCCTCTCTGTTTCTACCTCCCAAAATAGCCCCACCCGTGGGATATTTCTCAAGAAGGGAAGTCTATTTAGACTTCTCTTAATTGGGTACCAAAATCCCAATATGCTAAGAATACTCAGATTTCACCAAATCCGATTTCGTAACTTCCAACAGATTCAAAATAAATCCTAAGATTCATTAAAAATTCTATTTCACCGAAAATTGATATTTTCATATCATCTAGGGGTCAAATCGGCACTAAAACACACAATCAGTATGCTCAAAAATGCCGAACCAACTTTGAAAATTCTCAAACTTTAACTGTAGCACAATTCCCCCATGTATGACTTGGAAACAAACTCTCCACATTTATTTCCACTAACTAAGTAGTTTAAGCCAATTCTGGAGTAAATAAAAGCTATATTTCTCACATAGTGTTATAGCAAAGTGCCTAAACGTGCTCAGAAAGTCAAAAAAATACACAGACATGTTAGGTAAGTATTAGGCTACCTCTGTAACCATATATAAGCCTAATATGATTTTCTAGGGTATTACATTCTCCCCACTTTTTTAGAATTTTGTCCCCAAAATTCATTCGCCATCAACATTTAGTGTCTCACAACTAAGGTTTTCAAGATCTCCGATAGACATCACACTGGTCCTTCACTAGAAGAATTCTTATTCTCCCAGTTCGCCTAGGTGGAATCATATTTTCCTGTCCACACAGAACATTACATATTGAGCTACAGTCTCAACATCATGTAACCGTGTAACAGTAGCTACCAACATCCAACCTAAAGCAAATCATGCAATCCTTTTTCCAACATCTCAAACAAAAGATAAAGAAATGCACAACACAAAGAGAAACTTCTACATAGTTAAGCATAGTCAGTCCATACCACGACTCAACAGGACGAACTGATCTGATACTAAAATGTAACAGCCTAATATTTGCTACCTAAATATATCGTCATATAAATGAATAACCCAATATTGACCCTGCTACCACTAACATTCATCAACGTTAAACCCATATTATTAATACATAATGAGTAAATATGGAGAGCCACGATAGCAAAAGTTATATATACATCACATCCTCAAGGCATACTGTTATACATAACCTTAAACAACTAAGCAAATATAAAACAAATATATGCTTAGCTCAAAACCACATCTATACTGTGCTTGTCCTTATACATCTTCTTCTTTCCTTTCGAAGAGCTCGCACCTGGATTTACATGGCAATACAATCGGGGTGAGAAAACATAACTCAGTAGAAGTATTTCAATACCAGTATATATACAAATACAAATATATATATATACAAATAGATAATATTCATAACTATCTCGTTAATACTTCAATCATAGAAGCAACAACTCCTCATTGCAACAATGCGCAATTATCTCATTGATACTTCAATCATAGAAGTTACAACATCTCATCTCAACAACAAGCAATTGCCCGTACAATTGTAATCCATGAAAATGTTATGATAGCAACTGCCCATACAATTGTCATGCTATGCTTAATTATGACTAATGATTATGTCTATGCAGATTCCTAAGTATGAAAATAAATAATGCATGATACCACATCCAGGACCTTCACACCCATGGTAATGTCATGAATGCATAAAACTTGAACAAAGTAATGGAAGTCCATAGTTTCATCCATAACCTTGAACAAGCACTGGAAGTCTCATCCAGCATACATCATTATCACAGAGGAAGTCTCATCCCCCTCGGGTAGTGAAGTCTCATCAACTACACGGTTATCGATAATGAATAAGGAATTTTATCTTTTAATACGTCACTATATTAGGAAGGGTACAAAGCGCCTTACCTGATATAGAACACCCACTTTCACGAGCTCACACCTTTTCATAAGGCAAAATATACAATCAAGTATATCATCATATCTAATTATTCCACATAATTAGCATTTCAAACTTCATTAGGTTTCACCAACATTTCATGTAATACAATTGCTAATTACTTCCCATAACTAGTTTTCACAATTGATTTACATGCATTTCACATTCAATTTGCAACACTTCATCAAATACTTATAGAAGTACTTTAACCCTCTAAAAAAAGCAAACATGAATAATTCCCACACTTAGGAAAATTCAATTCCTCGATTCCTCATAATACAATTTATATGTATATAGTCATGCCTAATTATCTCACATAAATAGCATTACGAATCCATTTGATTCACCACTAGCATTACGAATCAATATGATTCATCACATTCTTACTTCATTAAATACTCCTACTAGTGTCTCAACACTCTTTAGGAAGCATTACACCAAAATCGCCTTCCATTTCCCAAAATAAGGCTCTGTTTTGTTCTGTTCTGCACTGGGCGCTCAGGCGCTCAGATTCTGCACGCTTAGGCGCACTACACGCGTAGCCTAAACTTTCTATGAACTGGGCGCCTAGATAGCCAGCCATGTAACACCCCAAATTTCCTATATCTTAAACAGTAATTTTGACAGTTAACAGAATTTTACTGTTTAGTAATTTCTGGATACTGTAAAATTATTTTGTTTATTCCATCAGCGTATTTGATCGTTTTGAGTGATTTACTCCATGTCAAGAAAATAAAAATTTTTGGGCCGGAGAAAACTTTACGTAATTTAATTTTTACCGTTAGGTAATTATTTTACGTAATCTGATTTGATATTTGTGTGTTTTCTATTTTTTTGTGATTTTATGGATGATTATGAAATTTTTGCTTGTATGTGGGCCCGGGTGGTCTTAGGTGGGCCCAAGTGACCTTACGTGGGCCTAGGTGGGTCCTGCAAAGTAAAAATTTTTCTACGCATAGAAAAATTTGTACTGTTTAGACGGAGACAGGGGATCTTAATAAACCTGAATCCGAAAATAGTTTTAAAAAATTTCTTTTACCGTATTTTTACTGTATTTATTTACTGTGACGGTAAAAATACAGTAAATGTATGTTTTGTGGGGTTACAGTGAATCAAAATAATATTCTATATTATTAAGTTAATATTGGTGGATTGGATATCCACCATTAATTTAATTAACATTGGAGATTTAATCTTGATTTAATCAACGGTGGAGATTTAATCTTGAAAATAAATAGGATTAATTATAACCGTTGGATGGAAAATTAAATCAAGGGTGGAGATTTAGTCTTGTAAAATAACTTTGACCATTATGAACCCTTGGATGAAGATTAAATCAATGGTTGAGATGGACCATTAATAACCATTGGATTTGAATTAATGGTGTAGATTTAGTCAACAAAAAAAAATTACTACAACCATTTTGGACCCTTGGATGTAAAGTTTGAAGGTGTAATCTTGACCCTCCATTTTGAAGACTCATCTAAGGGCTAGGAATTAAAGGAGAAAGATCCAATGGCTCAAAAGAAGTCTTCCATCTACAACCTAAACCTAATGGCTATGTTAATCCAAACCATCCTTTTAATCAAGGGCTAGGATGGCTTAGGAAAGATGACCATGCAAATTAATCACATGTTGCATGCAAGGAGAAGGGGGGACGGTTTTGCATGCATTTTGGAGAGGAGACAAAGCTAGCATAGGCTTTTTAGGCCAAGGAAAAAAATGAAGTCAATAATAGCCATTTGAATTTGATTAGTAACTATTTAAGCCTAATTTGATTAATCTAATGGCCTAATTAACAAGTTAAGTAAACTAAATTAAATGTTAAATTGTTATAATCTAATTCTTAATTAAATATCCTAATTTTATTTAGAGGTTATAATATATGTAATTATATATCTAATTAATTAGTTATTTAATTAGATAATTAATTAAGATTAGTTAAGAAACTAAACCTAATTAATTAGTTACTTAATTAGCAAGTAATTGGACTTGAATTAAAAACAAATTAAGTCCCTAATTCATGAGAGGCCACACGGCCATGCAGCTCAAGGAGGCTTCTCAAGTCTTCTTAAATAGACTTTTATGATTATTGGAGGACATATAGGGACATAGGCCATGTGCTACTCCATATGCATCCAATTGGTGATATTGTGAGTCAAGCATATCACTTAATCTCTCCAAGACTCCCACGGCAGCTGCTCACTTTCATTCACCCTCCTAATTTCATTTTCTCTCACATCAAAAAGCTTACAACACTTTCTCTCAAAAACTCCAAGAACCCAAGCACACATTTATTTCCATTTTCTCTCTCAAATTCGGTCAAGCACCTTAGAACCATCATCCAAATTTTTATAATTTCATCCAACTTGATTTTCTAAACCTAAACACCATTCTAAGAACATCTCTAGTTATGAGTTTTTCCAAAATCATTCATCTTGAGCTTCAAATCCAAGCTTCAAGTTTCTATCAAAAATCAAAAATTCCATCTTTGTGCTTCAAGAGAAACCATTCGGTCAAGACACTCAAAACCACCATCCAATCTCTTTTAATTTCATCCAATCATAGATCTTGAATCTACATGATATTCTAAGCAACTTTCATGTTGGAGATTTTCTCTAAATCATTCATCTTTATGGACTTTCTTCAAGAGCCAAGTTATTGAGTTTTTAAGGTGAAGTGTAAGAAGACTTCAATTCTTATCTCTTTTTCATGATCTAAACCATGTTTGATCCATGGTTCCTCTTAATCAAGCTTAGTATACTACTTTCTATGTATTTTGTTTTGTATTTGAAAAGCCCTTGGTGGTGAAGGACTTGGAAAGAGAAGCAAAACAAAGAGTTTTTGAGGATCTTCAAGAGGTAAGAGGGAGATCCATCTCACCAACCAATTATGGTGGTGGGAGATGGTCTTATATTTGATGGATTGTGAATTCATGTGAGAATTCCAATCCATGGTCATGTAATAATTAATTGTGTGTTTATGAGCTTTGCTTTATTTTCTTGTGCCTTGATTATTTTGTCTATGCTTAATATGCTTTGCATGATTTTATGGCTTTGATAGTATACTTATAATATACATGATGAGTATATGGCATGTTTGTGATATTTATGATGAAATATATATATGTATGCCATGATGTGTGGATGGAAAGAAAATTGATCTTGGTTCCAATGGCCAAGGAAGAGTTACGGTTTTGATGCCCTTGATTTGGGTAAATGTTGAAATTTTTCAAGAACAAGGAAATTAAATTTTGATCCCTAGAACAATGAGAATTTCGGCCAAGACACCTCAAAATAGGTGTTTACAAATTAATATGTTTATGGAAGAATAAAATTGGATTGATTTGAGGAGTATGAAAAATGAACTAAAGGTTTATTTTTTTTAAGAAAACATGAACACAAATTTTAGAATGAAATTTTATTGATTTATTTTGTGTAGAAACAAGAATGGAATTTATTTAAGTTAGAAGAAAAATATTTCATGGTTCCAATGGCTATCTATAAGGTTTTGATAATTTAGAAAAATGTTTTGATGCTATGAAATACAAGAATTTTCAAATAAGGATTTTTGAAAAGGGAATTAAGTGTTATAAATTAAGTGAAGTGGAATTTTCATAAATAAAAGAAAAAGAAGATTGAAAGTATTGAACTTCAAATTAATCAATTTTTAGAAGTGATTTAGAAATATAAAGGAAAACGTTTGTAACTTAAAATTTCTAACAAAGAATTTATTTATTGGGTTTTGAAAAACATTAGGAAATTTAAAGTTAAGAAACAATAATTAAAACAACTCAATATGATTTTGTAGGACTAGATCAATAAAAAGTGATTTTGAGAAAATATATATTAAGAAAAAGATTTTTAACTAAGAATGAAAAAGGATTTGCAAAGAAAGTGAAAATGAATTTGAACAAATGGGTTTGTGTTATGACCAATCGGTACTTTGGTTTTGAAAATAAAACTTTAATGGTTTTGTTTGTGTAAAACCATATCAATCTAGAAGGAAAAATGTTTTGATAATTTTTAATAGTCATGTCCACGTTTTTGAAGGCTTGTAATGCCTTGATTTTTATGAACAAAGTGATTCTCTAAGTGGAAATATAATTAATTTAATACAAGGAAATTGAAAAGGGAATCAGAGTATTTTAGCACTTGAGAAATGAATTTTTATGTAAATGGAAGAGAGAGGTTGCAAGTGAGCCTCAATTTGTTTTAAAAAGAATTTATTAAAATCTCGTTGGATTTTGGAAAGCATTAGTAATTTTTAAAGTTAGAAACATTGATTTAATTCAATGGAATTGTGAATTTGTGAAATATACTATGAAAAAGGATTTCTTGAAATTAAGATTGATTTATTTAAGTCCAAAATAATGTTTGAAATATTGAGGAATTTGGAAATGGAATTAGAGCATTTATCACTTGAGAAATTAAGTTTTTGTAAACGAAAATGTTTTCGAATTTCAATTTATTTTGAAGAAGGTTGTGTTTGGAAATGATTTGAGAAAAATGAAGAATATAGTGGTATTATGAAAATCTACTAACGTATAACTTATTTTTGAGTTTTGAAGTACGTTAGAAAATGCTAAGTTTTGAAACGTTGATTTATATCAATGGAAAAGTAATTTTGTGGATTATATTTGAAAAAGAATTTCTTGAGTAAAGAAACATGGAAAAAGATTTTCTTGAGTAAGAAAATATGAAAAATAAAATACAAAGTTATATTATTTTGAGAAAAGATGAAATGGAATTTTTGAAGGTTGAGAAATATTTTTTCGTAATAGAATTATGGTGAAAAATTATTTACGTATCTTAAAAATGTGTTGAAAATGATATTGACTTATTTGAAAGTTCAAAATAATGTTTGGAATATTGAGGAATATTTTACATGATTGTAAAATGGTGAAAAATGATTTACGTATCTTAAAAATGATTTAAAATGCAGTAAAATATTTTTACGCAATTTGAAATATGTTAAAATATTTCTACGTGATTTGAATTACGTTTAAATATTTTAGGTAAGTTTAAATATTTTACGTGATTTGAAATACAGTTGAAAAATCACTATGTGATTAAATAATGATAGAATATTTTTACGTAATTATGAAAAATCGTAAAAAATTGTTATGAGATTTGGGAAGCGTTTAAATATTTTACACTATTGAAAATATTATTGAAAAATATACGCAATTTTGAAACAGTGGAAAAATATGCGATTTGAGAAACGTATATTTTTACGCGATTGAGAAAGACATTGAAAAATTAATACGTGATTTAAAAGTGCAACAGAAGAGCTGCGGCATTTTGAAAACGTAACAAAAGTGTTACAGCATTGTGAAAATATAACAGAAACATTTCAAAATTTTGAAAATGTAACAGAAACGTTTTGGAATTGTGAAAATGAAATGAAAATATTGCGCAATTTTGTGAAAACACGACAAAAGAATTTTATAACTATGAAAATGTGATAATATGATTTTCTGTTGAAAATACGATAAATATCTTGTAGAACCAAGATATGGATCTTTGTATGAGAAAATGACATGTTTTGCCTATGATTGGCATTTGGTGCATCATACATGCATTGGAAAGATATGTCTATGATTGGATTTGGTGCATTATACATGCATTGAAAAGATTTGGCCCGTTGGGGTTGGACTTGCACTGATAAATTCGTGCATTGTATAAAAGATAGCTAATAGCTATTATGGCCCTTGTGGTTAAAGAGGGAATGAGAATTGATAGTGAGGTCTATGATGGATCTTGGGGGCGTCGAGGCGCGGCGGTCGACCAGTGGACAGCTGGCGAGTACCCTGTGCCACTTGGCGATGCAGTCCGTTGCAACGCATTGACAATACCCGACAAGAACACGATTCTTTTCAACAACTGGGAGATTGTCTTTGGGCTAAGGCTGACAATTAACCAGAGCATTCTTCTCGAAATTGTGAAAACCTCCATGGAGTCGTTTTTGGTAAAATGAGTCTTTGTACATATGCATAAATCTGAGCATTTATATCTGTGTGATATATTAATTGAGGAATATTGGTTATTGGCTATGACAATTGTTTTGAGTACTTGGATGATGATTGAACTGATAAATGATTAGATGATGATAATTGATTAATGCTGATAGCATGATTATGGTATGATCTATCTGTATGATATTGATGTTTATGTTATCTCTGTGCTGCCATGTTGGTATTGGTGTAGGTGATCTCACCTCTTTGTTATGCTGTTTTGCTGTGTCTGTACTGTTAAAATCAAATAATAGAAAGATCGAGTTGTCTTAGACATAACGGGCAATGGATACTCTGAGATTGTGACAACAATAAGGAGTGGACATTCAGGACTCGAAGGTGTGCAGTGTTGACAAAGGAACAGATGTCTAATGCATCAAGATGGATAGAAAAAGGAATAAGTATGTTAAAGTTTTCCGTTAGTGTTGTACTGTGCTATTAAGTAGGACCCGTCATGGGGTTTGCTACTGTCAAAAGAAAAAAAAATAAGTCTGTTAATTTTATATTTCTCTTTAAATTGTGATATTAATTGGTGTCAATATTGTATAATGAATAGTTGAAATATGATTTACAATATTACCTAATAGTTTCAGTAAATTTACGTTTCAGTAAAAGAAGGAATTTTGAAACCCATATTTTATAACTCAAACTTTGTGCGAACTTATTTTCAGATTATGAGTCGGAAGTCAGAAATGTGATGCCCTAGTTAGGGTGTTACATTAGTTGGTATAAGAGCTAGGGTGTTACAAAGGCGCTCTCCACATTTGACAAGTTCTTCCTGGGCATTGGGCGCTTAGACGCCCAACAATTCAGTGCTTGGGTGCTCTCAAACCAGAAACGGTTCTGCATAAGTTTGAAGAAACGATCATTGTTCCATTAGGAACAAGTGATCTTACACTCACTCAAAATCACTTCTAAGTGATTTTCTAACTTCCACAAGGTCCATGAACATATTGTAACTCTTATACAACTTCAATTTCATATAAATCATCACAATATACCAAACATATATTTATAGCCATGTCTAATTACCTTCTGTAATTAGCATTTCAAGTTAACTTGACTTAATACATTCTCACTTCTTCCATTACCCCTATTAAAGTTCCAACATACTCTACTAGGCATAAACAAAGGATTCTAACAATTAGGAATATCAAAACATCAAAACAAAGATTTTGATGAAGTCTGCTTTGGGCACCTAGAAAGGATGTTTTACATAAATTTACCAAAAATCCATCCTAACTGATAAAATTCTAAAATTTTACACGTAGATAATTTTATGTCTTAGCTTTCAAATGCAATAAGAACCAGGTCAATCTGATATCTATAACTCAAGCTATGTGACAAACACTACAAGCTGTTAGGTTACTATCCTGTATCACACCTAGGCTTGGTTTTACCACGCCTAGTCATGGCAATCTCTGTCTTGTTGGACTGAATACTGATCAATCCATGCCTAGGCTTGGCCAGGTTGCGCGTAGGTGTGACCCTTCTACAGAAAATTTTGTAAAACACGTTTCTACATAATCTTGGTTCCAAACCAAGATTTCACCCTCTATCCTCGCTTCTAGATGATTTCTATCATCACTAGAGGTCTCTAAACAAGTTGTAAACCTCATTTCTTCCTTTGGTTCAATCAAACTTTGATTAAAACTAAAACTCCAACCTTAAAACCCCTTTGTTTTAACTAACTAACTAATAGGAAACTATGGATTCTAAGGGTTCCAAACTATCAACCATGCACTAGACTTGTTAGAATCTAACTCATTTCAACTAAACAAGCAAGAAACTAACATCTAACTTCCTATTCTCACCTAAACCCCACTTTTTTTCTCATCAAGTTCCACCAAGAAATAAGGTGAAGATAAGAGTAAATGGATAAAAACAACCCCCTACCTTAAGGTCAATAAGATGAAGATGAAGATGAAGCCAAGGATAGGCTATAGAAGATCCAAGCTCTCCCTTCCTCTTTCCCTTTTCCTCCTCTTCTCTTCCTTTTCGGTTTCTCTCTTCTATTTTTCTTTCTGTTCTCTTCTCTCCTTTACATTTTTTGCCTCTCTGTTTCTGCCTCCCAAAATAGCCCCACCCGTGGGATATTTCTCAAGAAGGCCAAAATTCGAATCTGCTAAGAACACTCAAAATTTACCAAATCTGATTTTGTAACTTCCAACAAATTCAAAATAAATCTTAAGATTCATTAAAAATTCTGTTTCACTAAAAATTGATATTTCCATATCAGTTAGGGGTCAAATCGACACTAAGACACATAACCAGTATGCTAAAAAATGCCGAACCAACTCTAAAAATTCTCAAACTTTAACTGTAGCACAGTTGCCCTATTTATGACTTGGAAACAAACTCTCCACATTTATTTCCACTAACTAAGCAGTTTAAGCCACTTCTGGAGCAAATAAAAGTTATATTTCTGACATAGTGTTACAACAAAGTACCTAAACGTGCTAAGAAAGTGACAAAACTACACAGACATGTTAGGTAAGTATTAGGCTATTTCTGTAATCATATACAAGCTTAACATGATTTTCTAGGGTATTGCATTCTCCCCATCTTTTTAGAATTTTGTCCCCAAAACTCATTCGCCATCAACACTTAGTCTCTCACAACTAAGGTTTTCAAGATCTCCAATAGACATCACACTGGTCCCTCACTAGAAGAATTCTTATTCTCCCAGTTCGCCAAGGTGGAATCATAGTTTCCTGTCCACAAAGAACATTACATATTGAGCTGCAGTCTCAACATCATGTAATCGTGTAACAATAGCTACCAACATCCAACCTAAAGCAAATCATTCAATCCTTTTTCCAACATCTCAAACAAGAGATAAAGAAATGCACAACACATAGAGAAACTTCTCCATGGTTAAGCATAGTCAGTCCATACCATGGCTCAACAGGACGAACTGCTCTGATACTAAAAGGTAACAGCCCAATATTTGCTACCCAAATATATCGTCATATAAATGAATAACCCAATATTGACCCTGCTACCACTAACATTCATCAACGTTAAACCCATATTATTCATACATAATGAGTAAATATGGAGAGCCACGATAGCAAAAGTTATATATACATCACATCCTCAAGGTATACTGTTATACATAATCTGAAACAACTAAGCAAATATAAAACAAATATGTGCTTAGCTCAAAACATCATCTATACTGTGCTTGTCCTTATACATCTTCTTCTTTCCTTTCGAAGAGCTTACACCTAGATTTACATGGCAATACAATCGGGGTGAGAAAACATATCTCAGTAGAAGTATTCCAATACCAGAATATATACAAATACAAATATATATATACAAACAGATAATATTCATAACTATCTCGTTGATACTTCAATCATAGAAACAACAACTCCTCATTGCAACAATATGCAATTATCTCGTTGATACTTCAATCATAGAAGTTACAACATCTCATCTCAACAACAAGCAATTGCCCATACAATTGCAATGCATGAAAATGTCATGATAGCAACCGCCCATACAATTGTCATGCTATACTTAATTATGACTAATGATTATGTCTATGCAGATTCTTAAGTATAAAAATGAATAATGCATGATACCACATCAAGGACCTTCACTCCCATGGTAATGTCATGAATGCATGAAACTTGAACAAAGTAATGGAAGTCCATAGTTTCATCCATAATCTTGAACAAGCACTGGAAGTCTCATCTAGTATACATCATTATCGCAGAGGAAGTCTCATCCCCCCTGGGTAGTGAAGTCTCATCAACTACATGGTTATCGATAATGAACAAGGACTTTTATCCTATAATACTTCACTATATTAGGAAGGGTACAAAGCGCCTTACCTGATATAGAACACCCACTTTCACGGGCTCACACCTTTCCATAAGGCAAAATATACAATCAAGTATATCATCATGTCTAATTATTCCACTTAATTAGCATTACAAACCTCAATAGGTTTCACCAACATTTCATGCAATGCAATTACTAATTACTTCCCATAACTAGTTTTCACAATTGATTTACATGCATTTCACATTCAATTTACAACACTTCATCAAATACTTATTGAAGTACTTTAACCCTCTAAAAAGAGCAAACATGAATAATTCCCACACTTAGGGAAATTCAATTCCTCAATTCCTTATAATACAATTTATATGTATATAGTCATGCCTAATTATCTCACGTAAATTGTATTATAAATCCATTTGATTCACCACTAGCGTTATGAATAAATATGATTCATCACGTTCTCACTTCATTAAATACTCCTACTAGTGTCTCAACACTCTTTAGGAAGCATTACACCAAAATCCCCTTCCATTTCCCAAAATAAGGCTCTGTTTTGTTCTGTTCTGCACTGGGCGCCCAGGCACTTAGATTCTACACGCTTAGGCACACTACACGCGTAACCTGAACTTTCTGTGAACTGGGTGCCTAGACAGCCAGCCACACAGCGCTTAGGCACTCTCCACATCTGACAAGTTATTCCTGGGCATTGGGCGCTTAGACGCCCAGCAATTCAGTGCTTGGGTGCTCTTAAACCAGAAACGGTTCTGCATAAATTTGTAGAAACGATCATTGTTCCATTAGGAACAAGTGATCTTACACTCACTCAAAATCACTTCCAAGTGATTTTCTAACTTCCATAATGTCCATGAACATATTGTAACTCTTATACAACTTCAATTTCACATAAATCATCACAATACACCAAACATGTATTTATAGCCATGTCTAATTACCTTCCGTAATTAGCATTTCAAGTTAACTTGACTTAATACATTCTCACTTCTTCCATTACCCCTATTAGAGTTCCAACTCACTTTACTAGGCCTAAACAAAGGATTTTAATAATTAGGAATCTCAAAACATCAAAACAAAGATTCTGATGAAGTCTGCTCTGGGCACCTAAAATGGATGTTTTTCATATATTCACCAAAAATCCATCCTAACTGATAAAATTCTGAAATTTTACACATCGATAACTTTATGTCTTAGCTTTCAAATGCAATAAGAACTAGGTCAATCCGATATCTGTAGCTTAATCTATGTGACAAACACTACAAGTTGTTAGGTTACTATCCTATATCACGCCTAGGCCTAGTTTACCACGCCTAGGTGTGGCAGTCTCTGTCTCGCTGTACTAAAAACTGATCAGTCCACGCCTAGGCTTGTCCATGTTTTGCCTAGGCGTGACCCTTTTGCAGAACACGTTTCTGCATAATCTTGGTTCCAAACCAAGATTTCACCCTTTATCCTCACTTCTAGATGATTTCTATCATCACTAGAGGTCTCTAAACAAGTTATAAACCTCATTTCTTCCTTTGGCTTAATCAAACTTTGATTAAAACTAAAACTCCAACCTTAAAACCCCTTTATTTCAACTAACTAACTAATAGAAAACTATGTATTGTAAGGGTTCCAAACTATCAACCATGCACTAGACTTGTTAGAATCTAACTCATTTCAACTAAACAAGCAAGAAACTAACATCTAACTTCCTATTCTCACCCAAACCCCACTTTTTTCTCATCAAGTTCCATCAAGAAACAAGGTGAAGATAAGAGTAAATGGATAAAAACAACCCCCTACCTTAAGGTCAACAAGATGAAGATGAAGATGAAGATGAAGCCAAGGATAGGCTATGGAAGATCCAAGCTCTCCCTTCCTCTTCCTCTTTTCCTCCTCTTCTCTTCCTCTTTGGTTTCTCTCTTCTGTTTTTCTTTCTTTTCTCTTCTCTCCTTTATGTTTTTGCCTTTCTATTTCTGCCTCCCAAAATAGCCCCACCCGTGGGATATTTCTCAAGAAGGGAAGTCTATTTAGACTTCTCTTAGTTGGGTACCAAAACCTCAATCTGCTAAGAACACTCAGATTTCACCAAATCTGATTTCGTAACTTCCAACAGATTCAAAATAAATCTTAAGATTCATTAAAAATTTTGTTTCACCAAAAATTGATATTTCTATATCAGCTAGGGGTCAAATCGGCCCCAAAATACACAATCAGTATGCTCAAAATTGCTGAACCAACTCTGAAAATTCTCAAACTTTAACTGTAGCACAGTTCCCCCATTTATGACTTGAAAACAAACTCTCCACATTTATTTCCACTAACTAAGCAGTTTAAGCCACTTCTGGAGCAAATAAAAGCTATATTTCTCACATTGTATTACAGTAAAGTGCCTAAACGTGCTCAAAAAGTCACAAAACTACACAGACATGTTAGGTAAGTATTAGGCTACCTCTGTAACCATATACAAGCCTAACATGATTTTGTAGGGTATTACATTTACCACCTTTTCTTTCTAACCTTCATAATCTCTTCCATGTATCGCAATTGCGAAAATATATTCTTGATCCAAATCATGTCATAGCACTAGATACAGTGTAATTAAAAGAGAACTTGACCTATGAGACACTTCCTATTAAGATCGAAGATAAGAGAGTGAAACAACTCAGAGGAAAAGAAATTGCCTTAGTAAAGGTAATCTGGAATGATATGACTGGAGATGCAATTTGGGAACTAGAATACGGAATGAAAGAGCAATTTCTGCATTTATTCTAAGGTAAAATAATTTTGAGGATGAAATTCTTTTTAGAGGGGAAGATTTGTAACATCCCAAAATTTTCTTTTTCAGTTAATTGTGTTTTTCTATGATTTTTGTGAATTATTTAATTTATTTTGAATTCATTATTATTTTTGGACTTTTGTGTGTTTGAAGCGGTGCCTGAAAAAATTAAAATTTTTTAGGGCCAAAAAATTTTTGACTGTTAACGTGGGGTTGGGGGAGCTTACTAAACTCGAAACCAAGAACATATTTTGAAATTTTTCTTTTTCTGAGATTTTATCTGACTGATAAAATCTAGGTACATTCTATTATCCATTGGACAATAAACACTGGTTTTACTAGCAGTAACCTTTGTCCATTAGTTAATATCCACCGGTAAATATCTAGTTAGATGACTAGTCATGAGCTTAGTCATAACCTTTCATCATTTTCACTTGTGACTCACTTTATTGCGAGCCAATGGAAAACAAGCTTCTAAGGGAAGTTTGAAGGAAGTCAAGCTTACTGACTCATCATGGTGAACCAATGAGGAGCAAGCTTCCAAGGCAAGCTTGGAGAGAACTTGGAGGACAAGCTTTGACCACTCAACACCCTTTGGTGTTCACGGCCACTGGGAGCTTCTAGGACAAGCTTAGGAGACCAAAATGGTTACTTAACCTCTCTTAAGTTTACCTTGTCTTGTTTTTAAAAAATAAATTATCAAAACTCTCTCATTTTCTCTCCTTAGCAAATTTTTGGCCAACACTTTTCAAATACTCTCCAACCTTGTTCAATCCAAACCAACCATATATCTTGAATCTAAACACCATTTGGAGATACTTTCATGTTGTGAGTTTCTTCAAATTAATCCATCTTCAATCACTTTCTCAAAGCTTAAGTTCGAAGGTTTTAGGTGAAGTTCTTGATCTTCACTTCTAATTTTTATTCTCAAGTTCTAGACCATAATCTTGATCCATGGTCATCTTATTTCAAGCTTTAGATTTTAATAATTATATGCTTAATTTGTTTTAAGGATCTATTTGGAGGTAGAAGTTAATTCAAGAAGACAACAAATGAGTTTTTGATCATCACTTAAGGTAAGAGGGAGATTAACCTCATCAACTAACTTAGTGGCGAGAAATAAAATTTGTGGTTGCTAGTGAAAAATTCATATGAGGATTTATTCACTTGATTGTGAAAATTTAATGGTTTATGCTTGTTTGGCTATATGTGATTATATGATTTTTATAGTATGCATGAGATTGCTATGGTAGGAATTGATGATTGAAATGTTTTACATGTTTTGAATCATGTGAAAATGGCAAGATTTTTGGTCCCAAAGACCTTATATGGCTCACGGCCATTTAGCCTAAGAAGGGGTATCTAAGGCAAAAATATTTTATGGAGTGAAAACCTAGATGATTAGGTGATAAAAATATGATTTAAAGATTTACAAGTTAAAAAGAAGATGAAAAATATTTTATTATTTGAAAAGAGTTAATTTTTGGTCATGACAATGGAAATAGGTTTTCAAGGATGATTTGAAATTTAAAGTATTTTATTTAAGAGAGTTTTTAGTAAAAGTAATAGAAAAAGATTTTTGAAATGTCTTGATTTAATTAAAATAATATAGATTTTTCTGAAAAGCATTAGAAAATATCACTTAGAGGAGATTTGGTAAGAAAATATTGAATTAAGGTTCAAATTTTATATTAAACATGGAAAGTCTCAAAAAGTAAGCTTAGAATGTTTTCTGTGATTAAAAAGTATTGATAAAACCTTACGCGATTTATAAACGTTGATTTTTGAGTTACGCGATTAAGAAACATTTTAAAATTTTTATGCTATTGAAAAACTATGTAAAAATGTTATGTGATTTAGAGACGTAACAAGAAGTGTTACGTGTTTGTGATAATACAGTAAAAATACTTCGCATTTGAGAAAAATAGCAAATTACTATCGGGCCGACGTATTGGACCCAGAGACATCAGTTGACGGTTTAGTCCAATGGTGGCTTGATTTTACGTAGAAGTCACGTAGTTATTAATTATTGATTCATGAAGCCATTCAATCATGTATTGTGAAAGTCATTGATGCACACTTTTTAATTGTCGCATTTGCAAAACCAAGTGCAGGTTGTCTCAAGTAATAAATTTCTCGGTGAGTACGAGGTCGATCCACAGGGAATTGTTGAAGATTAAGGTGAAGTAAATATTTTGTTACTACGATTAAAATTATTTACTTGGGTAAAAAGATTCACTCTTGGTAAATAAAGTAAAGGTAAAATTAATTCTTTTTATAACTCAATTAGAATCCTCGCAACATGGAGGTTCCAATCGAAAAATACAACATTAAAAGTCCATTTAAAATAATATACGTAATTATATTATGTTTCCTAAAAATATTACCACCACTTATAAATGGGTTAAAGCATTTATTGTGCCAATATTTTGTCTACAACAAAGCAAGAACTCCTCTTTACAAAGATGGTTTCTAAATTATAAGAAACAAATTATAATACGTATAATGGTTACTAGAAAATATAAATCATTTAAGCACAAGAGAAGAATAAATCTAACTTTATTTTATTACCAAGAGCTTCACCCTTTCACTCAAGTAAAATGAAACTTAGTTACTCATAGATAAGAAGAAAGAAAGAGAGAAGAAGAAGAAGAAGAACATGACTTTAATTTAGAACAAAGGAAAATTACTACAAGAAAACCTAGTAACAAAATGACATCATTTTGGTAACTAACACCTAACACCTTCAATGATTTGCTAAGGCCCCCTTTTATAGAGGATTAGAGATACAAAATGACAAGGGGGCTGAGTCATTAGTGAGTGGATGAGTGGAAAATGAGTGGAAAATACCAAATGACTTTTGGTGAGTAAAAAATTATAGAGATTCCTTGTCTCCGAAATCATTTAGCTCTGAAGTCATTGAATGCGTTAGAATGAATAATTATGATCTTCATGAAAGTTGTAGACCTAGATCTTAGCTTTCAAATGGATTTAGTTTGAGTCCAATATCATTTCTATAACTCCAGATAAGTTCAAATTACTACACACTACTCAGGCCCAGTCACAGCTCCTCTATTCTGACTTGCAAGCCCATTATCACCCATTAGGTCTCAGATTCTGGAAAAGTATTCAACATGAAAGTTGTAGATATAGGTCTCAACTATTCAGTATCAAAATTTCAGCCTATTTGACAATGTTTAGCATGAAATTTGGCATGAACAGTACACATAGGTCAAGCTATCAGGAACAGCACTCTAGTTCTTGCTTCAACCCCAATTTGAGTTATCTACTCGTATGATTGGGCCTTTGAGGTCTGCATGAAAGTTATATAGCTCTCTCTTATCTTTAAAATGCCACTGGATTCACCTCATTTAGCCACCTACATCTCAAGATATAGCCCAAATACAAAAATAATGTAAGACGTAAATTATGTTGAAAAATTCAATTAAGTCCAATTTGAGTCCAAACTTACAAAACATAATCAAACTCAATCAATTAAGTACATGAAGAGTGTAAATGACTAAAAATGAAGGTTTATTAATGTATCAAATATGTGATCATCAAATTCCCCTACACTTAACTTTTTGCACTCCTAGGCAAAACACACAAGATCAAAACTAAAAAAAATGAAACAGACTCAAAAGTTAAACACTCTAAAAGACTTAATTTCTAATAATATTTAAAAATGAAGAGCAACCAATCATTCAAGTAATCAAAACATTCATGAGGTAACATATCTTCACAACTCAAACCAATAAGTAAGGAAACTTCAATTGAAAAGTATGAGTCAAGAATGATAGATCTTCATAAGATTCACTCTCAATCCCTCAAGTGTTTAAAAAGTTAGTATTTCACTTAGTTCAACCCATAAAAATTGCACTACCATAAGCTTACTTATCTTCTCCTTCTCCACTACTTAGAACACATGCACACACAAATCATGAGGACTTTATTCAAGGTTGTAATAGGGTCAAGGTAAAAGAGAAGGTAATATGAATATGACAAGTTAAATGCCAAAGAGAATAAAAGAGCATGAAATCTGAGTTCAATTAACAAGCATGAAAGTTCATCTCAACTCCGCCTAATACAAATTCCCTTTACATATTCTTTTCCTTTCCTTTATTGCCTTGTTGACCCTTTTTTTCTTTTTACATTTTTTTTATTTTTTTATTTTTATTTTTATTTTTATTTTTATTTTTATTTTTACAAAAAGAACATCATATATACATTTTTTTAACCATTCTGCACACACACCCCCACACTTGTTCAAGAACTCATCGAATAACAAAGTTAATGTTCTCTTATTCCCTAAGGTCAGGTAAGAACATAGTTTTTCATTTAAGGCACATAATGAGTTCGAAACAAAGAATGGTCAAATAAGCTCAAAGGGGTTAAGTAAGGGGAAATAGGCCATTTCCAATGCTTTATGTTGACAGAAATTAGAGAATTTCTAAGAAGTCATAAGAGTGCTTGATATCATATTGAGACAATATGCTGCTAAGCAAGGCTCACTATTTGATTAAAGTAGTTATTTCAAGAAAAATGCCTCAATCATATTTATGTATGCATATGAAAATGTAGTCTCAAAAAGAATTAAAGCAAGTTCTAGAATAACAATTCCATGAATGAAATTCACACAAGAAAGAAGAGAATGGTACAAATGTTCAATCTATTCATCAATAGGCTCAAAATCTCACAAGGCGTAATTCTATCATTCTCAATCCACCAATTCAACATCCACAACCAAGCATGTGATTTTTAATAAAGAAGACAATTAACTCAATCATGCAAATTTTCCTGAATTTGAATTGTTACTTTCACACAAACTAGTTGTCTACCCCAACTAAGATGCGTCTCAAGAGTAAAATTTACTCCTTACTCTGTCATCCTTAACTGGTTTAGTAAATTACTGATAAACATATAAACACAACAAACATATTAATACACACACTTCCTAAAATTTTTTTTTTAGTTTTTTTTACACAACTATCATTCCCCCCAACCAGATCACAACATTGTCCTCAATGTTAATAATTAAATCCAGACTGAAGAAATAATCATCAATATATATCAAAGAAATTATTGGGACAAAATTAAACAAAGTAATGGAGAGAAGTCACATACTCGAAATGCTTAGATGAGAAGAGAATAACTACATCTTGACAATGGTTAGCAATGACAAAAAAAAAAGGAAAAAAATGAAAAAAAAATGAAATAAACAAGCATGCAAACATTTTTTTTTGGGTTCTTTTGTTTTATAATTTTTTTGTTGGCCGACACTATTTACATCCCCATACAAAGGCTCCGAAATTTGGGAGGTACTTAAGCCGACTCAATAAAAACACGAAATACTAAAAACTTACCTCAGCTTTGGTAGGCAGGATTGTCTACCAAAGTCTCTGCTACATCTGGATCCTTCAACTCAAGATTTTATAAGAACAGACCAAAGGATGAACACATTTTTTATCAGTAATGCTCCAACCTTTCTTAAAAAACTCCTTAAACTTTGGTTGCCATGCCTGAGTGTCATGATCTTGAGTTTTATCAAAAATAGTAGAAATATCAACTACATCAGAGGGATTACTGATAGAATCAAACTCAGAATTGACAAGAAAATTCTCAAGGGGATCAAAATCATAGGTTGTAGAAACTCCCCTATCTATGATTGAGTCAATCATGTATGTCTGGTGGCCCTCGTCATCATTTTCTGGCTTAACAAGACTTTTTGTCACCTCATGTTCCTTGGGTAGCTCAGCATCACTACTATCTTGATTCTTTTCCACATCCTCTAGCTCATTCACACTCAAGGAGTTCATCACTTTGGACACTTGGCTCTATATCTCCTTACTTTCTTCAACAACCTTTCCATTCCTAAGGGTTATCACTGACTTGACTTGATCTATTTGTTGATTTTCTGAATTACCATCATTTAGACTGTATTGACCCTTGGGATTTAGTTGAGGTTGAGAAGGAAATTTTTCTTTCTCGTGAATGGTGAGTGCAGAAGAAAGTTTAGCAAGAGTGTCTTTTATGTCAATCATGGCTTGAGTGTTTTGATTAATAATGACATCTTGCTTTTCCATGAATGCATACAATGTTTCTTCAATGTTATTCTTATATGGTGGGACAAAAGGTGTATATCCTTGAAAATTTTGAGAGCCCTGTTGTGCCTAAGGAGGTGGTGGTTGCATGAATTGTGTCTGATTGTTGGTCCTCCAACTGAAGTTCGGGTGATTTCTACATCCCAGATTGTACGTATCTGAAAAAGAAGAAGTGAATGACTTTTAAAAATTATTCATTGCATTTACTTGCTCATGCACAACTTCTTTAAAAATAGAAATTTTTGGACATTCATTTATTGAGTGTCCCAATTCATGACAAATACTACAAATTTCTTCATTTTGCACAGATTTAATTTCTTTCACTTTTCCTGATTCCATAACTTCAATCTTTCTAGCCAAACTGGCAAACCTTGCATTTAGATCTTCTTCTTAACTAAGGTGATATTTTCTTTTACTAGCATTTGCAAGGTTAGATCTAATTGAATTTTCAGAAGGATTAGTACCATGCCAAGATTGAGAATTTTCAGCCAAATGGTCTAAATAGTCTAAAGCTTCTTCAGGTTTTTTATCAAGAAACTCACCATTGCACATTGTTTCCACAAATTGTTTAGTTTCGGGTGTTAACCCTTCATAAAAGAAGCTTATAGTGTGCCATTTTTCAAAACCATGATGTGGGCAAGAATTTAACAAATTTTTAAAACGTTCCCAACTTTGAAAATATGCTTTATTTGAATTTTGGGAAAAATTTTGGATTTGTCTTTTCAAAGCATTGGTTTTATGTGTTGGAAAAAATTTCTTTAAAAACTCACCTTGCATTTCTTGCCACGTGCCAATTGATCTTGGTTTCAAAGTGTTAAGCCAAGTTTTTGCTTTATCTTTCAAAGAAAAAGGAAACAATTTAAACTTAACAACCTCTTCAATGCAAGTTTGATCATGAAAAGTAGTACATACTTCCTCAAATTCTTTTAAATGTAAATATGGGCTTTCAGATTCTAAACCATGAAAATTAGGAAGTAAAGAAATCGTACCTGGCTTGAATATAAAATTGTTAGTATTGAGTGGAAAGATAAAACATGATGGACTAGAATTTTGAGATGGTTGCAAATACTCACGCATGATTCGCAACGGTTGATTTTCATGTTCATCATGCACACTTTCATTTTCAGCCATTGTGTTTGATGTATGTGATTGTGATCCAGCCAAATCAATATATAAAGTACTAGGATTAACTTTAACTAAACGACCAACATTTGAATTACGATACCAATTAAGCATAAATAAGTAACTTAAAATAGAAAAGAAAATGTACAAGCTAGCAATATAAATCGTCCATTAAATATTAACAAAGATATAGTATAAACAAACCACCAAATATATATTAACACTAAGGTGTGGTAATAAACCAACCACTAAATAAAAAAATAACAAAGGTGTGGTATGAACCAACCACTAAATATATATATATAAAGGTGTGGTAATAAACCAGCTACCAAATAAAAAAAAATAACAAAGGTGTGGTATGAACCAACCACCAAATAAAAAAAATAACATATAGAAAATAAAATGTGAAAAGTAAATTACATAAAAGTAAAAGGGAGAGTTTCCCCCACTGTTAGTATGTACAAAAAAATAAAAGGGAGAAATTTCTCCCACAAAGTTAGTAAAGTATAGAAAAAAATAAAAGGGAGAGGTTCCCCCACTAAGTTAGTGCGTAAAATAAAATGGAGAGTTTTCCCCCACTAAGTTAGTATATACAGAAAATAAAAAGGAGAATTATCCCCACTGTACAGAAATTAAAAGGGAGAATTACCCCAACTAAGTTAATAATGTACAAATAAAAATAAAAGGGAGAGGTTCCCCCACTAAGTTAGTACGTTAGTAAGTACAAAAAAAAAAATAAAAGAGTAGAATATATATACAAAATATTTACACCATAAATTTGTTCTTCAAATCAAGTCCCCGGCAACGGCGCCACAAACTTGATGCACACTTTTTAATTGTTGCATTTGCAAACCCAAGTGCAGGTTGTCTCAAGTAATAAATTTCTCGGTGAGTCCAAGGTCGATCCACAGGGAATTGTTGAAGATTAAGGTGAAGTAAATATTTTGTTACTACGATTAAAATTATTTACTTAGGTAAAAAGATTCACTCTTAGTAAATAAAGTAAAGGTAAGATTAATTCCTTTTATAACTCAATTAGAATCCTCGCAACATGGAGGTTCCAATCGGAAAATACAACATTAAAAGTCCATTTAAAATAATATACGTAATTATATTATGTCTCCTAAAAATATTACCACCACTTATAAATGGGTTAAAGCATTCATTGTGCTAATATTTTGTCTACAACAAATCAAGAACTCCTTTTTACAAAGATGGTTTATAAATTATAAGAAACAAATTATAATACGTATAATGGTTACTAGAAAATATAAATCATTTAAGCACAAGAGAAGAATAAATCTAACCTTATTTTATTACCAAGAGCTTCACCCTTTCACCCAAGTAAAATGAAACTTAGTTACTCATAGATAAGAAGAAAGAAAGAGAGAAGAAGAAGAAGAAGAACATGACTTTAATTTAGAACAAAGGAAAATTACTACAAGAAAACCTAGTAACAAAATGGCATCATTTTGGTAACTAACACCTAACACCTTCAATGATTTGCCAAGGCCCCCTTTTATAGAGGATTAGACATACAAAATGACAAGGGGGCTGAGTCATTAGTGAGTGGATGAGTGGAAAATGAGTGGAAAATGCCAAATGACTTTTGGTGAGTGAAAAATTATGGAGATTCCTTGTCTCTGAAATCATTTAACTCTGAAGTTATTGAATACGTCAGAATGAGTAATTATGATCCTTATGAAATTGTAGACCTGGATATTAGATTTCAAATGGCTTTAGTTTGAGTCCAATATCATTTCTATAACTCTAGATAAGTTCAAATTACTACACACTGCTCAGGCCCAGTTACAGCTCCTCTATTCTACCTTGCAAGCCCAATATCACCCATTAGGCCTCAGATTCTAGAAAAGTGTTCAACATAAAAGTTGTAGATATAGGTCTCAACTATTCAGCATCACAATGTCAGCCCATTTGACAATGTCTATCACAAAATTTGGCATGAACAGTACACATAGGTCAAGCTATCAGGAACAGCACTCTAGTTCTTGCTTCAACCCAAATTTGAGTTATCTACTCGTATGATTGGGCCTTTGAGGTCTTCATGAAAGTTATAGAGCTCTCTCTTATCTTTAAAATGCCACTAGATTCACCTCATTTGGCCACCTACATCCCAAGATATAGCCCAAATACAGAAATAATGTAAGACATAAATTATGCTAAAAAATTCAATTAAGTCCAATTTGAGTCCAAACTTACAAAACATAATCAAACTCAATCAATTAAGTACATGAAGAGTGTAAATGACTAAAAATGAAGGCTTATTAATGTATCAAATATGTAATCATTAGTCATAATGACTTTATTTGATTATGGCTGTATGCCTAAGAGGTTGAATTACACCTTAGTACGGGTACAAATTACTTAGTGAAGGTTAATAACTGATCTTGGGGGCGTTAGGGAGCGAAAATCCCACATGTGGCCAGTTAGTAGCTCTAATGTGCCATGGTTATTAATGCAAATGCACTGACGATCTTGACGAGACACTATTCCTATTCACGATCTGGTGTAGATTGTCTTGTATAAGCCATGATGCGTACGCTGAGAAAGTTGGAGCACTTAATTTGAGGTTGACAATATACAGACATATCTCCCGATCATTTTCTCCGATGTTTGGTTTTAGCTCCATGGAGTAAGGGTCAGTTCATTATACATTTGCATAGTCAGTAGACATGTCGTTATGATGTACGTTCGTTGAATTATCTGTTGATAAATATCATGACTGTAATTGTTAATTCTGTACTATATGGCTTTATTGTTATTACTATTTCTTTGTTTCCATACTGGTATGTGATGTAGGGGATCTCACCTCTTTATGGTATTGTTCTGTCTATTTTGTTTTATGTTTATGTTCTATGAAGATTGTGATGGTGGCGAAGCGGGATCTTCTAGGTTTTGTTAGGGTGCAGTTCCATGGAGGCACCGATGCATGGCGTGTTTATTTGGATACTGAACTCATAGAGTACTATGGAGATGTTACTCTATCTTTGAGTAGGACCCGCCATGGGGTTACTACTTTTTCTTTTAATGCTACTATTTATCTGGAGTTTTATATGCTTGTAAGGAATTTATGGGGTGATATTCATTACACTCCTAGGGAGGATTCCAAGATATCTTCTAGTCGGACTCCCATTCGTCAAGACATACTCCGACTGTGGGATTTGTCTGTTGAGGATTCAGAAGAGGATCCAGTGGAGGACCCTTCCCTCCAGGTGTTTGGACTTAGGCTAGATTAGGTTTGTTATGATAGTTGTTTTTATGCTTTTTGGTATATAAGTCTTATGTAATTATATTGTATATATATATGAAAGGTGTATTATTCAGTTCACTATGTCTTATGTTCTCTATATTCCATTAAATTTATGTTATCCGTGAAAAAGTAATTTTAAAACCCGTATATTATAATATTAAATCATTTATGACTTGGTTTTAGATTTTAAAATTGTTGGTTTGAAATGTAATTCCTAAAGGAGGGTGTTACATATGAGAAATGCAGACGTTATGTAATATTCATCCTTTACGTGGCTCATATTTTTTGTATATATGTATCTGGTATATTAGAAATGATTTTAGTAGATAGTAGCATTGCTGGATCTAATTACTTTGGTATAACTCGATTATACTGTTGGTGTTAAATTTGGGATGTTACACATGAAGTTTAACAACTTCATTAAAATAATGGTCAGGGATATATGAGGCATCCATAATCTTCTTGCATAGAATTGTAATTGGCTGATAGACAATGAATACTTGTTTTGATGATAACAAACATGAAGATGATGACAAGATCAAGTCAAAGACCAAGTCCAAAGGAAGATTAAATAGTATAGCTTATAGGACTTAGGGTCTTTATGTAAGAAGCCTTTTGGATATCTCAAATATGTTTTCAAGTCTTTAAAAATAGTTTTCACATGCTAAAATATCCAACAAACAAGTTTTGGAAAGCTAGTTATAGTAGTAGTTCGAATCTATGAAAAATAGTCAAGTTTGAGTTTTATAAAACTGACATTTGGTTGCTCTTTTGATTATATCTTTCAAAATACTTTGATTTTTGTTCTGAAACTTATTTTATTTGAAAATAGACTCAAAGATCTTTTCAATGAGTGTTCATTTACTTTAAATGGATGAGAAATGAAGAAGTTATGACTATTTAAAGTCAATTTTCAAAACTATAGTGATTTATTTGAATAAGCAAGTATTTATTCAAATAAAATACCCCAGAAAATGTTTTAGAACATGTCTTTAAAGAGTTATTCAAATAACACACAGGTTATTCGAATAAACACGGCCAGAAACACATAACGGTGATTTTTTATTCATTTAATGTGATATTAAATGATACCCAATGATTATTTTCTCAAGAACTCTATAAATACATGTTTTTGGGCCATCTTTTAACAACACCCAACTATCTGAAACAATTCTTTCTTGCTTTAATTTGTGATTCATATTTTACAAAATTTCTGTGCTCTTTTTTGCCAAAATTTGAGATATCCTTAGAGAGCTTCATAGAGCTTCAAGTTGTGATATTTACTCTTGTGAGAGTTTTTCTTTTCTTCTATATCTTGACTCACTGTAAAGAGGGTGAGGTATCCCTCAAAGATATTGTAAGGGTGAGGCATCCCTATTTGTTGAGACTCAAGCACAAAGGGTGAGGCATCCCAAGGTGTGAAGAGTGCTTTGAGTTATAAAGATTTTTAAGAACCTGTTCAAGCTTGAAGTGATAGTGGAAAATCTCGGGTGATTTACTTGAGGATTGGACGTAGGCCACAAGTGGTTGGTGGCTGAACCAATATAAATTCTGTGTTTGCTCTTCTTAACTCAAACTCCTTTATTTCTTGTATTTTAATTATATATATGCTTGAGTTGAATTTGATATCTAATTTATTTTCTTAATTTATCCCATAACCCAAGTTATTTTTTGAGTAATCTACAATAGTTAGACTTATTCCACTATATGTGTTGATTGAATTTATCAAAATGCATAATTTCTCAAAGTTGTTTTACAAATTTGTAATCACCCAATTCACCCCCTCTTGGGTGATGGTTGCCATGGCTAACAAGTGGTATAAGAGCTTCGTGCTCTGTTGAAAGCTTAATTGCTTAGAGTTAAATATCCTTGTTTGTTGGCAACCTTGAAAGTTTTTCAAAATGGAAGGTTTTGAAATTGTTAAACCACCATTCTTTGATGGTGTGAATTTTGTTTATTGAAAAATTAAAATATAATTTTATATACAATTTATTGATTTAGATTTGTGGGATGTTGTTCTTGATGGATTTTTTCATAAACCAAAATAAGATTGGAATGCTTATGACAAGAAATTTTTTTCTTTGAACATTAGAGCTATGCAAATTTTAAGAAGTGGTTTAAATGATGAAGTTTATGCTAAAATTAAAAGTTGCTCTAGTGCTAAAGATATATGGGATACTCTTGATGCTATCTATCTTGGTAACAATGATTTTTTGCATAAAGTTATATATAGAGAGCAAGAAGAGCAAAAGCCATTGAAGGAATCTTGTTATGGAAAAAATTTAAAGAGCAAAGAGATTTTCTGAATTGTTTGTAGTAAATCCACATAGTAAATGATGCTTGCTTTTATACACTTGGAATATTAATTTACAACTTGTATTTAGAATACAAATAAATAAAATAGTTATTCCTTAAGTACATGAACTAGAAAATACATGAATCTAAAATTACTTCCTAAATTAATGTGGACGGTGGACTGTGCATGAATGAAAGTGGACGGTGGTCAACAAAGTGGATGGTGGTCAACACTCCCCCTCAAGTTGGAGAATGGATATCAATCATTCTCAGCTTGCAAGTGAGATTTTGAAACTTATCTTTAGGAAGACCCTTGGTTAGCACATCATCCAGTTAATGTTCTGATGGGATATATGATGTGGCAATCAACCCACTATCAAGTTTCTCTTTAATAAAGTGCCAATTATAACACTCTGAAAATTATTTATTTCATCATGAATAGTCATTTTCTAATATTTGTGATTTTTAGGAATTTTTGTGGATTTTTCTGAAAATGTCATATTTTAATATATTCATCATTTTGCGTGCACATTGAGCTGAGCCGGGAAAACGAAATGTTTTCCCTGAGGTTGGTAAACTTTGAACTATGAAAACATCGACGGGGGATCTTACTAAACCCGAGGCTGGGCACAGTTTACGAGGTTTATATTTTTTGAGACTTTATCCGATAAATAAAATCGCAGAACATTTTATTATCTGAGAAACAACAAAATATTATTTCTGCTAACTGTAACTTTTGTCCACTGAGTAATAGCTCTAGTAGATTATTTCTATCTAGTTGCTTTTATGACATCATCTAAGTGACCTCACACTTCACTTTATCGAGAAGCGTGCAAAGCTTCTCAAGGAAGCTTCAAGGGAAACTTCTAGGAAGCTTCCTATCAACTACCACACACACTCTCCTCTCAAATGGGCTGCATGGTTGGAGGAAAGGAAAACAAAAGATTGTATCATTTCATTTCACTTCTCCTATTCACATTTCATTTCTCCTTCTCCCCCTCACGCACATTTCTCTCTTTCTCTCTTCTCCCACATGGCTGCACACCACCATTGTTGAGCATTCAAGCTTTCTTGCTCAAGCTAACTTAGACCATTGTTTCCCTTCATCATCTCGAAGCTTTCTTCCTTGTTGGACATATCTTGACTCTTCCATTTTCGCCATTTACTGCCCAGCTCCAAAGCTTAAACCTTTGAGGTAAAGCTCTTAACTTTCTTCTTTTTTTCTCCCCATTTTCGTGGTCCTTGGTCACCATTGTGATCAAGGACTCCTCTTTTCAAGTTTTAGTGGTTGATTTGGTGAGTTGACCATCTTAGGTTTTTCTTGTGGGTGGTGGACGAAAAGCTTGAAAGGAGCTTACTTTCCTTATTGTCTCTTAAGGTAAGAGGAAGATTATTCTCTTCAACCCATTTTGGTGGTGAGAAACTCATTGTTGTGTTAATAGGGTGAAACCCATTTGTTTTAGTGATTTTGGTTGTGTTTTGATTATTTGAATGGTATGATTTTGATGTATGTTGATGGATCTTGAAATGTATGAAGGATGGTATAATGTTTGTGTGATTTTCTGCATTTCCAGAGGACTACACGGCCTAGGCCGTGTGAGGGCACAAGGCCGTGTAATCCCAGCTGGTCATGTCATGTTTTGCTGAACTCCAGAGGAGTACACGGCCGTGTAATTTTACTCTGCCGTGTAATCGGGGCCGTGTAACTCCTCATGGCTGTGTAACTTAGATGGTGCAATATTTCATGCGTTCTAGCCTCTTGGAGACTTATGGTCCCCTTGGACACTTAAGACATGGCTTTCACACTAAGATAAACTTAATTAATTGAATGATTAGAGGTTGATTAAGGATTCATAAAATAGAAAAAACCAAGGATGAAAGTTTGTCTCATAGCTTAGAATAATCTTGAATAAAGAAAGAACATGAGTATGGGTGAGGTTGTGAGAAACATAATGAAATTTAGGCTTAACTTTTATGATAACTATGAATAGTGTTGTGTTCACCCTTGAGATTTGTTATTGGCTTATTGTGGATCCATGAATGGGATCAAAGCTTGTTGACAAATGACATGATATGTGATTCTAGACATGAAATGCTATGATTGTGATATATATATATATATATATATATATATATATATATATATATATATATATATATATATATATATATGCATATAGATATACATTGAATCTATGTGCATTGAGCATGATTTGGAACATGCATCGAAAATCCATTGGACTATTATTAAGGCCAAGTTGCCTAGGAGTTGAATCACACCTATGTGCGGGTACGAATAGACTAGTGTAGGTCTCTTATTGACCTTGGGGGCATCGGGGTGCAGGTACCTCGCAATGGACATTTGGTAGCTCTTCTGTCTGTGGGGCAAACTGATGCAAACCCACCAACGATCCGGACTAGATACTGTCCTATATCGAGATTTGCGTAGAATGTCTTGTAAAATGCCATGATATGCACGATGATAAATTGAGAATTTTAGCACTTGAAGGCCTTGGCAGCCACGATACAGATATACCTCTTGATCATTCTCTCGGATGTTTGTGTCTAGCTCCATGGAGTAGGATTTTTGGTATCATGTGCATGTGCATAGTGAGTCACCATATCATTTGACATTTACTTATTTATATGAAGATTTAATTTGTTGTCTTATTACTGTCATAACTACTTGGAATTTGCTAAATTGTTTATTTTTTATTTTAATAATGGTTATTATTCCTGAATGTTATATGGGCGTCATGCGCCGTTTTGTTTCTTTATTGCCATAATTGGTAATGATGTAGAATGTCTTACCTCTTTTCTGTATTTCTACTATTTCTGTCTTTACTTATATTTCTCCGAAGACGTCAGCGAAAAGGGTGAAGCACACGAGTTCCCCAGATTTTGGCCTGACTTCGACTAGCGCTGCTTTTGGATCATGATAGCACGCCCACAAGGATTTTTGGGATACATGCGCCTAATATTCCTTGGAGATCCAGACTATTGGCATGTTAACTTCAGCTCGGATCGCTGTGTCTACTTGGGTGATGTGTCATTGTCGCTGGCTTGGGGGCTTTATGATCCGCCCATCTTCACCTGCAGCGTTCGTTTACATTTAGAATTTTATATACCCATTAGGGATATGTGGGGTGAAGTTACTACATCCCATGGGAGGATTCATTCCTCCCTACTGCCCGAGCCCCGGCCCGCAACTCGGTGGCTCCGATGAGGATCTCTTCTAACGAGGAAAACCCTGAAGAGGATCTTGACACGGTTCCTTCTCTCTCTTCTTAGGGACTGGTACTGTCGATAGCTACAGAAGGCTATCTGTCTTTCTTTTGGAGCTTGGTATTCATTTTGGGGGTCTGTATATCATTTTTGGGGCATGTAAAGTTGTTGGCTTCTTTTTGATGAGCATTGATGTAATAGTAACTTACAATATATATTTAAACGATATATATATATATATATGACGTACCTTTTGCATGGATGTATGGTTTAATTTTTATGTTTTTTTGCTAAAGTTTATGTTTTCTCGCTCGAGTTATTACAAAAATAAATATATAAATATATATATATATATATATATATATATATATATATATATATATATATATATATATATATATATATATATGTATGTATATATATACATACTTATGTATCCCTTATAAATGTAGTACATTTGAATATTTCATGGATGAACAGGTTTCTCAATATATAAATATAAATGTATATAATAAAATGAACCGAGTCTTAATATATACTTTTGTTTTTCGCAATGTAATTAATGATGTGACGTTCCCTCCCAAAAAGGGGGCATTACACCGGTCAATCTCTATATGCTTAGTCCTATCATGCTGAACTGGATTATGAGCAATGCTAATGGCTGACTTGTTATCACAAAACAGCTTTTTTAGAACTTCATATTTAATATTGAGATCATCAAGAATGATTTTCATCCATAACAATTCATAAACTCCTTGAGCCATAGCTCGGAATTCTGCTTCTGCACTTGATCTTGCAACTACATTCTATTTTTTACTTCTCCATGTCACAAGATTCCCTTAAGAAACATGCAGTAGCCAGTTGTTGACCTCCTATCAATAATTGACCCAGTATAGTCAGCATCAGTATAGACCTCCATAGATAGATTTCTACCCCTTTAAAACAACAATCCTCTTCCTGGAGAAGCCTTGAGATATTGTAAAATACGATCAACAGCTTGCATATGTCTTCTTCTTGGGTCATGCATGAACTGGCTTACCATGCTCACAGCATAGGCTAAATCTGGTCTAGTATGTGCCAGATATATCAACTTTCCTACTAACCTTTGATATTGAGCTTTATCAACCTTGGGACTTTCTTCCTTATTACCCATTCTATGATTTTGCTCAATCGGTACTCCAGAAGTTTTACATCCAAGCTTCCCAGTCTCCTTGAGAAGGTCAAGGACATATTTTCGTTAAGAAATGAAGATACCTTGTTTAGAATAGGCAACTTCAATTCCAAGGAAATATTTCAATCTCCCAAGGTCCTTCATTTCAAACTTAGTAGCTAGTTTCTCATTTAGGAGAGATTTCTCAACAACATCATCCCATGATATAATGATATCATCTACGTACACAAGTAGTGTGAATGTTTATGTCTCTAAGGCATGTCAAATGGTTTTTGATGATAACAAAGCCAAAGATGAAAATCAAGATCAAAAGATAAAGACCAAGATCAAAAGAGGTATATTAGATATAGGTCTTAGAATATCAATGTAAAATGCCCTTTAAGTATCTCAATAATTCTCAAATGGTTTTCCAAATATCTTTTCCAAAATAAGTGTGAAAATTCAAAGGTACACATGTTTTTCAAAGAAACATTATTTTCAATCTTAGATCTAACACTCTTGAAAGGTTTTATGTTTAATCAAATGTCTTGAGGTGTTAGAAATGGCTTACAAGCTTAATTGGACTTGAAAAATATTTTCAAAGGCCAAGGTAATTGATTACACATGTTTTGTAATCGATTACAAGCTAAACAGAGAGCTGGTAATCGATTACATGGTTCATGTAATTGATTACACGCAAGTCAGAGGCCGTGTAATCGATTACACCAGTAATGTAATCGATTACATTGAAGCCCAGAAAGGCAAGAACACGTTCAAGGAGTCATGTAATCGATTACATAGATTGTGTAATCGATTACAAGCAAGTCAGAAGCCATGTAATCGATTACACCAATAATGTAATCGATTACACAGAGCCCAGAAAGCCAAGAACACGTTCAAACATCTATGTAATCGATTACACGCGGTCTGACAGACCCCAACGGCTATTTTTACTGCATTAAAAGCTTGGCTTTATCACCCCCAACGGCTCTTTTCTTCATACAACTTATAAATACTTGCCTTGGGTCTTCATTAAGAGTTGAACTTCATTTTAGAACATCAATCTAACAATCATATACGAGATTCAATCCAAAAATGTTTTCCCCTGTTTTTATGAAAAAACTTGAGATATTCAAAAGGGGCATTGCTAGAGCTTCAATTTGTATTTATCTACTCTTTAAGAGAGTTTTTATCTTCTATACTTTGTGTAATCTAAAAAAGATAGGGTGAGGTATCCCTCTAGAGTAAATGGTGAGGTATCCCTTAGAGAGTGAGGTATCCCTTGAGGGTGAGGCATCCCTCAAAAGGTTGTAAAGGGTGAGGCATCCCTGTTTTTGAGGCTCAAAGCACAAGGGTGAGGTATCCCAAGGTGTTGGTGAGTGCTCTATTGTGTAAAGGTTTTCAAGCACCCATTCAAGCTTGAAGTTTAGTGGAAAATCTCGAGTGGTTCGCTTGAGGACTGGACGTAGGTCACAAGGGGTGGCTGAACCAGGATAAATCCTTGTGTTTGATTCTCTCAACCCTATCTCTTTACATTTGTGCATTTACTTTATATGCTTCCTTAAATATTATTCATCTTGGTTTATTTAATTTGTGAGTGAAGTATTCAATCTCATTTATCTATTCACTTCAATTATCCAATAGCTTCAACAAAAATTGTTTAACAAAGGTTTTACGAAAGATTTGCAAAAATATTTCATAAACTCAATTCACCCCCCTCTTGAGTTTGAGGCCACTTGGCTAACAAGTGGTATCAGAGTTAGGCTCTTGTGTAAAGGGCTTAGCAGCTTCAAGAGAAAGTGATGGTCTCCTCAAATGAATTTTTAGAAAGTTCTTCTATCTATAGATCTCCATTTTTCAATGGGGATGAATATTCTTATTGGAAAGAAAGAATGAAAATTTTTATTGAAGCTATTGATTTAGATGTATGGGATGCTATTGAAAATGGTCCTTTTATCCCCACAAAAGTTGTTAATAGTGTAAGGGTTAATACACTAAGAAGTGAATGGACCAATGATGATAAGAAAAAGGTCCAATATAATTTGAGTGCCAAAAACATCATTACCACATCCTTGGGGTATAACGAATTCTTTAGAGTTTCAAATTGTAAATCTGCTCAAGAAATGTGGGACATTTTAGAAGTAACCCATGAGGGTACTAGTGAAGTGAAAAGATCAAGAATTAATACTCTCACTCATGAATATGAACTTTTTAGAATGAACCATATTGAAAGCATTCAAGAAGTGCAAAAACATTTTACACATATAGTTAATCATTTAGCTTCATTAGGAAAGACATTTTCTAATGAAGATCTTATTAACAAGGTTTTAAGATGCTTGAGCAGGGACTGGCAACCTAAGGTGACGGCTATCTCAGAATCTAGAAATCTTGCTACAATGACTTTAGCCACACTTTTTGGCAAGCTCCAAGAACATGAATTGGAGTTGAATAGACTCAAACAAAATGAAGAAGTTGACAACAAAAAGAAGAGAATTGCTCTCAAAGCCACTTCCTCCATGGTAAATGAAGATGATAAAGTTGATGAGGATGACTTGGAAATAGATGAGGAGAATCTTGCTCTACTAGTCAAAAAAATTCAGAAGATTCTTTAAGAAGAATAGAGCTTATGGAAGACCTTTCTTTCCCCAAAAGAATGTCTATCACAAAGGGAAAGGAACCTCATCCACTCCTAAATGCTATGAATGTGGAGAGTTGGGTCACATGAAGATGGAGTGCCTAATTTATCAAAGTAAAGTGGAAAAATACCACCAAAAATCCTCAAGGGAGAAGAAAGAAAGAAGAGCCTACATAGCTTGGGATGATAATGACATGGACTCAACCGATAGCTCGGATATTGAGAAAGCCAATCTATGTTTCATGGCTAGAGGAGAAGAGGAAGATGAAAATGACATAGAGGTAACATCTTCAAATTCTGAATCAAATTCTTCCCCTTCCTATGATGAATTACAAGATGCATTTGAAGAATTGCATAATGAATCTATAAGACTTTCAAAACTTGTTTCATCATCCAAGAAATCAATTTCCTCATTTAAAAAACAAATTTATGCTTTAAACAAAGAAATTGAGGAATTAAAATTAGAAAATGAAACTCTAGGATTGATAGATGCAAATTCTTCATGTATGACATGTTTATCACTTGATAATGCATTTACACCCTCATCTTGCTCATCATGTAAAGCATTTGAAATTGAGATTGAGGACTTGAAAAACACTTTTTTAAAATTTACCTTTGGAAGAGATAATTTGAACATATTGCTTGGGAACCAAAGATGTGTTTTTCAGAAAGCTGCTTTGGGGTATAATCCCAATAAACAACAAAAGTTTCTCAAAAATTTATTTGTTTCATCAAGTACATCAAGTAGTTCCTTTATTAAATGCTTTCATTGTGGTAGGAAAGGGCATAGTGCATCAAATTGTAATGTAAGGAAGAATATCAATAACAAGCTAGGAACTAAATTGGTTTGGGTTCCCAAAGGCACTTTGCCAAAGACTAACACACAAGGACCCAAGAAAATTTGGGTACCAAAAGTCAAAAATTGAAGTGTGTTGTAGGTGTGCTTGAAGGCCAAGAATTAACTTTGGATATCTTGAAAAGTGACTGCTCCAAGCACAAAAAGAAAATGCTTCATATTGTCCTCCTTGTCTCCAAAAAGCTTGAACTGGCATCCTTTGGATAAGTGGAGACTTGCTCTATGCTTTACTAGTTTAATATCTTGAATATGCTAAATGAATATGTTTTTTTTTTATGAAATGGCATGTATAAAATCAATATCTTTGAATTTGTCATAATGGATTAATCATGCATCTAAGTCTGCTGCATAATATGCTTATTTGCTGTATAAATTGGTCACCTAGTTGCATAACATTTTGCTGTATAATGTCCAATCTTCTGCATAATACATTAACTTGCTGCATAATATGCTTTCTTGATGCATAATATGTTGTTTTGCTGCACAATAATGTGTTTTGGATCATAATCTGATTGGAATATATGCTTAAATGATGTTTGAAATTGTCTTGGAATGATTTGGAAATTTTTTTGTTTCAAGTTTGGTCCTTCATGATGCTTTCCTTATGCTTAATCTTTATCTAATCCCATATTGCTCTTGTATATGACTCTGATTTCTATTGGCATAAATGATAAATACTATCTAAGTTTCTCTTCATATGCATTTGCTATTTGTATCACATCTTAATGTGCTAAACGATTTATCCTCTTATATTAATCCTGCTAGGCTGAAATAATTATATCAACTCTGAATGCTTATGTCTTCTTTTTGATAATGCCAAATGGGGAGAGATTAGTGAAATATATTGCATATGTACGGGGGAGCATGTGTATGGGGGAGTTTTGCACTTTCACATATTATATCTCATGCATACATTACGGGAGAGTGTTGCACTTAATTATTTGATAATCAAATAAATGCATATATTTCTCATACTGTTGAATGCTCAGTTTGTCATCATCAAAAAGGGGGAGAATGTGAATGCTTATGTCTCTAAGGCATGTCAAATGATTTTTGATGATAACAAAGCCAAAGATGAAAATCAAGATCAAAAGATAAAGACCAAGATCAAAAGAGGTATATTAGATATAGGTCTTAGAATATCAATGTAAAATGCCCTTTAAGTATCTCAATGATTCTCAAATGGTTTTCCAAATATATTTTCCAAAATAAGTGTGAAAATTCAAAGCTACACATGTTTTTCAAAGAAACATTATTTTCAATCCTAGATCTAACACTCTTGAAAGGTTTTATGTTTAATCAAATGTCTTGAGGTGTTAGAAATGGCTTACAAGCTTAATTGGAATTGAAAAATGTGCTCAAAGGCCAAGGTAATTAATTACACATGTTTTGTAATCGATTACAAGCTAAACAGAGAGCTGGTAATCGATTACATGGTTCATGTAATCGATTACACGTAAGTCAGAGGCCATGTAATCAATTACACCAGTAATGTAATCGATTACATTGAAGCCCAGAAAGGCAAGAACACATTCAAGGAGTCATGTAATCGATTACATAGATTGTGTAATCGATTACAAGCAAGTCAGAAGCTATGTAATCGATTACACCAATAATGTAATCGATTACACAGAGCCCAGAAAGCCAAGAACACGTTCAAACATCCATGTAATGATTACATGGGCTGTGTAATCGATTACACGTGGTCTGACAAACCCCAACGGCTATTTTTACTGCATTAAAAGCTTGGCTTTATCACCCCCAACGGCTCTTTTCTTCATACAACTTATAAATACTTGCCTTGGGTCTTCATTAAGGGTTGAACTTCATTTTAGAACATCAATCTAACAATCATATACGAGATTCAATCCAAAAATATTTTTCCCCTGTTTTTGTGAGAAAACTTGAGATATTCAAAAGGGGCATTGCCAGAACTTCAATTTGTATTTATCTACTCTTTAAGAGAGTTTCTATCTTCTATACTTTGTGTAATCTGAAAAAGAGAGGGTGAGGGATCCCTCTAGAGTAAAGGGTGAGGTATCCCTTAGAGAGTGAGGTATCTCTCAAAGTTAGAAAAGGGTGAGGTATCCCTTGAGGGTGAGGCATCCCTCAAAAGGTTGTAAAGGGTGAGGCATCCCTATTTTTGAGGCTCAAAGCACAAGGGTGAGGTATCCCAAGGTGTTGGTGGGTGCTCTATTGTGTAAAGGTTTTCAAGCACCCGTTCAAGCTTGAAGTTTAATGGAAAATCTCAAGTGGTTCGCTTGAGGACTGGACGTAGGTCACAAGGGGTGGCTGAACCAGGATAAATCCTTGTGTTTGATTCTCTCAACCCTATCTCTTTACATTTGTGCATTTACTTTATATGCTTGCTTGAATATTATTCATCTTGGTTTATTTAATTTGTGAGTGAAGTATTCGATCTCATTTATTTATTCACTTCAATTATCCAATAGCTTCAACGAAAATTGTTTAACAAACGTTTTACGAAAAATTTGTAAAAATATTTCATAAACTCAATTCACCCCCCTCTTGAGTTTGAGGCCACTTGGCTAACAAGTAGGATAGTCAATTTACCTTCAGGTGAGTGTTTGATAAAAAGGGTATGATCACCTTGACTTTGTCTATATCCAAGGGACACCATAGTCTTTGTGAATCTTCCAAACCAAGCACGGGGTGATTGTTTCAAACCATATAAGGCCTTCTTCAATTTACACACTTTATTCCCTTCACCATAGGAGTCATACCCAGGAGGGATCTCTATATAAACTTCTTCTTCTAATTCACTAAGAAGAAAGACATTCTTCACATCAAACTGATGAAGTTCCCATTGGAAGTGCAGCAAGAGAGAGCAGAATTCTGACTATGTTCATTTTTGCCACAGGGGTAAATGTTTCCTCGTAACCTATCCCATAGGTTTGTATATACCCTTTTGCAACCAGCCTTGCTTTATACCTGTCTAGTGTTCCATCAGACCGGTATTTCACAGTGTAAATTCATTTGCACCCAACTGATCTCTTTTCCTTTGGTCTCTCAACAATTTCCTATGTTCCATTCCTTTCCAGAGCTCGCATCTCCTCCTTATGGCTTTAACCCAATTCTTATCTTTCAATGTTTCCTGTACTATCTTAGGGATTCTAATAAAGTCAATAGCTGTAATAAAACTTTAGTGCTGCAAAGAAAGGTTTTTGGAGGAGACAAATTGGGAAATAGGATACTTAGCACAAGACCTTTTCCTTTTTCTTAAGGCAATAGGTAAGTCATCATCAATGTTAGGATCATAATTATACAAAGGAATATGTTCAGAATTAATGGGATTAGTGTTTTCAATACTCACCACCGGCTCAGATGGTTGGGGTTGAGGTTGGACCAGTTCAGGTTGTTTTCTCCTTTAATACACCATTTTTGGCGAGCTTGCTTTAGTCTGAGCAATTCTTTCAGGTTCAGGTGGGTGACTATCAGAAGGAGCTAATTCCTGTGTATCAGAAGGCATATCAGAGGATGGAAACAAGGGAATATTAATGTCTAGAAGAAAAATCTCAGCTTCCAAATCAGTAGTGTTCTCCCCCTGAAACTGAGAGGAAATGAAGAATAGTTGATTTTCTTGAAAAGTGACATCCATGGAGACAAACACTAGACGAGAGGAAGGGTGATAACATTTGTATCCCTTCTTGTCAGGAGCATAACCAATGAAAATGCATTTAATAGCACGAGGGTCCAGTTTGCCCCGATGTTGACGATGGATATGAACAAAAGTAACACAGCCAAAAACACGAGACTCAAGACTTTACATAATAGGAGCAGAGGGAAAAAAAGATTTCATGACATGAACAAGACTCACACCACCAAGGACTCTAGAGGGTAACCGATTTATTAAATAAGCAGCAGTCAAAACAGCTTCCCCCTAGTATGAGTTTGGACCAGACATCTAAAACAATAAAGCTCTAGTAATTTCAAGCAAGTGTCGATTTTTTCTTTCAGTAACCCCGTTTTGTTGGGGGGAATCAACACATGTAAATTCATGAATAATACCGTGTTGTTTAAGAAAGGTGGAGAAATTTTGATTCATATATTCTCTACCATTATTAAACCTCAAACGTTTAATAGTTTTATCAAATTGAGTTTTAATCATATGATAAAACTGGATGAATAATTTGTACACGTCTGATTTATCTTTCATGAGGAAAATCCAAGTGACACGAGTGCAATCATTAATAAATGACAAAAACCATTTAGCACCAAAAATATTAGGAATGGATGCAGGACCCCAAACATCAGTATGGATAAGAGAAAAAGGTTCACTGCTTCTATTACCATTTGGAGGAAAACTCACTCGATGATTTTTGGAAAACTCACAAATATCACAATTAAATGACTCAACTGACTTATTTAAAAACAAAGGAGGAAACATGGATTTAAGTAAAGTAAATGGGGGGTGTCCAAGACATCTATGGTGGAGCCAAATTTGGGAGGCACAAGACTTTATACTAGATTGATGACAGTTACAACTTTTGACTAGAGCCACCTGCTGCTTTAATCTCAAGGTAGTACAACCCTCCCTGTTCCTTAGCAACCCCAATTGTCCTCCTCGTGATATGATCCTGAAATACACAATAAGAGTGGGAAAAGGTTACAACATAATTAAGGTCTTTGGTAAGTTTATGTATAGAAAGAAGGTTAGATGAAAATTTAGGAACATGAAGCACATTTTTCAAATTTAGAGATGAACTAAGTTTAACATTACCAAGACCAACAACTAATGTATGAGAGCCATCAGCTACAGTTATGTGGTGATTATCCGTGAGATTTTTATATGATGAAAAATGGTAAGAACAAAAGGTTATGTGATCAGTGACACCAGAATCAATAATCCAAGAATCCTCAGGAACAGTACCAGAAGCATGGAAGAATAAAGAACACAGATTCTTACCATTCATGACCAGAGAGAAAGAGCCGGAAGGCTTACTAAGGGAAACCATAAAAGACGGTCAGGTTTGGATATGGCACGACGGCGAACTATGGCCGAGAAGGTGGTGTGTGGAGCTCACGCACCAGTAGGAGCAAGCACGAGTAGAGGCGCGTGTGGTGGTTTTCAGGAGTGGGTCTTCTGGGTTTGACTGGTCGGAGGTTTCTGAGAAGGATGGTGGGTGGTCTTTGGGTGAAAAAGTTGCTCTGAAGGTTAGGCAAAAAAATGGACAGTATAGTTTAATGCTGAACTTGCGATGAAGGCAAGTGAAGAACAAGTCCTACAATGAAGGCAAGGCACCTGAGAATACTCAGCAATGAAGGCTAAGGCAATGGAAAAAAAAAAAGACTCCCAGGGTCGGGAGCTTTGATACCAAATTAAAAGAGCAAAAAGATTTTCTGAATTGCTTGTGTTAAATCCACACAACAAATTATGCTTGCTTTTATAAACTTGGAATATTAATCTACAACTTGTATTTACAAGAAAAATAAATGAAATAGTTATTCCCTAAGTACATGAACTAGAAAATACATGAATCTAAAATTACTTCCTAAATTAATGTGGACGGTGGACTGTGCATGAATGATAGTGGACGGTGGTCAACAAAGTGGATGGTGGTCAACAAAAAATATCCTCAAAATGATGTTCAGTTTGAAGAGGTGGCAAAGCAAAACCAAATGGTATATACTCTTAAAGCTTTAATAGGAAAGAATGAGGATGATGATTCCTATGAAGAGTCATTGATGTAAGAAATTGAGACAACCTCCCACTTGACTCTAAAGAACTTTGAGATAAATGATACTTATGTTGATTATGGTCCTTCCTATTATGAGCTACAATGTGCATATGATGAATTGTGTGATGGTTTGTTGAATTTAGAAAAGAAAAACTTATCTTGTTTGGAAAACATTTCCTCCATTGAAAATAAAATGAAGATTTTGAAAAATGAATATGCTTTTCTTGATAAGGAAATGCCTTTGAAATTTGAAACCTCAACTTCTTGTAAAAAGTGCATTGATTTAGAAAATCAAGTTGGAGACTTATCTTTCAAATTTGCCAAAGCTAATGATTCTAATTGCTTACATTCTTTGCTTGTTAATGAGAATAAAATTAATATTATCACACATGAAAATTCAAGCAAGGTTTATGACAAAAATAGTTTAGAATGTAAAAACAATAAAAGGCTTAAGTTTTCCAGAAATGTTCTTCAAAGGACCAAACCATCATTAAATTCAATTGTTTGCAATTTTTGTGGTCATCTAGGACATATTTCTCATTTATACAATTATAGAAGAAAACCTTATATGAGAAATAACATAGTATGGGTTCCTAAAAGTCTTAAAGGCACTAGTAATAACATTCAAGGACCCAAGATGAAGTGGGTACCAAAAAGTTCTCCTAGTGTTTCAACTATGCAGAAAATTTCTCAAAAGAATGGACAAATTAGTCAAAGGAAAGAGGAATCATCAAGGAGAATGCTTCCAAAGTCTAATTGTATAAGCTTTGGTCAAAGAAGGAAGATGACTTCAACCAAAGCTTATTAATTACAAAATGTAGAACTTGTAAAGTTCAAGCCTCCAAAAGAGAAGCAATGGATAAAAAAAATATTTCCTTGATTACCAAGGCCAAGTTATCAAAAACTTTTACCTCTTACGCACACTCACATGTAAAGTCAATGAACTTGAGGTATATTCCTTGTAGGTCTTAAGTAAAGGATAGAATCATGTATACTTGGTAAAAGTTAAATATTATATACAACAAATGATTATGTTATTTCTTGTTACACCTTTTGCTCACTATTTTGCATATTTCTTGATCATAAGGTATTCTATGACTATGTATGCTTTATATGCTTTAAATTACCTATATATCATGAAAATAAGCATGCTATTGGCTATGTGCTTAATGGAAATTGGTTATTTAACTTATTGTACTCAATTTAAATACTATAAAAAAGTTAATCTTTATGAGAGTATAATGAATTAATAATAATAAAAAAAACTAACACACAATGACTCAAGAAAATTTGGGTACTGTAACACCCCAACTTTTGGGATAATTACAATATAGTCCCGAAATGTACTGTTTTGTGAATTCTGTGAGCAGTAAATTAAATTTGACTGTTCCGTGAGTGTACTTGACTGTTGTGTGTGATTTGCTCCGAGCCAGGGAAATAATAATTTTCGTGGGGATAAATCTTATTTTAATTAATTGGAGTGGGGATCTTACTAAACCCAATTGATTGATATATATATTAATCTCGTAATTTTTCAGATTTAAGCGTGCAATAAAATAATTTTATATTTTTATAATATTATTTTATGTTACAAGATCCTCTTGTCTCAAAAACAGTAAAAATCTGCTTCGGTTTGACCACGGATCTTTAAAAGTGCTGTGGGACCCATGTTTAGGAAAAACAGTCAACTGTGCTGACTGGATAATTTCTAACCAATGAGAGCAAGTTAACCAAAGTAGGCTTGACTTTCTAAACCAATAGGAATTGGACACCTAAGGAAGCATGTGTTTCCATTTGGACCGTTGGATGAAGACTTAACGATGAAGCATTTAATCTAAGCCATTGATCTAATCAATGGTGAGATTAGAATGATAGGTTTATGACCAAGTGATATCTACCTTAGATCTAATCTATGGTTAGGAATTAAAGATGAATCAAGGGTTAGGATTAAGTCAAAAATTGTAGGCTTGACTTTGATTAGTAGCTAATTAAGCTTAATTTGACTAATCTAATTACTTAATTAGCTAACTAAGTGAACTAGTTTAATTCTTAATTTATTATAATCTAAATACTAATTAGATGTCCTAATATTTATTAAAGGTTATAATATATGCTAATATATGTTAAACTAATTAGTTATATAATTAGAATGTTAATTAAATATTATTAGGAGACTTAATCTAATTGATTAGCTATTTAATTAGCTTGTAATTAGTCATTAATTGAAATCAAATTAAGCTCCTAAATTCCTAAAGGGCACACAATTTTCAGCAGCAATTTGGAGGCTTGGTGGCTTGGTTCTACTAGCTTCTTGAACCCTCCATGTGTCATAAACCATGTGCACTACCATGTGCCTTTAATTGGATATTTATCTAGCAAATTCAATCACTCAACCTCACCCAAAACCACTCATATGGCAGCAGCCCTCCCATTTCATTCTTCAATTCTATTTCACACTTATCATAAATCAAAGCATCTATTTTCTCTCCAAAAACTACCAAGAACCCAAGCTACTTTTCTTCTATTTTCTTTCTCTCAATTTCAGCCAGCACCTATACACACACACCCAAACACCTATAATTTTATCTCTTAGCTTTTCTTGAACCCAAATCCTATTCTAAACACTTTTCATTCACAAAGTTTTTCCAAATTCCTACTCTATCTTGCCCAAAATCCAACCTTTTGCTTACTTTCTTAAGGGTAAGTTTTGTTTCTATGGTTCAATATTGGATTTTTAATTTTTCTAACCATGATTGTTCCATGGTTTTTCTATTTTGTACCTTGTATGTGTTTTTATTAATTGTTTAAGAATTTTAGGGATTTGTTTGGGAGTCACACGAAATTGGAAGGAAAGGAGGAAAACAAACCGATTAAATTGTCTACAAGAGGTAAGAGGGAGATTTAATCTTATCAACCCTAAGTGGTGATGAGAAAATGGATTGTGTTTGTGTGTAGAATCCATAAGGATTCGGTTGTATGGTTTATTTGTGATTTTTATTATTTTGTGATTGTTTAAATGCTTTCTTATTTGTGATTTATTTTGCTAATGCATGATTATAGTTTTATTATTTTTGCTATGCATATTTATGGTTTTAAAATATATTGTATGTATATTGTATGTGATTATATAATTGCATGTGTTTATAATTATATAATTATTAAAGTAGGATGTGAATACCATGTACGAAATCTATGAGTATTCCAAAGAATATACTATGAGGCTCACGGCCTTACATCCAAAAAGAGAACCAAAATGTTCTCAGCAATTTTCTAAATTACTGATTTGAGGAATCTAGGTAAAATAATTAAATTAAAAATGATTTAAGTTAATTATGGCCAACATGTCATTTAGTGTATAATCAAATACCATTTTATTTTTGATTTGGCCAACATTCCATTTTATTTTCTAAGATAGGATGGGTAATGATTTTATTAAACAAATCGATTCCAAAGAATCATTGAGAAAATCAAAGGAATTAATTCAGTCCTAGAATTTTAACTTAGTAGAATTTAGTTTAAATAAGAATTAAATCAGACGCTTGAAAAATACTAACGTAGAGCTCATTTTATAAATTTTGAAGCGCGTTAGTGAGTTTCAAATTGAAATTATTTGGTAAAAATAAAATAAACTATATTTAGAGGAAAACGTTAAAAATACCTTATACCGATTTTATAGGCAAAGTGCTGCCGAAATTTAATAAAATCAGACATTTAAAATGAAAAGATTTCATACTATATTTAGAACACAAGGAAAATACTCTACGTATTTTAAAAGTACTAGATATAGTTTTACACATATTAAAAATAATGATTCTAAGCTATTCGGTTAAGAAAATGAATTAAAAATCCTACGCGATTGAGAAAATAATTTTATGATGTTTAAAAATGTCAAAATATATTTACACGATTTAAAAATGTTTGTGAAAATAACGAGATTGTGAAAATGCGATAAAATTCCTACGTGATTAATCGATACAGTGAGTTTTTCTGTCGGGCCAAAGTGGTGGACCTGGACATGTTGTGGTGTAGTACTGTCAGGTGGGACGTACTATACTTTGGTATTTTGTTAGTACTGTCAGGTGGGACGTACTATACTTTGGTTTTTGGTGACAAAGGGTATTTTGGTAATTTTTTATAATTATGGTAAAATTTGGATAATAAGGGTATTTTTGTAATTTTAGATCATGTTTAGAGTGTTGTGCCAATTTGGTTTATAATTGGCGATTGATTGATGAGGCGAATTACACCGTAATTGGTGTGATAAGCGTAGTGTGGTTCATTTATGAACTTGGAGGCATTAGTGTGCGGAGGATCCCATATGTGGACAGTGGTAGCACCTCTGGGCCGTGGTAACGGGCAACACACTAATGATATTGACAAGCACTATTCTTAATCGAGATCTTGAGGAGATTAATAAGTACTATGCCTGTGGTACACGATGTTTGGACTGTGTACCGCTACACGATGTTTTGGACTGTGGGCTATAGACACGACGTTTGACAGTGCAATAGTTTGGTTGGGCAGCCATAAAGTATTATTAGTTTCTATTCGGATCATTCTCTCAGATATTCTTGTTTAGCTCCATGGAGTAGGAACGAGTCAGTGTGTGTTCATGTATTACCTGTATTTTACTGTTCATGCATCATCTGCACTTTACTTCTAATCATATTCTGTGATATAATATATGATGTACTGTTTTAATATATTATGTATGATACATGTTATTTTAATATATATTGCTTTAATATATTATGCATGATATAATGGTATGTGTTATTTTAATGTGTATTACTTTGTTATATTATGTATGTAATGTTGGTATGTACTGTTGTGATATTTGTTTGTATTGTCGTTTTCTTTATTGCCATGCGGGTAATGGTGTAGATTGTCTCACCTCTTCATTGTATTGTTTTATTTGTTTCTATTTTATGTTTAAATCATCAAAGACTACAATGGCGGAAAGAGGAGGACAGTTAGGTTTCTTTAGGCTACAATTTCTCGAAGGCGCTGAGGCTTGGTATGTCCACTGGGACACCGGACACATAGAGTATAGTGGTAACGTGACTTTATCAGTAAGTAGGACTCGGCAGGGGTTGGTTACTACACGTTACACGGTTGCTTTCGTAGAGATCATTTTACCTATTAGGGAGTTGTGGGACGAGTTTCACTATACTCCTAGAGAGAACTTCGATACACTTTTGGGTCGAATTTCTATCGGTCAAGACATTCCTAACTAAGGAATTTGTCTTATGACGAGGCCTCATATCTTAGGTGTTATGTTTTAGTAGTATACTATCTTTTACTGTTTTTATTAAATATTAATATTTGTAAATTAGTTGTATACTTCAGACAAGAATCACATGTATATTATGGTGAATTTATGTTTGTTATATTTTGTATTTCGCGTTAATTTATTTAATGTTATAATTATAAAAGGAATATATATATATATATATAGATATCACAAATATTACTTAAGTATCAAATATTTTTATAACTTGGGTAAGGATTTTATTTATTTTATTTTTCTGCATCATAAATGTGACATCCCCAAAAAAAAAAAGAAAGGGTGTTACAGGTACCAAAAGTCAAAAATTAAAGTATGTTGTAGGTGTGCTTAAAGGCCAAGAATTGACTTTGACATCTTGAAAGTGGATGCTCCAAGTACAAGACCAGAAATAATTCTAAGCTCTCTTCCTTGTCTCCATGAAGCTTGGACTTGCAATCTTTGGATAAGTAAAAACTTGTATTATGTTTTTCTAGCTTTATGTCTTGAAAATGTTTCTACATGTTAATATGCTAGATAAAGTATGCTCATTGTTTGAAATGACATGTTTGATGATAATATCCTTGAACATGAGTTTTTGTTTAATCATGACTTAAAATGATTGTTTTAGAGGATTTTTATCTTGTTTTATCTTTTTCTAACATGATCTTTGGTTGACTTAAAATGGCTATATAAGAATTAGAAATTAGAGATCATGTACAAAAGGGAGATTGCATACTTGAATTTATTGAAACATCTAAACAACTTGCATCTATTTTCACTAAACCCTTAGAAAAAGAAACATTCTTTTATATTATAGGAGAATTAGGAATAATTGATCAATCATACATATGAATGAATGTTTGTTTTTATTGGCTTATTATTCCTGAATTGTTACTGACTTGAGCATTGGAGGTATCCAAAACTTGTTTTGCAGGTATCTCATCTTTAAGTAAGTTTCGTTCTTTCTAATTGTATCCTTGCATGTGCTTATAATTGTTTTCTGATAGTTTTATTCGAATAACCTTGTGTCTATTCGAATAAACAAAGTCAGTTGCTCAAAGAAATGTGTTGTGTATCTGTGTTATTCGAATAAAACTCAATTTATTCAAATAACCTGGATCCAGCAACTATAGTCTATGTGTTTTATATATGTGCTATTTGAATAAAATAAATTTTATTTGAATAAACTGATATCTAAATTAGTTTCTCACAGCTTTTGCCTTCTGTATTATTCGAATAAGAGGCTTCTTATTCAAATAATGCTCTTTCAATAGAGGCAAATATTCTCTTATTCTATTGGAATAACTAGTTCATTATTCGAATAAAACTTGGCATAAAGCCAAGTCTGGATGCTGTGTTATTTGAATAACAACAATGTTATAAAACCTAACAGAAAGACATTTCTGGGTGCTGTGTTATTCAAATAATAGCACTGTTATTCGAATAATGCTTGGCAGAAAACCAAGTCTGGTTGTTTTCCATAAGTTTATTCGAATAAAGAACCTCTTATTCGAATAAACATAGTATGTATGAAAGGTTTTGTTGCATCATCTCTCAAGAATTTATAGTATATGCTGAATTCTTTATAATTGGACTGAAAATGCAAATGCTTAACCAAATGTAATTAGTTATTCTTTTGATGAATATATGTACTTGGCTAAATTGATCAATGAAATGAAATATCTTTTACCCTTGTGAACTTATTTGTTGTTTTGCCTTATTGTTTTGAATGCTTATTTGCTTATGAGTTTGGCAAAATGACTAATTCTATGGATCCAAAATTGATGGATACCAAAGAAAGTACTTTGAATTGTATTGTAGGGTGATAACTACCTCAAGTAAGCATTTAAATGGAATAACTTTATTCAACTTAAGGATAGTAAAGTTTAAAAGGATTCAACTTTTAAAAGGGGTGCAAAGAATCTCTATTCTCTCATGAAAACTTGAACCTTGGAAGTTGGAGTCACCTACAAAATCTCAAAGAGTACACTTTTGGTGACATTAATCTCTTATCCTTATTTATGCTTTAAATTGAATATCATGTGATATTTAGAGAAATAGAGAGTTGTTTTTATACCTTTACATGTCTTACATAATTAATTTTTTTTTTGCCTAAAAATGCCTAAATAAGTTTTGATGATAATAATGTGTTTCTTGATAAACTTGAATCATGCCTTAAAATGCTTAAACTATTTTTTTTTATTCAAGTGCATATGTGCTTCATGCATTCTTGTTAGAGCTAACATTGCATGGTTGATAATGTGATACATGCTTTACATTATATATCAATCTAAATTATGCTTATAAATGGGCTTACATGATATTTGATGCTAAGCTATGTTTTAGAGGACTTTTAAAGTTAGCTTTGCAAGTCTCTCTATGTGTTTCAAATATAGTCATCAGATTTTTCTATACAAGCATATGTGGATAAATGAGAAAAGTTAAATGGAATTTAAATGAAGAGGAAGATAAAGAAGACTTTCTTAAAGTGCAATGGAATGAAATACTCAATGGAAGAAAGCTCAAACTCAAAGGACCAATAAATAAAGAACATTCTAAAGAAGCATCACTCTTTATCTAACTCAATAAGTATTTCTATCCCTAAGCTATTATGATGTTTTATATGGAGTATATGATACTTGTTAATAAATTGATCTTAAAAATGATTAGATGCTTTGCTTACATGAGAAGTATGCTTAGCATTGACAAAGTGCCTAATTGGATATTAACTTGCTAATTTTGTCATTGCATATAGGGTGGATGATGTTAGTTCTATACATGCTTTGATTCCTATAGCATATTTCTGTTAGTCATGGCAACCATCACCCAAGAGGGAGGGTGAATTGGGTGATTACAAAATTTTAAACAACATTAAGAAATTATGCATTTTAATATTTCCAATCAATACATACAGCAGAATAAGTATAACTATTATAGATTACTCAAAAATAACTTGGGTTATAGGATAAATTAAGAAAGTAAATTAGATATCAAATTCAACTCAAGCATATATAATTAAAATACAAGAAATAAAGGAGATAGAAACTCTTTGAAAACTTTTATCAAAAACTTGAAAAAATAATTTTCTTTAAAGTTATTTATTAATTAAAAGAACGAATAGAGAAGATAGAAAAATGCACTTGTAAATGAACAACCCACACAGAAAGTATTCAAGCAAATAAATGAAATTAAAACATAAATATAAAGGAGTTTGAGTTTAGAAGAGCAAATATAGAATTTATCCTGGTTCAGCCACCAACCACTTGTGGCCTACGTCTTGTCCTCAAGTAAATCACCCGAGATTTTTCACTATCACTTCAACCTTGAATAGGTGCTTAAAACCTTTACATAATAGAGCACTCACCACACCTTAGGATACCTCACCCTTTGTGCTTGAGCCTCGACAGTCAGGGATACCTCACCCTTACAATTTCTTTGAGGGATACCTCACCCTTTTTACAATAAATAGAATATAGAAGAAGAGAAACTCTCACTAGAGTAGATGATACAATTTGAAGCTCTATGAAGCTCTCTAAGGATATCTCAAATTTTGGCGAAAAAGAGTACAGAAATTTGGTAACATATGTATCACAAAATAAAGCAAGAAAGAGTTATTTCAGATAATTGGGTGTTACTAAAAGATGTCCCAAAAACATGTATTTATAGAGTTCTAAGAAAAAGAGTCATTGGGTATTAATTTAATATCACAATAAAAGCATAGAAAAATAGCCGTTGCGAGATTCTAGCCGTGTTTATTCGGATAAACATAGTCTTATTCGAATAACCCACTTATAACACATCAGGAAGTGTTTTCTAGAACCTTTTATTTGAATAAACCTTTAGTTATTTGAATAAATATTTAGTTATTCGAATAAATATTTAAAAAACATGTTCTGGAATGTTTTTCTAGGGTGTGTTATTCGAATAACACATCCCTTATTCGAACAAATCACTCTGGTTTCAAAAATTGACTTTGAATAGTCATAACTTCTTCATTTCTTATCTGTTTAAAGCAAATGACCACTCATTGGGAAGATATTTGAGTCTATTTTCAAATGAAATATTTCAAAACAAAATTCAAAGTATTTGAAAGTTATGATCAAAAGAGTAACCAAAGGTTAGTTTTGCAAAACTTAAACTTGGCTATTTTTCATGGATTTGAACTACCACCATAACTAGCTTTTCAAAACTTGTTTGTTGGGCATTTTAGCATGTAAAAATCATTTGTAAAGATTTGAAAAACATATTTGAGATATCCATAAAGTTTCTTACATAAAGACCCTAAGTCCTATAAGCTATACCATTTAATCTTCCTTTGGACTTAGTTTTTGACATGACTTTGATGTTATCAATACCTTCATGAAATAGGCATTCACATTCTCCTTGAGTTGAGCTTAATTGAGATCTTTTGTTTTCTTGTTGCAATGCTCACTCTTGGTACTTGAACTATCCTACAAAGTACTGCTCACTTAAACAACCATAGTTAGTCCAAATTCATAATTCAATATCTTCATATGCATAATTCATAAATGTATAACTCTAGTTAGTTTAACATACATATAAAACTTTCATAGACACATCCAAATAAGATATTTATTAATTACTAATGGATATGCTCTATATAGGATGCAACAAAGAACATATGCAAAGTATTCTTTTTGTCTTATATTTGTTATCATCAAAACTTAACATATTAAACCATTTGAGGTAAACTTATTTCCACAATCTCTCCCTTTTTGATGATGACAAATCACCAAAGAAAAATATATTGAGCAATATACAAGAATGGATATTCACAATAAACACAAGAATATATTTTTCTTTCTAATTTTCACCCCCCTATTTGACATCAACAAAAAGGCTTAGAAAGGAAAAAAATATTTTCTCCCCCTTATTGATTCTACATATGATTCAAGAATAGAGAGATGAAATAAATATATTTTTCAAGATATAGAGGATTATTCATACAATGCTTGTCATATTTTTGTATGTCAACATTTAGCATATGATAGCAATAAAACACTTTATGTAATCAAACAAGGATGTAAGGCAAGAGATATAAACAACTTAAGAGCTAGGTTTCCCCTCAAAATATGCATATTATCAAAATAATAGTTTAACATAGTCATGTATATATTTTTAGTCAACAAGGACATGGAAGCAAGATATGTAACATAAGTAAGATAAGCTCCCCCTTATTGAAGCACAAGATAGATAAAGAGATATATGTATGTCAAGACCATGTAAGCACATTACTAAAAAGCAAGGCAAAGATATATATTCTTAATCCATTAATCAAAAATTATTTTAAAACTTCTCCCCTTTTCAAAAAAAAATTTATAAGAGCACATTACATTTTCAAAAGCATTTTAAGACATGATTTAAGTTTATCAAGAAACAGATGATCATCATTAATATATAGGCATTTTAGGCAAACAATGTTCATGTTAGGCATGTAAAGGCATAAAAATAATTCTCTATTTCTTCAAATATCACGTGGTATTCAATTTAAAACATAAATAAGGATAAGAGATTGATATCACCAAAAGTGTACTCTTTGAGTTTTTATATATAGATGACTCCCACTTCCACCAACTTCCAAACTTCAAGCTTTCATGAGGGAATAGAAATTCTTTGCACCCCTTTTAAAAATTGAATCCTTTTAAACTTTACTATTCTCAAGTTGAACAAACTTATTCCATTTAAATGCTTGCTTGAGGTAGTTATCACCCTACAATACAATTCAAAGAACTTTCTTTGGTATCCATTAATTTTGGATCCATAGAGGTTAGTCATTATGCCAAACTCATAAGCAAATAAGCATTCAAAAAAAATAGCAAATGAGTTCACAAGGGCAAAAGATATTTCATTTCAATGATCAATTTATCCAAGTACCTATAATCATCAAAAGAATAACCAATTACATTTGGTTAAGCATTTGCATTTTTAGTCCAATTATAAAGAATTCAGAATATACAACCAATTCTTGAGAAATAAAGGGGAAAAGCAGTAGAACCTTTCATATAATCTGTGTTTATTCGAATAGCAATAATGTTATTCGAATAATCTTGCATGGAGACCAACGGTCATGGCATTTCTGCTAGAAGTTATTCGAATAGCTCTAAGGTTATTCGAATAACTAGCTCTGTAACTTGGCTATCTGCCAAGGATTTATTCGAATAACCTTCTGGTTATTCAAATAACCAGATAAGGACAAAAGCCTCGTGAAAGCATTATTTGAATAATGCTTCACTTATTCAAATAGGACAGATACAAGAAAATACAGGATTAAGAGATCAACCTCAGGTTTATTCGAATAAGGTCACTATTTATTCGAATAAAGCATGAATACATAAAGACATAGGCAGCACATATATTCGAATAAAACACAAGTTATTTGAATGAGATAGATATGAAAAACAAGAACTGTGGTTGGTAGGATCAGGTTATTCGAATAAATTGAATGTTATTCGAATAGAACTGATACGCAACACATTTTTCTCAGCAACTGATTGATTTTATTCAAATAACCACAAGTTTATTCGAATAAACCTATCAGGAAAACATTAATAGGCACATACAGAGATACAATTAGAGAGAAGGAAACATACCCAAATATGAGATACCTACAAAACAAGTTTTGGGATACCTCCAATGCTCAAATCAGTAATAATTCAAGAGTAATAAATCAATGATAAAGCAATAAACACAAGTATTCAATTATATGTATGATTGATAAAAAACTCAAGCTCAAGAATATTATCATTAGACATGTAATTTCAAGCAAGGAGCATACTTTATCTAGCATATTAACATGTAGAAATATTTTCAAGACATAAAGCTAGAAAAGCATAATACAAGTTTAACTTATCCAAAGACTGCAAGTCCAAGCTTCATGGAGACAAGGAAGAGAGCTTAAAATTATTTCTGGTATTTGTACTTGGAGCAGCTACTTTCAAGATGCCAAAGTCACTTCTTGGCATTCAAGCACACTTGTAACACACTTCAAATTTTTTTTTTTTTGACTTTTGGTACCCAAATTTTCTTGGGTCATTGTGTGTTAGTTTTTGGCTATTAATCCATTATGCTCTCATAAAGATCAATTTTTTTATATATGTAAACTGAGCATAACAAGTTAAATAACTAATTGTCATTAAGCATATAGCCAATAACATGCTCACTTTCATGATATATAGATAATTTAAAGCATATAAAGCATACATAGTCATAGAATACCTTATGATAAAGAAATATGCAAAATAGTGAGCAAAAGGGTGTAACAAGAATATAATTATGTGCTATATATAATATTCAAATTTTACTAAGTACACATGATTCAACCAATCACTTAAGGCCTACAAGGAATATACCTCAAATTAATTGACTTTACAAGTGAATGTACATGAAAGGTAAAAACTTTTGATACCTTGGCTTTGGTAATCAAGGAAACTCTTTTTCTTACCCATTGTTTCTCTTTTGGTATTTTGAACTTTGCAAGTTCCACATTATGCATGTGAGAAGTTTCAGTTGAAGAATCTTTGCCTTCATGACCAAGATGTCTACCATTGGGTTTTGAAAACATTCTCCTTGATGACTCCTTTTTCCTTTGACCAATTTGTCTATCTTTTTGAGAAATTTTCTGTAAAATTGAAACACTAGAAGGACATTTTGGTACCCACTTCATTTTGGGTCCTTGAATATTAGTATTAGGGCCTTTAGGATTTTTAGGAACCCATACCATACAATTTCTCATATAAGGATTTCTTCTATAATTGCATAAATGAGAAATATGTCCTAGATGACCACAAAAATTGTAAACAATTGAATTTAATAATGGTTTGATCCTTTGAATATCATTTTTGAAAAACTTAAGCCTTTTGTTATTTTTATATTCTAAATTATTTTTGCCATAAGCCTTGCTTGAATTTTCACATAGAATAACATTAATTTTATTCTCATTAATAAGCATAGAATGTAAGCAATTAGAATCATTAGCTTTGGTGAATTTGGAATATAAGTCCTCAACTTGTTTTTCTAAATCAATGCACTTTTCACAAGAATTTGAGGTTTCAAATTTTAAAGACATTTCCTCATTAAGAAAAGCATATTCATTTTTCAAAGTTTCAATTTCATTTTCAATAAAGGAAATGTTTTCCAAACACGATAAGTTTTTCTTTTCTAAATTCAACAAACCATCATACAATTCATTATATGTACACTGTAACTCATCATAGGAAGGACTATAATCTAGTTTAGAATTATTTTCCTCAAAGTCCTTTTTAGCCATATAGGAAGTAGTTTCAATTTCTAGCGTACTTGGCTCTTTAAGAGAATCATCATCTTCCTCATTATTGTCCATCAAGGATTCAAGAACATCTTCATTCTCAATTTTGTTTTGCTTTGCCTCTTCTTCAAATTGAGCATCATCATCACTGAGAGGCATTTGGCTCCCTTCAATAGTTTCCACATCTTTTTGAGGATATTTTTCATGACAAGCTTCTTTCAATGGCTTTTGCTCTTCTTGCTTTCTATATACAACTTTATACACAAAATCATTGTTAGCAAGATAAATAGCATCAAGAGTATCCTATATATCTTTAGCACTAGAGCAACTCTTAATTTTAGCATAAGCCTCATTGTTCAAATAACTTCTCAAAATTTGCATAGCTCTAATATTCAAAGAAAAACATTTCTTGTCATAGGCATTCCAAGTTTGTTTTGGTTTGTAAATAAATCCATTTAGTACAACATCCCATAAATCTAAATCAATAGATTGCATATAAAACTCTATTCTAGCTTTCCAATAAAAAAATGCACACCATCAAAGAATGGTGGTTTATCAATTTCAAAACCTTCCATTTTAAAAAACTTTCAAGGTTGCCAACAAATAAGGATCTTTAACTCCAAGTGGTTAAGCTTTTAACAGAGCACGAAGCTCTGATACCACTTGTTAGTCATGGCAACCATCACCCAAGAGGGAGGTGAATTGGGTGATTACAAAATTTTAAAACAATATTAAGAAATTATGCATTTTAATATTTTCAATCAACACATGCAGCGGAATAAGTATAGCTATTATAGATTACTCAAAATAACTTGGGTTATGGGATAAATTAAGCAAGTAAATTAGATATCAAATTCAACTCAAGCATATATAATTAAAATACAAGAAATAAAGGAGATAGAAACTCTTTGAAAACTTTTATCAAACACTTAAAAAAATAATTTTCTTTAAAGCTATTTATCAATTAAAAAGAATGAATAAAGAAGATAGAAAAATGCACTTATAAATGAACAACCCACACAGAAAGTATTCAAGCAAATAAATGAAATTAAAACATAAATATAAAGGAGCTTGAGTTTAGAAGAGCAAACACAGAATTTATCTTGGTTCAGCCACCAACCACTTATGGCCTACGTCCAGTCCTCAAGTAAATCACCTGAGATTTTTCACTATCACTTCAACCTTGAACAAGTGCTTGAAACCTTTACACAATAGAGCACTCACCACACCTTGGGATACCTCATCATTTGTGCTTGAGCCTCAACAGTCAGGGATATCTCACCCTTACAATTTCTTTGAGGGATACGTCGCCCTCTTTATAATAAAACAGAATATAGAAGAAGAAAAACTCTCACTAGAGTAGATGATACAATTTGAAGCTCTCTAAGGATATCACAAATTTTGGCGAAAAAGAGCACAAAAATTTGGTAAAATATGTATCACAAAATATAGCAAGAAAGAGTTGTTTCAGATAATTAGGTGTTACTTAAAGATGTCCCAAAAATATGTATTTATAGAGTTCTAAGAAAAAGAGCCATTGGGTATTAATTTAATATCACATTAAAAGCATAGAAAAATAGCCGTTGTGAGATTCTGGTCGTGTTTATTCGAATAAACATAGTCTTATTCGAATAACCCACTTATAACACATCAGGAAGTGTTTTCTGAAACCTTTTATTCGAATAAACCTTTAGTTATTCAAATAAATCTTTAAAAAACACATTCTGGAATGTTTTTCTAGGGTGTGTTATTCGAATAACACATCCCTTATTCGAATAAATCACTATGATTTCGAAAACTGACTTTAAATGGTTATAACTTCTTCATTTCTTATTAGTTTAGAGCAAATGACCACTCATTGGAAAGATATTTGAGTCTATTTTCAAATGAATAAGTTTCAAAACAAAACTTAAAGTATTTGAAAGTTATGATCAAAAGAGTAACTAAAGGTCAGTTTTTCAAAACTCAAACTTGGCTATTTTTCATGGATTTGAACTACCACCATAACTAGCTTTTCAAAACTTGTTTGTTGGGTATTTTAGCATGTGAAAACCATTTGTAAAGATTTGAAAAACATATTTGAGATATCCATAAGGCTTCTTACATAAAGACCCTAAGTCCTATAAGCTATACCATTTAATCTTCCTTTAGACTTGGTCTTTGACATGACTTTGATGTTATCAATACCTTCATGAAATAGGCATTCACATTCTCCTTGAGTTGAACTTAATTGAGATCTTTTGCTTTCTTGTTGCAATGCTCACTCTTGCTACTTAGACTATCCTACAAAGTACTGCTCACTTAAACAAGCATAGTTAGTCCAAATTCATAATTCAATATCTTCATATGCATGATTTATAAATATATAACTCTAGTTAGTTTAACATACATATAAGACTTTCATAGACACATCCAAATAAGATATTTATTAATTACTAATGGATATGCTCTATATAGGATGCAACAAAGAACATATGCAAAGTGTTCTTTTTGTCTTATATTTGTCATCATCAAAAATTAATATTTAAAACCATTTGAGGCAAACTTATTTCCACAATTTCATCATGGTGAATGTTTGATATCTATGATTCTCTTGATCCATAGCTAACATATGGCAGAATACTACGAAATTGGTAAATGTAATTGGATTGCAAATGTAAATGATTATTTTGATGACTATACAATGTAATTGGATGATCAATGAATGAATATATATTCCTTTGAACTTCTTTGTGGTTGATGTGCTGAATATTGTGTTTACCTTGTTAAATTTATAATATACAACTTTGATGCTACTCTGATCTGCTATGAATAAATATATCTTGTTGGACTTGAATATACTTTGTTTTAGCTCTGTGCTTTTTTTTGCCCCATCTTTTTTATCATGACAAAAGGGGGAGAAAAAGCTTAAGTACTTATGATTTGAGTATATTTTTTAGAAAAGATAAGTTATTGTAAAATGATTTTTGGGATTCCAAAAGTAAGGGGGAGCTGCGTGTCACAACCCTCGATTTAATAACCACGGCACAATCGTCATTATGTCATGGTCACTAAATGTTGGCGTGCTAACATTGTCAAATAACAAACTTTACGAAAATATTAAAATATTTCACATATGAAGAAAATAGGAGCCACGAATGAATAGTTACGTATACAACCAGTTAAAAAATATTAAGTATAAGATGTATTCAACTTACAGCATTCGAGATTGGATAATCATCATAAAACATACATATACCCAAAAACACGCTTAATACAGATAATGCAAAATAAAACATAAACTACCCATAATATATCTACGACTAAGGAGTTGGGCACTCCATCGAATCCCGAATGCGTGAGGCAACTCCGGGTTCACTGGTGTAGTGAGAAATATGGAATGAGGTCTTCAATCGCAGTCCTCGTCATAGTCAAGGTCAGATCCCCAACTATGTCGCATACGCTTGTCGGTCCAGTCGACTCGCTAGGTCTTGACACCACCAGTGAACACAGTTCTAACGAACCCAACCCTTCGTGACGACGTTACCGGATACAGCGGGTCAAACAAATAAAATCCAAAGGAATCCAACCTCGTTCCCACTTACAGTCTTTAACCAAAGATTTACATAGAGCAAGAAAAGTAAAAGAAAGAGGTAAGACATCCTACCATCATTACCAATTATAGCATCAAGAAACCAAACGGCGCAAAGTACCCACATAGCATTTCCAAAGAATAAGCATAAGCATTGAATAGCAGAAGTAAACAAATAGGCAATTCCAGGCAGTTATATATATATATATAACAGTAAGACAACAATTTCGATTATAATAACAATGTATGCCAGATAATTCATGGACTCTCTATGCACATGCATTCAATAGTCAAAATCCTACTCCATGGAGCTAGACACAACACAGTCGGAGAGAACGATCAGGAGGTATGTCTGTATTCCTTGGCTGCCCAGGCCCTCAAGTGCTATAATTCTCAAATTATCATCGTGTACATCATGGCATTTTACAACACATTCTACACAGATTACGATATAGGACAGTGTCTCGGTCCGGATCGTCAGTGTGTGTGTATCGGTCTGCCCCACGGACAGAGAGCTACCAACTGCCCATCGCGAGGTACCCGCACCCTGACTCCCCCAAGGTCAACGAGTAACCTACACTTGTCTATTCACACCAGCATATAGGTGTAAGTTCAACTCCTAGGCTAAAGGCCTTAACAAAGTCCAACGGACAATCACAATGCATACAGACTCTATGCTTCAACATGTATGATCATTATTACATACAATTTCACCATATGCCACAATTTACCAAAGCAAGAATCAACACAAATCGTTGGTCACTCACATGGACCCATAATATCATAATATTAGAATTAAATGAATTAATGCATTTTTAAGGTGTATTATGAATTCTTACACAAGTTTAGCTGTTCTTACAAAGTTTGTCTCTAAAGAAAATCCTCTTAATTAATCATGTAAATTCTCTCAGGTAATTTATTCATGTGTACTTAGGAGGTTATTCTAAGATCTCAATGTCTCACACTTTCTTGTTCTTATCCCAACTAAAACTGTCCTAAGTGTTATGAAACTTCTATTCTTGGTTTCTTTAAAGTTTATGAATCTCAAAGTATAATTTAATTTCCAATCAGCTAATTCTTGCATCCTATTACCCTTAGTTTACTCACTAAGTGTTGGGTGATGATTTATAATTCTGGATCCGACGGACATGGCTGTGTTACAATTTTGACAAGAATGGCTAAAAATCAATTTCTATCGAACGAAGGTTCTGTCGGATAAAGATCAAAAATTGTTGAATATACTAGAAGGTTAGCAGAAATCCTAATTCGACGGATATTCACATTGGAGAAGTTTATCTATTAAAAGGGTCAGAACTCTACTCGACGGATTTGGAGAAATCTCTATTAAAAGGTCATAACTCTACTCGACGGATTTGGACATTTTACTAAGTGATCAGGATATCAAATTCGACGGGTTTGGCTAGGAGTTCATAGATCTACTCGACAGATTTGGAGAAATCTCTATTAAAAGGTCATAACTCTACTCGACGAATTTGGACATTTTACTAAGTGATTAGGATATCAAATTCGACGGGTTTGGCCAGGAGTTCATGGATCTACTCGATGGATTTTAACATTTTACTAAGTGATCAAGATATCAAATTCGACGGGTTTGGCCAGGAGTTCACACTCGACGGATTTTAACATTTTACTAAGTGATCAAGATATCAAATTCTACGGGTTTGGCCAGGAGTTCATACTCGACGGATTTTAACATTGTGTTTAATGGTCGGAAGTTCAAATTGTTGCTATTTTTCACATAAAATCCTCAAGTTTCTGGGCTCAAAACCGTGACCATCCAAGAATCAGTCGGATGTCATTCCCTTTCATATTATACGTTCCAATTCATCCAGATATATCAAAACACACAAAACAATCAAATAGCACACATATATCACAAACAACATGCAAACAAACATGACCCTCAATACCAATCACAGAAGACGTTCCTAAATGCTAAAATAGGTTGAGGAGGAGTGTCTTCCTCTTACCTTATTGAAGAACAAAGAAAGCAAGCTCCTTCTATCCTTGAAATCTGGTTTTTCACCACCACCAAAACCTTGGTGTTAAGATCCATAAAAATCAAGATCAAAGAGTGAAAATGGAATCCATAGTCACTAATGTGACCAGGAACACAAAAATGGGGAGAAAGGAGAAGAAAGTTGAGAGCTTTAGCTTAAAGCTTGAAGCTTTGTTGCTGGCTGTGGAGTACGAAAATGAGGGAATAAAGAAGAACTCCACCAAGAAGAAAACTGGAAGATAGTGAGGAGGAAACAACGGTTTATGTTAGCTTGAGTATGGGAAGCTTGAAAATCATCATGGTGTTTGTGGGTGTGTAGTCGTATGGAGAAGAGAAGGAAGAGAAATGAGAGTAGACGTGAGGGAGAAGGAGATACCAGTGTAAATGAGAAAATAGGGGAATAATTGTGATATTACCCCCCCACAACCGTGCTGCAAAATGAGGGTGAGGAGAGAAGGTGAATAGTGGTTGGGAAGGAAGCTTCCTAGAAACTTCCCTCAAAGCTTCCTTGAGAAGCTTCGCGCGTTTCTCGATAAAGTACATTGTAAGCTTGTCTCCTTAATTAAATACATCTGACAGATGATTTAATTACACTATTAGAATTATTTTCTCAGTGAATAAAAGTTACAGTTGATGAAAATAATATTTTATTATTCATCAGATGATTTTATGATACAGAGATTTTATCCTAGCAGATAAAACCTCAAAAAACGTAAACCTCACGAACTGTGCCCGGCCTCGGGTTTAGTAAGATCTCCCGTCGACACGTTGACAGTTCAAGGTTTACCAGCCTTAGGGAAAATATTTCGTTTTCCCTGGCTCCGCTCAGTGCACACGTAAAACGAGGAATATATTAAAATATTCATCATTTCTAGAAAAATCCACAAAAATTTCTAAAAATCATAAATATTATAAAATGATTATTTAAAATAAAATAAATAATTTTTGAGATGTTACACTGTGCATATCTCTGATATAAATCACCTCTTGCGAAAAAGAGGGGGAGTAAGTTTCTCTAAAAAATTTGTGGATTCCAATTTAATTAAACTAACTTTTTTCTCAATGCTAGTTTGTCATCATCAAAAAGGGAGAGAATGTAATTGGCTGTTGGACAATGAATACTTGTTTTGATGATAACAAACATGAAGATGATGACAAGGTCAAGTCAAAGACCAAGTCCAAAGGAAGATTAAATGGTATAGCTTATAGGACTTAAGGTCTTTATGGAAGAAGCCTTTTGGATATCTCAAATATGTTTTCAAATCTTTAAAAATAGTTTTCACATGCTAAAATACCCAACAAACAAGTTTTGGAAAGCTAGCTATAGTAGTAGTTCAAATCTATGAAAAATAGTCAAGTTTAAGTTTTGCAAAACTGACATTTGGTTACTCTTTTGATCATATATTTCAAAATACTTTATGTAACACCCCAAAAATTATTTATTTCATCATAAATCATTATTTTATAATATTTATGATTTTTGAAATTTTTTTTGAAATTTTTCGGAAACGTCAAATATTTTAATATATTTTTCGTTTTGCACGCACACTGAGTAGAGTCAGTGAAACACCCCGAAAATTGTTTATTTCATCATGAATAGTCTTTTTCTAATATTTGTGATTTTTTAAAATTTTCATGAAATTTTCTAGAAACGTCGAATATCTCAGTATATTCCTCATTTTACGTACGCGCTGAGTAGAGCCGGGAAAATAAAATGTTTTCCCTGAGGCTAGTAAACCTTAAACTGTGTATATGTCAACGGGGGATCTTACTAATTCCGAGGCCGGGCACAGTTTATGAGGTTTGCATTTTTTGAGCTTTTATATGATAAATAAAATCTCTGTACACTCTGTTAATTAAAATTTTGCAGTATGCTCTATTATTCATTGGATAATTAATATTGGCTTTGTGCACTATAACAATTATCCAATGGGTAAAAACTTGTAGTAAAATTCTAATTACTATATTATTTTAACTATTAAATCACATTATCTTATCCTAATGTAATCTACTTTATGTCTAATCACATCTCCTTTATTGAAAAAGCTCCCAATCGTCTCAAGGAAGCTACTCACCTCTCTCTCCTCCCTCTCTCCTCACGGCTGCTGCATACTCTTGGAGCCAAATTTGTGCTTCATTTAATTAATCAATCTATTCTAATTTCAAAAAGAAACCCTAAAAGTTCATTCACTTTTCTATTCACTTCTCTCACTACCTTTATCTTCTTCTCAAGTTCTCCTCCTTCTCTCTAGCCACACCCACACGGCCAGCCCTTTTTCAAGCCCTAAACCATCACAAAATTTTCAACTAAACATATTTTCTTAATCTCCTTCACCATCTAAACACATCTCTAGTTGGTGATTTCTTGAAAAGGCTCCATCTTCACCATCTTCTTCTTCAAGCTTCAAGCTTGGAACTTTTGGGTGAGATTCTTGTTTTCTCCTACCTCTTCTTCCATTTTCATTTTTAAGGTCTTCCTTTTGACCATTTATTCCTTATTTTTCAAGCATTGGTATTGTTTTGATGAGATTGAAATTTCTAGGGTTTGTGTTGGTGTGAATCCGAAGTTTCAAGGAGCTTCAAGGGAGTTCCATTGCTTGTTTTCTTCTCTAGGTAAGAGGAAGATACTCCTCCTCAACCTCTATTGGTAGTAAGGAACCTTGTTTTGTGATTGATTGTGAGAAACCCTACTTAGGGTTATTCTTTGTTGTATGACTTTTATGATTTTGTGTTGTTCTAAATTTGTTTGAGTTATTGGGTTGAGTAAATATGTATATTGTTGTGCTTGGATGGATTGGAAACTTGAATGGAAGCAAAATGGCTTTTGCCCTCTTCCATGAGGCTCACGACCTTGAACCCTAAAAGTGGGTGTTCTTAGTGAAAAATTGTAACAAGATGAAGACATGATTAATCAAGAGGATAACACATAATAAAAAGGATGAAAATTTGGAACCCCTAATCATAGAGAGGCCCACGGCCTCTAGGGCTAAACAATACTAAATTATGTAACCTTATGTAATATTGACATTTAATTAATTAAGAGATTAAGTAGCTAATAATGTGATGGGAAGGAGTCAATTGGATGACCTAAGGAATTAATAAGGAAGCATAAGGCTTGGTAAAACCTTAGAAATAATTCCCTAGGTAAAAATGACTAAGTTTAAAGTAAGGACCTAATAATGAAAAGAATTACATAAGAAACATTGCATTGAAGTGGAACTTAACTAATTTGGACAATTAGGCTTTACTTAGGATTTCATTAATTGGAAGAAACTAAGAATGAAATTTTACCATAAAACTTAGAATAATTTTAATTAAAGAAAGAACAAGAGAGTGCGAGACCTTGAAACCCTTAGAATAATTTTCTAAGTGTGTGTGAATAAATTTATAATAGAGAACTCAATTAATCAAGAGAATTCCTCTAGAGACGAATTTTGTAAGAAATGCTACATTAAAGTGAGAATTCATAATAAACCTTGAAAGTGTATTATTTTAAATTTTGATAATATGATATTGTGAGTCCATGTGAGGGACCAATGATGCGTTGATGCTTACTTTGGCCAATTGAGCCATATTGTGGAAAAGTATGTAATGATAAACATACATGATTATGCATTGAGTCATCATGCATTGTGAAAGTTCGTTGGACTGTTGTTAAGGCCATGTTGCCTAGGAGATTGAACACACGTTAGTGCGGGTGCGAGTAGACTAGTGTAGGTCATACTGTTGACCTTGGGGGCATCGGGGTGCGGGTACCTCGCTATAGACAGTTGGTAGCTCTTCTGTCCATGGGGCAAACTGATGCAAACACACCGACGATCTGGACCGAGATGCTGTCCTATATTGTGATCTAGTGTAGAATATTTGTACAATGCCTTGATATGCACGTGGATAAACTGATGAGTTATAGCACTTTGGCCGCAGCAGCTGAGTTGCAGATATGTCTTCTGATCTTTCTCTCTGACTGTTTGTGTCTAGCTCCATGGAGTAGGATTTTGGTGTTGTATGCATGTGCATAGCGAGTCCATATATTATCTGGCATTTGATTCTTATGATACTTGAAACTGTCTCTTTACTGATATATAATTGCCTGGAACTGCTTAATTATTTATTGCTGCTATTTAATGTTTATCATTATTACCTCTTGAGATGCTATGTGGGCGCTTTGCGCCGTTTTGTTCCGTATTGCCATAATTGGTAATGATGGTAGGATGTCTTACCTCTTTCCTGTATTTTTATTATTTTTGTTTGTATTTATGTCCCATCGAAGACGTCGGTGACGAAGGTGAAGCTCATAAATTTCCCGACTTCTGGCCCGACCGCGACTTGTACTTGCTTTTGGGATCATAGCGGCACGTTCACTAGGATTCTTGGGTTATGCGCGTTTGGCCTTCCTCGGAGGCCTAGAATGCTGGCACATTAACCTTAATTCTGATCGTTGTATCTACGAGGGGGATGTGATGGTATCGCTGGCTTGAGGGCGTCATGATCCGCCCATCTTCACCTACAGCGTCAGTTTATGTTTAGAGTTCTACTTGCCCATTAGGGAGATGTGGGGTGATCGTTATTACACTCCACAGGAGGATTCTTTCCTCTCCACTACTCGGGCCCCGGCCCGTAACTCAATAGCTCCTATGAGGGTCTCTTCTGATGAGGAAGACCCTGAGGAGGATCCTGACACGGTTCCTTCTCCTCTTAGGGGTTGATATTGTCGATAGCTACTGATGGCTATCAGTGTTCATTTTAGGGGCTTGATGTTTCATTATTTTGGTGGGTTGTATATTTATGATCTCTTGGGGCATATATGTATAATTTTGCTTTTTGTAAATCAGGCACTGTAATTAAACAAGTTCAATATGATGAAATATTTATGTTTATATATATGTTGTTCGAATATATGTTTTACTTTTGTCTCGCTCTTTTTTTATGATTATGTCGTGCCACTATATTTTATTGATTGTGAAATATATATATATATATATATATATATATATATATATATATATATATATAAATATATATATATATATATATATATATATATATATATATATATATATATACTCGCTAATTTATTCACACGATTACAACTAGGTAAATTTATATTCATACATCGAACCGAGTCTTAACTTTTATTTTTATTTTCTGTATTGTAAATGATAATGTGACGTTCTCTCCCAAAAAGGGGCGTTGCATTAAGTTGGTATCAGAGCCCCGATTTATGTTTTCTTTGGGTCTTTGTGGTTAGGTCTATCTTGTGTGTGTCGTGTGATTTTCTTGGTATTCCAAAAGGATACATCTAATTCTTCGATGTGTGTTTCAGCTAGTATTACTTGAAAGACGATATGGCACGGGGCAGAGATATGGCAGCAGCGATAGAGGCAATATAGTGAATAGTAGAGGTTATTGCCCAACAGACGGAAAGAGCTGCTCAACAGCAAGAAAGAGCTGATTAACAGCTTGAAGCTACGGCTGACGCATAAAATTTGGCGGAGTTCTGTCGCCATAACCCTCCTCAATTCAAGGGAGAATTTGATCCGAAAAAGGCTAGTTTATGGATCAAGGAGCTAGAGAAGGTCTTCCGAGGCATGAACTGTGCCGATGATAAGAAGGTGACTTACGCCACTTTTATGCTAATCGGCGATGCTGAAGACTGGTGGAGTAGAGCACAGAGAGTGCTAGAAGCGGAAGGTCGCGCTATCAATTAGGAGGTATTCAAGAACAAGTTCTTGGACAAATATTTCCCAGCAAGTGCCAGACATGTGAAGGAGATGAAGTTCCTTATCTTAAGACAAGGAAACTTGTCCGTCAGTGAATATGCCACAAAGTTTGAAAGCTTATCCAAGTTTTCAATGTATTTCCAGCACCAGCCAGACGAGGTGTAGAAATGTCGCAAGTTTGAAGAAGGACTGAGACATGAGGTGAAGAGAATAGTTTTCACCCTAAAAATCAACCAATTTTCAGAGCTGCTAGATACATGTTGCTAAGTGGAAGCTCTAGACCAAACTCGAGACTTGAGAAACTAAAACTTAAGACCTACCAGGTTCCAAAGAGGAGGCAGCAACAACGCAAACCGCTTCCAAAAGAAGTCTTATTCAAGACCACCGACAAACAGATAGCAAACATCAGGTGTAGGTTCTAGTAGAGGTTTTGGCGGGAACCGAACTGGGCAGAGTGTGGCATTTCCTTCAAGATGTATGAAGTACGGGAAGGACCACCTAACCAGGGATTGTTCTATCAAAGGAATCATATGTTTTCGATGTGGGAATCCTAGACATGTCTTTAGAGACTGCAACCAAGCTAAGGCTGAGCCTTCAGTCAATGCTACACAGGCTACGAAGCTGCAAGTCGAAGGCAAAGTTTACACCATGAGCGGAGCTGAAGCCTCCGAATCTAAATATCTTATATAAGGAGAAGGCACCATAGGAGGTAATCTGGGGTAACCCACTCTTTCATTTCATTATGACTGTGTGCGATGACTTGGTTTACTTATGTCATCCTTACCTTTTGACTTAACTGTTTCTGCTCCCACTAATAAACCTGTTGTTACTACCAAAGTCTGTTTGAATTGTCCTTTGACTGTTGAAGGTCGAATCTTTTCTATTGATTTGATCTGTTTACCCCTTTCCCAATTAGATGTAATTTTAGGGATGAATTAGTTGTCTTCCAACCATATCCTTTTGGATTGCTCTAGTAAAACCATAATTTTTCCCATAGATGAAGATTCTAGATTTTTTACGGCAAATCAAGTTCAAGATTTCTTGAAAGAAGGAGCTCAGGGATACATATTATTGTCTTCCTTGAAAGTCAAGAGCGAGGCTAATGTGAACGCAATTCCAATGGTAAATGAGTTTCCCGAAGTCTTTCCTAATGATGTGCCTAGTTTATCGCCGAAACGGGAAATAGAGTTCGCTATTGATCTGGTACCTAGATCTGGTCCAGTGTCCATAGCACCTTACAGAATGTCACCATCGGAGTTAGCAGAGCTTAAGAAACAGTTGGAAGAGCTTTTGGAAAAGTAGTTCGTTAGACCCAGTGTGTCACCCTGGGGAGTACCTGTGTTGCTAGTCTGAAAGAAGGATGGTACTTCGTGATTGTGTGTGGATTATCGCCAGCTAAACAAGGTCACAATTAAGAACAAGTATCCACTTTCGAGGATAGATGACTTAATGGATCAACTAAAGGGAGCATCAGTGTTCTCTAAGATTGATCTGTGATCGGGTTATCATCAGATTCGAGTGAAGGCGGAGGACATTCCCAAGACAATTTTTTGTACCTGATACGGTCATTATGAATATCTTGTGATGTCGTTTGGCGTAACGAATGCACCTGCCATCTTCATGGACTACATGAACTGGATCTGTCATACTTACTTGGACAGATTCATTGTTGTCTTCATTAATGACATCCTGATCTACTCCCAAAATCAGGAGGATCATGCTGGACACCTCAGTATAGTTCTCCAGATTCTGAAGGAGAAGAAGTTGTATGCCAAATTGTCAAAGTGTGAATTTTGTCTGGATGAAGTCAAGTTTTTGGGCCATGTGATCTCGAAGGAAAGGATTACAGTGGATCCATCAAAGGTGGAAGCAGTTCTACAATGGGAACGACTGAAGACAATGATAGAAATCCGAAGCTTTGTGGGTTTGGCTGGATACTATCAGAGGTTCATTGAAGGATTCACTAAGATAGCATGACTTCTCACTTAACTCACAATGAAGAATCAAGCTTTTGAGTGGACGAATGCTTGCGAAGAAGGTTTCTAAGAATTGAAGAGATGGCTAACTACTTCGCTAGTGTTAGTTCTACCTGATCCGAATGAACCATTCGAAGTGTACTGTGATGCTTCATATCAAGGTTTAGGAGCCGTGCTTATGTAGAATGGAAAAGTGATGGCTTATGCTTCAAGACAGTTGCAAGTGCATGAGAAGAACTATCCAACACATGATTTGGAGTTAGCAATTGTGGTTTTTGCCTTGAAAATATGGAGACACTTCTTGTATGGGGCGACGTTCAACATCTTCAGTGACCACAAGAGCTTGAAATACTTATATGATCAGAAAGAGCTAAATATGAGACAACACAGGTGGTTAGAATTCCTGAAGGATTATGATTTCTGACTTCTGTATCACCTTGGAAAGGCAAACGTCATGGCAGACGCATTGAGTAAGAAGATGCTCAATATATCAGCCATAATGATTAAGGAAAAAGATCTGATAGAACAGTTCAGGGATGTATGGTCTTTTGTGGAATTAGAACCGGGAAAAATTTGCATGAATATGGTTACTATCTTAAGTGAATTGATGGAAAACGTCCAGGAAAAGCAAAAGATTGATAAGTTCTTACAAGAAAAAATAGAACTGATGAGGCAGGGCAACGTGACAACATTTGAGGAGGGAACAGATGGAATTCTGAGGTTCCGAGGTAGGGTTTGTATACCCAGAGATCAAGAGCTAAGGAAGTATATTCTTGAGCACGCGCATACGAGCTAGTTGAATATGCATCCAGGAATAACTAAGTTGTATCAAGATTTGAAGAAGTTATTTTGGTGGCATGGAATGAAGAGCGATATTACCAGATGTGTGTCTTCTTGTCTAGTTTGCCAGAAAGCAAAGGTAGAGCATCAAAGACCATCAGGATTGTTGTAACCTCTATCTGTTCCTGAATAGAAGTGGGACAACATTACGATGGATTTCATAGTTAGACTGCCGAAGACCCGGAAGGGTTATGACTCAATATGGGTAATCGTTGATCGACTCATGAAGTCAGCACACTTCCTGCCAATCAACATAAGATACAATATGGAAAGGTTGACCCAGCTGTACATCGGTGAGATTGTTAAACTATATGGTGTACCTACCAGTATCGTTTCTGACAGGGATCCAAGGTTTACTTCCAAGTTTTGGCAAAGTTTGCAAGGAGCATTGGGAACCAGGCTAACATTGAGTTCTGCTTACCATCCACAAACATATGGGCAATCAGAAAGGACAATCCAATTGTTGGAGGATTTGCTTAGGGCTTATGCTATAGAACAGACTGGAAGTTAGGATGAAGTTCTACCATTGATAGAGTTCACTTACAACAACAGTTTTCATTCAAGCATAGGAATGGCACCCTTTGAAGCTCTATATGGACGACGGTGCCGAACACCTCTGTGTTGGTACCAAGATGGCGAGCGCCTTACTGTTGGACCTGAAATTATACAGCAGACGACTGAGAAGGTCAAGATGATTCAGGAAAAGATGAGGATGGCTCAGAGTCGGCAGAAAAGCTACGCGGACAAAAGAAAGAAGCCTCTTGAGTTTGAGGAAGGCGAGCACGTGTTTTTGAATGTCACACCAATGACTAGGGTCGGTCGAGTTCTGAAATCTAGAGAACTCACTCCCAAATTTCTTGGACCTTACCAAATTCTTCGTCGGATAGGTCCAGTAGCTTACCAAATAGCCTTACCATCTTTTCTTTTAAACCTTCACAATGTCCTTCATGTGTCACAACTACGAAAGTATATTCCTGACCCGAACCATGTCTTAGCACCGGATACAGTACAATTAAAAGAGAACTTAACCTATGAGGCACCTCTCGTGAAGATTGAAGATAGGAGAGTGAAACTTAGAGGAAAGATCTCATTGGTGAAAGTGATATGGAACGAAAAGACCAGAGATGCAACATGGGAGTTGGAAGACAAGATGAAGGAGCAACATCCACAACTGTTCTAAGGTATGAAAATTTCGAGGATGAAATTTCTTTTTAGAAAGGGAGAGTTGTAATACCCCAAAAATTATTTGTTTCATCATAAATCATCATTTTATAATATTTATGATTTTTGGAAAATATTTTGTAATTTTTCAGAAATGTCAAATATTTTAATATATTCCTCGTTTTGCATGCACACTGAGCAGAGTCAGTGAAACACCCTGGAAATTATTTGTTTCATCATGAATAGTATTTTTCTAAAATTTGTGTTTTTTGAGAATTTTGTGAATTTTTCTAAAAATGTTGAATATCTTAGTATATTTCTCGTTTTACGTGTGTACTGAGTGGAGCCGGGAAAACGAAATATTTTCCTTGAGACAGGTAAACCTTGAACTGTGGATATGTCGACGGGGGATCTTACTAAACTCGAGGCCGGGCACAGTTTACAAGGCTTTCATTTTTTGAGGTTTTATATGATAAATAAAATTTTTGTATGCTCTGTTAATTAAAATTTTACGGTATGCTCTATTATTCATTGGATAATTAATACTGGCTTTGTGCACTGTAATAATTATTCATTGGCTAATAGCTTGTATTAAAATCCTAATTACCATATTATTTTAATTATTAAATCACATTATCTTATCCTAATGTAATCTACTTTATGTCTAATCACATCTCTTTTATTGAAAAAGCTCCCAAGCTTCTCAAGGAAGCTACTCACCTCTCTCTCCTCACGGCTACTGTACACTCTTGGAGCCAAATTTGTGCTTCATTTAATTAATCAATCTATTCTAATTTCAAAAAGAAACCTTAAAAGTTCATTCACTTTCCTATTCACTTCTCTCTCTACCTTTATCTTCTTCTTAAGTTCTCCTCCTTCTCTCTAGCCACACCCACACGGCCAACCCTCTTTCAAGCCCTCAACCATCACAAAATTTTCAACTAAACATATTTTCTTAATCTCCTTCACCATCTAAACACATCTCTAGTTAGTGATTTCTTGAAAAGGCTTCATCTTCACCATCTTTTTCTTCAAGCTTCAAGCTTGGAACTTTTGGATGAGATTCTTGTTTTCTCCTACCTCTTCTTCCATTTTCATTTTTAAGATCTTTTTTGTGACCATTTATTCCTTATTTTTCAAGCATTGGTATTGTTTTGCTGAGATTGAAATTTCTAGGGTTTGTGTTGGTGTGAATCCGAAATTTCAAGGAGCTTCAAGGGAGTTCCATTACTTGTTTTCTTCTCTAGGTAAGAGAAAGATACTCCTCCTCAACCTCTATTGGTAGTAAGGAACCTTGTTTTGTGATTGATTATGAGAAACCCTAATTAGGGTTATTCTTTGTTGTATGACTTTTATGATTTTAAGTTGTTCTAAATTTGTTTGAGTTATTGGGTTGATTGAATATGTATATTATTGTACTTGGATGAATTGGAAACTTGAATGAAAGCAAAATGACTCTTGCCCTCTTCCATGAGGCTCACGGCCTTGAACCCTAAAAGTGGGTGTTCTTAGTGAAAATTTGTAACAAGATGAAGACATTATTAATCAAGAGGATAACACATAATAAAAAGGATGAAAATTTGGAACCCCTAATCATAGAGAGGCCCACGGCCTCTAGGGCTAAATGAGACTAAATTATGTAACCTTATATAATATTGACATTTAATTAGTTAAGAGATTAAGTAGCTAATAATGTGATGGGAAGGAATCAATTGGATGACCTGAGGAACATCTTTGAACCTAAGGAACTAATAAGGAAGCATAAGGCTTAGTAAAACCTTAGAAACAATTTCCTAGGTAAAAATGACTAAGTTTAAAATAAGGACCTAATAATGAAAAGAATTACATAAGAAACATTGCATTGAAGTGGAACTTAACTAACTTGGACAATTAGGCTTTACTTAGGATTTCATAAATTGGAAGGAACTAAGAATGAAATTTTACCATTAAACTTAGAGTAATTTTAATTAAAGAAAGAACAAGAGAGTGTGAGACTTTGAGACCCTTAGAATAATTTTCTAAGTGTGTGTGAAAAAATTTATAATAGAGAACTCAATTAATCAAGAGAATTCCTCTAGAGACGAACTTTGTAAAAAATGCTACATTAAAGTGAGAATTCATAATAAACCTCGAAAGTGTATTGTTTCATTTAAATTTCAATAATATGATATTGTGAGTCCATGTGAGGGACCAATGATGCGTTGATGCTTACTTTGGCCAATTGAGGCATATTGTGGAAAAGTATTTAATGATAAACATACATGATTATGCATTGAGTCATCATGCATTGTAAAAGTCCGTTGGACTGTTGTTAAGGCCATGTTGCTTAGGAGATTAAACACACCTTAGTACGGGTGCGAGTAGACTAGTGTAGGTCATACTGTTGACCTTGGGGTGTCGGGGTGTGGGTACCTCGCTATGGACAGTTGGTAGCTCTTCTGTCTGTGGGGCAAACCGATGCAAACACACCGATGATCCAGACCGAGACGCTGTCCTATATCGTGATCTAGTGTAGAATGTCTGTACAATGGCTTGATGTGCATGTGGATAAACTGATGAGTTATAGCACTTTGGCCGTGGTAGCCGAGTTGCAGACATGTCTCCTTATCTTTCTCTCTGACTATTTATGTCTAGCTCCATGGAGTAGGATTTTGGTGTTGTATGCATGTGCATAACGAGTCCATATATTATCTGGCCTTTGATTCTTATGATACTTGGAACTGTCTCTTTACTGATGTATAATTGCCTGGAACTACTTAATTGTTTATTGCTGTTATTTAATGTTTATCATTATTACCTCTTGAGATGCTATGTGGGCACTTTGCGCAGTTTTGTTTCGTACTGCCATAATTGGTAATGATGGTAGGTTGTCTTACAATTTTCCTGTATTTCTATTATTTCTATCTATATTTATGTCCCATCGAAGATGTCGGCAACGGAGGTGAAGCTCACGAATTCCCTGACTTTTGGCCCGACCGCGACTAGTACCTACTTTTAGGATCATGGCGGCACGTCCATGAGGATTCTTGGATTATGTGTATTTGGTCTTCCTCGGAGGCCCAGACTACTGGCATATTAACCTTAATTCTGATCATTGTATCTAAGAGGGGGACGTGACTGTATCGCTGGCTTGGGGGCGTCATGATCCACCCATCTTCACCTGCAGCGTCAGTTTACGTTTAGAGTTGTACTTGCCTATTAAGGAGATGTGAGGTGATCGTTATTACACTCCACAGGAGGATTCTTTCCTCTCCAATGCTCAGGCCCCGGCCCGTAACTCGGTGGCTCCTATGAGGGTCTCTTCTGATGAGGAAGACCCTGAGGAGGAATCCGAGGAGGATCATGACATGGTTCCTTCTCCTCTTAGGGGTTGATACTGTCGATCACTACTGATGGCTATCAGTGTTCATTTTGGGGGCCTGATATTTCATTATTTTTGTGGGTTGTATATTTATGATCTCTTAGGGCATATATGTATATTTATGCTTTTTGTAAATCAGGCTCTGTAATTAAACAAGTTCAATATGATAAAATATTTATGTTTATATATATGTAGTTTGAATATATGTTTTACTTTTGTCTCACTCTTTTTTGTGATTGTGTCGTGCCACTATATTTTATTGATTGTAACAAAAAAAAATATACTCGCGAATTTAATCACACGATTACAACCAGGTAAATTTATATTCATACAACGAAATCGGCTCTTAACTTTTATTTTTTTTTTCACATTATAAATGACAATGTGACGTTCCCTCCCAAAAAAAGGCGTTACACTTTGAGTTTTTCCTGAAACTTATTTCATTTGAAAATAGACTCAAAGATCTTTCCAATGAGTGGTCATTTGCTTTAAACGGATGAGAAATGAAGAAGTTATGACCATTTAAAGTCAATTTTTAAAACCAGAGTGATTTATTCAAATAAACAAGTATTTATTCGAATAAAACACCCCAGAAAACGTTCTAGAACGTGTTTTTAAATAGTTATTCAAATAACACACATGTTATTCAAATAAACACGGCCAGAAACACGTAACAACTATTTTCTATTCATTTAATGTGATATTAAATGATACCCAATGATTATTTTCTCAAGAACTCTATAAATATATGTTTTTGAGTCATCTTTTAACAACACCCAACTATCTGAAACAATTCTTTCTTGCTTTAATTTGTGATTTATATTTTACCAAATTTCTGTGCTCTTTTTCACCAGAATTTGAGATATCCTTAGAGAGCTTCATAGAGCTTCAAGTTGTGATATTTACTCTTGTGAGAGTTTTTCTTTTCTTCTATATCTTGATTCACTATAAAGAGGGTGGGGTATCCCTCAAAGATATTGTAAGGGTGAGGTATCCTTGTTTGTTGAGGCTCAAGCATAAAGGGTGAGGCATCCTAAGGTGTGAAGAGTACTCTAAGTTGTAAAGGTTTTCAAACACTTATTTAATCTTGAAGTGATAGTGAAAAATCTCGGGTGGTTTACTTGAGAACTAGACGTAGGCCACAAGTGGTTGGTGGCTGAACCAGGATAAATTCTGTGTTTGCTCTTCTTAACTCAAACTCCTTTATTTCTTGTATTTCAATATATATATATATATATATATATATATATATATATATATATATATATATATATATATATATATATATATATATGCTTGAGTTGAATTTGATATCTAATTTATTTGCTTAATTTATCTTATAACCAAGTTATTTTTTGAGTAATCTACAATAGTTAGACTTATTCCGCTGCATGTGTTGATTGAATTTATCAAAATGCATAATTTCTCAAAGTTGTTTTAAAATTTTATAATCACCCAATTCACCCCCTCTTGGGTAATGGTTGCCATGGCTAACAGGAATAAAATGCGCCATCTTTGAAAATTGATCAACAACAACAAAAATACAATCGATACCTCTTTGTGTCCTTGGCAATCCAACAACAAAGTCCATGCTAACGTCCTCCCAAGGAGCATTAAGAATAGGCAATGGAGTATAAGCACCAGAATTTTGACTTTGGCATTTGCAAGTTTGACATATGCAACATCTTCTCACAAACTTTGCAACATCTCCATAAAGAGTAGGCGTAACATCCTCCCTAATCAGTTAGACTTAATCACAGTTATAGAAGTTCAATAACTCTGGTATGAGTTATCTGTTAACCCTGGTAATCTTTTCAAGTCAGTTGAGCTATTTTGCTATGACTTTGAGTGTGAAAAATAGCCGATAATGGCCCAGAGAGTAGCATAAAGTGCTTAGATAGGGGAAAATAAATATGAAGAGTTTATTTTTGGGTCATAAATGTGTGGTTTGTGATGTAGTTAAAGTTTGAGGATAAATTGACTTAGTTTAGTATTTTTAAGTACGCTGAGTGAGTGTTTAAATACCAGAGTGATGAGTCAGTTATATGGAAAGTTATGGAGATAGTGAAACTAAGATTGAGATGAATCCTAGTATTTTTCTTAATACCTGTGGAAGTTAAGAAACTTGATTTTGTAGAATCTAAGTGTTCTTATCAAGTATAGAGTTTCAACAAAATATCTTTTCCACTTTATGACTCACCATTCTCATCTTTCTTTCTTTGACTTCCTTGCCTATTTCTCTTGTTTTCTCTCCCTTCTCACATGAAGACCAGCAGAAAACAGAGGAAGGAAATAAAAGAAGAGAAGAAATGAAGGAGAAAGAAGAGAAAAATGAAAGGAAGAGCAAAAGAAGACAAGTTTAAGCATCATCCTTAAAGACTAGAGGTAGGGATGTTTGCTTTTGCTTATCTCTTTTTCTATCTATATCTTTGTGCTTGGTGCATGGTTAGTTCAATATAAATGTGTTTGAGAGGGATTCAATAGTTTTGAGGTTAAATCATGTCTTCAATGGTTGATGTTGAATTGCTTTTAGCTTATCCTACGCATGGTTGTTGATTGGGAACTTAGAAACTCCCATTTGAACCCTTGAGTTAGAAGTTGAGAAATGAGTATTTCATTTATGTAAGTTTGATCATAAATCAATGCTAGATGAGTTGAGCTTTTGTATGAGGATTATAACATGTTTATAGATCATGTTTGGGATGGAAACCCAATTAGAACCCAATTAGCGCCTAGGCACCTGTAACACCCCGAAAATCGCTTATTTCATGATATATGTTCATTTTAAAATATTTGTGATTTTTGAGAATTTTTTTGAAATTATTTGAATTGTTTGATTATTTTAATATTTTTCTCAATTTGTGTGCGCAATGAGTAGGGCCGGGAAAATGAAATATTTTCCTTGAGGCCAGAAAACTTTGAACTATAGAAGTTTCAATGGGGAATCTTACAAAACCCGAGATTGGGCACAGTTTACGAAGTTTTATTTTTTGAAATTTTATTTGAAAAATAAAATCGTAGTATATTTTATTATCTGTGGGACAATAAAATATTATTTTTGCTAACTGTAATTTTTATCCACTGGATAATAGCTTTATCAGATAATTTCTATCTAGTTGCTTTTATGATATCATCTAAGTGACATTATCACCCTTCACTTTATCAAAAAGCGTGTAAAGCTTCTCAAGGAAGCTTTAAGGAAACTTCAAGGAAGCTTCCTACCAAGCATCTCACACTCTCTCTCCACTCATTTTGGCTCCACGGTTGGAGGGAAGAAAAGATGACAATATTGTCATCTTTTCACTCAAGAGTATCACTTCACTTTCCATTTTAAAAGATATCACATTCTCTCTCTACATTTCATCTTTCTCTCTTCTTTTTCTTTCCCCCACGCTCTCTCCTCTCTTCCCCTCTTTTTTCACACGGCTACACACTACCATGGGTGACCAATCAAGCTTTCTTGCTTAAGCTAACCTAGGCTATTAACTCTCCTCGTCATCTTGAAGCTTTCTTCCTTGGTGATCATCCCCTAAAGCTTCCTTTTTCATCTTCTACCATTAAAGCCTAAACTTGAAACTCTAAGGTAAAGTTCTTGGCTTTTCCTTTCTTTTCTTCTCTTTTCCATTTTTCTTTGTCCCCTATGTGACCAAGAACTCCGCTTTTCATGGTTTGAGTGAAGATTTTACAAAGTTGCTCATCTTAGGGTTTTCTTGGAGGACTTGGACGAATTTTGCAAGGAAATGACCAAGAAGCTTGCTTTGTTGGTTGTCTCTTGAGGTAAGAGGGAGATTAACCTCATCAACCACTCATGGTGGTGAGGAACACGTTTTTGGGTTAATGGTGAGGAATCCACTTGTGGGTTGCTCACTTTGTTTTTGTGATTTTTGGTAATGTTGTGATTTGGATGTGTTATATGATTTTTAATGCTTGTTATTGTGTATTTTGATGGATTTAAAATGCTTAAATGCTAGGATATGTATATGGATTTGTACCCATTTGATTTGGAGGCTTGGGGAAGCATATTTTCAGAATTCTAGGCAAGATCCACAGGCCGTGCGAATTTACACGGCACAGGTCGTGTTCCTTGTTGGGAACGCAGCTCACATGCCACAGGACAGAGCGTTACACAGCCCAAGCTGTGTAATGTTACACGGCCGTGTAATCGGGTAGTTCAGGTTTTCACACATTTTCAAGTCCTTCCAGAGGAGTACATAGCCCAGGCCATGTAATGTGACACGACCGTGTAGGACAGGCCATGAAATTTGTCACGGCCGTGTAACTGAGATTGGTGAAAAATGGTTAGGTTTTCTAGTCCTTGGAGGCTCACGACCTCATTAGGCACTCAATACGAGGCTTTGTATCAAGCTAGAACTTAGTTAATTAAATAACTAGACACTTAATTAAGAGTTCAGAATGTGGAACGAATAAAGAATACAACTTTATCTTATAGCCTAGTGTAAGGTTTGGACAAAGAAAGAACATGAGTGTAGGTGAGGTAGTGAGGAACTTAAAATAATTAATTTAAGTGGGTTATGTTTAGAACTAAGAGAAGATGATCATAATGACGTGACTTGAGGAATAATGACTTTTGGATATACTAATGGAATCAATTTTGAGGAAATAATTGGAATGATGGAAAACGATCTATTAGTGGAAAATCTAGTTGACTAGATAATCGAAAGATTTAATTGAGGAAATTTTAGTAATGGAAATTTGAGGTATTTAGGGTTTAGGGAAAGGAAGAGAATTACTGAAATCAAGTTGATGAATGATGACTTTTTTGAATTATCTAATGAAGGTATATTATAATTGAAAGTAGCAGTAAGATTACTGTATCACATGAATGATGACTTTTGAATTATGTGACAAAGCATGCATCATATGAATTTGATACTGATCCTTGAATTTGCACAACTAAAATCCTTTGTGATAGCATACATTGACATTGTGCTGTTGGGCCAATGAATTAGACCCCAGATATATCAGATAGACGATTGAGTCAGATGTGGCTTACTTTTATAACCAGAAACATCAGATGGACGGCTGAGTCAGATGTAACTTGTTATCATAAGAAACTTGGATATATCAATGATTTTATGTAGTTGTATGGGCAGCTATATAATATCATTGACATTAATGGTATTAAACTATTGTATGGACAGTTGCTTTAATATCATTGGGAACAGTTTAACGGCGATTTGATTTCATTGAATATGCATTTGAGCATCATACAGTTGTGGCATTTTATGCCTAAGGAGTGAGTGAGAACTTACAAGATAGTGCGATCCATGATGGATCTCAGGGGGCATCCATGTGTGGTGATCCACTTAGTGACCTGTTTGTCACATTGTATACCCCTGGCCGTAGTGATCCATTGCAACGCATGACGAGGACCTGACAAGCACTATTACTTTTCATAGTCCGACGTACACTGTCTTTTGAGGGAGGACAGATCTTTTGGAACGCTCAGCTCTGATTTTGTGTTTAGCTCCATGGAGTAGGAATTGAGTACATTGTGCCCAAAGATGGTTAGCATACGCATTGTGTATATGCATAGTCAGCATATCTGTCATTGCGGCATGATTTATACATATACATATATGTCTTGATGTATATTACTGAGTTACTTATCAATATTGACATGATTATGTTGTTGTTCTATAATAATCCTATATTGACATAAATATATTTATTATTCCAAGAATATTTTGTATTGATATGATTATGTCTGATATTATTTGATGTTGTTGTGTGTGAAAGGCGTCATTATCTTTCGTTGTGTTTCTTGTTGCCTGATGGTATTGATGTAGGGGATCTCACTTCTTTCATCGTATTTTCTATCTGCTTCTATCTTATTCTTATGTCTGTAAAGACTGCGTTGGCGGTGAGGCAAGATCCGCGAGGTTTCATTAGGCCGCAGTTTCACGAGAGCACCAAAGCGTGGAGTGTCCATTGGGATACGGGGCGTATCCGGCATAACGGAGATGTCACTTTACTTTGGAGCAGGGCTTGGCATAGCGCCGCTATTTTTATGGTGTATGTAGCTATTTTGCGTGCCTCCTAGAGAGCTTCCTTGAGGGAGGACTTTGTGGAGTCGACTGGTTGGACTTCCATTCGTTGTGACATGCCCGACTGGGGGCTTTGTCTGTTAGGAATTCCGATGGGGATCTGGTTGAAGATTGGGTGCAGAACCCTGTTCTTCAGGTGTTGGGACTTGGACTAGGTTCAGTTTTCATTTAGTAGTCATATACATTTATGTTCATTTCTTGGAGTACTTGAGTTTTATATTTTTGGAACATGAAATAATGTACTTAAGGATATAATGAACTTTATTTTATGAAAAGTCTATTTTTCAATTCTTGTGCCTTGTGTCTTTATTATTTGATAAGTCGATGTTATTAGTTGAAAAGAAACTTTTGGAAACTCATGTTTTATGGTGTCAACCTTTTATAACTTGTCTAAAGATTGGTTTTGAAAAAGGGTCGGTATTAAATGTAATGCCCCTCGAAGGGGGTGTTACATTAGGTGGTATCAAAGTAGTTCATCCTGTTGAGATCGGGTATGGACTGACTATGCTTAGGCGGGTAGGAATTTTTGTGTGTGTGTTGTGCATTTCCTTATCTCTTGTTTGAGATGTTAAAAGAGGATTGCATGAGTTACTACATGTTAGATGTTAGTAGTTACAGTTACATAGTCATAAGATATTGAGGACTGGCTAACTTAATATGTAATGTTCTGTGTGGACAGGAAACTATGGCTTCAACTAGGTGAACTAGGAGAATTGGAGTTCTTCTAGTAAGAGTCCAATGAGATGACTGAACTCGTGCCGAATTGTTTGTACCTACACCTTTGGAGTGGTACTTTTAGTGTGAGTAGAGTCCAAGTCCAAGTCTTTTGGGTTTATGGGTAGGTTTACCTTATTTGTGCTGTGTGTTTCTCTGAAGCTAAACTCAGAGATGTATTGCTTAGTCTCCGAAAAGAGACAATATTATTTGAAATGGTTACTTCTTGTTTCCATTGTGTTTGATTTGTCTGTTTTCGAAGGAAAGGCAATGGCTCGCGGTAGACGTATGCATGGGAATGTAGAACGCAACAACGAAGGGATGGCTGCGACTGTGGAAGCAATGCAAGGAATGACCGAAGTAATAGTACAACAGAATCAGAGGATTATGCAACAGCAGGAATTGATAGATGGAGCTCAGGTTTTGTTAGAATTGAATTAATCTCAAGATATGGGACCACACAACGTTGGACCATATTAGTTTCGAAAAAGGAGAAATCGTAAGACCAAGCAAATCCATCAGAAATCGTATTTGTGACCACCAGGGAATCAACAACAACAACAACCATATAGAGGTAGTGCTAGTAGCAATAGACCCAGTCAGCCTGTGACACTTTTACTGACATGTAAAAAGTGTGCAAAAAGTTATGCAACGAGAGATTGTACGATCAAAGGAAAAGTTTGTTTCAAGTGCGGGAAGCTAGGACATGTGGCTAAAAATTGTACTTTGCAAAGGACGAAGCATTCCGTTAGTGGTGTACGTTCTCCAAAATCTCACAAAGAAGGGAGAGTCAATTCTCCAAGTGGAGTAAAAGCATCCCAGACTGAAGACCTAAATGAGGAAGACTGTGCTATAGGAGATGATCCTTTGATTATGCTGTATAATTCTGGGGGTAACCCATTTCTTTATGGCATATGACTGTACGGACTAATTAAGATTATCCTCTGCCTGTTGAAGACTGAATCTTTCTATTAATTTGATTTGTTTATCTCTTTCACAAATTAGACATGATCTTGAAAATGGATTGGTTATCTTCCAACCATATCCTGTTAAATTATTCTAATAGAATTTTAAGGGTTCATTTCTAGAATTGAGTTGTTCGTGTATTTGTTTTCTTCTAACTTGAGTATTGCCATTCTCATTTCTAAGCCTGTTGTTGTTACGCAAGTTTGTTTGAACTATCCTATTATTGTTAGAAATTGGAACCTTTCTGCCCACTAAATTGTTTGCCTTTTTCATAAATAGACTTGATCTCAGAAAGGGGATTGGTTCTTTTCTAACCATACCTTGTTATTCTCTTCCAATGAAACTTTAGTGCATCTTAAGACTGAAAATTTATGGATTTGAGTTCCTGAAACTCATTCCTAAATTTTATTAGACCATATCATATTCTTCGCCGAATGGATCCGGTAGTATACCAAATGACTTCATTACTTTTTCTGTCTAACCTTCATAATGTTTCCTGTGTATTTTGATTGATAAGATACGTTCCTGATCTAAAACCATGACATGGTGCCGTGTATAGTACAATTAGGTGAGAACTTGTCTTGTGAGACATTTCCTGTTAAGATCGGGGATAGATGGTTTGATGGATCAACTGAAGGAAGCCGTTATTTTCTCCAAGATCAGCTGGCATTCCAGTTGTCATTTAGTTCACTTAAAAGTAGAAGATGTTCCCAAAATAACTTTTCTGATGTGTTATGAGCACCACGAATATTTAGTAATTCCGTTTCGAGTAACGAATACTTCGGTGGTATACATTGATTACATAAATAGGATCTTTCTTCCCTATTGAGATAGATTTGTCGTTGTCCTTGTTGATGACATTCTGATCTATTCTTGAAGTCAGGAGGAACCTACTGAACATCTCAGTGTGATTCTTGAAATTCTGAAGAAAAAGAAGAAGTTATGCGTGGAGTTGTCCAAGTGCGAATTCTGGTTTGAGGCAGTTCAACTTTTGGGTCACGTGATTTCAAATGAAGGAAGTTGTTGTAGATCTGTCGAAAGTTGAACCATTTCTTCAATGGGAAAGACCAACGACTGTAACAGAGATTCGTAGCTTATTAGGATTAGCTGGTTAATGTGGGAGACTCACCGCAGATTTTTCCAAGATGGCAGGACCTCTCATCTAGCTCATACGAGAGAGTCAAGTTTTTGTATGGACCAATGCATGTGAGGGAAATTTTCAAGGATTGAAGAGACGCTCGACTATTTCACCAGTGTTGGTTCTACCCAATCCCAACGAACCTTTTGAGGTGTCTCGTGATGCTTCTCGTTAGAATTTAGAACGGGTGCTTGTGCGAATAGAAGGAGTAGCAACGTATGCTTCAAGATAACTGGCAATACATATAAACTTGGAGTTAGCGTTCATGGTTGCATTGAAGATCTGGAGACATTTTCTTTATGGAAATACTCTTAATGTCTACAGCGATCACAAGAGTCTGAAGTAATTGTTCGGTCGGAATGAGTTGAATAAGAGGCAGAGATGATGATTAGAATTTCTAAAAAATTTTGATTTTCTATTTTAGTATCATCTTGAAAGAGGCGAATGTCATAACGAATGCCTTAAGAAGAAAACATACTTAGTGTGTCTACTACGGTGAACAAGGGAAAGAAGTTTGATAGAGTAACTCAGTGATGTGTGGTTGCTTAAGAATTTGGCTATTGGATGGCTGAAGACTCAAGAGGCGTAGAATCTTTGATTGATCGGCCTACGACTTCAACACGCTTTTTGCCCATTAATATGAGATACTCAGTGGAAGGAAGCAAACATAGTACTGGTGATTTAGATTGATGCAACTGGAGATGCAGCACGAGAACTAGAAGACAAAATGAAAGAAACATAGTCACATTTGTTCCAAGGTATAACAAATTTCGAGGAAGAAATTTCTTTTTTGAAGGAGAAAGTTGTAACACTCCGAAAATTGCTTATGTCATGATATATGTTCATTTTATAATATTTATGATTTTTGAGAATTTTTTTGAAATTATTTGAATTGTTTAATTATTTTACTATTTTTCTCAGTTTACGTGCGCACTGAGCGAGGCCTGGAAAATGAAATATTTTCCCTGAGGCCGGAAAACTTTGAACTGTGGAAGTGTCGACGGGGGATCTTACTAAACCCAAGACTGGGCACAGTTTATGAGGTTTTCCTTTTTCAAGATTTTATCTGATAAATAAAATTACAGTATATTTTACTATCTGTGAGACAATAAAATATTATTTTTGCTAACTGTAATTTTTGTCCACTGGATAATAGCTCTAGCAGATTATTTCTATCTAGTTACTTTTATGATATCATCTAAGTGACATCATCACCCTTCACTTTATCAAAAAGTGTGTAAAGCTTCTCAAGGAAGCTTCAAGGAAACTTCAAGAAAGCTTCCTACTAAGCATTACACACTCTCTCTCCTCTCATTTTGGCTCCACAGTTGGAGGGAAGAAAAGATGACAATATTGTCATCTTTTCACTCAAAAGTATCACTTCACTTTTCATTTCAAAAGCTATCACATTCTCTCTCTACGTTTCATCTTTTTCTCTTCTTCTTCTCTCCCTCACGCCCTCTCCTCTTTTCCTCTCTTTTTCCACACGGCTGCACACTACCATGGGCGACTAATCAAGCTTTCTTGCTTAAGCCAACCTAGGCTATTAACTCTCCTCATCATCTTGAAGCTTTCTTCCTTGGTGATCATCCCCTAAATCTTCCTTTTTCATCTTCTACCATTGAAGCCCAAACTTGAAACTCTAAGGTAAAGTTCTTGGCTTTTCCTTTCTTTTCTTTTCCATTTTTCTTTGTCCCCTATGTGACCAAGGACTCCTCTTTTTATGGTTTGAGTGAAGATTTTAAAAAGTTGCTTATCTTAGGGTTTTCTTGGAGGACTTGGATGAATTTTGCAAGGAAAGGACCAAGAAGCTTGCTTTCTTAGTTGTCTCTTGAGATAAGAGGGAGATTAATCTCATCAACAACTCATGGTGGTGAGGAACACGTTTTTGGGTTAATGGTGAGGAATCCACTTGTGGGTGGCTCACTTTGTTTTTGTGATTTTTGGTAATGTTGTGATTTGGATGTGTTATATGATTTTTAATGCTTGTTATTGTGTATTTTGATGGATTTGAAATGCTTAAATGCTTGGATATGTATATGGATTTGTACCCATTTGATTTGGAGGCTTGGGGACGCATATTTTCAGAATTCTGGGCAAGATCCACAAGTCGTGTGGATTTACATGGCCCAGGCCGTGTTCCTTGCTGGGAACGCAGCTCACATACCACAGGACAGAGCATTACATGGCCGTGTAATACATTACACGGCCGTGTAATCGAGTAGTTCAGGTTTTCACACGTTTTCAAGTCCTTCCAGAGGAGTACACAGCCCAGGTCGTGTAATATGACACGGCTGTGTTAGACAGGCCGTGAAATTTGTCACGGCCGTGTAACTGAGATTGGTGAAAAATGGTTGGGTTTTCTAGTCCCTTGGACGCTCATGGCCTCATTGGGCACTCAATACAAGGCTTTGTATCAAGCTAGAACTTAGTTAATTAAATGACTAGACACTTAATTAGGAGTTCATAACGTGGAACGAATAAAGAATACAACTTTATCCTATAGTCTAGAGTGAGGTTTGGACAAAGAAAGAACATGAGTGTAGGTGAGGTAGTGAGGAACTTAAAATAATTAATTTAAGTGGGCTATGTTTAGAACTAAGAGAAGATGATCATAATGTCGTGACTTGAGGAATAATGACTTTTAGATATACCAATGGAAGCAATTTTGGGGGAATAATTAGAATGACGGAAAACTATCTATTAGTGGCAAATCTAGTTGACTGGATAATCAAAAGATTTAATTGAGGAAACTTTAGTAATGGAAATGTGAGGCATTTAGGGTTTAGGGAAAGGAAGAGAATTACTGAAATCAAGTTGATGAATGATGACTTTTCTAAATTATCCAGTGAAGGTATCTTGTAATTGAAAGTAGCAGTAAGATTACTGTATCACATGAATGATGACTTTTGAATTATGTGACAAAGCATGCTTCATATGAATTTGATACTGATCCTTGAATTTGTATGACTGAAATCCTTTGTGATAGCCTGCATTAACATTGTGCTGTTGGGCCAATGAATTGGATCCCAGAAACATCAGATAGACGATTGAGTCCAATGTGGTTTAATTTTATAACCAGAAACATTAGATAAATGGTGAAGTCATATATGACTTGTTATCATAAGAAACTCGAATATATCAGTGATATTATTGTTGGTGTATGCCCTAGTGGCCAATACATTTTGTTTGTATTGACATACATTATATTATGCTATTTTTGATATATGAGGCATTTCATTTATTGTGTTCTTTTTTATAGACATAATAAAGTCCTTAGAATAGTAAGTTTGATACCATAGGACATCAAGTGGATGACTTGATGGTGAGATCCTATTGGATAAAATACTATTCTTAAATGTCCCTAGTCAAGTATTATTGTTAATTAGGACAACAATAATGCATTGAGACTAGTATGTGCATAGACTGATGACCACATCTCACGGGTCATGGATATGAGATATCAAGTCTACACATGGATACATATTAGAGTAATGATGTATTGGACAGACCCGCCATGAGAACGCTACGTGGATCGTTACGTGAGTGTCATAGCGATTCTCATAGTGATAATGGTGTATGTGGTTCTTTGACATGAAATCACTACGATTCCTACATAAGGAGTTATGTGTTTTAAATGCCATCAAACGTCATCTGTAACAAGATGATTATAAAGTTGGTTATTAGACATATTGCGATGCATGTGGAGGAATGTGAGTGACCTAGATGGGATTTGTCCCTCCTACATAACGGGAGTGATATCTTCGGGCCCCCTGATTGAGTGAGACTATGAAATGCATGGCCATGCTCAAATGAGTCAATATGAGATATTGATCTCATTTGTTATTACTATGTCTACTCGGGAATCAGGAAACTGAAGATTGAATTAAACAAGGGTGACACATTCCATGCCTTGTGTTCAATCTGGATATCTGGACAAAGGGACTAAACTACACGGAAACATTGATCACGGATAGGTTATGTCAAATCACTGACATTCTCATTACTTGGGTAGCAGTGATGTGTTGCTAGATACTGCTCACTGTTTATAATATTAAAATGAGATTTTAATATTACTACCAACGTCATGAGAACCCACAGGGTCGCACACTTAGAACAGACTAAATTGGAGCAATAAGGATCCAAGTTGGACTCGGATTCAATTGTGGGCCTAACTCATGACAGATGGGTTTTAGGGTTGCACAGCTTACCTTGCTACTGCTCACACTCACTTAAGGCAACCACTATTATAAATAGTACTATTAAAGGGGCTGCTATAGAGGTTACATCACAACCCTAGCCGCACCTAAGAAAGTGAGTGAGAGACAGTGAAAGGTTCTTCTCTTCTATTCGCAGCTAGCACCACGAAACAGAGGCGTGACTCCTTTTGCAAGTCTGTTCGTGTGGATACCGCAGAAACATCGTCGCTATTATGGTGTTGGTGATTCACCTCGCTTGTGTTTATCACGCTTCAAGAGGTAAATTTTAAAAAAAAACTCGGATTATGGACTTTTCGCATGGATCCTGTATGGGAATCCTATTATTCCGCTGCGATATATTTTGATCTGCAATTCCCAACAATTATGTAGTTGTATGGGCGGCTATATAATATCATTGATATTAATGGTATGAAATAATTGTATGGACGGTTACTTTAATATCATTGGGAATAATTCAACGGTGGTTTGATTTCATTGAATATGTATTTGAGCATCATACAGTTATGGCATTTTATGCCTAAGGAGTGAGCAAGGACTTACAAGATAGTGCGATCTATGATGGATCTCAGGGGGCGTCCGTGTGTGGTGATCCACTTAGTGACCTATTTGTCACATTGTATACCCCTGGCCGTGGTGATCCGTTGCAACGCACGACGAGGACCAGACAAACATTATTGCTTTTCGTGGTTCGGCATAGACTGTCTTTTGAGGGGGGACAGATCTTTTGGAACGCTCATCTCTGATTTTGTGTTTAGCTCCATGGAGTAGGAATTGAGTACATTATGCACAAAGATGGTCAGCATACGCATTGTGCATATGCATGGTCAACATATCTGTCATTGTGGCATGATTTATACATATACATATATGTCTTGATGCATATTGTTGAGTTACTTATCAATATTGACATGATTATGTTGTTGTTCTATAACAATCCTGTATTGACATAATTATGTTTGTTATTCCATGAATATTCTGTATTGATATGATTATGTCTGATATTATTTGATGTTGTTGTGTGTGAAAGGCGTCATTGTCTTTCGTTGTGTTTCTTGCTGCCTGATGGTATTGATGTAGGGTATCTTACCTCTTTCATCATATTTTCTATCTGCTTCTATCTTATTCTTATGTCTGTAAAGACTGTGTTAGCAGTGAGGCAATATTCGTGAGGTTTCATTAGGTTGCAGTTTCACGAGGGCACCGAAGCATGGAGTGTCCATTAGGATACGGGGCGTATCCGGCATGACAGAGATGTCACTTTGCTTTAGAGCAGGGCTCGGCATGCCGCCGTTACTTTTACGATGGATGTAGCTATTTTGCATGCCTCCTGGAGAGCTTCCTTGAGGGAGGACTTTGTGGAGTCGACTAGTTGGACTTCCATTTGTTGTGACATGCCCGACTAGGGGCTTTGTCTGTTAGGGATTCCGAAGGGGATCTGGTTGAAGATTGGCTGCAGAACCCTATTCTTCAGGTGTTGGGACTTGGACTAGGTTTTTCATTTGGTAGTCATATACATTTATGTTAATTTCTTGGAGTACTTGAGTTTTATATTTTTGGAACATGAAATAATGTACTTAAGGATGTAATGAACTTTATTTTATGAAAAGTCTATTTTCCAATTCATGAACTTTGTGTCTTTATTATTTGATAAGTCGATGTTATTAGTTGAAAAGAAATTTTTGGAAACTCATGTTTTGTGGTGTCAACCTTTTATAACTTGTCTAAAGATTGGTTTTGAAAAAGGGTCGGTATTAAATGTAATGCCCTTCGGCGGGGGTGTTACAGCACCAGGGTTAAGCGCTTGAGTGCTAGCGACTAGGGGAAACAGGGTTGAGTTTCTGGTGTCTGGGCACTCAAGTTCATCGCTTGAGTACATTCAATGTTGTGAGTAGAAAGAGTCCATTCTTTATCAGGTAGTGTTAAATGGTAGTAGTCATACTACCTAGAATAATACAAGGAATCAGGTTCTTGGGAATAGTCGAGTTTCATGACATTGCATCAACACAGTCACATTATATTTCATAATCATTATCTTAGGATATACATTAGGCATAGTCATATGACATAACATAAGCATTTTCCTTTTGATGACAAATTGTATGAGCGATTGTATTATCTTTGGGATATGGTTTGCTTGGGAATAATGCATGGTGTTAAAATGTGAATATTTTTTTGGTAATGAGTAGGGGTTCATATACTTGCTGCAAACATTTTATGATGTAAAAGGATTCTTATTCTTAAGGAATGTTTTAAATGCTAATTTTGGAATACTTTTATTAAGAATTTGTGAATTCTCACCCCACTGTGTTTCCATGTAAATCCAAGTCAAGACTCTTCTAAGGGGAAGAAGAAGAAGCAGATAAACTAGAGTAATTTTTACTACTTTTAGAACAAAGCTTGTATATTAATATTATATTTGCTTTGGTTTGTATAAAAGTTTTATGTATTATAATATACCCTTTTGAGGCTGAGGTTGTATTTATATAATCTTTCTTTTTTGCAAGGCTCTTTATGATAACATGTATGCTTGTTATGAATACAAGTTTAATGTTTTTAGTTTCGAAGTAACATGGCTAATACTATATGCTATTGTATATTCTGTATATACTAAGGTATCTGGTATTAGGATGTTACAGTAGGCCAAAAATATTTTTCTTTAACCAGTAACAAAGTTTTATCTAGCCCAAAATGTCCATTGAGCACCCCACAGTGAAGTTCATTGATGATATACTCCTTAAATGAAGAAAACCATCATATGGAAGATAATCTTCATATCTGCCTTCTTTGCACCTTTAATAGATCTCTTTGAACTCAAGATCTTCTAAATATATTGTTCAGACGACATCAAAACTTCTAGTTGCACAGTCATGGTATTCAACAATCCAATTATTCTACTAAGTGCATTGACCACTTTGTTAAGTCTTCCACTCTTATGTCTCAACATACAAGTATATTCTTGTAAGAAAGAAACCTAACCTGCATGTCTTCTATTCAAATTTGTTAGAGTTAATATGCTTGAGAGCTTCGTGATCCAAATTAAGGATAAACTCTCTTTGAATGAGATATGGCCTCTAATGATGAAGAGTATGGACAATGGCATATAACTCAATATCATAAGTAGAGTATTTCTTTCTTGTCTCATTTAGATTTTCACTATAGAAGGCAATCGGGTGTCTTTCTTGACTAAGCACTCCTCCAATCCCCTATATGAGAAGCATCACAATCAACCTCAAATATTTTCTTAAAATTTGGAAGTGCAAGGACTAGTGTAGTGGACAACTTTTCTTTGATAAAATTGAAGCTTTTGGTTGCCTCCAACATCTATATAAATTCTCTGTTCTTTAATCAATCTGTTAATGGTGTTGCAATGGTGCTAAAGTTTCGAATGAATAGACGGTAAAATGAAGCTAGTCCATGGAAACTCTGAGCCTCATATAAATTCTAAAGAACAGGCCATTCTTGAACAACTTTGATCTTATTATCATCCATCATAACACCTGAAAGAGTCAACACAAAGTCTAGGAAAACTAGGTGAGTGATCATAAAAGAACACTTTCTGAGGTTTATATAGAGCTTTTCTTATCTCAAAGTCATTAGAACAACCCCCAAGTGTTCAATATGGTCAAGTGAATTTTGACTATAAACAAGAATATCATCAAAATATACAACAAACTTTCCAATAAAAGAGTGGAGAGCTTGATTCATTACCCTTATGAACGTACTAGGAGCATTACTAAAGCCAAATGGCATAACAAGCCATTTATACAAGCTTTCTTTTGTCTTGGAAGTTGTCTTCCATTCATCTTTTGGCTTGATTCTGATTTGATGGTAGTCACTTCTAAAATCAATCTTTGAGAATACTTGTGCAACAGCCAACACATCGAACATATCATCAATTCTTGGTATTGGGAACTGGTACTTGATAGTGATTTGATTAAGTGCTCAACTATTAATACACATATGCCAAGAACCATCCTTCTTTGGTGTTAAGAGTGTAAGGACAGCACAAGGACTTAAGCTTTCCTTGATGTATCCTTTGTTTAACAATTCCAGCACTTGACGATTAAGCTCTTCATGCTCCTTTAGACTCATTCGGTAGTGAGCTTTGTTGGGAAGGACAACACCTGGAATCAAATCAATTTGGTGTTGAATCTCCTTTAAGGGAAGGAGACCACTAGGCAACTCTTTAGGAGCAACATCACTGAATTCTTCCAAGAGAGTTTTGACATCTCTATGAATCTCCATAGGTTGTGTATCTTCTTTAACGACCAAAACATAGACTACTCCATCCTTCTCAAGCTAGAACAAAGTAAGCAATGCATGTCCCTCCTCTTTTGTAGAAGATTTGGGATTACACACGTCTTTACATGGTAAAAGAACAATCTCAATTTTTCCCACAACAAATTTATAAGTATTTTTTCTTCCATCATGAATAGCACCCTTATCATATTGTCATGGTCTACCTAATAATATATGCCCAATATCCATAGGAGTTACATCACACCAAACCTCATCATGATAATTTTTACCCATAGAAAAAGAAACAAGGCATTTCTTATCAATCTTTACTTCATTGTCCTTCTTTATCCACGAGACAACATAAGGTTGAGGGTGAGGTACGACTTTGAGCTTGATGTCCACCATCTTTTAAGATACAAAATTTTCAAAGCTACCACCATCAATGACTAGAGAACACACTTTTCCATGAGACTTATGTCTTGTTCTAAAGATGCTGTGTTATAGCCATTCTTTATTGTTGTCTTGCTTAGGGGCTGCAAGAACTCTTTGGATCACTAAGCATTCTCCATCTTCCAGTTCAATCTCCTCACGTTCATAACAGCCATCATCATTGTACTTTGGCTTCACATCTTCAAATTTTGTTTCTTCGTCTTCTTCATTCATAATTCCCATGCGAGCATCACTCCTCCACTTTGGGCACTCATTCATGTAATGACTCAATTGGCCACACTTAAAACAAGTAAGAGACTTAGTTTTATTTGAAGCTTAATTATTCTCACATATGCTGCCTCTAGGAACATTTCTGCTACAGGATTCAGCTTTTGATGGGTAGAAACTTTGTATATTTGTAAACTTCCTTGCTCCCTGCCTTGCCAATTTTGACTCGACCTTCAAGGCTAATTGATATGCATCATTCAATCTCCATACCTGTTGTATCTCTACTTCATCTCTAATGGGTAGTTTCAACCCATAAACATATCTTGCAACAAGTTGATCTTCTGACTCTTGATTGTTGCATCTAATTGTCAACTTGTAAAAATCTTCTATATAGTCAATCACTCTTTTGTTGCCTTGCTGCAAAGTATTAAATTGCATAAAAATACTTTGAGCAAAATTTAAAGGAAGGAATTTTTTTTCATAACTATGCTTTCATTTTCTCCCATGAAGCTATCTTTGGTTTTCCTTTTCGTAATCTTATTTCTTGTACCTTATCCCACCAAGAAGATGCATAACTGCGAAGCCTTGTAGCGACCAACTTCACCTTTTGGTTCTCGAGAATGTCTTTGTACTCAAAGAATTTTTCCACAGCACTAAGCCAATCCAAAAACTCCTTTGGCTGTAGACGACCATGAAACTTTGGCAAATCAACCTTGATGGTCCTCAATGATTGTATATATAGAATTCTATGGGATTGATTCTTATTGGTTTATGTAACATCCTCTAAAACATGTTAGTCTTGTATATAGTTACATAGGTAGCATATTACTTGCTTGACATATCGGTTTAATTATGTGACAAACTGAGTTAGTTTATGTACTTTGCTGCAACACAGAATGTGGAAAGTAGATTAAAATGACTCAAATAATAGCATAAAAAGCCTAGTTGAAGGAAATAAATATGGAGAATTTATTTCTAGGTCACAAAAGTATGAAATGAGATGTAGTTAAAGTTTCAAAATAATCAGAGTTAGTTTGGTATTTTTAAGCATATTGGTTATGTGATTTAATACCAGATTAATGAGTCGTAGATATGGAAACTTATGTAAATGATGTAATGAGTATTTTGATGAATCTTAGGATTTATTCTAATACCTATAGAAGTTAGGATACTTTATTTGGTAAGATCAAAGTATTACTAAGAGATAAAATGTTTCAGTAAACTTTAGAAGTTATCTATAAGAAGTCATTTTTGACTTCTCACCCTCCATTTCTCTCACGATAGAAAAGAGAAAATAGAAACAAAAGGAAAGAAAGGAAAAAAAGGAAAAAGGGAAGAAAGGGAGGAAGAAAGAGGAGGAACCAGGAAGATCAAGGAGCAAAGTTAGGACTTGAAGTTCATCATCTTGGCTTCAAGAGGTAGAGGACTTGTTTTCTATGACTTTGCTCTACCCTTTCTTCAACTTTTGTATGATGCTTGGTTGTTGATTAAAAGTGGGTTTGAGTGTTAGTTGTTTGTTTATGCTTGATTCTTGTTTGGAAACTTGATGATGGCTTGAATTTGTATGTTTGATGCTTAGTTATGAGTTAGGACTTTGTTATGTCCATGTTCTTCCATAATCTTCAAAGTTAGAAAATGGGTTTCGTTGGTTGAATCCTTGCTCATTAATCTATGTTAAATGGATTAACTTAGTATTTGATGATTCTATCATGTTTAGGATTAGATAGTACTTAGAATCCATAAGCTTGATTAATGTTTTGGTTTGGAAAACCAATTCTATAGAAACTATTCTGCAGAATCATTCTGGTGCATGGGCACCTAGGCGCTAGGAGTTGAGCACCCAAGCGCCTAATGCCCAGCAAAAACATGGCATACGTTCTAGTGTGCTGGCGCTTGAGCGCCAGCGTTGGGCTCTTGAGTGCCCAATGACTAGAGATTTTCTGCCTGATGCATGCCCAGAGCGCCTGAGCACCCATCCCAAAGCACCTGAGTGCGCAGCTAGTGCCTGAGCGCCCAAGAGTCAATGCTTGAGCACCTAGAACAGAATTTCACAAGATTTTTATCTTGTTGAAATAGGGTTTCCTACTTGTTTGGACCCATTATACATGCTTTTTAGTGTATGTTAAGGTACTGCTAGGGGTAATTCAAGAGAGAAATGACCATCTAGTAAGTATGAGAATTATAGGAACCTTAGAGTAACCAAGAGTAATGGATTACCCTAGGTATATGTCTCACACCTTAGGTAACTTAGTATTGCATGAATATCACTTAAGATGTAATGAGTGATGATGTGTTGTTTAGATGCATGTATGTTAGGATGGTTTGGTAGTATTTTTCCTATATGAGTATCCTTTAATGATGTGTACAGTCATTTGGCCAATGGAGATAAATGGGAAGTCCAAAAGGTTCCTTTGAGTCTAGATTCAGCCCTAGCTTCTTGATAGTGTCAGGGTTACATGTACTATGAGGATGAGTTTTCCCTCTCTTTACCACAGGATAATACAATGAACCAGCATTCCTAGTTAAACAACTTGGTTCTTAAATGAGCTAAGTATGTATGTATGTATGTATGAATGTAAGTAAACTTGTTTCTTTAATTTAAAGATAAACCTTGTAAATCTTTAAACATATCTTATTTGGCATGTGTTAAGATTATGTTTATTATGTTATGTATGACTGATTTTGGTTTACTTATACTGAGAATGATTGATTCTTACCCTGCTGTGTTACCGTGTAAATTCAAGTGAAGACTCTTCAAGGAAAAAGGAGGAAAATAAGCTAAAAGACTAGTGTAGCTCTAGTTTTATTGTTTTAGTTCACAACTTGCATTTAATTATACTTGTTTTGTAACATAATTAGAGTTACGTACTACTTTATGCCCTTTTGTGGCTAGTATTGTGTGTGTGTGTGTGTGTGTGTGTGTGTGTATAATAACTTTACAGGTTATTATGTATTTGTGTTATATGTATATCTAATAGTACCAGGCGTGATACTATTTATATATAAATATCCAGGTTATATTGAGATAATTGTATTACAGTATTACAATTTATCACATGGATTTTTAGATTAGAAATTGTTTGATGAAGTTTTGATGATATGTTGATAGAATGAATAGAAGAAACAGAAGTTATTGAGTTTTAGAGATATTTCTAGTTTGGAATGCACATGATAATCGATTATCAGCATGTGATAGTTGATTATCCACCTCTAGAAAGTCTTGATTCATGAGTGATAATCGATTACCTAGAGGGGCTAATCGATTATCAACTTCCAGAATGTCATATTTTGAGTGATAATTGATTAGAGCAATATAACATCCTTAATAATATTATTAATAACATATCCAGGATTATGCAATAGCAATCAGAATTAAGCATGTCACGTAATACTAATAAAATAATTTGAAATTATAATTAATAAATATACACAAAATATGAGCCTGTTAAGGGTTAAGATAATGTACCCATAGATAATGTACACATTATGAAGTGCAGTATACAAAGTATATTATAATACACAATAATTACATAATCGGTTCCAAGGTACTAATTATACGTTTCATTATACAAAATTATATCAAGTCTTATTCTTCATCTTCTTCCTTTTCGTGCTTACTGAAGATGCATCCTTGGAAATATTATGGAATTCAAACAAAAGGGGTGAAAATTCTAAGAATTCTCAGTAGTACTATTAAAAAAAATATGTGTCATCATAATATATCCAGCTGTTTTGGGAAAAAAACATATTTCAAAAATTCAAGTTGTTTATACACTAGAAAGGTGGCAAAGTGCCAAATCAAATCATTTCTCTTCCTGAAATAGAGTTCCAGTTATTAACAGTTTCCAAAAGCATTTATTGACAAACAACATAATTTATATCCATAAATACTTTCAGAAACAATTTCTAAACAAAAACTAAAATCTCAAACTCATTTAATGGTCCTTATAACATAACTAAGTCATAATATGACAATCAAATTCAATTTCATCTTAGTGCTCATTTAAATATCTGCTCAATCCCACAGAACTCATATCACATGTACCATAATAGACAAAAGTCACCTCATATAGCTCGGGTTCTATATACTCATGGTAGGGAGTGAATTAGGGTCTCACACTACCACTAGTACCCCATGAGGGAAACATCAGTGAGAAAATATAATGAGCAATTTTCAAGAATACAGGATCCCCTTCCTCACGAAGGATCATCTCCATAATTCTAATGGAATTTTGGATCCTTACCCCACAAAGGATCATCTCCAAAATCCTCTATAACCAAGTGAACAAACAGTTCACATAAAAAGGAATACTGAGTGGGAACAGGACAATTTTCCTTCCCATTCAAGGATAAATGTCCAAAATTCTCATATACAATTCAAATCAAAATTTCATGAGCACTATATAATCAAACACACATTCTAGCTTAACCTTAAATAATCAATGGAGCAATGTTAATACAAATTTTAGCTCAACTTGAGTAATCAAGGAGCAATATAATCTCAAGTATACAATAACAAGTGTATAATTTCATTTCATTCATCACATTCTATGAATACACAATATACTTTAGTTCAAGTGCACATTATCTATAGTCATCAATGAATCTAACGCAATGTATTCCTAATACCAAGTTCATCTAATTCATCATTTACAAACTAGGGCTAATAACAATTCTAGCACACAATTATTGGATGCAACATGGAAAATGACATAGAGATTACCCTATCTCCTTGAATTCGGCCTACATGACCAAACTAACACAATAAAGGTTAGATATATATCTAATTAAGATTACTATAAACAACTAAATGTCCAATACAAGAATTCAAGTACAAGAGTTTCTCCATAATTTCTTTGTACCACAAAAAACCAATAACAAGCACAATTAGCTATGGACTAGTCTCGGCCAAAGCTATTTTTTAAAGCAAACTTAGTAATGTTATCAACCAACCACTTATTCAAGGAACCATATGATAATTGTCGAGGCTACCAAGTTTAAATAAATTTATAACCGAATTACCAAAACTACTTACAGTATATGGAAACACCGGGTTAAGCTCATAGATCACTCTAATTACACAATCAGATTAAGAGGTTGATAAACAGGGGGGAAAGGGTTTGTAAGATTAAACAACAGAAAGTAATTAAAAAGAGTAAATAGAATTTGGAAAATAACCAATCAAAGAGAATTAACCAATCTTGATCTTAATCAATCCTTGATCACTAAAGGTCCTTTTAATTATTAATCAAATCCTTGGTCTTAGATCACATCAAGACACCTCTCAATGATCCACAGATCTTCTACTAGAAACACTTCCAGAATTCAATTAATTATGGTTAGACAAATTAAGCATCCATCCAAAACCCAAATTAACTTAAAAACTAAGAACCAACTAAGCTAAACATTTCATCAAACACCTTCAATACCTTGTTTAGTCTCTGAATTCCTCTCTTAGAATACGGTAATTACGCAATTAACATATACAAATCCCAATCTAATTAAGCATTAAATCAGAATTTAAACAAGAGAAGAAGAAGAACAGAAACTTAGTTAATGTAAACAATTAAAACAAAATCTCAAGATTAAGCATCAAGAATGTTTAATCCCTTAGATTGATTAAAGGTTCTACCCCTCCATGAATAGGAAGGAAGAAATCAGAAAAAGAAGAGAAAATCTAGAGAGAAAGGAGAGAAGAAGAGAAATCTAGATCTAGAGAGAGAATGAAAAGTGTAGAATGAAAAGATGAGTCACGATGTTCTGCCTCTAACCCTTATAACTACTCCCTAATTTTGCTTTACATGATTAGAAACCTATTAATTACAAAGCTGGGTCAATTAGGAATGATTGGGCCTAAGTCCCATGTCAATTAGAGGCCTGCAACTCAAGTTATGCCCATTTAAGTGACATAAACTCGTTAGCAACTCATCTCTGTTTTCTAGCTGCAAGTTCATGTCCAAAATGACATATTTTAGAAAATTAGTCCCATATGAATTGAAGATATATGTCTTAGCTTTCAAATGCAATAGTTTCAGATGCATATCACATCTACAGCCCAATTTATGCCCTGATTAGTGTACACTGCTCGGTTCCAGTGACAGAACCCGTGTTCTGACTTCCAGGCCTAATTAGCTCTACTAGATGTCCGATTCTGCCTTGGAGCTCTTCATGAAAGTTGTAGAGCTCTCTCTCATCTTTCCTAAAAGGTAAGATACATAATTTTTAGACATCTAGAACTCAAGATATGACTAAAATACAGAAATAGTGTCAAATCTCATTAACGCTGGAAAAGATCAATTAAGCCCAATTTGAGCCCAAACTTACAAAACATGACCAAGTTCAATCAATTAGGTACACGAAGAGTGTAAATGACTAAAAATGAAATTTATTAATGTATAAAATATATGATTATCACCATAGCTTGAAGTGTAACATGAAAATTCATACATTTTCCCTTCTTTTACACACTTGGTCATAACCACCATAGAGCCAAAATCAAACATTTTCTTTGCTTACATGCTAAATCATTTCACAAAATTCTCAAAAATTCAAAGAGACAAGATGAAAGCATAGGCTGGGCAACTATTTCTTATTTGGTTTTGTTTTGGCCGTGACTTCCCTAATCCAAGAACATAAAAATCTCATTTTTCTCATCATAATCAATATCACAAATTTAACTCAAGAATTAATAGAAGAGGAAGAGCAAAATTAAGTCAAGAATCTCCACTAAGTCATGCATTGACTGTGTCCTCCATAAGCACATAGAACAAAAATTTAACTCAAAAGCAAGAGAAAAAGAAGAGCAAGTTAAATGATCAAGGACCCCTACCTTATCTCCACTAACTTGCTAATATTTTCTTTCCTTTCTTGTCTTTGTTTTGTCCTTCTGTTGGTGTATGCCCTAGTGGCCAATACATTTTGTTTGTACTGACATACATTATATTATGCTATTTTATATATGAGGCATTTCATTTATTGTGTTCTTTTTTGATAAACATAATAAAGTCCTTAGAATAGTAAGTTTGATGCCATAGGACATCAAGTGGATGACTTGATCGTGAGATCCTTTTGGTTACAACACTATTCTTAAATGTCCCTAGTCAAGTATTATTGTTAATTAGGACAACAATAATACATTGAGACTAGTATGTGTAGAGACCGATGACCGCATCTCACGGGTCATGGATATGAGATATCAAGTCTTCACATTGGTACATATTAGAGTAATGATGTCTTGGGTGACCCACCATGAGAACGCTACATGGATCGTTACGTGAGTGTCATAAGCGATTCTCATAGTGATAATGGTGTTTGTGGTCCTTTGACCTGAAATCACACGATTCCTACATGAGGAGTTGTGTGTTTTAATGCCATCAAACGTCATCTGTAACAAGGTGATTATAAAGTTGGTTATTGGACATACCGCAAATCATGCGAGAGGGATGTGAGTGACCTAGATGGAATTTGTCACTCCTACATAACAGAGCGATATCTTCGGGCCCCCGATTGAGTGAGGCTGCGAAATGCATGGCCATGCTCAAATGAGTCAATATGAGATATTGATCTCATTTATTGTTACAAAGTCTACTCGAGTATCAGAAACGAATGATTGGACTATACAAGGGTGACGCATTCCATGCCTTGTGTTCAATCTAGATATCTTGACAAAGGGACTAAACTACACGGAAACATTGATCACGGATAGGTTATGTCAAATCACCGACATTCTCATTACTTGGGTAGCGGTGATGTGTTGCTAGATACCGCTCATCTTGTTTGTAATATTAAAATGAGATTTTAATATTACTACCAACGTCATGAGAACTGCGCAGGTCGCACACTTAGAACAGACTAAATTGGAGCAATAAGGATCCAAGTTGGACTCGGATTCAATTGTGGGCCTAACTCATGAGATGGGTTTTAGGGTTGCACTGACTTACCTTGCTCTTGCTCTGCTCACACTCACTTAAGGCAGCCACTATTATAAATAGTATGCGTTAAGGGGGCTGCTATACATGTTACATCACAACCCTAGCCGCACCTAAGAAAGTGAGTGAGAGACAAGTGAAAGGTTCTTCTCTTCTATTCGCACTAGCACCGCGAAACAGAGGCGTGACTCCTTTTGCAAGTCTGTTCGTGTGGATACCGCAGAAACATCGTCACTATTACGGTGTTGGTGATTCACCTCGCTTGTGTTTATCACGCTTCAAGAGGTAATTTTTAAAAAACTCGGATTATGGACTTTTCGCATGGATCCTGTGTGGGAATCCTATTATTCCGCTGCGAGATATTTTGATCCGCAATTCCCAACACCTTCCTCTTGCCACCTTCTTCCTTCTTATTTTCCTTTTTTTCCTCCTCTTTTCTTTTTGTTTTTGTTGGCCATGTAAAATAGGGGAGAAAATGAAGAGAATGAGATGTGAGAGATTAGGAAAAGTGAGTGAAAAAATGACTATGAAAAGTTTGGAGAGAGTATGGCGTTGGGTGAGGAAAAATGTGAGCAAAATCAAAGAAGAAAAGTAAAAATAAATGATAAAGATGAGAGCAAAGGTGAGCCAGTGGAAGATAATGAGAATAGACAAAATGATTGTGTTGAAACTTTTGTATTTGTTAGTACACTTTAATCTTCCAAAGCTGAGTTTTTCCAGCTTCCATAAGTGTTATGAAAAATTTTAAGACTCAACTTAGTCCTTTTATAGATTTTTTCATAATTTTTTATATACTGCTATTTCTCAGTTAAGCTTCACTATTCTTCCCTAAGTTAAATTAAACCTAGGAATTAAGTAAATATGCTTATTGATACTTATCTTAGTCTGTATTATATACCAAAATATTTTCCATGTTTTACTTGTCATCTCCTTGTAATTTCATAATTTTCTAAACTACTTAACTGTTCCATTTATCTCTATTCACTATCCTTAAAAATACTAAACTAACTCAATTGATTTTCCAAAATTTACTATAGCTCTTATTAATTGTTTATTGCTAGGAAATAAATTTTTTATATTTATTTTCATCATATCAACTGTTTATGCATAAAGTTTACTATTTCTTCATATTCACTGTTATAGGACTATGCTCAAACTAATCCAAAATTTAATAGATATCTTATATTGATATTATTGAGCTTCTATAACCTTGACTAGGACTATTAAATTAGGGAGAATGTTATAAGCAAAGTGCAAATCAATTATCAACTTCCAGAATGCTATATTTTTTGGTGATAATCTATTACTCAAAGGTGCTAATAGATTATTAGTCCCCTGTTTTGAATAAACAGAGTTGATTACTATGTAAAAACTCAAGGGATGACTTATATTATTATTGTGCACTTAATAAACTTGAGAGATGATGTTTATGTGCACTTGGTATACTTCTAAAATGTTGATATTGTGCACTTGATAAACTAATGAAATAATGATAATGTGTACTAGATACATTTACTTGATGAGATAAATTGAGATGCACACTTGTCATGCTTATGAAGTGTACTAGAAGATGATTTGCTCCTTTATGAGATAAAGTTGAGCTAGTATTGATTTGATATGTAATGTGCTCAAAGTTTAAAAAATATTGGATATGATCCTTGTACCCAGGGGGTGATCCTTAGTTGCTATTCCCTTAGTATGAGTAGTCATATTATGAGGTGGCCAGTATTGAATTTTGGAAATGATCCTCATAAGGGGGTGATCTTAAATTCTTAGTATTGAATTTTTGGAAGTGATCCTCGATGGAGAAGGTGATCCTAAAATTCTTAGATGTAGTTCCTCATTAGATGTGGCCAGGGCTACTAGTAGTGTGAGGATGTAACATTCGCCCCTTATCTAGTGATATATGGAACAAAATTCCTGAGAATATGCTTAATGAGAACTAATAAAAGTTTTATACATGAATAAGCATTTGTACATCATCATAAAGATGTTATATAGATTATGGAATTATTAATGAATGTTTGCATTATGAGAAAATGTGAATATTCTAGTGATAGTGAGTTATGACTTATACTTGATATAATTTTTGATGTAATCTATGATCTATTAGTGATATGTTGAATTTAGATATAATGGTTGATTATGAATTATTAATCAATGATAATAATGGAATTTCTACCTCAGGAAGAGAAAATAACCCTTTTGCTTTAGCCACCTTTCTATATGTTATTTACAATTACAATTTAATTTCCCTGAAGCAGCTAGAGTTATTATGATGACATGTTATATGTAGATCTACTAAGGATTTTAGAACTCTCACTCCTTGTATCTCTTATTTCCATGATATTTTTAGTATGGAATCCAACTATGGAGTAGGACAAAAGATGTTGATGTAGTGTAGAATCGTCTACTTTTTTTACCATTTCCTTATATTTACACTTGTGCAGTGGAATGCATATAATTTATATGTATATATGCCTTTAAAGGCTTAGTTTGTTTCATTTGAACACTGATGTACTAGTTTGTATGGACTACTCATATCAGTATAGATCAAACTTTCCAGTTATATGTATATATTACTTTTCCCTCACATGGCTCAAATATATGTATAGTATAGTTGATTATCAAAGAATGATGTTAGTTTTAGTTGTGATGTTCCTAAACCTAATTAATTTTGTGTAAATCCAGATATACTAATAGTATTAGTTTTGGGGCATTACATTTATGGTATCAGAGCAGTTCATTTTGTTGAACCTAGGTATAGACTGACTATGCTTTTGGCATGTTTAGATGTTCTTATTATATGTTATGCATTTTCTTATCTTGATGGTGAGATATATGATAGAATTGCATAATAGCCTTAGGTATGAATGTTAATAGTTACTATTGCACTGTTACATGATATTGATATTGATAAACTCAATATGTATTGTTTTATGTGTATAGAAAATTATGGCATCTTCCAGGTGAACTTGTGGAAATAAAGAATCTGGCAATGAGAATACGATAGAGGTGACAGGAGCATTTAGGGAGATGGAACAATTCAAGAATATGAGGTTATCTATGGATACTAATGTAACACCCACTTTAGGGTATTACATTTCAAACCAACTTCTTATTAAATCATTTACCCAAGTTATAAAATATTTAACATTATTAAAATATAGGTTTCAAAATTTCTTTTCGCGGATAACATAAACTTTACTGAATTAGAAAAAACACAAGATATAAAGATTGGATTAAATACATCTCTCGTATATAACATAGATTTGTAACATCTTCATTACATAAAACTCACGTATTCTAAATAAAATATCATTACCATATAAAAACTCGACCTGGCCCAAGTTCACAACACCTAAAGACATAAGTCCTTCTCAGAAGACAAATTCCCTAGCTGGGAATGTCTCAACGCATAGAAATCCGAGCAAGTGATATCTCGGAGTCCTCCCTAGGAGTATAGTGAAGATCATTCCACAACTCACTGATAGGTAAAACAAACTCTACAAATGCAACTGTAAAAGAAGAAGTAATGACCCCATGGCAGGTCCTACTTGCGGATAGAGTAATGTTACCACAATACTATATACTCTGAGTCCCAATGGACAGACCAAGCAGCAGCGCCTTCAAGAAACTGTAGTCTAAAGAAATCTAGTTGATCCCTCCTTGCCGCCATCTTAGTTTTCACAGATGTAAGCATAAAATAGAAACAGACAGAACAATACAGCAAAGAGGTGAGATCCCCTACATCGCATACCAATATGGAAGCAAAGAAACAATACGAACAACAATGTCGTTCCATACATACAATCCATAGATTAATATAAAATCAGCAGATATATTCATGACATTTAATAAATAAATAATCCAATTAACTTGCAACACAATATCAAGCATAATGATAATATCGTAGTAATACTATATCACAACAATATAAATGCTAACTATGCGTATGCACGATGTGTATGCTGACCATGCACAATGCAATCAGTTGCTACTCCATGGAGTTAGACTCAATTTCAGAGATTAACATTTTAGAAAATCTGTCCCCCCTAAAAGACAGTCTACACCGGATCATGAAAAGAAATAATGGTTGTTGGGCTGCTAGTGCGTTGCAGTCGGTTTATCACGACCAGGGGTATATATATATAATGTGAGATCATCATCACAAAGTGAATCACCATGCCCTGACATCCCCTAAGATCTGGCCCAAATCCACTATCCTGTGAGTTCCCGTTCACTCTTTAGGCATAAAACACCACAACAGCCACCGGCTGTATAATGTTCAAATGCATATTCAATGAAATCAAACTACTATTGTACCGTTCCCAATGATATTAAAGCAACTACCCATACAATTGTCTAATACCATTAGTATCAATGATATTATATAACTGCCCATACAACTACAAAATACCAATGATCCACTCAGGTCCAAACTTCAGTTCCACAAGCACAATGCTAAAACCATAAACCACTCGGATATAGTACGTCGGCCCTACAGCAAAACTCACTGTTCCTCTCAATCGCGTAGCGATATTATTGCATTTTTACAATCGCATAACACTTTAGTTACGTTTTCAAATCGCGTAATGATTTTTCAACGTTTTCTCAATCGCATAAAGATTTTGAAACATTTTCTCAATCGCGCAACTAAAAATTGCTATTTTTAAATTGCATAAGAGTTTTTCTACGTATTTCCAATCGTGTAAAACATTTTAATCATATTTTAAGCTTAAATTAAAGCTTTTCTCATTTAATATCAAAATTGAACTTTAATTCTAATATTTTCTTAGTAAAACACCTTTAAATAATATTTCTAACATTTTCTCACTAAACTTCCTTTAATTACTATTTCCAAACGTTTTCCATAAAAACTTATATTATTTTAATTAATTCAAGATATCTCAAAAATATTTGTTCATTACTCTCAATAAAACTTTAAATAAAATACTGTAAGTTCCAAACCATCCTTAAAATCATTTCATTGCTAAAACTTCTCTAAATAATATTTTCTAATATTTTCTTCACAAAACTGTATTTCTTTGATTAACTTGGAATATTACAGGTCAAAATTTCCTAATGTGCTTCAAAACCCAAAGGGTGAGCCATACATCAGTAAATTTCAAGTTTTGACTTTAATCTCACTTAATACTCTAATTACACTAATTTAATTCAAAAAAATTAGTTTACTTTCTTTTTACATCTCAAAATTCACTAAATTGAGTTCTTGTTAATTAATCCTTCAAGACTACACTTAAGAAAATATTTTTGGTCTAAAATACTAACTCTTGGCACGTTGGCCGAAAATCCATTTATTTTTCATAATCAAATATTTATTCGTTTCCTATCTCATTTTTCTTTATAAAAATCTTTAATCCATTTACTTGTTACCTAATCATCTAAAATTCATACTTAGTAAAACATTTCAAGTGGTTTATTCCAAAATCATCATTGAGGCCGTGAGCCTCTTGGTTATTTGAACCCAAAATAGTTTTCCTTTCCACGTGATTCTTATTATATACAACATATCATATATTCATGCTCACTATTAACACAATAAAATCATATTAAGCATTTAATCATAATTTAATCATAATCATACTATCTCACATATATAAATCATGCATAAATATCAAAGCAATAGAAATCACAAATAATCCAACAAGCATAATCCAATAACCACACAATCGAGTGAATAAATCCTCACATGGATTTTTCACTCACAAACACAAACAATCCATTCCTTCACCACCACATATGGCTGATGAGGTTAATCTCTCTCTTACCTGGTGTGTAGCTTCCTAAGTTCCTTGTAAAACTCTCTTTGTATCAATCTTTCACCACCAATTAGACCATAGAATTAAAACAAACACATAAAAATTAGTATCTACGGCTTGATTAAGATGACCATAGATGAAGCATGGTCTTAGGATTCCAAGAACCAAGTAAGAAATCAAGTTTCAAGATCTTTACCTTGAAACCCTAGAACTTAAGTCCAAGAATCAAGCTTGAAGATGATTGATTTAGACTAAAGTCTCAACACCAAAGAGTCTTAGAATGATGTGAGGATTCAAGAAGTGAAGTTGGATTGAATCAAAAGTGGTTGGATGTTGGTGGAAAGGGTATAGCCGTGAGCCTCCAAGGATGAACAAGGTGTGAACTTTTATTGATTTTCAACTTGAAGAACAAGATTGAAGATGGATGATCTAGGCTAAGATCTCAACTACAAAGTATCTTAGTATTGTGTATAGATTCTAGATCTAAGGTTGTTTATAATTATTGAAGCTTGGAAGGTGTTTCAATGGGTTTGGTCATGAGCCTTCAAGAGAAGAAAAGAATGGAGTTTTTGGTGTTTGTTCTTGGAGTTCTTTGAAGTGAGAGAAAAAGATTATAGGTTCTTGTCACAAAGTGTGAGAAAATGAAATGAAATTTCCAATTTCTCAAGACTTGGCCGTGTAGGTTGCTTAGGATAGGAAGTTCAAGGCTTGTTCAATAGGATAAAGCTTAAGTACATGGCTTCACATGGTTTCACATGGCATAGGTCATCAAGTGGTCATCTATTGGTCATAAAAGATGGTTCAAGAACACCTTAGAACCTCCTAGTAACCGTGTGACTCAATGGAAAGGCTAAATAAGTTTTGATTTCAATTAGTTTCTAGTTACACCTAGTTTGAAAAATAATATTAAAATAATCAAAATACTTAAAAATTTCCAAAAATTCACAAAAAATTCACAAATATTATAAAACACATTTATATAAAGAAAAATAAAAAAAAATTACGGTGTTACAGCATTTAGGGAGATGGTTGCTGCGATGAGGGAGTAGACTACCGCCACAAATAGGGCATTAGGAAGGATAAGAACAAACCCACCTCCACCACATGCGGCATTAGTAAGAAATCAAAACTTCCACGATCTTTTTGAGTTTAGGAAGGCTAATCATTCTTCTTATAGAGCAGAGTATAATCTAATTAAGGTTGAGGGATAACTTAGGGAGGTGGAGAAAGTTTTCGTTGTTATGGGTTGTATAGATGAATAGATGGTTACTTCTGCCTCTTATATCTAGTAGAAGAGGCAGAAAGCGAGTGGACTGATGCCAAAAGATTGTTAAAAGCAGCAAAAACCAAAATCACTTGCAAGGTATTTAGAATTACTCTTTTAGATAAATACTTTCCCAAGAATTTACAGAATGCAAAAGAGTTAGAATTCTTGAAGTTAGAATAATAAAGTATGTTTGTGGCCCAATATATGACCAAATTTGAGGAATTGTCCAAGTTCTCCTCTTACTTTAGATACAATCTTGATGAAGAGTGGAAATGTGTAAAATTTGAAGCAGGATTGAGGGAAGACATTAAGAGAGCCATAAGACATTTAGAGATTAGAGATTTCCCTACGTTGGTCAATAAGTGTAGGATTATAGAGGCTTATGACTCCAAGCCTCCATAGGAGCAAAGGCCATAGAACTTCCATAAGAGGAACAAGATGGATGATATATTTAAAAGGGGTGCTTCTCGACCCAAGTACCCATAAGATAAAGGAAAGCAAGTGCAGGTAGAAACTTAGGAGCCAAGGTGTACTAAATGTGGGAGGTATCATGGTACTAAATTGTGCATGATAGATCAGATGTTGTGTTATACTTGTGGCAAACCAAGACATTATGCCAATAATTTCCCTTAGTGACAAGGAGTAACACCCAACCCCAGACCCCAAACTAAGGGAAAAGTCTTTACTCTGAGTGGTAAAGAGGCAACTCAATCTCCCAATCTCATACAAGAAAAATGTATGATTAAAAATAATCTCTTAACTATATAGTATGATTCGGGAACATCTCACTCCTTTATTTCCTATGATTGTGTGAAGATGGTAGATTTACCTGTGTCTAAGCTTTCCCATGATTTGTCTGTTTCTACACTGATAGGAAAGCCAATAACAACCTCCCATGTTTGCCTAAATTATTGTGTACAAGTAGAAGATAGGATTTTTTTTGTAAATCTTATCTGTTTGCCTCTTGTTAACATTGATATCATCTTGGGTATGAATTAGTTGTCTACAAACCATGTTGCATTGAATTATTTTGATAAGACCCTAATGTTTATGTTTGATATCCTTTCCATGACTGTTTCTTCTGAGTTCGTGTACTTAAATGCTAACCAGGTTATTAACTGTTTAGTAGGGGGCTCAAGGATATGTTCTCATTTTCTCCTTAAATTCTGATGTTGAGCAGAACTTAGAAAGCATACAAGTGGTAAGGAAGTATCCAGAAGTATTTCCTAATGAGATAATTTAGTTTCCACTAGAGCGAGAAATAGGGTTTACTATAGATTTGGTATGAGGAACCAGACCTATATCTATAGCACCCTGTAGGATGTCACCCTTAGATTTGGCAGAACATAAGAAGAAAATAGAGGAGTTGTTAGATAAGAAATTTATCAAACCTAGTGTATAACCCTGGGGAGCACCAGTGCTCCTAGTGAAAAAAAAAAAGATGGTAGCATAAGATTATGTGTGGATTATAGACAGTTAAATAAAGTAACTATTAAGAATAAGTACCATTTGCCTAGAATAGATGATTTGATGGATCAATTGAGAGGAGCTACAGTTTTCTCAAAAATTGATTTAAGATCTAGATACCATCAAATTAGAGTTAGGGGAGAGGACGTCCCTAAAATTACTTTTAGGACTAGGTATAGACATTATGAATATCTTGTGATGTCCTTTGAATTAACCAATGCACCTGTAGTGTTCATGGATTACATGGACAGAATCTTTAGACCATACTTGGACAAGTTTATAGTTGTCTTTATAGATGACATTCTTATCTATTCAAAGATAATAGAAGAACATGAATAACACCTTGGGATAGTTTTAGAAATCCTAAAGGAGAAATAACTGTTTGCCAAATTGGCAAAATGTGAATTTCTAATGAAGGAAGTACAATTCTTGGGTCATGTGGTATCCCAAGGAGGCATATCAGTGGATCCTAGTAAAGTGGAAGTAGTAGTACGATGGGAAAGGCCTACTATTGTGACAGAAATTAAGAGTTTCTTAGGATTTGCTGAGTATTACAGAAGGTTTATAAAAATATTTTCGCAAATAGCTTTACCTTTGACTAGACTGACTAGGAAAGGTAGCTCATTTGATTGGACACCAAAATATGAAGCTAGTTTTTAAGAATTGAAACAGTAGCTGACCACAACACCTATTTTAGTAATTCCAAACCCTCAAGAGAATCTTTAAGTATACTGTGATGCTTCAAAGAAGGGATTGGGATATGTTCTAATGCAGAATAGAGGGGTAGTTGTCTATGCTTCTAGGTAGTTGAGACCTCATAAAGAGAACTATCCTATCCATGATTTGGAATTAGCAGATGTTATGTTTGCCTTGCAAATTTGGAGACACTATTTGTATAAAGTTAAGTTTGAAGTGTTTAGTGACCATAAAAGTTTGAAGTATTTGTTTGATAAAAAGAATTAAACATGAGACAAAGAAGATGGATGGAATTTTTGATGGATTATGACTTTGAATTGAAATATCATCAAGGTAAAGCCAATATAGTGGCTGATGCACTTAGTAGAAAGCTTTTACATGTGTCCCGAATGATGATTTAAGAAATGGAGCTTTTAAAAAATTTTAGAAACTTAAGTCTAGAAGTGACTGTGTCACTACATAGTCTATGGATGAGTAAATTAGACATAACTAGTGATTTGAAGACTCAAATTAAAGAAGCTCAAAAAAGAGATGAGATCTTAAAAGAAATAAGTGAACAAATCTTGTTGAGAAAGTAAAAAGAATTTAGTAAAGCAAATAATGAAATAATTATGTTTAGGAATAGACTTTGCATACTAAAGGAAACTGAAATCAAATATAGAATTATAGAAGAGGCTCATAAGAGTAAATGCACAGTCTATCCAGGTGCAACAAAAATGTATCAAGATCTTAAGGAATTATTTTGGTGGCCCAAGATAAAGGTAGACATAGCTGAATGTGTGTCTAAGTGTTTGATTTGTCAAAAAATTAAGATAGAGCATCAAAAACCTATTGGACCTTTACAACTATTAGAAATCCTAGAATGGAAATGGGAAAATATTTTAATGGATTTTGTAATAAGATTACCTAGAACCCAATCAGGCTATGATTCGATATGGATCATAATGGATAGATCAACTAAATCTGCCCACTTCTTACTAGTAAAAGCTAATTATTCTTTGGATAAATTAGCTCAGTTATATCTACAAGAGATTGTCAAATTGCATGGAATCCCCTCGAGCATAGTATCTGATAGAGACCCTAGATTCGCTTGTAGATTTTGGGGAGCTTTGCAAAAAGCTTTTGGAACTAAATTGTGTTTTAGTACAGCTTATCATTTGTAAACTGATGGACAAACTGAGAGAACTATCCAAACCCTAGAAGATATACTTAGAGTATATGTACTTTAACAATAGGGTAGTTAGGATAGGTTTCTACCATTCGTAGAATTTGGTTACAATAACAGCTAATACACCAGCATAGGAATAGCACCTTATGAGACATTGTATGGCAGAAAATGTAGATCGCCTCTATGTTGGTATGAGAAAGGAGAAAGAACCATCCTGTGTAACAACCCGAGACTGCCTGCAGGATTGATAAGTGTCTCTATAAACCAACACGGGTCTTTTCAGCGTACTTTGTCCTTACTCACACGCATCCTAGGAAACTTCCCAGGAGGTCACCCATCTATAATTGCTCCAGGTCAAGCACGCTTAACCATAGAGTTCTTATGTTCTAGGCTCCCGAAAAGAAGTTGCAACTTGTTGATATAGTTACGCCAAATCAATTCCTTTAAGCCACCCTCAACTATGCAGTCCCATACCTGCACAGTCTCTGAATCACTCTCTTTTCGGTGCATATTCAGTTCATTCATGCAGACCCTCTGCCTAGAAGCCTGCCAAGAGCCGCTCCTTGTCCGTGCTTCATAGCACCGGCGATCACTCCCCGCCCTCGTCGGCCCCGGGATGCCACATGCCCACCAACTTTCGCTTGGTTCGTCCCCGAACCACACTGTACTGGGAGAGGTCCCATCTCTGATACCATTAATGTAACGACCCGGGACTGCCTGCAGGATTGATAAGTGTCTCCACAAACCAACACGGGTCTTTTCAGCATGCTTTGTCCTCGCTCATACGCATCCTAGGAAACTTCCCAAGAGGTCACCCATCCACAATTGCTCCAGGTCAAGCACGCTTAACCATGGAGTTCTTATGTGTTAAGCTCCCAAAAACAAGTTGCATAGTTGGTCAGCATATTAATTGATTATTTATGCTTATCGATTTTACTATCTGCTTTATAATAACATGATTTACAGTTATGATATTATTTACTGTTTGTCTGCTACCATTTTCTCTACTGCCATACTAGTATTGATGTAGGGGATCTCACCTCTTTGTTATACTATGTCTATTTTATTGTATGTGTTTATAGAAGATTAAGGAAATGCAGAGGCGAACGATTCTATGTACCATTAGTAGCTGTTATCTGTGTGTGAGTAGTTATGTTAGCTAGGCGACAAATATTAGGTTTTGTGAGAGTACAGTTCCATGGGGGAACTGATGCATGGACATTTGATTTTAATAATGAACATTTTGTATACACGGGAGATCTAACTATGACTCTGAGTGGGAACCAAGATGGTGTCCCTCTGTTGACACAACATGCAACAGTGCATCTAGAGTTCATTATTCCTATACGTGAGCTTTGGGGTGGTAATGTGTCTTTTTACACACCCCAAGAGGATACTGTAGTGTCTTCCGCTAGAGGCCTCATGAGGCAACTGTCTCCGCCTAGGGCTTATGTTGACTGTGTTGGGGATGGTGAGGATGATGAGGAGGAGGATCCTTTCGAGGAACCAAATCCTTAGGTCTGCTAGGGTTTAGCTAGGGTGCTGTTTAGTTTTATGTCTTTACTTTGCTTTTGAACAAATATGTATTTTACTTTTTAAGTTGGTTTGTATCTATGTAAATTATTTCAGAACAAGTTTGCAGTATATATATATATATATGGTTTGATATGATTATTATAAGTTCTACTAATATTTTAATTCAGTTTACTTATTTTATTTTATTCCGCAAACGAAATTTTAAAATTGACGTTTTTACAAGATTAATTCTTTTACAACTTGGGTAAGTTTTATTGGGATTAGTCTTAAATGTGATACCCTAAGGTGGGTGTTACATCCTAGGTCCAGAACTAGTGCAACAAACCACAGAACAAAATAAGATGATCAAGGATAGGTTGATAACTGCTCAAAGTAGGCAAAAAAGTTATACGGATAAAAGGAAACCTCTAGAATTTGAGGAAGGAGAACATATATTTCTGAGAGTTACTCCTACTGTTGGGGTTGGTGGAGCTATGAAAAGAATTGAATCAATTTCTTATTAAATAGCCCTTCCACCTAATTTGTCCAACCCTCACAATGTTTTCCACATCTCACAACTCAGAAAGTATAATCTAGATTGTGACATCCCAAATTTAATATTAATAGTATAACCATAATTATAAACTAGATTCAGATGCGCTACTAATTAACATATTCTAATATAACAGTTATGTATATAAAGAAAATATGAGCCATGAAAAGGATGAATAATACACAACATCTGTATTTCTCATAAATACAATATGTACATAGGTTGTAGACTAGGTCTCTTAAGGCACACAATATAAACAGAGTTTCAAAAGGGTGCCAACATACATCTAAAAAGAAACTACTAGATACAAGTTAAAACTAGGCTAAGCTTCCAAGCTCCTATCCGCACTTTACTTTCCATAAGTTTTCTTCCCTAGAATCATTATGGAAATCACAACACATGGGGTGAGAATCACAAATCCTCAGTAGTTTAACATTAAACCATGCCATCACAATCATTCTAGCTATTTCAGGGAAAAATCATATAAATCACAAGTCACACTAGAAAGGTGGCAAAAGCCAAAATAACTTCCTTTCTATTCCCAAAATAGAATCTCAATTGTAAGTTAGTATAGAAATCATTTCCAAACTCACAATCTTTAAATCATTAACACATTCTCAAAAGTAAGCAATTTCCATACAATTGTAATGTCAGGAATATGTAATGATAAGTAACCACCCATACAATTGCCATGCATATGTGATAACTCCACAAAATGTAGTTATTTGTAGCCTATATCTGTGCTATATTGATTGCTTAGTCCTTGTTTTTATGCATGAATGGAAGACTTTAGCATCATATTCATCTGATTTAATCTTCAGGTCTTTCATTATGATTTTGAGGAATTAGTTCTTAATCTTTGATAAATCATGTACATTTGCAATTGCTATTGAATTGGTGATTTCTCTATTGCAGGAATAACTGTAAACAAGCAGATTGGAACAAGTATTTGGACCAACATTAGATGAGAAAGCTTAAGAGAAAGCCAAGTGTGAAGTTTAGCTATTCACGCCGCGACGCAAGCATATCAATGTCGCGGCATGGTGCATCTCCTACTTCAGACAGAAAGACACGAAGTTTGCACGCCGCAGTGTAGGCATATTAATGCTGTGGCGTGGTGACCTAAATTGTATGTGCCCCGCGATGTAGGACAATGAATGTCGCAGTGTGACATTGTTTTTTGGACTTACAAATATTGTTTTATCAGATTTCAGATGGGAGCTTTTTGTGTTTTTAGAGAACAGCGGCTAGGTTTTCATTTGAGTTGAAGGGAAGCAGAAGTAGCCAAGGCTGGAGGTCATCTTCATCTTGGAGGAAGATTAAAGCATCAAGGATCATCATTATTGAGCTTTTCTATTCCATTTCTTATACTTTCTCTTTTCCATTATCACGAACATGATGCATTGTCATATATTTTCGTGTTTCATGGCTAGCTAATTTGTATATAGGGATTTCTTTGGATCTTCCTATGGATATTGAATGATTTTGTAATCCTTTGAGTTTATATACATGATTTAGTTTTGTTCAATTATATGAATCTTAATGCTCTTAATTGTTTGATCAGTTTTTAAGTGATTTTTTGAAATCTAATGATCATAGACAGAGGAATTTGGATTTGAGATTGTAACACCCCGAAAATTATTAGTTTTATCCTAAATAATCATTTTACAATATTCATGATTTTTGAGAATTTTTCTAGGACTTTTCGAAAATATTGAATATTTTAATATATTCCTCATTTTGCATGCACACTGAGCAAGGTCAGTGTAACACCCCGGAAACTGTTTGTTTTGTGATGAATAGACATTTTCTAATATTTGTGATTTTTGATGATTTTTGTGAAATTTTCTAGAAACGTAAAATATTTTAATATATATTTCTCGTTTTGCATGTGCACTGAGCAGAGCCGGGAAAATGAAATATTTTCCTGAGGCTGGTAAACTTTGAACTGTGGAAAAGTCAATGGGGGATCTTACTAAAGTCGAGGTCGGGCATAGTTTACGAGATTTATGTCTTTTGAGATTTTACTTGATAAATAAAATCGTTGTACATTCTGTTAAATTTTAGATTTAACTGTACACTCTATTATCCATTGAACAATAAATACTAACTCTCTAAATATCAATAATTGTTGGTTGGGTAATAGCTTGTAGTAAAAATCCTTATCATTTTATCTAAAAATCTATTTTATGTCAAATCAGTTTGACTTTTTACAAAATCTACACACCAATCTAACGCTAGCATTTTGGAGGGAAATTTCCCCCCATTTTCTCCTCACTCTCCACGGCAGCAACACCAAATTGGAGAGCCAAAAATTTGCTCTTCCACTTATCTCCCTTATTCTCATATCATAAACATTATTATCACTTCCTCTCTCTTCATTATCTCTCTTCTCTTTCTCTTTTCCCCTCTCCCTCACGTCCCCTCTTCTTCATTTTCCCTCTCACATTTCCATTCCCATTTCTCTTCACAATAGCCACATCCTCTCCACCTACATAACCCATTTGATTTTTGAGCTCACACACCTCACAGATTCCCATCTTGTTTGAAGACTCCTTTGTGTTGGAATCATCTTCAAGAGCTCACCATTCTCTCCATCTTCATCCCCTTCCACCATTGAAGCTCGAAGCTTGGAGCTTTAAGGTAAAAGCTCTCAACTTTCTTCTCCTCTTCTCCTCATTTTCGTGTTCCATGGTCACCTTGGTGACTATGGCTACTGTCTCCACTCTTTGATCTTGATTTTGTGGATTTGAACACCCAAGGTTTCAATGGTGGCGAAGAATAAAATTTCTAAGCAAAAAGGAGCATCCTTTCTTTGTGTTTCTCTTAGGCAAGAGGAAGATCCATTCTCTTCAACCCATTTTGGTAGTTAAGAACTTGTTGTTGTGTTGGTGGGGTGAAACTCATTTTGGGAAACGCTTTTGTTTGAGTGTTTTTTGTTGTATTTTAAAGTGTTCGAATGGTATGTTTTTGATTTACATTGACGGATCTTGGGATGTTTGAAGATTAGAATGGTTTCTAGTGATTTCTGCATCCACAGAGTGATACACGACCTAGGCCGTGTATGAATACACGGTCGTGTATCTCCCTGTGTGACTAAAACATGTTTTTCTGGTGCACTCCAGAGGAGTACACGGCCTAGGCCGTGTATGACCACACGGCCGTGTACTCGGGGCCGTGTATTTTACACACGACCGTGTAACCCGTTCAACAGTTGATTTGAGGCTTTTCTAGCCCCTTGGAGGTTCAAGGTCCCCTTAGGCACTTGACTCAAGGCTTTTGGACTAATGTAAGCCTAATAATCTTGAATAATTGGATGACTAGAAACTAATTAGGGATTCATAAAGTGAAAAAAACCAAGAACGAGAGCATGCCTTATAACTTATAAGAACTTTGAATAAAGATAGAACATGAGTGTGATTGAGGTTGCGAGCGACATAATGGAATTAAGAATTGACTTACTTGATGACTTTGAATAGGGTGTGAATGCCTAGAAACTTATTATTGACTTAGTATGGACCCTTAAACAGGATCGAATATTGATGATAAATGATATAACATGTGATCTTAGACCTGAAATGCTATGACTGTGAATTTGTATATGTACACATGAGTATGCATTGAATCTATGTGCATTGAGCATGATTGAGTCATGCATTGAAAAAGTCCATTGGACAATCTTTTTGTTAAGGCCAAGTTGCCTAGGAGTTGAATTACACCTTTGTGCGGGTGCGAATAGACAAGTACAGGTCATTTGTTGACCTTGGGGGCGTCGGGGTACGGGTACCTCGCAATGGACAATTGGTAGATTTTTTATCCGTGGGGCAGACCGATGCAAATGCACCGATGATCCGGACTAAGAAACTGTCCTATATCGAGATCTGTGTAGAATGTCTTATATAATGTCATGATGCGCATTTTGATAAATTAAGAATTTTAGCACTTGATGGCCTCAACAGTCGCAATACAGACATATCTCCTAATCATTCTCTACGACTATTTTGTGTCTAGCTCCATGGAGTAGGTTTTTGGGTACCATGTACATGTGCATAGTGAGTCATCATACCATTTGTTAGTTACTTGTTCATATGGGAATTCAATATATTGTTTCATTACTACTATAATATCTATATATGCTACATTGTTTATTATCTATTTTAATGTTATTTACTATCCTTTCGAAATGCTGTGTAGGCGTCATGCACTGTTTGTTCTTTGATGCCTCAATTGGAAATGAATGTTGAATGTCTTACCTCTTTTCCCTATGTTTCTACTATTTTTGTATATCTATATATGTGATCCTCTGAAGACAGGGGTGCAGAAAAGGAAGAACCCGAGTTTCCCGGCTTCTGGCCCAACCTTGACTAGCACCCTTCTGATCATGACGGCCCGACCTCATGAATTTTTGGGATACATGCGTCTGGCCTTCCTTGGAGGTCCAGACTACTAGTACCTTAACTTAAATTCAGATCGTTTCATCTACGTGGGCGACGTGTCATTATCACTGGCTTGGGGGCGTCATGAGCCGCCGATCTTTACCTGTAGCATCAGCTTACGTTTGGAGTTTTATTTGCCCATTAGGGAGATGTGGGGTGATCATTTTTACACCCCACAGGAGGATTCTTTTGTTTCTACTGCTCGAGCCCTGGCCCGTAACTCGGTGGCTCCTATGGAGGTTTCCTCGGAAGAGGAAAACCCTGCGGAGGAACCTGAGGAGGATCCTGACATGGTTCCTTCTCCACTTAGGGGTTGATTCTTGTCGATAGCTAATGTTGGCTATCTGTCTTTTGGGGCCTTGATATTATTTTTAGGGGGTCTGTATATCATTTTTGGGGGCTAGTAAAGCTTAGACTTCTTTTTTATGAGCCTTGATGTAATTATTGACTCGTAGTTTATATCTAAACAATATATATATATATATGATGTATCTTTTGCATGGATGTATGGTTTAGTCTTTATGTTTTCCTTAAAAATTTATGTTTTCCGCTTTCAATTAGACAAGATTATATATATATGTACTTACGAATCTTTTATAGATGTTAGTACTTTTTGAATACCAAATCGATGAGCAGGTTATTGAGTACATATATATATATATAAACATTCACCATTTTATTCCATCCAACTATAATCAAATAAGTTTAATTATGATAAAATGAACCGGGTCTTAATTTACATATTCATTTTCCGCATTGTATTTAAATGACAATGTGACGTTCCCTCCCGAAAAAGGGGCGTTATATTAAGTTGGTATCAGAGCCCCAATTTATGTTTCTTTGGGTCTTGTGTTTGAGTTTGTCTTGTTTGTGCTGTGTATTTCTCTGAAAACTAAATGCAGAGATGTATTGTTTGGTATTCCTAGTGGATACAATTGACTTTCCTTGTGTTTTCAGTTAATCTGAATTAAGGAAGTAAGATGGCACGAAGAGAAGACATAGCAGCTGCTATAGAGGCTATGCAGAGGATAGCTGAAGTCATTGCATAACAGACTGAGCGGGCTACTCAACAACAATAGAGAGTTGCTCAGCAACAAGAGAGGGCTACTCAATAGCTCGAAGCTACTGCTGATGCTCAGAACCTGGCGGAGTTTCGTCGACACAATCCTCCCCAATTCAATGGAGAGCTCGATCCGGACAAAGCTAGCCTATGGATCAAAGAACTAGAGAAAGTCTTCCGAGGCATGAATTGCACCGAGAATAAGAAGGTGACCTATACTACCTTTATATTAGTTGGCAATGCTGAGAACTAGTGGAATGGAGTGCAAAGAATACTGGAGGCTAAAAACCGCGAGATCACTTGGGATTTATTCAAGGATAAATTCTTGGATAAGTACTTTCCTGCGAGTGCGAGACACGCGAAGGAGATGAAGTTTCTCAACCTAAGGCAAGGGAACATGACTGTGAGTGAGTATGCAGCGAGATTCGAAAACTTGTCACAGTTTTCGACGTACTTTCAGAACCAACTGGACGAAGCTTGGAAGTGTCGGAAGTTTACAGAAAGACTGAGATATGAGGTGAAAAAGGTTGTTATCACCCTAAAGATCAAAGAGTTCTTGGAGCTACTAGATACATGCTGTGAAGTCGAAGCCTTGGAGCAAGCTAGAGATACAAGGAGCAGGAACTTTGGGCCTACAAGGTTCCAAAGGGACGGTGGCAACAGTTCTAATCGCTTCCAAAAGAAGCCCTATTCCCGACCAACGGGAAGCCAGCAACAGACAGCGGGTGGAAGTTCTAGTGGAGGTTCTGGTGGGAACTGAAGCGGACCAAATGTGACATCTTCCCAGAGATGCATGAAGTGTGGGAAGGATTATCTCACGAAAGATTGCACTATAAATGGGATTATCTGCTTCAGATGTGGCAAACCTGGCCACGTGTCCCGAGACTATAACCAAGCGAAAGTTGAACCTTCAGTCAATGTTGCAAGGGCCAACAAATCGCAAGCAGGAGGACGGGTCTATACCATGAGTGGAGCTGAAGCCTCCGAGTCTGAAGACTTGATTCAAGGAGAAGGCACTATAGAAGGTAACCTTTTAACTGTACTGTATGATTCTGGGGGCAACCCATTCTTTTATATCTTATGACTGTGTGCTATGACTTGGCTTACCAGTGTCTACCTTACCTTTTGACTTAACTATTTCTACCCCCACTGATAAACCAGTAGTAACTACCAAGGTCTGTTTAAATTGTCCCTTGATTGTTGAAGGTCGGATCTTTTCTGTCGATTTGATATGTTTGCCCCTTTCTCAGTTAGATATAATCTTAGGAATGGACTGGTTGTCTTCTAACCATGTTCTATTAGATTGTTCAAGAAAAACCATAGTTTTCCCTGTGGATGAGGATTCTAGATACTTGACGGCTAACCAACTTCAAGCTTTCTTGAAAGAAGGAGCTCACGGATACATGCTACTGTTTTCTTTGAAAGTCGAGAGTGAAGTTGATGTGAACACAATTCCAGTGGTGAGGGAATTTCTCGAAGTCTTTCCTGAGGATGTACCTGGTTTACCACCGACACGAGAGATAGAATTTGCTATTGACCTCGTACCGAGAGCTGGTCCCGTGCCCATAGCGCCTTATAGAATGGCACCAGTAGAGTTGGCAGAGCTTAAGAAGCAGTTGGAAGAGATTTTGGAAAAGCAATTCGTCAGACCGAGTGTATCACCTTGGGGCGCACTAGTACTGTTAGTTCGCAAGAAGGATGGTTCGTCAAGATTGTATGTGGAGTACAAACAGCTAAACAAAGTGACAATCAAGAATAAATATCCACTCTCGAGACATGATGACTTAATGGACCAACTGAAGGGAGCAGCGATATTTTCAAAAATCGACCTACGATATGGATATCATTAGATACGAGTGAAGACGGAGGATGTACCCAAGATTGCTTTTCGTACCCGATACAGCCATTACGAGTATCTTGTGATGTCGTTTGGTGTAACAAATGCGCTTGCTATCTTCATGGACTACATGAACAGGATCTTTTATCCTTACTTGGACAGGTTTGTTGTTGTTTTCATTGACGACATCCTGATATACTCTCAAAATAAGGAGGATCATACTAAACACCTCAGTATAGTTTGCCAGATTTTGAAGGAGAAAGAACTGTATGCCAAACTGTCGAAATGTGAATTTTGGCTGGAAGAAGTTAAGTTTTTGGGCCATGTAATCTCAAAGGATAGGATTACAGTGGATCTGTCAAAAGTAGAGGCAGTTCTACAATGGGAACGACCAAAGACAGTGATAGAAATTCGAAGCTTTTTGGGTTTAGCTGGATACTATAGGAGGTTCATTGAGGGATTCTCCAAAATTGCAGGACCTCTTACTCAGCTCACGAGAAAGAACCAAGCTTTTGAATGGACTGATGCTTGCGAAGAAGGATTCCAGGAATTGAAGAGACGGTTAACTACCTCACCAGTGTTGGTCTTACCCGATCTGAATGAACAGTTCGAAGTGTATTGTGACGCTTTATACCAAGGACTAGGAGCTGTGCTTATGCAGAATAGAAAGGTAGTGGCTTATGCTTCAAGGCAATTGCGAGTACATGAGAAGAACTACCCGATGCATGACTTGGAGTTAGTGGCTGTGGTCTTTGCTTTGAAGATATGGAGGCATTTCCTCTATGGAGCGACGTTCAACATCTTTAGTGATCACAAAAGTCTGAAGTATTTGTATGATCAGAAGGAGTTGAACATGAGGCAGCGGAGGTGGCTAGAGTTCCTAAAAGACTATGATTTCTAACGTCTGTATCACCCTGGCAAGGCACATGTCGTGGCAGACGCCTTGAGTAGGAAGATGATCAGTGTCTCTGCCCTGATGATCAAGGAAAAAGATCTAATAGAGCAGTTCAGAGATGTATGGTCTTTTGTAGAATTAGAACCAGGAAAGATCTACATAAACATGGTCATCATCTCAAATGAGCTATTGGAGGACATACGGGAAAAGCAGAAGGTCGACAAGTTCTTACTAGAAATGATAGAGCAAATGAAGCAAGGTAACAAAACAACATTTGCAGAAGGAACAGATGGAATTCTGAGATTTTGAGGTAGAGTCTGTATTCCCCGTGACCAAGAGCTTAGAGAGTATATTATCAATCATGCTCACACAAGTCAGCTGAATATGCATCCAGGTATAACAAAGATGTATCAAGACTTGAAGAAGTTGTTCTGGTGGCATGGAATGAAGAGTGACGTCACTAGAGGTGTATCGACTTGTCTGGTTTGTCTGAAAGCTAAAGTGGAACATCAACGACCGACAGGATTGCTACAACCATTGTCTATTCCTGAATGGAAGTGGGATAGCATTGCAATGGATTTTGTAGTGGGTTTTCCAAGGACAAGAAAAGGACATGACTCGATTTGGGTAATTGTGGACCGATTCACAAAATTAGTGCATTTCCTCCCGATCAACATAAAGTACAAACTGGGGAAACTGACCCAGCTATATATTGGAGAAATCGTTAGACTACATGATGTGCCTGCAAGTATTGTTTCAGATAGGGATCCAAGATTCACTTCAAGGTTCTGGCAGAGTCTACAAGAAGCATTAGGGATGAAGTTACGTCTAAATTCTGCTTATTACCCACAAATCGATGGCCAATCGGAGAGAACGATATAATCATTGGAAGATTTGCTTAGAGCTTGCACCATAGAATAGACTGGAAGTTGGGATCATGTTCTACCATTGATAGAATTCACTTACAACAACAGTTATCATTCAAGCATAGGGATGGCACCCTATGAGGCTCTGTATGGACGGCGGTGTCGGACGCCTTTATGTTGGTACCAAGACGGGGAGCACTTTACTATTGGATCAGATGTTATACAGCAGACGACTGAAAAATTTAATATGATTCAGGAGAAGATAAAGACGGTTCAGAGCCGACAAAAGAGCTATGCAGACAAAAGAAGAAAGCCTCTTGAGTTTGAGGAAGGTGAGCATGTATTTTTGAAAGTCACACCTACGACTGGGGTAGGCCGGGCCTTAAAATTTAGAAAACTTACTCCAAAATTTCTTGGACCATACCAAATCATTCGCCAAGTAGGTCCAGTAGCCTATCAAATAGCCTTACCCCCTTTCCTCTCAAACATTCACAACGTCTTCCATGTGTCACAACTGCGAAAATACTTTCCTGACCCAAGTTATGTCATAGCACCAGATGCAGTACAATTAAAAGAGAACTTAACCTATGAGGCACCTCCTGTAAGAATTGAGGATAGAAGGATAAAGCAACTAAGAGGTAAGGAGATCTCATTGGTGAAGGTAGCCAGGAACGAAACAACTAGAGATGCAACTTGGGAGCTAGAAGACAAGATGAAGGAGCAATATCCACAACTGTTCTAAGGTATGAAAATTTCGAGGATGAAATATCTTTTTAGAAGGGGAGAGTTGTAACACCTCAAAAATTATTTGTTTTATCCTAAATAATCATTTTACAATATTCATGATTTTTGGGAATTTTTCTGGGACTTTTCGAAAATGTTGAATATTTTAATATATTTTTCATTTTACGTGCACACTGAGTAGGGTCAGTGTAACACCCCAGAAACTATTTGTTTTGTGATGAATAGACATTTTCTAATATTTGTGATTTTTGATGATTTTTGTGGAATTTTCTAGAAACGTCAAATATTTTAATATATATTTCTCATTTCACATGCACACTGAGCAGAGCCAGAAAAATGAAATATTTTCCCTGAGGCTGGTAAACTTTGAATTGTGAAAAAGTCAACGGAGATCTTACTAAACTCGAGGTTGGGCACAATTTACGAGGTTTACGTCTTTCGAGATTTTACTTGATAAATAAAATAGTTGTACATTCTGTTAAATTTTAGATTTAACAGTACACTATTATCCATTGAACAATAAATACTGACTCTCTAAATATCAATAATTGTCCTTTGGGTAATAGCTTGTAGTAAAAATCCTTATCATTTTATCTAAAAATCTATTTTATGTCAAATCTGTTTGACTTTTTGCAAAATCTACACACCAATCTAACCCTAGCATTTTGGAGGGAAATTTCCCCCCATTTTCTCCTCACTCTACACGACAGCAACACCAAATTGGAGAGCCAAAAATTTGCTCTTCCACTTATCTCCCTCATTCTCATATCATAAACATTATTATCACTTCCTCTCTCTTCATTATCTCTCTTCTCTTTCTCTTTTCCCCTCTCCCTCACGTCTCTTCTTCTTCATTTTCCCTCTCACATTTCCATTCCCATTTCTCTTCACAACAGCCACATCCTCTCCACCCACATAATCCATTTGATTTTCGAGCTCACACACCTCATAGATTCCCATCTCGTTTGAAGACTCCTTTGTGTAGGAATTATCTTTAAAAGCTCACCATTCTCTCCATCTTCATCCCTTTCCACCATTGAAGCACTAAGCTTGGAGCTTTAAGGTAAAAGCTCTCAACTTTCTTCTCCTCATTTTCGTGTTCCATGGTCACCTTGGTGACTATGGCTACCGTCTCCACTCTTTGATCTTGATTTTGTGGATTTGAACACCCAAGGTTTCGATGGTGGCAAAGAACGAAATTTCTAAGCAAAAAGGAGCATCCTTTCTTTGTGTTTCTCTTTGGTGGGGTGAAACTCATTTTGGGAAACCCCTTTGTTTGAGTGTTTTTGGTTGTATTTTAAAGTGTTTGAATGGTACATTTTTTATTTACATTGATGGATCTTAAGATGTTTGAAGATTGGAATGGTTTCTGGTGATTTCTGCATCCACAGAGTGATACACGGTCGTGTATCTCCCTGTGTGACTAAAACGTGTTTTTCTGGGGCACTCCAGAGGAGTACACGGCCTAGGCCGTGTATGACCACACGACCATGTACTCGGGGCCGTGTATTTTACACACGACCGTGTAACCCGTTCAGCAGTTGATTTGAGGCTTTTCTAGCCCCTTGGAGGTTCAAGGTCCCCTTGGGCACTTGACTTAAGGCTTTTGGACTAATGTAAGCCTAATAATCTTGAATAATTGGATGACTAGAAACTAATTAGGGATTCATAAAGCGGAAAAACCAAGAACGAGAGCATGCCTTATAACTTATAAGAACTTTGAATAAAGATAGAACATGAGTGTGATTGAGGTTGCGAGCGACATAATGGAATTAAGAATTGACTTACTTGATGACTTTGAATAGGGTGTGAATGCCTAGAAACTTATTATTGACTTAGTATGGACCCTTGAACGGGATCGAATATTGATGATAAATGACATAACATGTGATCTTAGACCTGAAATGCTATGACTGTGAATTTGTATATGTACATATAAGTATGCATTGAATCTATGTGCATTGAGTATGATTGAGTCATGCATTGAAAAAGTCCATTGGACAATCTTTTTGTTAAGGCCAAGTTGCCTAGGAGTTGAATCACACTTTTGTCCGAGTGCGAATAGACAAGTGCAAGTCATTTGTTGACCTTGGGGGCGTTGGGGTGCGGGTCCTCGTAATGGACAGTTGGTAGCTCTTCTGTCCGTGGGGTAGACAGATGCAAACGCACCGATGATCCGAACTGAGACACTGTCCTATATCGAGATCTATGTAGAATGTCTTATACAATGTCATGATACGCATTTTGATAAATTGAGAATTTTAGCACTTGATGGCCTCGGCAGCCGCGATACAGACATATCTCCTGATCATTCTCTACGACTATTTTGTGTCTAACTCCATGGAGTAGGTTTTTGGATACCATGTGCATGTGCATAGTGAGTCGTCATACCATTTGTTAGTTACTTGTTCATATGGGAATTCAATATATTGTTTCATTACAGCTATAACTGTCTGTATATGCTACATTGTTTATTATCTATTTTAATGCTATTTACTATCCTTTCGAAATGCTGTGTGGGCGTCATACGCCGTTTGTTCTTTGCTGTCTTAATTAGTAATGAATGTAGAATGTCTTACCTCTTTTCCTTATGTTTCTACTATTTCTGTATATCTATATATGTGATCCTCTGAAGACGGGGGTGAAGAAAAGGAATAACCCAAGTTTCCCGGCTTCTGGCCTAACCTTGACTAGCACCCTTCTGATCATGACGGTCCGATCTAATGGATTTTTGGGATACGTGCATCTGGCCTTCCTTGGAGGTCCAGACTGTTAGTACCTTAACCTAAATTCGGATCATTTTGTCTACGTGGGCGATGTGTCATTATCACTAGCTTGGGGGCGTCATGAGCCGCCGATCTTTACCTGCTGCATCAGCTTACGTTTGGAGTTTTATTTGCCTATTAGGGAGATGTGGGGTGATCGTTTTACACCCCACAGGAGGATTCTTTTGTTTCTACTGCTCGAGCCTCAGCTCGTAACTCGGTGGCTCCTATGGAGGTTTCCTCGGAAGAGGAAGACCCTGAGGAGGAACCCGAGGAGGATCCTGACATGGTTCCTTCTCCACTTAGGGGTTGATTCCTGTCGATAGCTAATGTTGGCTATCTGTCTTTTGGGGCCTTGATATTATTTTTGGGGGGTCTGTATATCATTTTTGGGGGCTGGTAAAGCTTAGGCTTCTTTTTTATGAGCCTTGATGTAATTATTGACTCATAGTTTGTGTCTAAATATATATATATATATATATATATATATATATATATATATATATATATATATATATATATATATATATATATATATATATATATATATATATATATATATATATATATATATATATATGATGTATCTTTTGCATGGATGTATGGTTTAGTCTTTATGTTTTTCGTCAAAGTTTATATTTTCTCGCTTTCAATTAGACGAGATTATATATATACGTCTTGACGAATCTTTTATAGATGTTAGTACTTTTTGAATACCAAATCGATGAGCAGGTTATTGAGTATATATATATATATATATATATGTAAATATTCACCATTTTATTCCATCCAACTATAATCAAATAAGTTTAATTATGATAAAATGAACCGGGTCTTAATTTACATTTTTATTTTTCGCATTGTATTTAAATGACATTGTGACATTCCCTCCTGAAAAAGGGGCGTTACAGAGATCATAGGTATGGTTGATGCATGTTTAATTTCATTCTAATGGTGGGCTGAATTAAGTTGCTAATGAGATAGAAATATACCTCTTGGACATGCATAGTAACTGATAGAGAATAGTTCTTAATGAGTGAATTTTACACTAGTTCTCATGGAAACATAGTGAATTAGCTAACTGAAGCATGGTTGATTGACCTAGATATAGGCTTTTAACTAAGTTAGATTCTCAAGTTTAACAAAGGATTAACTATTAGAGATTTCACAAATACCACTTGGGATATATGATGAATCAAGCAAATAAGCTAAATATCAAATTCAACTCAAGCATATGTAATTAAAGCATAAATGTAAAGAGATAGAGTTGAGAAAAGCAAACACAAAGATTTATTCTGGTTCAGCCACCAAACTACTTGTGACCTACGTCTAGTCTCAAGTGAACCACCCAAGATTTTTCACTATGTCTTCAAGCTTTAATAGGTGCTTGACAATCTTTACAATTGAGAGCACTCAACACACCTTAGGATACCTCACCCTTGTGCTTGAGCCTCAAACAGGGATACCTCACCCTTTACAACTTTTGAGGGATGCCTCACCCTCAAGGGGTACCTCACCCTTTTCTCTAGAGGGATACCTCACCCTCTATCCAACTAAGGGATAGCTCACCCTTTTCTCTAGAGGGATACCTCACCCTCTCTTTTATATATTATACAAAGTGTAGAAGATAGAAACTATATCAAAGAGCAGATAATACAAATTGAAGCTCTATGGGTGTCAAGGATTCACACTTTAAAGCTCAAAACAGGGGTTTGGAGAAAATGATAGTGAAACACGAATTTAATGCACAAGAATGATTTTCAAATTGTTCTCCAACCTTTTTTTTGATGCCCAAACACTTTTATTTAGCCCAAAGATTTTTAGAGCTATTAGTAGTTGTTGGGGGCATGAAATGATCCAATAGAGCCGTTGGATTATGTTTCTGGAAAACCTTATTATTCGAATAACACGATGGTTATTCGAATAAATCTTTAAATAGCACATTGGGAAAAGCTTTCTGGAATGCGTTATTCGAATAACACATTTGTTGTTCAAATAATCCACTTAAAACATTGAAGCACCTTTGTTCATTTTGAACGTTTATTCGAATAAAACAGGGCTTTATTTGAATAAATTCTGATCAGTTGAAATACTTGAGTTCTCTGACTTTTGTTATTCGAATAAGAAGAGCCTTATTCGAATAAATCTTGATTGTTATTTGAATAAGAGGAGCCTTATTCGAATAAATCTTGATTGATCTTATTTTTGCCTTCACTGACTTTTGTTATTCGAATAAAATGACCTTTATTCGAATAAACTATGTAAAACACATTTTGTCAGGAATGAGACAATGCCAAGTGATTCCAAGTGGTCTTATATATTTTTGGCACTTTGAAATTTTTTTCTTTGGAACCAAAAACCATTTTGAAGCTTTCAAAACAAGTGTGCTATTCATGTTCTTTGAAAAACAAGTTGTGGAGCATTTGTGTGAATCACATTATACCTTTGCATAAGATCTAAGTCCTATAAGCTAAACTTGAAGAGTCTTGAAACTTGATCTTTGCACTTCCATTCCTTTCTTGTTTGTTATCATCAAAACCATTGCTTTAGTCAATGTCAATTACATTTTCCCCCTTTTTAATGATGACAAACAACCATTAAGAAAAGAGTTAGTTCAAATAAATTGGAACTCACAAAAGGTGTTGGAGACTTACTCCCCCTCTATTTTTCAAGAGGTAATTAGATTAGAGATGCACAGCTCCCCTTTAATTTTGGAATTCTAAGATCATTGAATTTGTACCTTTTTCTATTTACCTTTTCTCAATGACTCAAACTTCTCTCCATTTTGTCATGATAAAAAAGATATGCAATATATAGATTTTGACAAAGAAAAGTTATACAAAACCATTGCCACATGACAACTATGCAATCAATATTGTAGCAACAAGATAATCAAACCAGCATTTTATGATAAGTTAACAGAATAACCATTTCAAAATAAACATAGTTAAGCAAGCTAAGATAATAAGCATTATAGGGCAAACTATGATCATGTAAAGTATGTAATATCAAGTAAAGAATTCTAATACGCACACATGCCAATCAAGTTTCTTACATTGAAGTTCAAAGACAAGTTCAAGGCACAAAATGAATCATTTACTTCTTGTTTTCAAGATATGAACATATCAAACAATTTCAAATAAGAAAACATATAACTTCTAACTTTCTAATCTCCAAGAAATATATAAGACAATTAAGCATAAAAGAGAAAGGATTAAAATTGCTCATGAGCATGTGAATTTCCATATTTAAACAAAGAGAACTGGTCATAAGTTCAAGAATAAAGATATTACCATAACATGTCATTCCAAGCAAGATGTGTGCATATCTAGCATGTTAGCATATGTAAAGACACTTTTAAAACATAATGCTAGAAAAGTACAATTTAAGGCATGTTAAGGCATAAAAACAAATCTCAACTTATCCAAATATCACATAATATTTAATTTAAAGCATAAATAAGGATAAGAGATTGATGTCACTAAAAGTGTACTTTTTGAGTTTTTGTAGGTGACTTTAACTTCTATGCCTCAAGGCTCCTTGAGAATGTTGTGGTTCTTCATGCCATTCTTTTTATGTTTTCATCACTCTTGGAGAACTTTGAACTATTTCAAATTTTTGAATCTCAAGTAGCATAGTTTCACTTCACTTCAATGCATGCTTGAGTTAATAGTCACCCTACAATACAAATTATATTACTTTCTTTGACATCCACTAATTTTGGATCCATAGGGATTAGTCATTGATTATTAATTTATTATGCTCTCATAAAGATCAATTTTTTCATAGTATGTAAATTGAGTAAAATAAATTAAATAATCAATTACCATTAAGCACATAGCTAATAACATGCATACTTTCATGATATATAAATAATTTAAAGCATAGAAAGTATACATAGGCATTGTAGAATCTTATGTACTAAGATATGTAGCAAACTAATGAGCTATGGTATAATAAGAATGAACATAATCATGTGCTAAACAAAATGTTCAGATTTTACCAAGTCCACATGATTCTATCATTTACCTAAGGCCTACAAGGAATATACCTCATATTCATTGTCTTTTTAAGTGAATATTCATAAAAAGTAAGAGCTTTTGATACCTTGGCCTTGGTAATTAAGGAAACTCTTTTCCTTACCCATTGCTTCTCTCTTGGTATTTTGAACTTTGCAAGTTCCACATTTTGTTCTTGAGAAACTTTGGTTGAAGCCATCTTCCTTCCAAAACTTCTACCATTGGGCTTTGGAAACATTCTCCTTGATGATTCCTCTTTTATTTGACCAATTTGTCCATCCTTTTGAGAAATTTTCTGCATAGTTGAAACACTAGGAGGACATTTTGGTACCCACTTCATCTTGGATCCTTGAATGTTAGTACTAGGGCATTTAAGATCTTTAGGAACTCATACTATACTATTTCTCATATAATGATTTATTCTATAATTGCATAAATGAGAAATATGTCCTAGATGACCACAAAAATTACAAACAATTGAATTTAATGATAGCTTGATCTTTTGAAGATCATCTTTGAAAAACTTAAGCATTTTCTTGTTATTACATTCTATGTTATTTTTGCCACAAGCCTTACTTGAATTTTTATGTGGAATAGCATCAATTTCATTCTTATTAACAAATATGGAATTTGAACAATTAGAATCATTAGCTTTGGCAAATTCAAAAGATAAGTCCTCAACATGATTTTCTAAATCATTGCACTTTTCACAAGAAGTTGAGGTTTCACATTTCAAAGGCATTTCCTCATCAAGAAAAGCATATTCATTTTTCAAAATCTCAATTTCATTTTCAATGGAGGAAATGTTTTCCAAACAAGATAAATTTTTCTTTTATAAATTCAACAAACCATCATATAATTCATCATATGTACATTGTAGCTCATCATGGGAAGGACTATAATCTAGTTTAGCATTATTTACCTCAAAGTCCTTTTTAGTCATATATGAAGTAGTCTCAATTTTTAGCATACTTGGCTCTTTAAGTGAATCACCATCTTCCTCATTGTTGTGCATCAAAGCTTCAAGAGTATATACCATTTGATTTTGCTTTTCCACCTCTTCAAATTGAGCATCATCATCATTAAGAGGTATTGGTCTCCCTTCAATAGTTTGAACATCTTTTTAGGACATTTTTCATGACAAGATTCCTTCAATGGCTTTTGCTTTTCTTGCTCTCTATATATAACTTTATACACAAAATCCTTGTTAGCAAGATAGATAGCATCAAGAGCATCCCATATATCTTTAGCACTAGAGCAACTCTTAATTTTAGCATAAGCATCATTATTTAAACTACTTCTTAAAATTTGCATAATTCTAATGTTTAATAAAAAGCATTTCTTGTCATAGTCATTCCAAGATTGTTTTGATTTGCAAGTAAATCGATCAAGCATAATATCCCACAAATCAATATCAATATATTGCATATAAAATTCCATTCTAGCTTTCCAATAAACGAAATGCACACCATCAAAGAATGGTAGTTTATTAATTTCAAAATCTTCCATTTTGAAAAGCTTTCAATGGTTGCCAAACAAACAAGGATCTTTAACTCCAAGTAGTTAAGCTTTTAACAGAGCACGAAACTCTGATACCACTTGTTAGCCATGGCAACCATCACCTAAGAGGGGTGTGAATTGGGTGATTACAAATTTTCAAAACAACTTTGAGAAATTAAGCATTTTGAATCACTCAATTAATAAATGCAGCGAAATGAGTTTAACAAAGGTGCAACTATTGAAGATTTCACAAATACTAATTGGGATATAGGATGAATCAAACAAATAAGCTAAATATCAACTTCAACTCAAGCATATGTAATTAAAGCACAAATGTAAAGAGATAGAGTTGAGAAGAGCAAACACAAAGATTTATCTTAGTTCAACCACCAAACCACTTATGGCCTACGTCTAGTCCTTAAGTGAGCCACCCGAGATTTTTCACTATATCTTCAAGCTTCAATAGGTGCATGACAATCTTTATAATTGAGAGCACTCAACACACCTTGGGATACTTCACCCTTGTGCTTGAGCCTCAAATAGGTATACCTCACCCTTTACAACTTTTGAGGGATGCCTCACCCTCAAAGGATACCTCACCCTTTTCTCTAGAGGAATACCTCACCCTCTATCCAACTAAGGGATACTTCACCCTTTTCTCTAGAGGGATACATTACCCTCTCTTTTATAGATTATACAAAGTGTAGAAGATAAAAACTCTCTCAAAGAGTAGATAATACAAATTGAAGCTCTATGGGTATCAAGGATTCACACTTTAAAACTATAGTGAAACACGAATTTAATGCACAAGAATGATTTTCAGATTATTCTCCAACCTTTCTTTGATACCCAAACACTTTCATTTATAGCTCAAAGATTTTTAGAGTCGTTAGTGGTTGTTGGGGGCATTAAATGTTCCAATAGAGCCGTTGGAATCTATTTCTGGAAAACCTTGTTATTCGAATAACACGATGGTTATTCGAATAAATCTTTAAATAGCACGTTGGGAAAAGCTTTCTGGAATGCGTTATTCGAATAACACCTTTTTTATTTGAATAATCCACTTAAAAGATTGAAGCGCATTTGTTCATTTTGAACATATATTCGAATAAAACAGGGCTTTATTCAAATAAATCCTGATCAGTTGAAATACTTGGCTTCTCTGACTTTTGTTATTCGAATAAGAAGAGCCTTATTCGAATAAATCTTGATTGTTATTCAAATAAGAGGAGCCTTATTTGAATAAATCTTGATTGATCTTATTTTTGCCTTCACCGACTTTTGTTATTCGAATAAAGTGACCTTTATTCGAATAAACTATGTAAAACACATTTTTTCAGGAATGAGACAATGCCAAGTGATGCCAAGTGGTCTTATATATTTTTGGCACTTTAAAATTTGTTTCTTTGGAACCAAAACCCATTTTGAAGCTTTCAAAACAAGTGTGCTATTCATGTTCTTTGAAAAACAAGTTGTGGAGCATTTGTGTGAATCACATTACACCTTTACATAAGATCTAAGTCCTATAAGCTAAACTTGAAGAGTGCTGGAACTTGATCTTTGCACTTCCATTCCTTTCTTGCTTGTTATCATCAAAACCATTGCTTAGTCAATGTCAATTACACTACTGTAACCTTAAATTCTCTGATTTCACAGTACTGTAGTTGTTTACCAATATTGGAAAAATCTTTGATTTCTAGAGGCTAACTGCTTTTCTCATCTCATCTCTCAGTCTAGCCTCAAGTTTAACACATTTCCAACTCCCATCTAGATTATATTTAACATATGAAGAAAATTTAAATAGCTTCTCAAACTTTGCTTCGTACTACTCCACGGTCATAACTTCTTGCTTAAATTCTAGGAATGCCAACTCTTTCTCTTCTTACAACTTCTTTGGAGAATACTGATCCAAGCCATGTTATCTAAATCTTGGCACTTTCATTTAAACTTCTGGCACTAGCCCCACTAATACTCGGCTTCTTTTTTTAACATTTAAACAGCAATTGACACATTTGGATCACCTGTGCATCTCATCACTGCAATTATCTTCTCTAACTTTCTCGTATTTATAGCTGCCTATTTTCTCATAGCATCAGCTATGTTTTTAAAAGTCTCTAACATGTTCGGCACACTATTGCCAGTGAAGGCTCTACCATTTCGGGTTCGCCTGGTCGATGCTATAGTCTCTTGCACACACTGCACATTATATATTGAGTTGATCATGCTCAATATTATGTAACAGTGTGACAATTAATCATAACATACAAACTCAAGGCTGTTATACAATTCTACCTATGCATCTCATCATTAAGACAAGACAAATGCATAACAAAAGCATAGCTAGTCCATATCCTGGCTTAACAGGATAAACTGCTCTGATACCAAAATGTAATTCCCTTACTACTAACACTAAAGTGTATCTGGAATTACACCATAGTGATTAATAGTAAGCACATCACTTAAAAAATTACAATATATATTTTTCAACTATAATTTACTATAATATACAAAAGTATGAGCCTGGATGGGTGAATTAATATACATATACTGAAAGGATGTCCATACAAATGTATATTAAAATACAATTATACATCAAATGCTCCCATGGCAATATCCGTTCATCCTTTATACAAAGCTTCAAATAAAAAATTAAACTTCAACTTCTGCTTTAACTGTAGTGCTGCGAGATCCGATCCTAGAATTATCATGGAATATAATATAGAAATAGGGTGAGAATATTAATTCTCAATAGTTCTGTTATGAAAATGTGTCATCACAATAATTCCATCTATTTCAGGAAAAAATACATTTATTTTTAAAAAAATCAGTGTAATATACTACTATATATATATAAACCAGAGTCAGGGTCGAAGATCACGGGAAAGGCAGAAGAATAGGATGAAAAAAAGTAGGAGAGTAGATAGAAAGTAAATTACAGAAACTAAAGCATGAAAACTGTGTAGAGGCAGAGCCCCATCCAGCGAAGGAGGAAGAAGAGAAGAGATAATTAATTATAATATTATTAAAACATAAAATTAAAACACGAAAGTCGTATAGAGGCAGAGCCCCAGCTAGCGAAGGAGGAAGAAGAAGAAAGATTATTTCATTAAGATAAAAGATTACAAAAGGAGAAAGGGGGTGGGAGAGTTTCTCTCACTAACCTCTCTCTAAAAGGGGTGAAAATAAACAAATGCCTAACATCATGGGCAGACATCCTATAAATTGACTAAAATTTACTATTACAATAGTAACGTTACAGTGTACCGCTATAATGAATAGTAATCTTTCGCAAACTGCTATAGTGAATAGTGTTCAACAGTAATCTTTTGCATGATGCTATAGTAAAATGAACAGTACTTGACTATTCATCATCTCCTAGATTGACTCCGAAACAGTCATCTTCGTTCAGATTTGTAGAGTCTTTAGAAAGAATGATTGAAGGGGAAGGAGAACTAGATCTTCTGGGAATCGGTTCGCTGCTAATAGCAACATCCATTTCTTTGTAGAGTCTAAGGATGTCTTCTATGTTTTGGAAAAGAAGATCTTTGTCAGAAGAGGCAGCAATAGTAGCCATGATCTTGGCCTTCTAATTAAGAAATTGGCAATCAGCTTCATCAGCAATCTTGAGGTTATAACACCCCGAAAATTAATTGTTTCATAAAAAATAATTATTTTATAATATTTATGATTTTTGGAAATTTTTTATTTTTCGGAAACGTTAAATATTTTAATATATTTCTCATTTTACGTGTACACTGAGCAGAGTCAGTGAAACACACCAAAAATTATTTGTTTCATGATGAGTAGTCATTTTCTAATATTTGTAATTTTTGAGAATTTTTGTGGATTTTTTTGGAAATGTCAAATATTTTAGTATATTCCTTATTTTACGTGCGCGCTGAGCAGAGCCAGAAGACGAAATGTTTACCCTGAAGTTGGTAAACTTTGAACTGTGAAAGCACCGATGGAGGATCTTACAAAACCCGAGGTCAGACATAGTTTACGAGGTTTACGTTTTTTGAAGTTTTATCTGATAAATAAAAATTCTGTGCGTACTATTAAGTAAAATTTCGCGATATGCTCTATTATCCGTTGGATAATTAATACAGGCTTTGTTCACTGTAATAATTATCTATTGGGTAATAGCTTGTAGTAAAATCCTAATCACCTTATTATTTTAATTACTTTATCACATAATTATCCTATCCAAATGTAATCCACTTTATGTCTAATCAAATTCTCTTTTTGAAAAAGCTACCAAGCTTCTCAAAGAAGCTACACACTCTTCTCTCCCCTTCCCCCTCACACACGGTTGCATGCCTCTCTTGGAGCCCAAAATTTGTGCTTCACTTAATTAAGTTAACTATTCTAATTTCAAAAATCCAAAGTCATCATCTTTATTTCTACTATTAAATTCTTTCTCTACCCTTTCTCTTCTCTCAAGTTCTTCTCTTTCTCTCTACACCACACCTCACGGCTACCCTCCTCCATGCCCTCCACCATCATAAAATTTTCAAACAACCATATTTTCTTAATCCCCACTACATTCTAAACGCTTTTCTAGTTGAAGATTTCTTGAAAAGCTTTCATCTTCATCATCTTCTTCAAGCTTCAAGTTTGAAGTGTTAGGGTAAGATTCTTGGTTCCTCACCTTCTCTTCTCCATTTTCATTTTTAAGGTCATCTTTATGACCATTTATCTTTTCTTTTTCAAGCATTAGTGTTGATTTGATGAAGTTGTAATTTCTAAGGTTTTTGGAGGAGTGAAAACCAAATTTCACTAGAAGCTTCAAGGGAGTTTTTGGCTTGTTTTCTCCCCTAGGAAAGAGGAAGATGATCCTCTTCAACCTCTATTGGTAGTAGGAAACTTGATTTTGTGTTGGTTGTGAGAAACCCTTGTTAGGGTTACTCTCTTTGATTTTGTGATTTTGTGATTGTGTGTTGATTTTGTTTTGTTTAATTTATTTGGTTGATTATATATGTATATTAACGATCTTGGATTGGTTTGGATGGATTGGAAAAATGAAATGGAGGCAAGAGTCCATTGCCCCCCTTCATAAGGCTCATGGCCACACCCTTGAAGTAGGGTGTACATGGTTTAAAAATTTGTATCAAGTAGATAACATGTCTAATCAAGTGATTAAAGTGTAATGGAGTTAAGAAAAACTTAGGATTTCCCCCTTGGAAGGCCATGGCCTCTAGGGCCAATTTAGGATCAAATTGTGTAATATCATGTAACCTTGGGATTTGAATAGTCAAGTGATTAAATGACTAATAATGTAATGGATAGAAACTAATTTGATAACCTAAAGTGATTCTTTAGACCTAAGACAAGAATGAGAGTGTGTGAGACTTAGAAAACTTAGAATAATTCTCTAAGTGAGTTTTGAATAAACTTAAAGTAAGGAACTTAACAATCAAGAGAATTCCTCTAGAGAAGAATTTCAAAAGAAAAACTAAATTGAAGTGAAACTTAATTAATTGATTAATTAGGAATTAATTAGGGTTTCATAACATAGAAAGAACCAAGAATGAAGTTTTATCCAAAGACCTAGAATAATTTTCAATTAAAGTAAGACCATGAGTGTAAGTAAGAATGTTAAATATTTCCATAATGTACCCTAAAAGTGTAATGTATTATTTAAGGACTTAATAATATTTATTGTGGGTCCATGAGTGAGATCAAGAATGTACTGCTGCTTATCTTAGTCGAATTGTGACATGACATGGAAAGTATATTACTGTTGAATATACATGTTATATGCATTAAGTCATCATGCATTGTGAAAGTTCGATAGACTGTTGTTTAGGCCATGTTGCCTAGGAGATTGAACATACCTTAGTACAAGTGCGAGTAGACTAGTGTAGGTCATGATGTTGACCTTGGGGGCGTTGGGGTGCGGGTACCTCGCAATGGACGGTTGGTAGCTCTTCTATCCGTGGGGCAGACTGATGCAAATGCACCGACGAACCAGACCGAGACACTGTCTTATATCGCGATCTAGTGAAGAATGTCTGTACAATGCCTTGATGTGCACGTGGATAAACTGATGAGTTATAGCACTTTGGCCACAGTAGCTGAGTTGCAGACATGTCTCCTGATCTTTCTCTCCTACTATTTGTGTCTAGCTTCATGGAGTAGGATTTTGATGTTGTATGCATGTGCATAGTGAGTCCATATATTATTTAGCATTTAATTCTTATGATAATTGGAACTGATGCCTTACTGATGTATAAACTGCTTAGAATTGTTAAAATATTTAATATTTGCCTCTTGATTACTGCTTATTACTCTTATAATGCTATGTGGGTGTCCTACGCCATTTTGTTTCTTACTGCCATAATTGGTAATGAAAGTAGGATGTCTCACCTCTTTTCTGTATCTCAACTATTTCTGTATTTAAATATATGATTTTCTGAAGACAGTGGTGAAGAAGGGGAAGTTCATGAGTTCCCCGGTTTCTAACCTGACTGCGACTAGTACTTGCTTTTGATCATGACGGCTCGTCCACAGGGATTTTTGGGATACATGCACCTGACATTTCTCGGAGGCCCAGACTGTTGGCATGTTAACTTTAGTTCAGATCGCTGTGTCTACTTGGGAGACGTGTCAATGTCACTAGCTTGGAGGCGTTATGATCCGCCTATTTTCACCTGCAGCGTTCGTTTACATTTAGAATTTTACATGCCCATTAGGGATATGTGGGATGATCGTTATTACACCCCACAAGAGGATTCATTCCTCTCCACTGCTCGAGCCCCGACCTGTAATTCGGTGGCTCCAATGAGGGTTTCCTCTAATGAGGAAGACCTTGAAGAGGATCCTGATACCGTTCCTTATCTTTCTTCACAGGGGCTGATACTGTAGATAGCTACTGATGGCTATCAGTGTTCATTTTGGGGCCTGATGACTTATCTTTTTGGTGGGCTGTACATGTATGATCTTTTAGGCAGGCATAGTTTTGGTTTTTGTATATCGGGTGTTGTAACTAAACAAATTTGATAACATTATATATATATATATATATATATATATATATATATATATATATATATATATGTATGTTAATCGAATGTATGCTTTACTTCTATCTTACTCTTTATTACAATTATGTTTTGTCACTATATTTTATTAATTATAATAAAAAAATATAGTCGCCATTTTATTTATACAACTATAATCAAATAAGTTTAATTGTAATATAATGAACTGGGTCTTAATTCATACTTTTGTTTTCTGCATTGTAATTAATGATGTGACATTCCCTCCTAAAAAGGGATGTTACATTAAGTTGGTATCAGAGCCCCGGTTTATGTTTTCTTTGGGTCTTTGTGGTTAGGTCTGACTTGTGTGTGCTGTGTGATTCTCTATGATTGATATTCCGAGAGGATACATCTAATTCTTCATTGTGAGTTTCAGTTAGTATTACTTGAAAGAACGAAATGGCACGAGGCGGAGATATGGTAGCAGCAATTGAAGCGATACAAAGAATAGCAAAAGTTATTGCCCAACAAACGAAGAGAGCTGCCCAACAATAGGAGAGGGTTGCTCAACAACTCGAAGCTACGGCTGATGCGCAAAATTTGGCAGAGTTCTGTCGCCACAACCCTCCTCAATTCAAAAGAGAATTTGATTCAGAGAAAGCTAGTTTGTGGATCAAGGAGCAGGAGAAAATTTTCTGAGGCATGAATTGTGCCAATGACAAGAAAGTGACTTATGCTGCTTTTGTGCTGGTTGGGGATGCTAAAGACTAGTGGAACGAGGCACAGAGAGTGTTAGAAGCTGAAGGTCGTGCAATCAATTGGGAGGTATTCAAGAATAAATTCTTGGAAAAATATTTCCCCGCAAGCGCCAGACATATAAAAGAGATGGAGTTCCTCAGCTTGAGACAAAGAAACTTATCTATCAGCGAATACGCCACAAAGTTCGAAAGCTTACCCAAGTTTTCGATGTATTTCCAGCACCAGCCAGACGAGGTGTGGAAATGTCAAAAATTTAAGGAAGGACTGAGGCATGAAGTGAAGAGAGCAGTTATCACCTTGAAGATCAACCAGTTTTTGGAGTTGTTAGATACATGTTGCCAAGTGGAAGCTCTAGATCAAGCTCGAGACTCGAGAAATCGAAACTTTGGATCTACTAGGTTCCAAAGAGAAGGTGGCAACAACGTAAACCGTTTCCAAAAGAAGACTTATTCCTAACCACTGGGAAATTAGCAGTAGACATCTGGTGGAGGTACCAGTGGAGGTTACGGTGGGAATCAAACTGGGTAGAATGTGGCATTTTCTTCAAAATGCTTAAATTACAGGAAGGATCATGCAACTAGAGACTGCACTATCAAGCGGATCATTTGTTTCTGATGTGGGAAGCCTGAACATGTCTCTAGAGATTGCAACCAAGCTAAGGCTGACCCTTCAGTCAACGCCGCGCGAGCTACAAAGCAGCAGGCAGGGCGCCGAGTCTATACCATGAGTGGAGCTGAAGCCTCCCAACCCAAAGATCTGATACTGGGAGAAAGTGTCATAGGAGGTAATCTTTTAACTGTACTGTATGACTCTGGGGTAACCCACTTTTTCATTTCCTATGACTGTGTGCGACGACTTGGTTTACCCGTGTCTTCCTTACCTTTTGACTTGACTGTTTCTACTCCCACTGATAAACCTGTTGTTACTACTAAAGTCTGTTTGAATTGTCCATTGATTGTTGAGGGTCGAATCTTTTCTGTTGATTTGATCTGTTTACCCCTCTCTTAGTTAGATGTAATTTTAGGGATAGATTGGTTATCTTCCGACCATACCCTGTTGGATTGCTCTAGTAAAACCATAGTTTTTCCTATAGATGAGGATTCTAGATTTTTATCTGCCAACCAAGTTCGAGCTTTTTTGAAAGAAGGAGCTCAGGGATATATGTTATTGTCTTCCTTGAAGGTCGAGAGCGAGGCTGATGTGAATGCAATTCTCGTGGTCAACGAGTTTCCTGAAGTCTTTTCTAATGATGTACCTGGTTTACCGTCGAAGCGAGAAATAGAGTTCGCTATTGATCTTGTACCGGGATCTGGTCCCGTGTCTATAGCGCCTTATAGAATGTTACCATCGGAGTTAGTAGAGCTTAAGAAGCAGTTGGAAGAGCTTTTGGAAAAGCAGTTTGTTAGACCCAGTGTGTCACCCTGGGGAGCACCAGTGTTGCTAGTCTGGAAGAAGGATGGTACTTTGTGATTTTGTGTGGACTATCGCCAATTGAATAAAGTCACGATCAAGAATAAGTATCCACTTCCGAGGATAGACGATTTAATGGATCAACTGAAAGGAGCAGCAGTGTTCTCTAAGATCGATCTACGATCGGGCTACCACCAGATTCAAGTAAAGGCGGAGGACATACCCAAGATGGCTTTTCGTACCTGATATAGTCATTACGAATATCTTGTAATGTCGTTTGGTGTAACGAATGCACCTGCTATCTTCATGGACTACATGAACAGGATCTTTCATCCTTACTTAGACATATTCGTTGTTGTCTTCATTAATGACATCCTAATCTACTTTCAAAATCAGGAGTATCATGCTAAACACCTCAGTATAATTCTCCAGATTCTGAAGGAGAAGAAGCTGTATGCTAAATTGTCGAAGTGTGAATGTTGGCTGGATGAAGTCAAGTTTTTGGGCCATGTGATCTCGAAGGAAGGGATTACAGTGGATCCGCTAAAGGTGGAAGCAGTTCTACAATGGGAACGACCAAAGACAGTGACAGAAATCTGAAGCTTTGTGGGTTTGGCTGGATACTATCGGAGGTTCATTGAAGGATTCTCTAAAATTGCAGTACCTCTCACTCAACTCACAAGAAAGAATCAAGCCTTTGAATGGACTGATGCTTGCGAAGAAGGTTTCCAAGAATTGAATAGATGGCTAACTACTTCTCCAGTATTAGTCCTACCTGATCCGAATGAACCATTCGAAGTGTACTGCGATGCTTCATATCAAGGATTGGGAGCTATGCTTATGCTTCGAGACAGTTGTGAGTGCATGAAAAGAACTATCCAACACATGACTTAGAGTTAGTAGCTATACTTTTTGCCTTGAAGATATGGAAGCACTTGTTGTATGGGGCGATGTTCAACATTTTCAGTGACCACAAGAGCTTGAAGTACTTATATGATCAAAAGGAGTTGAATATGAGACAACACAGGTGGTTGGAATTCCTGAAGGATTATGATTTTCGACTTCTGTATCACCCTAGAAAGGCAAACGTCGTGGCAGACGCATTGAGTAGGAAGATGCTTAGTATATCAGCCATGATGATTAAGGAAAAAGATCTGATAAAGCAATTCAGGGATGTATGGTCTTTCGTGGAATTAGAACCGGGAGAAATTCGTATAAACATGGTTACTATCTCAAGCGAATTAGTGGAAGACATCCGGGAAAAGTAAAAAATTGATAAGTTATTATAAGAGGAAAGAGAGCTAATGAGACAAGGCAATTCGACAACATTCGAGGAAGGAACAGATGGAATTCTAAGATTCCGAGTTAGAGTTTGTATACCCAGGGATAGAGAGCTAAGGAAGTATATACTTGAACACACTCACACAAGCAAGTTGAATATGCACCCAGGGATAACTAAAATGTACCAAGACCTGAAGAAGTTATTTTGGTGGCATGGAATGAAGAGCGATATTACCAGATATGTGTTTTCTTGTCTGGTTTGCCATAAAGCAAAGGTTGAGCATCAAAGACCGTCAAGGCTATTGCAACCTCTATCTATTCCCGAATGGAAATGGGATAGCATTGCGATGGATTTTGTGATTAGATTACCAAAAACCAGAGAAGGTTATGACTCGATATGGGTATTCATTGATCGACTTACGAAGTCAGTACACTTCCTACCGATCAACATAAAATATAACATAGAGAAGCTGAGCCAGCTGTACATTGGTGAGATTGTTAGACTACATGGTGTACCTACCAGTATTGTTTCAGATAGGGATCCAAGGTTTACTTCCAAGTTTTGGCAAAGTTTACAAGAAGCATTGGGAGCAAAGCTACGATTAAGTTCTACTTACCATCCACAAACTGATGGGCAATCAAAAAAGACGATCCAATCATTGGAAGATTTGTTCAGGGCATGCGTTTTAGAATAGACTGGAAGTTGGGATGAAGTTTTACTAGTGGCAGAGTTCACCTACAATAATAGTTTTCATTCAAGCATAGGGATGGCACCCTATGAAGCTCTGTATGGACGACGGTGCCGAACACCTCTGTGTTGGTACCAAGACGGAGAGCGCCTTACTGTTGGACCTGATATTATACAGCAGATGACTGAGAAGGTCAAGATGATTCAAGAAAAGATGACGATGGCTCAAACTCGGCAGAAGAGCTATGCGGACAAAATAAGAAAGACTTTTAAGTTTGAGGAAGGCGAGAATATGTTTTTGAAAGTCATGCCAACGACTGGGGTCGGCCAAGTTCTGAAATCTAGAAAACTCACTCTCAAATTCCTTGGACCTTACTAAATTCTTCGCCGGATAGGTCCAGTAGCTTACCAGATAGCCTTATCACCTTTTCTTTCAAACCTTCACAATGTCTTTCATGTGTTACAACTACGAAAATATATTCCTGACCCGAACCATGTCTTAGCACCGGACACAGTGCAATTGAAAGAGAACTTAACCTATGAGGCACCTCCTGTAAAGATTGAAGATAGGAGAGTAAAACAACTCAGAAGAAAGGAAATCTCATTAGTGAAAATGATCTGGAACGAAAAGACCGGAGATGCAACATGGGAAATGGAAGACAAGATGAACGAGCAACACCCACAACTATTCTAAGGTATGAAAATTTCGTGGACAAAATTTCTTTTTAGAAGGAGAGAGTTGTAACACCCCGAAAATTAATTGTTTCATCATAAATAATCATTTTATAATATTTATGATTTTTGGGAATTTTTCTGGAATTTTTTAGAAACGTCAAATATTTTAATATATTTCTCATTTTACGTGCACATTGAGTAGAGTCAATGAAACACCCTAGAAATTGTTTGTTTCATGATGAGTAGATATTTTCTAATATTTGTGATTTTTGAGAATTTTTGTAGATTTTTCTAGAAACGTCGAATATTTTAGTATATTTCTCGTTTTACGTGCGCACTGAGCTGAGCCAGGAAGACAAAATGTTTACCCTGAGGCTGGTAAACTTTGAACTGTGGAAGCGTCAATGGGGGGATCTAACTAAATTCAAGGCTGGGCACAGTTTACGATGTTTACATTTTTTGAGGTTTTATCTAATAAATAAAATCTCTGTGCGTACTGTTAAGTAAAATTTCGCGAAACGCTCTATTATCCGTTAGATAATTAATACTGGCTTTGTTCACTATAACAATTATCCATTAAGTAATAGTTTGTAGTAAAATCTTAATCACCTTATTATTTTAATTACTTTATCACATAATTATTCTATCCAAATGTAATCCACTTTATGTCTAATCAAATTCTTTTTTTGAAAAAGCTACCAAGCTTCTCAAAGAAGCTACACACTCTTCTCTCTCCTTCCCCCTCACACACGGCTGCATGCCTCTCTTGGAGCCCAAAATTTGTGTTTCACTTAATTAAGTTAACTATTCCAATTTCAAAAATCCAAAGTCATCATCTTTATTTCTACGATCAACTTCTCTCTCTACCCTTTCTCTTCTCTCAAGTTCTTCTCTTTCTCTCTACACCACACCTCACGGCTGCCCTCCTCCATGCCCTCCACCATCACAAAATTTTCAAACAACCACATTTTCTTAATCCCCACTACATTCTAAACACCTTTCTAGTTGAAGATTTCTTGAAAAGCTTCCATCTTCATCATCTTCTTCAAGCTTTAAGATTGAAGCTTTAGGGTAAGATTCTTGGTTCCTCGCCTTCTCTTCTCCATTTTCATTTTTAAGGTCATCTTTATGACCATTTATTTTCTCTTTTTCAAGTATTGGTGTTTATTTGATGAAGTTGTAATTTCTAGGGCTTTTGGAGGAGTGAAAATTGAATTCGACTAGGAGCTTCAAGGGAGTTCTTAGCTTGTTTTCTCCCCTGGGTAAGAGGGAGATGATACTCTTCAACCTCTCTTGGTAGTAGGAAACTTGATTTTGTGTTGGTTGTGAGAAACCCTTGTTAGGGTTACTTTCTTTGATTTTGTGATTTTGTGATTGTGTGTTGATTTTGTTTTGTTTAATTTATTTGGTTGATTATATATGTATATTAATGATCTTGAATTAGTTTGGATGGATTGAAAAAATAGAATGGAAGTAAGGGTCCCTTGCCTCCCCTTAATGAGGCTCACGGCCACACCCTTGAAGTAGGGTGTTCATGGTTTAAAAATTTGTATCAAGTTGACAACATATCTAATCAAGTGATTAAAGTGTAATGGAGTTAAGAAAAACTTAGGACTTCCCTCTTGGGAGGCCACGACCTCTAGGGCCAATTTAGGATCAAATTGTGTAATATCATGTAACCTTGGGATTTGAATAATCAAGTGATTAAATGACTAATAATGTAATGGATAGAAACCAATTTGATAACTTAAAGTGATTCTTTAGACCTAAGACAAGAATGAGAGTGTGAGACTTAGAAAACTTAGAATAATTCTGTAAGTGAGTTTTGAATAAACTTAAAGTAAGGAACTTAACAATCAAGAGAATTCCTCTTGAGAATAATTTCATAAGAAAAATTAAATTGAAGTGAAACTTAATTAATTGATTAATTAGGAATTAATTAGGGTTTCATAAAATGGAAAGAACCAAGAATGAAGTTTTATCCAAAGACTTAGAATAATTTTCAATTAAAGTAAGACCATGAGTGTAAGTAAGAATGTTAAATAATTCCATAATGTACCCTAAAAGTGTAATGTATTATTTAAGGACTTAATAATATTTATTGTGGGTCCATGAGTGAGACCAAGAATGTACTGATGCTTATCTTAGCCGAATTGCGACATGACATGGAAAGTATATTGCTATTGAATATACATGTTATGTGCATTGAGTCATTATGCATTGTGAAAGTCCGATGGACTGTTGTTAAGGTCATGTTGCCTAGGAGATTGAACACACCTTAGTGCAGGTGCGAGTAGACTAGTGTAGGTCATGATGTTGACCTTGGGGGCGTTAGGGTGCGGGTACCTCACAATGGACAGTTAGTAGCTCTTTTGTCTGTGGGGTAGACCGATGCAAACGCACCGACGAATCGGACCGAGACACTGTCTTATATCACAATCTAGTGAAGAATGTTTGTACAATGCCTTGATATGCACGTGGATAAACTAATGAGTTATAGCACTTTGGCCGCGGCAGTCCAGTTGCAGATATATCTCCTGATCTTTCTCTCTGATTGTTTGTGTCTAGCTCCATGGAGTAGGATTTTGATGTTGTATACATGTGCATGGTGAATCCATATATTATCTGGCATTTTATTCTTATGATAAGTGGAACTGATGCCTTACTGATGTATAAACTGTCTAAAATTGTTAAAATATTTAATATTTGCCTCTTGATTATTGCTTATTACTCTTATAATGCTATGTGGGCGTCCTACACTGTTTTGTTTCTTACTACCATAATTGGTAATGAAAGTAGGATGTCTCACCTCTTTTCTATATCTCTACTATCTCTCTCTATATATATATGATTCTCTGAAGACTATGGTGAAGAAGGGGAAGTTCAAGAGTTCCCAGTTTCTGGCCTGACTGCGACTAGTACTTGCTTTTGATCATGACAACCCGTCCACAGGAATTTTTGGGATACGTACGCCTGACATTTCTTGGAGGCCCAGACTGTTGGCATGTTAACTTTAGTTCAGACACTGTGCCTACTTGAGAAACGTGTCAGTGTCACTAGCTTAGGGTCGTTATGATCCACCTATTTTCACCTGCAGTGTTCGTTTACATTTAGAATTTTACATGCCCATTAGGGACATGTGGGGTGATCGTTATTACACCCCACAGGAGGATTCATTCCTCTCCACTGCTCGAGCCTCGTCCTGTAATTCGGTGGCTCCAATGAGGGTATCCTCCGATGAAGAAGACCCTGAGGAGGATCCCGATACGATTCCTTCTCTTACTTCATAGGGGCTGATATTGTAGATAGCTACTGATGGCTATCAGTGTTCATTTTGGGACCTAATGACTTATCTTTTTGGTGGGCTGTACATGTATGATCCTTTAGGCAGGCATAGTTTTGCTTTTTGTATATCGGGCATTGTAATTAAACAAATTTGATATAATTATATATATATGTATATGTATATTGATCGAATGTTTGCTTTACTTCTATCTTACTTTTTATTGCAATTATGTATTGTCACTATATTTTATTAATTATAACAAAAAAAATATAGTCACCATTTTATTTATACAACTATAATCAAATAAGTTTAATTGTAATATATTGAACCGGGTCTTAATTTATGATGGTGTATGCCCTAGAGGCTAATACATTTTCTGTATTTACATATATTCTATTATGCTATTTTATATATGAGGCATTTCATTTATTGTGTTCTTTTTTGATAAACATAATAAAGTCCTTAGAATAGTAAGTTTGATGCCATAGGACATCAAGTGGATGACTTGATCGTGAGATCCTTTTTGGTTACAACACTATTCTTAAATGTCCCTAGTCAAGTATTATTGTTAATTAGGACAGCAATAATACATTGAGACTAGTATGTACAGAGACTGATGACCACATCTCACGGGTCATGGATATGAGATATCAAGTCTTCACATGGGTACATATTAGAGTAATGATGTCTTGGGTGACCCACCATGAGAACGCTACATGGATCGTTACGTGAGTGTCATAAGCGATTCTCATAGTGACAATGGTGTTTGTGGTCCTTTGACCTGAAATCACTACGATTCCTACATGAGGAGTTGTGTGTTTTAATGTCATCAAACGTCATCTGTAACACGGTGATTATAAAGTTGGTTATTGGACATACCGCAAATCATGCAAAGGGATGTGAGTGACCTAGATGGGATTTGTCACTCCTACATAACAGGAGCGATATCTTCGGGCCCCCTGATTGAGTGAGACTGCGAAATGCATGGCCATGCTCAAATGAGTTAATATGAGATATTGATCTCATTTGTTGTTACAAAGTCTGCTCGAGTATCAGGAAACGAATGATTAGACTATACAAGGGTGACGCATTCCATGCATTGTGTTCAATCTAGATATCTTGACAAAGGGACTAAACGACACGGAAACATTGGTCACGAAAAGGTTATGTCAAATCACTGACATTCTTATTACTTGGGTAGCAGTGATATGTTGCTAGATACAGCTCACTACTTGTAATATTAAAATGGGATTTTAATATTACTGCCAACGTAATAAGAACCTGCAGGGTCACACACATAGAGCAGACTAAAATTGGAGCAATTGATCCAAGTTGGACTCGGATTCAAATATGGGTTAGACTCATAACAGATGGGTCTAGGGTTGCACAGCTTACCTTGCTACTGCTCATACTCACTTAAGGCAGTCACTATTATAAATAGTACTGCTAAGGGGGCTGCTGAGGGATATAATTCTGAACCCTAGCCGCACCTACAAAAAAGTGAGTAAGTGAGCGACAGGTTTCTTCTCTTCTCTTCGTAGCTAGCACTGTGTGAGAGACGTGAGGCTCCTCTTTGCGGACGTTGCACATTCGTGGGTCTATTCGTATGGATACCGCAGAGACATCATTTCTATAACGGTGTTAGTGATTCACGCTTCAAGAGGTAAATCATTTAAAAACTCAGATTATGGCTTTTTTCGCATGGATCCTCGGTGGGAATCCCTATTTTTCGCTGCGTGTTATATCTGCAAAATTCCCAATAGTGGTATCAGAGCATCTTGCGAAACCATGATTCGGTTTTCTGTTTTCGTTTACATGAGATAACATGTTTTCTGTTCTTGTTTTGACAAAAGATATGATATTTAATATGTTATTTCTGAAAATCGTATGAAACCCTTTGCGAAAACATATTCTATTTCTTATGTTGTATGCAAAACCGTGATGTTGTTTTCAAAAACTTCATGAAAATGTTCATATGTTCTGTGAAAACCATTTTGTATTAAGATATATGTTTTTGCGAAGCTTTCTGGTATGTATGTGATACAAACAGCGTTATGGAATCCTTATTCTCAATACGCGGCGCAAGGATTTAGGAAACCTTGTTCTTGGCTTGCGGCGGCAGGGGTTATGGAATCCTTGTTTCTGCACAAGAGGTGCAGCGCAAGGGGTTTTGGAAACCCTATTCTTGTTTTGCGGCACCAGCATCAAGTGTTGATGTCAAGCCGCCAATGAGGTGCCTGAGGTTCAAGTGTTGAACGACGGCGCAAGGGTTCCCTGCGGCACATGAAGTGTTCATGTTGTTCGGGCTTAGGGTTTCGCGCGGCACATGCTGCACCAAGGGAGGCGCAAGAGATTCAGCTCTTGTTCGGGCTTAGGGTTTCGCCTCCCCTTGACCCCCGCCGTTGATTGGGCAGCGAAAACCCTGTGCTACCTCTGCGTAGTGTGTTATTCGAAAGCGCAATATTTTCTATCCTTTTATAACTCACGAAAAATAATTATGTATTATTGTTATGAGTTTATATGTTCTTTGTGATGCATGGTGCATGGTTATGGCCTTAGTCCTCTCTTTATGCCTTTTAGTTTTAATAAATACGACCTGCGTGTCGTGCATTTCTCTCTACATTCGATTGTACATTCTCTTCTCACCTAACTCCCTCGAATGTAAAAGAGGTTTCTATATAATGTAATTATGATGTGGAGACAAGAAGGCAAAGCATCAAGTGAGGACGTTGGTGGGAGATGCTTGATGAAGCTGGATTAGTTAATGCTACTCTCTTAAGGGCCATAACCATGTCACTTTTATTATATGCCTTTTATGTATGAGATGCATGGATATTGTTTATGGTATGATAAACAGTTTAATAAATGGTGAGATCTAATAATAATAATAATAATTCCCTCAAAGCAAATATTAAGTCATTATGTGATGCCTTCCAATGTGTGGCACTCGTCAAGACTAGTATCGATCAAGTGCAGTGCGCAAAGCAGGATGCCTTTATCTATATTAGTAAGACGCGATAGGATAAAGGTAATATCCAACTGCCAACCATTGGGTCTGACTTAACTAGGCCATTTCAATAGGATTGAAGGCTTAGGGGCATGAAGTTGGGCTTTGGTCCATTAGATGGACTTGAATAAGTGTTATTCACCCAACTATCCAAAAGTTACATGTGATGTAATTGGAAAGTGTTTCCTACCTAAATAACTGAATTTTGGGTAATCAGCCAAAGCTGACTCAAAACTAGGTGAAATATGGATCTTGGCCTACTAGGAAATCTTACGATGGGATTTTTCGAGTCAATGTTGAGGGTCATTGACTTGAATAAAATAGTGGGAGGCATATTTAATTAAAAGACCTCATTAAATATGTTTATGGCATGATACTTATATTTTGCATATTTCTGTTAATAGATTACCATGGCAACAAACACATCAGGTACTTTATCATTGCGATCCGTCCTTAAGAAGGACAAGTTGTCTGGAACAAATTTTCTAGACTGGTACAGGAATTTGAGGATTATCCTCAAGTAAGAGAAAAAGCTGTATGTTTTGGAACAGCCTATTCTGAGCCACTGCTTTGCTAATGCCCCTAGAACTGAAAGAGATGCTTATAAGAAGCATCAAGATGATGCCTTGGACATTGGATGTCTAATGCTGGCCACCATGAACTCTAAGCTCCAAAAGCAACATGAGAACATGGATGCATACGATATGATCGTACACCTTAAGAAGCTCTATCAAGAGCAGACCAGACATGAGAGATTTGAGGTCTCTAAAGCACTATTTCAGTGCAAGCTGGTAGAAGGAAGCCCTGTTGGTGCTCATGTACTCAAGATGATTAGGTACATTGAAAACCTAGAGAGACTCGGCTTTCCTTTGGGCCAAGAGCCACATCGACTTAGTCCTGCAATCGTTCTTAGGAAAGTTTTAGTCAATTTGTCATGAACTACAACATGAATGAGATTGAAAAATCACTACCGAGCTACTAGGCATGTTGAGAACTGGCACTTGAGCAGAACATTAACAAAGGCAAAGGGAAGGCCATAATGATGGTCCAAAAGAATAAGGGCAAGAAACAGCAGAAAAAGCCCAAGGACAACTGGAAGGGCAAAGGCAAGGACAAGTCCAAGCCTAGCACTTCTGGCTTGAAACCAGTGGGTGGAGTGGCTAAGGAAGGTACATGCTTCCATTGTGGTCAGACCGGACATTGGAAGAGGAACTGTGCCAAGTTCCTAGAGGAGCTCAAAAGAAGAAGGGAAGTGAGACTTCCACTTCGGTATTTTTGTTATTGAAGTCAATTTATCTACTTACGCATCATGGGTATTAGATCTTGGATGTGGATCTCACATTTGTGTAAATGTGCGGGATCTAAAGAGCGATGAGACCATTGACGAAGGGCGAAGTCGACCTACGAGTTGGAAATGGAGCAAAGGTTTTGCATTAGCTGTAGGGACTTATTTATTATCTTTGCCCATTTGGGCTTGTAATAGAGTTAGAGAAGCTGCTATTTTGTGCCTGCTATTAGTAGGAATATCATTTACTGTTTCTTGTTTGGACAAGAAAGGTTTTCTTTTATAATAAAGGACAAGTGTTGTTCTATTTATATGAATGATATTTTTATGGTAGTGCACAATTGAGTAATGGACTTTATGTACTTGATCTCGAAACGCCCGTCTATAACATAAATACAAAGAGGTTTAAATCAAATGATCTGAACCCAACTTTTCTCTGGCATTGTCGTTTGGGCCACATAAATGAGAAACGCATCTCCAAACTCCATAAAGATGGATTCTTGGACTCGTTTGATTTCGAATCATATGAGACATGTGAATCTTGTTTATTGGGGAAGATGACAAAGGCCCCATTCACTGGACAAGGTGAAAGGGCTAGTGATCTTTTAGGCCTTATACATAGTGATGTATGTGGGCCACTAAACACACTCGCTAGGGGCGGTTTTCAATACTTCATTACATTTACTGATGATTTCAGTAGATATGGATTTGTATATCTTATGAAGCACAAATCAGAATCCTTTGAAAAGTTCAAAGAGTTCAAGAATGAAGTACAAAACCCCCTTTGGCAAGAGTATTAAAATCCTTTGATCAGATCGAGGAGGAGAATACTTAAGCCAACAGTTTGATGATCATCTGAAAGAGTACGGGATAATATCTCAACTCACTCCACCATGAACACCACAATGGAATGGTGTCTCTGAAAAGAGGAACCGGACCTTGTTGGACATGGTCTGATCCATGATGAGTCATGCAAACCTTCCAGGCTCCTTTTGGGGACATGCTCTGTTAATAGCAGCTTTCACACTTAACCGTGTTCCATCTAAGACGGTTCAAAAGACACCATATGAGATATGGACTGGGAGACGGCCCAGTATGTCTTTCTTGAAGATTTGGGGCTGTGAAGCTTACGTGAAATGTCAAGTTTCTGATAAGCTTGGACCTAAATTAGATAAATGCTTCTTTGTGGGGTATCCAAAGGAAACCAAGGGATACTTTTTCTATAATCCTACCGAGGGCAAAGTGTTTGTCGCACGGACAGCTGTGTTTCTAGAAAGGGAGTTTATCTCCAAAAGAACCAGTGGGAGAAAAATAGAACTTGAAGAAGTTCAAGTTTCACAAAGCAGCAATGAACCAATGGTGGAAATAGAGCAGCCTCCATAAAATGTTGTGGAACAGCAACCTGCTCTAGTAGCACAAGACCTACGTAGGTCTAACAAGATACGTCATCAACCAGAGAGATATGGATTTCTCATGACCCAACAAGGTGACGTATTGCTCATGGATCAAGATGAGCACTGTGACTTACCAGGAAGCCATTATTGGCCCAGAATCGAGAAATGGCTTGAGGCCATGAGATCGAAATGGATTCCATATATGCCAACCGGTATGGACCTTGGTTGACCCCTTTGAAGGGTAAAACCCATTGGGTGAAAGTGGGTTTTCAAGAAGAAAACCGACATGGATGGTAATGTGCATACCTTTAAGGCGCGATTGGTGGCTAAAGGTTTCAAACAAATTCATGGTCTAGACTATGATGAGACTTTTTCCCCAGTTGCGATGCCTAAATCCGTTCGGATCTTGCTTGCTGTTGCAGCATACCATGATTATGAAATCTGGCAAATGGATGTCAAAACTGCTTTCCTTAATGGAAATCTTCTCAAAGATGTGTACATGACACAACCTGAGGGTTTTGCCACTCCAGAGGATGCTAGAAAAGTATGCAAGTTGCAACGATCTATTTATGGATTAAAGCAAGCTTCCAGAAGCTGGAATCTTCGTTTTGATGATACAATAAAATAGTTTGGTTTCATCAAGAATGAAGAAGAATCTTGTGTCTACAAGAAGGTTAGTGGGAGCACTTTTGTCTTTTTGGTATTGTATGTTGATGACATACTATTTATTGGAAATGACATCCCTACCCTACAGTCTGTAATGACTTGGTTAGGGAACTGCTTCTCTATGAAGGACTTGGGCGAAGCCACCTATGTATTAGGTATCAGGATCTATAGAGATAGATTACTAAGACTGCTTGGCCTAAGTCAGAGTACATACATAGACAAAGTGTTAAGACGATTTAACATGCATGAATCCAAGAAAGGACTCTTGCCTATGTCACATAGTGTAAGCCTATCTAAGGCTCAATCCCCTTCCACCCAGGATGAGAGGGATCGCATGAGAAAGATTCCATATGCATCTGCAATTGGATCTATCATGTATGCCATGTTATGTACTCGACCAGACATCTCGTATGCTTTGAGCATGACGAGTAGGTACGATCGATCCGGTGAAAGTCACTGGACTGCTATCAAGAACATCCTTAAGTACTTGAGAAGGACTAAGGATTCGTTCTTGGTATATGGAGGCGAAGAAGAGCTAGTTGTAAAGGTTACACGATGCTAGCTTCCAAACCGATAAGGACGACTCGGATCGCAATCGAGGTTATATTTTTTGCCTAAATGGTGAAATTTGTGAGTGGAAGAGTTCAAAGCGAGGACGATCACGATTCTACCACGAGAGGTGAGTATATTCTTTGCCTCTAATGCAGTAAAGGAGGCCGTTTGGATTAGGAAGTTCATTACTGAACTTGGCATTATTCCTAGCATTGTGGACCCAGTGGACCTCTATTGTGATAATAATGGAGTCATTGCACAAGCTAAGGAGCCTAGATCTCACCAATGATCCAAACATATACTTAGGCGCTTCCATCTCATTCGAGAGATCATCGACAGAGGAGATGTGAAGATATGCAGAGTACCAACAGATGATAACATTCTTTGATCCTTGACGAAGCCTCTTGCACAGCAGAAGCATGAGGGTCACACTAGGTCTTTAGGCATTAGATATATGCCTGATTAGCTCTAGTGCAAGTAGGAGATTATTGGTGTATGCCCTAGAGGCTAATACAATTTCTGTATTTACATATATTCTATTATGCTATTTTATATATGAGGCATTTCATTTATTGTGTTCTTTTTTTATAAACATAATAAAGTCCTTAGAATAGTAAGTTTGATGCCATAGGACATCAAGTAGATGACTTGATCGTGAGATCCTTTTTGGTTACAACACTATTCTTAAATGTCCCTAGTCAAGTATTATTGTTAATTAGGACAACAATAATACATTGAGACTAGTATGTGCAGAGACTGATGACCACATCTCACGGGTCATGGATATGAGATATCAAGTCTTCACATGGGTACATATTAGAGTAATGATGTCTTGGGTGACCCACCATGAGAACGCTACATGGATCGTTACGTGAGTGTCATAAGCGATTCTCATAGTGACAATGGTGTTTGTGGTCCTTTGACCTGAAATCACTACGATTCCTACATGAGGAGTTATGTGTTTTAATGCCATCAAACGTCATCTGTAACAAGGTGATTATAAAGTTGGTTATTGGACATACCACAAATCATGCAGAGGGAAGTGAGTGACCTAAATGGGATTTGTCACTCTTACATAACAGGAGCGATATCTTCGGGCCCCCTGATTGAGTGAGACTGCGAAATGCATGGCCATGCTCAAATGAGTTAATATGAGATATTGATCTCATTTGTTATTACAAAGTCTGCTCGAGTATCAGGAAACGAATGATTGGACTATACAAGGGTGACGCATTCCATGCATTGTGTTCAATCTAGATATCTTGACAAAGGGACTAAACGACACGGAAACATTAGTCACGAAAAGGTTATGTCAAATCACTGACATTCTTATTACTTGGGTAGCAGTGATGTGTTCCTAGATCTTGCTCATCTTGCTTGTAATATTAAAATGGGATTTTAATATTCGCCAACGTAATAAGAACACGCAAGGTCATACACATAGAGAGACTAAAATTGGAGCAATTGATCCAAGTTGGACTCGGATTCAAATATGGGCCGGACTATAACGGATGGGTCTAGGGTTGCACTGACTTACCTTGCTTGCTCACACTCACTTAAGGCGAGTCACTATTATAAATATAATGCGCTAAGAGGGAAATATCTTGAGGATATAATTCGAACCCTAGCCGCACCTGAGAAAAGTGAGTGAGTGAGCGATGAGTTTCTTCTCTTCTCTTCGCACTAGCATTGTGTGAGAGACGTGAGGCTCCTCTTTGCGGACGTTGGACATTCGTGGGTCTGTTCGTGTGGATACCGCAGAGACATCATTTCTATTACGGTGTTAGTGATTCACGCTTCAAGAGGTAAATCATTTAAAAACTCGGATTATGGCTTTTTTCGCATGGATCCTTGGTGGGAATCCCTGTTTTCCGCTGCGTGTTGTATCCGCAAAATTCCCAACAATTTATACTTTTATTTTTTGCATTGTAATTAATGATGTGACGTTCCCTCCCAAAAAAGGGCGTTACAGAGGTATTTTGGGTTATTCTAAAACCATAGTTTGATGTTGTCTAGCGATGCTCTGGATGCATCAAATTCAGCCCACCATTTTGCATAAGCTTGCCTTTGCAGTGCAGGGAGGAGATTGGCGAGACTATCATGAGTCTTGTATTTATACTGCCGGGAAAATATACAAGCAAGAGATAATTTAGAGAAGAAGTTAGGGTCAACCGAGAACGGATCACCTGTTCAAACAAACTTCTTCAAGAAGTATTGGAATCCTTCTATAACATTTGCTGGAAGAATTTGCTGGATTGGTCCAAAGAAATTCCACCATTGTATGAACCAATGAGGGAACTTGTACTAAACATTTTGTTTTAAATAAATGAGCCAAGAATGGCGATTGGATTTGTTTTGGAGCCAAAACGTATTGCTCCATGCTTGCATGTAATCCCAGTAATTAAACCCGATTGGGTCAAAATGCTGAGAAAACTTCTTCAAAGCGTTTGGGCTTTTACCAAATTCTGCTGGTGACATGACCTTCAAAATCTGGATTGTTGAATGAGTTATGTAAGATTCATCTTTAGGGTCCCTATAATGCTTAAGAGAGACAAAGTCAGTTTCAACAAGAATATATTCATAAAATTGTTGGAAAGATTTTTTGAGGGACTTTGTTTGAGTTGGAATCCCAGAATTCTAGTTCCATTTGAATCACAGGCCAAAAGTTTTCTTTTGGGATGTAATAGGGTTTTTGATGATTCTGGACAGAGACAGGAATATGCTGGGTTACAATATCTGCAGTAGGGGGATTGATAGTTATAGCTTTACCTTTGAGATTTTGGATTATAAATTGAATATCGTCATCTTCGTTAATTTCTTTGGTGAAGATCTGTTTCCAAGATTTGTCTGGGATTTTGGTTATACCTTGATCTTGCAGGGCTAACAGGGTTGTGATTGGCATGACATAGTTCGTTTTTGATTGTTTCTTCTAAATGGATGACTCAGCTTTGGTGGATGACCCAGATGGAAGGGTTGAAGACCCCGATTAAGATGATGATTTTCCTGGTTATGCCAGGGGCAGATTACCTGTGCCTCTTCCTCTTAAAGAAGAAGATCTTATTGATCTTGGCATGGGGCTACTTTCCCTGTAAATATTCATGGGTAAGGTAGTCAGGTAAGGTGTTTGAGGTGCCTTTGATATATTCTATGTCAAAATAAAAAATACTTAAGATTTCTTGCCATCTAGCAAAAATTTGTTTTGATGCAAGGTTTTTAACATCCTTTTGTAAAATGTCTTTTACAAATTTGCAATCGACTCTGATTAAATTTTTTTGATTTAATAAATCAGATTGAAATTTGGATATGCAAAGAACAATTGCCAAAATTTCTTTTTTCACAGTTGAATAATTCTGCTGTGTAGGATTCCAGTGTTTTGATGCATATACAATGATATGTTCTTTGTCCGTGACACGCTATTTGAGAATGCCACCATAACCTATATCAGAGGCATTAGTTTCAACAATTTTGAATGATTAAGGATTTGGAAGATAGAGGCATGGAAGATCCTTTACCTGAGATTTTACCTGTTTGACAATGTTTGTGTGAGTGTCTGACCAAGGAGGAGGACTCTTTTTCAAACGATCATGTAATGGTTAGATAATATTACTTAGCTGAGGGAAAAAATCAGCGACATAGTTTAAACAACCAAGAAACCTTTATAATTGATTTTTGTCAATGATTTGGTTTGGAAACTTGTCAGCAAACTCAATTAGTCGATTAATAGGATTAATAGTTCCTTGATGAATATTATGACCAAGAAATCAAATTTTAGTTTGAAATAGATTAGTCTTTGATTTAGAGACCACAAGACCATTCCTTTGATTAAGAAAAGACAAGAACATCATTAATATAGACAATGGTAAAGTTTAAGTAAGGATTGAAGATTTCGTTCATGATCCTCTGGAATTCCAAATGAGCATTTTTTAGACCAAAGGGCATTATGTTCCATTCGTACTACCCAAACGGTATAGTGAAAGCCGTTTTGTAGCGATCACTTTCTTTGATTTGGATTTGCCAAAATTCAGATTTCATATCAAATTTTGAAAATATTTTAGTTGAATGTAGCCGTTTGAGAAGATCTTTTTTATTAAGGATCGGATAACGGATCCACTAAAGAGCTTGATTAAGCGGTTTGTAATTGATGACCAAATGAGGAGTACCTCTTTCGATCTCAACTTATTTGTTGACATAGAAGGCTGAATGTAACACCCCGAAAATTGCTTCATGATATATATTTATTTTATAATATTTGTGAATTTTATGATTTTTTTGGAATTATTTGAATTATTTGATTATTTTAATATATTCCTCGATTTGTATGCATCGTGAAATTTGGGAAAATAAAATATTTTCCTGAAAAAAAAATTTTGAATTTGTGGAAACATCGATGGGGGATCTTACTAAACCCGAGGCCACACACAGTTTACAAAGTTTTCATTTTTCAAGATTTTATCTGATAAATAAAATCGCGATAACTTTTTATTATTCGTTGGATGATAAATACAGTTTTTGCTAACTATAACATTTGTCTACTAGATAATAACTTTAGTAGAATGTTAGTCATCTTTTCTAGAGAGTACTTTAATGACATCGTCAAGATGACATCATCACCATGACATCACCCTTGACTTTTTCAAAAAATGTGTAAAACTTCTTAAGGAAGCCTTATACCAAGCTTCTCAAGGAAGCTTCACCTTTCCTCTCTCCTTGTGACCCCATGGCAATTTGGGGGGAAAAGATGACTAAAAATTTTCATCTTTTTCACTTACCTATCACTTTTTTATTTCAAACAAAGTTTTACTTTTCATTCTCTCATTTTCTCCTTTCTCTCTCACACTTCCTCTTCTCCATTCTTCCTCTCCATTCTCACTGCTATACACACCATTTTGGCTATCCATCTTTGTTCCCTCCAACCAACCTTGGTTCTTGAATCTCCTTGTCACATAGAAGCTTTTCTCTTTGGTGATCATCTCTTGATTCTTCCATCTTCATCACTTTCTACCAAGCCTTAAAACTTGAAGCTTTGAGGTAAAGTTCTTGATTTTCATCTTTTCTCTTCTCATTTTCGTGATCCTTGGTCACCTTTGTGATTAATGACTCCTCTTTTCAAGCTTTGGTTGTTGATTGTGTGAGTTTGACTATCCTAGGGTTTCATTGGTGGTGGTGGACGAAAATTGCAAGGAAACATCAAGGAGCTTGCTTTCTTTTGTTATCTCTTTAGGTAAGAGGGAGATCATCCTCTTCAACCTATCATGGTGGTGAGGAACACATTTTTGTGTTGATGGTGAGAAATCCATGTGTGGGTTGCTCACTTTGTTATGTGATTTTTGGTAATGTTATGATTGGTTGTATTGTATGACTTTAATACTTGCTATTGTGTAACTTAATGGATTTGGAATGCCTTGAATGCTTGGATGTATGTATGGAAAGCAAAGGATTCTTACCCCTTTAGTTTAGAGGCTCACGACCAAGAGGCCCTTTAATGGGTCCAAGATGGAACTTTTGTGCTAATTTGGGACTTAAGCAATTAAATGATGAGTGGTTAGAGAGGTGATGAAAAATGTTGGACTCCTAGTCCCTTAGAGGCTCACGGCCTCGTTGGGTACTCAATGTGAGACTTTTGTATCAAGTTAAAACTTAGTTAATTAAATGAGTAGACACTTAATTAGGAATTCATAATATGGAAAGAATAAAGAACAAAACTTTATCCTATAGCCTTGAGTGATTTTTGGGCCAAAGAAAAGACATGAGTGTGAGTTAGGTTTTGAGAAACTTAAAATGATTATTGTAACGCTCCTTTTTGGGAGGAAACGCCACATCATTAAATACAATGCGAAAAATGAAAACATAAATTAAGACCCGGTTCATTAGATTATAATTAAACTTATTTGATTATTTTTGTGTAAATAAAATGATGAATATTTTTTTTATTAAACATATATTTGTACTCGATAACCTATTCATCAAGTAAGTATTCAAATGTACTAATACTTATAAGAGATTCATAAGTACGTATATACATTTTTGTCTAATTGTAAGCGGAAAAACATAAAGACTAATCCATACATCCATGCAAGAGATACATCATATATATATATATATATATATATTTATTTATTTATTTATTTATTTATTTATTTATATACAGTTTAAATACAGACTGTGAGTCACTAAATACATCAAGGCTCACCAAAAAGAAGCCTATGCTTTACAAGCCCCCAAAAATGATATACAGATCCCCAAAAAGAATATCAAGCCCCAAAAGACGGATAGCCATCAGTGACTATCAACAGAATTAGCCCCTAAGGAGAGAAGGAAGGAACCGTGTTAGGATCCTCCTTAAGTTCCTCCTCAGGGTCTTCCTTGTCGGAGGAAACTCTCATTGGTGCCACCGAATTACGAACTGGGGCTCGGGCTGTGGAAAGGAATGAATCCTCTTGTGGAGTGTAATAACGATCACCCCACATGTCCCTAATGGGCATGTAAAACTCTAAAAGTAGCCTAACACTGCAGGTGTAGATGGGTGGATCATAATGCCCCTAGGCCAGCGATACCATCACGTCCCCCACGTAGACACAACAATCTGAACTGTAGTTAATGTGCCAATAGTCTGGACCCCCAAGGAAAGTCAACCGCACATAACCCAAAAATCCTCATGGACGTCCCGCCATGATCCAAAAGTAGGTGCTAGTTGAAGTTGGGCCAAAAATCAGGGAACTCGGGAACTTTACCCCCTTCACCGATATCTTCGATGGAACATAAACATAGACAGAGTAGCAGAAAATACAGAAAAGAGGTAAGACATTCTACATCATTACCTATTATGGAAGTAAAGAAATGGCGCATGATGCCTACATGACATTTCAGAGCTATAATAGTAACAAGATAACAGATCAAATTGTCATATCATAAGTAAATGTCAAATAATATGGTGACTCACTATGCACATGCATATGGTACCAACAATCCTACTCCATGGAACTAGACACAAAGCATTCGGAGAGAATGATCAGGAGATATATCTGTATCGCGACTGCCGAGGCCTTTAAGTGCTAAAATTCTCAATTTATCAAAGTGTACATCATGGCATTGTACAAGACATTCTACACAAATCTCGATATAGGACAATGTCTCAGTCCGGATCGTCGGTGCGTTTGCATCAGTCTGCTCTATGGACAGAAGAGCTACCAACTGTCCATTGCGAGGTACCCGCACCCCAACACCCCCAAGGTCAATAAGAGACCTACACTTGTCTATTTGCACCCGCACAAAGGTGTGATTCAACTCCTAGGTAACTTGGCCTTAGCAATAGTCCATCGGACTTTCACAATGCATGATGACTCAATGCATATTCATGTATATCCAACAATGATATACTTTTCTCATAAAATCTTTCTCAATGCATGTTTCAATCATGCTCACCATAGGTGTTCAAATTCATAAATCAATCACATATGATTCAATAAAATCATAAAGTCATTTGTCCAATTTGTTAGGACGAATAGTCTTTTTCACAATTTAATAAGTGCTAATCATTCAATTCAAGATTTAAGATTTGTATTTAAGTTATCAGGGTTAGAGAGCTCTAATTCCATCATTTTCAAGCTAAAATCCTTAAATTTAGGGCCTGGTAATCGATTATATAGACTTGGTAATCGATTACAAGCCTAACAGAAGCCCTGTAATTGATTACAAGCCTAACAGAAGCCCTGTAATTGATTACAAGCTGGGTGTAATTGATTACATCTTGCCCAGAAACCTTGTAATCGATTACATGAGCCATGTAATCGATTACAAGCTATCGAGAAGCCTTGTAATCGATTACATAATCCATGTAATTGATTACAAGATGTCCAGGAGCCTTGTAATCGATTACATAATCCATGTAATTGATTACAAGCTGTCTAGCAACACATTTTGCAGTTCCAGAAGCTTTGTAATCGATTACATGAACCATGTAATCGATTACGAAGCAAAAATTTGCAGAAAACAGAGTCTCTAAATCATTTTAACCCAAACCAAACCATCAAACCTCAACTACAACATCATAATCATATCATACAAGCACTTATGGCTCAACCAAGTTGCCAATCCATCAACATACATTAAAATCATGCTATCCAAACAATCAAAACACAACCAAAATCATTCAAATAAATGGGTATCCTGATGAACCATCAACATGTCATATTTTTATAGTCCAATTCCTTAGTTTTTCATATTCTTTTTATTATTTTTAATGAATTTTGGTCGTAAGTTTTGTTATATTTTTAGTATTGTTTGATTGTGTTTTTATTAAGTGTTTTGTGTGTTTTTGTCAGGTAATTATTCCTGGAGAAGACTGAATATTCAAAGCAAAATAAAAAATAAAAAAAAAATTTGCATCAGTCACCAGCGCTTGAGCGCTCAGAGTTATAACGCTTGAGCGCCCGGAGCCCCTGAGCGGTGAGTTTTTAAGCGCCTGAGCGCCCAGGAGTAAGTGACTGAGCGCTTGAGCTCTCAGAACTGAGCACTTAAGCGCCCGTTGCGTAACAGAACACGTGATTTCTAATTAAATGAGGAAAATTATGCCAAATTCAATAGAAACAACACATTGAGCACTTTGCACAGAAAATCCTTAATCCTGAGAGAGTTGTTTTGTGGTAACAGACCTCAGAGGGTAATTTCAAAGAAGGATTCTTGAAGGCTTGAAGATCTTAATCTTCATTAAAGGGGCTTTGATTTCTCTTTCTTTTTAGTTTCCCTTTTCCTTTGGGTTTTCTGTCTATGGGTTTGTATTTTGATATGGGTTTGTTTTTATTAAACATGAGTAGCTAAACTCATAGCTAGAGCTATGAGGGATCTTGTTTTTCGAATTATCTGGATTTGATTTCTAATTTGATTATGGTAATTTCTTTTTGGGTTTATCATATTACTTGTATTTTTATCAGAATTTAATCACTTTTGGCATGTGTTAATTCATTATTTAACCGATGACCATCCGCATTTAATGAGTGGATCTATATGGTAAGCCTAGGATTAGATTGGTGAATGACCAAACATCGATTTATCCTACCAATGGAATTAACGGTATACTAGTTCATCTCTTGAATTGAAGCTTAATGCATTCTTGATTAATTCAACTAAATGACCAAATAGGTGAATTAAATTAAGAATAGAATATTGTTTCATCCATGACCATTGAGATTCAATAGCAAATAAGAGAATATTGGCAAAAGAATTACCTTAATCATAATTGAAAGAAAAATTGAATAATTGGATTCAAGTGAACCTTGTGCCCTAGTTTCTTTCTCATTGATTATCTTTTCTTTGTTTAATTGTTCATTGCTTTTCTTTATTTTTTATTTTGATTTTAATTTGAATTCCTTCATACACTTTTGATTGTCTGAATAACAAAGAGTTTTACAAATCTAGTAATTACCATTTATTCCTCGTGGGATCGATAACTGGGACTCAAGTCCTATATTACTTGGCGATAGAGTGCACTTGCTCTTAGTGTATTTTTCGCGCAACAAGTTTTTGGCGCCGTTGCTGGGGATTAAGTTTGGTAATATTAGAAGCAAAAAACTCTAGTTAATTTAGATGCCCTTTTATTTTATTCATTATTTTATTTTTAATGTTATTTCTTATTTTATTTTATTTTATTTTATTTTTCATTTTTTTTGTTTATATCTTATTTTTAATTTTTATTTTTATTTTATTTTATTTTATTTTTAATTAATTTTTTATTTTTTATATCTTATTTTAATTTTTTTATTTCTTCTTTTATTTTATTTTTATTTAATTTTTCTCTTCTTATTTTTGTTTATGCTCACTCGATCTCAGTGTCCTGATTTGACTTTTGATCCAAAAATTGAGAAAACAGCTCGCAGGTTAAAGAAGCAATCTTTTATTACAGCTGTGATAGAAGACATAAGCAGGATGGAAAGACAACCAATAGTTAAGGCGAATCGTGAAGAAAGAGCTACCCCAACGAAGCGAACCATGCTTAAGTACTCTATGCCCACTGCTGAAGGGTATGGAGGAAGTATTATAAGACCAACTGTGGCGGCAAATAATTTTGAAATTAAACTAGCATTGATCTCTATGATTCAGAATTCAGTTCAGTTTGGTGGATTGCCTTCGGATGATCCAAATCAGCATTTGGCCAGGTTCTTGCAGTTGTGTGATACTATCAAGTATAACAGAGTGACAGATGATGCGATTCGATTGCGACTCTTTCCTTTCTCTCTTAGGGACAGAGCAAGTCAGTGGTTGACGTCACTACCAAGGGGTTCCATCACTACATGGGATCAACTGACACAACAGTTTCTGGCTAAGTATTTTCCTCCTTCTAAATCTGCTAAGTTAAGGAATGACATATCTTCTTTTGTACAGTTTGAAATGGACACTCTTTATGAAGCTTGGGAGCGCTTTCAGGAGTTGTTGAGGAGATGTCCACATCATGGATTTCCTGTATGGCAGCAGGTTCAAACTTTTTACAATGGTTTATCACCTGCAAATCATTCACTCATTGATGCTGCTGCAGGAGGTACTATATAGAGGAAAACACCTATTAAGAGCCAAGCTTTGATTGAAGAAATGGCGCTGAATAGTTATCAGTGGTAGAAGGCTCCTAAGAAACAAGCAGGTGTGTATGCTATTGATTCTTCTACTGCAATTCTGAATCAGTTGGAAGCTTTGACCAAGAAGGTGGAGACTTTGATGGTGACAAATAGTGCAGTCCTACCAATCATTTGTGAGGCATGTGGAGGACAGGGTCATTCAAGTGCAAATTGTCAAGTTAGTAGTCCTTTTGCCCCCGAGCCTGAAGTAGCAAATTTTATTGGTAATTCCAACCGGTAGTAGTATAATCCATATTCAAATATGTACAATCCTGGTTGGAAGGACCACCTAAATTTTAAATGGGGAAATCAGCAAGGTTATCAACAGAATCAACAGAAAGTTCCACCACCACCTCCTGGTTTCTAAGCATCTGCAGAGAAGCCAAGTTTTGAAGATCTGGTTATGAAGTACATGCAAAATTCTGATGCCAGAATGAAGAACATGGAGACTCAGATCAGTCAGTTGACTACATTGATAGCAACGAGGGCACCAGGGACATTACCTAGCACTACTGAGACTAATCCGAGGGAACAGGCCTATGCAATTTTCCTTAGAAGTGGTAAGGAACTTGAGGAGTCCTCTCAAAAGAAGGAAATACCAGAGCTTAAAGATTCTCTTGTTAAGTCAGTGCATGATGAAGAGAAGGCAACAGAAGATGTCCTTGCCGAAGATGTCAATCAAGAAAGAGAGGTTGAGAAGAAAGCACCAAAGTGGCAGAGAGTGAAAAAGGATCGTGAGCAAAGCGCAGTTTATGAACCATCCCCATATGCCAAGATCCCATTCCCTCAGAGGCTCAAGAACTATCAACTAGATCAGCAATTTGTCAAATTCTTGGAGATTTTCAAGAAATTACAAATTAATATTCCGTTTGTTGAAGTCATCTCTCAAATGCCCAAGTATGCAAAGTTTCTGAAGGAAATACTTACAAAGAAACGCAAACTTGAGGAATTTGAGACTGTATGTCTTACTGAGGAGTGTTCTGCCATTCTTTTAAAGAAGTTACCCCCAAAATTGAAAGATCCAAGGAGTTTTACTATTCCTTGCACTATTAGTAACTCTTGTTTTGAGAAGGCATTATGTGATTTGGGTGCTAGTATTAATTTGATGCATTTCTCTATGTTTAAGAAATTGGAAATGCAAGAACCGAAGCCCACCAATATTTCACTACAGTTGGCTGATCGATCCTTCGCTTACCTGCACGGTGTGGTGGAGGATGTTTTAGTAAAGGTGGATAGATTTATTTTCCCAGTTGATTTTGTGGTGTTAGATATGGAAGAGGATGCTGATATTCCTCTCATTCTTGGAAGACCATTTTTGGCCACTTCTAGAGCTATGATTGATGTACCTCGGGGTGAGCTCATATTGAGAGTGGATGGAGATCATGTGATTATTAATATCTTTAGGGAGGCTAAATCTTCCCCAATGTCAAATCTCCATACTCCTATCAATTTTGTTCAAGCTAAGAAGCAGGAAACCTTAGCTATTAAAGACCCCCACCATCATACAGTGTTGATGTTGATCTTTTGGAAAGTCAAGCTGCTGAGACAGATAAAGGTCCTCCCAAGATTCATGCTTCTTCAGAGATTAGTCCTTCATTTATTGATCGAGTGCGACCACCTTGGCCTAGCGGAGTCAAGGCGCAATTGGGACAGTCAAGCTCTTGCCAAGTTTACAATTCTGTTGGAAGCAGTCCTAAGGCTATTGTTGAAGGGAGGAAGAACTGTTTTGAAAAGAAGAAGGCGTCCTCCTATTTCTCTTGCTTTAAGCCACCTTGATTCATCGAAAAAAGGCAATGTCGAGCTAGTGACGTTAAACAAGCGCTTCACAGGAGGCAACCTGTGTTTCTTCTTTCTTTGTTTCATTTTAGCTGTTTTGTTATTTTTATTTTTCTTTTAGATTCTACTCATGTGTTTTGGAATTTTATTTTTCAGATTGTGTTGCTACGCTGACTCTTGTGCTTCTCCTTTGTCGGACATTGTGCCATTGTCCATCAGGTTGTGTTATTCTTTTCTTTACCCCCTTTATTTCTTTTTCTTTCACATTGAGGACAATGTTTATCTTAAGTGTGGGGGGGTACTTTTACATTTTTTGTCAAAAAAAAAATTTTGGTTGAAGCACTTGAGTATTGCTGGTAATTAAGCTGGAATTGTGTTTTGATGTCTTGATTTATTCCGAGCTAATGGAGATATGTTTTTAAAGGGGATTCCATTGATCATGAGCTGATAATGTGTGAAGCAATCTTTTTCATTGAAGTAAAGTGAAATTTAGCATCTTTAGTTGGAAATTAGCCATGTCTGCTTGCTTTTGTTCTCTTTATTAACTCTAGCCAGAAAGTGAGTTTTGAGCCTTAATGATTGGATTTTTCTTCTGGAGTAAGTCTTCTCTTGATTGATGTGCGCTAGAACTTACTTTGATATCTTGTTGAGGCTTTAATGATTCACATGCATACTTGAATATGATTAAGGCAATTAGGCTTAATTCTTTCTTGACTTCCAGAGTTGTATTAATTAAATAACCTCTTAGTTGCCCTATTTAAGCCTGAAATTGATTTCTTTGAATATCCAATTGAATAATCAGGTTGAATTCTTTGGAGCAATTGATGTGTTGATTGAAAAGTCTTGAAAGGTTGCTTTTGTCTTCAAGGGTTGAAAAAAAAAGAAAAAAAAAGAAAGTTTAGAAGTTAAAAGGAAAAAAAATGGAAAAGAAAGAAAGAAAAAAAGAATTGTTGGTGAAGAATAATGAGAATTTTGGGTTGAAATTGAGAAGTTGTTACATTCTTATGCATCATGCTCTACTTGTCATCTTTTCAACCTGATTCTGTTTTGTATTGATTTATTCATGAGCATTCTTTACCCTATTTTATCCCTTCTTCTTACTTTTCATTTTACCATTAGCCCCGTTACAACCAAAGGAAAGTCCTTTTGATTCTTGTGTTGTATGTGAACTTGAAAGTGGCGATGAGATTAATAAGCAAGCATATGGTATAGCATTTTTCAAGAGAAATTTGAGTGATCTCATTGTCCTTTAAACACTTGAGCGATGGTAAGTTGAGTGATCTCAGATGTTTGATGAAGAGAACAATTGCAAGCTAGACTCAAGCCTTTAATTGTTTAAATGCTAAATGATCTTACTTGATTGGATTTGATTGATGAACTTGAATTTCTTTTAATTGTGGAATTTTTCTTTGATTCATATTTCTTGATGTTGAGTTTGATCTTGTTGTTGATTCCTATTCTTTGCTTGAGGACAAGCAAAGCTCAAGTGTGGGGGAGTTGATGAACCATCAACATGTCATATTTTTATGGTCCAATTCCTTAGTTTTTCATATTCTTTTTATTATTTTTAATGAATTTTATTTGTAAGTTTTGTTATATTTTTAGTATTGTTTGATTGTGTTTTTATTAAGTATTTTTTATGTTTTTGTCAGGTAATTATTCATGAAAAAGACTGAATATTCAAAGCAAAGAATTTTTTTTTTTTTACATCAGTCACCAGCACTTGAGAGCTCAAAGTTATAGCGCTTGAGCGCCTGTAGCGCCTGAGCGGTGAGTTTTTGAGCACCTGAGTGCCCAGGAGTAAGTGACTGAGCGCTTGAGCGCTCAAAACTGAGCGCTTAAGCGCCCGTTGCGTAACAGAATACATGATTTCTAATTAAATGGGGAAAATTATGCCAAATTCAATTGAGACAACACATTGAGCATATTGCACAGAAAATCCCTAATCCTGAGAGAGTTGTTTTGCGGTAGCAGACCTCGGAGGGTAATTTCAAAGAAGGATTCTTAAAGGCTTGAAGATCTTAATCTCCATTAAAGGGGTTTTGATTTCTCTTTCTTTTTAGTTTTCCTTTTCCTTTGGGTTTTTTTGTCTATGGGTTTGTATTTTGATATGAGTTTGTTTTTATTGAACATGAGTAGCTAAACTCATAGTTAGGGCTATGGGGGATCTTGTTTTTCAAATTATCTGGATTTGATTTCTAATTTGATTATGGTAATTTCTTTTTAGGTTTATCATATTACTTGTATTCTTGTCAGAATTTGATCACTTTTGGCATGTGTTAATTCATTGTTTAACAGGTGACCATCCACATTCAATGAGTGGATCTATATGGTAAGCCTAGGATTAGATTGGTGAATGACCAAACATCGATTTATCCTACCAATGGAATTGACGGTATGTTAGTTCATCTCTTGAATTGAAGCTTAATGCATTCTTGATTAATTCAACTAAATGACCAAATAGGTGAATTAAATTAGGAATAGAATATTGTTTCATCCATGACCATTGGGATTCAATAGCAAATAAGAGAATATTGGCAAAAGAATTACCTTAATCATAATTGAAAGAAAATTTGAATAATTGGATTCAAGTGAACCTTGCGCCCTAGTCTCTTTCTCATTGATTATCTTTTCTTTGTTTAATTGTTCATTGCTTTTCTTTATTTGTTATTTTGATTTTAATTTGAATTCCTTCATACACTTTCGATTGTCTGAATAACAAAGAATTTTACGAATCTAGTAATTACCATTTATTCCTCGTGGGATCGATAACTGGGACTCAAGTCCTATATTACTTGGCAATAGAGTGCACTTGCTCTTAGTGTATTTTGCGCGCAACATATCCCATAAATGGGCTTCACCCCATCAACACAACAAAGAGTTTCTCACCACCAAAATGGGTTGAAAAGAATAATCTTCCTCTTACCTTAAGAGAAGAACAAAGAAAGCAAGCTCCTTTTGTCCTTGGAATTTCGTGCTTCACCACCTCAAAATCCTAGGGTGTTCAAATCCATAAAAATCAAAATCAAAGAATGGAAATGGTATCCATAGTCACCAATGTGACCATAGACCACGAAAATGAGGTGGACAAGTGAAAAAGTCTTGATCTTTTACCTTAAAGCTTCAAGCTTTGGGCTTCAATGGTGGAAAAAGATGGAAGCTTTTTAAGAAATCTTCAACTAGGAGGTTGTTTAGAATATAGTGGAGGTTAAGGAAATGTGGTTGTTTGAAGATTTTATGATGATGGAGGGCTTGGAGAGGGTGCAGCCGTGTGGGAGAAGAGAGAAAAAGAGAGAAAGGTGTGTGAGGGAGAGGAAAAAATGAGAGAAATGAAATGTGATTTTTCCCTCCCCCAGCCGTGCAGCACAAAAGAGAGGAGAGAGAGAGAAGTGGTTGGGAGGAAACTTCCTAGAAGTTTCCCTTAAAGTTTCCTTGAGAAGCTTCGCACGCTTCACGATAAAATAAAGTGTGAGGTTACTTAGATGATGTCATAAAAGCAATTAGATAGAAATATTCTACTAGAGCTATTACTCACTGGACAAAAGTTACAGTTAGCAAAAAAATATTTTATTGTCTCTCATATAATTAAATATTCTGCAATTTTATTTATCAGATAAAATCTCATAAAACCTAAACCTCATAAACTGTGCTCAACCTCGGGTTTAGTAATATCCCCTGTCGACGCTTTCACAGTTCAAAGTTTACCAGCCTCTGGGAAAACATTTTGTTTTTTCGGCTCTGTTCAGTGCACACGTAAAACAAGAAATATATTAAAATATTTAATGTTTCCAAAAAATTTCACAAAAATTCTCAAAAATCACAAATATTAGAAAATGATTATTTATGATGAACCAAAAAATTTTTTGGGGTGTTACAACTCTCCCCTTCTAAAAAGAAATTTCATTCTTGAAATTTTCATACCTTAGAATAGTTGTGGGTGTTACTCCTTCATCTTGTCTTCCAGCTCCCATGTTGCATCTCTGGTCTTTTCGTTCCAAATCACTTTCACCAATGAGATTTCCTTTCCTCTGAGTTGTTTTACTCTCCTATCTTCAATCTTTACATGAGGTGCCTCATAGGTCAAGTTCTCTTTCAATTGTACTGTGTCCGGTGCTATGACATGGTTCAGGTCAGGAATATATTTCAGTAATTGTGACACATGAAAGACATTGTGAAGGTTTGAAAGAAAAGATGGTAAGGCTATCTGGTAAGCTACTGGACCTATCCGGCAAAGAATTTGGTAAGGTCCAAGGAATTTGGGAATTAGTTTTCTAGATTTCAGAACTCGGCCGACCCTAGTCGTTGGTGTGACTTTCAAAAACATATACTTGCCTTCCTCAAACTCAAGAGGCTTCCTTCTCTTGTATGCATAGCTTTTCTGCCGACTTTGAGCCATCCTTATCTTTTCCTGAATCATCTTGACCTTCTCAGTCATCTGCTGAATAATATCAGGTTTGACAGTAAGGCGCTTGCCATCTTGTTACTAACACAGAGGTGTTCGGCACCATTGTCCATACATAGCTTCATAGGGTGCCATCCCTATGCTTGAATGAAAACTGTTGTTATAGGTGAACTCTACCAATGGTAAAACTTCATCCCAACTTCCAGTATGTTCTATAGCACAAGCCCTGAGCAAATCCTCCAGCGATTGGATCGTCCTTTCCGATTGCCCATCTGTTTGTGGATGGTAAGAAGAACTCAGTCTTAGCTTTGTTCCCAATGCTTCTTGCAAACTCTGCCAAAACTTGGAAGTAAACCTTGGATCCCTATCCGAAACAATACTGGTAGGCACACCATGTAGCTTAACAATCTCCCTGATGTACAGTTGGGTCAACTTCTCTATGTTGTATCTTATGTTGATCGACAGGAAGTGTGCTGACTTTGTGAGTCGATCAACGATTACCCATATCGGGTCATAACCTTTCCTGGTCTTCGGCAATCCAACCACAAAGTCCATCGCAATGCTATACCATTTCCATTCGGGAATAGATAGAGGTTGCAATAGTCCTGACGGTCTTTGATGCTCTACCTTTGCTTTCTGGAAAACTAGACAAGAAGACACACATCTGGTAATATTGCTTTTCATTCCATGCCACCAAAATAACTTCTTCAGTTCTTGGTACATTTTAGTTATTCCCGGATGCATATTCAGCTTGCTCGTGTGAGCATGTTCGAGAATATACTCTCTGGGTTCTTAATCCCTAGGTATACAAACCCTACCTCAGAATCTTAGAATCCCATCTGTTCTTTCCTCAAATGTCATTGCATTACCTTGCCTCATCAGCTCTCTTTCTTCTTGCAAGAACTTATCAATTTTTTACTTTTCTCGGATGTTTTCCATTAATTTGCTTGAGATAGTAACCATGTTCATGCGAATTTTTCCTGGTTCTAATTCCATGAAAAACCATACATCCCTAAACTGCTCTATCAGATCTTTTTCCTTAATCATCATGGCTGATATACTGAGCATCTTCCTACTCAATGCGTCTGCCATGACGTTTGCCTTTCCAGGGTAATACAGAAGTTAGAAATCATAATCCTTTAGAAATTCCAACCACCTGCGCTGTCTCATATTCAACTTCTTTTAGTCATATAAGTACTTTAAGCTCTTGTGATCACTGAAGATGTTGAATGTCATTCCATATAAGAAGTGTCTCCATATCTTCAATGCGAAAACTATAGCTACTAACTCCAAGTCATGTGTTGGATAGTTCTTCTCATGCACTCGCAATTATCTCGAAGCATAAGCCACCACTTTTCCATTCTGCATAAGCACAGCTCCCAATCCTTGATATGAAGTATCAGTACACTTCAAACTGTTCATTTGGATCAGGTAGGACTAATACTGGTGAAGTAGTTAGCCGTCTCTTTAATTCTTAGAAACCTTCTTCGCAAGCATCAGTCCATTCAAAAGCTTGGTTCTTTCTTGTGAGCTGAGTGAGAGGTCCTACTATTTTGGAGAATCCTTCAATGAACCTCTGATAGTATCCAGCCAAACCCACAAAGCTTCGGATTCTTATCACTGTCTTCGATCGCTCCCATTGTAGAACTGCTTCCACCCTTAACGGATCCATTGCAATCCCTTCCTTTGAGATCACATGGCCCAAAAACTTGACTTTGTCTAGCCAAAATTCACATTTTGATAATTTGGCAAACAACTTCTTCTCCTTCAGAATCTGGAGAACTATACTGAGGTGTTCAGTATGATCCTCCTAATTTTGAGAGTAAATTAGGATGTTGTCAATGAAGACAACAACGAATCTGTTCAAGTAAGGATAAAAGATTCGGTTCATGTAGTCCATGAAGATGGCAGGTGCATTCGTTACACCAAACGGCATCACAAGATATTCGTAATGACCGTATCGGGTACGAAAAGCTATCTTGGGAATATCCTCCGCCTTCACTCGAATCTGATGGTAGCCTGATCGTAGATCGATCTTAGAGAATATTGCTGCTCCTTTCAGTTGATCCATTAAATCGTCTATCCTCGGAAGTGGATACTTGTTCATGATTGTGACCTTATTCAGTTGGCGATAGTCCACACATAATCGCGAGGTACCATCCTTTTTCCAGACTAGCAACACTAGCGCTCCCCAGGGTGACACACTGGGTCTAACAAATTGCTTCTCTAAAAGCTCTTTCAACTGCTTCTTAAGCTCTGCTACTACGATGGTGACATTCTGTAAGGTGTTATAGACACTGGACCAGATCCAGGTACCAGATCAATAGCAAACTCTATTTCCCGTTTTGGCGATAAACCAGGTACATCATCAAGAAAGACTTCAGGAAACTCATTTACCACTGGAATTGCGTTCACTTCAGCCTCACTCTCGACTTTCAAGAAAGACAACAACATGTATCCCTGAGCTCCTTTTTTCAAGAAAGCTCAAACTTGGTTGCCCGTCAAAAATATAGAATCCTCATCTATAGGAAAAAGTATGGTTTTACTAGAATAATCCAATAAGATATGGTTGGAATATAACTAATCCATTCCTAAAATAACATCTAACTGAGAAAGCGGTAAACAGATCAAATCAACAGAAAAGATTCAACCTTCAACAGTCAAAGGACAATTCAAACAGACTTTGGTAGTAACAACAGGTTTATCTGTGGGAGTAGAAACAGTTAAGTCAAAAGGTAAGGATGACACAGGTAAACCAAGTCGTCGCACACAGTTATATGATATGAAAGAGTGGGTTGCCCCAGAGTCATACAGTACTTTTAAAAGATTGCCTCCTATGGTGCCTTCTCCTTGTATAAGATCTTCAGATTCGGAGGCTTCAGCTCCGCTCATGGTGTAGACTCGGCCTCCTGCTTGCGGCTTCACAGCTCGTGTAGTATTGACTGAAGGCTCAGCCTTAGCTCGGTTGCAATCTCTGGACACATGTCTAGGTTTCCCACATCGATAGTAGATGATTCCTTTGATAGAACAATCCCTTGTTTGGTGATCCTTTCCGCACTTTATACACCTTGGCAAAGATGCCACATTCGGTCCAGTTCGGTTCCCACCAGAAGCTCCACTGGGACCTCTACCTGATGTCTGTTGCTGATTTCCCAATGGTCGGGAATAAGGCTTTTTCTGAAAGCGATTCACATTGTTACCACCTCCTTTTTGGAACCTAGTAGGTATAAAGTTTCGGTTTCTTGTATCTCGAGCTTGATCTAGAGCTTCCACTTGGCAACACGTATCGAGCAACTCTGAAAATTGGTTAATTTTCAAGGTGATAACTACTCTCTTCACCTCATGTCGCAGTCCTTCTTCAAATTTTCAACATTTCCATACCTCGTCTGGTTGGTGCTGGAAATACATTGAAAACTTGGATAAGCTTTCAAACTTTGCGGCGTATTCACTAACGGATAAGTTTCCTTGCCTCAAGCTGAGGAACTCCATTTCCTTTACATGTCTAGCGCTTGCAGGGAAATATTTGTCCAAGAACTTACTCTTGAATAACTCCCAAGTGATTGCGCGTCCTTCAGCTTCTAGCACTCTCTGGGCTCCATTCCACCAGTCTTTGGCATCACCAATTAGCATAAAAGTGGCATAAGTTACTTTCTTGTCGTTGGCATAGTTCATGCCTCTGAAGACTTTCTCTAGCTCCTTGATCCATAAACTAGCCTTCTCCAGATCAAATTCTCCTTTGAATTGAGGAGGATTGTGGCGAAGAAACTCTGCCAAATTTTGCACATCAGTCGTAGGTTCGAGTTGTTGAGTAGCTCTTTCTTGCTGTTGAGCAGCTCTCTCCGTTTGTTGAGCGATAACCTCGGCCATTCGTTGCATAGCCTCAATTGCTGCTGCCATATCTCCACCTCGTGCCATCTTGTTCTTTCAGAGTTAGATTAACTGAAAAACACAAGAAAGATTAGATGTATCCTTTTGGAATACTAATCACAGAGAATCACACAAGACACACAAGACAGATCAAACCACAAAGACCCAAAGAAAACATAAACCGAGGCTCTGATACTAACCTAGTGTAATGCCCTTTTTTGGGAGGGAACATCACATCATTAAATACAATGCAAAAAATGAAAACATAAATTAAGACCCGGTTCATTAGATTATAATTAAATTTATTTGATTATTTTTGTGTAAATAAAATGATGAATATATATATATATATATTTATTAAACATATATTTGTACTCGATAACTGTTCATTAAGTAAGTATTCAAATGTACTAATACTTATAAGAGATTCATAAGTACGTATATACATTTTTGTCTAATTGTAAGCGGAAAAACATAAAGACTAATCCATACATCCATGCAAGAGATACATTATATATATATATATATGTATATATATATATATATGTATATATATATATATATATGTATATATATATATATTTATATACGATTTAAATACGGTGTGAGTCACTAAATACATCAAGGCTTATAAAAAATAAGCCTAAGCTTTACAAGCCCCCAAAAATGATATACAGATCCCCAAAAAGAATATCAAGCCCCAAAAGATGGATAGCCATCAGTGACTATCGACAGAATCAGCCCCTAAGGAGAGAAGGAAGGAACCGTGCCAGGATCCTCCTCAGGTTCCTCCTCAGGGTCTTCCTCGTCATAGGAAAGCTTCATTGGTGCCACCGAATTAAGGGCTGAGGCTTGAGCAGTGGAGAGGAATGAATCATCTCATTGAGTGTAATAATGATCACCCCACATGTCCCTAATGGGCATGTAAAACTCTAAATGTAGCCTAACACTGCTGGTGTAGATGGGCGGATCATAACGCCCCTAGGCCAGCGATACCATCATGTTCCCCACGTAGACACAATGATCCGAATTATAGTTAATGTGCCAGCAGTTTGGACCCCCAAGGAAAGCCAACCGCACATAACCTAAAAATCCTCCTGGACATGCCGCCATGATCCAAAAGTAGGTGTTAGTTGAAGTCGGGCCAAAAATCTGGGAACTCGGGAACTTCACCCCTTTCACTGACGTCTTCGATGGAACATAAACATAGACAGAGTAGCAGAAAATACAGAAAAAAGGTAAGACATTCTACATCATTACTTATTATGGCAGTAAAGAAACAAAACGGCACATGACGCCTACATGACATTCCAGAAATAGTAATCAACATTAAAAACAGATAATAAACAACTTAGCATTTACAGGCAGTTATAATAGTAATAAGATAACAGATCAAATTGTCATATAATAAGTAAATGTCAAATAATATGGTGACACACTATGCACATGCATATGATACCAACAATCCTACTCCATGGAGCTAGACACAAAGTATTCAAAGAGAATGATTAGGAGATATATCTATATCACGGTTGCCGAGGCCTTCAAGTGCTAAAATTCTCAATTTATCAAAGTGTATATCATGGCATTGTACAAGACATTCTACATAGATCTCGATATAGGACAGTGTTTCGGTTCGGATCGTCGGGGCATTTGCATCTGTCTGCCCCACGGACAGAAGAGCTACCAACTGTCCATCGCGAGGTACCTGCACCCCAACGCCCCCAAGGTCAATAAGGGACCTACACTTGTCTATTCGCACCCGCACAAAGGTGTGATTCAACTCCTAGGCAACTTGGCCATAACAATAGTCCACCAGACTTTCACAATGCATGATGACTCAATACATATTCATGTATATCCAACAATAATATACTTTTCTCATAAAATCTTTCTCAATGTATGTTTCAATCATGCTCACCATAGGTGTTCAAATTCATAAATCAATCACAAATGATTCAATAAAATCATAAAGTCATTTGTCCAATTTGTTAGGACGAATTGTCTTTTTCATAATTTAATAAGTGCTAATCATTCAATTCAAGATTTAAGATTTGTATTTAAGTTATTAGGGTTAGAGAGCTCTAATTCCATCATTTTCAAGCTAAAATCCTTAAATTTAGGGCCTGGTAATCGATTACATAGACTTGGTAATCGATTACAAGCCTAATAGAAGCCCTGTAATCGATTACAAGCTGGGTGCAATCGATTACATCTTGCCCTGAAACCTTGTAATCGATTACACAAGCCATATAATTGATTACAAGCTGTCCAAAAGCCTTGTAATCGATTACATAATCCATGTTATCAATTACAAGCTGTCCAGCAACACATTTCGCAGTTCCAAAAGTTTTGTAATCGATAACATGAACTATGTAATCAATTACGAAGCGAAAATTTGTAGAAAATAGAGTTTCTAAATCATTTTCACCCAAACCGTACCATCAAACCTTAACTACAACATCATAATCATATCATACAAGCACTTATGGCTCAACCAAGTCACCAATCCATCAACATACATTAAAATCATACTATCCAAACAATCAAAACACAACCAAAATCATTCAAACAAATGGGTATCCCATAAATGGGCTTTACCTATCAACACAACAAAGAGTTTTTCACCACCAAAATGGGTTGAAGAGAATAATCTTCCTCTTACCTTAAGAGATGAACAAAGAAAGCAAGCTCCTTTTGTCCTTGGAATTTCATGCTTCACCACCTCAAAATCCTAGGGTGTTGAAAACCATAAAAATCGAAATCAAAGAATAGAAATGGTATCCATAGTCACCAATGTGACTATGGACCACGAAAATGAGGTGGACAAGTGAAAAATTCTTGATCTTTTACCTTAAAGCTTCAAGCTTTGGGTTTCAATGGTGGAAAAAGATGAAAGCTTTTTAAGAAATCTTCAACTAGGAGGTTGTTTAGAATATAGTGGAGGTTAAGGAAATGTGGTTGTTTAAAGATTTTGTGATGGCTGAGGGCTTGGAGAGGGTGCAGCTGTGTGGGAGAAGAGAGAAAAAGAGAGAGAGGTGCGTGAGGGAGAGGAAAAAAATGAGGGAAATGAAATGTGATTTTTCCCTCCCTCAGCCGTGCAGCACAAAAGAGAGGAGAGAGAGAGAAGTGGTTAAGAGGAAACTTTCTAGAAGTTTCCCTTCATGCTTCCTTGAGAAGTTTCGCACGCTTTTCAATAAAGTGAAGTGTGAGGTTACTTAGATGATGTCATAAAAGCAACTAGATAGAAATATTCTACTAGAGCTATTACTCACTGGACAAAAGTTACAGTTAGCAGAAAAATATTTTATTGTCTCTCAGATAATTAAATATTCTGTGATTTTATTTATCAGATAAAATTTCGTAAAACATAAATCTCGTAAACTGTGCTCGGCCTCGGGTTTAGTAAGATCCCCCGTCGACGCTTTCACAGTTCAAAGTTTACCAGCTTTTAGAAAAATATTTCATTTTTTCGGCTCCGCTCAATGCACACGCAAAATGAGAAATATATTAAAATATATGACATTTCCAGAAAATTTCACAAAAATTCTCAAAAATCACAAATATTAGAAAATGATTATTTATGATGAAACAAAAAAATTTTCGGGATGTTACAATTATTCTAAATGAGTTTGGTTTAAAACAAAGGAAAGAACTTATTTAATTAAAAGTAATAAGGATTAAATGAAAAATACTAGAGAATTTCCCTAGAGAGGTTAATAGAAAATAATAATGAAATTGAGGCACAACTTTCATATCAAACTTTAAAAAGTATGTTTCACCCTTCAGATTTGGACAATGACTTGTTGTGGGTCCATAAGTGGGACTAAGGATTGTTGATAATTGATTGGGCCTAATGTGGCGTGTAATCATGGACAAGTCATACTATTATTGAATATCTGTATACATGTGCATCGGGTCATCATGCATTGTGAAAGCCCGTTGAACTCTGTTTGTAAGGCTGTATGCCTAAGAGATAAATTATACCTATGTGCGGGTGCAAATAGACTAGTGTAGGTCACTTGTTGACCTTAGGGGCGTTAGGGTGTGGGTATCTCACAATGAACAGTTAGTAGCTCCTCTGTACCGTGGGATAGACCGATGCAAATGCATTGACGATCCGGACCGAGACACTGTCCTATATCGCGATCTTGTGAAAAATGCCTTGTATAAGCCATGTTGCGCAATTTGTTGATATTGAAAGTACTTGATTTGAGGCTGATGAGATACAGGCATGTCTCCTTGATCATTCTCTCCGATGTTATGTCTAGCTCCATGGAGTAGGATTTCGGGTACCTTGTGCATGTGCATAGTCTGTCGACATATTTATTTGGCATAAATATATATGATTATGGAACTGTTTCTTTTAATGATGTTATGACTATATGTATTATCAAATTGTTTTTCATCTGAATCCTGATGCTATTTATTATGTTTGCCATGCTGTATGGCGTCCTGCATCGTTTCTGGTTCTTTACTGCCATAACTGGTATTGATGTTGGATATCTCACCTCTTTTCTGTATTCTGCTATTCTATTTATATCTATGCTTCTTAAAAGACCAAGGCGAGGAAGAGCTTGAGTTTCCTGGTTTTGGAATGAGTTAGTCTTCTGTTTGACATGGCATCCCGTTGAGGTTTTCTAGCGTATGCCAGGCTGAGGTTGCATGGAGGCATTGACTGTTTGCACATCGACTTGATCACCAAGCACTTCGTCTACGTGGGAGATGTGGCTCTATATTTGGCTTGGAGTCGTTATGATCCGCCTATTTTCTCTTTTGATGTTGTTGTATCACTAAAGTTCTTCATACTGATACACGAGGTGTGGGGTGATCGTGAGTATACTCCACACGAGGATTCGTTCTTATCCTCTGCATGAGCTCCTACTCGTGAATTTGTTGCTCCTGTAAGGATTTCCTCTTCTGAGGAGGATCCTGAGAAGGAACCTGAGGAGGACCCCTCTGAGGCCCCTTCTCAGTAATTTATTGGGGGCATGATATTTTTTGTAGCCTTGGTGGTTATCTGTATACATATTTTTGGCCATGTAAAGCTTTTGTTTTCTTTTGCTAAAACTGTTGGTGTACCTTGACGCTTATGTTATGTATCTTTTGTATAAAAGTATGGTTTTATACTCATGGTGAGTTCTGCTAATTTATGTTTTTCGCTTACAAGAAAAAAAGAAAATATATATATATATATATAATATAAATTGCCAAGTTGCTGTATGATTTATAAATGAACAGGTTACCGCCTATATGTATATAAATCGGGTCTTAGTGTATGTCCTTAATATGTTTTTTTGAGTTTCGTATGTTTGGTGTGATGTCCTCCTCCCGAAAAAGGGGGCATTACACTAATTTGGTATTAGAGCCCCGAGTTGAGTTTTCTTCTGGGTTTTATGGTTAGGTCTGTCTTGTTTGTACTGTGTGATTCTCTATGTTTGGTTTCCGAAAGGTTACATTAAACTTTCCTTGTGTTTTGTTTAGTTGACTCTTGAAAAAAGTAATGGCACGTGGTAGATGAGGACACATTAATATGGAACGCGACAACAAGGCGATGACTGCAGCTGCTGAAGCTATGCAGCAGATGGCGGAAGTTATTGTGCAACAGAATCAACGAGCAGCATAATAGAAAGAGGCGAATGCTGATGGCCAGAATTTGTCTGAATTCTGTTGAAACAATCCTCCACAGTTTAGAGGCGAGTTTGATCCGAAAAAGGCAAGTTTGCGGATTCAAGAGCTGGAAATGATTTTTGAAAGAATGGGATGTGCAAATAACTGCAATGTAACTTATGCCACATTTATATTGGTAGGAGACGGTGAAAATCAGTGGAAAGGAACTTGGAGATTGCTACAAGCAGAACGAAGGGAAATTACATGGGAAGTGTTCTGTGATGCATTTTTGGAAAAGTATTTTTTGGATAGTGCAAGGCATGCCAAGGAAATGGAACTCCTTGGGTTATGACAAGGTGGGATGACAGTTAACGAGTATGCTGCAAAGTTTGAGAGCTTGTCAAAGTTCTCATGGTATCTTCAAATCTAGCTTGATGAAGTGTGGAAATGTCGTAAGTTTGAAAAAGGTCTAAAGGTTGAATGGAAGAAAGGAGTATTGCCAATGAGAATGAATCAGTTCTCAACCTTGATGGATATGTGTTGCAGACTTGAAGAGTTAGAACCATCTCGAGAGGCAAGAAATCACAACTTTAGACCATCTAGGTTCCAAAGGGGAGGAAACAACAACCGGTTTCAGTGGAAGCCCTATTCCCGACCACCGAGAAGTTAACAACAATCACCTGGTAGAGGCTCTAGTGGAAATTTTGGTGGCCATCAAGTTAGTCGGACTGTGGCGTCTTCATCAAAGTGTTTGAAATGTGGAAAAGACCACCTAACAAGGGATTACACAATCAAAGGGATTATCTGCTTCAGATGTGGAAAGCCTAGACATATCTCCAGAGATTATAACCAACCTAAGGCGGAGCCTTCTGTCAACAATGCATGAGTTACAAAACCTCGGGTAGAAGGCAAAGTTTACACAATGAGTGGAGCGGAAGCCTCCTAATCTGACGATCTGATAAAAGGAGATGATACCATAGGAGGTAATCTTTTATCTGTACTGTATGATTCAGGAGCAGCCCATTCTTTTATTGCTTATGACTGTGTGCACCGATTAGGTTTACCTGTGTCTTCTTTGCCCTTTGATTTGAGTGTTTCTACCCCTACTGCTAAACCTGTTGTTACCACCCAAGTTTGTTTGAATTGTCCTTTATCTGTTGAAGGTCGAGTCTTTTCTATTGATCTAATATGTTTACCTCTTTCTCAAATAGATATAATTTTAGGAATGAATTGATTATCTTTTAACCATATCCTGTTAGGCTGTTCTAATAAAACCATAGTTTTTCCTACGGTTGAAGTTTCTACATTTTTTATGGCTAACCAAGTTAAAGCTTTCTTGAGAGAAGGAGCTCAGGGATACATGCTATTGTCTTCCTTAGAAGTCGAGAGTGAGATGGATGTGAAGGCTATTCTGGTAGTCAATGAGTTTCTTGAAATCTTTCCTGATGAGGTACTGGGTTTACCGTCTGAGCGGGAGATAGAGTTTATTATTGATCTTGTGCCTGGATCTAGTCCCGTATCCATAGCACCCTACAAGATGTTGCCGTCAGAACTAGTTGAGCTCAAGAAGTAGTTGGAAGAACTTTTGAAAAGATAGTTTGTCAGGCCTAGTGTATCACCTTGGGGAGCGCTAGTGTTACTGGTCAAGAAAAAGGATGGAACTTCACGCTTATGTGTAGATTATCGTCAGCTGAACAAGGTCACGATTAAGAACAAGTATCCACTTCCAAGGATAGATGATTTGATGGATCAGCTGAAAGGAGCTTTTGTTTTCTCTAAAATCGATCTGCATTTAGGCTATCATCAGATCCGAGTGAAGGTAGAGGATATTCCTAAAATGACTTTTCGTACACGTTACTGACATTATGAGTATCTTGTGATGCCGTTTGAAGTGACAAATGCACCTGCCATGTTCTTACCTAGACAGATTCGTCGTCGTCTTCATCGATGACATTATGATCTATTCTTGAAATCAGGAGGAACATGCTGAACATCTCAGTATAGTTCTCTAGATTCTGAGGGAGAAGAAATTGTATGCCAAGTTGTCAAAGTGTGAATTCCGGCTGGAAGAGGTTAAGTTTTTGGGTCATGTAATCTCAAAGGATGGAATTGTAGTGGATCCATCGAAAGTTGAAGCAGTTCTGCAGTGGGAAAGGCCGAAGACTGTGACAGAGATCCGTAGCTTCGTGGGATTAGCTGGTTATTACCAAAGATTCATTGAATGATTTTCTACGATACCAGGACCTCTCACTCAACTTACGAGAAAGAACCAAGCTTTTGTATGGACCAATCATTGTGAAGAGAGTATTCAAGAATTGAAGAGACGACTGACTACTTCACCAGTTTTGGTTCTACCTGATCTTAATGATCCCTTTGAAGTGTATTGTGATGCTTTACATCAAGGATTAGGAAGCGTGCTCATGCAAGATAGGAAAGTGGTGGCTTATGCTTCAAGATAGCTGAGAGTACATGAAAATAATTATCCTACACATGACTTGGAGTTAGCAGAGGTGGTGTTTGCTTTGAAAATATGGAGATATTTTCTGTACGGAGCAATGTTCAACGTCTACAGCGATCATAAGAGTTTGAAGTACCTGTTTGACCAAAAGGAGCTAAACATGAGGCAAAGGAGGCGGTTAGAATTTCTGAAAGACTACGATTTTTAACTCCAGTATCATCTCGGAAAGGCAAACATGGTGGCAGACACTTTAAGTAGAAAGATGCTTAGTATCTCTGCTATGATGATCAAGAAAAAAGGAATTAATAGAACAATTTTGGAATATGTGGATGTTTGTGGAGTTGACACCGGAGAAGATTTGTTTGAATATGGTTGCCATCTCAAGTGATTTGATGGAAGAAATCTGAGAGAAACAAAAAGATGATGAGTTTTTGCAAAATAAGAGAGAGCTAATGAAGCGAGACATTGTGTCAACAGTTTAGGAAGGACATGACAATATTCTAAGGTTCAAAGGTAGGGTCTGTGTGCCTAGTGATCAGAAGTTGAGGAAATTAATTCTTGATGAAGCCCACACGAGCTAGTTGAGTATACACCCAAGAATGACTAAAATGTACCAAAATCTGAAGCGGTTATTTTGGTGGCACGGAATGAAGAGGGATGTTGCCAAGTACGTGTCATCTTGTCTGGTTTGTGAGAAAGCCAAGGTTGAACACTAGAGACCTTCAGGAATGTTGCAACCTCTTACTATTCCTGAATGGAAATAAGATAGCATCGCGATGGATTTTGTGGTTGGATTACTGAAGACTCGAAAAGGTTACGACTCGATATAGGTAATTGTGGATCGGCTTACGAAGTCTGCTTACTTCTTATCGATCAACATAAGGTATTCGATGGAGAGGTTAGCTCAACTGTATATTGGTGAGATTGTTAGACTTCATGGTATGCCTTCCAGTATTATCTCCGATAGAGATCCGAAGTTCACATCGAGGTTTTGGCAGAGTCTTCAAGAAGCAATAGGAACGAAATTTTGTTTGAGTTCTGCTTATCATCCTCAAATCGATAGTTAATCGGAAAAGACGATCCAATCGCTAGAAGGTCTACTGAGAGCTTGTACTCTAGAACAGACTAGAAGTTGGGATGAAGTTTTGCCTTTGATAGAGTTCATCTACAATAACAGTTTTCACTCGAGCATAAGGATGGCACCCTATGAGGCTCTATACGGATGACGGTGCAGAACACATTTGTGTTAGTACCAAGATGGGGAGCACCTTATGATCGGACCTGATCTTATGCAGCAAACAATAGAGAAGGTTAAGATAATTCAAGAGAGGATGCGGTTGGCTCAGAGTCAACAGAAAAGCTATGCGGATAAAAGAAGGAAGCCTCTTGAGTTTGAAGAAGATGAGCATGTGTTTTTGAAAGTCATACCCACGACTAGGGTCGGCCAAGTTCTTAAATCTAGAAAATGTACTCCTAAATTCATTGAACCTTATCAAATTCTTCGTTGGATAGGTCCAGTAGCTTACCAAATAGCCTTACCACCTTTTCTTTCTAACCTCCACAATGTTTTTCATGTATCGCAATTACGAAAATACATCCCTGATCCAAACCATGTCATAGCACTGGATACAATACAATTAAAAGAGAATTTGACCTATGAGACACTTTCTGTAAAGATTGAGGATAGGAGAGTGAAGCAACTCAGAGGAAAGGAGATTTCATTAGTGAAAGTGATTTGGAATGACATAACCAGAGATGCGACGTGGGAGTTAGAGGACAAGATGAAGGAACAACATCCACATCTATTCTGAGGTATGAAAATTTCGAGGATGAAATTTCCTTTTAGAAAGGGAGAATTGTAACACCCCAAAAATTGCTTGTTTCATGATATATATTCATTTTATAATATTTGTGATTTTTCTAAATTTTCTAGAATTATTTGAATTGTTTAATTATTTTAATATATTCCTCAATTTGCATGCGCATTGAGCGGGGTCGAAAAAATAAAATATTTTCCCGAGGCCGAAAAACTTTGGACTGTGTAAACGTCGACGGGAGATCTTAGCAAACCCGAGGTCAGACACAATTTAAGAAATTTTTATTTTTTGAGATTTTATCTGATAAACAAAATCACGAAAACGTTTTATTATCTATTGGATGATAAATACAATTTTTGCTAACTGTAACCTTTGTCCACTGGATAATAGCTTTAGTAGAGTGTTAGTCATCTTTTCTAGAGAGTACTTTAATGACATCATCAAGATGACATCATCACCATGACATCACCCTTGACTTTTTCAAAAAGTGTGTGAAACTTCTCAAGGAAGCCTTATACCAAGCTTCTCAAGGAAGCTTCACCTTTCCTTTCTCCTCCTTATGACCCCATGGCAATTTGGGGGGAAAAGATGACAAAAAAATTTCATCTTTTTCACTTACCCATCACTTTTTCATTTCAAACAAAGTTTCACTTTTCATTCTCTCATTTTCTCCTTTCTCTCTCACACTTCCTCTTCTCCATTCTTCCTCTCCATTCTCACGGCCATACACACCATTTTGGCCATCCATCTTTGTTCCCTCCAACCAACCTTGGTTCTTGAATCTCCATGTCACATAGAAGTTTTTCTCTTTGGTGATCATCTCTTGATTCTTCCATCTTCATCACTTTCTACCAAGCCTTAAAACTTGAAGCTTTGAGATAAAGTTCTTTATTTTCATCTTTTCTCTTCTCATTTTCGTGATCCTTGGTCACCTTTGTGATCAATGACTCCTCTTTTCAAGCTTTGGTTATTGATTGTGTGAGTTTGACTATCCTAGGGTTTCATTAGTGGTGGTGGATGAAAATTACAAGGAAGCATCAAGGAGCTTGCTTTCTTTTGTTGTCTCTTTAGGTAAGAGGGAGATCATCCTCTTCAACCTATCATGGTGGTGAGGAACACATTTTTTGTGTTGATGGTGAAAAATCTATGTGTGGGTTGCTCACTTTGTTGTGTGATTTTTGGTAATGTTGTGATTGGTTATATTGTATGACTTTAATACTTGCTATTGTGTAACTTGATGGATTTGGAATGCCTTGAATGCTTGGATGTATGTATGGAAAGCAAAGGATTCTTACCGCTTTAGTTTAGAGGCTCACAACCAAGAGGCCCTTTAATGGGTCCAAGATGGAACTTTTGTGCTAATTTGGGACTTAAGCAATTAAATGATGAGTGGTTAGAGAGGTGATGAAAAATGTTGGACTCCTAGTCCCTTGGAGGCTCACGGCCTCATTGGGCACTCAATGTGAGACTTTTGTATCAAGTTAAAACTTAGTTAATTAAATGAGTAGACACTTAATTAGGAATTCATAATATGGAAATAATAAAGAACAAAACTTTATCCTATAGCCTAGAGTGATTTTTGGGCCAAAGAAAGAACATGAATGTGAGTTTGGTTTTGAGAAACTTAAAATGATTATTCTAAATGAGTTTAGTCTAAAACAAAGGAAAGAACTTATTTAATAAAAAGTAATAATGATTGAATGAAAAATACTAGAGAATTTCCCTAAAGAGGTTAATAGAAAATAATAATGAAATTGAGGCACAACTTTCATATCAAACTTTAAAGAGTATGTTTTCACCCTTCAGATTTGGACAATGACTTGTTGTGGGTCCATAAGTGGGACCAATGATTATTGATAATTGATTGGGCCTAATGTGACATGTAATCATGGATAAGTCATACTATTATTGAATATCTGCATACATGTGCATATAGTCATCATGCATTATGAAAGTCCATTGGACTCTGTTTGTAAGGCTGTATGCCTAGGAGATGAATCACACCTACATGCGGGTGCGAATAGACTAGTGTAGGTCACTTGTTGACCTGGGGGGCATCGGGGTGCGGGTATCTCATAATGGACAGTTGGTAGCTCCTCTGTACCGTGGGATAGACTGATGTAAGACACTATCCTATATCGCGATCTTGTGAAGAATGCCTTATATAAGCCATGTTGCGCAATTTTATTGATATTGAAAGCACTTGATTTGAGGCTGATGAGATACAGGTATGTCTCCTTGATCATTTTCTTTGATGTTATGTCTAGCTTCATAGAGTAGGATTTCGGGTACCTTGTGCATGTGCGTAGTCTGTCGACATATTTATCTGGCATAAATATATATGATTATGGAATTGTTTCTTTTAATGATGTTATGACTATCTGTATTATCAAATTGTTTATCATCTAAATTCTAATGCTGTTTATTATGTTTGCCATGCTGTATGGCGTCCTATGCCGATTCTAGCTCTTTACTGCCATAACTGGTATTGATGTTGGATATCTCACCTCTTTTCTGTATTCTGCTATTCTGTTTATATCTATGCTTCTTAAAAGACCGAGGTGAGGAAGAGCTTGAGTTTCCTAGTTTTGGGATGAGTTAGTCTTCTGCTTGACCTGGCATCCCGATGAGGTTTTCTAGGGTATGCCAGGCTGAGGTTCCACAAAGGCATTAACTGTTGGCACGTCGACTTGATCACTGAGTGCTTCGTCTATGTGGGAGATGTGACTGTATCTTTGGCTTGGGGTCGTTATCATCCTCCTATTTTCTCTTTTGATGTTGCTGTATCGCTGGAGTTCTGCATGCTGATACGCGAGGTGTGGGGTGATCGTGAGTATACTCCACACGAGGATTTGTTCCTATCCTCTGCACGAGCTCTTGCTCGTGAATCTATTGCTCCTGTAAAGATTTCCTCTGTTGAGGAGGATCCTGAGCAGGAACCTGAGGAGGACCCCTTTAAGGCTTCTACTCAGTAGTTTGTTAGGGGCATGATACTTTTTGTAGCCTTGGTGGCTGTCTGTATACATATTTTTGGGCATGTAAAGCTTTTGTTTTCTTTTGCTAAAACTGTTGGTGTACCTTAACGCTTATGTTATGTATCTTTTGTATAAAAGTATGGTTTGATACTCATGGTGAGTTCCACTAAGTTTATGTTTTCCACTTACAAAAAAAAAGAGAATATATATATATAAAAGATAAATTGCCAAGTTGCTGTATGATTTATAAATGAACAGATTACTGCCTATATGTATCTAAACCGGGTCTTAGTGTATGTCATTAACATGTTTTTTTGAGTTTCGTATGTTTGGTGTGACGTCCTCCTCCTGAAAAAGGGGGTGCTACACTGAACAGAACCACAGACTCTTGCTTTTTCTAATAAGTCATTTTGCAAGAAGATCTTTGATTTCCTGTTGACAATACAAAATGAGTTCTTGAATCATCTGAATCGGTCCAGCCTTAGTAGGGATTTGTCTTTCATTGAAATCTTTTTCGTAGGGAAGATCCACCATATGTTTCTTCCTTTCCCAGAAAGCATTTGGAAGGTCAGAACAGATTGAACCTTGAATCTGGTCAAGAAGAAATTAGATCTTTTTCTAGATTTGAGGTTGACTAAGATTAAAATCAATATTCTTAAAAGAAATTTCTTTTTTGAGATAATTAATTTGATTTTGTTTATATTGGATTAGATTGATATTCCTAAGAATTGGCTTCCTAAGAAATTTGAAAATGATCGTTTGACCTAAATGTTGAGTGGTAATTCCTTCATCTGTGATCTGTAGAGGAAAAAGTGATCTGATGAACGGTGTTCCTAAGATCACCTCATTTTAAAGATTTTTGACTAATAAGAAAGGAGTTTCAACTTGGAAACCTTGGTTTTCTATAATTGTAGATGAAAGTTTGAATTTGATTTTTAACTTTGAACCATTAGCAGTGCTAAGTTGTTCAGAAGTTTTTTCAAAATATTTTATTGGGATTAAACCTTCTAGGATGCAGTTTAAGTCAGCCCCTATGTCAAATAAGGCAATAGTATTAAGGACAAAATCATCAATTTTAATGTTTATATTGATAAAGAATTTTTGGATTTTCATCTGATTGATAATTTGTGCAAAGAATTCTTTAACTTCTTGATGTTTAGTCTTCTGACTTTTATGACTCTGTTTTTCTAGAATTGAATCCTGATCAGAAGAGTCGGTTTGAATATCCTGAAGTTAGGATATTATAATTTGATGCAAAGTTTGCTGTTCTTTAAGGTGTTTTACTTCAATATTTAGATTATTGATTTCATATTGAAGATCTTGGATTGTTACTGGTTTTTTAGAAGTTTCTTTTCAAGATTTTTAAGTGTTTCTGGAAGATTATATTTGTTTTGAATAATTGGTTCTTTGAAAGGTTTAGAAGAACTTGTTTCCATTAAAGACTTTATTTTTTCTAAATATATTTTCCTATCTTGAGGAACATTGATTGAATTAAGAACTTCAAACAAGAGATCTTGCTCTTTAGTTAAAACATTGATTTCAGGAGAGTCTGACTCTCCTTTAGATGATATATCATCATTTTGGATTTAGTTTAACTCTTCAGAAGATTCCTTATCAGACTCTTCTTCGGATGATTCAACTAACAAATTATTAATTTGTTCTTCAATTATTGGTTCAAGATTTATAGATTTTATGTTCTTTTTTAACTTACAGTATTTACTAATATGACCAGGCTTGCCACAATTATAGTAAATTATAGGCTTCTTTGGGACTTTGATATTATCAATTGGAGGTTTGAACTTAAATTCTTGTTTAAGTCTTCTGGGTTTAGTGCTTACTTTATGTTTATAGTATTTGGTTTTTTGGAATCGATCCGATTTTGATTTTGGTTTTGATTTCTTCCTAGCACAAGGAAGACCAAATTGTTCGCAGAACGTTCCTAAGTCCCATTCAGTTTGGGCTTTTTCTCTGGCAAGTTGGGCTTGAATCTTGTCATCTTGCAAGATTTTCAAGGCTACCTTTTGGATAAAGGCAATGAGTTGTCCATAACTCAATTGCTCGTATGAGATTTCTCCATTCGGGGATTGACTTCTAATTTTGTCATGAACCTTGTCTCCTAAGGATTTTGGGAGACCAGTAAGAAATTTTTCTTTCCAGAAAGGCTATTGACTATCATCTCTAGTGTAAACCCTAGTCAAGAAGGTGTCTCTATACTATCCAAAGTCAGCTAGAGTTTTGCATTTTAAGTTCGAAAGCAGTTCAGTAGATCTATCTTTCCGTAAAGACGGAACTCCTATGAAATGTTAGGCAATTGTGAAGATAAGATTATTGACAGCATTAGGAATAGGCTTCCCATCGCTGAGGATTAGATAGCTATTGGCATCAGTTTTGACTGCTTCCGCAATCTCGATTTTCTGGTCAGCAGAGATATAATTATCCAACTAACCTTTAAGCTGGCCAGAAAACCCTGATACATGGATTTCGACAATGACTTCTTCTGGACAGTCATAGGAAGTTTGATAAGTAGTTGACACCATGGTCATATGCTGCAGAGTGTTGATGATGACATACTCAGTCATACCATCAATATTCTATTCATAGATATTGTTTGCACTAAAGCTTCTGAAATTTGGGTTTCTTTCTTCAAGTAATAAATCTGGAGCTGTCGCTCTTTGATAGTAAAGTTTTGATGGATTTTTCCAGTTAAGGGTTTGGCTGATTACAGGATTTACCTTAATAACAAAATTAGTGTCAGTTTCAGTTTCTGGGTAATCAGATCCCGATTGTGAATTAGATTGTCTAATTGTATTAACAATCAGATTTTTGTCTCTAGATTTACTAGGGTTTGATTCTCGAGTTTGAGGTGTATCTGGGGCGACTAAGTTAAGTCTTTCCATGAATTTATGAATAAGTTCATGGTTGGATGGTTTCGAATTGTTTAAAAGTTTTATACTTTCTTTAAGTTGTTTGCTAACTTTGAATGGCTTGAAGAGAGGCTTCTCTATTGGTTTGGGAGGTTTTAATTTGTTAGTTTTGGTTCCTGAGGTTGAAGGTTTATCTAAATGTTGATTAACTAATTTTTCACCTAAAACTTGAAGGTATTTGTTTGTATAATTATTTGGTTCCATAAGACTTTTAATATCTTTAGGATTGATTGGCTCATCTTCTACTTTAGTTTTGAAAGGAGAAGCTAAGAGTGGGTTGTTAACTTTGTCTTTTACGTTTGGAATAAGATACTGACTAGAGGGAGGTAATTCAGATTTGATAATTTCGCCATCTTTACAATGCCAGATAGTAAGAACATTAGCTAATTTGTCTTCGATCAGACTAATACTCAAGGATATTCGATTTCATTCCTAATCATGTAGGCATGAAACCAATTAAAGAATGGGGTATGTTATTTGACTTTGTTGAGAAATTCGTAGAACTTCTCTTGGATTTCCTTTTTGTTTGATCCCTTATAATTTTTGAAAAACCATTCCCTTTGCGAAGTCCATTCCGCGGAATAAAAGTCTTTCCTAAGGGTTTCCTTATCTATGATGAATTTAGATAACATGGACATCATCATTAAGGGAGGAATAGGTTAGAAACTGAATAGATCTCTGTTCATCTTCGCCTTCACTTTGGTACGTCGATCTTGGGATGCTTGATAAAGTATCCAGTCCTCGAAGATTGATTGTTGATAGAGTAGTTTGGATTGTAGAGAAAGATTTTCTGGAAACTGTAGATATGAAATCTTCAGATCTTGAGGATGTAGGTCTAAAAGATCTAGAAGAGATGAATGAATTTCTTATATTGAAGGTTAATTCAACTGTACCAGATTGGTGTTGAGTAATTTCCTGAATTTCAGGTGTTTCTCTGGGCAAAGCTGGAGTGGCTTTATCCATAATCTATTTTGCAGGGAGGACCACATCTTCCCATTGGATTTGTTTAGGGACAACTACGTTGGCCTTTGTTATGTCTGTCAGGAATAACATTGTTACTCCCTTGTCTTTAGAAGACAGAGATCGCAACGTGGCAAAGATTAAAATAAAGAATGAAAGGTGCAAAAATAAAAGACATAATATAAGCATATAAGCACATGATAAGAATGAGCAAGGAAAAAAGAGATAGGAAATGAAATCAGCAGATACCAAATATGAACTTAACCCCTGATATTATTACCCTCATCTGGTTTCATAGATTTGCAAGGGAAAATTTAAGTCAAGTTTTATCATTTGAACTATATTTTAAAATTATCATGTTTCATACTTTGATTTATGTCTGATTTAAGTATTATCTTTTGAACAATTTGTTAAAATTTTTATATATCATACCTAGATCTTTAGCCACTGCGTTCATTTACCAATTCTTAACCATGATCACCATTGTACCCCATCCTTCACTACCTGTGGTGACATTGTCGAATTAGACTTACTACCTCCCAAGGACTTACTGCTACAGCCCCACAGAATAGATCCAACATTAGGCATTATGTACCTTCCAGTTAAGAAAAGATAACATATAGATGCATACTATCTAGATCCAAATATAATAATAGCATTATTATTCAGTTCAGTTAAGATAATAAGTAAAGCAGATAAAGATCAAAGTAGAATAACGATTAATGGATATAATAACATTAATATCTAGTTCAATAAGATAATAGATAACTTAAATCCACTAATTACATTCCTACTTCCTCATCTGACTCTAATACCAGAGTCAAGGTCGAAGATCACGAGAAAGGTGGAAGAATAGGATGAAAGAAAGTAGGAGAGCAGACGACTGCTTTACATGCTATATAAATAAAAGAAATGCAGAAAATAAAGTAAATTACAGAAACTAAAGCATGAAAACCGTATAGAGGCAGAGCCTCAGCCGGTAAAGGAGGAAGAAGAGAAGAGTTCATTAATTATAATATTATTAAAACATAAAATTAAAACATTTAAAGTAGTTTTATGTTTTAATAATATTACAATTAATTAACTCTTCTCTTCTTCCTCCTTCACTGGCTGGGGCTCTGCCTCTATATGGTTTTCATGCTTTAGTTTCTATAATTTACTTTATTTTTTGTATTTTCTTTTATTTATATAGCATGTAAAGCAGTCCATCTGCTCTCCTACTTTCTTTCATACTGTTCTTCTACCTTTCTTGTGATCTTCAACCCTGACTCTGGTATCAAAGCATGATGGGGAAGTAGGACTGTAATTGGTGGATTTAAGTTATCTATTATCTTATTGAACTGGATATTAATGTTATTATATCGATTAATCGTTATTCTACTTTGATCTTGATCTGCTTTACTTATTATCTTAACTGAACTGCATAATAATGCTGTTATTATATCTGGATCTGGATAGTACGCATCTATATGTTATCTTTTCTTAACTAGAAGGTACATAATGCCTGATGTTGGATCTATTCTGTGGGCTGTAGCAGTAAGTCCTGGGGAGGTAGTAAGTCTAATTCGACGATGTCACCACAGGTAGTGAAGGATGAGGTACAATGGTGACCATGGTTAAGAACTGGTAAATGAACACGGTGGCTAAAGATCTAGGTATGATATGTAAAAATTTTAACAAATTGTTCAGAAGATAATACTTAAATCAGACATAAATCAAAGTATAAAACATGATAATTTTAAAATCTAGTTCAAATGATAAAACTTGACTTAAATTTTCCCTTACAAATCTATGAAACTAGATGAGGGTAATGATATCAGGGGTTAAGTTCATATTTGGTATCTGCTGATTTTATTTCCTATCTCTATTTTCCTTGCTCATTCTTATCCTGTGCTTTATATTATGTCTTTTATTTCTGCACCTTTCATTCTTTATTTTAATCTTTGCCATGTTGCGATCTCTGTCTTCTAAGCTTACTTTCAAATCTTTTCAGTCTTCTTCATCATCGTTCACTGAGCAACAAATTAATCCATCTTTAACAAACATCTTTAATGAAGAAATTTGTTTTGAAAACATAATTCAAGACATGGATGACTAGGGGATCCCCAGAATCCCAAACAATGAGCTCTATAAACCTAAAGGTCAATTCTTCAGAAGTTCTGATTACATTATCAGGACTGTAGAGAAACAAATCACCATTGAAGGTGATGATGAAGAATTTCATCTTCTTTGTCAAGAGACCTTAAAAGGTCAAGCCAACAAATACAATTATCTGCATATTGGATATGTGCAGATAGTTGTCAAACCCTTAATCAGAGAAGGACTAGACGCATCTGTTCTCCTCTGTCTAAGAGACATAAGACATAATCAATTCCATGATTCACTTCTAGGAACCATAGAAACTAGTTTTGGTCATGGTCCAATCTATTTTAATTGTTATCTTAATAAGATTGTCAGTCTAAAAGACAAAAATATTCAAGACACGTTATTCTTAAACATCAAAGTCTGTGGCTTAGATATGAAGCCCAGATCAATCCCTTTAGCCTTAATCTATAGAATTCAATACAAGGTCATGAATTCCTTTAACTTTAAGGCAATAAAACCAAAAGACAAGGGAGTAACAATGTTATTCCTGACAGACATAACAAAGGCCAACTTAGTTGTCCCTAAACAAATCCGATGGGAAGATGTGGTCCTCCCTGGAAAATGGATTATGGATAAAGCCACTCCAGCTTTGCCCAGAGAAACACTTGAAATTTAGGAAATCACTTAACACTAATCTAATAAAGTTGAATTAACCTTCAATAGAAGAAATTCATTCAGCTCTTCTAGATCTTTTAGATCTACATCCTCTAGATCTGAAGATTTCAAATCTGTAGTTTCCAGAAAATATTTCTCTACAATCCAAACTACTCCATCAATAATCAATCTTCGAGGACTGGATACTTCATTAAGCATCCCAAGACCAACGTACCAACATGAAGATGAAGACGAACAAAGATCTATTCAGTCTCCAACCTATTCCTCCCTTAATGATAATGTCCATGTTATCTGAATTCATCATAGATAAGGAAACCCTTAGGAAAGACTTTTATTCCATGGAATGGACTCTGTAAAGGGAATGGTCTTTCAAAAATTATAAGGGATCAAATAGAAAGGACATCCAAGAGAAGTTCTACGAATTTCTCAACAAATTCAAACAACATATCCCATTCTTCAATTGGTTTCATGCCTACATGATTAGGAATGAAATCGAATATCCTTGGAGCATTGGTCTGATTGAAGACAAATCAGCTAATGTTCTTATTGTCTGGCATCGTAAAGAAGGCGAATTAATCAAATGTAAATTACCTCCGTCCAGTCAGTATCTTATTCCCAACGTAAAAGACAAAGATAATAACCCACTCTTAGCTTGTCCTTTCAAAACTAAAGTAGAAGATGAGCTTATCAATTCTAAAGATATTAAAAGTCTTATGGAACAAAATAATTATACAAACAAATACCTTCAAGTTTTAGATGAAAAATTAGTTAATCAACATTTAGATAAACCTTCAACCTTAGGAACCAAACTAATGAATTAAAACTTCCTAAACAAATAGAGAAGCCTCTCTTCAAGCCATTCAAAGTTAGCAAACAACTTAAAGAAAGTATAAAACTTTTAAACAATCCGAAACCATCCAACCATGAACTTATTCATAAATTCATGGAAAGACTTAACTTAGTCGCCCCAGATACACCTCAAACCCAAGAATCAAAAACTAGCAAATCTAGAGATAAAAATATGATTGTTAATACAATTAGACAATATAGTTCACAGTCGGGATCTGATTGCCCAGAAATTGAAACTGACACTAATTTTGTTATTAAGGTAAATCCTGTAATTAGCCAAACCCTTAACTAGAAAAATCCATCAAAACTTTACTATCAAAGAGTGACAGCTCCAGATTTGTTGCTTGAAGAAAGAAACCCAAATTTCAGAAGCTTTAGTGCAAACAATATCTATGAATGGAATATTGATGGTATGACTGAGTATGCCATCATCAACACTCTGCAGCATATGACCATGGTGTTAACTGCTTATCAAACTTCCTATGACTGTCCAGAAGAAGTCATTGTTAGAATCCTTGTATCAAGGTTTTCCAGCCAGCTCAAAGGTTGGTTAGATAATTATATCTCTACTGACCAGAAAATTGAGATTGCGAAAGCAGTCAAAACTGATGCCAATGGCAATCTAATCCTTAGCGATGGGAAGCCTATTCCTGATGCTGTCAACAATCTTATCTTCATAATTGCCCAACATTTCATAGGAGGTCCATCTTTATGGAAAGATAGATCTACTAAATTCCTTTCAAACTTAAAATGCAAAACTCTAGTTGACTTTAGATGGTATAGAGACACCTTCATGACTAGGGTTTACACCAGAAAGGATAGTCAATAGCCTTTCTGGAAAGAAAAATTTCTTGATGGTCTTCCAAAATCCTTAAGAGACAAGGTTCATGACAAAATTAGAAGTCAATCCCCAAATGGAGAAATCTCATACAAGCAATTGAGTTATGGACAACTCATTGCCTTTATCCAAAAGGTAGCCTTGAAAATCTGTTAAGATGATAAGATTCAAGCCCAACTTGCCAGAGAAAATGCCCAAACTAAATGGGACTTAGGAACGTTCTGCGAACAATTTGGTCTTCCTTGTGCTAGGAAGAAATCAAAACCAAAACCAAAATCGGATTGATTCCAAAAAACCAAATACTATAAACATAAAGCAAGCACCAAACCCAGAAGACTTAAACAAGAATTTAAGTCCAAACTTCCAATCGATAATATCAAAGTCCTAAAGAAGCCTATAATTTTCTATAATTGTGGCAAACCTAGTCACATTAGTAAATACTGTAGGTTAAAAAAGAAAAGAAAATCTTTAAATCTTCAACCAATAATTGAAGAACAAATTAATAATTTGTTAGTTGAATCATCTGAAGAAGAGTCTAATAAGGAATCTTATGAAGATTTAAACCAAATTCAAAATGATGATATATCATCTAAAGGAGAATCAGACTCTCCTGAAATCAATGTTTTAACTAAAGAGCAAGATCTCTTGTTTGAAGTTCTTAATTCAATCGATGATCCTCAAGATAGGAAAATGTATTTAGAAAAAATAAAGTCTTTAATGGAAACAAGTTCTTCTAAACCTTTCAAAGAACCAATTATTGAAAACAAATATAATCTTATAGAAACACTTAAAAAACTTGAAAAGAAAACTTCTAAAAAACCCGTAACAATCCAAGATCTTCAATATGAAATCAATAATCTAAAAATTGAAGTAAAACACCTTAAAGAACAGCAAAGTTTGCATCAAATTATAATATCCCAACTTCAGGATATTCAAACCGACTCTTCTGATCAGGATAAAATTCCAGAAAAACAGAGTCATAAAAGTCAGAAGACTGAAAATCAAGAAGATGAAGAATTCTTTGCACAAATTATTAATCAAATGAAAATCCAAAAATTCTTTATCAACATAAACATTAAAATTGATGATTTTGTCCTTAATACTATCGCCTTATTTGATACGGGAGCTGACTCAAACTGCATCCTAGAAGGTTTAATTCCAACAAAATATTTTGAAAAAACTTCCGAACAGCTTAGCACTGCTAATGGTTCAAAGTTAAAAATCAAATTCAAACTTTCATTTGTAATTATAGAAAACCAAGGTTTCCAAGTTGAAACTCCCTTCTTATTAGTCAAAAATCTTAAAAATGAGGTGATCTTAGGAACACCATTCATTAGATCACTCTTTCCTCTACAGATCACAGATGAAGGAATTACCACTCAACATTTAGGTCAAACGATCGTTTTCAAATTTCTTAGGAAGCCAATTCTTAGGAATATCAATCTAATCCAATATAAGCAAAATCAAATTAATTATCTCAAAGAAGAAATTTCTTTTAAGAATATTGATTTTAATCTTAGTTAACCTCAAATCCAGAAAAAGATCCAATTTCTTCTTAATCAGATTCAAGGTTCAATCTGTTCTGACCTTCCAAACGCTTTCTGGGAAAGGAAGAAACATATGGTGGATCTTCCCTATGAAAAAGATTTCAATGAAAGACAAATCCCTACTAAGGCTAGACCAATTTAGATGAGTCAAGAACTCGTTCTGTATTGTCAGCAGGAAATCAAAGATCTTCTTGCAAAAGGACTTATTTTAAAAAGCAAGAGTCCGTGGTCCTGTTTAGCCTTCTATGTCAACAAACAACCTGAGATCGAAAGAGTTACTCCTCATTTGGTCATCAATTACAAACCGCTTAATCAAGCTCTTTAGTGGATCCATTATCCGATTCCTAATAAAAAAGATCTTCTCAAACGGCTACATTCAGCTAAAATATTTTCAAAATTTGATATGAAATCTGGATTTTGGCAAATCCAAAACCAAGAAAGTTATCGCTACAAAACGGCTTTCACTGTACCATTTGGGCAGTAGGAATGGAATGTAATGCCCTTTGGTCTAAAAAATGCTCCTTCGGAATTCCAGAGGATCATGAACGAAATCTTCAATCCTTTCTCAAACTTTACCATTGTCTACATTGATGATGTTCTTGTCTTTTCTCAATCAACAGATCAACATTTTAAACATGTTAATATCTTTATTGGGGTAATCAAAAGAAATGGTCTTGCGGTCTCTAAATCAAAGATTAATCTATTTCAAACTAAAATTAGATTTTTTGGTCATAATATTCATCAAGGAACTATCAATCCTATTAATTGAGTAATTGAGTTTGCTAACAAGTTTCCAAACCAAATCATTGACAAAAATCAATTACAAAGGTTTCTTGGTTGTTTAAACTATGTCACTGATTTTTTCCCTCAGCTAAGTAATCTTCTTAAACCATTACATGATCGTCTGAAAAAAAGTCCTCCTCCTTGGTTAGACACTCACATGAACATTGTCAAACAAGTAAAATCCCAGGTAAAGGATCTTCCATGCCTCTATCTTCCAAATCCTCAATCATTCAAAATTGTTGAAACTGATGCCTTTGACAAAAGTCATGGTGGCATTCTCAAATAGTGTGTCGCAGACAAAAAACATATCATTGCATATGCATCAAAACACTACAATCCAGCACAATAGAATTATTCAACTATGAAAAAAAAATTTGGCAATTGTTCTTTGCATATCTAAATTTCAATCTGATTTATTATATCAAAAAAATTTAATTAGAGTCGATTGCAAATCTACAAAAGACATTTTACAAAAGGATGTTAAAAACTTTACATCAAAACAAATTTTTGCTAGATGGCAAGCAATCTTAAGTGTTTTTGATTTTGACATAGAATATATCAAAGGCACCTCAAACACCTTACTTGACTACCTTACCTGTGAATATTTACAGGGAAAGTAGCCCCATGCCAAGATCAACAAGATCTTCTTCCTCTAGAGGAAGAGGCACAAGTAATCTGCCCCTGGCATAGCTAGCCAAATCATTATCTCAACCGGGGTCTTCAACCCTTCCATCTAGGTCATCCACCCAAGCTGAGTCATCCACTCAGAAGAAATAATCAAAAACAGACTATGCCATGCCAATCACAACCCTGTTAGCCCTACAAGATCAAGGTATAACCAAAATCCTAGACAAATCCTGGAAATAGATCTTCATCGAAGAAATTAACGAAGGTGACGATATTCAATCTATAATCCAAAATCTCAAAGGTAAAGCCATAACTGTCAATCCCCCTACTGCAGATATTGTAACCCAACATGTTCCTGTCTCTGTCCAGAATCCTCCAAAACCCCATTATATCCCAAAAGAAAACTTTTGGCCTATGATTCAAATGGAACCAGAATTCTGGGATTCCAACCTAAACAAGTCCCTCAAAAAGTCTTTCCAAATGGTTTTCATTTTAAACCAACTTCTCTAAACAAAACTCAACAATTTTATGAATATATTCTTGTTGAAACTGATTCTGTCTCTCTCAAGCATTACAAGACCCTAAAGATGAATCTTACATAACTCATTCAACAATCTCGATTTTGAAGGTCATGTCACCAGCAGAATTTGGTAAAAACCCAGACGCTTTGATGAAGGTTTCTCAGCATTTGACCCAATGGGGTTTAATTACTGGGATTACATGCAAGCATGGAGCAACACGTTTTAGCTCCAAAACAAATCCAACTGCCACTCTTAGCTCATTTATTTCAAACAAAATGTTCAGTGCAAGTTCCCTCACTGGTTCATACAATGGTGGAATTTCTTTGGACCAATCCAGCAGATTCTTCCAGCAAATGTTATGGAAGGATTCCAATACTTCTTGAAGAAGTTTGTTTAAGCAGGTGATCCGTTCTCAGTTGACGTTCACTTCTTCTCCAAATTATCTCTTACTTGGATATTTTCCTGGCAGTATAAATACAAGACTCATGATAGTCTCCCCAATCTCCTCCCTGCACTGCAAAGGCAAGCTTATGCAAAATGGTGGGCTGAATTTGATGCCTCTAGAGCATCTCCAGAAAACATCAAACTATGGTTTCAGAAGAACCCAAAATACCTCAACACTACTGATAAAGATGATTGCCAATTTCTTAATCAGAAGGCTAAGATCATGGCTGCTATTGCTGCCTCTTCTGACAAATATCATCTTTTCCAAAACATGGAAGACGTCCTTAGGCTCTACAGAGAAATGAATATTGCTATTAGCAGCGAATCGGTTCCTAGAAGATCTAGTTCTCCTTCCCCTTCAATCATTCTTTCTAAAGACTCTTCAAATCTGAACGAAGACGACTGTTTCGGAGTCAATCTAGGAGATGATGAATAGTCAAGTACTGTTCATTTTACTGTAGCATCATGCAGAAGATTATTATTGAATACTATTCACTGTAGCGGGTTGCAGAAGATTACTGTTCACTGTAGTGGTATACTGTAGCGTTATTGTTGTAATAGTAATTTTTAGTCTATTTGTAGGATGTCTACCCATGATGTTAGGCATTCGTTTATTTTCACCCCTTTTAGAGAGAGGTTAGTGAGAGAAACTCTCCCACCCCGCTTTCTCCTTTTGTAATCTTTTATCTTAATAAAATAATCTTTCTTCTTCTTCCTCCTTCGCCAGCTGGGGCTCTGCCTCTATATGGCTTTCATGTTTTAATTTTATGTTTTAATAATATTATAATTAATTAACTCTTCTCTTCTTCCTCCTTCGTCAGCTGGGGCTCCTCTATACGGTTTTCATGCTTTAGTTTCTATAATTTACTTTATTTTCTTCATTTTCTTTTATTTATATAGCATGTAAAGCAGTCTGTCTGCTCTCCTACTTTCTTTCATCCTGTTCTTCTGCCTTTCCCGTGATCTTCGACCCTGACTCTATATATATATATAAAATAGAGAGGTGGCAAAAATGCCAAATCTAGTCCTTTCTCTTTCCGAAACAGAGTTCCATTTAATAGTTTCCAAAAATATCCATTTTCAATATTACAGATTGCAATCACAAATAATTTCAGAAATCATCTCCAAATACTAATACCATAATACCAAGTTCATTCAAAGATTCAAATGCATATTCAAGTCATTACATGACATATAAATTCAATTCAAATTTTAGTGCTCATTCAATATACTCGCTATTCATTATTCAATATACTTACTCATCTCTCAAGTATTCAAGAATACTTCATACTCAAAATTTATTCTAAATTACTCCATTCTCGGAGTATATTCAAGATTACTCCATGCCCGAAGTATATTCAAACTTACTCCCTACTCGAAGTATATTCAAGATTACTCCCTGCCCAGAGTATATTCAAAATTACTCCCTATTCGGAGTCTACTCAAACTTACTCCCTACCCGAAGTATATTCAAGAATACTCCCTGCCCGGAGTATATTCAAAATTACTCCCTACCTAGAGTATATTCAAAATTACTCCCTACTGTAACACCCTCTGTAGGGTATTACATTTCAAGCCAACTCCTTTTAATTCTTTACCCAAGTTATAAAATATTTTATATTATTTTAATACGGGTTTCAAAATTTCTTTTTCGCAGATAACATAAACTTACTGAATTTTAGAAACACAATACATAAGACTGAATAATATACATTCATGTAAATAACATAGAATAGTAACAACTTAAATACATAAAGCTTACATACACTAAATAATATGTATAGCTACCATATAAAAATTGAACCTAACCCAAGTCCAAAAACTTGAAAAGTAGGATCCTGAACCCTATCTTCCTCCAGATCCTCTTCGGGATCCCTAACGGACAAATTCCCCAGTCGAGACATATCACTACGGACAGGAATCCGAGCGGTCGACTCCTCGGAGTCTTCACTAGAAGTGTTATAACGATTACTCCATAATTCTCTAATAAGCATAGAGAACTCCAAATGCACAGCAGCATTTACAGAAAATGTAGCAACCCCATACCGGGTCCTACTCCAAAGCAAAGTAACTTCTCCAGCATACTAAATGCGCCCCGTGTCCTTAGAGACGTGCCACGCTTCGTTGCCCCCATGAAATTGTACACTAACGAAACTCTGAAGATTCTGCCTCGCAGCCATCACAGTCTTCTCAAAACATAAATATAGAACAGAACAAACAGAACAATACAATAAAGATGTGAGATCCCCTACATCAATACCATCATGGTAGCAAAGAAACAATAATGACAATAATGTCATTCATACAAAGCAATATCACAGAATAACAGATATAATTATGTTATAAACTAACAGGCAATTTAACCATATATGAATACAGATCATACCACAAAAATAAGTATACTGACTATGCCACAACAATATGTATATTGACCATGCTTATGCACCATGAATTAACCCCTCTTATGCACAATGCACCCATTTTCTACTCCATGGAGCTAAACACAATTTCAGAGAAAATAATCTAGAATATATGTCTGTATATCGGCCGCCTCAGACCAAGTGCTATAATTTCTCAATGTGTACATCAGGCATCATACAAGACATTCTACGCCAAATCGGGAATAAGAATAGTGTCTCGTTGAGATCGTCGGCACATTTGCGTCGGCTACCATGGCACAATAGCTCTTTCTAACTGGCCTTATGTGGAATTCTGTGTCCTAACACCTCCAAGATCCATTATAGACCTTCACCACACAATTCGCACCAGCACTAAGGTGTAATTCAACTCCTAAGCAACAATAGCCTTAACAGACACCGTCTGACCAATAATGCATGACCAATGACTCAATGCATTCTCACAAGCCTTTTTCGGCTACAACCATACGTTGATATATCTGGGTTCAATACATTAGCCCGACAGCAAATTACTATATTTCTCAACACGTAGCATTTTATCGCATTTTCACAATTGCGTAACACTTTTGTTACATTTTCAAATCGCGTAACAGTTTTTCAACGTTTTCTCAATCATGTAAAGATTTTAAAACGTTTTCTTAATCGCGTAGCTAAAAATCACCATTTTTAAATCGTGTAAGAGTTTCTCTACGTATTTTCAATCCCATAAAATGTTTTCTCAATATTTTAAGCTCAATTTAAAACTTTCATTATTTAATATAAAAATTAGACTTTAATTCCAATATTTCCTTAATAAATCACCTTTAAATAATATTTCTAACATTTTCTCACTAAACCTCCTCCAAATAATATTTCCTAACGTTTTCCTCAAAACTTAAGTTATTTTAATTAATTCAAAATATCTCAAAATCTTTATTCTTTACTCTTAATAAAACTTCCTTAAATAAAATATTTAAACTCCAAACCATCCTTAAAAATTATTTCCTTGCTAAAACTCTTCTAAATAATGTTTTCTAATATTCTTTTCAAAACTTACATTATTTTAATTTAATGAAACCTTTTTCCATCTTCCTTATTAAAAATCCTTTTAAATAAAATATTTTAAGTTTGAAACTTAATTCTCAATCCTATTTCCCAATACCATGGCCGAAAATCACTCTTTTGCTTAATGATAAAATTTATTCATTTCCATTCTTATCTTATAAATCCTTAATTAAATTTCTTAACATTAAACCACTAAATTCACAATTTATAAATCATTTTCATCTTTCCAACTAAAACTCTGTTAAATAAAATACTTCAAACCTCCAAATTACTTCTTAGTCTTGATTTCACTATATTAGCCAAAAATCACTTTTTAATTAATGGTAAAAATATATTCATTTCCATTTTTATTTTGTAATTCCTTAATCGAATTTCTTATTACTAATCACATAGGTTAACATTTAATAAAATATTTTTCATTTGATTTCCCCTTTGGAGAGCTTGAAGGCCGTGAGCCCCTATGGCCATTAGAGCCAAAAATTACTTTTCTTTCTAACACAATTATATCATACATCATATTCTAGTCATCACAATTTTACTATATCAAGTTCATGCATAATATCAAAGCAAATAAAAGCACATATAATCAATAAACAATCATGGTAATTTCATGCATACAATCAACATCATATAATTATACAAAATCAAACAAACATAACCAATAATCACACAATCGAGTGAATAAATCCTCACATGAATTTTTCACTCACAAACGCAAATATTTCGTTCCTCACCACCATAATTGGTTGATGAGGTTAATCTCCCTCTTACCTTAAGGTGATGCTCCAAGAGCTCCTTAATTGCCTCCTTAAAGAACTCCTACCACCAAAAGTTCCTTAAAAACAAATCAAACACACAAATATTAAGATTTAAGGCTAGAGATAAGATAACCATGGATCAAAATCATGGTTTAGAACTTTGAAATAAATTTAGAAGTGAAGATCAAAACTTCACCTAAAAACCTTCAAACTTTGATCTTGAAGAAAAAGGTTGAAGATGGATGATTTTGGAAAAACTCCCAACTAGAAAGTGTCTTGAAATGGTGTTTGGATTCAAGATATGTATTTAGTTTGGATGAAACAAAGTTGTAAGGTGTTTTGTGTTCTTATTTCATCAAAAGATGATAGGTGAGAAATGAATAAGCAAAACTAATTTTCTTGGCTCTCCAAATGACTATGGCCATGGGATTCAAAGGGAGAGAGAATGAGAGAGTGCTTTGTGATATCTTTTGATATTTGCTTCATGAAAAGCTAAACAAGATAGACATAGAGGAAGAAGTAACCAAATTGATCACTCAAGCTCCTCCTAAGAGATCTTGGCCGTGAACTTCATCATGGGTGGAGATCCAAAGCTTCTTCACTAAGCTTGCCCCTCATAACCATTGATTAGATCAAGGGTTGATATCCAAAGCTTCTTCACTAAGCTTGTTTCCTATTGGTTATTCACAATGAGTCATCATAGTGAGTCATAGGGTGAAGGTTCTAGACTTGTAATGTGGCCAAGTGAGTCACCCACCATTATGTCACAAGTGCATCACAAAAGTGTCATGGTGTGAGTCATTTAGGTAAGTCATAGGCTTAGTCATGGTAGTGAGTCACAAGGAAGAAGGTTCTAGACTCATGACTAGGCTTCCTCTAAGATATTTATTGATTAGTTATTAACCAATGAATAAAAGATACTGCTATCTAGTATCCAATGGATAATAGCTTTATCCAATGGATAATAGAATGCAACGAAAACTCAGATAAGGAAACTTTTCAAAAATTGTTTCTAGTTTCGAGTTTAGTAAGTTCCCCCAGCCCCACATTAACAGTCCAAAACTTTTCGTCTCCAAATTTTTTTTATTTTTCCGGACCGCCTCAAACACACATACAGTCCAAAATAATATTAAAATAAATTAAAAATTTTCAAAAATTCACAAATATTCACAAATATTATAAAACTCATTTATATCAAGAAAAACAAAAAATTGGAGTGTTACACCTACCTGGAGTATATTCAAAATTACTCCATGCTCAGAATATATTCAAGATTACTCTCTGCCCAAAGTATATTCAAAATTACTCCCTGGATGGAGTATAGTCAAGATTACTCCCTACCCAGAGTATATTCAAAATTACTCCATGCCCAGAGTATATTCAAGCTCAAGCACAAATTACTATTCTAGCTCAACCTTAAAGAATTAAGGGAGCAATGCCAATACAAATCTTAGCTTAACTTGAATATTCAAGGAGCATTATATTCTCTAATACACATCAACTATCCAATACCATTCCATTCACCAATTCAATACACAATTCACTAGTTATTCTACTAGTTAAGTAACTAGATCAATTCATAAAAGCACAATACACTTTATTCTAAAATTTTTTCCAAACAAATAATAATTTAAGCAATAATCAAGCACAATACAAGTATTTAAATCTTAGGTGTTATATGGAGATCATCATGTCTCCTTATAATCCTCAATGCAGCTTAAGTGGTCTTTACAAGTGTCAAAGCTTCTCCGTAAATCCTTAATAATTCTAGTATGCATTATCATACATCAATACTCTATACAATTTATATAACACTATAATTCAAGCATACATAGCCAAGGACATAACATAGTTAAGTCTTGCTTTTCATGATCAACTTAGACTTGCTTTTCATAGTTAACTTATAATTTCTTTAGGTAAATACCCACATTAATCAACTTATCTATCAAACAATACAGAAAATTGAAGAAACCTCAATCGAAATACATGATTTTTACTAATGTGAATACATAACAAATTGTAAACATATTAACACAATAATTGGATGGTGCTACCTTGTTTTGACCGTGAGCTTGCACCATTCTTTCACACACATTTTTCACAAGTTTTTATTCAAACATTCAATAAGGAACAATAACTAGATAAAATAAGGATTAAAACCACAAAACAATATGAATTCTCTCCTCCTCCCTTGGCTGGCCGTGTAGGTAAGCCATTTCAAAGACGAAAGTCTACAATAATCAATATCATAATTCATCAACTTATTTCACAAATTTAATCTAAGAATGAATGGAAGAAAGGAACTAAAATAATTTGGAAATAATAAATCCTTTAATTGTTTCTAGGTCCAGCCGTTAACTCTATCACCAATTTCACAATTACATTTGTCTTCATACCAAAATCATATTCTCAAGCCAAGAATAAATAAGAAACAAAAAGCAAAACTTCAAACCATAATCTTCTATATTTTTACTATTCTGGCCGTGACACATTTAAGTCAAAGGATTTCAAATTTTTAATTCAAAAACCTTGATAAAAGAAGAACAAAATGAAGGTTAGAAACCCCTACCTCAAATCCCTAGCTTTGATTCCATGATTTTCTTCCTTTTTCCTTCACTTTCTCTTCCACTTTTCTCTCCTTTTCTTCTACGTTTCTGCTACTGTTTTATGCCTCTATTTTGGGCTATTTATCCGTGAGAAATAATGGCAAAAGAGGAAGAAAGAATAAAGTTAGGTGTAGGTGAGGATGAGTAGAAGAAAGATGGAAAATGGAAGCTTGAAAATGGGTAGCCATGGGGGAGTTTTTCTCCCCTGTTTCAGTTCATTTTTTTAATGCAGAGAGAGGAGAGAATGCGATGAAGGAAAGATAGGAAAAAGTGAAAGAGAAGGGGTAGAAACATCTAGAGGGTAGGACGGCTAAAATCTATCCTAAAACTTTTGTATCTGCTATGTACACTTTAATTTTCCAAAATTGAGTTTTCAAGTGTCCATAAGTATTAGGAAAAAAATTAGGACTCATCTTAGTCCTCAAATTCATTTTTCTATAAATTTTCATATACTGCTATTCGTTAAATAAGTTGTACTACTTTTCTCAAATTAAATCAAACATATAAAATAGGTAAATATGTCTGCCTTAAATTATTTTTCATACCAAAATATTCTCTATATTCTACTTGTCACTTCTATGAAATTTCATAATTTTCTGAGCTGCTTAACTGTTTCGGTTATTTTTTAACAGTATCCTTAAAAATACCATACTATCTCAGCTGATTCTCTAAAATTTTCTACAACTCTTATAAATTATTTATAGTTAGGAAATAAATTTTTCATATTTATTTCCATCATATCAACTGATTCTGCAAATACCTTAATTATTCTCTTGTACTCAGTGTTATAGAATTACATTCAAACTAGTTCAAAAAATTATCTAAATTAATAGATAATTCTTACCACTATTACTGAGCCTTTATAACCCTAATTAGGATTATTAGGTTAGGGAGGATATTACATAAGGCACCCCTGGCTGGTGCTTAGGCACCCTATGTGTGCATCCTTAGCAGAAACTCTCTGGGCATTAGGCGCCTAGGCGCCAGCGCACCAGAATGTTTCCCCTATTTTATGCGCAGTGGGTGCCTAGGTGCCCACTGGGCACCAGTGCACCAGAAAATTATGGAAAAACTATTTTCTGCATAATTGGTTCGTAACCAATTTCTAATCCATTAAAATCAATTCCTAGATGTTTTCCAACATCAAACATAACCTCAAATCTTGTTGTAACCCTCAAACACGTTACTCAACACACTAACATGATGAAAAATGAATCAAAGCTCCACCTTCAAACCCATTTTCCAACTCAAGATTCATGGAAGAACAAAGACATGAACATGTTCTAAGTTATAACCATGATCAAACTAAACCACAAACACCATATACTAAGTCAAGAAAATCAAGAACCAACCAAGCAAAACTTATAACTCACCCAAATCCATTTTCTCATCAAGCAACCTCATGAAGCAAAATGAAGAAAAGGAAGGAAAAGAGTCATGAAACAAGGTCCCCCTACCTCTAGTGTCCAAGAAAAATGAGCTAAAGGTTTCCTCTTCACCTCTTCCTCTTTCTTTTTCCTCCTTTCCCTTCACGTTTGCTGCTCCTCCTTCTCTATTTTCTCCTCTTTTTTCTGCTGCCAAGTGACGTAGAGAGTGGGTGAGAATGAGAGAAAAGAAGCAAAGAAAGTCAAGGCTTTTAAGGATAGGAACATTTGATATTTGGTAACTTAATATATTTTGGCTGGAACTCTGTATTTGTTAAGAACACTTAGATTTTACCAAATCAAATTTCCTAACTTCCAAAGGTATGAAAGAAAATCTTAGGATTAATCTAAATCCTAATTTCACCATTTCCATAACTTTCCAAATATCTAACTCACCAATCTGGTATTAAAATGGTCACGTAGTGTGCTTAAAAATACCAAATAGATTTAGTTAGTTCTAAAAATTAAAATACGCCATATTCCATATATTTGTGACTTAGAAACAAATTCTTTATATTTATTTCCATTAACTAAGCAATTTATGTCATTTTCCAAGCTAATAACAACTATTTTTCACATATAGTGTTACAGCAAAGTGACTAAACTAACTTAGAAAGCCACAAAAGTAAACAAGCATGTTAATCAAGTATTAGGCTACCTCTGTAACCATATATAAGTCTAACATGTTTTCAAGGATGTTACACAGATCCTTCACACATTTTAGAAAATAAATCAATACAATTAAGAGAAGATTTAACTTATGTGATAAAACCTATAAGGATCGTAGATAGAGGAGTCAAAGAACTCAAAGGGAAGAAAATTCCACTAGTGAAGTTAGTATGGGATGGGATTGACTTAGAGGAAGCAACTTGGGAGCTAGAGTCCTGCATGATGCAAGACTATCCAGAACTTTTCATATCAGGTAACTAAATTTTGAGGACAAAATTTTTAAAAAGAGGAGAAAATTGTAACATCCTCCCTAACCTATTAACCTTAAAGATTGTTATAATAACATGTTAATACACTTGTATGAATTACTTGTTAATTTTGGTGATTTTCTGAGCTAGTTTAAGTATACTGTTTACGTGGAAAATAACTCATATTAGCTCAGAATTTGACATAAATGGCTTAGATGATGGAAATAAATATGAAAAATTTATTTTTGGGTTACAAATAAATAAAATGAGTTATGGTAAAATTTAGAGAAGTAACTAAATTAGTTTGACATTTTTAATTACACATGTGAGTATTTAAAGGTCAAATTAAATAGGAAAGTAGCTTAGAAAATCTTGAGATTTTATGGAGATGTCAAATAAAGAGTGGAGACTATTTTGGGAATGATTATAGGTTAAGGCATATACTTGTAAGCACATAAGTTTAATTCCTTAGGTTTATCTTAACTTAAGGAAGAGTAATAAAGCTTAGTGGTTGTTAATGGTATATATGAATAGTTATTAAATAATGAGTATAGGAATAAAATGGAATCCTAGAATTTTCTATAACGCTTAAGGAAGTTGGAAAACTCATCAATAGAAGATCAAATTATCGCTAAGAGATAAATTCTCTCCATTTAGCCATGACAGCTCAATACCTTCTCATTCTTATCCTTCTTCTGGTCTTTGACTTTATTACTTTCTTATTTCTCACTTTCTCTTTACTCACACATTGGTAGCAGCAGAAGAGAAACAAAAGAGAAGGAAGAAAGAAAATAAAGAAGAAGAAGGAAAATAAAGGAAGAACAAGAAGAGGAACAAAACACCATCAACAAAGGTGTAACACCCTAATACAGATATCTCGATATATTTGTCATATATAAAGATAAAAAGTATTAGTTATGCTACTACTAACTTAAACAGCATTCTAACCCATAATATTTAAACAAATAATTATGGAGAGCTATAACTAAAAGTTCATACATATATACATCAAAAGCCTCAAAGGGGCAAATGTTATACATACAACTTTATACAACTCAAAGTAACAAAATATACAAGAGTTGTTCACAAAAACATAAAACTGAAACTATCTAATCTTGTTGCTTTTTCTTCTTTTTCTTTTTCCCTTCAGGAGGGTCTCGACCTGCTTTGCCATAAAACATAAAATGGGGTGAGAACATAAAAAATCTCAGTAATAAAACATATATCTTATGGCACTATTATAAAATGCACATAGGTAAATTTATAAACTATAAACTCATTAACTTACTATCGATATCAAACAATTGCCTATACAATTGTAGAATATCAATTTTACTTGGCAAAGTGTTTATCTCACTCCTTTGCCTAGCATAGGACTTAACTCATCCTATTATTTTTGGTAATAAGCTTTTCCTACTTTACTACCAATGGTAGAGAGCTTAACTCACTCTTATTACCCTTTACATGAGTGTTTTTCTCACTCCTCATGTTATCTGACAAAGAGCTTAACTCACTACTTTGTGTAACACCCCAAAATTTCCTATCCTATAAATAGTAATTTTGACAGCTAACAGAATTTTACTGTTTAGTAATTTCTGGATACTGTAAAATTATTTTGTTTATTCCATCAGCGTATTTGATCGTTTTGAGTGATTTACTCCGTCTCAAGAAAATAATAATTTCTGGACCGGGAAAAATCTTTCTTTATTTATTTCTCTTGACTGTTAATTATTTTTAACAATCTGACTTGATTTTCATACATTTTCTAATTTTTGTGATTTTATGTGTGATTTTGAATTTTTTCTGTTTGTGGGCCCCACTAGGTGTTTGTGGGCCCAAGTGACCATACGTGGGCCCAGGTGGGTCCCGCAAAGTGAAAATTTTTTCTACGCATAGAAAAATTTGTACTGTTTAGACGGAGACAGGGGATCTTACTAAACTTGAATCCGGAAATAATTTTAGAAAATTTGTTTTGTACTGTATTTATTTATCGGAAGATAAAAATATAGTAAATATATTCTTTCGTGGGGTTTTTAGTAAATAAAAATAGAAATTATATTGCTTAAGTCAACATTGGTGGTTTGGATATCCATTATTGATTCAATTAACGGTTAAGAAATAAATTTAATAAAGAAACATAAGATAATCATCATTGATTTAATCAATGATGTGAGAATAAACTTAATTAGGCAAGCTTCAATATCAACCGTAGATTTAATCAACGGTGTAAATTTGATTATATAAAGTGACCATTTACAACCATTGGATGAAGAATTAATCAAGGGTGGAGATTTGGTCTTAAAAAGTAGCAAAGACTAATTATGACCCTTCGATTAAAAGTAAGAAGAAGTAATCTTGACCCTTTATTTTGGGGACACATCTAATGGCTAGAATTTAAAGGAGAAGGATCCAATGGCTTAGATTTAGTCTTCTAAATTAAAAGTCTACCTAAATCCTAACCATTGAATTAATCAATGGTTAGAAATGCTTCAAATAATGGCCTAATTAACAAGCCAAGTAAACTAAATTAAATGTTAAATTATTATAATCTAATTCTTAATTAGATATCCTAATTTTAATTAGAGATTATAATATATGAAATAATATGTCTAATTAATTAGTTATGTAATTAGAAAATTAGTTAAGATTGATTAGGAAACTTAATCTAATGAATTAACTAATCAATTTGCAAGTAATTATGACAACTTTGGAGTGCATGATGAAGGGGGGACGGTTGGAGAAGCAAGAAAGAAGAAGAGACATGTTGAGACATGTTGGAGTAGCCTTTTTAGGCAAAGAAAAAGATGACAAAGTGGAAGACTTTTGCATGCATGTGATAGCCTTCAATTATGCTAAACAAATTTCTATCTCTCCATTCTTTCACTCCTACGGTTACCCATTTCAATTCAGCCCTCTATTTTGATTTTCTATCACACTTAGTAACACAAAGACCATTCTCTCTCTTCTCTCTCTTCCAATTGTTCAAGAACACCAAGAACAAATACAAAGAACACCATTTTCTCTATTCTTTGAGCTATTCGGTCACCACCCATAGAACCACTTCCAATTTTTCATAATTTTATCTAGCTACATATCGTGAATCCTTTCATCAATTCAAAACACTTTCATGTTGGAGACTTTCTCTAAATCATTCATCTTCATGGACTTTCTTCAAGAACAAAGTTATGGGATTTTTGAGGTGAAGTATAAGAAGACTTCATTTCTTCTCTTTTTTTTCATGATCTAAACCATGTTTGATCCATGGTTCCTCTTAATCAAGCTTAGTATACTAATTTCTATGTATTTTGTTTTGAATTTGAGAAGCCCTTGGTGTTGAAGGACTTGGAAAGAGAAGTAAAATCAAGAAGCTTTGAGGATCTTCAAGAGGTAAGAGGGAGATCCATCTCACCAACCAATTATGGTGGTGGGAGATGGTATTATATTTGATGGATTGTGAATTCATGTGAGAATTCTAATCCATGGTTATGTAATAATTAATTGTGTGTTTATGAGCTTTGCTTTATTTTCTTGTGCTTTGATTATTTTTGTCAATGCTTAATATGCTTTGCATGATTTTATGGCTTTGATAGTATACTTATAATATGCATGATGAGTATATGGCATGTTTGTGATATTTATGATGAAATATATATATGTATGCCATGATGTGTGGATGGAAAGAAAATTGATCTTGGTTCCAATGGCCAAGGAAGAGCTACGGTTTTGATGCCCTTGATGAGGGTCAATGTTGAAATTTTTCAAGAACAAAGAAATTAAATTTTTATCCCTAGAACAATGAGAATTTCGGCCAAGACACCTCAAAATAGGTGTTTACAAATTAATATGTTTATGGAAGAATAAAATTGGATTGATTTGAGGAGTATGGAAAATGAACTAAAGGTTTGTTTTTTTTTTAAGAAAACATGAACACAAATTTTAGAATGAAATTTTATTGACTTATTTTGTGTAGAAACAAGAATGGAATTTATTTAATTTAGAAGAAAAATATTTCATGGTTCCAATGGCCATCTATAAGATTTTGATAATTTAGAAAAAATGTTTTGATGCTATGAAATACAAGAATTTTCAAATAAGGATTTTTGAAAAGGGAATTAAGTGTTATAAATTAAGTGAAGTGGAATTTTCATAAATAAAAGAAAAAAGAAGATTGAAAGTATTGAACTTCAAATTAATCAATTTTTAGAAGTGATTTAGAAATATAAAGGAAAACGTTTGTAACTTAAAATTTCTAACAGAGAATTTATTTATTGGGTTTTGGAAAACATTAGAAAATTTAAAGTTAAGAAACAATAATTAAATTAACTTAATATGATTTTGTAGGACTAGATTAATAAAAAGTGATTTTGAGAAAATATATATTAAGGAAAAGATTTTTGACTAAGAATGAAAAAGGATTTGCAAAGAAAGTGAAAATGAATTTGAACAAATGGGTTTGGTTTTCATAACCATCAGTACTTCGGTTTTGAAAATAAAATTTTAATGGTTTTGTTTGTGTAAAACCATATCAATTTAGAAGGAAAAATATTTAATGGTTTCAATAGTCATGTCCACGTTTTTGAAGGCTTGTAATGCCTTGATTTTTATGAACAAAGTGATTTTCAAAGTAGAAACGTAACTTGAGTTAATAAAAGAATTTGGAAATGGAATTAGAGCATTTATCACTTGAGAAATTAAGTTTTTGTAAACGAAAATGTTTTCGAACTTCAATTTATTTTGAAGAAGGTTGTGTTTGGAAATGCTTTGAGAAAAATGGAGAATATAATGGTCATTTGAGAATTTACTAAAGTATAACTTATTTTCAAGTTTTGAAGTACGTGTGGAAATTTTAAGATTTGAAACATTGATTTATATCAATGAAAAAGTAATTTTGTGGATTATATTTGAAAAAGAATTTCTTGAGTAAAGAAACGGGGAAAAAGATTTTCTTGAGTAAGAAAATGTGTTAAAAATGATATTGACTTATTTGAAAGTCCAAAATAATGTTTGGAATATTGAGGAATATTTTACATGATTGTAAAATGGTGAAAAATGATTTACGTATCTTAAAAATGATACTTCTACGCAATTTGAAATATGTTAAAATATTTCTCACGTGATTTGAATTACGTTTAAATATTTTATGTAAGTTTAAATATTTTACGTGATTTGAAATACAGTTGAAAAATCACTATGTGATTAAATAATGATAGAATATTTTTACGTAATTATAAAAAATGGTAGAAAATTATTATGAGATTTGGGAAGTGTTTAAATATTTTACACTATTGAAAATATTATTAAAAAATATACGCAATTTTGAAACAGTGGAAAAATATGCGATTTGAGAAACGTATATTTTTATGCGATTGAGAAAGACATTAAAAAATTAATACGTGATTTAAAAGTGCAATGAAGAGTGCGGCATTTTGAAAACGTAACAAAAGTGTTGATATTGGGAAAATATATGTAAACGTTTGAGAATTTTGAAAATGTAACAGAAACATTTTGGAATTGTGAAAACATAATGGAAATGTTATGCAATTTTGTGAAAACATGGCGAAAGTGTTTTATAACTATGAAAACATGATAACATGATTTTGTGTTGAAAATATAGTATAATTACTGTTGAACCAGTGTATGGACACTGTATGAGAAAATGACATGTTTTGCCTATGATTGGCATTTGGTGCATTATACATGCATTGGAAAGATATGTCTGTGATTGGATTTGGTGCATTATACGTGCATTGAAAAAAATATGCGTTGAAGCATATGATTACATTGAACAAATGAAATTGAAAAGATTTGGCCCTTTGGGGTTGAACTTGCACTGATATATTCGTGCATTGTATAAAATATAGCTAATAGCTATTATGGCCCTTGTGGTTGAAGAAGGAATGAGAATTGATAGTGAGGTCTATGATGGATCTTGGGGGCGTCGAGGCACGGTGGTCGACTAGTGGACAGCTGGCGAGTACCCTGTGCCACTTGGCGATGCAGTCCGTTGCAACGCATTGACGATACCCAACAAGAACACGATTCTTTTCAACGATTAGGAGATTGTCTTTGGGCTAAGGCTGACAATTAACCAGAGCATTCTTCTCGAAATTGTGAAAACCTCCATGGAGTTATTTTTGATAAACTGTGTCTTTGTGCATATGCATAAATCTGAGCATTTATATCTGTGTGATATATTAATTGAGGAATATTGGTTATAACGATTGTTATGAATACTTGGATGATGATGATGATAATGCTGATAAGATGATTATGGTACGATCTATCTGTATGATATTGTTGGCTGTGTGTTATCTCTGTGCTGCCATATTGGTATTGGTGTAGGTGATCTCACCTCTTTGTTATGTTATTTTGCTGTGTTTGTATTGTTAAAATCAAACAATAGAAGGATCGAGTTGTCTTAGACATAACGGGCGATAAATACTCTGAGATTGGTGACAACAATAAGGAGTAGACATTCAGGACTCGAAGGTGTGCAGTGTTGACAAAGGAATAGATGTCTGATGCATCAAGATTGATAGAAAAAGGAATAAGTATGTTAAAGTTTCTCGTTAGTGTTGTACCGTGCTATTAAGTAGGACCCGTCATGGGGTTTGCTACTGTAAAAAAAAAATAAGTCTGTTAATTTTATATTTTTCTTTAAATTGTGATATTAATTAGTGTCAATATTGCATAATGAATAGTTAAAATATGATTTTCAATATTACCTAATATTTTCAGTAAATTTACATTTCAGTAAAGAAGAAATTTTGAAACCTATCTTTTATAACTCAAACTTTGTGCGAACTTATTTTCAGATTATGAGTCAGAAGTCAGAAATGTGATGCCCTAGCTAGGGTGTTACATTAGTTGGTATAAGAGCTAGGGTGTTACATTAGTTGGTATCAGTGCTAGGGTGTTACATTAGTTAGTATCAGAGCACGGTTTGAGTCTTTTGGGGTTTGTGGTTAGGTCTATTTTGCTTGTGTTGTGTTCTCTGTGTTCATTTTTCCAAAAGGAAATAATGTTATTTATAATGGATATTAGATCCATTGTATTTTGATCCGCACGCTTTAAAAAAAAATGGCTCGAGATAGTTATACTTGTGTGGAAGTGAAACATGTTACTAGTAATGCAGTTGCAGCTATGAGAGCAACGGGAGCAATGTGGAAAGACGACTGCACAAACAAAGGACCCATTGTTCGATGAGGCGGAAGTTGAAGTTTAGGATCTGATGGAAGAGAATCAGTCTTGGAATATAAGATTTCATAATTTTGGAACCTGGTATTTTTTTAGGATATTGAGAAAGTAATTGATTTCGACGGAAGATGAATTTACAACCATTGAGGAAACCAAAAGCAGTAAGTGATGTGAAAGAAAGTACTTAAATGAAGGAATGTACGTCAAGAAAACAATTTACGAAAAAGTTGGACATATTTTCAAAGAGTATAATCTCTGATGTGTTCTTTGAAAATAGAGTTTTCTATTAGTAAAAAAAAAAAATTTAGATAGTAAGGGAAGTTGTTATTCTGAATGGAACGGGAGTGTTCTGAGCGGAAGATTTAAACAATGGAGATTGCGTCATTGGAGCTAATCCTATAAACCATACTGAATATTTCTGTGAGTGACCTATTCTTTATAACATATGATTGAGTAGATCAATTATATGTTAGAGTTATTCGTTATCCTCTGATTTGTTTGCTTCTGTTTCTATTCTTAGCTAATTGAGCTATTCAAGTTATTCAAATTATTGTTATAGATCAAAACTTTGTATTAGTTTGATCTATTGTTCAAAATTTGTGTTAGTTTGATCTGTTTCATAAATAGACGTGGTCTTTGAAAATGGATTGGTTATTTTCCAGCCATATCCAATGAGATTAGTTTAACAGACTGTGAGTAATCCAGAGAAAATTCATTCTTGAAAATCAGGTTACATCCAATTCTTTGTTGGATATGTTTGATAACAAGTTCGATTCATTTTATTATCTTCCATGATGTTTTCTTTCATCTCCTGCCATTGAAGGAATATTTTGCAAGAAAGGATATTTCTATATTTGTATCCGTGTTAACGTATCTGAGTAACGCAGCAGAAGTGTGGTGAATTCTTCAAAAAATTGGAACAATTCTTCTATGTAAAAATTTAAAACGGTAATAGAAAATTGTAGAAAAAAATTTACGAAAGTATCTGGTATCGTGCTGTGGAAAGGAGAACTCGGTTAGTGAGACATTTCTTGTTAAAAGCCAAAATCTAGAATATGTAGTGATACGAGGATAAGGAAATTTTAAGTAATACATTACATTAGCTGAACATTACACTACATTAGTTGGAAGTTATCTGAGAAAAACTACTCTAGGCATGATTGAAGATTGGTTGTCGTTATGTTAATATCAGAGATATGAAAATTCTTTCTTTCTGGAGTAACATTCAACATCTTCAGTAATAACCAACAAAATCTCTATGATAGGAGTCTGAGATATCTGTTTGATCAGGAGAAGTTGAACGTCAGCAAAGAGATTTTGTGCGATTAGAATAGTATAGCAAGATGTAAGAGAGGAAGCTTCATTTGAATTGAAAAATAAGATGAAAGCACCATATCCATATTTATTCTGAGGGTGTGAAATTATGTTTCTCAAATTTTGAGGACGAAATTTCTTTTTAGAGGGGGAGAATTGTAACACCCCAAAGTTTCCTATCCTATAAACAGTAATTTTGACAGCTAACAGAATTTTACTGTTTAGTAATTTTTGGATACTGTAAAATTATTTTGTTTATTCCGTCAGCGTATTTGATCGTTTTGAGTGATTTACTCCGTCTCAGGAAAATAATAATTTCTAGGTCGGAAAAAATCTTTCTGTATTTATTTCTCTTGACTGTTAATTATTTTTAACAATCTGACTTGATTTTCATACATTTTCTAATTTTTGTGATTTTATGTGTGATTTTGAATTTTTTTCTATTTGTGGGCCCCACGAGGTGTTTGTGGGCCCAAGTGACCATACGTGGGCCCAGGTGGGTCCCGCAAAGTGAAAAATTTTTCTACGCATAGAAAAATTTGTACTGTTTAGACGGAGACAGGGGATCTTACTAAACCTGAATCCGGAAACAGTTTTAGAAAATTTGTTTTGTACTGTATTTATTTATCGGAAGATAAAAATATAGTAAATATATTCTTTCGTGGGGTTTTTAGTAGATAAAAATAGAAATTATATTGCTTAAGTCAACATTGGTGGTTTGGATATCCATTATTGATTCAATTAACGGTTAAGAAATAAATTTAATAAAGAAACATAAGATAATCATCATTGATTTAATCAATGATGTGAGAATAAACTTAATTAGGCAAGCTTCAATATCAACCGTAGATTTAATCAACGGTGTAAATTTGATTATATAAAGTGACCATTTACAACCATTGGATGAAGAATTAATCAAGGGTGGAGATTTGGTCTTAAAAAGTAGCAAAGACTAATTATGACCCTTGGATTAAAAGTAAGAAGAAGTAATCTTGACCCTTTATTTTGGAGACACATCTAATGGCTAGAATTTAAAGGAGAAGGATCCAATGGCTTAGATTTAGTCTTCTAAATTAAAAGTCTACCTAAATCCTAACCATTGAATTAACAATGGCTAGAAATGCTTCAAATAATGGCCTAATTAACAAGCCAAGTAAACTAAATTAAATGTTAAATTGTTATAATCTAATTCTTAATTAGATATCCAAATTTTAATTAGAGATTATAATATATAAAATAATATATCTAATTAATTAGTTATGTAATTAGAAAATTAGTTAAGATTGATTAGGAAACTTAATCTAATGAATTAACTAATCAATTTGCAAGTAATTATGACAACTTTGGAGTGCATGATGAAGGGGGGGACGGTTGGAGAAGCAAGAAAGAAGAAGAGACATGTTGAGACATGTTGGAGTAGCCTTTTTAAGCCAAAGAAAAAGATAACAAAGTGGAAGACTTTTGCATGCATGTGATAGCCTTCAATTATGCTAAACAAATTTCTATCTCTCCATTCTTTCACTCCTACGGTTACCCACTTCAATTCAGCCCTCTATTTTGATTTTCTATCACACTTAGTAACACATAGACCATTCCCTCTCTTCTCTCTCTTCCAATTGTTCAAGAACACCAAGAACAAATACAAAGAACACCATTTTCTCTATTCTTTGAGCTATTCGGTCACCACCCATAGAACCACTTCCAATCTTTCATAATTTTATCTAGCTACATATCTTGAATCCTTTCATCAATTCAAAACACTTTCATGTTGGAGACTTTCTCTAAATCATTCATCTTCATGGACTTTCTTCAAGAACAAAGTTATGAGATTTTTGAGGTGAAGTATAAGAAGACTTCATTTCTTCTCTTTTTTTTTCATGATCTAAACCATGTTTGATCCATGGTTCCTCTTAATCAAGCTTAGTATACTAATTTCTATGTATTTTGTTTTGAATTTGAGAAGTCCTTGGTGTTGAAGGACTTAGAAAGAGAAGCAAAATCAAGAAGCTTTGAGGATCTTCAAGAGGTAAGAGGGAGATCCATCTCACTAACCAATTATGGTGGTGGGAGATGGTCTTATATTTGATGGATTGTGAATTCATGTGAGAATTCCAATCCATGGTCATGTAATAATTAATTGTGTGTTTATGAGCTTTGCTTTGTTTTCTTGTGCTTTGATTATTTTTGTCTATGCTTAATATGCTTTGCATGATTTTATGGCTTTGATAGTATACTTATAATATGCATGATGAGTATATGGCATGTTTGTGATATTTATGATGAAATATATATATGTATGCCATGATGTGTGGATGGAAAGAAAATTGATCTTGGTTCCAATGGCCAAGGAAGAGCTACGGTTTTGATGCCCTTGATGAGGGTCAATGTTGAAAATTTTCAAGAACAAGGAAATTAAATTTTGATCCCTAGAACAATGAGAATTTCGGCCAAGACACCTCAAAATAGGTGTTTACAAATTAATATGTTTATGGAAGAATAAAATTGGACTGATTTGAGGAGTATGGAAAATGAACTAAAGATTTGTTAACATGAACACAAATTTTAGAATGAAATTTTATTGATTTATTTTGTGTAGAAACAAGAATGAAATTTATTTAAGTTAGAAGAAAAATATTTCATGATTCCAATGGCCATCTATAAGATTTTGATAATTTAGAAAAACTGTTTTGATGCTATGAAATACAAGAATTTTCAAATAAGGATTTTTGAAAAGGGAATTAAGTGTTATAAATTAAGTGAAGTGGAATTTTCATAAATAAAAGAAAAAGAAGATTGAAAGTATTGAACTTCAAATTAATCAATTTTTAGAAGTGATTTAGAAATATAAAGGAAAACATTTGTAACTTAAAATTTCTAACAGAGAATTTATTTATTGGGTTTTGGAAAACGTTAGGAAATTTAAAGTTAAGAAACAATAATTAAATTAACTTAATATGATTTTGTAGGACTAGATTAATAAAAAGTGATTTTGAGAAAATATATATTAAGGAAAAGATTTTTGACTAAGAATGAAAAAGGATTTGCAAAGAAAGTGAAAATGAATTTGAACAAATGGGTTTGGTTTTTATAACCATCAGTACTTCGGTTTTGAAAATAAAATTTTAATGATTTTGTTTGTGTAAAATCATATCAATTTAGAAGGAAAAATATTTAATGGTTTCAATAGTCATGTCCACGTTTTTGAAGGCTTGTAATGCCTTGATTTTTATGAACAAAGTGATTTTCAAAGTGGAAACGTAACTTGAGTTAATACAAGAATTTGGAAATGGAATTAGAGCATTTATCACTTGAGAAATTAAGTTTTTGTAAACGAAAATGTTTTCGAACTTCAATTTATTTTGAATAAGGTTGTGTTTGGAAATGCTTTGAGAAAAATGGAGAATATAATGGTGATTTGAGAATTTACTAAAGTATAACTTATTTTTAAGTTTTGAAGTACGTGTGGAAATTTTAAGATTTGAAACATTGATTTATATAAATGAAAAAGTAATTTTGTGGATTATATTTGAAAAAGAATTTCTTGAGTAAAGAAACAGGGAAAAAGATTTTCTTGAGTAAGAAAATGTGTTAAAAATGATATTGACTTATTTGAAAGTCCAAAATAATGTTTGGAATATTGAGGAATATTTTACATGATTGTAAAATGGTGAAAAATGATTTACGTATCTTAAAAATGATACTTCTACGCAATTTGAAATATGTTAAAATATTTCTACGTGATTTGAATTACGTTTAAATATTTTATGTAAGTTTAAATATTTTACGTGATTTGAAATACAGATTGAAAAATCACTATGTGATTAAATAATGATAGAATATTTTTACGTAATTATGAAAAATGGTAGAAAATTGTTATGAGATTTGGGAAGCGTTTAAATATTTTACACTATTGAAAATATTATTGAAAAATATACGCAATTTTGAAACAGTGGAAAAATATGCGATTTGAGAAACGTATATTTTTATGCGATTGAGAAAGACATTGAAAAATTAATACGTGATTTAAAAGTGCAACAGAAGAGCTGCGACATTTTGAAAACGTAACAAAAGTGTTACAGTATTGGGAAAATATAACAGAAACGTTTTAATTTTGAAAATGTAACAGAAACATTTTGGAATTGTGAAAACATAATGGAAATGTTATGCAATTTTGTGAAAACACGGCGAAAGTGTTTTATAACTATGAAAACATGATAACATGATTTTGTGTTGAAAATATAGTATAATTACTGTTGAACCAGTGTATGGACACGTATGAGAAAATGACATGTTTTGCCTATGATTGGCATTAGGTGCATTATACATGCATTGGAAAGATATGTCTGTGATTGGATTTGGTGCATTATACGTGCATTGAAAAAAAATATGCGTTGAAGCATATGATTATATTGAACAAATGAAATTGAAAAGATTTGGCCCTTTGGGGTTGAACTTGCACTGATATATTCGTGCATTGTATAAAATATAGCTAATAGCTATTATGGCCCTTGTGGTTGAAGAGGGAATGAGAATTGATAGTGAGGTCTATGATGGATCTTGGGGGGCGTCGAGTAGCGGCGGTCGACTAGTGGACAGCTGGCGAGTACCTGTGCCACTTGGCGATGCAGTCCGTTGCAACGCATTGACGATACCCGACAAGAACACGATTCTTTTCAACGACTGGGAGATTGTCTTTGAGCTAAGGCTGACAATTAACTAGAGCATTCTTCTCGAAATTGTGAAAACCTCCATGGAGTTATTTTTGATAAACTGAGTCTTTGTGCATATGCATAAATCTGAGCATTTATATCTGTGTGATATATTAATTGAGGAATATTGGTTATAACGATTGTTATGAATACTTGGATGATGATGATGATAATGCTGATAACATGATTATGGTATGATCTATCTGTATGATATTGTTGGCTGTGTGTTATCTCTGTGTTGTCATATTGGTATTGGTGTAGGTGATCTCACCTCTTTGTTATGTTGTTTTGCTGTGTTTGTATTGTTAAAATCAAACAATAGAAGGATCGAGTTGTCTTAGACATAACGGGCGATAAATACTCTGAGATTGGTGACAACAATAAGGATTAGACATTCAGGACTCGAAGGTGTGCAGCGTTGACAAAGGAACAGATGTCTGATGCATCAAGATGGACAGAAAAAGGAATAAGTATGTTAAAGTTTCTCGTTAGTGTTGTACTGTGCTATTAAGTAGGACCCATCATGGGGTTTGCTACTGTAAAAAAAAAAAGTCTGTTAATTTTATATTTCTCTTTAAATTGTGATATTAATTGGTGTCAATATTGCATAATGAATAGTTAAAATATGATTTTTAATATTACCTAATATTTTTAGTAAATTTACATTTCAGTAAAAAAGAAATTTTGAAACCCATCTTTTATAACTCAAACTTTGTGCGAACTTATTTTCAGATTATGAGTCGGAAGTCAGAAATGTGATGCCCTAGCTAGGGTGTTACATTAGTTGGTATAAGAGCTAGGGTGTTACATTAGTTGGTATCAGAGCTAGGGTGTTACATTTTGTCTTGGGTAGAGTGCTTTTCTCACTCCTCTACCATAGTAGGTAAAGTTTTTTACACACATATTTACCATGACAAGGTGCTTTTCTCACTCTATTGTCTCATAACTCCATCCTTAGCAAAGTGTTTTTCTCACTCCTTTGTAAGGTCAAGAGGCTTATCTCGCTCCCCTAGTTAGGATTGTTGTGTTATGGTTCAACTTTAATAAGTAAAGGAACCAACTCTTACTAACACTCCATTTTAACCCAATTTAATGAGACAATAGAGCATTTCTCTAAAACTTGCATAATCAACTTAACTTTAACTAAAAGAGAGTAAATCATACCTCTATGATATTTATAACTTTCTTATCAATCTAGTATCTAGTTTACCTTATAATCACACTATAAGTGGTATTCTAAGCCACATTAATGTGCTTAAGGTCCTAGACGCTTCTCTTATGCAATTCCTAACTCTTGGAATGCTAAAAAATTCTAACTTGAACATATATGCTAGATGGTTATTTCTTCTGTAAAATACCTCTATTAGTGTCTTAACACACTCTAGGAAGCATATATGAAAGATCCCAACTGGTAGGAAACTCCATTTTAACAAAATAAAAATCTTGTGAAATTCTGGACTAGGCTCTTAGGTGCTGGCTATTGGGAGCTCAGGTGTTGGCTCAGCGCTCAGGCGCTCCACATTGGGCGCTCAGACGCTGGGATGGCAAAAACTCTGCCTGTTCTCCCCTGCGATGGGTGCTCAGGCGCCCAGCTTAAGCGCTTTGGCGCTCAAGTGACAGAGACTTTATGGACGATGGGCGCTCAAACACTCTTTCCTGACACTTAGGTGCTTAGTGTAACATCCCAAAAATTATCTCATTGATCATAAACAGTCGTTTTATAATATTTGATATTTTTAGAAATTTTTCTAGATTTTTTCGGAAACGTCGAATATTTTAATATATTCCTCATTTTGCGTACACATTGAGCAGAGTCAGTGTAATACTCCAAAAATTGTTTGTTTCATGATGAATAGTCATTTTCCAATATTTGTTATTTTTGAGAATTTTTGTGAATTTATCTGGAAACGTCGATTATTTTAATATATTTCTCATTTTGCGTGCATGCTGAGCGGAGCCGAGAAAACAAAATGTTTTCCCTGAGGCTGAAAAACCTTGAACTGTGGAAGTGTCGACGGGGGATCTTACTAAACCCGAGGCCAGGCACAGTTTACGAAGTTTATATTTTTTTAGGTTTTATCTGATAAATAAAATCTCTGTAAGTACCGTTAATTAAAATTTTACGATACGCTTTATTATCTATTGGATAATTAATACTGGCTTTGTACACTGTAACAATTATCCATTGGGTAATAGCTTGTAGTAAAATCCTAATCACCTTATTATTTAATTACTTTATCACCTTTTCTTATCCTAAAGCAATCCTCTTTATGTCTAATCACAATCTACTTTTGTGAACTCCCAAGCTAACCCTAATTTGGTGACACAAAATTTCCCTCTCATTTCTCCTAAGACCACACGACCATGAAGAGTTCTTAGAGCCCAAAATCACACTTCACTTAATTAAATCATACTATCTAAATTCAAAAACCCTAAAAGCATCTTCCATCCTTACTATCACTTTCTCTCTCTAACATTTTCTCCTCCTTCTCTCTTCTTCACTCTCCCAATCTCTTCTCTTTCTTTTCTCTTCTCCTCTCCATGGCTGCACCACTCCTTCCCCCACTATTATTGCTTGTTTTCAAGCAACCATTTTGCTTGGATCCATCTCTCCATTCAAGCTTTTCTCTTATTTTTAAAATCACCTACAAAGAACTCAACCTTCCCTCTCCATTTCCTCTCCTCTTCCACGGTCAAACCCACCATTTTTGGCCAAAAATGTTTTCTTGCTCCACCAACCTTATTTCTTACATCTTCTCATCATCTTAAACCTTTTCTCTTTTGTGACCATCACCTAAATCCACCATTTTCATCTTCTTCCATAAAGTCCTAAGATTTGGAGTTTTAAGGTAAAGTTTGTGACTTTTTCCATTTTCTCTCCTTATTTTCGTGAATCTTGGTCATCTTGGTGACCAAGAACTTCTCTTTTATGATTTGATTTGTTTATTGTGAAAGTTTGATGTCCTAGGATTTTGGTGGTGGTAGAGGCTAAATTTTGCAAGAAGCTTCAAGGGAGTTTCTTTGCTTGTTTTCTTTCTTGGTAAGAGGGAGATGATCCACTTCAACCTCTATTGGTAGTGAAAACTTTTATTGTGTGTTAGTTGTGAGAGAATCCATGATAGGGTTACTCTCTTGGTTGTGTGCTTTCTTTTATGATTCTTGTATTGATTTTGGCTCAATGTGATTTATTGATTATATTGGTATACCTTGTTAATCTTGGATTGATTCTTATTGAATTGGAAACTTGAAATGGAAGCAAATGACCCTTGCCCTTTTCTAAGAGGCTCACCGCCATAAATCCTAAAATAGGGTGTTCTTGGTGAAAAATTATAACAAGATGGAAGCATGGTTAATTAAGAGAATAACATGTAATAAATTGAATGAAAATTTGGGGTTCCTAACCTTAGAGAGGCTCACGGCCTCTAGGACTATTTAGGGCCTAACCATATAACTTTTTACAACTTTGAAATTTTATTAATTAAGTGATTAAGTAGTTAACAATGAAATGGAAAGAAATCAATTTGATAACTTAAAGAGATTCTTTGAATCTAAGAAAAGAATAAGGATGTGTGAAACTTGGAAAGTCTTAGAATAATTTTCTAAGTAAATGTGACTAAATTTAAAGTAAGGAACTTAACAAAATGAGAAAATTCCTCTAGAGAAGAATTTCATAAGAAATGCTAAATTAAAGTAAGACTTTGAGAATCATAAGACACTTAATTGAATAAGTTTTATTATGAATAAAGAGAATGACTAATTGAACTAGAGAAACAAGAGTTAAGAATGTAAGTGAGACTTTAAGAATCATAAGACATTTAATTAAATAAATCTTATTAAGGACAAAGAGAAGAACAATGATAAAACTTTATGAGAAAATGGTATGTCCTAAATTAATTATAAATGACGACTTTGTTATCGGGCCCATGAGTGGGACCCAAATCTGTTGGTGACTATTTTGGCTTATGATTTTAAAATGTATGATTCTTGAATTTGTATAATTGAGATACTCTGAGAGAACATGCATTGGCATCATTGTGCTATCGGGCTGACGAACTGGACCCTGGAAACATCAGATAGGCTATTGAGTCAGATGTGATTTGATTTTATTGAATATGTGTTTGAGCATAGTACAGTTATGGCGTTTTATGCCTAAGAGTGAACGATAACTTACAGGATAGCGGGGCCTTGAATAGGCCTTATGAGGACGTCAGGGTGCGGTGATTCACTAGTGATTATGCTATCACATTGTATACCCCTGGCCGTGAACACTGTTGCAACGCACTGGCAGCCTGACAAACCACTATTACTTTACGTGGCCCAGCGTAGACTGTCTAATTAGAGGGGACAGATCTTCTGGGACGTTCATCTCCGATGTTTGTGTCTAGCTCCATGGAGTAGGATTTTGATATCATATTGATGTGTGTGAAATAACATCATGTTTTGTTCTTGTTTTGCATGCATTCTTAAGCATTTTAGGCATTTTAGTTTCCCTTTTTGGTTTATTTTTCCCTTAGTTTGGATAACTGTGGTGTTTTCGGTGTTCTTGTGCAAGATTAATGTTGAATTGGCCTTAGATTGAATGGAATGCTCGCATGTTTGAAGTTGGAGCTTAATGGATAGCAATACAGGTGCAAAAAGGCCATTCCAGATGGATCCACGGCCTTCCCGTGGATCAAACCACTACCATGGATCGAGGGGCAACTTAAAGAAAGAAAAGAGAATTCCAAAGAGTTCCACGGCCTAGCCGTGGAACCATCCACGACCGTGGAACTCAAATGACACAGGATGGGCTTCTTGGCAGAACCATCCATGGCCTGGCCATGGAATGATCCACGGCCGTGGATCGCAGTGTGCAGTAGTTTTTAAGTTTTTATTTTTATTTTTTTGGGGGCTTTTTAGCCAATTAAAACCCTAGGTTATAAATAGATGTTCTGAATACAATGAGGGGGTTCTAATTTGGTTTTGGAGAGGCACATCGGAGGCTTTGGTTCTTGATTTTTCTTCCCTCTTCTCTCTTGAATTACGGGTTTGGATGTTTATGAACATGTTTTCTTGTTCCTTCTTCTCTATGTCTGAGTAGTTTCTTTTGTTTCTAGGATTGGACAATGCCCTTTGATACATTGATAATGATTAATTGACGTTGTTTCCCCTTTTATTGATCTTGAATGTTCTTTGATTCAATTCTTATTGCTCTTATTTATGTGAATTTGCTGGCCACTTATTTGTATCTCATAGGCATTAAGGGACGTACTGAGAGGTGAACCTAGGTGTTGGAACCATAAGAATTGAACTTAAGGTCTAAATGACGAGAGTAGTTTTAGCCTTTCAAGGATTCAATGAATTACCATAAAGCGTAATGGGTTCAATTTAAATTCAATTACCACGAGACTACGAATTGGTTTAATTGGGCATGGATCTTGTATCTTGAGAAAGAACATTAACTAATTTAGAGTAATTCACCTTCAATTGAATTTCAGATTTAATAAAAGGGTTGTCAATTAGGATTTATCTTATATCATTGTGGTACCCCAATCTTGGAAGCTTTCTTGAATTTGAAAAACCCCTTCTTGATAACTTGCTATTTTTGTTCTAAATTCTGCACTTTGATTTTTATTTAATTGCTTGTTACTACGTTCTTCTTAATAAACAATCATATTCCCTTTTGTTTAATTTAATTGAATTAATTAATTATTTGGTATTCATAGACACAGTCCCTGTGGATTCGATCTTTTTATTACTTGACGACGAAACCGTACACTTGCGGATTTCACGCATCAAGTTTTTGGCACCATTGCCGAGGACTGTGTTTTTTCTTGAGTATCAGTTTTATTTTTAATTTAATTATTTTAAACCTTTTTTTTTTATTTTGTTCTTACGTTCTTGATTTCTCTTTGACTCTCTACAGGTAATTTCTCTTGTTTATGCAAAGTACTAGACGTTCTGGGACTCTTATTGAAGCAGATCCTAAAATTGAAAGAACTTTACGTAGAAGGAGAAGACAACAAAGGCAAAGAATAAGAGAAATATCTGAACCACCACTTGTCATGGCAGCAACTGAGGATAATAAACCATTAAAAGAGTATGCAGCCCCTAATGCTCGGGGTTTGCGATCTAGAATTACTCAGCCAGACATTGAAGCCAGGCACTTCACCATAGCTCCTGCCCTACTTTCTATGATAAGGCAGAACTAGTTTGGAGGATTACCGTCAGAGGATCCTAATGATCATGTAGACATGTTCTTGGAGTTCTGTGAGACCCTCAAGATCGAAGGCGCCTCTATTGATGCTATTCGTCTCCGCCTGTTTTCTCTATCATTGAGAGATAGAGCTAGAGCTTGGCTGAAGTCTGTTCCTGCTGAGACAATAACTACTTGGGACCAATTGGAGCAAGCCTTTTTGGATAAATTCTTTCCACCTTCCAAGACTGCTCACCTAAGGACCCAAATCACAAGCTTTGTTTAGAAAGATGGCGAGTCATTGTCAAAAGCTTGGGATAGATATAAGGCTTTGCTGGAAGCCTACCCACACCATGGGTTAGAGAAATGGTTAATAGTCCACACCTTCTACAATGGTTTGGAATATTCTTCGAAGGTGTCTCTTGACTCCGCAGCTGGTGGAGCTTTGATGAATAGAAGGCTCACAGAAGCTTATGGGATAATTGAGAGTGTAGCTTCAAATCATCACCAATGGGCTAATGGAAGAGGCCATAACCCGAGGAAGCTCTTGAATGCCATAGGTGCCTCTAACAATTTTTGTGAGATTTGTGGAGCACAGGGACATATAGGTGCTGAATGCCAAGTTGGAATGGGTTCCTCACATGGTGCACCGGTGGAGCAAGTGGAATCATGCCATAATTTCCATGACTTCAACCAATGGGGAGGAATGATCCGTATTCTCAAACTTACAACCCTGGTTGGAGGTCACATCCTAACTTCTCTTACTAGAATAGTCAGTACCAAACTGGGCAAGGTAATGCTAAACCCTCTTCTGGAGTCCCATAGGTACAAAAATCTAGACTTGAGTCTCTTCTTGAGAATTTTGTTAAGAGTCAGTCTAAGCAAAATGAGGAGTTTAGGCACCATGGGCAAGTTGTAACTGAGGTAATTAAAGAGTTGTCAGCTAAGGTTGACAATTTAACTATTCATAATAAGATGTTGGAAACCCAGATTGCCCAACAAGCAAGCACTTCTCTTAGGCAGCAAGGTAAATTTCCTGATCAACCTGAAGTCAACCCAAGCAATGAACATTGTAAGGCTGTGAGTTTGAGGAGTGGAAAGAAGTTAGAGGATCCTAAGGGTAATAGGGAGAGTGACAAAGATGAGGGGAATGAGGAAAAAGAGACTAAGGCACAACCCTTAGAAGATGAGGACACTACTGAGAAGGTGTCTAAGTATGTACCCCCTGAACCTTACCAACCCCCAGTTCCCTTCCCTCAAAGATTAGCCAAGGCGAAGTTAGATAGGCAGTTTGGGAAGTTCTTAGAGGTTCTTAAGAAATTGTACATTAATGTACCCTTTACTGAGGCGTTAAAACAAATGCCTACCTATGCTAAGTTTCTTAAGGACATCTTGTCTAATAAGAGGAAGCTAGAAGAATATGAAACAGTAGCTTTAACTGAGGAGTGTAGTGCCTTAATTCAAAATAAATTGCCTCCTAAGTTAAAAGATCCGGGTAGCTTCTCTATTCCCTGTTTGATTGGCAATACAAACTTTGATAAAGCTCTGTGTGATTTGGGGGCTAGTGTTAGTCTTATGCCCCTTTCTGTGTGTAAGAAGTTGGAGGTGGGGGAGCTGAAACCCACAACTATCTCACTTCAATTGGTCGATCGGTCTATCAAGTACCCCATAGGCATCTTGGAGGATGTTCCTATTAAGGTTAGTAAGTTTTATATGCCGGTGGATTTTGTTGTGCTTGACATGGAAGCTAATGCTATAATGCCGATCATACTTGGACGTCCATTCCTTGCCACTGGAAGGACGATCATTGATGTCCATGAAGAAAAATTAACTTTGCGATTGAATGACGAGGAAGTAGTTTTTGATGTTTTTAAATCTGAAAATAATTCTAATTCCTTAAATTCACGTAATCGCATTGATGCTACTAAAGTTGTGGATAGTGTTGTGCTTTCAGGTATACAGGAATCAGTGACTGATACTATGCCCTGCAAGGAAGGACCTAAGAAGCAGAGTGACAAGTGTGTCGAGAAGTGTGAATTTAAAATCGGGAATAAAGTTCTTGTTAATAACTCACTTCTACGTTTCTGTCCTAGTAAGTTATGGTCAAAATGTTCAGGACTATATGAGATTATTCGAGTTTTATCCTACGGTGTGCTTGAGGTGAAGAAAGAAGACCATAAGCTTTTCTTGATAAATGGACAGAGAGTGAAACACTTTCAAGGAGTGGGGACTGAGCACTACTCCGTTGACGTTACCTGAGCACAGAAACCAGACCAAAGTCAAGCTTATGACTTTAAACAAGCGCTTCTTGGGAGGCAACCCAAGTTTTCTTGTTTTTCTGTTTTAATTCCTTCTTTTTCTTTTGATTTTGTGTGTTAGATTGTTGGTTTGATGTTTGTCTCATGGATTTTGTCTAGGTTTGACCCTTTTGAAGCTAAATTTAGAAAAAGAGTGAAGTCAGAAAGTTTCACACCCAGCCCATGGAAAATTCCATGGCCATGGATTGAACACCAGAAGTTTTTCCACCACCGCAGTGAGTTCTTTTCTTTTATCTCTTCTCTTGTTTTAGATTTTTACATTGGGGATGATGTAAGTTCTAAGCTCGAGGGGTATTTTTATATTTTCATATTTTCATTTTCATTTTAGATAATTGGTATTTTCATTTAGAGTCTCATGCATTCTCATGTCTTGTTTTGCATTGCATTTTCATGTTGCATTTTCACACTATCATATCTCTTGGGTTTTTGGTTGAACTTGTGCCCCTCTCTTTTGAGGATTTTGAGATGGTATTAATTTGGAACCCAATTGTTGATTCTTGTGGTAGGCTACAGGCATTGTTTTAATTGATAGTAGAGGTGATCTTTTGATAGTTGATAATTAGCATATGTTCTCTGAATTTGTGCTTCTCATTGAATTTTGAACCTCTAAATATGAGTTTTGAGCCTATATGGGATTTATGCACTGTATGATTTTTGCTCCCATTCTTTGTGTTGAGTGATATTCCTCATTGATCTTGTGCTCTAGGACTTGATTTGAAACCATTTTGAGGCGAAATTTTTGGTTGCATGCTTGAATGTGATTAAGGCATCTTAGGTATTTTTCTGGCCTTCTGAATTTGTTACACTTTTATCCTCTAGTTGCCCATTTTGAGATTATTTTATAATTATTTTTCTTGATGCCCATGATAATACATTGTTGGTAACCATTTAGAATATTAAATGGAGCAATTTGGGTTTGAAAGTTGTGTAAAGATGTGTTGGGAATTATACATTTTTTACTCTTCTCTTTCTCAAATGAAAAAAAAAGATCAAATAAAAAAAATCATAAGATGAAAGCTTGAATAAAAAAAGAGAAAGAGAAGAAGGAAAAGAAAGGAAGAAAATACTTAGAAATGTGGAGTTATGTTTTAGATTGAAAAAAAAAATTGCCTTTGCTCCATTTATGTTCAATTGGATTTCTTGTGTTTATTGAAAATCTTGATGAGCCATTTGTGTAAACCTTCCTTTCTCTACCTTACCTATCATCATTCCCATGGCCCCATTACAACCCTTGAAAGACCTTTTGATTCTTGCATGCATGCTGATTATTAGTGAAAATTTAGTTTCTTATCAAGCATATGGAAGTGCATTTTCTTTGAAGGATTTTGAGCGTATTGTTTTCACCCTTAAACACTTTGAGTGTGGTTAGTGGAGTGAACTTAATTCAATCAGTGAGGATGTATGATTTCTGAGAACTTAGCCTCTAATTGGACATGATTTTGATTACCTCTCAGATTCTTGGTTTGCCTTAGCCTATTGCTTGGATATTGTTCTCTCGGGTTCCTCATTCATTATTGTCTCCTGATCCCACATCTTGGTTTGGCATTAATTATTGCTTGGGGACAAGCAAAGTCTTAAGCTTGGGGGGATTGGATGTGTGTGAAACAACATCATGTTTTGTTCTTGTTTTGCAAGCATTCTTAAGAATTTTAGGCATTTTAGTTTCCCTTTTTGGTTTGTTTTTCCCTTAGTTCGGATAACTGCGGTGTTTTTGGTGTTCTTGTGCAGGATTAATGTTGAATTGGCCTTGGATTGAATGGAATGCTCGCATGTTTGAAGTTAGAGCTTAATGGATAACAATAAAGGTGCAAAAAGGCCATTCCAGAGGGATCTACGGCCTTCCCGTGGATCAAACCACGGCCGTGGATCAAACCACGGCCATGGATCGAGGGGCAACTTAAAGAAGGAAAAGAAAATTCCAGAGAGTTCCCCGGCCTGGCCATGGAACCATCCACGGCCGTGGAACTCAAATGACACAGGATGGGCTTCTTGGCAGATCCATCCACGGCCTGGCCGTGGAATGATCCACAGCCGTGGATCGCAGTGCACAGCAGTTTTTAAGTTTTTATTTTTATTTCTTTTAGGGGCTTTTTAGCCAATTAAAACCCTAGGTTATAAATAGATGTTCTGAATACAATGAGGGGGTTCTAATTTGGTTTTGGAGAGGCATATTGGAGGCTTTGGTTCTTGATTTTTCTTCCCTCTTCTCTCTTGAATTATGGGTTTGGATGTTTATGAACATGTTTTCTTGTTCCTTCTTCTCTATGTCTGAGTAGTTTCTTTTGTTTCTAGGATTGGGCAATGCCCTTTGATACATTGATAATGATTAATTGACGTTGTTTCCCCTTTTATTGATCTTGAATATTCTTTGATTCAATTCTTATTGCTCTTATTTATGTGAATTTGCTGGCTACTTATTTGCATCTCATAGGCATTTAGGGACGTACTGAGAGGTGAACCTAGGTGTTGGAACCATAAGAATTGAACTTAAGGTCTAAATCATGAGAGTAGTTTTAGCCTTTCGAGGATGCAATGAATTACCACAAAGCGTAATGGGTTCAATTTAAATTCAATTACCATGAGAGTATGAATTGGTTTAATTGGGCACGGATCTTGTATCTTGAGAAAGAACATTAACTAATTTAGGGTAATTCACCTTCAATTGAATTTCAGATTTAATAAAAGGGTTGTCAATTAGGATTTATCTTATATCATTGTGGTACCCCAATCTTGGAAGCTTTCTTGAATTTGAAAAACCCCTTCTTGATAACTTGCTATTTTTGTTCTAAATTATGCACTTTGATTTTTATTTAATTGCTTGTTACTATGTTCTTCTTAATAAATAATCATATTCCCTTTTGTTTAATTTAATTGAATTAATTAATTAATTAGTATTCATAGACACAGTCTCTGTGGATTCGATCTTTTTATTACTTGACGATGAAACTGTACACTTGCGGATTTCACGCATCACATGTGCATGTGCATAGTGAGTCAATATATTACTTAGCGTTTAATTTATATGATGACTGGAACTACTATCATATTGATGTTATAACTGCCTGGGATTGTTAAGTTGTTTAATATCTGCTCCTTGATACTGTTTATATTTCTTGTAATGCTTCATGGGCGTCCTACGCCGTTTATGTTTCTTACTGCCATAATTGGTAATGGAGTTAGATATCTCACCTCTTGTATATATTATTCTTGCCCTATGTAACTCTTGGTTAAAGACTGTTGAGGGGACACGATTGATTCCTTCTGGATTTTACTTAGTTCGATCTCTTATATTTGGTAATGTCGTCAAGAAGGGGTTCTATTGGGTTCGTTAGGATCGTGTTCACTGGTGGCGCCAATGTGTGGCGAGTCGACTGGGCTGGCGAGCGCATACGGTATGTTGGGGATTTGATCTTGACCGTGAGGAAGACCCGCGATGGAGACCCTGTCCTGACACTTACTACATCAGTACATCTAGAGTTTTCCCTACCCATTCGGGAGCTATGGGGTGACCCGATTCACACTCCTAGAGAGGACAAGGATTCGATGGCATCATCTGCTAGGGCACCTACTCGTGGAACTGCACTCTGTCCTATCTTTGTGTCTTCAGGTGAGCCGAGGGAGGATCCTGAGGTGGATCCGATGGAGTGCCCAACTCCTTGACGTGAATGTCTTTATGGATAGTTTATGTTTCCTTCTGCATTACTTATATTAAGGTGTAATTTAAGTATACATGCATTTTGAAGTCCAACTTGATGTATTTTATTTGAGTGGTATGTGAAATGCATCACGCTATGTATGCTTTAAATTAATTATCTAGTCCTATGAACTGTATTTTGATTTTGGCTTGTTGAATTATATATGCTGATGACGGCTTATATATTACTTCATCCGTGGCTCATATTTTTTGTATATGCATAATGGTTTAATTTGGATAAATATTATTTGAAAGTTGTAACACACCAAAATTTAGTATCCATGGTATAAGGACGATTGTGTCGTGGTTATTAAATCGAGGGGTGTTACACTTAGGTACTCCTTCCTGGCGCCTACGCACTTGTTGCGCAGAGACTAACTGTTGAGCTTCTAGGCAGTGGGTGCCTAGGCGCCATTGCACTAGAGAAAAATCTGCAGAATTCTGCAAAATTGGTCATTGTTCCATTAGGAACAAACTAACTCCTAGCCATCCAAGGATAGATTTTAGATGCTTCCTAACATCATTCACACTCTCTAAACATGTTGTAACACTCTTACAACCTATTGGCTCACTTAGGCATGGATTTATGGCCAAAACGACACCCTCACATGCCCATTTTCTAAGTTCCATCTAAGGAACCACTTAGTTTTGTCTAGAGATAAAAATGACTATCTTGCATTCACTAAGCTGAAAATGACTAATTCCAACCAATGAAAACAAGAACTATGCAAAGAGAATATATTTTTGCTTCTCAAACCCATTTTCTCCAACTATATAACCTAACATCAACTATAAAGTTAGTGAAGGAAAAAGATGAGATTAAGAGTTAAGAACCCCCTACCTCAAGGTATTTGAATTGTGAACTTCAAGTCTTGGCCTTCCTCTTTGTTTTCCTCCTCTTCCTCTCTTCTTCCTCTTTCTTTTCCTCTTCTTTCCTCTCGTTTTTAGTCTCTCCTTTCTCTACTGAAGAGTCATGTGAGAGAATAGAAACAATAAGGAAGTCAATCAAAAGAAAGATATAAGAATGGTTGAAAACAAAGGAAACTCAAGTTTTCGTGTTAAAAATTTATATCTATTAAGAACACTTAGATTATGCTAAATCAAGTTTCCTAACTTTCATAGGTATTATAATAAATCCTAGGATTAATCTAAATCCTAATTTTACCATTTCCCTATTTTTTCATATCTACAACTAGTCCATTTGACATTAAAACACGCTCTCAGTATGCTTAAAAATATCAAACTATCTCTTATTATCCTCAAAATTTAAATACATCCTCATCTACATATTTTTGATGTAGAAATAAATTATCTTTATTTATTTCCCTCAATAAAGCAACTTATGCCACTTTCTGAGTCATTTTAAGCTACTTTTCACATTCGATGTTGCAGCAAAGTGCCTAAACTAACTCAATTTGTCACAAAATTAAGCAGACATGTCAAGCAAGTATTATGATACCTCTGTGATCATATAGAAGTCTAACATGCTAAAAAGAGGATGTTACAAAAGGAGCATATGAAGGGTTTTTGTGCATCCTTACTATACTTATACTCCTTCTTGTTTCCATAAATCATGTATGAATGGATTGGTTGATAATTCCTTGTGAATTCTATAATGTATGTAGAAATAAGTTTGCCTCAATGGTTTAATATGTTAAGTTTTGATTATGATAAATACAAGATAAAAAGAATGATGATTGTGCTACATAGATGTACTTAATGGATTATATTGGAACATACAAGATCATGTACTTCATCTTGTTATATTTTATATAAGAATCATGCATATTCTTTATAGCATCTTTTATAGAATATATCCAATAATGTGTTATATAAGTTATATTGAATTAATATTAGATTTGACTCTATTTAAATAAAAATGTGCAAAGTATTTTTTGTTGCATCCTATATAGAGCATATCTATTAGTAATTGATAAATGTCTTATTCGGATGTGTCTATGAAAGTCTTATTATATGCATGTTAGACTAACTAGAGTTGTACAGTTATGAATCATACGTATGAAGATATTGAATTATGAATTTGGACTAACTATGTTTGTTTTAAGTAAGCAATACTTTGTAAGATAGTCCAAGTACCAAGAGTGAGCATTGCAACAAGAAATCAAAAGATCAAAATTATGCTCAACTCAAGAAAGATGAGAATAATAAGATGTTCCAAGCATTCGAAAAATTTGAAGAGAAGAAAATTTTTGAAGATTGGATTACATCAAGAAGCCTAAGAACTAGAATTGGTATATATTCCTTTTAGACTTTCTCCTATGTAATGATAGAGGTTTCACAAGAAAAGAGCTCAAATATATTTTTAAATCTTTACAATTGGTTATTAAATTCTAAAATTCCTAACAAATATGTTTTGAAAAGCTATTCATGGTGGTAGTTCAAAACTATGAAAAATAGTCTAGTTTGAGTTTTGAAAAGTTGACCTTTGATTACTCTTTCGATCATAACTTTCAAAATACTTTGAGTTTTGTTTTAAAACTTCTTGAAAATAGACTCAAATATCTTTCTAATGAGTTGTCATTTGCTTAAAACGGATGAGAGATGAAGATGTTATGGGTGTTTAAAGTCATTTTTCAAGCATCAGAATGCTGTAAATACGTTTTCAACAAAACAGAAGCATGGTAATCGATTACCAAGAGCCTAGAAACTTTTTTTTGAAGCTAGTAATTGATTACCATATGTTGTAATAGATTACCACGCATCAGAATGTGATCTCAACAGCTATAAACAACTAGGTTTCATAAGAAATCATTTCTAAACACTACCAACGACTATTTTATCACTTGGGCTCTATATATAAGTGATGTTTGAAGCTTTTACAACTCTAGAACACTTGATTTGATCCTTGAATCATCAAAATCATATTTTGAGCTCTTTATTACAAAATCCTTTTATTCCTTTGTTCTTCAAGTTGTATATCTTCTCTTGTGAGAGTTTCAAATACTTCTCTTCATCTTACAATCATTGTAAGAGGGTGAGGTATCCCTCAAGAGAGAAAAGGGTGGGGTATCCCTTGTAGTGAGACTCAAACACAAAGGGTGAGATATTCCAAAGGTATTGTGAGTGCTCTTGAATGTAAAAGTTTTTCAAGCACCTGTGAAGCTTGAAGAGTTGGAGGCTCTAGCACAAGGGTGGAGGATCCCAAGGTGTGAGGAGGACTCTTGTTTGTACAATGGTTTTCCTAGCACCCATGAAGTCTAGGAGATAGTGAAGAAATTCTCAAGTTAAGCTTGGGGATTGGATGTAGGCCACAAGTTGTTGGTGGCTAAACTAGGATAAATTCTTGAATTTGATTCTCTCTTCCTTACACTCTTTAATTTCAATATTTGGTGTAGTATATTCATTTAGTGCATATCTTGCCATCTTGGTACTTTGATGTTAATAACTTAATATCTAGCTTGTTTGCTTGTTTCCTTCCTTTAATCCAAGTTTTAATTAAGGGATCATTAATAGTTGTACCATTGTTATGCATGCTCTGCTGCATTTATTAATTGAGTACTTCAAAATGCTTAATTTCTTAATGTTGTTTTAAAAACTTATAATCACCCAATTTATCCCCCTCTTGGGTGATAGTTGCCATGGCTAACAATGTATTGGTTGTATATGTTTATATATATGATTGATTAGCTTAAGATTTTATACACACACACACACCCACCCACACAACTTTAAGAACTTGAGATTGATGATATATATAGAATTCTATGGGATTGATTCTTATTGGTTTATCATATGGATTTTTAGATTGGAAATTGTATGATAAGTTTTGATGATATGTTGATAGAATAAATAAATGAAATGGAAGTTACTAAGTTTGAGAGATGTTTTTGGTCTAGGAATGCACATGATAATCGATTATTAGCACGTGATAATTGATTATCCACTTCCAGAAAGTCTTGATTTGTGAGTGATAATCGATTACCCAGAGGGGCTAATCGATTATCAACTTCCAGAATACTAAAATTTGAGTGATAATCAATTAGAGCAAAGTACTAATTGATTATCAACTTTCAAAATGATATATATATATATATATATATATATATATATATATATATATATATATATATATATATATATATTGTAATAATCAATTACCAAAAGGTGCTAATTGTAACACCCTAACCATAGATAACATAGTACATTCATAAAATGCATAAGTAAACAGAGTTAAAGGAATTACTTCTATCTGATAACAATAAAACATAATCTATAATAACACTCATGTCATTATAAAAAGCCTTTAAAGGAATAAAGATACAAGTTTATACAATACTAGCCTCAAAAGAGCAACTTGTAATGCATATCATCTTTGTACATCTCAAAGCAAATATAAACATAATACAAGCTTTGACAAAAAGAAACTAGTTATCTAATCCATTTGTTTTTTCTCTTTCCCTTTGAAAGATCTTGACCTGGATTTACATGGAAACACAAACAGAGTGAGAATGCATAATCCTCAATATAAGTGTTCCAAAACCAAACATTTATAACTTTATAAATACAATCATATAAAAGCTCATCCATGACTCATCTTTGGTAACTGAAGAAGCCAAGCTATATAATCATTCATGAATCAATAAAGAATCAAGCTAATTGTAACGCCCTCCGATAGGTGTCATATTTAAGACTAATACTAATACAACTTACCCAAGTTGTAAAAGAATTAATCTTGTAAAAACACTAAATTCAAAATTTCATTTGCGAATAACTAAAAATAAATAAATCCCATAAGTACAATATGTAACAGAATAAAACTCACCATAATATACATAGATATTGAAACCTTGTTCACAAATAATTTACATAAATATATTACACTCCAAAAGATAAATATGTACAACATATATGCCAAAACATAAACTATCTAACTAGAACTTTTAAAGACTAAGGATTTGGACCTTTGGAATGATCCTCCTCCTCCTCCTCAGTATCATTAAAGAACCCTAGCGGATACATCCTACGCCGGGCTGGCGTCCTAGCAGATGACACCATTGAACCCTCTTGTGGAGTATAGACACTATCACCCCAAAGCTCTCAAATAGGCATCGAGAACTCCAAATGAACAGATACATTCATCAACATAACTAGAACCCCATCCCTAGTTCCACTAAGATTCAGAGTCAAATCCCCGGTATACACAAAACGTTCATTACTCAAATCAAACCTCCACGCATCAGTTCTCCCATGGAACTGTACTCTAACAAAACCAAGCACCTGATGCCTTGCCGCCATAAAAGCAAATAAAGGAAAACTATCACGTATAGAAAACAGAATTTCATGCTTCTTCGTCTCCACGATCTTTATTAAACATATACAACAAAGTAAAACAACATAACAAAGAGGTAAGATCTCCTACATCAATACCAGCATAGCAGTATAGAAAATGACAGTAAAAAAATATACAGATACAATATGAACACATTGAATCATGTTATCACATCACAGACAATATATAAGATAACTTAATTGTCACATCAATATGCAGACCCACTATGTATATATACACAAACCAATTCCTACTCCATGGAGCTAATTACAATTTCGGAGAGAAGGATAAGGAGTACATGTCTGTATATCATCAGTCCTAGATCATGTGCCAAGAACTCATATTAAAAAGCGCAAAATGGCTTATACAAGACACTCTTAGCCAACCATGAAAAGAGTAGCAACTCCGTCAAGATCGTCGGTGCATTTGCATCGGATACCATGGCGCAGAGGTGCTACCATTTGGCCACATATGATATTCCGTGCCCTGACATCTCCAAGATCAATAACTGATCGTAACTACACAATTCTCAATCGCACAAAGGTGTAAATTCATCTCCTAGGCAACTTGTCTTTACCAATAAAGCTTACATGCTTTTCAATGCATGATGTATGATCCAAAATACATATACAAACATCATTATCACTGTTTTTCACAAACACAGCCATTACTTGGCAGTATTACTTTTCAACACAACCGGGCCCACCACAATAGCCCGACAACCAACTGCTGTTATTTCCAATTGCATAAACATTTTCTAATATTTTTCAATTACGTAAAATATTTCTTAACTTTCTCTTTCTTTTTCTTTTTTTGAAACTTTTTACATAATGTAGGTATTTTGGCCTTATTACAATATTTTCTCACTAAAAATTATTTAAGTAGTATTTTCTACTATTTCACACAAAATTACATTCCTTTGATTTAATTTGGATATTACAGCTTGAAATTTTCTAACGCGCTTCAAAACCCAAATGATGAGCTATACGTCAGTAAATTTCAAGTTTTAAATTTTATCTTACCTTATAACCCAATTACACCAAATTAATTCTAAAGATTAGTTCATTTTCCTTTTTATTTCTAAAAAGAAAATCCATTAAATTGAGTTATCGTTACTTAGTTACCTAAGTCTACACTTAGGAAAATGAATTTGGATCTAGAATATTAAATCTTGGCATATTGGTCAAAAATCCAAATTGTGCTTCATAAATGATATTTATTTATTTTCTATCTCATTGTTCTTTGTAAATACCTTTAATCCAATTTTTGTCATTAAATCACTTAATCCTTAGTTAGTAAAATAATTTTAGAACATTTTGTTCCAAAATTTGATGTTGAGGCCATGAGCCTCTAGGGTTCTTTGGAACCTTCATACACTTCCTCATCATGTAAATCACATCCTACTATATACAATAATCAACATACTTTCATAATTACATATTCAAGCATATTTTCAAAGCTATAAAGCATACCAATCAAAACCATCACAAATAATGAAAACTTAAACAATTAAGTGAATAAATCCTTATGAATTTTTCACCACAAACAATTCCATTTCCTCACCACCAACACATGGTTGATGAGGTTAATCTCCCTCTTACCTCAAGGAAGACAAAAACCCTTCTTGTTTGGCCTCCTATGGATTTCGTGAATCACCACAAGAAAACCCTAACAAACTTAAACCAAACTAAAGTCACAAACAAAGCTTGAAAAATAAGAAACCATGGATCAATCATGGTTTAGAAACTCAAGAATCAAACTTAGGAACAAGAAACAAGAATTTCACCTTGCAAAGTAAAAAACCTTAACTTGGATTCAAGGTAGTAAATGGAAGAACTAGGCTAGGTTCATAACATGAAAATGTCTTAGAATAGTATATAGGTAAGGAAAATGAGATTGAATGAAATTATGGAATCTTGTATGATGGTTTGGAGGGTTTGGCTATGAACTTCATGAAGAAGGAGTTGAGAGGTTTTCTTTGTTCATAGAAGAGAGAGAATGGAGAGAAAGGCTTAAGTCATAAAGTGTGATAGAAATGAAATAAAAATATCTTATTTCTCTATGTGCTTACCGTGGAGTGCTTCACAAAGGGAGTCAAAGACTTAGCTACCAAGTTTATGAGTAGCACATGGCTTAGGTCATTAGTTGGTCACACTTTGGTCACTCTAATTTCTATTGCTTAAACCTTAAGAGTCATGCAAGTGAATTATGCACTCTAGAAGGCATAAGAACACTCCTTGGCCGTGTAGCTCAATGGAGTAGGCTAACCAAGTTTTAATTCAATTTGTTTCCAAATATACTTAGTTTAGGTAGTTAAAATCTAGTTTCATGACTAGTTTTCAAGCCATTTTTGTTGACCAATTTCCATTGGTTTACATTAAGCACCAAGCCTTCTAATTAGTTCAGAAAAACTAAGTCAACAAAGACTTTTCCAGTCTATTGTCCAATGGATAAAAGCTACAGAAATTATTACCCAATGGACAAAAGCTACTACTCACAAGTTAGTAGGTGTTGTCCAATGGATAATAAAATACGAATAATTTTTTTATTTGACAGATAAGTCCTAAAAATTAAAAGATTAAGAACTGTGTCTCTCGGATTTGGGTTTAGTAAGCTCTCCCAGCTCTAAATAATTCATCAAAAATTTTCCTTGGTCTGAAAATTTTTATTTTCCTTAGCTCAGAGTAAATCACACACAAAGATCAAAAACAGTCACAGAACAGTCAAAATAAATTTACAATGCATAGAAACCCTAAAACAGTAGAATCAAGTATTTACTGAAAAATAAGAAATTTCGGGGTGTTACAACTCTCCCCCACTAAAAAAAATTTCGTCCTCGAAATTTATCGTACCTTAAAACAATTGTGGATATTGCTTCTTCATTTTATCTTCCAATTCCCATGTAGCATCTCCTGTCATTTCATTCCAGATCACTTTTACCAACGGAATCTCCTTCCCTCTGAGTTGTTTCACTTTTCTGTCCTCAATCTTAACAGGAAGTGTCTCATAAGTCAAATTTTCTTTCCACTGTACCTCATCTGGCTGAATGACATGAGTTAGATCGGGAATATACTTTCTCAACTGGGATATATGGAACACATTATGAAGATTGGAGAGAAAGGGTGGTAAGACTATCTGGTAAGCCACTGGACCTATTCGATAAAGAATTTGATAGGGTCCAATGAATTTAGGAGTGAGTTTTCTGGATTTTATAACTCTTCTGACTCCCATCGTGGGTGTGACTCACAAGAACACATGCTCACCTTCTTCAAATTCAAGAGTCTCTTTCTTTTATCTGCATAGCTTTTTTGTCGACTCTGAGTTGTTCGTATTTTCTCCTGAATCATCTTTACCTTCTCCGTTGTTTGTTGCACCATCTTAAGTCCTATTGTCATACTTTCTCCATCTTGATACCAACACAAAGGTGTTCGGCATCGTCGCCCATACAGCTCTTCATATGGTGCCATTCCTATACTAGAGTGAAAACTGTTGTTGTAGGTGAATTCTATTAAGGGCAAGAATTCATCCTAACTCCCTGTTTGTTCCAACACACAAGCTCTTAGCAGATCTTCTAACGAGTGGATAGTCCCCTCTGTTTGATCATCGATTTGCGGATGGTAAGCAGAACTCAAGCGAAGTTTAGTCCCCATTGCTCCTTGTAAACTTTGCCAAAATCTTGACGTAAATCTTGGATCTTTATTGGAAATTATACTAGAGGGTATACAGTGAAGTCTAATGATTTCACCAATGTACACCTGGGTCAACCATTCCATTGAATACTTGATATTGATTGGCAAGAAGTGTGCAGACTTCGTAAGCTGATCAACAATGACCCATATAGAATCATACCCTTTCCTAGTCTTTGGCAATCCAGTAACAAAATCCATGGCAATACTATCCCATTTCCATTCTAGAATAGTTATGGGTTGTAGCATACCTGCTGGTCTTTGCTATTCAATCTTTGCCTTTTGACAAACAAGACAAGATGATACATGCTCAGTAACATCTCTTTTCATTCCAGACCACCAAAACAACCTCTTCAAATCTTGATACATTTTGGTCATTCTAGGATGTATACTCAACCTGCTGGTGTGAGCTTCATTGAGAATTGCCTTCCTAAGCTCAGAATTATTGGGTATGCAGATCCTACCTTTGAACTTTAGGACTCCATTAGGTCCTTCCTCGACCATTGACACATGACCTTACTTTATTAGCTCTCTCTCATTTTGCAAAATTTGGCCATTTTCCTGCTTCTCTCGAATTTCTTCCAACAAATCATTCAAAATAGTAACAATATTCAGACAGATTCTTCCTGGTGCCAATTCTACTAATAACCACATATCCTTAAATTGTTCTATCAACTCGCCTTCTTTGATCATCATAGCAGAGACACTAAGCATTTTCCTACTCAAAGCATTGGCTATTATGTTTGCCTTTCCAGGATGATATTGAAGCTGAAAGTCATAATCCTTCAAAAATTCCAACCGCCGTCTCTGCCTAATGTTCAAATCCTTTTGATCAAACAAATATTTCAGACTTTTGTGATCACTGAAGACATTGAACATAGCTCTATAAAGAAAATGCCTCCAAATATTTAACGCAAACATAACTGCAGCTAATTCCAAATCATGCGCTGGGTAATTCTTTTCATGTACCTTCAGCTGTCTCGAAGCATACGCTACAACTTTTCTACTCTGCATCAGTACACATCCTAAACCTTGATAAGAAACATCGCAGTATACCTTAAAAGACTAATTTGGATCTGGTAGAATTAACACTGGTGCAGTAGTCAACTTTTTCTTTAACTATTGGAAACTCTTTTTGCACGTATTTGTCGAGACAAAAGCTTGATTCTTCCTCGTGAGTTATGTAAAAGGTCCGGCTATCTTAGAAAAACCTTCAATAAATCTTTGATAATACCTTGCTAATCCAACAAAACTTCCAATCTCAGTTACTGTCTTTGGCCTCTCCTACTGAAGAACTATCTCCACCTTTGCTGGATCCACCGCAATTCCTTCCTTGGAAATCACGTGACCCAAAAACTGAACTTCTTCTAACCAGAACTCACATTTTAATAACTTTACATACAATTTCTTCTCCTTTAAAATCTGGAGAACCATACCGAGATGTTCAGCATGCTCTTCCTGACCTTGAGAATAAATCAGAATGTCATCAATAAAAATAATGACAAATCTATCTAGATATAGACTAAAGATCCTATTCATGTAATCCATGAATATCGCAGGAGCATTCATCACTCTGAACGGCATTACAAGATACTCATAGTGCTTGTAGCGCGTTCAAAAAGAAATCTTGGGTATATCCTCTACCTTGACACGAATTTGATGATAACCAGATCTCAGGTCAATCTTGGAGAAAATAGCTACTCCTTTTAGTTAGTCCATCAAATCATCAATTCTTAGAGGTGGATACTTATTCTTTATCGTAACTTTATTCAACTGGAGGTAGTCCACACACAAACATGAAGGTCCATCCTTCTTCTTGACTAACAACACTGGAGCTCCCCATGGTGAAACGCTAGGTCTCACAAATTATTTTTCCAACAGTTCCTCTAATTGCTTCTTTAACTCTGCTAATTCTGATGGTGACATCCGGTACGGTGCAACCAAAATAGGACCAGCTCCTAGCACAAGATCGATAGAAAACTCTATCTCTCTTTCCAGTGTGTATTCAGTTCATTCATGTGTCCCTCTGCCTAGAAGCCTACCAAGAGCCGCTCCTTGTCCGTAATTCATCTTTTAGCACCGGAGACCACTCCCCATCCTCGTTGGCCCGGAGTGTCATATGCCCACCAACTTCCGCATGGTTCATCCCCGAACCACACCGTACTGGGAGAGGTCCCGTCTCTGATACCATTTATAACGCTCTCCGATAGGTGTCACATTTAAGACTAATACTAATATAACTTACCCAAGTTATAAAAGAATTAATCTTGTAAAAACACTAAATTCAAAATTTCATTTGCAAATAACTGAAAATAAATAAATCCCATAAGTACAATATGTAACAGAATAAAACTCACCATAATATACATAGATATTGAAACCTTGTTCATAAATAAACTACCATGGTCCAACAAGGAAACCAAGTTAAATAACTACCATGGTCCAATAAGGATATCAAGCTGATTTCATTACCATGGCTCAATAAAGAACTAAGCTCATTTAATTACCATGGTCCAATAAGGTACCAAGCTCTCATTCATTACCATGGCTCAATAAAGAACCAAGCTATTATTTTCTTTCAAAGTTCCTCATAGAAAACTAAGCTCATGCTATCCATAGTTCATCAAAAGAAACTAAGCTTACTTAATTAGTATCAAGTACATTACATATGATACTCTCCTAAGGTATTCCATTACTCTTGGAAGCTCAAAGGTCTAATACTTTCCCATATATGCAAGTTAGTCATTTCCTCTATGAAATACCCCTACTAGTGTCTCAATACAATTTAAAAAGCATATATAAAGGGTCGTAATAAGTAGGAGAGTCCATTTCATCAAAATAAAGATCCTGAGAAACATTGGACCTAGCACTTAGGCGCCACTCTCTAGCACCTAGGCCCCGGCCTGGTAGAAAGCCTACCCTGATTTTCCCTGTTGTTGGCACTTAGGCACCCAACATTGCTGCCTAGGAGCCAGGCTCGCAGCATTATGTTGTTCTGGTTCTGGGCAGTGGGCGCCTAGGCGCCCAACTTTGGTGCCTAGGCGCCAGACTCTCTACCTGCTACCATTCTCGTTCTGGTTAGTGGGCACCTCGGCACCTAACTCTGGCGCTTAGGCGCCAGTGCACCAGAAAGCTATTTCCTGTTCCATTGATTTCCAAACCAGCTTCCAACCTTTTATTCTTAGATTCTAAATGGTTTTCTAACCTAAAAATGGTCTCTAAGCATGTAGTAATCCTCATGCAAACTCCTAAGTCATTTATCATGGGCTTCATGAACAAAAACAACACCTTCCATACCCATTTTACAACTACCAACTCAAGTAGCCAAATGGAGGTTTCTAAGTTCACAACCAATAACCATGCATAGAATAAGCTAAAAGCAAACCAAATTCAGTCTTAGGAAACGAAAATCAAACAAAGGAACCATATTTGCCTTAAGACCCATTTTTCTAACTCACACAACCAAGCATAAACTAGAAGGTATAAGAAAGAATAAAGTTATAGAAACAAAGACCCCTTCCTCAAGTAGTCAAGATAACGAACTCAAGCTTTAGCTTTCCCCTTTGTCTTCCTCTTCCTCCCCTCTTATTCCTTCTTTCCCTTTTCTTTCATTTCTCTGTTTTCTCTCTTTACTGCTGTTGCTATTTTCAACCATGAGAGAATGAGTGAGTCGAGTGTGAAAAGGAAGGAAATAAGCACAAAGTCAAAGAAAAGAGGCTGGAACCGTGAGTCATCCAACAAGTTGAGATATTATGCTAAAACATTATATCTCTTAGGAATACTTTAATCTTGCTAAAACAAGTTTCTTAACTTCCATAGATATTATAGAAATTCCTAGGATTTATCTCAACCCTAGTTTCATTATTTCCATAAGTTTCCATATGTTAGTTAAGTCAATCCGGTATTAAAACACTCACTTAGTGTACTTAAAAATACCAAATTAACTCAGTTTATCCTCAAACTTTAACTACATCACATTACATACATTTGTGACTTAGAAATAAATTCTCCATATCTGTTTCCTTTAACTAAGTAATTTATGTCATTATCTGAGTCATTTTAAGCTACTTTTCACATTCAATGTTATAGCAAAGTGCCTAATTTAACTCATAATATCACAAAATTAACTAGGCGTGTCATGCAAGTATTATGATACTTCTGTCACCATGTACAAGTATAACATGTCAAAAAGAGGATGTTACACTAATCAATTATCAGTCCCCTGTTTTGAATAAATAGAGTTCTTTACTATATAAAAACTTAAGGGATGACTTATACTATTATTGTGCACTTAATAAACTTAAGAGATGACGTTTATGTGCACTTGGTATACTTATGAAATGTTGATACTGTGCACTTGATAAACTAATGAAATGATGATAATGTGCTCAAAAGTTTAAAAAATATTGGATATGATCCTCGTACAGGGGGGTGATCCTTAATTTCTATTCCCTTAGTATGAGTAGCCATATTTTGAGGTGGCCAGTATAGAATTTTGGAAATGATCCTCGTAAAGGGGGTGATCTTGAATTCTTAGTATTGAATTTTTGGAAGTGATCGTCGATGGGGAAGGTGATCCTAAAATTCTTAAATGTAATTCCTTATTAGTTTCTTCATCAGATGTGGCCAAGGCTACCGGAAGTGTGAGGATGTAACATTTCCTCCCTACCTAGTGATATAAGGAACAAGGTTCCTGAAAATATGCTTAATAGAAAGATGATAATTAATGAGCACTAATGAAAGTTTTATACATGAATAAGCATTTGTACATCATCATAAAGATGTTAGTTATATAGATCATGGAATTGTTAATAAATGTTTGCATTATGAGAAAATGTAAATATTCTAGTGATAGTGAGGTATGACTCACACTTGATATAATTTTTGATGTAATATATGATCTATTGGTGACGTGTTGGATTTAGATATAATGGTTGATTATAAATTATTGATCAATGATAATAATGGAATTTCTGCCTCGAGAAGAGAAAGGAACCCTTTTGGCTTTAGCCATCTTTCTATATGTTATTTACAATTATGATTTAATTCTTCGAAGTAGCTAGAGTTATTATGATAACATGTTATATGTAGATCTACTGAGGATTTTAGAATTCTCACCCCTTATATCTCTTATTTCCATGATAATTCCAACACAAAATCCACCCGTGGAGTAGGACAGAAGATGTTGCTGTAGTGTAGAATCGTCTATTCTTTTTTACCATTGCCTTGTATTTACACTTGTGCAGTGGAATGTATATAGTTTATATGTATATGTTCCTTTAAAGGCTTAGTTTGTTTTATTTGAACATTGATGTACTAGTTTGTATGGACTATTCATATCTTTATGGATTAGACTTTCCAGTTATATGTATATATTACTTCTCCCTCTCAAGGCTCAAATATATGTATAGTATAGTTTATTATCAAAGAATGATGTTAGTTTTAGTTGTGACATGCCTAAACCTAATTACTTGTTTGTAAATCTAGATATACTAATAGTATTAGGTTTGGGGCGTTACATTAAAAAGCTTTGAGTTTGTCCATCGGCAAAAGGATTCATAAGCTCTGAGTCATCACTTGAATAACCATGGCTGGAGCATCATCCACTCCTGGCTTCCTAACACTCAAGACATAATGTCAACTCCTTAACTTGTCTCTGAAGAGCTTGAATTTCAGCATCTCGTTCATCACCCAAGTTTGCCATCATTAGGTTACCTCTTCAACGTCCACCTCTTCCTCTTCTTGCTACCATAGAGAAAAAGGAGACAAAGGCCCAACCAAAACTAAGGGCTTTGATACCAAATGATGAGGGAGGATTTAGGGGGTTTGGGAATAACTTAAACAAATGCTAAATTCGACTCCACAAGTTGGGATCAAGAGAGAAATAGACAACTTCTATTCTCAAATTCTATTAAGTGTTCAAAATATTCAAGTCTATTATTTTCCTTCTTCATACAAGGTATTTATAGGCTAACAACATTACAATTCACAAGAAACATAAATAGGAAATTAAATTTAAAATGCTAAAAACTAGAGGCTCTATCTTCCAAAGCATAATTTCCAATGCATCACTTTAAAGCTCCACAATTCTCATGTGCTTAAAATCTGAAAATGAGTAAAACTAGAAGCTTTATAATTCTCAATATGTTTGGAATCTGAGCAGGAGTTATTACTTGTCGAAAAAGTGAATAAGTCTAAGTTCCAGTACCACAAACCATGCATGAACTTTGAACCACTACACCACTTATTCTACAATGCAATTTTTGGATTCCCCATTCTGTAAATCATCATTCTGAGAATAAATAAATAAAATGCATTGCCCCAATTTGCACAAACCAATTCTACAATGCTCTAATGTGCATAAAGCTATTTTGTAGTGCAAAATTTTGCATTCCCAATTCTGTAAATGAACATTCTGTAAACCAAAAAAAAAAATTACAGTGCATCAATCAGCAGAAATCAATTCAACAATGCTCCAATATGCAGAAACTTATTCTACAGTGCAAAATTTGGATTCCCCATTCTGTAAATCATCATTCTAAGAATAAAAAAATTTTGCAATACCCCAATAGTTCACATCCAATGCAGTGCACGATTTTGTTATGTATCATATTATAGTATCATTGAATATGCAAAGTTATAGTTTGCTGGAGGACTTTAAGAAATTGAATTATATTGTTTTGTGACATTAGTAAAGAAAAGCACCTTTCTTATTCATTTAATTATCTCATAGTCAAATGACCTATTTAAAAGATATAACTGCACACATGGGCAGCACGTGGACCTATCAGTACCCCAACAGAAAAAAGGGAACTAGCTATTTTGAAGGTCTTGCAGCTAGTTTTCTGAAGGTCCTGTAGATGGTTCGTTTTTTGGTTTTGAAAGCATAATGTTATACACCAATAAACTAAAGCAAAAGGACAAAAAGTCTGACCACATCAATAATATTAAAAGATGCTCCATTTCTATCATTCACATGACATTAAAAAAAAATAATAAGTGCACATGGCAGCACCATAAATCCAAAATAAGGGCCACATTACTGTTCAAAAGATGGACCTATCAGTAAACTTCAAAAAAAGTTTCATTAACATAAACCTATGATAAAACACCAAAAACAGTTCCAACAAGTTAACCCAATGACTAAACATATAAATAAAAACGTAGGACTAGTGCATGATTGTAGATCTACTGCTGGTCACTGTGATTTGCTAAGATTCTTGGTTGCATTAACTGATTTTGACTTCCCTGCACATTTTCATGCTCTATTGCTGTCTTGAACCCTAACTTTGGCCTAAACCCTCCACAGGTTATGCCTGCATTATTGGTTGCAGAAATAACAGATGCAGATTATGTAAATCTTGGTGGTACAGAATTCCCTGCAGCTGGTGGTGTAGATTTCCCTACAGTTGGTGGTGTCAATCTGGTCGATGCAACACCTCTACCCTACTTGCTCCTCCTCTCCCGGCCTTTCCTCCTTGAGTTAATGATAATTGTCAAGATGGTGGTGGTATTGTTAAATTGGCACATTTTTTCCTGTTGTGGCCATAGGTGTTGCATTTGCAATACCTCAGCGATGTGTTTGTTCTCCTAAGTTTATTTGGCTTTAGTGGCTCATCTTTCTCTTTCCTTCTAGCCTTCTTTTGCCTACCAATTGGAGTTCTATAAGTTGGAGGCAGCACAAATGGCAAACCAGTGACTGGCCACATAGACTCTCCATTAATTGGATTGAGAACGGGTATATAGCAAGCTTCATACTTCTCAAAATGGTAGTATCTGTGAGCAAAGTCTTGGGGAACCTCAATGTTAGTGTTGGACTTTATTGTATAGATTTATTTCTTTATTATACAGATTTATTTCCTATAATTTTTCTTTATTTTTAAGCAAGTCATTATTGTCATAAGCCTATATAATGTAGATTATACCTGTACAATTGTGATTAAGCAATAATATTCAGAAATATTATTTCTCTTTCAAGTTGGTATCAGAGCTCTCGATTTGGGAACCTCTATTGTTTTCGCTGCAATCAGCCTTCATTGCTGGGTTTAGAGAGCCAGCCTTCACCGTTGGGATTCTAGCAACCTTCATTATTGCTTTCAAACCACCGGACCAGCCTCGTCAGAGCCACCGTCCTCGCACTGTCTTTCACAGCCAAGATGCGCCATTGTTTACGCTGTCGTCGCCCAAATCTCACCCGCTGAATCAACCACTGAACAGATCTGCCCCAAAATCACCAGAGCAGAATCAGTAGCCGTTGTACCTCCATTGTTGGCGACCAAGCACCCCAAACTGGTAGCCAACCAACCGTAATCTACGAATGGCCGCACACTCCAGATCTGCAAAGTCGCCGCCATCCACCACCATTCAAGCTTGCTAGTCGTCATCATCTTCACCAGAGTAGGCGACCCGCAAGCAGTTGCACCACCGTCGTCTCCTTTGTAACACCCCAAAATTTCCTATCTTGTAAACAGTAATTTTGACAGTTAACAGAATTTTTAGTTTAGATACTGTAAAATTATTTTGATTATTCCATCAGCGTATTTGATCTTTTTGAGTGATTTACTCCGTGTCAGGAAAATAAAAATTTTTGGGCCGGGAAAAACTTTACGTAATTTAATTTTTACCGTTAGGTAATTATTTTACGTAATCTGATTTGATATTTGTGCGTTTTCTAATTTTTGTGATTTTATGGATGATTATGAAATTTTTTTACTGTTTGTGGGCTCAGGGGTGTATGTGGGCCCAGGTGGCCTTACGTGGGCCTAAGTGGGTCCCACAAAGTGAAAAAAAATTTTACGCATAGAAAAATTTGTACTGTTTAGACGGAGACAGGGGATCTTACTAAACCTGAATCCGGAAATAGTTTTAGAAATTTTCTTGTATTGTGTTTGGTACTGTATTTAATTATCAGGCGATAAAAATACAGTAAATATATTCTTTCATGAGATTTTTAGTAGATAAAAATAGAAATTATATTGCTTAAGTCAACATTGGTGGTTTGGATATCCACCATTGATTTAATTAACGGTGGAGACTTGATCTTGATTTAATAAACGGTTGAGAAATAAATTTAATAAAGAAACATTGGATGTTAACCATTGATCTAATCAATGGTAGAGATTTAATCTAGACAAGCTTAATAAGAAAGGCTTCAATATCAACCGTAGATTTAATCAACGGTGTAGAATTGGTCTTGTAAAGTAACAATGACCATTTATAACCATTGGATTTAGATTAAATCAAGGGTGGAGATTTAGTCTTAAAAAGTGAAAAAGACCATTTATGACCATTGGATGAAGAACTAATCAAGGGTGGAGATTTGGTGTTAAAAAGTAGCAAAGACTAATTATGACCCTTGGATTAAAAGTAAGAAGGAGTAATCTTGAAGGAGACATATCTAATGGTTAGAATTTAAAGGAAAAAAATCTAATGGCCTAGATTAAGTCTTCTAAATCAAAAGTCTACTTAAATCCTAACCATTGAATTAATCAATGGCTAGAAATGCTCTAGATGGTGACTAATAATGATGACAACTTCATGAATGCATTAGGAAGAGGGGGGACGGTTTTGGAGAATGCATAGGAAGGAGGAGACAATTTTGAGTAGCCTTTTTAGGCCAAAGAAAAAGTTTGAAGACCATTAATTTCCTATCTTGATCAATCTTCATCATTCATTGATTTTCCAAAAGCAAGACTTAGCAAAATATATTCTCTTCTTTCTCTCCATATGAGCTACGGCCATGCACTCCAAAGAAGTCCAAAATTTTTGGTTTCTATCATTTGTATCATAATTGCTTTCTATTCATCATCTTCTCCAAAGCAAAATACAACAAAAAAAAAACTCTATTTTCTTCTCCAAGAAATACCATTCGGTCAACACCTAGAAACCATGTCTCCAAGCTTCTAAAATTTCATCTAAATACATTTCCTAAACCTAAACACCATTCTAAGAACATCTCTAGTTATGAGTTTTTCCAAAATCATTCATCTTGAGCTTCAAATCCAAGCTTCAAGTTTCTATCAAAAATTAAAAAAATTCCATCTTTGTGCTTCAAGAGAAACCATTCGGTCAAGACACCTAAAACCACTCTCCAATCTCTTTTAATTTCATCCAACTATAGATCTTGAATCTACATGATAATCTAAGCAACTTTCATGCTGGAGATTTTCTCTAAATCATTCATCTTCATGGACTTTCTTCAAGATCAAAGTTATTGGATTTTTGAGGTGAAGTATAAGAAGACTTCATTTCTTCTCTTCTTTTTCATGATCTAAACTATGTTTAATCCATGGTTCCTCTTAATCAAGCTTAGTATACTAATTTCTATATATTTTGTTTTGTATTTGAGAAGCCCTTGGTGGTGAAGGACTTGGAAAAAGAAGCAAAACAAGGAGTTTTTGAGGATCTTCAAGAGGTAAGAGGGAGATCCATCTCACCAACCAAGTATGGTGGTGAGAGATGGTTTTATATTTGATGGATGGTGAATCCATGTGACGATTCATATCCATAGTCATGTAATAATTTGTGTGTGTTATGTACTTTGATTATTTTTGTCTATGCTTGATATGTTTTGCATGATTTACTTTTGTATGCATGCTTAGTATGATTTCTATTTGCTTATATGGTATGTTTATGATAGAATGTTGAGGATATATTGAATATATTATGATGAAAATACGATAAAACAAGAAATTTTGGCTCCAAAGACCAAAGAGAAGGTCACGGTTTTGAGCTTCCAAAACTATGGTTTGTTTTTTTCAAGAGAATAAGAACACAGTTTTTAATAACCATTTAGTAGAGAAATTTCTCAAAATCCGTCGAGTTAGAATGCCAAATCCGTCGAGTAGAGTTTCTGATCACTTAGGAGAGAAACTTCTCTAATGTCAAAATTCGTCGAGTAAGAATGCCAAATCTGTCGAGTAAGAGTGTCAAAATCCGTCGAGTAAGAATGCCAAATCCGTCGAGTAAGAATGTCAAAATCCGTCGAGTAGAGTTTCTGATCACTTAGGAGAGAAACTTCTCCAATGTCAAAATCCGTCGAGTAAGAATGCCAAATCTGTCGAGTAAGAATGTCAAAATCCGTCGAGTAAGAATGCCAAATCTGTCGAGTAAGAATGTCAAAATCCGTCGAATCAGAATTTCTGACCATTTTGAGTTTTCGTCGGTTCAACACTGGAAGATTTCTCCAACGTCAACACCCATCCGTCGAATTAGGATTTCTGCTAATCTTCTAGCATATTCGACAGTTTTTGATCTTCATTCGACAGAACCTTCATTCGACAGAAATTGATTCTTGACCATTCTTGTCAAAATGGTAACTCGGTCATTCTGTCACCAAATCCCCTTTATGGCTGACTTTTTTTCATCATTCTGCCATGTTATTTTTCGTCGAAAGGCAGTCTCACAAGAATTTTCAATTAAGGATTTTGAAAAGGGAATTAAAGTGTTTTTCTAAATATGAGTTTTGAATGAAACGGGCAAACGTTGATTTTAAGGATTTGCAAAGAAAGTGAAAAAGGATTTACAAAGAAAGTAAAAATGAATTTGAAAGGAAAGTAAAAATGAATTTGAACAAATAAGTTTGGTTTTATAACCATCGGTACTTCCGTTTTGAAAACAAATTTTAATGGTTTTGTTTGTGTAAAACTATATCAATTTAGAAGGAAAAATGTTTTGATAATTTTCAGTAGTTATGTCCACGTTTTTGAAGGCTTGTAATGCCTAGATTTTTTATGAAACAAAGTAATTTTTCCAAGTGGAAATATAATTGATTTAACACAAGGAATTTGAAAAGGGAATCAGAGCATTTTAATCACTTGAGAAAATAAGTTTTTGTAAACGAAAATAATTTTGAACTTCAATTTATTTTGAAGAAGGTTGTGTTTGGAAATGATTTAGGAAAAATGAAGAATATAGTGATAATATGATTTTCCTATTGAAAATACAGTATAAATACTGTAAAACCAGTATATGGATGTTATGTAAGAAAATGACATATTTTGCCTGTGATTGGCATTTGGTGCATTATACATGCATTGAAAAGATATGTCTGTGATTGGATTTGGTGCATTATACGTGCATTGGAAAAATATGTGTTGAAGCATATGATTACATTGAACAAATGAAATTGAAAAGATTTGGCCCTTTGGGGTTGGACTTGCACTGATATATTCGTGCATTGTATAAAATATAGCTAATAGCTATTATGGCCCTTGTGGTTGAAGAGGGAATGAGAATTGATAGTGAGGTCTATGATGGATCTTGGGGGCATCGAGGCGCGGCGGTCGACCAGTGGACAGTTGGTGAATACCCTGTGCCACTTGGTGATGCAGTCCGTTGCAACGCATTAACGATACCCGACAAGAACACGATTCTTTTCAACGACTGGGAGATTGTTTTTGGGTTAAGGCTGACAATTAACCAGAGCATTCTTCTCGAAATTGTGAAAACCTCCATGGACTTGTTTTTGATAAACTGAGTCTTTGTGCATATGCATAAATCTGAGCATTTATATATGTATGATATATTAATTGAGGAATGTTGGCTATGACAATTGTTTTGAGTACTTGAATGATGATTGAACTGATAAATGATTAGATGATGATAGTTGATTAATGTCGATAGCAAGATTATGGTATGATCTATCTGCATGATATTGCTGTTTGTGTTATCTCTGTGCTGCTATATTGGTATTGGTGTAGGTGATCTCACCTTTTTATTATATTTTTTTGCTTTGTCTGTATTGTTAAAATTATACAATAAAAGGAATGAGTTGCCTTAGACATAACGAGTGGTAGATACTCAGAGATTGATGGAAACATTGAAAAGTGGCTGTCTCAAGTTCGAAGATGTGCCGGGTAGACAAGGAGTAAAGTTCTGATGCATCAAGTTGATACAAGAGATGGAATGAGTATGTTAAGATTTAACGTTAGTGTTGTACCGTGCTATTAAGTAGGACCCGTCATGGGGTTTACTACTGTTAAAAAAAAAATAAGTCTGTTAATTTTATAGTTCTCTTTAAATTATGATATTAATTGGTGTCAATATTACATAATGAATAATTAAAATATGATTTTCAATATTACCTAATATTTTCAGTAAATTTACGCTTCAGTAAAGAAGAAATTTTGAAACCCATCTTTTATAACTCAAACTTTGTGCGAACTTCTTTTCAGATTATGAGTCGGGAGTCGAAAATGTGATGCCCTAAGGAGGGTGTTACATCCTTCCTGTGTCGTTTCAGCCGCATATGTTTCAAACGCACCTATTCAAGCTTCTTGTTTCGTCTTTTTTAGTTTTTCAACATTAAAAAAAGGAGAAAAGGAAAACAAAAAAAACACAAGTTGGAAGTTCAATCATGAGTATGTCAAATGACTAGACTGGTAAGAATTTTTATTTTCAATCCTTTAATACTTCTGGTATTGAGAATTTATGGATTGTGGACTCTTGTGCAACTGACCATATGACATTTTATTCACCACCTCTGTTATCTTATCAATACTTTTCTAGTAAGCATCATATAACCATAGCTAATGGTTCTCACATCTCAGTTGCGAGTTCTAGTACTATTAAACTCTAGCCCTCTCTACACTTGTACAATGTGCTTCATGTTCCCAAACTTTCCTATAATCTTATTTCTATTCATAAGTTTACCAAAGACAATAATTATGTTATAACCTTTTTTTCATTCTCATTGTGTCTTTTAGGATCCTGTAACGGGGAGGATGATTGGAGTTGCTAAGGAACAGGGAGAGTTATACTATTTCCTTAATATGCCAGCTAATAGTGGTCCTGATCAGAAGTTGCTATCTTCCTGTCATCAGTCCAGTTCAGAGTCTCTCTCTTCTCAAATTTGGCTATAGCACAAGCGTATGGGACATCCTCCTTTTTCTATACTTAAGTTGATGTTTCCGTCCTTATTTTTAAAAGAATATATTGAGTGTTTTCATTGTGATATTTGTGAGTTTTCCAAACACCATCGTATAACTTTTTCACCTATTTCAAATAAAAGTGTTGAGCCTTTTGTACTTATTCACTTTGATGTTTGGGGTCCTACATCTATTTCCAATATTTTTGGCACTAAATGGTTTGTTTCCTTCATTGATGATTGTACTCGAGTAACTTGCCTTTTTCTAATGAAAGACAAATCAGATATGTTTCGGTTGTTTATTCAGTTTTACCGAATGGTTCAGATCCAATTTGAAAAGTCCATTAAACATTTACGTTCTGATAATGGTAAGTAGTATGTCAAACAAAATTTCTCTGCAATGATTAAAGGGCATGGTATTATGCTTGAACTTACATGTGTTGATACTCCTCAGAAAAATGGTGTTGCAGAAAGAAAAAATTGTCATTTGAAATCACTTGAGCTTTACTATTTCAAATGTTTGTTCCTAGTTCATACTGGAGGGAAGTTGTTTTAACTGCTGCATATTTAATCAATCGGTTACCATCTCGTGTCTTAGGGAATGTAAGTCTAGTACAACTCATGACCTCTCACTTTTCATATGTTCCTATTATGCAGAGTCTACAGTCTCATGTCTTTGGTTGTATGGCTTTTGTCTATGTACATCACCACAATTGCACCAAACTTGATCCCCGTGCTATCGAATGTGTTTTTCTGGGTTGTGCTCCTGACAAGAAGGGGTACAAATGCTATCACCCCTCAAGTCATCATTTTTTCATCTCCATGGATGTCACTTTTCAGAAAATAAGTCATTCTTTACTCGTCCTCAGCTTCAAGGGGAGAACACTCAGGAAGTTGAGGCTGAGTCCTTCTTTCATAGGTCCTTCATTCCTTTACCATTTGACTTTACACAGGAATTGACATATTCTTCTGGCACCCCACCTGAACTAGCTAACATCAAGGCCAAGGCTAGCACCCCAAAATTGGTGTATCAAGGGAGAGGGAAACCTAAACTGGCCCAAAAGCAACTTCAGGCGTCCGAACCAACGGTAAGTACTAAAGATATAAGTTCCCTAGTCTCTAAACCTTCCATTTTTGAACCTGACCCAAATAATACTATTTATGAACCTGATAACATGTCTTTGAATAATTGTGAACTGACTTAGATGACTTACCCATTGCATTGAGGAAAAGGAAACAATATTGTCCTAATCCCAAGTACCTTATTTCTCAATTTGTCTCTTCTAAACATCTTTCCCTGCAGCACCGGGTTTCATTTTAGCCATAGATTCTATCAAAATCCCAACATCAGTACAAGAAACATTAAAGAATAAGAACTAGATTCAAGCCATAAATGAGAGATGGGTGCATTGGAGAAGAATGGAACGTGGGAGATTGTTGAGAGACCAAGTGACAAAAGGCTACTAGGGTGCAGATGGATATATACTTTGAAATATCGGTTTGATGGTACACTAGACCAGTATAAAGCAAGGTTGGTGGCAAAAGGATACACTCAGACTTATGGAATTGACTATGAGGAGACATTTGCTCTAGTAGCCAAGATGAATACTGTAAGAATCTTACTCTCCCTTGCTGTCCACTTTGGGTGGAAATTACACTAGTTTGATATTAAAAATACCTTTCTTCATGGCGACTTAAAGGAGGAAGTTTATATGGAAATTCCCCCTAGATACGAGTCCACTAGTGTAAAGAATAAGGTGTGCAAGTTAAAGAAGGCTTTATACAGGTTGAAGTAGTTTCCTCGTGCTTGGTTTGGAAGATTCACAAAAATAATTGTGTCCTTGGGATACAGACAAAGTCAATGTGGTCATACTCTCTTTTTTAAACATTCACAATAAGGTAAACTCACAGTCCTGCTTGTGTATATTGATGACATCATTATATTAGGAGATGATTTAGTTGAGAAGTAACTCCTAAAGAAGAAATTAGCAGCTGAGTTTGAAATGAAAGATCTTGGAAAGCTAAAGTACTTCCTTGGAATTGAAGTTGCCTACTCCAAGCAAGGTATCTTCATTTCTAAAAGGAAATACATCCTAGATCTTCTCAAAGGGACTGGAAAGCTGGGGTGTAAGGCTACCAGTGTACCCATTAAACAGAATCACAAAATGGGAAGTGATGAAGAGAGTCCTAAGGTGGATAGAGCTCAATACTAGAGACTAGTAGGGAAACAAATATACCTGGCACATACCATACCAGATCTAGCATATACTGTCAATATTGTTAGCCAATTCATGCATGATATGCGGAAGAGACACAGGCGAGTTGTGTATCAAATTCTACAGTATCTTAAAACCATGCCTGGAAAAGGATTACTATTTAGAAAGGGGGGAACCTATCAATAGAAGTGTACATAGATGCTGACTATGTAGGTTCAGTTACTAGAAAAAGGTCAACATCAGGTTATTGTATATGTTTGGGTGGAAATCTAGTAACATGGAGAAGTAAGAAATAGAATGTAGTGACACAGTCAAGTGCAGAAGCTGAATTTCGAGCTATGGCACAAGGAGTTTATGAGTTGCTATAGATGAAGATCATATTAGATTACCTGAAACTAAAGCATGAAGCACCTATGAAACTGTTTTGCTACAACAAATTAGCCATTAGTATTGCGCATAATTTGGTTCAACATGACAGAGCAAAACACATTAAGATAGACCACCACTTGAACAAGGAGAAATTGGATAGTAGACTCATAACCATAACATACATTCCTTCGGGATATCAGTTAGCAGATATATTAATTAAGGGACTACCCACAGAGCGCTTTCAGGATCTTACTGGCAAGCTGAGAATGATAGATATCCATTCACCAGCTTGAGGGAGAGTGTTGCATTTTATTGTACATATTTATTTCTTTATTGTACAGATTTATTTCCTATAACTTAGCTATATTTTTAGGCAATTCATTATGGTCATAAGCTTATATAATGTAGATCATACCTAAACAATTATGATTAAGCAATAATATTCAAAAATATTATTTCTCTTTCAAGTGTTAGCATAGATTGCAACCACAGCATGGCAGCAAGGCAATCCTGTTAGACCCTAAAACCCACAAGCACAAGTCCTTGCCTCCAAATCAACCTGAAACTGGTTTGGGTAATTTTTGACTTCATACTTCAAGCCTCTTGCCCAGGTAGTAGTCCATTTCTTTGATGTTGTGAAATTGACAAGTGCACTGAATCACAAAAGTAATAGAAAGTGAGTAAGAATATCGTCCCACAAGGATTAAGTTATTAATTACTAAATTCACTGAAAGTGACAGTATTTAAGCTAACGAAGAAAGAGAATTGTTGTAAATTCAATTAAAAAGAAATACAAATAAATAAGAAAAATAATAAATCAAAGGGATGAAAAATAATGATATTAAAACGTTAGAATTTAGACTTCACTTGAACTCTTTAAATGCACATTCAAATATTAGTTTAACTATGTTCTATTTCAATGATTTATATTCGATTCCCAAAATTAATTAATACTCAATCTCTTGGTATATTAATTCTCTTATACTGTTTGAAATTAACTAATCCCTTAGTCTAACCCCAAATAGAAAGACATTATCAAGAATGAGGGAATTAAGAGAAAGACCACACAACCCATAACATCTATTCCTAGCGATTGCAGAAATTATGGTGTTTATCACATATTCTAGGTTCATGCAAATTTTTTCAAATCATACATCAACCCAAAAGATCATTCCCAAATTAATTAGGTTTAGAAAAGCATTAAGAATAGAGATAAACACATAAATTATGAAATAGAAACATAAATTAAACCCATAAAAGAAGTTACATCATCAAAGTTCAAGATCTATCATCCCCCTAACAAGGAAAAATTAGTTACACATGAAAAACAAAGAACACAAAGGGAAGAATATGACAAACTCCATTCTAGAAAGGTGGAAAGGTTGAAGAAAATTCCTAATCCTCAAGCCTAATTGCACCCACACCACATTAGGATTTGTGCCTCTTGAAGGTTGTTGCATTCTGTCCAAGTGTGTGTTCAATTTGGTGAAACTTTTCTTTAAATTGTAAAAATCATGTTATTACGCATTCAGCGCTCAAGCGCTACCTTCCCAACTCTCAGGCGCTGGAACACTTAAAAAGAAATTCTCCAATGTGCGTTGCACGCTCAAGCGACGGGGTCCAACGCTCAAGCGTTGGACGCTGGATGAAAATTCTTCTTTTTTCTTGCTTTCTCATTTGTCCAATCTTTTCCTTGCACAATTACCTATAAAAACACATAAAAACACGTAATAAGAACACAATTAAAATACTAAAAATATAACAAGACTTGAGAACAAAACTAAATCAAAAAGATTTAAAAGATGATGAAAACCCAAGATTTTGAATCGTAAAAATATGAATATTTGCAGGTTCAACACTCCTCCAAACTTAAGCTTTTGATTGTCCTCAAGTAAAAAGAAAAAGAAAAACAAAACAAAACAAAAACACTAAACAAATAAAAACTCAAAACACACAAATTCAAACATGGCAATACCGAGTATTGAAAATCATTCATATCCTCAAAAATTGCTCCACAATCTAACTTCAAAGTGTCATACATGAACAATCCAATTATCACATCGTCTCTTACATGCAACTTTCATGCAAAAATGACTTCCTAAAAACATGAATGAAAGACCCAATCTCCTCATAAAGTACAAGCTCAGATAGGTTTATAAAAATACAAATGCACATCAAACCCACATCCATAGGGTTGTTTTTCATCTCTCTCTCCACTAATGTAAACAGCACATAACCAAGGATCAACAGGGTCTTTTAAAGCTTGTAATATAAGGCCAAGGGTAAAGGTTAAGAAAGAAAGGGTAGGATAATAAAAACAAAAGTTGAGATACATAATCATGCAAATTTTAAAATTTAAGCCACAGAATGTAGAACAAGTACAAAATGGAGCATAAAAAATCAACACTTTATTAATTTTTTTTTCTTAATCTCCAGCCCCAAACTTATTTCTTTGCAATACTTTGGGTGGACTTTTTCCTTTTGGAATTTTTTTCTTTTTTTTTTTTGAATTTTGATCATAAAACTTTTCAGCTTCATAAATACTTCATGCACAAAGACTGAATATGACTTGAATAATAAAATAATACAAGATATGCACTCAACAAAGGGTATATAAGAAGGAATTTTTTTTATGGGTATAGTAAAGAAAAATGTGGGTAAAGAAAAGAAATAGAGGTCAAACAATAACAAGGCTACAAAAGGGACTTAAGGATATACTGTGTTCACAGGTTGGATTGAAAGGCTCAAACAGTCCAAAGAATGTCCTAATCATTTCCTTAATCATGCACTGCTTAGGATTTTGCCTCAAGAGAGAATCAAACAACTTTTAAAGGCAAATCATTCACACACATGCATTCACATAAACTTTCTCTAAGCCTAACATGTAATTAAAAATTCTAAGGTCTATCAAACATAAACATGGGAAAAACATCCATACACAATTGAAACAATAGAGATAAATGCAACTCATAGATTCTCATGTGCTATCCCAAGAAATCAGATCAATGTACAATTTATGTAATCCTTGGATATTCAGTTCAATACACCGGCATGCACAGTATGACTCGAAACACAAAAGGGTGATGATGACAAAATAAAATTAAAAAATAAATAAATAAATAACTAAATAAAATATGAAAGAAAGGAAAAGAAAAACTCCCTTTGGCGGCCGACAACTATATACATCCCCCTACAAAGGGTATGTAAGAAGGAATTTTTTTTATGGGTATAGGAAAGGAAAATGTGAGTAAAGAAAAGAAATAGAGGCCAAACAATAACAAGGCTGCAAAAGGGACTTAAGAATATACTGTATTCACAGGTTGGCTTGAAAGGCTCAAATAGTCCAAAGAAGGCCCTAATCATTTCCTTAATCATGCACTGCTTAGGATTTCGCCTCAAGAGAGAATCAAACAACTTCTAAATGCAAATCATCCACACACATGCATTCGCATAAACTTTCTCTAAGCCTGACATGCAATTAAATTCTAAGGTTTATCAAACATAAACATGGGAAGAACATCCATACACAATTGAAACAATAGAGATAAATGCAACTCATAGATTCTCATGTGCTATCCCAAGAAATAAGATCAATCTACAATTTATGTAATCATTGGATATTTAATTCAACACACCGAGATGCACAGTATGACTCAAAACACAAAAGGGTGATGATGACAAAATAAAATTAAAAAAACAAATAAATAAATAAATAAAATATGAAAGAAAGGAAAAGAAAAACTCTCTTTGGCGGCTAACAACTATATACATCCCCCTACAAAGGCTCTGAACTCAAAAAGGCACCTAAGCTAACTCAACACTAGCTAACTACAAAACAAAAATAGAAAAATATTAGTTAACAAGAAATAACAAAATAAAAGCAAAAACAAATAACTAACTGAAGAAAAATAAACAAATAACAAAATAAAGAATGAAGGAAAAGAAAGAAAATTTGGGTTGCCTCCTAAAAAGCGCTTGTTTAATGTCATTAACTCGATGTTGCCCTTTTGTTTATGGTGGCTTGAAGTAGGAGAAATACGATGACACTTTTCTTCTTGCAGATTTTTGACTCCATACTCGGTCACTGCTCTTGGAATCCTCTCCAAAAATATTCTGAATTGGAGTTGTACTTATTTGTCCAGAAGACACCTTAGCATTTGTAACTCCACTAGGCCATGGGATTTTCAATTTATCGACAGGCACAGTACCAGGTTTCAACTTGTCAGAAGATTTCAAATCAACTTGCAATAAATTCTAAGAACTGGGAGGACCTTATTCTATTTCAACCATCTTAAAGGTAGGAGAATCAACATTAATCGATTGTACAGAGTTCTTACTAGCCAACTCCTTTTGAGCTTTACTTTGAATGCAATTAATAGGGCATGAAGATCTAATGTTGGGACAAACTTATCGAAAACATTTATAGTCACTTGATATCCATCCACCCTCAAAATAAGCTCTCCTCTAGGCACATCATTTAATGATCCTGAAGTTGCTAAGAATGGTCTTCCAAGAATTACAGGATATCAACATCCTCGTCCATATCTAAGACCACAAAGTCAACTAGAAAAATAAATTTATCAACCTTCACTAGCAAATCTTCCACAATACCGTATGGACATCTGATTGATCGATCTGCTAATTGAAGGGAGACCATAGTAGGCTTAACTTTCTCAATTCCCAACTTGTGAAGGATGGACAATGGCATCAAATTAATACTCGCTACCAAGTCACATAACTTCAGTGGTAGCTTTCGTTGAATTATGGCACTGCACTCCTCAGTAAGTGCTACAGTCTCATCTTCTTCCAACTTCCTCTTCTTAGACAGTAAATCCTTCATAAATTTGGCATAAGAAGGCATTTGCTCAAGTGCTTCATCAAAGGGAATATTTATCTGCAACTACTTGAAAATATCAAGGAACTTGGAGAACTGCCTCTCTTGTTTCTCCTCATTTTCCTTCTTCAGTCTCTGAGGGAATGGAAGCCTGGCATACAATGAAGGGTCAAATGGTTTATTCAACACTGAATCCTTCTTCTTTCTTCGCACTCTCGGTTGTTCCTCTTTGGTTGTATCATTCTCAATCTCTACTTCCAGAGCTTCTTATTCTTGATCAGGCATTGGAAGATCAATTCCTTCCTTGGCAACATCTTCTTTTAGCTGAGGGCTAATAACTCTTCCACTTCTTAAAGAAATTTCCAGACACTACTTCTTTGAATTGACCACTGTATCTATTTGTAAGATGCCTAGAGGTCTCTCGGAGAGCTGTTTTATTATTTGACCAACTTGATTCTCTAAACTCTGAATAGCTGCCCTTTGATTCTGAAAATTAGCCATTGTTTCCTCCATAAAAGTGGGGGTCTGTTGCATAAAAGAAGAAGTTTGCTTCACAAAAGAAGATGTTTATTATGAAAGCTTTTCAAGTGCAATCTCAAGAGGAGACTTTTGCTCGGGTTGAGCATTCAGTGGAATTGCTTGATTCTTCTAAGAGAAATTGGGATAATTCTTCCAATGTGGATTATATGTATTAGAATAAGGATTACTTTGGGGTTATGAAGGATTTCCCATATAATTGACCTATTCTAGAGAAATGAACCAGAGTTACTTGCCTCACATCCACCATTAGCATGGTTACCTCCACAAAAGTCACAAATTAACACTTAAAGGTTCACTAAATTCAGCTGCATATTCCTAACTTACTTAGTGAGGTTAGCTAACTGCTGCATAATACTTTTATTTTGAGCAAGTAAGGCATCAAGAGTACCAAGCTTTATAACTCTATTTTGACTACTGCTCTTCCACTAGGCAACTAATATTCATTGGTAGCCATAGTCTCAAATAATTCATGCGCCTCTTCAGGAGTCTTAGTATTCAAAGATCCACCTGCAGATGCATCCACCATAAGTCTTGTGGCATGATTCAAACTATTGTAAAAGATTTGCACTTGCTGTAAAACTTCAAAAGCATGATGAGGACACTTTCTTTGTAGCTCCTTAAATCTTTCCCACGCTTTACTCCTTATCTTCACAAACATTGATGGAGGAAAATACCGAATGAGGAACTTACTAACCAGATCATCCCAAGTGGAGATGCTTCCTTGAGGTTGGGCTTGTAGCCAACTCTTGGCTTTATTCCTCAAAGAGAATGGAAAAATTCTTAATCGTATGATATCATCACTTGCTCTATTATATTTGATAGTATCACAGAGTTACAAGAAGTTAGCAATGCGTAAGTTTGGATCTTCTACCTGACCTTCCCCAAACTGATTATGTTGCACCAACTATAGAAGAGTTGATTTAATCTCAAAATTGTTTGCTTGGATAGCAGGCCGCACAATACTGGTTGAGACATTTTCAAAAGATGGAGTAGCATAATAAGCTAAAGTGTGTCTTCTCTATGCATTAGTGTTCTCAGCCATCTTTTCTTCTTCTAGGCTCATTCTTTCTCTAGATGCTTTCTTGTTTGCTCTTTTTGTTCTTGTTATCTCTGGATCAAAGAGTAATTCTTTTGACTCCACAGAACTTTGCATAAACAAACAAATAAGCAAACCAAAGTGAACTAAAGAAAAGAAATTAAAAATAAAAATAAAAATAAATGACTAATAGCAAATAAACAAAGAAAATAAAAAATAAGAATGAATAAAAAGAAAAAATTTAAAAGAAAATTTAAAAAATAAAAATAAAATTAAATAAGAAAAATAAGTGTCTAAATTAGTATCTTTTCAAACTACTATTTAATATTAAAAACAATAATCCCTATCAACGGCCCCAAAAACTTCTTGTGAAATCGGCAAATGTACCGAATTGCAAAAGTAATAGAAAGTGAGTAAGAGTATCGTCTCACAAGGATTAAGTTATTAATTACTAAATTTGCTGAAAGTGACACTATTTAAGCTAATGAAGAAATAGAGTTGTTGCAAATTCAATTAAAAATAAATATAAATAGTTAAGCAAAACAATAAATCAAAAGGGTGAAAAACAATGATATTAAAACGTTAAGGTTCAGATTTCACTTGAACTCTTTAAATGCATATTCAAATATTAGTTTAACTATGTTCTGTTTCAATGATTTATGTAACACCCTTGTGGGGATGCCACATTTATGAATGCAATGAAATAAAATAAAAATAAAACTCTACCCAAGTTGTAAAACATTTGATACTTACATAATATTTGTGGAATATTTTTTTTTCTTTTTATAATTATTAACATTAAATAAAATAACATGAAATACAAGATATAACAAACATAAACTCACCATAATATACATAAGATTCTCTTTTAGTACAAACATAATTCACAAACTACAAGTATTTAATAAAGCAATAAAGAGTTGACACAAAGCTACAACATAATATTGCCCAAGTGCATCCCAGTAGATATCAAACCCTCCGATGAATCACCATCCGTCACCTCCAGAATAACCATCGAAAAGTGTGCATCTATGAGATCTCACAGCACTTCGGACACGAGTCCGAGCTGTCGACTCGCTACTCAGCTCACTAGGCGCGTGGAAAACTCCCTGCCAATAACGCCTAATGGTCAAAGGTAACTCTAAATGTAAATAAAGCATAGTAGTGAATATGACCTCCCCGTCATACTCCCTACATAGGGACACAGTCAATCGTCCCACATAAGCTACTGTTCCTCGGTCAGCATGCATACGCCATGCCTCGGAACCCCCATGGAACTCCAGTCTCACGAACCCAAAGAATCCTGGCAGTGCCATGATCTCAAGATCAGTCTTGACGATTAGTGTGATCCACTGGTTCCTCCTCCTCGTAGATGTCGCCCGACTATTGCTCGTCAGGGTACTGCACCTTAAGAGGCTGATCCTCCTCTACCTCAAACTCTTTATGGAAGTAATACAGTAATATCGAGAAAACATATAGAGAGGTGAGACAATCTACATCACTACCCGCATGGCAATAAAGAAAACGACAGTACAAGGCAGTTATCACAACAGTATATACCAATACATCATGTACAAAATAACAAGTGATATATATATATATATATATATATATATAAATAACACATACAATAATATCATGCATAGTATAATAAAACATTTAATCATACAATTTATCACAGATTATGATAAACAATAAAATACAGATAATGCATGAACATTTAAAATGCAGATGATGAATGATACACACACTGACTCGTTCCTACTCCATGGAGCTAAACACGGATATCTGAGAGAATGATCCGAAAAGAAACTAGAAATACTTTATGGCTGCCCAACCAAGCTATTGCACTGTCAATACGTCGTGTCTATAGCCCATAGTCCAAAACATCGTGTAGCAGTACACAGTCCAAACATCGTGTACCACAGGCATAGTACTTAATAGTCCCCTCAAGATCTCGACTAAGAATAGTGCTTGTCAAGATCATTAGTGCGTTGTCTGTTACCACGGCCTAGAGGAGCAACCCACTGTCCGCATGTGGAATTCTCCGCACACTAATGCCTCCAAGTTCATAAATGAATCACACTACGCTTATCACACCAAATACGGTGTAATTCGCCTCGTCAATCAATCACCAATTATAACCCAAATTGGCACAGCACTCTAAACATGAGCTAAAATTACAAAAATACCCATATTATCCAAATTTTACCATATTTATGAGAAATTACCAAAATACCCCTAGTCACCAGAAAACAAAGTATAGTACGTCCCACTTGATAATACTACACTACAACATGTCTAGGTCCACCACTTTGGCCAGACAGCAAAACTCACAGTATTGTTCAATTGCGTAGGAATTTTATCGCATTTTCACAATTTTGACATTTTCACAAACATTTTTGAATCGCGTAAAGATATTTTGACATTTTTAAACATCGTAAATTGTTTTTGAATCATTTTCTCAATCGCGTAGGATTTTTAATTCATTTTCTTAACGGAATAGCTTAAAATTTGTCATTTTTAATATGTGTAAAACTATATCTAGTACTTTTAAAATACGTAATGTATTTTCCTTGTGTTCTAAATATAGTATGGAATCTTTTCATTTTATGCGTTTGATTTTAATAAATTTCAGCAGCATTTTGCCTATAAAATCAGTATAAGGTATTTTTAACATTTTCCTCTAAATATAGTTTATTTTATTTTTACCCAATAATTTCACTTTGAAATTCACTAACGTGCTTCAAAATTTATAGTATGAGCTCTACGTTAGTACTTTTCAAGTGTCTGATTAATTTCTTACTTAAACTGAATTCTGCTAAGTTAAAATTCTAGAACAGAATTAATTCCTTTGATTTTCTCAATGATTCTTTGGAATCAATTTATGTTATAAAATAATTACCTAACCTATCTTAGTAAATAAAATGGCATGTTGTCCAAATCAAAATAAAATGGCATTTGGTTATACACTAAATGGCATATTGGCCACAATTAACCTAAACCATTTTTAACTTTGATTATTTTACTTCAATTCCTTGAATCAGTTATTTTGAAAATTGCTGAGAACATTTTGGTTCTCTTTTTGGATGTAAGGCTGTGAGCCTGATGGTGTGTTCTTTGGAACACTCATACAAATCGCACATGTTATTCACATCCTACTTTAATAATTACACAGTTACAAACACATACAATTATTAAATCACATATAATACACATACAATATATTTAAAACCATAAACATACATAGCAAAAATAATAAAAACCATAATCATGCATAGCAAATTAAGATCGCAATTAGTAAAGCATTTAAACAATCAAAAACAATAAAAATCACAAATAAACCATACAACCGAATCCTTATGGATTCTACACACAAACACAATCCATTTTCTCATCACCACTTAGGGTTGATGAGATTAAATCTCCCTCTTACCTCTTGTAGGCAAATTAATCGGTTAGATTCCTTCCTTTTCTCCAAATTTCGTGTGACCTCCCAAACAATTCCTAAAATTCTCAAACAATTAGTAAATACACATACAAGGTACAAAATAGGAAAACCATGGAACAAACATGGTTAGAAAAATTAAAATTTCAGTTTTGAACCATAGAAACCAAACTTACCCTTAAGTAAGCAAGAAGTGGAATTTTAGGCAAGATAGAGTGGGAATTTGGGAAAAGTTTGTGAATGAAAGATGCTTAGAATGGTATTTAGGTTCAAGAAATAAGGTGAGATAAAATTATGAAAGCTTGGGTGTGCAAGGATGGGTGCTGGCTGAATTAGAGAGAGAAAGTGAGAGAGAAATGTTTGCTTGAGTTTTTGGTATTTTAGAGAGAGAAATGGATAGTTAAAAGTGATAAGTGTGAAAAACAAAGGTGAAAGGTGAATAGATAGGGCAGCATCCGTGTGAGTGCCTTGTGGGAGGTTGAGTGATCAACTTTGCATGTAAAAATATCACAAAGTGTGTTCACATGGCCAAGCACATGGCTTAGGTCATTGAACCCTTCTAGAACCATGTAGAACTAAGCCACCTTGCCTCCTCCTTGCTGCCCAAAACCGTGTGCTCCCTCATCTTCTTATTGTCTTAATTGTTCTCCAATTACACTTAATTACTTGCTAATAGATTAGGTAATTAGTTAAGTTAATTATCCTAACCATTCTTATTTAACATACTATTAATATAACTAATTAATTTAGTATATATTAACATATATTATAACCTTTAATTAATATTAGTATATCTAATTAGTATTTAGATTATAATTAATTCATAACTAAGCTAGTTCACTTATTATGCTAATTAAGTCATTAGATTAGTTGAATTAAGCTTAATTAGGTTACTAACCATTTTCAAGCCTACAATTGTTGACTTAATCCTAACCTTTGGTTCATCTTTAATCCTTAGCCCTAGATTAGATCTAAGGTAGATATCACTTGATCATAAACCTATCATTCTAATCTCACCATTGATTAGATCAATGGCTTAGATTAAAGGCTTCATCATTAAGTCTTCATCCAACGGTCCAAATGAAAACACATGCTTCCTTAGGTGTCCAATTCCTATTGGTTTAGAAAGTCAAGCCTACCTTTGTTGACTTGCTCTCATTGGTTAGAAATTATCCAGTCAGCACAGTTGACTATTTTTCCTAAACGCGGGTCCCACAAAGACTTTTAAAGATCTGTGGTCAAATCGAAGTGATTTTCTTGTTTTTGAGACAAGAAAATCTTGTAATATAAAATAATATTATAAAAATATAAAATTATTTTATTACACGTTAAATCCAAAAATTACGATATTAATTTATATATCAATCAGAATTGGGTTTAGTAAGACCCCCCAGCTCCAATTAATTAAAATAAGATTTATCCGGCCAGAAAATTTTTATTTTCTTAGGTCGGAGCAAATCACATACAACAGTCAAGTACACTCACGGAACAGTCAAATTAAATTTACTGCTCACAGAATTCACAAAACAATACAAATCGGGACTATATTGTAATTATCCCAAAAGTTGGGGTGTTACAACTCTCCCCTACTAATAAGAATTTCGTCACTGAAATTCATCATACATCAAACAATTGAGGATATTGCTCCCTCATCTTATCCTCTAATTCCCATGTTGCATCTCCCGTTACATCATTCCACACTACCTTCACCAGTTCTATCATTTTCCCTCGAAGTTGTTTCACTCTCCTGTCCTCGATTCTAACAGGAAGTGTTTCATACGTCAAATTATCCTTCAGCTATACTTCATCAGGTTGTATCACATGGGTTGGATCGGGAATGTATTTCCTCAACTGAGACACATGAAATACATTATGAAGATTGGATAGAAAAGTCGGTAAAGCTATCTGATAAGCTACAGGACCAATCCGACGAATAATCTGATAAGGTCCTATAAACTTAGGTGTAAGCTTCCTTGATTTAAGAACTCTTCCGACACCAGTCGTAGGCGTAACCCGCAAAAACACATGATCGCCTTCTTCAAATTCTAAAGGTCGTCTTCGTTTATCAGCATAACTTTTCTGACGGCTTTGAGTCGTTCGCATTTTTTCTTGTATCATCTTCACTTTTTCTGTAGTCTGCTGCACAAGATCAGGACCAATAGTCATATTCTCCATCCTGATACCAACACAGAGGTGTTCGGCATCGTCGTCCATAGAGTGCTTCATAGGGCGTCATTCCTATGCTTGAGTGAAAACTATTGTTGTAAGTGAATTCTATCAAAGACAGAAATTCATCCCAACTCCCTTGCTGTTCTAACACGCAAGCACGCAACAGATCTTCTAACGACTGAATTGTTCTCTCTGTCTGACCATCAGTCTGCGGATGGTATGCAGAACTCAATCACAATTTAGTCCCCATAGCTTCTTGCAAACTTTGCCAGAGTCTTGACGTAAACCTCGGATCTCTATCAGAAACTATACTTCCGGCACACCATGAAGTCTAACAACTTCGTCGATATATATTTGGGTTAAGCGTTCCAACGGATACTTAATATTGATCGGCAAGAAATGCGCTGATTTCGTAAGCCTATCAACTATAACCCATATCGAATCATGACCTTTCCTCATCTTCAGAAATTCGGTAACGAAATCCATCGAAATACTATCCCACTTCCACTCTGGAATAGTCAAAGGTTGTAACATACCAGCAGGCCTTTGGTGTTCCATCTTTGCCTTCTGACAGACAAGACAAGACGCTACACGTTCAGCTACATCTCTCTTCATCCTTGGCCACCAAAACAGTTGTTTCAAGTCTTGATACATCTTTGTCATTCCCGGATGCATACTCAAATTACTTGTATGAGCTTCATCCAAGATCGCTCTCTTGAGTTCGGGATCATCAGGTATACAAACTCTTCCTTGAAACTTCATGATTCCATCAGATCCTTCCTCCACCATCGTTTTATGACCTTGCTTCAACAATTCCTTTTCGTTCTGTAAAAACGCATCTTCATCTTGTTTCTCCTTTATTATCTCCAACAAGTCATTCAAAACCACAACTCTACTTAGACGAATCTTTCCAGGTACCAATTCTATTGATAACCATAGATCTCTGAATTGCTTCATCAACTCCTCCTCTTTAATCATCATAGTAGAAACACTTACTACCTTTCTGCTTAAGGCATCAGCCACCACATTCGCTTTTCCTGGATGGTATTGAAGTTGAAAATCATAATCCTTCAAAAATTCCAACCATCGCCTCTGTCTCATATTCAATTCTCTTTGATCAAACAAGTATTTTAAGCTCTTGTGATCACTAAAGACATTGAACATAGCCCCATACAGAAAATACCTCCACACTTTCAACGCAAAAACTACTGCAGCTAGCTCCAAATCGTGCGTTGGGTAGTTCCTCTCATGAACCTTCAATTGTCTTGAAGCATAGGCTACCACGTTTCGATTTTGCATCAACACACATCTTAACCCCTGATAAGATGCATCACAATACACCTCAAAAGATTTGTTAGGATCTGGCAAAATTAACACTGGTGCAGTCGTTAACTTCTTCTTTAGTTCTTGAAAACTCGCTTCACGTTCCTCTGTCCAATCGAAAGCTTGACTCTTCCTCGTGAGTTGTGTAAGTGGTCCAGCTATCTTGGAAAAACCTTCAATAAATCTTCTGTAATATCCGGCTAATCCAACAAAGCTTCGAACCTCAGTCACAGTCTTAGGCCTTTCCCACTGTAAAACAGTCTCCACTTTCGATGGGTCTACCGCAATACCTTCCTTGGAAATTACGTGACCTAAGAATTGAACTTCATCCAACCAAAACTCGCACTTTGACAACTTCGCAAACAACTTTTTCTCCTTCAAAATCTGGAGAACTATACTGAGATGTTCAGCATGCTCTTCTCGACTTTGAGAATAGATCAGAATGTCATCGATGAAGACAACAACAAATCGGTCTAAGTACAGACAAAAAATCCTATTCATATAGTCCATGAATATCGCAGGAGCATTCGTCACTCCGAACGGCATCATTTGATACTCATAATGCCCATAACGAGTTCGGAAAGTTATTTTGGGTACATCATCGACCTTGACACGAATCTGATGATAACCTGATCTCAGATCTATCTTAGAGAATATAGCGGCTCCCTTCAATTGATCCATCAAGTCATCAATCCTTGGTAGCGGATACTTGTTCTTTATAGTTACCTTGTTCAGCTGTCGATAATCTACACAAAGACGCGAAGTTCCATCCTTCTTTTTGACTAGCAGTACTGGTGCTCCCCATGGTGAAACACTAGGTCGCACAAACTGCTTCTCCAATAGTTCCTCCAATTGCTTCTTCAACTCTGCCAACTCTACCGGTGACATTCAGTACGGTGCAATCGAAATAGGATCGGCTCCAGGTACTAAGTCGGTAGAGAATTCGATTTCCCTTTCCGGTGGCAAACCAGGTACATTGTCAGGAAAAATCTCTGGAAACTCATTGACGACAGGAATAGTGCTCACATCCTTCTCAAACTTGACTTCCAAAGAAGACAGCAACATAAACCCTTGAGCTCCATCCCTCAACAATGACTTGACCTTTACAGCAGTCAAGAATCCAAAACTTTCTTCCTTAGGAAAAACTATGGCCTTACTCGCACAGTCTATAAGGATATGGTTAGAAGATAACCAATCCATTCCTAATATTATGTCTATCTCAACAAGAGGTAAACAAATCAAGTTGACCGAAAACTTACGATCCTTTGTAACAATAGGACAGTTCATGCATATCTTGGATGTAACAACAGGCTTGGCAGTCGGTGTAGAAACAATCAATTGAAAACTCAGAGAAGACATAGGCAGTTTCAAACGTTCCACATAATCATATGCAATAAATGAGTGTGTTGCACCCGAATCATATAGCAAAGTCAGGTGATTACCTTCAATGACACCTTCCCCTTGTATAAGACCCTCAGACTGAGAAGCTTCAGTTCCGGTCATTGTATACACTCTCCCTCCAGATCTTGGTTGAGTAGCATGAACATTCCTCACCGCAGGCTTCCTCTTAGGCTGCGTACAATCCCTTGAAATATGTCCAGGCTTTTTGCATTTAAAACAGATCGTTCCTCTTATCGGACAATCTGTAGATAGATGGCCTTTATTGCCACATTTGAAACAGGTCGTCGTAAACGCCACATTCTGATTAGCTTGATTTCCTCCAAAACTTCCCCTAACAGATGGACGTTGCGGCTGACTCCCCGACGGTCTCGCATAAGGCTTCCTCTGAAACCTACCACCACTGCTACTACTCCCTCTTTGGAACCTAGTCGGTCCAAAATTACGATTCCTTTGATCTCGGGACAGCTCCAATGCCTCAAGTCTTCGACAAGTGTCTATCAACACAGGAAACTCCTTCATTCTCATCGGTAGCACTGCACGTCTCAACTCCATTCTTAACCCATCCTCAAACTTCTGGCACTTCCATACCTCATCTGGTTGGTTTTGGAAATACCAAGAGAATTGTGACAAACTCTCAAATTTTGCAGCATATTCTCCCACAGTCATATTCCCTTGACGTAAACCAAGAAATTCCATTTCCTTGGCATGTCGAAAAGTATCGGGAAAGTACTTCTCCAGAAATACTTCACAAAACACCTCCCAGGTGATCTCAGTTCTTTCCGCTTGCAACAATTGGCGGGTATTCCTCCACCAATTTTTGGAATCTCCTCTTAACATATAAACAGCAAATGTTACCTTCTTATTCTCCTCACCCCCCATTCCTTCGAATATTCGCTCCAAGTCTTGAATCCAAAGACTTGCCTTTTCAGGGTCAAACTCGTCTCTAAACTGTGGCGGATTGTTGCGTCTGAACTCAGACAAATTCAAAGCATCAGCAGTCATATCTTGATGTTGGGCTGCTCTTTGATTTTGCTGATTTTGCTGAGCAATCACTGCTGCCATTTGCTGAATAGCCTCCGCAACTGCAGTCATTGGATCCACATTAGGTGCCACGTTTGCACGCCTTCCTCTTCCTCCAGACATCTTCTTTCTTCAACAAGACAAAACAATGTCAGATGTAACCTTTCGGAAACAAATCACAGAGATTCACACAACACAAGCAAAAACAGACCTAACCACAACCCCAAAAGACTCTAACTTGGGCTCTGATACCAACTAATGTAACACCCTTGTGGGGATGCCACATTTATGAATGCAATGAAATAAAATAAAAATAAAACTTTACCCAAGTTGTAAAACATTTGATACTTACATAATATTTGCGGAATATTTTTTTTCTTTTTATAATTATTAACATTAAATAAAATAACACGAAACACAAGATATAACAAACATAAACTCACCATAATATACATAAGATTCTCTTTTACTACAAACATAATTCACAAACTACAAGTATTTAATAAAGCAATAAAGAGTTGACACAAAGCTACAACATAATACTGCCCAAGTGCATCCCAGTAGATATCAAACCCTCCTATGAATCACCATCCGTCACCTCCAGAACAACCATCGAAAAGTGTGCATCTATGAGATCTCACAGCACTTCGGACACGAGTCCGAGCTGTCGACTCGCTACTCAGCTCACTAGGCGCGTGGAAAACTCCCTGCCAATAACGCCTAATGGTCAAAGGTAACTCTAAATGTAAATAAAGCATAGTAGTGAATATGACCTCCCCGTCATACTCCGTACATAGGGACACAGTCAATCGTCCCACATAAGCTACTGTTCCTCGGTCAGCATGCATACGCCACGCCTCGGAACCCCCATGGAACTCCAGTCTCACGAACCCGAAGAATCCTGGCAGTGCCATGATCTCAAGATCAGTCTTGACGATAAGTGTGATCCACTGGTTCCTCTTCCTCGTAGATGTCGCCCGACTATTGCTCGTCAGGGTACTGCACCTCAAGAGGCTGATCCTCCTTTACCTCAAACTCTTTACGGAAGTAATACAGTAATATCGAGAAAATATATAGAGAGGTGAGACAATCTACATCACTACCCACATGGCAATAAAGAAAACGACAGTACAAGGCAGTTATCACAACAGTACATACTAATACATCATGTACAAAATAACAAGTGATATATATATATATATATATATATATATATATATATATATAAATAACACATACAATAATATCATGCATAGTATAATAAAACATTTAATCATACAATTTATCACAGATTATGATAAACAATAAAATGCAGATAATGCATGAACATTTAAAATGCAGATGATGAATGATACACATACTGACTCGTTCCTACTCCATGGAGCTAAACACGAATATCTGAGAGAATGATCTGAAAAGAAACTAGAAATACTTTATGGCTGCCCAACCAAGCTATTGCACTGTCAATACGTCGTGTCTATAGCCCACAGTCCAAAACATCGTGTAGCAGTACACAGTCCAAACATCGTGTACCACAGGCATAGTACTTAATAGTCCCTTCAAGATCTCGACTAAGAATAGTGCTTGTCAAGATCATTAGTGTGTTGCCCGTTACCACGGCCTAGAGGAGCAACCCACTGTCCACATGTGGAATTCTCCGCACACTAATGCCTCCAAGTTCATAAATGAACCACACTACGCTTATCACACCAAATACGGTGTAATTCGCCTCGTCAATCAATCACCAATTATAACCCAAATTGGCACAGCACTCTAAACATGAGCTAAAATTACAGAAATACCCCTATTATCCAAATTTTACCATATTTACTAGAAATTACCAAAATACCCCTAGTCACCAGAAAACAAAATATAGTACGTCCCACCTGACAGTACTACACTACAACATGTCTGGGTCCACCACTTTGGCCCGATAGCAAAACTCACAGTATTGTTCAATCGCGTAGGAATTTTATCGCGTTTTCACAATTTCAACATTTTCACAAACGTTTTTGAATCGCGTAAAGATATTTTGACGTTTTTAAACATCGTAAATTATTTTTGAATCATTTTCTCAATCGCGTAGGATTTTTAATTCATTTTCTTAACCGAATAGCTTAAAATTTATCATTTTTAATATGTGTAAAACTATATCTAGTACTTTTAAAATACGTAATGTATTTTCCTTGTGTTCTAAATATAGTATGGAATCTTTTCATTTTATGCGTTTGATTTTAATAAATTTCGGCAGCATTTTGCCTATAAAATCAGTATAAGGTTTTTTTAATGTTTTCCTCTAAATATAGTTTATTTTATTTTTACCCGATAATTTCACTTTGAAATTCACTAACGCACTTCAAAATTTATAGTATGAGCTCTACGTTAGTACTTTTCAAGTGTCTGATTAATTTCTTACTTAAACTGAATTCTACTAAGTTAAAATTCTAGAACAGAATTAATTCCTTTGATTTTCTCAATGATTCTTTGGAATCAATTTATGTTATAAAATAATTACCTAACCTATCTTAGTAAATAAAATGGCATGTTGGCCAAATCAAAATAAAATGGCATTTGGTTATACATTAAATGGCATATTGGCCACAATTAACCTAAACCATTTTTAACTTTGATTATTTTACTTAAATTCCTTGAATCGGTTATTTTGAAAATTACTGAGAACATTTTGGTTCTCTTTTTGGATGTAAGGTCGTGAGCCTGATGGTGTGTTCTTTGGAACACTCATACAAATTGCACATGTTATTCACATCCTACTTTAATAATTACACAGTTACAAACACATACAATTATTAAATCACATATAATACACATACAATATATTTAAAACCATAAACATACATAGCAAAAATAATAAAAACCATAATCATGCATAGCAAATTAAGATCACAATTAGTAAAGCATTTAAACAATCAAAAATAATAAAAATCACAAATAAACCATACAACCGAATCCTTATGGACTCTACACACAAACACAATCTATTTTCTCATCACCACTTAGGGTTGATGAGATTAAATCTCCCTCTTACCTCTTGTAGGCAAATTAATCGGTTAGATTCCTTCCTTTTCTCCAAATTTCGTGTGACCTCCCAAACAATTCCTAAAATTCTCAAACAATTAGTAAATACACATACAAGGTACAAAATAGGAAAACCATGGAATAAACATGGTTAGAAAAATTAAAATTTCAGTTTTGAACCATAGAAACCAAACTTACCCTTAAGTAAGTAAGCAAGAAGTGGAATTTTAGGCAAGATAGAGTGGGAATTTGGGAAAAGTTTGTGAATGAAAGATGCTTAGAATGGTATTTGGGTTCAAGAAATAAGGTGAGATAAAATTATGAAAGCTTGGGTGTGCAAGGATGGGTCTTTGGCGAATTAGAGAGAGAAAGTGAGAGAGAAATGTTTGCTTGAGTTTTTGGTATTTTAGAGAGAGAAATGGATAGTTAAAAGTGATAAGTGTGAAAAACAAAGGTGAAAGGTGAATAGATAGGGCAGCAGCCATGTGAGTGCCTTGTGGGAGGTTGAGTGATCAACTTTGCATGTAAAAATATCACAAAGTGTGTTCACATGGCCAAGCACATGGCTTAGGTCATTGAACCCTTCTAGAACCATGTAGAACCAAGCCACCTTGCCTCCTCCTTACTGCCCAAAACCGTGTGGTCCCTCATCTTCTTATTGTCTTAATTGTTCTCCAATTACACTTAATTACTTGCTAATAGATTAGGTAATTAGTTAAGTTAATTATCCTAACCATTCTTATTTAACATACTATTAATATAACTAATTAATTTAGTATATATTAACATATATTATAACCTTTAATTAATATTAGTATATCTAATTAGTATTTAGATTATAATTAATTCATAACTAAGCTAGTTCACTTAGTATGCTAATTAAGTCATTAGATTAGTTGAATTAAGCTTAATTAGGTTACTAACCATTTTCAAGCCTACAATTGTTGACTTAATCCTAACCCTTGGTTCATCTTTAATCCTTAGCCCTAGATTAGATCTAAGGTAGATATCACTTGATCATAAACCTATCATTCTAATCTCACCATTGATTAGATCAATGGCTTAGATTAAAGGCTTCATCATTAAGTCTTCATCCAACGGTCCAAATGAAAACACATGCTTCCTTAGGTGTCCAATTCCTATTGGTTTAGAAAGTCAAGCCTACCTTTGTTGACTTGCTCTCATTGGTTAGAAATTATCCGATCAAGACGAGGTATCTTGTTTTTCCTAAATGCGGGTCCCACAAAGACTTTTAAAGATCGTGGTCAAATCGAAAGCGATTTTTACTATTTTTGAGACAAGAGGTCTTGTAATATAAAATAATATTATAAAAATATAAAATTATTTTATTACACAGTTAAATCCAAAAAATTACGATATTAATTTATATATCAATCAGAATTGGGTTTAGTAAGATCCCCCAACTCCAATTAATTAAAATAAGATTTATCCGGCCAGAAAATTTTTATTTTCTTAGGTCAGAGCAAATCACATACAACAGTCAAGTACACTCACGGAACAGTCAAATTAAATTTACTGCTCACAGAATTCACAAAACAGTACAAATCGGGACTATATTGTAATTATCCCAAAAGTTGGGGTGTTACAATTTACGGTCCATTCCCAAAATTAATTAATATCCAATCCCTTGGTATATTAATCTTCTTACACTGTTTGGAATTAAATAATCTCTTAGTCTAACCCCAAATAGAAAGGCATTATCAAGAACGGAGGAATTAAGAGAAAGACCACACAACCCACAACGTCTATTCCTAGCGATTGTAGAAATTATGGTGTTTATCACATGTTCTAGGTTTATGCAAATTTTTCCAAATTATACAACAACCCAAAAGATCATTCTCAAATTGATCAGGTTTAGAAAAACATTAAGAATAGAGATAAACACGTAAATCATGAAATAGAAACATAAATTAAACCCATAAAAGAAGTTACATCATCAAAGTTCAAGATCCATCATCCCACTAAAAAAGAAAAATTAGTTACACATGAAAAAATAAAATGCAAATGGAAGAATATGACAAACTCCATTGTAGAAAGGTGAAAATGTTAAAAAAAATTCATAATCTTCAAGCCTAATTGCACCCACACCATATTAGGGTTTGTACCTCTTGACATCTGCTGCATTTTATCTAAGTGTGTGTTCAATTTGGTGAAACTTTTCCTTAAATAGTGAAAATCACGCTGCTGTTACGCATTCAACTTTCAAGCACTGAGCGTTGGGACACCTAAAAGGAAATTCTCCAGCATGCATTGCACGCTCAAGTAGCATGGTCCAGCACTCAAGCGCTGAATGCTGGATGAAAATTCTTCTTTTTTCTTGCTTACTCATTCATCCAATCTTTTCCATGCACAATTACCTATAAAAACACATAATAAAAACACAATTAAAATACTAAAAATATAACAAGACTTGATAATAAAACTAAATCAAAAAAATTTAAAGAGGATGAAAACCCAATATTTTGAATTGTAAAAATATGAATTTTTGCAGGTTCATCACCTGACTTCATAACCTCTTTGTCTAATCTTCTTAATTTTTACAGGTTCATCACCTGACTTCATAACCTCTTTATCTAATCTTTTCCTTGGTTTTGGACATATCTTACCCTTTCCTCTATACTTCTTAGCCATTAATATATTCTTTGCAAACCTAGTCATGAGATATCCTTAAATCCATTCAAACATTGAAATAATTGGTTAGTCTCGTGCTTCAAGTATCCTCCCATTAAATGTTTCAGATATATTATTCATAATCATATCACATTTTGGATACTTACTAAAGTGAGATTTTGCCCTTAACCTTGGACATATCCACATCAACCAGTCATGAGCATCCTTGGAGATTGTATTCAGCTCTGTCATCTTTCTCACCCAATCAACATGGTATGTTGCCTTACAAGTTACCAATATTCTATCTCTGAGAACTGTTCCACCACCTAATATTTTTCATATTTGCATATAGATGTCTAACACATGTTCTATGCTCAACATGCTCTAACAAGTATTCAATGGCAGGCACTAATACCTACAATTTTCCAAAATATAAACCTGTTAGTATAAACAAAAGTTAAACTAGAAATATACATTGTTGGAAAAATCAATGAACATAAATTAGCACTCTACCTTATGTTGGTCTGAGATGAAACCCTATCTCTTCTCATGGCCAATATCATCCAGCAGGTTGGTGAGAAACTAAAGTCATAAGTAATTACTATAACGCCCTAATACAATTATCTTGATATATTCATCATATATAAAGATAAATGGTATTAGTTATGCTACTACTAACTTATTAACAAACTAAACCCATATCATTTATACAAATAAATATGGAGAGCCTTGTTAAACGGGAGTTATACATATTTACATCAAAAGTCTCGAGGGCATATGTAATATATACAACAAAGAACAACTCAAAGTAACAAACTTTATAAGAGTTGCTATCAAAAACATAAAAGACTAAAACAATTTATTCTTGAGACTTTTCTGCTTTCTCTTTTTGGTCTTCTTTACTCCCTCAAAAGGGTCTTGTCTTGCTTAACCATGAAGCATAAAAAATGGGTGAGAACATAAAAATTCTCAATAATAACGTATATTTAATGGCACAAATACAAATATACACAAAGGTACATTTATAAACTACACCTCATAATTTGCTATCGATATTAAACAAATGTATACTCTATTGTAAAATATCAATTTCACTCGTGTACTATGGTTCAACTTTAATAATTAAAGAAACCAATCTTGTTATGGTTCAACCTTAAAAATAAGGGTACCAACTATTACTATGGATCAACCTCAATTATAAGGGTTCCAAATTTCACTATGGATCAACCTTAATAATAAGGTTTCCAACTTTTACTATGGATCAACCTTAATAATAAGGGTTCCAACTTTTACTATGGATTAACCTGAATAATAACGGTTCCAACTTTCGCTATATACTCCACTCAATCCCAACTTGATGAGAGAATAGAGTATTTGTACTTTAAACTAGCATAATCAACTCAAATCCACTATGAGAGGATGATTCATTCATTTAGATATGTAAAACATACTTATCTTACTTGTATCTAGCATAAATATGGTTTACATTCGCTACATTTTCACTTAAAACTTTATTTGGCTCAAAATAGAGGTCTGGTAATCGATTACACTGTTGTGGTAATCGATTACATTACTCTTGTAATCAATTACATTTATTCCAGAAGCCTTGTAATCGATTACACTGCTCTTGTAATTGATTACATCCTACATTTCTTGTTTTCTAGAGGCTTTGTTATCGATTACATTGACACTATAATCGATTACATCTGTAGAAAACCAGAAAAATGAGTTTTTCTCAAGCATCTAACTCATTTCTAACTTCCCTCAATCAAAATTATAATAATCCTTAAGATCTCATAATTTTAACTAACAACAAGAGAAGTCCAACAACAAGGAAAATAACCTTAACTCACTATTATAATCCTTATTGCAAAGATTTTCATATCATTCAACTCATTCATCATAATACCCATTTTTCTCAAAACTCAACCAAGCAAAAATCCATGCAAGGAATTGGGATTACAAAAGTATAGAATGAAAGGAAATCAGCCTAAATCCCCTTACCTCAAGTTCTTGAATGGTAAACTTCAATTCTTAACTTGCCCTTTGTCTTCTTCTATTCCTCTTCCCTTTTTCTCCTTCCCTTCTTTCTCTTTAGTTTCCTTTTCTTTTCTTTCATTTTCTATCTCTGTGTTTTTGCAGCAAGAGACATATGAGAGAAGGAGAAATACGTCAAAGATGAGATAAGACCAAAGTCACTTAAACCATATACTGGAAAGTTCATATCTATTAAGAACACCTAGATTTTGTTAAATCAAGTTTCTTAACTTCCAAAAACTTTAGAATAAATCCTAGGATTCATCTAAATTATTGTTTCACCATTTTCTCAGGTTTTCATATCTGTTGCTAGTTAATCTGATATTAAAACACTCTATCAGTGTGCTTAAAAATACCAAATCAACTTAGTTTGCTACATCCTCTTCCACTTATTTGTGACTTGGAAATAAATTCACTTTATTTATTTCCCTTAACTAGGCCATTTATACCACTTTCTGAGTCATTTTAAGCTACTTTTTTGTATTTTAAGTTGTAGCAAATTGCCTAGATCAACTCAGTTTGTCACAAAATTAAGAAGACATGTCAAACAAGTGTTATGCTACATTTGTAACCCTAAACTAGCCTAACATGCTAAAAAGAGGATGTTACATTTCTCCTCTCCTTTTTAAAATTTTGTCCTCAAAATTGCTTACCTCATATAAACAATTCTAAATAATCTTACGGCATCTGGTAATCTAGCTCCCATGTAGCCTCTTCTACTCCTACTTCGCCTCATAGTACCTTCACTAGAGAAATCTGCTTACCTCTAAGCTCTTTGACTCCTCTATCTACAATCCTCACTGATTTCACTGCATAAGACAAATCATCTCTTAACTGTATAGATTCATTTCTTATGATGTGTGAAGGGTCTGGATTGTTCTTTCTGAGCTGAGAAAAATGAAAACATTGTGAAAGTTTGACAAATTGGGAGGAAGAGCTATCTAATATGCTACAGGTCCAACTCTTTTAAGAATTTGGTAAGGACCAATGAAACAAGGGTTTAACTTTCTTGTTCTCAATGCTCTACCAATTCGCACTATAGAAATGACTCTCAAGAAAACATGTTCTCCTTCTTCAAATTCTAGAGGTCTCCTCCTTCTATCAGCGTAACTTTTTTGCCTACTCTAAACTATGGTCATTCTATCCCTGATTTTTCTAATTTGATTTGAAGTTTGTTGCACTATCTCAAGTGGTAGAATAGCTCTCTCTCCAGCCTCATACAAACATAATGGTGCCTACACTTCCTACCATAAAAAGCTTCATAAGGTGCCATTCCAATGCTAGTATGGTAACTGTTATTGTAGGCAAATTCCATTAAAGGCAAGAGTCTATCCTAACTACCTTGTTGATCTAAAACACATGCTCTGAGCATATCTTCTAAAGTTTGGATAGTTCTCTTTGATTGCCTATCTATCTATGGATGGTATGTTGTACTAAAACTTAGCCTAGTCCCATAAGTTTTTTACAAAGCTCCCTAAAATCTAGATGTAAATCTAATATCTCTATCTGAAACTATACTGAGGGGAATACCATGCAATCTAACTATCTCCTGTAAATACAACTAGGCTAGTTTATCTAAGGAGTAGTTAGCTCTAATTGGCAAGAAGTAGGCAGACTTGGTTAGTATTTCCACACCTAGATTACATCATTTCCTGACTGAGTTCTAGGTAGACCTATCACAAAGTCCATTATGATATGATCCTATTTTCATTCAGGAATCTCTAAAAATTGGAGTGGTCTTGAAGGTTTTTGGTGCTCTATCTTAACTTTTTGACACACCAAGCACCTAGACACAAACTTTGTTATCTCTTTCTTCATTCCCGGCCACCAAAACATTTGTTTTAAATCTTGATACATCTTAGTGGCTCCTAGATGGATGGTGTACTGGCTCCTATGAGCCTTCTCTAGGATCTTCTTTTTGATTGCAGAATCTCTTAGAATACAAAGTCTATCTCTAAACTTAATCATTCCATCATCTGCCATATCAACCTCGGATTGATCCCCTAAAAAGATTTGTTCTCTTATCTCACTTAAGGTTTCATCCTCACTTTGAGCTTCTAGAATTTGAGCTCTCAAATCACTAACTATGTCCACCCTACTCATAAAGAGACTTTGTTGTGTCACAGCTACCCTAAGGCTCAAATCCCTAAACTTCTCAAGAAGCTGGCCCTCTTGAGCCATCATCTGAGACACATGTAGGGATTTCTTACTCAGTGCATTGGCCACTACATTGGCCTTACCTAAGTGATACTTAAGCTCAAAGTCATAATCATTTAGGAATTCCATCCATCTCATTTGTCTCATGTTTAGCTCCTTCAGATAAAATAAATATTTTAAACTCTTATGGTCGCTAAACACCTCAAACTGAACTCCATAAAGATAATATCTCCAGATTTTTAAGGCGAATGCTACTACGACCAATTCCAAATTATGAGTGGGATAGTTATCCTCGTGAGGCCTCAACTGCCTCGATGCATAGGCAACTACTCACCTATTTTGCATGAGAACACACCCTAAACCTATTCTTAAAGCGTCACAAAACACCTCAAAACTTTCTTGAGGATCCGGAATCACCAAAACTAGTGTAGTTGTCAACCTCTTCTTAAGCTCTTAGAAACTATCTTCACACTCTTGAGTCCATACAAAAGTATTACATTTCCTAGTTAATCTAGTCAAGGGTAGTGTTATCTAGGAAAATCCACTAATGAATCTCCTATAGTACTCAGCCAGGCCTATGAAACTTCTTATCTTAGTCATAATGGTGGGTCTCTCCCACTGCAACACTACTTCAACTTTACTAGGGTCTACTGAAATTCCTTCTTTAGAAATCACATGCCCTAGAAACTAAACTTCTGAAAGCTAAAACTCGTACTTTGAAAGTTTGGCATACAATTTCTTTTCCTTGAGGATCTCTAAAACTGCTTGGAGATGCAACTCATGCTCTTCCATATTCTTAGAATAGATTAAGATATCATCTATGAATACTAGCCTTTTTTACCAAACTGCCACTGATAGCAAAACTATTTATCAAAATGCCATTTTTTTAAACTATTTACCAAATTACTAATTTTTTAAAACTATTTGTCAAAATGCCACTCTTTTGAAACTATATACCAAACTGTCACCTTTTTGTCTAACGTGACATTTTTATTAGTTTTTGGTCCACATAGGATGCGCCATCCTACATGGCATTTTTTACATGTACATGGCATTTTTTACATGGATGCGCTATGTAGGATGGTGTTTTTTAGTTAAAAATGCCAACACATTTGACATTTTCCACGTGGACAAAATATAAAAAATATATACTTATAGGGCATTTAACCCATTTCACGTGATTCTCGCACTCCTCCCAAAGACACATGCATTTAACATGCCTACTAGAGAGTGCACCGCAACGTTGGAAGACATCATGCACTGGTGGTGGTACTGGTGGAGGCACTGGTTGTTGAGGTTGATTGGCTTGCAACCTCTCCAACATTTTATTGGTAGCAATTGTTTGCTCTTGCATAGTCTTGGCCATCGCCATTGCTGCTTCGGCCACGCTCGGCCCCTCACTAGAAGAATTCTCATTTTCCCTAGTGCGCCTTGGTGACGTCATAGTGTCCTGTACACATATAACATTAAATACTGATTTGATTAGTCTTAATACAATGCAATAGTGTAACAGTAACTAATAACATTCAATAAGAGGCAAGTCATGTAAACATCTCACAAAAGATTTAAGAAATGCACAACACTTAGTGGAAAAACACTAAACTTATTTAAGCCTAGTCAGTCCATACCCCGACTTAATAGGATGAACTACTTTGATACCATAATGTAACGCCCTAATACAATTATCTCGATATATTTATCATATATAAAGATAAATGGTATTAGTTATGCTACTACTAACTTATTAACAAACTAAACTCATATCATTTATACAAATAAATATGGAGAGCCTCGTTAAATGAGAGTTATACATATTTACATTAAAAGCCTCAAGGGTATATGTAATATATACAACAAAGAACAACTCAAAGTAACAAACTTTACAAAAGTTACTATCAAAAACATAAAAGACTAAAACTATTTATTCTTGAGACTTTTTCTGCTTTCTCTTTTTCTTCATCTTTACTCCGTTAGAAGGGTCTTGTCTTACTTAACCATGAAATATAAAAGGGGTGAGAACATACGAATTCTCAATAATAACATATATTTCATGGCACAAATACAAATATACACAAAAGGTACATTTATAAACTACACCTCATAATTTGCTATCGATATTAAACAAATGTCTTCTCTATTGTAAATATCAATTTCACTCGTGTACTATGGTTCAACTTTAATAATTAAAGAAACCAATTCTTGTTATGGTTCAACCATAAAAATAAGGGAACTAACTATTACTATGTATCAACCTTAATAATAAGGTTTCAAACTTTTACTATGGATCAACCTTAATAATAAGGGTTCCAACTTTTACTATGGATCAACCTTAATAATAAGGGTTCCAACTTTCACTATATACTCCACTCAATGCCAACTTGATGAGAGAATAAAGTATTTGTACTTTAAACTAACATAATCAACTTAACTCCACCATAATAGGATGATTCATGCATTTAGATATATAAAACAAACTTATCTTGTTTCTAGCATAAATATGGTTTATATTTGCTTCATTTTCACTTAAAACTTTGTTTGGCTCAAAACAGGGGTTTAATAATCGATTACACTACTATGGTAATCGATTACATCCTTTCTAGAAGCTTGGTAATCGATTACATTACTCTTGTAATCAATTACACCGCTCTTGTAATCGATTACATCCTACATTTCTTGTTTTCCAGAGGCTTTGTAATCGATTACATTGACACTGTAATAGATTACATCTGTAGAAAATAAAAAAAATGGGTTTTTCTAGAGCATCTAACTCATTTCTAACTTCCTCAATCAAAATTACAATAATCCTTAAGGCCTCATAATTTTAACCAACAACAAGAGAAGTCCAACAATAAGGAAAATAACCTTAACTCACTATTCTAATCTTTATTGCACAAGATTTTCATATCATTCAACTCATTCATCATAATACCCATTTTTCTCAAAACTCAACCAAGCAAAAATCCATGCAAGGAATTGGGATTTCAAAAGTATAGAATGAAAGGAAATCAACCTAAATCCCCTTACCTCAAGTTCTTGAATGGTAAACTTCAATTCTTAACTTGCCCTTTGTCTTCTTCTTTTCCTCTTCCCTTTTTCTCCTTCCCTTCTTTCTCCTTCGTTTCCTTTTATTTTCTTTCATTTTCTGTCTCTGTGTTTTTACAGTAAGAGACGTGTGAGAGAAGGAGAAATAAGGTCAAAGATGAGATAAGACCAAAGTCACTTAAACCATATATTGGAAAGTTCATATCTGTTAAGAACACTTAGAGTTTTCTAAATCAAGTTTCTTAACTTCCAATAACTTTAGAATAAATCCTAGGATTCATCTAAATTATTGTTTCACCATTTTCTCAAGTTTTCATATCTGCTGCTAGTTAATCCGATATTAAAACACTCTCTCAGTGTGCTTAAAAATACCAAGTCAACTTAGTTTTCTCTCAAAATTTTACTACATCCTCTTCCACTTATTTGTGACCTAGAAATAAATTCTCTTTATTTATTTCCCTCAACTAGACCATTTATGCCACTTTCTGAGTCATTTTAAGCAATTTTTCACATTCTAAGCTGTAGCAAAGTGCGTAAATCAACTAGTTTGTCACAAAATTAAGCAAACATGTCAAGCAAGTGTTATGCTACCTTTGTAGCCCTAAACTAGCCTAACTTTCTAAAAAGAGAATGTTACAATTACTTACTCTCAATTGTAGCTATGACAAGAGGAAAATATTGGTCATTCGGGTCTCTTGCAACTATAACTAGCAATATACCACTAAATGGAGTCTTTAAAAACACTCATCAACACCAATTATTAGCTTGTAAGCTCTCAAAATCCCTAACTCAACAACATTCAAACATATGTATAATCTTAGACAAGTAGGATTAGGGCCTGTAGTTGGGTTTTCAGTTAGAAGTTTGGGGTAGCTGCCTGGATTTGCCCTCTTGATCTCCTCACAATAGTTCCACAACTTGCTGAATTGCTCTGCATAGCTTCCCTCTATTTTCTCTTTAGCCATTCTCCTTGCCCAATATGCTTTGATAATAGAAACTTTAGCACTGTAATCATTCCTAATGGTTTTAATCACTCCATTCAATGTCAAGCCCTTATTGGTTTGCATAGTCTTAACAAACTTCTCTGCTAACCATTTTCCAGATGCCATTTTTCCTTTATAAGTCTTTCCACACGTATGCTTGTCCCTCAAGGATTTTATTCTATAAGTTAGTGAACCCCCCACCTTACTTATAAAGCATTCCCAGTCACATCCTTCCCTGTACACAACCCTACACCTGATTGCATCATTTTTCTTGAATTGTAGTGCCCAACCATTTAGAAAAGTACACTCCCTAATGGCATCTTTAAATTGTTTTAGTGAAGTAAACTCCATCCCCAACTTAAATTTAAACTCTGGACATATCTCACTAGGATTGTGTTGATGGTACCTTTGCCTTCTTGGCTTGACGAGCTGATCATCATCATTATCCCTATCATCAAATATTAATTCTTTACTTTAATAGTCAGATGGTAGCTCTTCCAGCTGATCCAAAATAACTTGTGAAGTAGTAGCATACCCTGCAGCTCCAGTAGGTGTATTATCTTCTGCATGTGCTTCATTTTTAGCTACAAGTGTATTTTCTTCAGTAGGTTATTCATCATTGAGATTGATGTATTTTTCCCAGCAAGCATCATCAAATTCATCTTTTGAATCATCAAATTTTTAATTCCTTCCACACCATCATCATTAATGCTATCTTCTTGATCAAATTCGGCATCTCCAACATTCCCTATGTGCTCCTCATCCATTGTCAATTGAACCCCACTTAGTGTAAGCTCCAAAGCTCTTTTGTAGCTATGTTTGCACATTGTGTTTTGATGATAATAACTATGTAACATCCTCCCTAACCTAATAGCTTTAATTATAGTTGTGAAAATTTAATAACATTTTTGTGAGTTGCCTGATAATTTTGGTGACTTGCTGGGTTAGTTTACGTCTAATGCTATAATACAGAATGTGAAAATTAGCTAGTATTAACCCAGAACTGGGCATAAATGGCTTAGATGATGAAAATAAATATAGAAAATTTATTTCTAGATCACAAATAATTATGATGAGTTGTGGTCAATTTTGGAAAATTAACTGAGCTAGTTTGGCATTTTTAATAACACAAGATAAGCATTTAAATGCCAAATTAAATAGGAAAATAGCTTAGAAAATTATAAAATTTTATGGAGATATCAATTAGAGGATAGAAAATATTATGAAATTTAATACAGGTTAAGGTAGATACTTGTAAGCCTATTAACATAATTCTTTAGGTTTAACTTAACTTAAGGAAGAGTAATAGAGTTTAGGTGATAGTTAATAGTGTATAAAAAATTGTTAAAAATTGAGTTGAAGGACTAAATAAAGTCCTAGAAATTTCTATCACACTTATGAAAGTTAGAAAGTTTGATAATGGAAGTTCAAAGTATCCCTATGAGATACAACACTTCCAATTAGTTATAAAAGTCAAATGATTCTATCATTTCCTCCCTTAATACATAGCATAAGCAGCAGAAAGATAAGAACAAAAGAAAATAAAGAAGGAAAAGAAAAGAAAGAAAAGGTAGAGACGGAGAACATGAGACAAAGAGAAGGAAGGAAGAAAAGAAAGAAGAGAAAGAAGCAAGAAAGGAAGAAGGAAAACAAGAAAGAACCAAGGAAAAAGAAAGAAGAACAATAACATACCATCACCATCCATAAGGAGTAGAGGTAGGGGTTGTTGTATAACCTTTCTATTTTTCTTAAATTTTGCATGAATGAGTAAGTTGATATTGATGGATGTGTGGTGGATGAGATTTGATATAGATATAAGCCCAACCATTAGAGTGGTTATTGATGAAGTAGTATTGATTTTTATTATCTTATTACATGATTTGGAGTTTGGTTTGATGTATATGATGAATGAAATGATTTGGTGTATGGAAGAATGGCAAAGAATGACATTTTCTGGTGTTACTGGTGCAATTTCACATGTGCTATTCGATATACCCCTAGTCTATTCAAATAAGCTTTAGCAGAATGCATGAGATTGAGATTTTGAAGCTGTTATAAAAATAGACCCCTAGTCTATTCGAGTAGAATTCTTTAAAAATGTTAGAATTTTGATGTTACTCGAATAAACTTTGTGAGCTATTCAAATAGCAGTATCCATAATGTTATTCTATGGTGCTCTATTCAAATAGTAGGATGTGTTATTCGACTAGTTGTGCCCTATTTTAAGGAATTAGAGATTCCATAGTGTACAAGATGATGAGATTTAAAGGTTTTTCACTAAGAAGAGTGACTTAACCTAGGAATGAGCACTTTATGCACTTAGTATAACTTGATAAGTACCTTTGCTATGTTTACAAGATATACTAAGAGATGAATTGCTTCTTTGAATCATTAAAGTAGAGCTATTAATGAATGGATATATAAAATGAATAAATTTAAGAGATATCGGATATGATCTTTGTACCTAGAGGTGATTCTAAATTTCATGTTAGAAATAATTGTATATAATCCTCGTATCTGGAGGATATATTATAGAATACTCCACATATCTGGAGGATATATTATAGAATAATCATTGTATCTGAAGGATATCTTATAGAATCATCCTTGTATATGAAGGATATATTACCAAATAACCCTTGTACCTGAAGGATATATTACCGAATAATCCTTGTATCTGAAAGATATCTTATAGAATTATCCTTGTATTTGAAGGATATATTATTGAAAAATCCTTGTACCTGAAGGATATATTACCGAATAATCCTGGTATCCGAAGGATATGTTGTAGGATAATCCTCATACTGGAAGGGGATATTATAGAGATTGTGACCCTAGAAAGTGATGATGAACCTATGGATATTGTACTAGGGTTACTTAGAATACTATGAGTTAAAGCTAGATTATCACTAAGTGTTGGATAGTTTAAAAGGCAACATGTTTTCTCAATCTATTTGAGATGAAGGATATGAGAATATATTCTTGTTATAGTAAGCTATGGCTTATCCGCCACACACTCAAATTCCTGAGTTTACATTTTCCTCATCTTCCTCTGACAAATTTGGATCCCAACAAGTTTAAGACTCAATGATGGCTTGTTATAACCCCATTTTTGCTAATGCCAAAAGGGGGAGATAGGAAAACATGAAAACTTTTAGTTTTTTATTAGCATGATCTTAGTGGGAATTTGTATTAATTTATGCTTTATTAAGAAAGTTCATAAATCTTGAACTGATAATGTAATGACTATTTTGAATTTCAAGAAATTTCATTCTTCAGTCTACATTTTCTATTTTGGAATTTGAAAGAAAATTAAGAATTACTTTCTGCTAAAAATTAAAAATGAGTGATGTGTTGAGGGGGAGTTCAACTGAACTCTCTCACCTAAGGAAGTAGAAATGGTAATGATCCTTAATCCCTACAAGTTCACTTCAAAGTTTTCAAAATTTTCAAAATAGTTTGTCATCATAAAAATGAGGGAGAATGTAAGCTCCGAAGCCCTTTTTTTAAAACTAAGTTTGCAAGTTGTATTTTGATGATAATAACTACATTGAAAATTATGAATATTTGATCTTAAGTACCTTAATTGCACTAACATGATCATTGTGGAGTTTTCTTGTTAGTAGTAATTTTTTCATGACTAAATCAAATATAAGGAAGCTTTCTGGATGACTAAAAAAGGATAAGAATATCAAATTTAAACTTGAGAGAATTCAAGTGCATCCTAAGAGAGTTCCTAAAGAACATAAGAGAGTTCATCCTGAGAAGGTTTTGAGAAAGTTCAAGAACATGAAGAATCTCCACAAGGACCAATCCAAGAGCAAATCAGAGATTCAAATGAAGCTATCATCATCCAAGATATCAAGAAGAAACATGAAACTAATGATGGAATAAAAAATCAAGTTTTGTGAACGATCAATCTTGAAAGAGTTGTTAAGAATGACAACTGTGATGAATCTTAAGAGAGTTCCTGGGCAATAACTTAAGTGACCATGCTGACTCAGCAAAACAAAACAAAATAATGTCTACCTGCCACAAGAAGGACAAGTAACCATTGGGAGTCTTCAATTATATTTCGAATGCTATAAAAGGTCTCAAGCTTGAAAAAAAAAGAGTTAATAATTTGAAAAAGATTAGAACTGAATACACGAAGAACAACTTTCTCACCTCTATCTACTTTGTTCTTAAAGTTCTGAAATCTTTAGTAAGTGTGTTGTAGGCCTTGTTAAACTATGTCAATACACTCTTTGAGTGATGTTGAGACCTACCTACTTGTAAAATCACATAAAGATGGCTAAGTTGGAAATTAAGCTGAAAACAAGCAAATCTAGATCAAATGTCAAGGTCCTAACAACTTTTATGCACAAAACGAGAGTAAATAACTCTATTTGATGGAGTTATAACATACCTATCTTGGTAAAATGCTTCTTTAAATGCATCATAGGGTTAGAATTGTTGTCAAACAGTCCAAGTTACACAAAAGTCCTATACAAGACCAGGGTATTACATATGAAATTAAGACACTTGTATATATTGCCAAAGCCTATTCATAGTTGGTCCACCTTTTTAACCACCGATAGATATAGTTTAAGTGTATGGTGGGGATGTGGTTCTAGAACCATCCCATCTCCTTATTTCTTAAATATTTAGATATTTACAAGGTTTACAAAATATCTCTACATAAATATTTAAATATTTACAATACCTACGAAATATATCAAAAGAAATATCTAGCATATAAACAATTAGTCTTGTAGAGGTTCTTTGAGAGCTTAACTATCCTCTCCAAATACTTATGCTTGAACCCTCTTAGAGTCTAAAGACTAAAGTTCTCTAGAACATTCCCTAAGGTTCTAGGACATTTCTTAAAGTTCTAGGACATTCTACTAAACTTTAATTTTTTCATTAAGCTTCTAGGAAATTTCAGAGACTCCTAAATTATTCTATGATATTTTAGAACTTTCTAAACAATAAGTCTTTAACAAAAAATTAACTACCTCATAAGTGTGCAAGAGTTAAGACTATCAAAATGGACCAACCCCTTTATTCACATAAATTACGTGGACTATACATCAATTTTAATGACCCATTTAAATTTGAATATTTTTCACATGACTTATTTAACCCACAAGTTAAATGAGGAAAACCCATTTACCTATAGGTTGGTCCAATAACCCTTTTTTGTCCTCTTTTTTTTTTAGAGAGACGCTAATGCAGTGAGGTAGGTGAGGGATAGAGTTGACAAAATAGGTTAATGTAACGTCTCAATGCTAATACTATGGTACATCTGTAACACCCCTTGATCTAATAACCACAGCACAATCGTCATTATGTCACGGTCACTAAATTTTGGCGTGTTACGATTATCAAACAACAAATTTTCCAAAATTTAAACATTTGTGCATATACAGGAAATATGAGCCAAGAATGAATAGTTACATTTACAGCCAGTTGAAAATATGAATTATAAGATATACTCAATTTTCAGCATTTAAGACTGGATAATCACCTTAAAACCTACATATATAACACCCCAAATTTTAGACTATGTTATAGAACTGACAGAATTACACTGTTTTGTGTTTTCTGTGCAATATGAAAATAATTTGACTGTTTCGATACTATTTTTGATTGTTTGGTGTGATTTGCTCCGGGTCAAGAAAATAATAATTTTCGGGCCGGGGGAATTCTTATTTTAATTATTCAGAGCTGGGGGATCTTACTAAACCCAATTTCGATTGACATATATATTAATCTTTTAATTTTTAGGATTTAATTGTGTAATAAAATAATTTTATATTATTATAATATTATTTTATTTGACAGTACCTACTGTCTCAAAAATAGTAAAAATCTGCTTCAAAATGATCATGGACCCGAAAAAAGTCTGTGGGACTCATGTTTAGAGTAGCAGTCAACGATTCTGACTGGACTAGATTCTAAGCCAATAGGAACCAGTTAACGAAAGTGGCTTGAAAATTCTAAACCAATAGGAAGGAGTCAAACTTAGTGGCTTGGACTTTAGTGTGAACCGTTGGATGATGATCTTGATGAAGAAGTTTTGATTTATCACCATTGATCTAATCAACGGTGTAGGAGCAAACTTAGTAAGGAAGTCTTGGATGTTAGTCATTGATCAAATCAATGGTGTGGATGTGAGCTTGATTAACAAGCATTGGATGTTGACCATTGATCAAATCAATGGTGTAGATGTGAGCTTGATTAGCAAGCATTGAATATTGGCCATAGATCTAATCAATGGATAGGAAACAAAGTTAATTTCAATGGCTAAGATGAAGTCAACAATAGTGGCTTGACTTTTACTTAGTAGCTAATTAAACCTAAATTAATCATCTTAAATGGCCTAATTAACAAGCTAAGTAAACTAACCTAATTATTAATTAGTTATAATCTAATTACTAATTAGATATCCTAATTTTAATTAGAGGCTATGATATATATATAATTATATGTTGAATTAATTAGTTATGTGATAAGATAACTAATTAAGTGAAATTAGGAGACTTAGCCTAATTAATTAACTAATTAATTGGAATGCAACTAAGTATTAATTGAAGTCAATTAGGTCCCTAATCCTAATAGAGCCACACGGTCAAGCAGCCCAAGGAGGCTTCTCAAGTCTTCTTGAATGGTCTTTTATGACCATTGCATGACAACTTAGTGACCTAGGCCATGTGCTTTCAATGTGAACATAATTGGTGATATTTTGGGTTCAAACTTATCTCCTAATATTACCTACAAACTATCACACGGCTGCACCATTCAATTTACTATCAATATTCATTTCTTTTCTCTCACCAAAAAATTTACATTATTTCCTCTCAAATTTTCCAAGAACACATAGAACATTTTCCTTCCATTTTTCTCTCTAGAATTCAGCCCACACCTCTTGAACCACTATCCATCTCCTATAATTTTTGCTCTCATCATTTCCTAAAGCTAGACAACCTCCTAAACACTTTTCATTTAGGAAGTTTTCTCAAAATCCCACTCTAAGTGCTTCAAAATCCAAGTTTCATCTTACTTCCTTAGAGGTAAATTTGTGATTCTTTGGTTTTAATTCAAGTTTGTGATTTTCTAAACCATGATTGTTCCATGGTTTATCATTATTAAGCTTTGTTTGTGATTTTACTAATTGTTTTAGAATTGTTAGGAATTATTTGTGGCTTGTACGAAATCAAGGAGAAGGAGAGGAGCTTGAGAGACTTGTCTTCAGGAGGTAAGAGGGAGATTTTATCTCACCAACCATGTTTGGGTGGTGTGGGGATGGTTGTGTATGGTGATAAATCCATAAGGGTTTATTTACCTATTGTTTGATGTTCTTTGATTGTGTTTGTGATGTGTATGATTTTGTTTCTATGCTTGCATGTATGATAATATGCTTAAAGCTTTGATATTATGTGTGTATGTATAATTATGAAAGCATGAGAAAGTATGTGCAAAGTAAGATGTGAACAACATGATTAAATGATTGTATGAATGCTCCAAAGAGCAATGAGGCTCACGGCCATACTAGGGATTAGAGGACCAAAGTCCTGAAAATGAGGGATTCAAATGAGAATGAAGGATTTAAATGAAAAAGAAATGAATTTGAACAAGTTTGAATGTAGTAAGCAAAATGGTTTTGGGAAAATAATCTGATATAATTAAATAAATAGGGTTTAAAATGAAATGAGTGTCAATACTTGAATTTTACTGACTTATTGCTCACCCTACGGGTTTAGAGGTGCGTTTGTAAAATTTGAGCTGTAATATGTGAAGTAAATGAAAGAAATAACATTTTTAGGGAAACAATGCAAATACCGATTTTTAGAGGGGTAATATTATAATTTTTATTTTTAAAAGAGGCCATATTATAATTATAATTTTTAGAGGGGTAATATTATAATTTTTGTTTTAAAAGGGGCCATATTGTAATTATGATTTTTAGAGGGGTAATATTGTAATTTTTGTTTTTAATGGGGCCATATTATAATTATGAATTTTATGAGGGACTATTTCATAAATATGAATTTTATAAGGGACTATTTCATAAATATGAATTTTATGAGGGACTATTTTGTAAATATAAATTTTATGAGGGACTGTTCTGAAAATATTATTTAAAGGAGGATTATAATGCAAATATTATGTTTTGAGGGGTTATTATGCAAATATGAAAAATAAAGTTAAATTTTGGTGTTAAATGAGAAAAATAGTATTTTTGATTTCAAATGTGTGAAAAATATTTTACGCGATTGAGAAAATGCGAAAATATGGTTTCATGATGAAATTACAATAATGATATTGTTGGGCCAATATGAGGACCCCGAATATGAGATAAAGGAATTGAATTGAGAATATGTTATAATGAAATGGAACTGTGAATGGTGCATAGTACATGCATTGGAAAGGTCCGATGGACTGAATAAGGCTAGTTGCCTAGGAGAGAATACACCTCCTGAGTGGGTGCGATATGCGTAGTGTAGGTCACTCGTTGACCTTGGGGGCATTGGGGTGCGGGTTGCCTACAATGGGCAGTTGGTAGCTCTTCTGTACCGTGGGTTAGACCAACGTAACACACCAATGATCCGGACCGAGACACTATCCTTAATCAAGACCTGATAAAGATTGTCGTGCATATGCTAGATGTGCAAAAAAATTGAGCACGTGGTCTGAGGCATGTTGGTGCAGACAGATCTTTTCGATCACTCTCTCCGATCTGAGTTTTAGCTCCATGAAGTGAGAAATTGAGTCTAGGTGCATATGCATAGTTATTAAGGGCATTATCGTAAATATTGTTTATGATAATTGAATTGTTGAATATTGGTAATGGCATGATTGTAATTGTTGTTTATTACATGAGTTATGATGATAAATGATGTTGGTGGCATAATTGTAATTATGTATGATGTGTTGGTATGAGATATTATATGTGCTTATCTTCATTGCTACCATACTGGTATTGGCGTAGGTGATCTCACCTCTTTGTATGTCCATTTGTATTGTAATTATAATTTTAAAGACGTTGAATGAGGACTTGAGTGAGAAGCTGAGGAAGAGCAGACTCCTATTGAAGACACTGAGTTTTGAAGAGATGGAGATGTCTTGTTTCCTTGGGTATATGAGATTGAGTAGGCTTCATCTTGGACACCCTTACTTTAGTGGGAATATTAATACACACTTAGAGTTTCCTTTATCTATTAGGTAGTACTGGGGAGCTTACTACCGTACTCCCAGTGCGATTAGTATAGTGTCGTCTGCTCGGACACCTGTCCATAGGACTTTGCGTCAGTCTGGATTCCTATCTTCTGAGGAATCTGAGGAGGACCCGTCTGAGGGTTCTACTGTGTAGTAGTACTTGGGCAGTATGTTAGTTTTAAATTAAAGTTTAAATGTTTTGAAAGTCTAGTTTGTAAATATTTAAGTATGACCGTACTATAGACTTGTATGCATATATATGATGTAAATTATTTGTGATGATGTTGAAATATTTTTATTTTCCGCTAAGTTTATCTTATTGTTATTAAGAAATTTTACAACTCGTATTTCTATCACAAAGCATGATTTTCCAATGAAGGGGTAATTTGGTGATTAAGTAATATGAAGTGTGACGCCCTAAGGAGGGTGTTACATTAGTTGGTATCAGAGCCCAAGTTAGAGTCTTTTGGGTTTGTGGGTAGGTTTGTCTTGTTTGTATTGTGTGAATCTCTGACACTGAACACAGAGATATATTTTGGTTTTCGAAAGGAGACGATGTTGTGTGAAATAGTTATGTTTAGTTTCTTTGTATTTTGATTTTGTTTGCCTTTGAAGAAAGATAATGGAACGTAGCGAACATGAGCATGTGAACGTGAGACGTGATGAAGATCGTATAGTCGCAGCTAGAAGTGTGATGCGAAAGATGATTGAAGTAGCAGTACAACAGAGACAGATGATCGCTCAACAGCAGGAACTGATAATCGAACTTCATAGCTTATTAGGATTAGAGCGGCCATCGGATGTGAGAAGCTGTAACTTAGAACCTTCAAAAATCCAAAATGGAAGGAAGCGTAAGGTCAATCGTGTTCAGCAAAAGTCGTATGTACGACTACTGGAGAAGCAACAACGAGCAAAGAGAGGAAGTACTAGTGGCAATGATTCTGGTTAGACTGTGGCATCAACCATGAAATGTTTCAAGTGTGGAAAAGATCATCTCACCAAAGATTGTCGGCATAAAGGGATTATTTGTTATGGATGTGGGAAGCCTGGACGTTTCTCCAGAGATTGTGATCAACTGAAGATGGAACCTTCCATTAGTAATACACGTGTTTCAAAATCCCAAGAAGAAGAAAGAGCCAATGCAGAGGGTGTAATGAGAACGTTCAAATACAAAAACTTAAGAAGCGAGAAGATTGTGCCATAAAGGGTAATTTTAAAACAGTGCTGCATAATTCGCAAGGTAACCCATTCTCTTGTGATTTGTGATTGTGTAAATCTTTTGGGGTTATCTGTGTTTTGTTTCTTTTTATAATACTACTTCGACTTCTAAACTTGTTATTACTACTCGATCCTGTTTGAAACTATCCTATTATTATTGGAGTTTGAAACTTTTCTGTTGATCTGGTTTGTCTATTTCCTTCTCAAATAGACTGAGTAAATCAATTTGACTTATCCGTGTCTTCGTTATAATGTGATCTAAGTATTTCTACTGTTCTTGATTAAGCTTGTCATTTATAGTCAAGTTTTCTAACTCTACCCTATATCTATTAAATATCAAATCTTTCTGTTGATTTGATTTGTTTATCTAAAATCACATCTATTTGAGAGCCTGACTTTATAAATGGATTGGTTATTTTCCAACCATATCCTACGATATTGTTACAATGTAACTTTAGTGTTTCCTAGACTTGAGATTTTTGGATTTGAATCCAGAAAGTTCATTTCTAAAATTATTGGACCATGTTCATTTCAAAATCTATTAGACCATCTCAAATTCTTTGTTGGACTAATCTAGTAACCTACTGAATAGTCTTATTACTTTTACTTATAACTTTCATAGTGTCTTTCATGTATCTCAATTAAGGAGGATTATTCTTGATTCAACTTATGTCATAGTACCAAATACAGTGCGATTAGAAGAAAACATAATCTATGAGACGTTTTCTATAAAGATTAAAAAAAAATAGGCAAGTAGAATAACTTACTCTGATGAAGAAAATCTGGAATGATGTGACAACAGGGGAACTAAGAGACTAAATGAAGGAAATCATTGTTTGCTCCAAGATCGATTTGTGACGTATTACAGGCACTATGAGTATTTAATACTACCATTCGGGGTAAAGAGTGTTATTGGCGATATTCACGAATTATATAAATAGGATTTTTCTTTCCCATTTAGGCAAATTTGTCGTTATCTTTATTGGCGATATTTTGATCTATTCTCAAAAATTCGAAGGAACATGTCGAAGATCTCAATGCAGTTCTTCAATTTCTAAAGAAGAAGAAAGAGTTATGCGCGAAAATAGTCAAATGCAAATTCTGTTAGAAGAAGTTCAACTCATGAATTTAGATTGAGTGTTGAGATCAAATAGAAAGGTTGTGGCGTATACTACAAGGCAGTGAAACGTGCATGAGAAGAATTATTCGATTTACGTTTAGGATATGCGATAGTTTTTTTGTAAGGAAAATCTAAAGACATTTTCTTTCCTATAAAGTCTACAATAATTTCAAGGGCTTGAAGTACCTGTTCAATCAAGAGGGGCTTGGATATAAGGAAGAGACGATAGCTAGAATTTTCAAAGGACTTGTTGAGAGTTTGTGATCTAGAACAAACTGGTTGTTGGAATGAATTTCTACTATTGATAAAGTTCACATACAATAATAGTTTTCATTCGAGTATACGATAGCACTCGGTGAGGCATTATATAGGAGACGATGCAGAACACCATTGTGTTGGTATTATGATGGTGAAAGTATTGTGGTAGGACTAGAATTTGTGCAGCAGATAACTGAGAAAGTGAAGATGATTCAAGACAAGATGAGGACAATTCAGATGCGACAAAAGAGTTATGCTGATAAAAGACGAAGACCGCTTGAATGTGAAGAAGGTGATCATGTGTTTCTACGTGTGACACCTATGACTGGAGTTGGACGAGTGATTAAGTCGAGGAAACTCACTCCGAAGTTTATCGGATCGTATCGGATACTCCGTTCGACATCATACAAATGAAGGAGAATTTAACCTACGAGACGTTTCCAGTCAAGATTGAAGATCGAAGGATAAAGCAACTTCGAGGAAAGGAGATCGCATTGGTTAAAGTGGTTTGGAATGATGCAAGTGGTGAAGCAACATGGGAGTTGGAAGAGAAGATAAGAGAGTAGTATCATTTTTATTTTAAGTGTGTTAAGTTTCGAGGACGAAACTTATTTTTAGAGGCGGAGAGTTGTAACACCCCATATTTTAGACTATGTTACAGAACTGACAGAATTACACTGTTTTGTGTTTTCTGTGCAATATGAAAATAATTTGTCTGTTTTGATACTGTTTTTGATTGTTTGGTGTGATTTGCTCCAGATCAAGAAAATAATAATTTTTCGGCCGGGAAAATTCTTATTTTAATTATTCGGAGTTGGGGGATCTTACTAAACCCAATTTCAATTGATATATATATTAATCTTTTAATTTTTAGGATTTAACTGTGCAATAAAATAATTTTATATTATTATAATATTATTTTATTTGACAGTACCTACTGTCTTAAAAATAGTAGAAATCTGCTTCAAAATGATCATGGACTCGAAAAAAGTCTGTGGGACCCACGTTAAGAGTAGCAGTCAATGATTCTGACTGGACTGGATTCTAAGCCAATAGGAACTAGTCAACGAAAGTGACTTGAAAATTCTAAACCAATAGGAAGGTGTCAAACTTAGTGGCTTGGACTTTAGTGTGAACCGTTGGATGATGATCTTGATGAAGAAGTTTTGATTTATCACCATTGATCTAATCAATGGTGTAGGAGCAAACTTAATAAGGAAGTCTTGGATGTTAGTCATTGATCAAATCAATGGTGTGGGTCTGAGCTTGATTAACAAGCATTGGATGTTGACCATTGATCAAATCAATGGTGTGGATGTGAGCTTGATTAGTAAGCATTGAATATTGGCCATAGATCTAATCAATGGATAGGAAACAAAGTTAATTTTGATGGCTAAGATGAAGTCAACAATAGTGGCTTGACTTTTACTTAGTAGCTAATTAAACCTAAATTAATCATCTTAAATGGCCTAATTAACAAGCTAAGTAAACTAACCTAATTATTAATTAGTTATAATCTAATTACTAATTAGATATCCTAATTTTAATTAGAGGCTATGATATATATATATATATATATATATATATATATATATATAATTATATGTTGAATTAATTAGTTATGTGATAAGATAATTAGTTAAGTGAAATTAGGAGACTTAGCCTAATTAATTAACTAATTAATTAGCATGCAACTAAGTATTAATTGAAGTCAATTAGGTCCCTAATCCTAATAGAGCCACACGGTCAAGCAGCCCAAGGAGGCTTCTCAAGTCTTCTTGAATGGTCTTTTATGACCATTGCATGACAACTTAGTGACCTAGGCCATGTGCTTTCAATGTGAACATAATTGGTGATATTTTAGGTTTAAACTTATCTCCTAATATTACCTACAAACTATCATACGGCTGCACCATTCAATTTACTATCAATATTCATTTCTTTTCTCTCACCAAAAAGTTTACATTATTTCCTCTCAAATTTCCCAAGAACACATAGAACATTTTCCTTCCCTTTTTTCTCTCTAGAATTCGGCCCACACCTCTTGAACCACTGTCCATCTCCTATAATTTTTGCTCTCGTCATTTCCTAAAGCTAGACAACCTCCTAAACACTTTTCATTTAGGAAGTTTTCTCAAAATCCCACTCTAAGTGCTTCAAAATCCAAGTTTCATCTTACTTCCTTAGAGGTAAATTTGTGATTTTCTAAACCATGATTGTTCCATGGTTTATCATTATTAAGTTTTGTTTGTGATTTTACTAATTGTTTTAGAAAATTTAGGAATTGTTTGTGGCTTGTACGAAATCAAGGAGAAGGAGAGGAGCTTGAAATACTTATCTTCAAGAGGTAAGAAGGAGATTTTACCTCACCAACTAAGTTTTGGTGATGTGGGGATGGTTGTGTATGGTGATAAATCCATAAGGGTTTATTTACCTATTGTTTGATGTTCTTTGATTGTGTTTGTGATGTGTATGATTTTGTTTCTATGCTTGCATATGTGATAATATGCTTAAAGCTTTGATATTATGTGTGTATGTATATTATGAAAGCATGAGAAAGTATGTGTAAAGTAAGATGTGAACAACATGATTAAATGATTGTATGAATGCTCCAAAGAGCAATGAGGCTCACGGCCATACTAGGGATTAGAGGACCAAAGTCCTGAAAATGAGGGATTCAAATGAGAATGAAGGATTTAAATGAAAAAGAAATGAATTTGAACAAGTTTGAATGTAGTAAGCAAAATGATTTTGGGAAAATAATCTGATATAATTAAATAAATAGGGTTTAAAATGAAATGAGTGTCAATACTTGAATTTTACTGACGTATGGCTCACCCTACGGGTTTAGAGGTGCGTTTGTAAAATTTGAGCTCTAATATGTGAAGTAAATGAAAGAAATAACATTTTTGGGGAAACAACGCAAATATCGATTTTTAGAGGGGTAATATTATAATTTTTATTTTTAAAAGGGGCCATATTGTAATTATGATTTTTAGAGGGATAATATTGTAATTTTTGTTTTTAAAAGGGGCCATATTGTAATTATGATTTGTAGAGGGGTAATATTGTAATTTTTGTTTTTAATTGGGCCATATTATAATTATGAATTTTATGAGAGATTATTTCGTAAATGTGAATTTTTTGAGGGACTATTTCGTAAATATAAATTTTATGAGGGACTATTGCGTAAATATGAATTTTATGAGGGACTATTTCATAAATATAAATTTTATGAGGGATTATTTCGTAAATATAAATTTTATGAGGGACTGTTTTGAAAATATTATTTAAAGGAGGATTATAATGCAAATATTATGTTTTGAGGGGTTATTATGCAAATATGAAAAATAAAGTTAAATTTTGGTGTTAAATGAGAAAAATAGTATTTTTGATTTAAAATGTGTGAAAAATATTTTACATGATTGAGAAAATGCGAAAATATGGTTTCGCGATGAAATTACAATAATGATACTGTTGGGCCAATATGAGGACCCCGAATATGAGATAAAGGAATTGAATTGAGAATATGATATAATGAAATAAAACGGTGAATGGTGTATAGTACATGCATTGGAAAGGTCCGATGGACTGAATAAGGCTAGTTGCCTAGGAGAGAATACACCTCCTGAGTGGGTGCGATATGCGTAGTGTAGGTCACTCGTTGACCTTGGGGGCATTGGGGTGCGGGTTGCCTACAATGGGCAGTTGGTAGCTTTTCTGTACCGTGGGTTAGACCGACGTAACACACCAATGATCCGGACCGAGACACTATCCTTAATCAAGACCTGATAAAGATTGTTGTGCATATGCTAGATGTGCAAAAAAATTGAGCACGTGGTCTGAGGCATGTTGGTGCAGACAGATCTTTTCGATCACTCTCTCCGATCTGAGTTTTAGCTCCATGAAATGAGAAATTGAGTCTAGGTGCATATGCATAGTTATTAAGGGCATTATCATAAATATTGTTTATGATAATTGAATTGTTCAATATTGGTAATAGCATAATTGTAATTGTTGTTTATTACATGAGTTATGATGATAAATGATATTGGTGGCATAATTGTAATTATGTATGATGTGTTGGTATGAGATATTGTATGTGTTTATCTTCATTGCTACCATACTGATATTGGCGTAGGTGATCTCACCTCTTTGTATGTTTATTTGTATTGTAATTATAATTTTAAAGACGTTGAGCAAGGACTTGAGCGAGAAGCTGAGGAAGAGCAGACTCCTATTGAAGACGCTGAGTTTTGAAGAGATGGAGATGTCTTGTTTCCTTGGGTATATGAGATTGAGTAGGCTTCATCTTGGACACCCTTACTTTAGTGGGAATATTAATACACACTTAGAGTTTCCTTTATCTATTAGGCAGTACTGGGGAGCTTACTGCTATACTCCCAGTGCGATTAGTATAGTGTCGTCTGCTCGGATACCTGTCCGTAGGACTTCGCGTCAGTTTGGATTCCTATCTTCTAAGGAATCTGAGGAGGACCCATCTGAGGGTTCTACTGTGTAGTAGTACTTGGGCAGTATGTTAGTTTTAAATTAAAGTTTAAATGTTTTGAAAGTCTAGTTTGTAAATATTTAAGTATGACCGTACTAAAGACTTGTATGTATATATATGATGTAAATTATTTGTGATGATGTTGAAATATTTTTATTTTCTGCTAAGTTTATCTTATTATTATTAAGAAATTTTACAACTCGTATTTCCATCACAAAGCATGATTTTCCAATGAAGGGGTAATTTGGTGATTAAGTAACATGAAGTGTGATGCCTTAAGGAGGGTGTTACAACATGTACCCAAAATACACTTTATACAGGTAATGCAAAATAAAGTATAAACTACCCACAACATATCCACGACTAAGGAGTTAGGCACTCCATCGGATCCCGAATGCATAAGATAACTCCGGACACACCGGTGTAGTGAGAAATACAGGATAAGATCTTCAATCGCAGTCCTCATCACGGTCAAGGTTAGGTCCCCAACATATCGCATATGCTTGTCAGTCCAGACGACTCGCCAAGCCTTGGCACCTCTGGTGAACTCAATCTTGACGAAACCAAAAGAATCCCTTCAAGTTGTCCTTACCGAACTCATAAGATCAAACCAAGTGAAATCTAAGAGATTCAACCTCACCCCCTTTACAGACTTTAACCAAAAACCACACAAAATAGCAACAAATACAGGAAAGAGGTAAGACATTCTACATCATTACCTATTATGGCGGTAAAGAAACAAAATAGCGCATGACGCCCACATAACATTTCAGAAATGGCAAATAGCATTAAAATAGATAATAAACAATTTAGCATATATAGGCAGATATAGCAGTAATGAAACAACAGATTAAATTGTCATATAAATGAGTAAATGTTGAATGATATGGTGACTCACTATGCACATGCACATGGTACCAAAAATCCTACTCCATGGTGCTAAACACAAAATAGTCGGAGAGAATGATTAGGAGATATGTCTGTATCGCGGCTGTCGAGGCCTTCAAGTGCTAAAATTTTTCAATTTATCAAAATGCGCATCATGGCATTGTACAAGACATTCTACACAGATCTCGATATAGGATAGTGTCTCGGTCCTGATCGTCGGTGCGTTTGCATCGGTCTGCCCCACGGACAGAAGAGCTACCAACTGTCCATAGTGAGGTACCCGTACCCCGATGCCCCCAAGGTCAACAAGTGACCTACACTTGTCTATTCGCACCTGCACTAAGGTGTGATTCAACTCCTAGGCAACTTGGCCTTAACAATATTTCAACCACCATTGTACCATTCCCAATGGTATTGAAGTAACCGTCCATACAATTGTTCAATACCATTTTCATCAGTGATATTATATAATCGTCCATACAACTACATAATGTCACTATTAACTGGGTTTCCTTTGATAACCAGTCCTTTTTGACTAAATCGTCTACATGATGTTTATGGTTATAAAAGCAAACCACATCTGACTAAATCGTCTACCTGATGTTTCTTGGTCCAGTACTTTGGTTCCATAATCACAATGTCAATGCATGCTTCAATTATGCTCAATGCATATAGATTCAATGCATATATATATATATATATATATACATTCACAATGATAGCATAACTTATCCAAATTCACATGCCACAATGAATCAATACTAAAATCTCAAAGGTGAACACATACTATTCAAAGTTACTACGAAAGTTATGCTTTAATTCCATTATGTTCTCGCGTTAACCCTCTTAGAATATTTAGTTTAAGTTCCTCACAGCCCTCTTCACACTCTTGTTCTTTCTTTATTTCAAAATTATTCCAAACTATAAGGCAAACTATCATTCTTGGTTCTTCCTATTTTATGAATTCCTAATCATCTTCTAATCATTCAATTAATTATGTTTAATAAGTTTATCTTAGTACTAAAGCCTCATAATGAGTGCCCAAGGGGACCGAAGGCTCAAAGGGGCTAGAAAAAGCCTAAAATCCTTCATAATCCAAGATTACACGGCCTCGGGAGATTACACGGCCACGAAACCACAGCCTTCCCGTGTATGCCTCTGGAGTTTCTGTTCTGGGATGCTGGAATACACGGCCGTGTATGATTACACGGCCTAGGTCGTGTACTCCTCTATAAACGCAGAAAAACCACTAGAAATCAATCCAACCTTTATACAATCCAAGATCTATCAACATACAACTAAATCCTACCAATCAAAACACCAATATACAACCAAAATCACCCAAACAAAGGGGTACCCACAAATGGGTTTCACCCCATCAACACAACAAAGAGTTTCTCACTACCAAAATGGGTTGAAGAGAATAATCTTCCTCTTACCTTAGTGAAGAACAAGGAAAAGCAAGCTCCTTTTGTCCTTGAAATTTCGTGCTTCACCACCACAAGATCCTTGGGTGTTCAAATCCATAAAAATCAAAATCAAAGAGTGGAAATGGTATCCATAGTCACCAAGGTGACCATGGACCACGAAAATGAGGAGAAGAGAAGAAGAAAGTTGAGAGCTTTACCTCAAAACTTGAAGCTTTGGAGCTGGGCTGTGGAGGACGAAAATGGAGGAGTAAAGAGGAGCCCCACAAGTGAGAGAGATCTTGGAGATGGTGATGAGAAACAATGGTTTTAAGTTGGCTTGAGCATGGAAGCTTGATAGCTCAACAATGGAGTGTGTGAGTGTGGGAGAAGAGAGAAAGTGAGGGAGAGCTGCGTGAGGAAGAGAGGAGGAGAAATGAGAGAATGAAATGTGATATTTCCCTCCCCTAACTATGTAGCAACATAAGAGAGGAGAGAGAGTGGAGTGATTGGGAGGAAGCTTCCTAGAAGTTTCCCTTGAAGCTTCCTTGATAAGTTTCGCACGTTTCTCGATAAAGTGAATTGTGAGATCACTTAAATGATGTCATAAATGCAACTAGATAAAAATAATCTACTAGTAGAAATAATCTACTAGAGCTATTACGCAGTGGACAAAATTTACAGTTGGTAAAATTAATATTTTATTATTTCATAGATAATAAAATATATTGTGATTTTATTTATTAGATAAAATCTTGAAAGACAAACCTTGTAAACTGTGTCCAGCCTCGGGTTTAGTAGGATCCCCCGTCGATGTTTCTACAGTTCAAAGTTTACCAGCCTCAGGAAAAATATTTTGTTTTCCTGGCTCTGCTCAACGTGCACGTAAAACGAACAATATATTAAAATATTCAACATTTTCAAAATATACCATGAAAATTCTAAAAAATCACAAATATTAGAAAATAACTATTCATCACAAAACAATCAATTTCTGGAGTGTTACACTGACACTGCTCAGTGTGCACGTAAAATGAAGAATATATTAAAATATTCAATGTTTCCAGAGAAATCTAGAAAAATTCTTAAAAATCATGAATATTATAAAATGGTTATTTATAATGAAATAAATAATTTTCAAGATGTTACAATATCCAAAAATATACGTAAGTAAACAGGATTAGGCACGTTACTTCTATCTTTTAAATATCATAATACCTTTATAATAACTATACACATCAAAATATAGAGCTTTGAAAGGGAAATTGTCAAACTACACAAGATAATTATACATCTAAATTTTTTTATTCTTTACTGAAATATCAAGTGTAATTAGCTAGTACATCAGTAAGTGTATGAATACAAACTAAGCCTCCACGACATATGTGCAAAATACACAAGTAAAGAGTAGATATCCTACTTTGAGTGGAATACCCTAATTCTATATATTGTAGTATTCTATCAATATACTCAAGTAAATAGAATTAAACTTGTCACTTCTATACTTAAAACTTAAGCACAACCTGTATAATAACTATCAACGATTAGATATATAGAACCTTTAACATCAGAGTAAAGAGAACAAGACATTTCACACAATTTGAAAGCTTGCTCTTTACTACAAATTGAAAACATATATGTTTGAGATATACTTAATACACAACGAGGTCATATTGGCACTTATACAAACTATAAAAACTATATATATCATTAATATATATATATATATGAAGAAAATACTATAAGTCTTCAACGCTTTGACTTGCTCCTCAACATCATTCATATATATATCATTCATTCCATACAAAGTACGTACAATGATTCATATCATAAGTAATTCAATTCATTATATTCACACATCAAATATCATATATTCATTTCATTTCAATACTTAATAAAGGTGCATTTAGTTTAAGTTTAACCCATAAGAGAGCAACCACACTCATACTACACTACCTTAACTAAACTTTAGCTATTAAAGGAGCTACTAGTATTCTTAGGGTTCAAACCATCACAAAAATATCTCAATTTTTGCCTAAAAATGCTATTTTTCAAGAGTGCACCAAATGTACATTTTAACTGTAAAAACTCTAAAATTTTATAGACAATTAAACTCATCTCATATCTTTCAAATGAAATAAACCTCACTTTATTTGGCTAAGTGTGGCAAAAGTTATGCCACATTATGAAAAAGCTAAAACAAAGCATTAATTGTTTTACCCGAATTTGCCCTTACTTTAAATTTAATCTGGGAACAATTGAAGAGTGAAAAAAATTCTAAAATGTTTACCTCTTATATCCTTATATGCTAGATTCAAAATGCCACAGGTTTCATGTAATTACAACCTCAGATTAGGAAGTTATGCAATATGGTTTATTAATTACCAGATTGCTTGTTTCTGTAGAATCTGTCTCGGATTCAAACAGAAACTGGTGCTATTTGGGTTGGCCTAAAAATATAAATTTTTTACTACATATAGCCTTGTATCTTATCTTTCAAATTCAATAAGAAGCAAGTCATTTCAATTTCTGTAGCTCAACTTATGCAACAAACATCACAAGTTGTCAGAGTGCTTGCCCTGTTTTGCTAGTCTATGGGGCATAAACTATTTCTGCATAATAGGTTTCCCAACCAATTTCTAACACTTCCAAATCTATTCCTAGATGTTTTCCAACCTCAACTATAATCTTTAATCATGTCATAAACCTTATACATCTATTTTAGCTCGTGTAAGCATAGATTAAAGCATCCTCCTTCAAGCTAAAACCATTTTCTCAAATTCATCCTCCATGATTCCTATGGACTTCTCTAGGGTTATAACTCAAACTTACATAGAATAGGTCTTAAACCCCCATTTCAACCATTGAAAATAGATTCCACACCTAAGAAACATCATGCTCCCATAAAAACCCTTTTTTTAAATCATTCACACGAATGATTTCATGAGCATTCCTTTGAACAAAACCAACAATAAGCTCAAAAAGAATAAGAATTAAGCATGGAAACTACTAATCCACACTCAACCCATTTTCTTTGCATGCTCAAATGAAGTGTTACCAAGTGGCCTCAAACTCAAGAGGGGGTGTGAATTGAGTTTATGAAATATTTTCTCAAATCTTTTGTAGAACGTTTGTTTATCAATTTTCGTTGAAGCTATTGGATAATTAAAGTGAATAAATAAATGAGATTGAATACTTCACTCACAAATTAAACGAGCCAAGATGAATAACATTCAAGCAAGCATATAAAATAAATGCACAAATGTAAAGAGATAGGGTTGAAAGAATCAAACACAATGATTTATCCTGGTTCAGCCACCCCTTATGACCTACGTCCAGTCCTCAAGTGAACCACTCGAGATTTTCAAACTAAACTTCAAGCTTGAACGGGTGCTTGAAAACCTTTACAGATTGGAGTACTCAACAATACCTTGGGATACCTCACCCTTGTGCTTTGAGCCTCAAAACAGGGATGCCTCACCCTTTACAACCTTTGAGGGATACCTCACCCTCTTTTCAACAAGGGATACCTCACCCTTTTTTACTAGAGGAATACCTCACCCTCTTTACAGAATAAACAAAGTGTTTGAATGATAGAAACTTTCTCAAAGAGTAGATTGATACAAATTGAAGCTCTAGCAATGCCCCTTTTGAATATCTCAAGTTTTCTCACAATAACAGGGCAAAAACGTTTTCAAAAAAGTGTTAGATTGATGTTCTAAATTGAAGGTTAGCCATTAATGAAGTCCCAAGCCAAGTATTTATAAGTTGTTGGAAGAAAGAAGCTGTTGGGTAGCATTTATGACAACATTAAAAGCCAAGAAAATAGCCATTGGCTGCTGTCAGACCACTGGTAATCGATTACACAATCTCTGTAATAGATTACATGGCTGTTTGAATGTGTTCTTGGCTTTCTGGGCATTTGGTAATCGATTACCAGCTTAGTGTAATCGATTACAAGACCTCTGACTTTCTTGTAATCAATTACCATTTCTCTGTAATCGATTATAGGGCTTCTTGAACGTGTTCTTGCCTTTCTGGGCTCATTGTAATCGATTACCATCTTGGTGTAATCGATTACAAGGCCTCTGTTTTCTATGTAATTGATTACAAACATCTTGTAATCAATTACCTTAGCCTTTGAACATAATTTTCAAGTCCAATTAAGTATGTAAGTCATTTCTAACACTTAGATCATTGGATTAAACATAAATGCGTTCATGAATATTGAATCCAAAATTAAAATTAACATTTCTTTGAAAAATATGTTTAACTTTGAATTTACAAGCTGATTTTGAAAATAATATTTGAAAAACCATTTGAGAATCATTAAGATACTTAAAGGGCATTTTACATTGATATTCTAAGACCTATATCTAATATACCTCTTTTGATCTTAGTCTTTATCTTTTGATCTTGATCTTCATCTTTGGCTTTGTTATCATCAAAAACCCATTTGATATGCTTCAAGACATAATCATTCACATTCTCCCCCTTTTTGATGATGACAAACTAAGCATTCAACAGAAGGAGAAATATTTACATTTATTTGATTATCAGATATATAAGCGCAACTCTCCCTCGTAATGTATGCATGATTGAGAACTTGTGAAAGCGTAAAACTCCCCCGTACACATGCAATATATTTCACTAATCTCTCCCCCATTGGCATTATCAAAAAGAAGACATAAGCATTCAGATTGGATATAATCATTTCAGCCCAGTAGGATCAATATCAGAGTATAAACCGTTTAGCACATCAATATATGATACTAATAGCAAATGCATATGAAGAAAAACTTAGATAGTATTTATCATTTATGCCAATAGAATTCAGAGTCATATACAAGAGCAATAATGGGGTTAGATAAAAATTAAGCATAAGGAAAGTATCATGAAAGAACAGAACATCAAGATTAAGCAAAAATTAAAAAAAAAAGATTTTGTAATCGATTACACTTTTATTGTAATTGATTACACGCGTTCTGTTTTCCTTGTAATCGATTACAAAGTTTGTGAAATTGATTACATGCTTTCTTACTTGGCTTGGAACGCTTGACAGAGCCTTTGTAATCGATTACAAGGATCCTGTAATCGATTACAAGCTTGTTGAAATCAGTTTTTGCATTTCAAACAGTAATTAATCAATCTCAAAGCCTTCAAATTAGTTCCAAAACATCCCAAATCAAATCCAAACAACATGTAAACATAAAAACTGACCCATCTTTGATCCAAAACATATAATTGTGCAGCAAAATGACATATTATGCATCAAGATATCACATTATGTAGCAAAGCAATATATTATGCATTAAAAAAGCATATTATGCAGCAAGTTAATGTATACTACGGAAGAATTAGATGCATGATTAATCCATTATGACAAGTTCAAAGATATTGATATTATACATGTCATTTCACATAAAAAGCATATTCATTTAGCATATTCAAGATATTAAACTAGTAAAGCATAGAGCAAGTCTCCACTTAACCAAAGGATGCAAGTTCAAGCTTCTAGGAGACAAGGAGGATAGCTTGAAGTATTTTTTGGTCTTGTACTTGGAGCAACCGCTTTTAAGATTCCAAAGTCAGCTCTTGGCCTTCAAGCATACCTACAATATACTTCAATTTTTTTCTTTTGGTGCCCAAATTTTCTTAGGTCCTTGTGTGTTAGTTTTTGGCAAAGTGCCTTTAGGAACCCAAACCATTTTAGTTCCTAACTTATTATTGATATTCTTCCTTACATTACAAGTTGATGCACTATGCCCTTTCCTACCACAATGAAAGCATTTAATAAAGGGACTATTTGATGTACTTGATGAAACAAAGAAATTCTTGAGAAACTTTTGTTGGTTATTGGGATTATACCCCAAACTAGCCTTTTAAAAAACATATCTTTAGTTTCCAAGTAATATGTTCAAATTATCTCTTCTAAAGGTAAATTTTGAAAGAGTGCTTTTCAAATCCTCAATCTCAATTTCAAATGCTTTGCATGATGAGCAAGATAAGAGTGTAGATGCATTATCAAGTGATAAACATGTCATGCATGAAGAATTTGCATCTATCAATCTAAGAGTTTTATTTTCTAATTTCAATTCCTCAATTTCTTTGTTTAAAGCAGAAATTTGATTTTTAAATGAGGAAATTGATTTCTTGGATGATGAAACAAGTTTCGCAAGTCTTATAGATTCATTATGCAATTCTTCAAATGCATCTTGCAATTCATCATAGGAAGGGGAAAAGTTTGATTCAGAATTTGAGGATGTTACCTCTATGACGTCTCCATCTTCTTCTTATCCTCTAGCCATGAAACATAGATTGGCTTTCTCATTATCCGAGCTATCAGTTGAATCCATGTCATTATCATCCCAAGCTATGTAGGCTCTTTTTTCTTTCTTCTCCCTTGAGGATCTTTTGTGATATTTTTCCACTTTACTTTGATAGATTGGGCACTCCATCTTCATGTGACCAAATTATCCACATTCATAGCATTTAGGAATGGATGAGGTTCCTTCCTCTTTGTGATAGACATTCTTTTGAGGAAAGAGAGGTCTTCTTTGAGCTCCACTCTTCTTGAAGAATCTTCTAAATTTCTTTACTAGTAGAGCAAGATTCTCCTCATCTATTTCCAAGCCATCTCCATCAACTTCATCATCATCATTGTCATTAATCATGGAGGAAGTGGCCTTGAGAGCTAATCTCTTCTTTTTCTTGTCAATCTCCTCACTTTGGTTGAGTCTATTCAATTCCAATTCATGTTCTTAGAGCTTGCCAAAAAGTGTGGCTAAGGTCGTGGTTGAGAGATTTCTTGACCCCACAATAGCCGTCACTTTAGGTTACCAATGTCTGCTCAAACATCTTAACACTTTGTTAATAAGATCTTCATTAGGAAAAGTCTTTCCCAATGAAGCAAGATGATTTATAATATGTGTAAAACATTTTTTTATTTCTTGAATGCTTTCATTTTGGTTCATTCTAAAAAGCTCATACTCATGAGTGAGAGTATTGATCCTTGATCTTTTCACTTCACTAGTACCCTTATGGGTTACTTGTAAGGTGTCCCACATTTCTTGGGCAATTTTACAATTTGACACCCTAAAGAATTCATCATATCCCAAGGATGTGGTAATGATATTTTTGGCACTCAAATTATATTGGACCTTTTTCTTATCATCATTGGTACATTCACTTCTTGGTGTATTAACCCTTACACCGTCAACAACTTTTGTGGGGATAAAAGGACCATTTTCAATAGCATCCCACACATCTAGGTCAATAACTTCAATAAAAAATTTTATTCTTTCTTTCCAATAAGCGTACCCATCTCCATTGAAAAAGAGAGGTCTATAGATGGAAGAACTTTCTGAAAAATCATTTGAGGAGGCCATCACTTTCTCTTGAAACTGTTAAGCCCTTTACACAAGAGCCTAACTCTGATACCACTTGTTACCAAGTGGCCTCAAACTCAAGAAGGGGGGTGAATTGAGTTTATGAAATATTTTCTCAAATCTTTTGTAGAGCGTTTGTTTATCAATTTTCGTTGAAACTATTGGATAATTGAAGTGAATAGATAAATGAGATTGAATACTTCACTCACAAATTAAACGAGCCAAGATGAATAACATTCAAGAAAGCATATAAAATAAATGCACAAATGTAAACAGATAGGGTTGAGAGAATCAAACACAATGATTTATCTTGGTTCAGCCACCCCTTATGACCATCGTCTAGTCCTCAAGCGAACCACTCGAGATTTTCAACTAAACTTTAAGCTTGAACGGGTGCTTGAAAACCTTTACAGATTGGAGCACTCAACAACACCTTGGGATACCTCACTCTTGTGCTTTGAGCCTCAAAACAGGGATGCCTCACCCTTTACAACCTTTGAGGGATACCTCACCCTCTTTTCAACAAGGGATACCTCACCCTTTTTCACTAGAGGGATACCTCACCGTCTTTACAGAATAAACAAAGTGTTTAAATGATAGAAACTCTCTCAAAGAGTAGATTGATACAAATTGAAGCTCTAGCAATGCTACTTTTGAATATCTCAAGTTTTCTCACAAAAATAGGGCAAAAATATTTTCAGAATTTGATTCTCGTATATAAGTGTTAGATTGATGTTCTAAATTGAAGGTTAGCCATTAATGAAGTCTCAAGCCAAGTATTTATAATTTGTTGGAAGAAAGGAGCCGTTGGGTAGCATTTATGGCAACATTAAAAGCCAAGAAAATAGCCGTTGGCTGCTGTCAAACCACTGGTAATCGATTACATAATCTCTGTAATCGATTACATGGCTGTTTGAACGTGTTCTTGGCTTTCTAGGCATTTGGTAATCGATTACCAGCTTGGTGTAATCGATTACAAGACCTCTGACTTTCTTGTAATCGATTACCATTTCTCTATAATCGATTACAGGGCTTCTTGAACGTGTTCTTGCCTTTCTGGGCTCATTGTAATTGATTACCATCTTGGTGTAATTGATTACAAGGCCTCTGTTTGCTATGTAATCGATTACAAACATCTTGTAATCGATTACCTTGGCCTTTGAACACATTTTTCAAGTCCAATTGAGTATGTAAGCCATTTCTAACACTTAGATCATTGGATTAAACATAAATGCCTTCATGAATATTGAATCCAAGATTAAAATTAACATTTCTTTGAAAAACATGTTTAACTTTGAATTTACAAGCTGATTTTGAAAATGATATTTGAAAAATCATTTGAGAATCATTAAGATACTTAAAGGGCATTTTACATTGATAATCTAATACCTATATCTAATATACCTCTTTTGTTCTTGGTCTTTATCTTTTGGTCTTAGTCTTCTCTTTTGATCCTGATCTTCATCTTTGGCTTTGTTATCATCAAAAACCCATTTGATATGCTTCAAGACATAAGCATTCACATGAAGATAGTAGAGAAAGATAAATAAAGATGAAGATGTAGAGTAAAAATCCCCCTACCTCACTTAGATGAGCTTTAAGCTTGGCCTTTTCTTGCTCTTCCCTTTCTTCCCTTTGTTTTCTTCCTTCTTTACCCCTGTTGCTCTCCTTTGTCTCCCTTTCTCTCTTCTCTTGTTTCTATTTCTTTCTTTTTCTACTAAAGGAGTCATGAGAAATGAGAGAAAAAGCCTTAAAAGCCAAATAAATAAGATAGGATCAATATTAATTGCTGGAACTTTATATCTATTAAGAATACTTTGATTTTACTAAATCAAGTTTCCCAACTTTCAAAGATATTAGAATAAATCCTAAGATTCATCTAAATTCTTGTTTCACCATTTTCATAACTTTCCATATCTACGAATCATCAATCTGGTATTTAAACACTTGCTCAATGTTGTTAGGGTCAAAACGTGTTTGCCCATTTGCTAACCGTAAGTGCACGAGTCGCACAAGTAATAAAATGATGAGTACAGATATCGTTCCCACGAGGATAATTTTATTTCCAATGCTAAGTATTAACCGATAGCTTACCTAATTCTATTCAAGAACATAAAAATGGATAAAAGTAAAGAAAGTAAAGACATAAAGCAATAAGGATAAACGGTTAGAGTTTAGGGAAATCCTTCTTCACCTTTTACATCAACCAACAACATGCAATCCTCCTCATACATATGAATGCAATGATTAGGTTAGCTTGAGAATCTACATTAGCTAAACGCCTATGTCTAGGTCATCTAACCATGGTGTCATTTGCTCAACTCTCTAAGTGTCCTTGAGAGCTAACACAAAATCCACTCTTTAAGGTCTATTCTCAAACACGTGCTATGCATGGCTAAGAGGTATATGTCTATCCCATTAGCGAATCAACTCATCCCGCCATTGGAATAGAATCGAACATGCATCAACCATACATACAATCTCAAACTCAAATCCCTATGTCTAGGTTCATTAGATTTTATCAAATCACTCAAATGTTGGCCAAACACTCAAGAGCATTAAGATCAATATGATTGAACAAAAGCAAAGATCCACACAAACTTGGAGAAGAACAAATCATTAATATTAATAAAAGGATCCAAAGTCATCCCTAAATAAAGCTTAGCTATACAATGAACATGTGAACAAATTACAAAATCCATGTTCAAGAAATGAGGAAGAGAAAAGAGAAAAGAGAGAAGGAGAAAGCTTATGGATTTCGCCATTGAAGCTCGGATCCTCCTCCAATGGAAAGAGGGCTTCCATCCTTAGCTCCCCAAGCTCCATCTCCACCTCCAATGGAGATCTAGCCATAGCCTCTAACCCAGAAAACTAAAAAAACCTAAAACCTAGAAGAGAGAAACTGAGAGAGCCCGAAAGGGTGCGTGAAAAATAGAATAAATAGGCTCAGCTCGCCGACGCGCGCCGCGGCGTGAACAAGTCCACGCCTCGGCGCAGAGCTCTCTACCCTATCAGTATGTGGCTGGCTGAGACCCTCACGCCGCGGTGTGAACATTTCCACGCCGCGGCGTGGAACTCTGGAATGCTTCCTTGGCTTCTTTCCTCCAATGCTGGGCCTTGGCTTGCATCAATTTGTCTCTTTTGAGCCCTTCCTACATTAGAGAAAGCACCAAATTAAATATAATTGCAAATCTACTTAATCAATCAACATATATGCACAAATTGCTCAAAAACATAAAGGAAGGTATCCAAATGACATTTAACAAATATGAGCATAAAACCTTCCAAATATGCATAAGAACAAGGACTAAGCATGCCATAAAGCACAATTATGGGACATAAATAACTACATTTCATGGAGTTATCAAATGTCCTTAAAAATACTGAACTATATCCGTTTATTCTCAAAAGTTAACTATAACCGCTTCTACACATTTGTAACCTAGAAATAAATTTTTTATATTTATTTCTCTTAACTGAGCAATTTATGTTATTTTTCTGAGTTCAAATAGTCGTTTTACACATTCTGTGTTATGGCAAAGTGCCTAAATTAACTCAAAATGTGACAAAATTTGGCGAACATGTTAAACAAATATTAAGCTACCTCTGTAACTTTATACAAGTCAAACATGCAAAAAAGAGGATGTTACATTTGTAACACCCTCCGAAGGGAATTACATTTAAGACCAACCTTTCATTTTAAACTTTATTTTTAAAACTTTACCCAAGTCATAATTAAGATTTAGTATTATAATATACGAATTTTAAAATTCTTTTTCACAGATAACATAACTTAACAGAATATAAATAAACATGAGATATAAAGAATTGGATAAAACATTCCACATATATACACACACACACACACACACACATAAGGAATTGAATAAAACATAAGTACTTAAGACTTACATACCAAAAGGACATAAATACAACTTAACATAACAAACTTAAACTGGCCCAAGTTTATTACATCTAAGGGAAGGGTCTTCTACTAGATCCTCCTTAGGATCCTCACTAGACAAATTCCTTAGCCAGGGAATGTCTCAGTGAAAGGGAGTCCGAGCGGAAGATATCTCAGAATCCTCCCTAGGAGAATAGTGAAGATCACCCCACAAATCCCTTAAAGGCATATCAAAACTCTAGATAAACGGTGGCAGAAAAAGAAAAAGTAGTGACCCCATGCCGGGTCCTACTCAGGGATAGAGTAATGTCTCCAAAATACTCTATACGTTTCAGATCCAAACGAATGCACTAGGCATCAGTGCCTCCATGAAACTGGACTCTCACGTAACCCAGCAGATCTTTCCTCGCTGCCATCGCAGTCTTCAAAGAGCATACACATAAAATAGAACAGGTAGAACAAAACATAAAGAGGTGAGATCCCCTACATCACATACTAGTATGGCAACAAGAAACAGTAATAACAATTAAGTCATAGAGTACAAAATTAATAATTACAGTCATGATATTATCAGCAGATAATTAAATAATATAGATATTTCACCATAAAATGTTTACTAACTATGCAAATGCACAATGAACTGACACCTACTCCATGGAGCTGAAACCAAACATCGAAGAGAATGATAGGGGAGTCATGTCTGTATATCGTTAGCCTCAAATCAAGTGCTTTCAAATATATCAGCATACGCATCATGGCTTATACAAGACATTCTACACCGGATCGGGAATAAGAATAGTGTCTCATCGAGATCGTCACAGTCACCATGGCCTAGTAGAGCTACTAACTGGTCACTTGTGGGATACCCACGCCCCGACGCCTCCTAGGTCATTCATAGACCTTTACTATGCAATTCACACCCGCACAAATGTGTAATTCATCTCCTAGGCATACAGCCTTAACAACAAGTCACCAAGACTTTCGCAATGCATGATCACGTGATATGATAAAATCAAAAATCATTAACAATATAAATTCCATGAAAACAAGCCACTACAGGCTTAAGTCATCAACTGACATCTCCAGGTTCAGTACGTCGGCCTGACAGCAAACTACTATTTTTCTCAAACGTGAAGCATTTTCACTGTATTTTCACAAGTGTGTAACACTTTTTGTTACGTCTCCAAACCACGTAATATCTTACGTCATTTTTCAACCTTGAAAACATTTTAAAACATTTTCTCAATCGCGTAAACATTTTAAGACATTTTCCTTTACTTTGACTAAAAACTCACTTCTTTAAATTTCAAAGCATCCTTCAAAACCTATTTCCATCCTCATAACCAAAAATTGATTCTTTTTAAATAAAAAAATTTTGTTCATCTTCTTTTTAATTTACAATTCCTTAAATCCTATTCTAGTGCCCTAATCATCTAAGTTTTCAATTAATAAAATATTTTTGCCTTGGATACCCTATTTTGGGCTACATGGCCGTGAGCTATAAGCAAATTTTGAAACCAAAAAGCTTGTTTTTCATACATGATTCAAAGAATGTAAAACATTTCAATCACCAATTCATGTAATAGCATTCTCATGCATACCAAAAAAATCACACAATCACATATAGCGAAACAAACATAAATCACAAAATACACACAATCAAGTGAATAAATCCTCACATGGATTTTTCACCAACAATACACAAAATTCATTTCTCACCACCAAGATAGTTGATGAGGTTAATCTCCCTCTTACCTTAGATGATGATCAAAGCTACTTGATGTCCTCTTGAAAAAGCTTTTATCTCCAAAGAGATCCTTAAAACAAAAATAAATATACAAGCATTAACATATAAGGCTTGAAACAAGATGACCATGAATCAAGATTATAGTCTAGAACTTGAGAAGAAAACTTAGAAATAGAGATAAGAAACTTCACCTAGAACCTTCAAACTTCAAGCTTTGAGAAAGAGATTGAAGATGGATGATTTTGAAGAAACTCACAACAACAAAGTTGTCTTAAAAAGGTGTTTAGATTCAAGAAGTGAGGTTGTTTGGAATTTATCAAGATTGAAATGTGGTTCTTGGGTGATGGCCATGGCTCATAAGGAGAGAAAAAAGAGAAAGTTTTGATAGAAGGTTTCTCAAAAACAAAACAAGAAAAGCTTAAAAGAGATAAGAAACTAATTTTGGTCACAAAGCTTCTCCAAGAAGCTCCCTTGGCCGAGGGCCATCAAGGGCATTTTGGGCAAGGCTTCTCCTACAAGATTCACTCCAAGCTTGTTTAGGAAGCTTTCCTCCAAGCTTGTCTTGGATGCTTTCTTCCTATTAGTTCAAAATAAGTGAGTCATGAAAAGAAAAGATAAAAAGTTATGACTAGGTCCATGACTAGTCATCTAACCAGATATTTATTGGTAGTTATTACCCAATGGATAAAGACTACTGCTAGCAAAACTAGTATTTATTGTCTAATGGATAATAAGACATACCTAAATTTTATCAGTTATATAAAATCTCAGAAAAGAAAAATTTTGAAATTCATTCCAGGCTTCGGGTTTAGTAAGCTCCCCCCGCCCCATGTGAACAGTCAAAATTTTTCTGGTTCTGAAAATTTTTTATTTCTTCGGCACTCCCTCAAACACACAGAAGCTCAAAAAAATAATAAAATAATCAAAATAAAGCAAACAATTCACAAAAATCATATTAAAACACAAATAATAGGAAAAAGGAATTTCAGGGTGTTATAACATTTCTCCCCCACTTTTAAAAATTTTGTCCCCAAAGTTTAACTTTCCATACTAAAAGTTTAGAGACCTCTAACAGCTATCCTTAATTGTCTCCTACATCTATCATCTTTTGATCTCTTTGATCCTGCCTATACTTACTTACTTTTACTTTCTTCTTGAGAATAATTAGGTTAAAGAAACACCCTTCTTGTACCTAATATCCCTTCTCTTCCTCTTATGAAAACTTTGTGACTTTTATTCCACTTGAGTTTAGCTATCAATACCTTCAACTACTTTCTTGAAATGGTATAAAAAACACCACTCTTTCTATTTCAATCAACTTCATAAGTATGTTATTCTAAACTGCTATTCAAAACTAACCTGATATTTCAATGAGGACCTTGCCATTCGAAATTTGCTTACTTGGTATACTTTGATTTATCTTTGAGAACTTTCAAATTTGAATAGCTAATGCTGTAACATCCCTTCTAAATTAAATATGACAGTATTTCTTTTGTATTCTGTATTTATAGGACATGCATGCAATTTATTAAATTATTATTAAGGGATGCACATGGAATTAAAAATTTTTGTATACAAAATGGATTATTTAATTACAGCAAATCCGAAAGACTGACAGAAGATTTTATAGAACACTAGAAATTGTGGAAAAGGTTTATAAGTTATTTAAGATATAAATTTACTATTAGATAACTTATTAATTATAGAAATTGGAGAGGTCATTAGAGGAATTCCTATAAGTTAGTAACTAGATCCTTAACTAAAATGAAATCAAAGTAACTAAATTGTTAATAGTTTAGTTTGAGTAACTAAGTCATCATGACTTAACTACAAACAAATGAGAAGCTAGACATTTGGTAGGTTTCTAATTGGTTAGAAAACTAAGTCATCATGAATTAACTAAGAACCAATGAAAATTTAGACATTTGGCAAGTCTTCTATTGGTTAGAAGCTTAGAGAAGTCACATTTGTTACATTTATCATTGGATGTCATCATAGCCTAACTAAGAACCAATCAAAATCTAGCCATTTGGTAAGCCTTCTATTGGTTAGAAACTTTGAGAAAGGCCACTTGTTTCAATTTCTATTGGTTATTTAGAAAATATAAAAGGAAAAGAATTAAAGAGAAAAAAAAAAAGAAGATGACCATTTGAGCTCCTAGAGTTTTCGGCCAAGAAAGAACCAAGGAGGAGGAAAGAAGAAAAAATTGAAGAAAAAGAAAAGAACCCAAGGAAGAAGAAGGATCAAGGGTTTCCAAGTTCATCCACTAAGAGATTAGGCCAAGAATCGTATCTTTTTTCATCTTGTTAGTCATAGCAACCATCACCCAAGAAGGGGTGAAATGGGTGATTATAAATTTTCAAAGCAACTTTGAGAAATGATGCATTTTGATAATTTCAATCAACACATGCAGCAGAGTAAGTCTAACAAAGATACGACTATTGTAGATTACTCAAATATAATTTGGGTTATGGGATAAATTAAGCAAATAAACTAGATATCAAATTCAACTCAAGCATATATAATTAAAGGACAAATGTAAAGGAGATAGAAACTCTTTGAAAACTTTTATTAAACACTTGAAAAGTAATTTTCTTTAAAGCTATTTATTAATTGAAATGAATGAATAGAGAAGATAGAAAGATGCACTTGTAAATGAACAACCCACACAGAAAGTAGTCGAGCAAATATATAAAATTAAAACATAAATATAAAGGAGTTTGAGTTTAGATAAGCAAACACAATGATTTATTCTGATTTAACCATCAACCACTTGTGGCCTACATTTAGTCCTCAAGTAACCACCCTAGATTTTTTACTATAAATGCAAGCTTGAACAGGTGCTTGCTACTGTTACAGACTAGAGCGCTCCTCACACCTTGGGATACCTCACCCTTGTGCTTGAGCCTCAACTTTCAGGAATAGCTCACCCCTACAATTTTTCTGAGAGATACCTCACCCTCATTACAATTTCACTTAGGGATACCTCACTCTCGTTACAAAGAATCAAAGAATAGAAGAAGAAAGAAACTCTCTCAAGAGTGTGTATTACAAATTGAAGCCCTATGAAGCTCTTTCAAGGATATCTCAAAATTTCTCAAAAACATTGCATATAGAGGATAGAGATGAAACTCGAATTACACCGAATAGAAAGATGTTTTTCAATATTGGTTGTATATAAAAGATGACCTAAGAACATCTATTTATAGTGTTCTAATAAAAAGAGTCGTTGGGGGTAATTAATATCACATTAAATGCATAGAAAATAGTCGTTACGAACTTTCAGACTCGTTGTAATCGATTACATGGATGTTGTAATCGATTACATGGCTATTAGAACACGTTCTGGCAGGATGTAATTGATTACAACATTCATGTAATCGATTACAGAGCCTCTGCCAGAGTGGTAATCGATTACGACACTCTGGTTTCAAAAACTAACTTTAAATATTCATAACTTATTCATTTCTTATCCGTTGAAAGCAAATGACCACTCATTGGAAAGATATTTGAGTCCAATTTCATATGAAATAAGTTCACAACAAAAATAAAAGTATTTTGAAAGTTATGATCAAAATAGTAAGCAAAGGTCAGTTTTTCAAAACTCAAACTTAACTATTTTTCATAGTTTTGAACTACCACCATGACTAGCTTTTCAAAACATGTTTGTTGGGTATTTTAACATGTAAAAACCATTTTTAAAGATTTAAAAAACATATTTGAGTTCTTTCAAAAACATCATAAAACATTTTGAGATATATTGAGAGCTTCTCACATAAAAGACTCTAAGCCCTATTAACCATACCAATTGTACTTCCTTTGGACTTGGTCTTCGACTTGGCTTTATTGTTATCAAAACCTTCATGAAATAGGTATTCACATTCTCCTTGAGTTGAGTATAATTGAGATCTTTTACTTTCTTGTTGCAATGCTCACTCTTAGTACTCAGACTATCCTTCAAAGTATTGCTCACTTAAAACATTGTTAGTCCAAAATCATAATTCAATATATTTATATGCATGATTCATAAATGTATAACTTTAGTTAGTCTAATATGTATATAAAACTTTCATAGACATATCCAAATAAGACATTTATCAATTATTAATAAATATGCTCTATATAGGATCAACAAAAAACACTTTGCACATTTTCATTTAAGTAGAGCCAAATCTAATATTAATTTAATACCACTCATGTAACATATTATTGGATATATCCTATAAAAGACGTTATAAAGAGTATGCATGATTCTCTTATGAAATATAACAAGATGGCGTACATGATCATGTATGATTCAATATAATCTATTAAGTACATCCATGTAGCATAAGCATCATTCTTTTTGTCTTGTATTTGTCATCATCAAAACTTAACATATTAAACAATTGAGACAAACTTATTTCCACAATCTCTCCCTTTTTGATGATGACAAATCACCAAAGAAAAATATGTTGAGTAATATAAGCATATCAAACAATAAGCACAAGAATATATTTTTCTTTCTAATTCTCACTCTCCCTATTTGACATCAACAAAAAGGTGTAGGAAAGAAAGATAATATTATCTCTCCCCCTATAGATAAAACTCATGTTGCTAAAAAGAGTAGGATCATTAAAACTTAAAACTTCTTCAAGTTATTCAAAAACATATCTATCTCCCCCTATTTTATTCTACATATGATTCAAGAATAGAGAGATGAAATAAGCATGCTTTCAAAATATAAAAGATTATTCATGCAATGTTTGTCATATTTTGGTACATCAACATTTAGCATATGATAGTACTAAAACACTTTATGTAATCAAACAAGAATGTATGCCAAGAGATATACACAACTTAAGAGTTAGGCTCCCCCTCATTGAAGCACAAGATGGATAAAGTGAAATATGTATGCTAAGACCATGTAAACACATTACCATAAAGTAAAGCATGACAAAAGATACTTATTCTTAATCCATCAATCAAAAACCATTTAAAACTTCTTATTTTCAAAATACGAACATATCAAACAATTTCAAACAAGAAGACATATAACTTTTAACTCTCCAATATCCAAGTAAGTATATAAGACAATTAAGCATCAAAGAGAAAGAATTAGAACTACTTATGAGCATGTGAATTTTCATATTTGAACAAAGAGAATTGGTCGCAAGCTCAAGAACAAAGATATTACCATAAAACATGTCATTCAAAAAAAAGTGTGTACATATCTAGCATGTTAGCATATGTAAAGACCCTTTCAAGACACAATGCTAGAAAAGCACAACTTAAGGCATGTTAAGGAATAACACAACTCTCTACTTCTCCAAATATCACATGATTTTCAACTTAAAGCAAAAATAAGGATAAGAGATTGATGTCACTAAAAGTGTACTCTTTGAGTTTTTATAAGTGACTCCAACTTCCATGCCTCAAGGTGTAACACCCTCCTTAGGGTATCACATTTCAGACCAAATCCTTATGAATCCTTTACCCAAGTTAAAAAAAATATTTTAAATATTATTACAGTACTGATTTTTAAAAATTTCTTTTTCACAGATAGCTTAAACTTATCAAAGCAAAGTAACACAAAATCTAAGAGCTAAACAATATACATATCTTGTACATATCATAGATCAGTAACAACTTAAATACATAAAACTTACATATTCTAAATAAAATATAATTACCATATAAAAACTCGACCTGGCCCAAGCCAAAACACCTGGAGAGTAAGGTCCTGAACCTGATCCTCTCCCAGATTCTCTACAGATACATTCTCTGGTCGGGACGTGTCTCTTTAGATAGGAGTCCGAGCAGTCGACTCCATAGAATCTTCACTAGGCAAATGATGAGCTATGTCCCACAGTTCTACAATAGGCATGGTGAACTCTACATGTACACAAGCATTATATGTAACAGTAGGGGTTCCATGGTAGGTCTCACTTTGGGATAGAGTCACCTCTCCTATATAACTAAAACATTGAGTATCTGAGTCGACATGCCAGGCATCAGTGCCTCCATGGAACTGCGCTCACATATAATCAAAGAAATTCCTCCTTGCAGCCATTGCAAATCAATCAAACAGATTCAATCCAACACAAACCTAGGCGATCCAACCTCGTCCTTCTTACGGTCTTTATCAAACATAAACATAAAAACACAATGGACAAACAATATAGCAAAGAGGTGAGATTCCCTACATCAATACCAATATGGCAGTAGAGAAAATGACAGCAAATAAACAGAATATAATATCAAAATAGTAAATCATATTATAACATATCAGATAAAATAAATCGAATAAGTATAATTATCATATCAATATGCTGACCAACTATGCATATGTACAACGACCAATTCCTACTCCATGGAGCTAACACAATTTCAGAGAGAATGATCTAGAAGACATGTCTGTCACTCGGCTGTCGTGGCCAAAAGTGCTATAATATATCAAATTTATCAACGTGCACATCAAGGCATTGAACAAGACATTCTACGCCAGATCGTGATATAGGACAGTGTCTCAGTCTGGATCGTCGGTGCATTTGCATCTGTCTGCCTCACGGACAGAAGAGCTACCAATCGTCCATTGCGAGGTACCCGCACCTTGACGCCCCCAAGGTCAACAAGTGACCTACACTTGTCTACTCGCACCCGCACTTAGGTGTGATTCATCTCCCAAGCATACAACCCTAACCAAATAAGCTGACACACTTTTCAATGCATGATGTATGATCCAAACACACATACAATCATTATTATTAGAGTATATCACATACCCTCGCCTTCTCTTGGCGATATCATTATTTAATATAACCGGGCCCACCACAATAACCTGACAACAAACTGCTATTACTTTCAATCGCGTAACAATATTATCACATTTTCACAATCGCAGAACACTTTTCTTACGTTTTCAAATTAGGTAAAGATTTTTCAACGTTTTCTCAATCGCGTAAATATTTTATTGTGTTTTCTCAATCGCATGTCAAAAATTGTTGTTTTTATACCGCGTAAAATATTTCTAACATATTCTAAGCTCAAATTAAATATTTTCTCATTTATTTTTAAAATCTGACTTTAATTCCAATATTTTCTTACTAAAGACAGTATTTGCTACTATTTTCCACAAAATAACATTTCTTTGATTAAGTTATGATATTACAGCTCAAAATTTCCTAACGCGCTTCAAAACCCATAGGGTGAGCTATAAGTTAGTAAATTTCAAGTATCAACTTTTATTTTACTGCATAACTTAATTATGCCAATTTTAATTCTAAAAAGTAGATACTTTCATTTTGGGTCCAAAACCTACTAAATTAATTTCTTATGATTTAAACACCTAAGTCTACACTTAGTAAAATAATTTTGTATCTAGAACATCAAAAATGGCATGTTGGCCGAATTCCATATTTTGCTTCATAAATCATATATAATTATTTTCTAATACTTTATTCCTTACAAAATTACTTAATTAAATTCCTTGTCATAAAATCATTTAATCTTTAATTAGGAAAATAATTTAGAACACTTGGTTCCCTTGGTAGTGTTGAGGCCGTGTGCCTCTAGGTTCTTTGGAACCATCATACAACTTTATTCCAATATGTGAATCACATCCTAAGTTACACAAAAATTAACATGCTTTCCAAATCACATATGCAAGCATACTATCAAAGCTATAAGCATACCAAACACATATACTGTAACACCTCTCGATTTAATAACCACGACACAATCGTCATTATGTCACGGTCACTAAATTTTGATGCGTTACGATTGTCAAACAACAAATTTTCCAAAACAAATTAATCGTTTCGCATATGAGGAAAATAGGAGCCATGAATGAATAGTTACATATGCAACCAATTAAAATATGAATTATAAGATGTACTCAATTTAAAACATATAAGACTGGGTAATCACCTTAAAACATATATATACCCAAAATACACTTTATACAGGTAATGCAAAATAAAATATAAACTACCCATAACATATCCACCACTAAGGAGTTGGGCACTCCCTCAGATCCTGAATGCGTAAGGCAACCCCGGGCACACCAGTGTAGTGAGAGATACGAGATAAAGTCTTCAATCGCAGTCCTCTTCACGGTCAAGGTTAGATTCCCAACAAATTGCATACGTTTGTCGGTCCAGTCGACTCGCCAAGCCTTGGCACCTTTGGTGAATTCAATTATGACGAAACCAATAGAATCCCTTCAAGTTGTCCTTACCGAATGCAGAAGATCAAACCATAGCGAAATCTAAGAGACTCGACCTCGCCCCCTTTACAGACTTTAACCAAAAACCACACAGGATAGCAACAAATACAGAAAAGAGGTAAGACATTCTACTTTCATTACCTATGATGGCAGCAAAGAAACATAACACGAATGACGAAGTCATTCCATACATACAAATATTACAAATATGTTCAAGTTATCAATTGCATAAATATTTTCAGAAAACATATATCACGATAATACAATTATCAACAGCACTTTAACAACAAGTATTCACTATAGATATATAACAAGTATTTATGTTTCCATAATATATATGTTAACAATGCCCATGATAATATATGGACTAACCATGCATATGCACAATGCGTATGCTGACCATCCTCATGTGCAATGTACTCATTTCCTACTCTATGGAGCTAACTCAAGGTTTTTCAGAGATGAACGCCCCAGAAGACCTGTCCTCCCTCAAAAGACAGTCTACGCCGGGCCATGGAAAGTAATAGTGCCATATCGGGCTACCAGTGCGTTGCAATAGTGTTTCACGGCCAGGGGTATATATATAAGGTGATAAATTGATCACAAGTGAAACACCGCGCCCTGGAGTCCCCTTAGGTCTATATAAGACCCCATTATCCTGTAAGTCTTCATCCACTCCTAGGCATAATACGCCATAACTGTATAATGCACAAATGCATATTTAATGGGATTCAACCCTCCGTTGTACCATTCCCAACGGTATTGAAGCAACCATCCATACAATTGTTTCAATACCATTTGCATCAGTGATATTATATAATCGCCCATATGACTACATAGTATCACTATTAACTGGGTTTCCTTTGATAACCAGTCCTTTCTGACTAAATCGTCTACCTGATGGTTCTGGTTATAAAAGCAAACCACATCTGACAAATAGTCTACCTGAGGTTTCTTGGTCCGGTACTTCGGTTCCATAATCACAATGTCAATGCATGCTTCAACCATGCTCAATGCATATGAATTCAATGCATACATATATATATATTCACAATGATAGCATAACTTATTCAAATTCGCACGCCATTACGAATCGATATCAAAATCTCACAGGTGAACACAACTATTCAAAGTTATTATGAAAGTTATGCTTTAATTCCATTATGTTCTCACGTTAACTCTCTTAGAATATTTAGTTTAAGTTCCTCACAGCCCTTCTCACACTCTTGTTCTTCCTTTATTCCAAAAATTGCTCTAAACTATAAGGTAAACTATCATTCTTGGTTCTTTAAAATTTATGAATCTCAAAGTACAATTGATTTTTTCACTTTACTAATCCTGGCATCCTATTACCATTAATTTAATCACTAGGTGTAGGTGATAAATTTTTAGTTTTGGATTCGATAGAGAAAATGCCTCTAGTGTACAAATGTGAGGCTACCATTTCGACAAAAAATAATATGATAGAATGATGAAAGATATCAGCCATAATGTGATTTGGTGACAAAAATGGGTAAGTTTCAATTTGACAGAATCAACGTTGATAAGAAAAACATTATTTGACAAGAATGGCTAAAAGTCAAGTTCTGTCAAATAAAGTTCACTTATGTCTAATGATGCATAAAGCTGTCGAATATGCTAGAAGGTCAGTTCTGTCGAATGATGTATAAAGTTGTCGAATATACTGGAAGGTTAGTTCTGTCGAATATACTAGAAGATCAGCAGAAATCCTAATTCGATGAATGGGTGTTGACGTTGGAGAAATCTTCCAAGTGTTGAACTGACGAAAGTACTAAATGGTTAGAAATTCTAATTCGACGGATATTGACATTGTACTAAATGGTCAGGAATTCTAATTCGACAGATATTGACATTGGAGAAGTTTCTCTCATTAATTACATAATGTACACTTGATTTATTATGAATTCCGATTGTTACAATTGTTTACAAGGAACCCCAAATTTTGGGCCTCAAAATCGTGGCCACCCAAGGAAAAATCTGACATCAATTTCTTCCATTTCATGCATTCTAATCCAATCCAATATATCAATATACACAAACAAACAATCTAAAAGCATAACCACATTATAAACAACATGCAAACATACTAATCATGCAAACAAAGAGTTTCTTACTACCAAAATAGGTTGAAGAGAATAATCTTCCTCTTACCTTAGTGAAGAACAAAGAAAGCAAGCTCCTTTCGTCCTTGAAATTTTGTGCTTCACCACCACAAGATCCTTGGGGGTTCAAATCCAATAAATTAAGATCAAAGAGTGGAAATGGCATCCATAGTCACTAATGTGACCATGGACCACGAAAATGGGGAGGAAAGGAGAAGAAAGTTGAGAGCTTTACCTTAAAGCTTGAAGCTTTGGTGTTCAGTCGCAACCACGAAAATGGCAGAGCCAAGAAGAGTTCCACCAAGAAGAAAGCTTGAAGATGGTGAGGAAAGACAATGGTCTTTATTGGCTTGAGCATGGAAGCTTGAAGGTTCAACAATGGAGGTGTGTGGATGGAAGAAGAGAGGAAGAGAGTGAGCTACGTGAGGGAGAGTGACCAGCGTGAATGAGAGAAAATGGGAGGGAATAATCGTGATATTCCCCCCAAAATCGTGTTGCACAATGAGAGAGAGGAGAGAGAGTGAAAAATGGGTAGGGAAGAAGCTTCCTCGAAGCTTCCTTGAAGCTTCCTTGAGAAGCTTCACGCGCTTCTCGACAAAGTGAAGTGTGTGGTCACTTAAATGATATCATAAAAGTAACTCGATAAAAATAATCTACTAGAGCTATTTCTCAGTAGACAAAATTTACAGTTAGTATAATAATATTTTATTATTCCACAAATAATAAATATACCACGATTTTATTTATCAAATAAAATCTCGTAAAATTTAAATCTCGTAAACTGTGTCCAACCTCGGATTTAGTAAGATCCCCCGTCGACGTTTCTACAGTTTAAAGTTTACCAGTCTCAGGGAAAATATTTCGTTTTCCCGGCTCCGCTCAGTGGGCACACAAAATGAAGAATATATTAAAATATTTGACATTTTCAGAAAAATCTAGAAAAATTCTCAAAATTCATAAATATTATAAAATGAATATTTATAATGAAATAAGTGAATTTTCGGGATGTAACATATACAAGCATATTTTCAAAACTATAAACACATCAATCACAAATAAAGAAAGCTTAAACAATCAAGTGAATAAATCCTTATGGATTTTTCACCACAAACAATCCATTTTCTCACCACCAACACATGGTTGATGAGGTTAATCTCCTTCTTACCTTAAGGAAGACAATAAACTTTAAGTTCCTTCTCCTTTGATTTCGTGAAGCACCAAAGAAATACCCTAAAAATCTTAAACAAATCCTAAAATCATAAACCAACATTGAAAACAAGAAATCATGGATCAATCATGGTCTAGAAATTTATGAATCCAACTTAGGATTAATAAATCAAGAAATTACCTTAGGAGTAGAAAATCAAAGCTTGATTTTTGAAGTACCTAGAGGATGATTTAGGTAAAACTCTCAAAAGGAAAAGTGTTTAGGATTATGTGTAGGTTTAGAAAGTAAGATTGGATGAAATTTTTGAAATGTGGAGGTAAGGTTTAGGGTAGGAGGCTGTGAGCTTCAAGAAGGAAAAGAGAAGAAATGGAGTTTTGTGTTCTTGATGTTCTTAAAGGTGAGAAAAAAAGATAAAGGCTTTTGTGTCACAAAGTGTAGTAAATGAAATAGAATAGCCAATATTCAAGTGTGTAGCCGTGAGGTGAGTGAATACAAAAATCAAAGCTTAATGATGATGATAGAAATTTCACATGGTGTTTCACATGACTTAAGTCACAAAGTGGTCAACAAGTGGTCATAAGAAAATTCAAGAATATGGTAGAAGGTCCTAGTTGGCCGTGGAACACCTTAGGTTAGTTAACTAAGTTTGATTTCAACTAGTTTCTAGTTACTCCTTAATTAGGTAGTTAGTTCACTTAAGCTAACTTAGTTAGTTTATTTAGTTATATAACTAGCTATCTAGTTACATTATTAAGTCATTGCATAGGTCATGCTTTGTCACACCTTCTAGATGAATTTAGATCTTTTGTGTAGTTAAGGTTTTCTAAGCATTTAGTAATTAAGTTAGTTTGATTTAGTTACTAATTAAGCTATTAGGGTAACTTAGTTTGTTTATCTAGTTACTTAGTAACTAGTCCAACCGTTTTCGTTGATTATTTCCTATTGGTTTAGAAAAGTCTAACCACTAATATCGACCCATTTTCTATTAGTTCATTTAAAATAAGTTACAAAAATTATTCTCAGTCTATTTTTTGACAGATAAAATATACCAGGTCTTTTACCCGATAGCAGAAACTACTGTTAATAAAATAGTGAATATTTTTCAGTAAAATATTTTTATTTCACAGATAAATTCTAAAAATTAAAAGATCGATTAAAGTGTCTCTTGAATTCGGGTTTAGTAAGATTCCCTGGCTCCGAATAAATCAATAAAGATTTTCCCCAACCCAAAAATTATTATTTTCTTGACTCAGAGCAAATCTTATACGACAATCAGAAACAATCTCAAAATAGTCAAAATAATTTTATATCACACAGAAAATATAAAATAGTACAATTTAAGCATTACTGTAAAACAGTAAATTTTGGGGTGTTACAACTCTCCCCCACTAAAAAGAATTTCGTCCCCAAAATTTCTCTTACATTTAAAACAAAGAGAATATTACTCATTTATCTTGTCTTCAAGCTTCCACGTAGCATCTCCAGTTACGTCATTTCCAGATCATCTTGCTACTTCTCTCGAATTTCCTTCATCAGACTATTCGAAACAGTAATCGTATTCAAACAAATTCTCCCCGGTGTCAAATCCACAAACAACAACCACATATTTATGCAGTATCCTTAACCATCATAGCAGATGCACTAATGACATTCTCTACTTAAGGTATCCACTACGGCATTCACCTTTCCGGAATGATATTGAAGTTGAAAATTGTAGTCTTTCAAAAATTCTAATTATCGTCTCTGCCTCTTACCAAACTCCTCTTGATCGAACAGGTACTCCAAGCTCTTGTGATCACTGTAGACATTGTAGGTTGCTCCATAAAGAAAACGTCTCTAGATCTTCCACGCAAAAATGACTATCGCAGATTCTGAATCTTGAGTAGGATAACTCTTCTCGTGTAGTTTCAACTACCTATATGCCATAATATTTCTATTTGGTATCAACACAACCTAAATCCAAAAGTTGAACTCACTTTAATCAAAATTCGCACTTGTACAGCTTCGCGTATAACTTCTTCTTCTTCTTTAGAATTTGAAGAACCGCATTGAGATGTTCAGCATGTTTCTTCGAACTTCGAGAATAGATTAGAATGTCATCAATAAGGACAAATTTGTCTAAATAGGGACGAAAGACTCTATTCATATAATTCGTAAATATCACAGAAGCATTCATTACTCTGAACGGTATTACTAAATACTTGTAGTGCCTATAAAGCGCCTGAAAAACTATTTTGGAATATCTTCTACTTTCACGCGAATCTAATGATAATCAAAACATAAATCGATCTTGGAGAAAATAGTGACTCCCTTTATTTGGTCTTCTAGTTCCCGTGTTGTATCTCTCGTCACATCGTTCCAGATTATCTTCACCAAGGTAAGTTCTCTAAGTTATTTCACTCGCCTATCCTTAATCTTAACAAAAAATGTCTCATAAATCAAGTTCTCTTCTAATTGTACTGTATTTGGTACCATGACATGGGTTAAATCAGGAATATATTTTCTCAATTGAAATACATGGAAGACATTGTGAAGATTTGAAAGAAAAGTGATAAGGCTATTCAGTAGATTACTGGATTTATTCAATAAGGAATTTGATATAGTCCAATAAATTTAGAAATGAACTTTCTGGATTCAAATCCAAAAATCTCAGTCTCAAAGAATACTAAAGTTTTATTGAAACAATAGAACAATATAATAGGATATGGTTGGAAAATAACCAATCCTTCCATAAAATCATGAACTCAAACATATGTGATTTTAGATAAGCAAATTAAATCAACGGAAGAGAGTTAATCTTTAATAGATATAGGGTAGAATTAGAAAACTTAAGTATAAACAACAAGTTTAACAAGAAGAGTAGAAATACTCAGATCAAAAGATAACAAAGACACGGATAACCCAAATCGATTTACTTAGTCTATTTGTGAAAGAAGTAGACAAACCAAATCAACAAAAAAGTTCCAATCTCGAATAATAATAGGATAGTTTTTAAATAAGCCTAAGTAGTAATAGCAAGTTTAGCAGTTGAAGTAGTAATATTCAAGTCAAAAGGAATTAAAAACACAGAGAAACCCAAATGGTTCACACAGTCACAGACAATACAAGAATGGGTTATCTTGCGAGTTATATAGTACCGTTTTAGGATTACTCTCTATGGCATAGCTTCCTTGTTTCTTAAGTCTTTATATTTGAACACTTCCATTCCACTCTTTGTATTGACTCTTTCTCCTACTTGAGATCTTGTTGCACGTTCATTACTAATGGAAGGTTCCATCTTCGGTTGATCGCAATCTTTCTAGACATGACCAGTCTTTCCACATCTAAAGCAAATTATACCCTTAATCGTGCAGTCTCTTGTCATATCACCCTTTCCACACTTCAAACACTTTGTTGGCGGTGCCACAGTCTGACCAAAATGATTGTTACTCGGACCTCCTCCAGGTGACTGCTGTTGTTATTGTTGTTGGCTTCCTGAGGATCGTAAGTACAATTTTTGCTAGGATCGATTGACCTTACATTTCCTCCCCTTTTGGAACCCAGTTGGTCCAAAGTTATAGGGTCTTGTACTCTGAGATTGATTCAACCCTAACAAGTTTTGAAGTTCGGTTATTAGTTTCTGCTATTAAGCGACCTTCTGACTCTGTTGCACCGCTACGTCAACCATCCTCTGCATTACACTTCTTGTTGTGACTATACGATCATCATCATGTCTCATGTCCACACGCTTATGTCTACCACGAGCCATTGCCTTTTCTTCAATGTCAAACTAACCACAATGCAATGAAAACTAATTGTAACCATTTCGAACAACATTGTCTCCTTTAGAAAACCAAACAATATTTCTTTGTGTTTGGTGTCAGAGAAACACACAGCACAAACAAGACAAACCTACCCACAAACTCAAAAGACTCTAACTTGGGCTCTGATACCAACTAACGTAACACCCTCCTTAGGGTATCATATTTCAGACCAAATCCTTATGAATCCTTTACCCAAGTTAAAAAAAATATATTTTAAATATTATTGCAGTACTGATTTTTAAAAATTTCTTTTTCACGGATAGCTTAAACTTATCAAAGCGAAGTAACACAAAATCTAAGAGCTGAACAATATACATCTCTTGTACATATCATAGATTAGTAACAACTTAAATACATAAAACTTACATATTCTACATAAAATATAATTATCATATAAAAACTCAACCTGGCCCAAGCCAAAACACCTGGAGAGTAAGGTCCTGAACCTGATCCTCTCCCGGATTCTCTACAGACACATTCTCTGGTCGGAACGTGTCTCTTTAGATAGGAGTCCAAGCAGTCGACTCCATAGAATCTTCACTAGGCAAACATTGAGCTATGTCCCACAGTTCTACAATAGGAATGGTGAACTCTACATGTACACAAGCATTATATGTAACAATAAGGGTTCCATGGTAGGTCTTACTCTGGGATAAAGTCACCTCTCCTACATAACTAAAACGTTGAGTATCTGAGTCGACATGCCAGGCATTAGTGCCTCCGTGGAACTGCACTCGCATATAATTAAAGAAATTCCTCCTTGTAGCCATTGCAAATTGATCAAATAGATTCAATCCAACACAAACCTAGGTGATCCAACCTCGCCCTTTTTATAGTCTTTATCAAACATAAACATAAAAACATAATGGACAAATAATATAGCAAAGAGGTGAGATCCCCTACATCAATACCAGTATGGTAATAGAGAAAATGACAACAAATAAATAGAATATAATATCAAAATAGTAAATCATATTATCATATATCAGATAAAATAAATCAAATAAGTACAATTATCATATCAATATGCTGAACAACTATGCATATGCACAACGGCCAATCCCTATTCCATGGAGCTGACACAATTTCGGAGAGAATGATCTAGAAGACATGTCTGTCACTCGGCTGCCGTGGCCAAAAGTGCTATAATATATCAATTTATCAATGTGCACATCAAGGCATTAGACAAGACATTCTACACCAGATTGTGATATAGGACAGTGTCTCGATCCGGATCGTCAGTACGTTTGCATCGGTCTGCCTCACGGACAGAAGAGTTACCAACCGTCCATTGCGAGGTACCCGCACCCGACGCCCCTAAGGTCAACAAGTGACCTACACTTGTCGACTCGCACACGCACTTAGGTGTGATTCATCTCCTAGGCATACAGCCTTAACCAAATAAGTCAACACGCTTTTCAATGCATGATATATGATCCAAACACACATACAATCATTATTATTAAAGTATATCACATACCCTCGCCTTCTCTTGGCAGTATCATTATTTAATATAAATGGGCCCACCACAATAGCCCGACAGTAAACTATTGTTACTTTCAATCGCATAACAATATTATTGCATTTTCACAATTGTGGAACACTTTTCTTACGTTTTCAAATCACGTAAGGATTTTTTAACATTTTCTCAATCGCATAAATATTTTATTGTATTTTCTCAATCGCATAGTCAAAAATTGTTGTTTTTAAACCGCGTGAAATATTTCTAACATATTCTAAGCTCAAATTAAATCTTTTCTCATTTATTTTTAAAATCTAACTTTAATTCCAATATTTTCTCACTAAAGACAGTATTTGCTACTATTTTCCACAAAATAACATTTCTTTGATTAAGTTATGATATTACAGCTCAAAATTTCCTAACGCGCTTCAAAACCCATAGGGTGAGCTATACGTTAGTAAATTTCAAGTATCAACTTTTATTTTACTTTATAACTTAATTATGCCAATTTTAATTCTAAAAAGTAGATTACTTTCATTTTGGGTCCAAAACCTACTAAATTAATTTCTTATCATTTAAACACCTAAGTCTACACTTAGTAAAATAATTCTGCATCTAGGACATCAAAAATGGCATGTTGGCCGAATTCCATATTTTGCTTCATAAATCATATATAATTATTTTCTAATACTTTATTCCTTACAAAATTACTTAATTAAATTCCTTATCATAAAATCATTTAATCTTTAATTAGGAAAATAATTTAGAGCACTTGGTTCCCTTGGTAATGTTGAGGCCGTGTGCCTCTAGGTTCTTTGGAACCATCATACAACTTTATTCCAACATGTGAATCACATTCTACATTACACAAGAATTAACATGCTTTCCAAATCATATATGCAAGCATACTATCAAAGCTATAAGCATACCAAACACATATACAAGCATATTTTCAAAGCTATAAACACATCAATCACAAATAAAGAAAGCTTAAACAATCGAGTGAATAAATCCTTATGAATTTTTCACCACAAACAATCCATTTCCTCACCAACAACACATGGTTAATGAGGTTAATCTCCCTCTTACCTTAAGGAAGACAACAAACTTCAAGTTCCTTCTCCTTTGATTTCGTGAAGCACCAAAGAAATACCCTAAAAATCTTAAACCAACGTTGAAAATAAGAAACCATGGATCAATCATGGTCTAGAAATTTATGAATCCAACTTAGGATCAATGAATCAAGAAATTACCTTAGGAGTAGAAAATCAAAGCTTGAGTTTTGAAGTACCTAGAGGATGATTTAGGTAAAACTCTCAAAAGGAAAAGTTTTTAGGATTATGTATAGGTTTAGAAAGTAAGATTGGATGAAATTTTTGAAGTGTGGAGGTAGGGTTTAGGGTAGGAAGCCATGAGCTTTAAGAAGGAAAAGAGAAGAAATGGAGTTTAGTGTTCTTGATGTTCTTGAAGGTGAGAGAAAAAGATGAAGGCTTTTGTGTCACAAAGTGTAGTAAATGAAATAGAATAGCCAATATTCAAGTGTGTAGCCGTGAGGTGAGTGAATAGAAAGATCAAAGCTTAATGATGATGATAGAAATTTCACATGGCTTAGGTCACAAAGTGGTCATAAGAAAATTCAAGAATATGGTAGAAGGTCCTAGTTGGCCATGGAACACCTTAGGTTAGTTAACTAAGTTTGATTTCAACTAGTTTCTAGTTACTCCTTAATTAGGTAGTTAGTTCACTTAGGCTAACTTAGTTAGGTTATTTAGTTACATAACTAACTATCTAGTTACATTATTAGGTCATTGCATAGGTCATGCTTTGTCACACCTTCTAGATGAATTTAGATTTTTTGTGTAGTTAGGGTTTTCTAAGCATTTAGTAACTAAGTTAGTTTCATTTAGTTACTAATTAAGCTATTAGGGCAACTTAGTTTGTTTATCTAATTACTTAGTAACTAGTCCAACCATTTTCGTTGACTATTTCCTATTAGTTTAAAAAAGTCTAATGACTAATATTGACCCATTTTCTATTGGTTCATTTAAAATAAGTTATAGAAATTATTCTCAGTCTATTTTCTGACAGATAAAATATATCGGGTCTATTACCCGATAGCAGACATTGCTGTTAATAAAATAGCGGATATTTTTTTACAAAATATTTTTATTTCACAGATAAATTTTAAAAAAAAATTGATTAAAGTGTCTCTCGGATTCGGGTTTAGTAAGATCTCCTGGCTCTGAATAAATCAATAAAGATTTTCCCTGGTCCGAAAATTATTATTTTCCTGACTTGGAGCAAATCTTACATAACAATCAAAAACAATCTCAGAACAGTCAAAATAATTTTATATCACACAGAAAATATAAAATAGTACAATTTAAGCATTACTGTAAAATAGTAAAATTTGGGGTGTTACAACTGCATGTGTGTCCCAGGGCCAACGAGGGCGGGAAGTGATTGCCAGTGCAATGAAGCACGAACAAGGAGCGGCTTCTAGCAGGCTTCTAGGCAAAAAATCGCATGAATGAATTGAATACGCACCGGAATGAGAGGGATTCAGAGACTGCGCAGGTATGGGACTGCATAGTTGAGGATGGCTTAAAGGAATTGATTTGGCGTAGCCATATCAACAAGTTGCAATTTCTTTTTGGGAGCCCAGAACATAAGAACTCCATGGTTAAGCGTGCTTGACCTGGAGCAACTCCTAGGAAGTTTCCTAGGATGTGTGTGAATGAGGACAAAGCACGCTGAAAAGACCTGTGTTGGTTTGTGGAGACACTCATCAATCCTGCAGGCAGTCCCGGGACGTTACAAATGGTATCAGAGACAGAACCTCTCCCAATACGGTGTGGTTTGAGGATGAACCAAGCAAAAGTTAGTGGGCATGTGTGTCCCGAGGCTGACAAGGACGGGAAGTGATCACCGATGCAATGAAGCACGGACAAGGAATGGCTTCTGGCAGGCTTCTAGGCGAAGGGTCGCATGAATGAACTGAATACACACTAGAATGAGAGGGATTTAGAGACTATGCAGGTATAGGACAACATAGTTGAGGATGACTTAAAGGAATTGATTTGGCGTAGCCATATCAACAAGCTGCAACTTCTTTTCGGGAGCCTAGAACATAAGAACTCCATGGTTAAGCGTGCATGACCTGGAGCAATTGTGGGATAGGTGACCTCTTGGGAAGTTTCCTAGGATACGTGTGAGTGAGGACAAAGTACGCTGAAAAGACCCGTGTTAGTTTGTGGAGACACTCGTCAATCCTGTAGGTATTCCCGAGACGTTACACAAGGATCCTTGAGAATGTTGTGGTTCTCCATGTCATCTTTTTATGTTTTCATTACTCTTGGAGAACTTGGACCATTTCAAATTTTTCCAACCTTAAGTAGTATAGTTGTATTTCACTTTAATGCATGCTTGAGCTAATAGTCACCCTACAACACAATTCAAAGTACTTTTTTTGGTATCCACCGATTTTGGATCCATAGAGGTTACTCATTGATTATTAATTCATTATGCTCTCATAAAGATCAAATTTTTCATAGTATGTAAATTGAGCACAACAAATAAAATAATCAATTACCATTAAGCGCATAGCCAATAGCATACTTACTTTCATGATATATAGACAATTCAAAGCATAGCAAGCATACCTAGGCATTGTAGAACCTTATGTACCAAGATATATAACAAATTAATAAGCTATGTTACAAAAAGAATGAACATAATCATATGTTGAACATAATATTCAAATTTTACCAAGTACACATGATTCTATCAATCACTTAAGGCCTACAAGGAATATATCTCAAATTCATTGACTTTACAAGTGAATGTGTATAAGAGGTAAAAGTTTTTGATACCTTGGCCTTGGTAATTAATAAAACTCTTTTCCTTCCCATTGTTTCTCTTTTGGAGTCTTTGACGAGCACCGAACTCAATCAAAATTATAACCAAGTTATACCTATGGCTTGTTGCATAGGAAACAACACAGGATCGTCTCTCAAGGATTGTAAATGCAATTTGATAAGATTAAGCCAAAATTGGGGGAGGGATTTAAGAATTCAGAATATGTAAATAACAGAATAAGTGAAAGAAATTCAATTAAAAAAGCAATCAATTCAGAAACTTATCCGAAATTAGGTTGATTCTATCATAGATCTTTCAATAAACATTTGAAGTGCATTTGAATGGTTAATTTGGATTTAACTGAAATCTCTACATCAAATCTAGAATTCATACTAGGCAATCATCTAGAATTCAATTAACAATTGATACACAAATTTGAAATTGCACAATTCATATTGGAATCTATGTTAATTTGATCTCTGAATTCGATTAACTTAAGCACAAATTAGTAACCTAACCTTTTTAATTTCGTGCTTAATTCATATCAATAAATCCTAAATTCATCACAATTCTCAATCTTAAATCAACATCCAATTAGATCAAACATAAACAAAATCACCATTCATGCATTCAAGATCAAGAAGAAGAGGAAGAAGAGGCATCCAAATACAATTCAAACACAAAATAGAACAAAGATCTCAAGAATCCAAACCACAATTTCTTCAAGAATCTCTGAATTGATTACAGAAGTTTAGCTCTCCATAGCCATCACCATGAAGGAGCTTGAGGAAGAAGGAACAAGAAGAAAGAAAGATCTAGATCTAGAGAGAGAAGGTGAGAAAAGTATGGAATAAAAAATTGATCTCGGTTTTCTGCCTCTATCCCCTATAACTACACCCTAATTTGGCCTCACATCATTAGAACCCCATTAGTTACAAAGTTGGGTCCATTATGAGTAATTGGGCCCAAACCCCATGTTATTTGGAGGTCTACAACTCAAGTTGTGGACAAATCATTCTGAAAAGGTCTCTAATTTCGTTGGCTGGCTTCAAGGGATAAAAACTCCATTGAAACGTCATAGTTTTGAAAATTTATCTTCATATGAATTGAAGATATATGTCTTATCTTTCAAATGCCACTGGTTTAAGGTCCATATCACATATACAGCCTAATTTATGTCCTGATTGGTGTACACTACTCGGGTTCTAGTAACAGAACCCGTGTTCTGACTTCCAAGCCCAATTAGCTCCACTAGATGTTTGATTCTGCCATGGACCTCTCATGAAAGTTGTAGAGCTCTCTCTCATCTTTTCTATAAGGTAAGATACATAATTTTTAGAGATGATCACATATTTTATACATTAATAAACCTTCAATTTTAGTCATTTACACTCTTTATGTACTTAATTGATTGAGCTTAGTTATGTTTTGTAGGTTTGGACTCAAATTGGACTTAATTGATTTTTTTCAGCATGATTTATGTCTTACACTATTTCTGTATTTTGCCCATATTTTAAGTTTTAGATGTCTAAAAATTATATATTTTACCTTGTTGGAAAGATAAGAGAGAGCTCTGCAACTTTTATGAAGAGCTCGAGGTCAAAGCCAGATATCTAATAGAACTAATTAGGCTTGGAATTCAGAATATGAATTTTGTGATTAGAACCTGAATAGTGTACAGTAATCAGAGCATAAATCGGGCTGTAAGATCTGGATTGGACTAAAATTTTGGTATCTATAAGTTAAGACCCATATCAACAACTTTCATAAATAACACAAGACTCAAATTGGACTCTTTGGAGGTCATATTGGGCTTAGAAGTCAGAACAGAGGAGCTATAACTGGGCCTGAATACTGTGCAGTAATTAGACCATATCTTGGGATGTATATGGCCTTTTGAGGTGATTCTAGTGGCATTTGAAAGCTAAGATCCAGGCCTACAACTTTCATGAAGACCACTTATAAAAAAATGATGAATGCAATAACTTCAGAGCTAAATGATTTTGGAGACAAAGAATCTCTATAATTTTTCACTCATCAAAAGTCATTTGGCATTTTCCACTTATTTTCCACTCATCCACTCACTCATGACTCAGCCCCCTTGTCATTTTGTATCCCTAATCCTCTGTAAAAGGGAGCCTTGGTAGATCATTAAAGGTGTTAGGTAGTAAAATGATGCTATTTTGTTTCTTATTTTTCTTATAATAGTTTTCTTGTGTTCTAAATTGAAGTCATGTTCTTTTTCTTCTTCTTCTCTCTTTCTTTCTTCCTGTCTATGAGTAACTAAGTTTAATTTTACTTGGGTGAAAGGGTGAAGCTCTTGGTAATGAAATAAGGTTAGATTCATTTCTTTCTTGTGCTTAAATGATATATTTTCAAGTGGTCATTATACGTGTTGTATTTTGTTTCCAATCAATTTAGAAACCTTCCTCGTAAAGTGGAGATCTTGATTCATTGTAGACAAGAGGTTGGCACAGGGAATGCTTGAGCCCATTTATAAGTGGTGGTATTAATAAATAATTAAAGGAATCATAATATAATTACGTATATAATTTTTAATGAACTTTGATTGTTGTATTTTCCGATTGAAACCTCCATTATGTGTGGATTCTAATTGAGTTATAAAAAGAATTAATTTTGTCCTTATTTTATTTTCTAAGAGTGGATCTCTTAACCCAAGTAAATCTGTTTTATTTGTGACCAAGTTTTATCACTTTTATTGTTGTGACAAAATATTTTCCTTGCGTCAAATAAATTTTTCTTCATCAATTCCCTATGGATCGACCTCGGACTCCCTAAAATTTATTACTTGAAACAACCTATACTTGGGTTTGCAACTTTTAATCTGCATCAAGTTTTTGGCGCCGTTGCCAGAGACTTGATTTGAAGAACAAATTTATGGTGTAAATATTTTGTATATATATATTTATATTTTTTTTCTGTGGATCTTGTATATATATTTATTTTTTCTACTCTTTTAATTTTTTTCTTTGTACTTACTAATGTACTAACTTAGTGGGGGAAACTCTCCCTTTTATTTTTCGTATTTTACTTTCGTACTTTACTTTTTGTACTTTATTTTTCGTACTTTACTTTTCGTATTTTATTTCTAACTTTCTAACTTACTAACCTACTAACCTTTTAATTTTCTTGCTTACTAACTTATTAACTATCTAACTTTTTACTTTATCAGCTATCTAACTTTTTACTTTACCTGCTTCTAACATTTTAATTTTCTTGCTTCTAATATTTTAATTTATCTGCATACTAACTTTTTAATTTTTCTGCTTATTAACTAATTTGGTGGTTGTAACACCCTTCTTAGGGCATCACATTTCTTATTACTTAATTACCAAATTACCTCTTTATTGGAAAATCGTGCTTTATGATGGAAATACGAGTTGTAAATTTTCTTAATAATAATAAGATAAACTTAGCGGAAAATAAAAACATAACAACATTGTCATAAATAATTTACATCATATAAACATGTATAAGCCATTAGTACTGTCATATTTTAATATTTACAAATTAGACTCTCAAAATATTTAAAACATTATTTAAACTAACATACTGCCTAAGTCCTACTAGACAGTAGAACCCTCAGATGGGTCCTCCTCAGACTCCTCCACAGGTAGGAATCCATACTGACACGAAATCCTACGAATAGGTGTCCACGCAGTCGACACAATACTAATCGCACTGGGAGTACGGTAGTAAGCTCCCCAGTACTGCCTAATAGATAAAGGAAACTCTAGGTGTATATTAATATTCCCACTAAAGTAAGGGTGTCCAAGATGAAGCCTACTCAATCTCATGTACCCAAGGAAACAAGGCATCTCCATCTCTTCAAAACTCAGCGTCCTCAATAGGAATCTGCTCCTCCTCAGCCTTTTGCTCAAGTCCTCGCTCAACGTCTTTAAAATTATAAATATAATACAAATAGGCATACAAAGAGGTGAGATCACTTACGTCAATATCAGTATGGTAGCAATGAAGATAAACACATACAATATCTCATACTAGCACATCATACATAATTACAGTTATGCCACCAACATCATTTATCATCATAACTCATACAATAAGCAATAATTACGATCATGCCATTACCAATATTCAAACATTCAACATTTCAATTATTATAAATCATAATTACGATAATATCCTCAATAACTATGCATATGCACCTAGACTCAATTTCCCACTCCATGGAGTTAAAACTCAAATCAAAGAGAGTGATCGTAAAGATCTGTCTGCACTAACATGCCTCAGACCACGTGCTCAATTTTTGCACATCTAGCATATGCACGACAGTCTTTACGAGGTCTTGATTAAGAATAGTGTCTCGGTCCGGATCATTGGTGTGTTACGTCGGTCTAACCCACGGTATAGAAGAGCTACCAACTGGCCATTGTAGGCAACCCGCACCCCAATGCCCCCAAGGTCAACGAATGACCAACACTACACATATCGCACCCACTCAGGAGGTGTATTCTCACCTAAGCAATTAGCCTTATACAGTCCATCGGACTTTTCCAATGCATGTACTATGCACCATTTACAGTTCCAATTCATTATCACATATTCGGGGTCCACTCAATAACCCAACAGTATTATTATTGTATTTTCATCGTGTAAACATATTTTTGCATTTTCTCAATCGTGCAACAATTCTGTCGCATTTTCAAATCGCGTATCAAATTTTCAATGTTTTCTCAATCGCGTAAAATATTTTTCATACGTTTTAAATCAAAAATACTATTTTTCTCATTTAATAACAAAATTTGACTTTATTTTCCATATTTGCATAATAGTCCCTCAAAAACATAACATTTACATTATAATCCTCATTTAAATAATATTTTCACAATAGTCCCTCATAAAAATTATATTTATGAAATAGTCCCTCTTTTATAAAATATTTATAATATGACCCCTCTTTATAAAATATTTATAAAATGACCCCTCATTTATAACATAATTACAATATAGTCCTTCTTAAAATTTTAATTACCATATAGTCCCTCTTTTTATAAAAATTACAGTATAACCCCTCTAAAAATCAGTAATTGTACTATTTCCCAAAAATTTATAATTCTTTATTTTACTTCCAATAATACAGCTCAAATTTTTCGGACGCGCTTCAAAACTCATAGGGTGAACTATATGTCAGAAAACTTCAAGTATTGATATCCAATTTTATTTCATAACCCATTTACTTAATTATATCAAATTGTTTTTTCAAAATCATTTTACTTTGCTATACTTAAACTTTTTCAAATTCAATTCCTTTTCATTTAAATCTTTAATTCTCATTTGAATCCATCATTTTTAGGACTTTGGTCCTCTTTTTCATGGTAAGGCCGTGAGCCATCAAGCTCTTTGGAGCTCTCATGAATTCATTTCATCATGTTATTCACATCTTACTTTACACATACATTTTCATACTTTCATAATTATACATACACACATAATATCAAAACTATAGACATATTATCACACATGCAAATCATAAACAAAATCATACACATCACAAACACAATCAAAGAACATCAAACAATAGGTAAATAAACCCTTATGGATTTATCACCATACACAACCATCCCTACACCACCAAAACTTGGTTGGTGAGGTAAAATCTCCCTCTTACCTCTTGAAGACAAGATCCTTAAGCTCCTCTCCTTCTCCTTGATTTTTTGTATGAACCAAAACAATTCCCTAAAATTCTCAAACAATTAATAAAATCACAAACAAAGCTTAATAATGATAAACCATGGAGCAATCATGGTTTAAAAAATCATAAACTAAATTTTAAACCATAAAAATCGAAGTTTACCTTTAGGGAAGTAAACCAAAACTTGGATTTTGAAGCACTTAGAGTAAGATTTTCACAAAACTTCCTAAATGAAAAGTGTTTAGGAGGTGGTTTAGGTTTAGGAAATGATGAGAACAAAAATTATAGAAGATGGATGGTGTATTTGGGTGAGTGAGCCGAAACTAGAGAGAGAAAATGGAAGGGAAATGATGCTTAGTGTTCTTGGGAAATTGAGAGAAAATGATGAATATTTGCTTCACAAAGTGAGAGAAAATGAAATAAGATGGCTTATGTCAAGTGTGCAGCAGCCGTGGGTGTAACACTCCAAAATTTTCTATCCTATAAACAGTAATTTTGACAGCTAACAGAATTTTACTGTTTAGTAATTTCTGGATACTGTAAAATTATTTTGTTTATTCCGTCAGCGTATTTGATCGTTTTGAGTGATTTACTCCGTGTCAAGAAAATAATAATTTCTGGGCCGGAGAAAATCTTTCTGTATTTATTTCTCTTGACTGTTAATTATTTTTAACAATCTGACTTGATTTTCATATATTTTCTAATTTTTGTGATTTTATGTGTGATTTTGAATTTTTTATGTTTGTGGGCCCCACGAAGTGTTTGTGGGCTCAGGTGACCATACGTGGGCCCAGGTGGGTCCTGCAAAGTGAAAAAAATTTTCTACGCATAGAAAAATTTGTACTGTTTAGACGGAGACAGGGGATCTTACTAAACTTGAATCCGAAAACAGTTTTAGAAAATTTGTTTTGTACTATATTTATTTATCGGAAGATAAAAATATAGTAAATATATTCTTTCATGGGATTTTTAGTAGATAAAAATAGAAATTATATTGTTTAAGTCAACATTGGTGGTTTGGATATCCACTATTGATTCAATTAACGGTTAAGAAATAAATTTAATAAAGAAACATAAGATAATCATCATTGATTTAATCAATGGTGTGAGAATAAACTTAATTAGGCAAGCTTCAATATCAACCGTAGATTTAATCAACGGTGTAAAATTAATTATATAAAGTGACCATTTACAACCATTAGATTTAGAATTGATCAAGGATGGAGATTTGGTCTTAAAAAGTGACAAAGACCATTTATGACCATTGGATGAAGAATTAATCAAGGGTGGAGATTTGGTCTTAAAAAGTAGCAAAAATTAATTATGACCTTTGGATTAAAAGTAAGAAGAAGTAATCTTGACCCTTTATTTTGGAGACACATCTAATGGCTAGAATTTAAATGAGAAGGATCCAATGGCTTAGATTTAGTCTTCTAAATTAAAAGTCTACCTAAATCATAACCATTGAATTAATCAATGGCTAGAAATGCTTCAAATAATGGCCTAATTAACAAGCCAAGTAAACTAAATTAAATGTTAAATTGTTATAATCTAATTCTTAATTAGATATCCTAATTTTAATTAGAGATTATAATATATGAAATAATATGTCTAATTAATTAGTTATGTAATTAGAAAATTAGTTAAGATTGATTAGGAAACTTAATCTAATGAATAAACTAATCAATTTGCAAGTAATTATGACAACTTTGGAGTGCATGATGAAGGGGGGGACGATTGGAGAAGCAACAAAGAAGAAGAGACATGTTGAGACATGTTGGAGTAGCCTTTTTAGGCCAAAGAAAAAGATGACAAAGTGGAAGACTTTTGCATGCATGTGATAGCCTTCAATTATGCTAAACAAATTTCTATCTCTCCATTCTTTCACTCCTACGGTTACCCACTTCAATTCAGCCCTCTATTTTGATTTTCTATCACACTTAGTAACACAAAGACCATTCTCTCTCTTCTCTCTCTTCCAATTGTTCAAGAACACCAAGAACAAATACAAAGAACACAATTTTCTCTATTCTTTGAGCTATTCGGTCACCACCCATAGAACCACTTCCAATCTTTCATAATTTTATCTAATTACATATCTTGAATCCTTTCATCAATTCAAAACACTTTCATGTTGGAGACTTTCTCAAAATCATTCATCTTCATGGACTTTCTTCAAGAGCCAAGTTATTGAGTTTTTAAGGTGAAATGTAAGAAGACTTCAATTCTTATCTCTTTTTCATGATCTAAACCATGTTTGATCCATGGTTCCTCTTAATCAAGCTTAGTGTACTAATTTTTATGTATTTTGTTTTGAATTTGAGAAGCCCTTGGTGGTGAAGGACTTGGAAAGAGAAGCAAAATCAAGAAGCTTTGAGGATCTTCAAGAGGTAAGAGGGAGATCCATCTCACCAACCAAGTATGGTGGTGAGAGATGGTCTTATATTTGATGGATGGTGAATCCAGGTGAGGATTCCAATCCATGGTTATGTAATAATTAATTGTGTGTTTATGAGCTTTGCTTTATTTTCTTGTGCTTTGATTATTTTTGTCTATGCTTAATATGCTTTGCATGATTTTATGGCTTTGATAGTATACTTATAATATGCATGATGAGTATATGGCATGTTTGTGATATTTATGATGAAATATATATATGTATACCATGATGGTGGATGGAAAGAAAATTGATCTTGGTTTCAATGGCCAAGGAAGAGTTACGGTTTTGATGCCCTTGATTTGGGTCAATGTTGAAAATTTTCAAGAACAAGGAAATTAAATTTTGATCCCTAGAACAATGAGAATTTCGGCCAAGACACCTCAAAATAGGTGTTTACAAATTAATATGTTTATGAAAGAATAAAATTGGATTGATTTGAGGAGTATGGAAAATGAACTAAAGGTTTGTTTTTTTTTTAAGAAAACATGAACACAAATTTTAGAATGAAATTTTATTGATTTATTTTGTGTAGAAACAAGAATGAAATTTATTTAAGTTAGAATAAAAATATTTCCTGGTTCCAATGGCCATCTATAAGGTTTTGATAATTTAGAAAAATATTTTGATGCTATGAAATACAAGAATTTTCAAATAAGGATTTTTGAAAAGGGAATTAAGTGTTATAAATTAAGTGAAGTGGAATTTTCATAAATAAAAGAAAAAGAAGATTGAAAGTATTGAACTTCAAATTAATCAATTTTTAGAAGTGATTTAGAAATATAAAAGAAAATGTTTGTAACTTAAATTTACTCATGAAGAATTTATTTGGGTTTTGGAAAACGTTAGGAAATTTAAAGTTAAGAAACAATAATTAAAACAACTCAATATGATTTTGTAGGACTAGATCAATAAAAAGTGATTTTGAGAAAATATATATTAAGGAAAAGATTTTTGACTAAGAATGAAAAAGGATTTGCAAAGAAAGTGAAAATGAATTTGAACAAATGAGTTTGTTATATGACCAATCGGTACTTTGGTTTTGAAAATAAAACTTTAATGGTTTTGTTTGTGTAAAACCATATCAATTTAAAATAAAAAAAATGTTTTGATAATTTTTCAAATAGTAATGCCTAGATTTTGATGAAACAAGGTAAATTTTCAAGTGGCAATATAATTGATTTAATACAAGAAATTTGAAAAGGGAATCAGAGTATTTTACTCACTTGAAAAATTAAGTTTTGTAAACGAAAATATTTTCAAACTTCAATTTATTTTGAAGTAGGTTAATTTGGAAATGATTTGGGAAAAAATGGAGAATATAATGGTATTTTGAGAATTTACTCAAGTATAACTTATTTTCAAGTTTTGAAGTACGTTTGAAAATTTTAAGATTTGAAACATTGATTTATATCAATGGAAAAGTAATTTTGTGGATTATATTTGAAAAAGAATTTCTTGAGTAAAGAAACGTGGAAAAAGATTTTCTTGAGTAAGAAAATGTGAAAAATGAAGTACAAAGTCATAATATTTTGAGAAAGGATGAAATGGAATTTTTGAAGGTTAAGAAATATTTTTCGTAATAGAATTGTGGTGAAAAATGATTTACGTATCTTAAAAATGATTTAGAATATAGTAAAATATTCCTATGCGATTTAAAATATGTTAAAATATTTCTACGTGATTTGAATTACGTTTAAATATTTTACGTGAGTTTAAATATTTGACGTACTGTTGAAAAATTACTATGTGATTTAAAAGTAATAGAATATTTTTATGATATTGTGAAAATATAACAGAAACGTTTCAGAATTTTGAAAACGTAACAGAAGTGTTACTATATTTTGAAAACGTAACAGAAACATTTTGGAATTGTGAAAACATAATGAAAATGTTGCGCAATCTTGTGAAAATACGGTGAAAGTGTTTTATAACTATGAAAACATGGTAACATGATTTTGTGTTGAAAATACAGTATAATTACTGTTTGACCAGTGTATGGACACTGTATGAGAGAGTGACGTGTTTTGCCTATGATTAGTATTTGGTGCATTTTATATGCATTGGAAAGAGATGCCCGTATTTGGATTTGGTGCATTATACATGCATTGAAAAGATTTGGCCCGTTGGGGTTGGACTTACCGATATACTCGTGCATTGTACAAATGAAATTGAAAAGATTTGGCGTTGGGGTTGGACTTGCACTGATAAATTCGTGCATTGTATAAAAGATAGCTAATAGCTATTATGACCCTTGTGGTTGAAGAGGGAATGAGAATTGATAGTGAGGTCTATGATGGATCTTGGGGGCGTCGAGGCGCGGCGGTCGACCAGTGGACAGCTGGCGAGTACCCTGTGCCACTTGGCGATGCAGTCCGTTGCAACGCATTGACGATACCCGACAAGAACACGATTCTTTTCAACGACTGGGAGATTGTCTTTGGGCTAAGGCTGACAATTAACCAGAGCATTCTTCTCGAAATTGTGAAAACCTCCATGGAGTCGTTTTTGATAAAATGAGTCTTTGTACATATGCATAAATCTGAACATTTATATCTGTGTGATATATTAATTGGGGAATATTGGTTATTGGTTATGACAATTGTTTTGAGTACTTGGATGATGATTGAACTGATAAATGATTAGATGATGATAGTTGATTAATGCCGATAGCATGATTATGGTATGATCTATCGTATGATATAGCTATTTGTGTTATCTCTGTCTTTGCCATGTTGGTATTGGTGTAGGTGATCTCACCTCTTTGTTATATTATTTTCTTTGTGTCTGTCTTGTTAAAATCAAATAATAAAAAGATCGAGTTGTCTTAGACATAACGGGCGATGGATACTCTGAGATTGGAGATAACAATAAGGAGTGGACATTCAGGACTCGAAGGTGTGCAGTGTTGACAAAGGAACAGATGTCTGATGCATCAAGATGGACAGAAAAAGGAATAAGTATGTTAAAGTTTTTCATTAGTGTTGTACCGTGCTATTAAGTAGGACCCGTCATGGGATTTGCTACTGTCAAAAAAAAAAAAATAAATAAATCTGTTAATTTTATATTTCTCTTTAAATTGTGATATTAATTGGTGTCAATATTGCATAATGAATAGTTGAAATATGATTTTCAATATTACGTAATATTTTTAGTAAATTTACGTTTCAGTAAAGAAGAAATTTTGAAACCCATCTTTTATAACTCAAACTTTGTGCGAACTTATTTTCAGATTATGAGTCGGAAGTCAGAAATGTGATGCCCTAGCTAGGGTGTTACATTAGTTGGTGTCAGAGCTAGGGTGTTACAGTGGGGCTCTTTTGATAAAAAGTGAGAAAATGATTAAGTTATAAAGCATGAAGAATGAAATGAATTTTCTAATTCTTAAGCACTTGGCCGTGGAATAGCTTGGTAAAAGAATGATAATATTTGATTCACATGGCTTATGTCATAACCAAACAAATCTCATCCATTAATTAAATCTATGGCCAATATTCAATGCTTGCTAATCAAGCTCACATCCACACCATTGATTTGATCAATGGTCAACATCCAAGACTTCCTCACTAAGTTTGCTCTTACACCATTGATTAAATCAATGGTGATAAATCAAAACTTCTTCATCAAGATCATCATCCAACGGTTCACACTAAAGTCCAAGCCACTAAGTTTAACTCCATCCTAGCCATTGAATTTAACTTTGTTTCCTATCCATTGATCTAATCTAAGGTGGATATTATTAGTTATCTTGTTAGGATTATTCTCACACCTTTGATCGGATCAATGGTTATGATCAAAGGCTTCCTAATCAAGTTTTCATCCAATGGTCTATAATAAAGTCTATGCTTCTTTATTTGACTAATTCTTATTGGTTAGAAAAGTCTAGCCACCTATTTTGATTGATTCCTATTGGTTCGTTTTTTATTTAGGCTACAGAAAATATTCTAAGCACATTTTCTATCAATTAAAATTTATCGGGTCTAATAATTATAGCAATAACTGCTATAAATAAAATAGCAGATATTTATCTGTGAAATATTTTTATTTCACAGATAAATTCTAAAAATTAAAAGAATCTTTTCTGTGTCTTTCAGATTCTGGTTTAGTAAGATCCCCCGTCTCCGAAATAATCAGATAAGATTTTTCCCGGCCCAAAAATTATTATTTTCCTGACCAGGAGCAAATCACACAAAAAGATCAAAAATGATCTCGGAACAATCAAATTATTTTTATAACACACAGAAAATGTAAAATAGTGTAATTCTGCTATTACTATTAATATAGCCAGAATTTAGGGTGTTACAATGGTTGGTTTATACCACACCTTTATTAATATATATTTGGTGGCTGATTTATACCACATCTTTGTTAATATTTAATGGATGATTTATACCGCCAGCTTGTACATTTTATTTTATATTTTAAGTTACTTATTTATGCTTAATTGGTATCGTGATTCAAATTCTGGTCATTTGGTTAAAGTTAATCCTAGTATTTTACATATTGATTTGTCTGAATCACAATCACACACATTAAACACAATGACTAAAAATGAAAGTGTGCATGATGAACATGAAAATCAACCGTTGCAAACCATGCGTGAGTATTTGCAACCATCTCGAAATTCTAGTCCATCATGTTTTATCTTTCCACTCAATGCTAACAATTTTAGATTCAAACCAGGTATGATTTCTTTACTTCCTAATTTCTATGATTTAGAATCTGAAAGCCTATATTTACATCCAAAAGAATTTGAGGAAGTATGTACTGCTTTTAATGATCAAATTGCACTGAAGAGGTTGTTAAACTTAAATTGTTTCATTTTCCTTTGAAAGATAAAGTAAAAACTTGGCTTAACGCTTTGAAACCAAGATCAATTGGCGCATGCCAAGAAATGTAAGGTGAGTTTTTTTAAAAAAAAATTTCAACACATAATACCAATGCTTTAAAATGACAAATCCAAAATTTTTTCCAAAACTCAAATGAAGCATATTTTCAAAGTTAGGAACGTTTTAAAGATTTGTTGAATTCTTGCCCACATCATGGTTTTGAAAAATGGCGGACTATAAGCTTCTTTTATGAAGGGTTAACACCTGAAACTAAATAATTTGTGGAAATAATGTGCAATGGTGAGTTTCTTGATAAAGAACCTGAAGAAGCTTTAGACTATTTAGACCATTTGGCTGAAAATTCTCAATCTTGGCATGGTACTAATCCTTCTGAAAATTCAATTAGATATAACCTTGCAAATGCTAGTAAAGGAAAATATCATCTTAGTCAAGAAGAATATCTAAATGCTAGGTTTGTTAGTTTGGTTAGAAAGGTTGAAGCCATGGAATCAGGAAAAGTAAAAGAAATCAAATCTGCGCAAAATGAAGAAATTTGTAGCATTTGTGATGAATTGGGACACTCAACAAATGAATGTCCAAAAAATTTTATTTTTAAAGAAGTTGTGCATGAGTAAATAAATGCAATGAACAATTTTTAAAAGCCATTCACTTCTTCTTTTTCAGATACATATAATCCGGGATGGAGAAATCACCTAAACTTCAGTTAGAGGACCAACAATCAAGCACAATTCATGCAACCACCACCTCCTCAGGCACAGCAGGATTCACAAAATTCTCAAGGATATGCACCTTATGTTCCACCATATAGGAAAAACCTTGAGGGAACATTGCATGCATTCATGGAAAAGCAAGAGGCCATTAATAACCAAAATACTCGAGCCATGATTGACATAAAAGACACTCTTGCTAAACTTTCTTCTGCACTTACTATTCACGAGAAAGGAAAATTTTCCTCTCAACCTCAACCAAAACCCAAGAGTCAGTATAGCCTAAATGAGGGTAGTTCAGAAAGCCAACAAATAGATCAAGTCAAATCGGTGATAGCTCTTAGGAGTGGAAAGGTTGTTGAAAAACAAATTCCTAAACTTTGTGAGAAAAATGATGAGTTAAGTCCCAAAGATAAGGAAGGAGTTGATAAGCCACCTAGCCAAAAGGAGACTAAACCCTCGCCTTCACCCCTATAACCTCAAGCATTAAACAATTCAAGTAAAGTGAACCATAACAGTGACATTTTTGAAATCCTTAAACAAGTGAAGGTCAATATTCCTCTATTAGATGCTATCAAACAGATTTCTTGTTATGCTAAATTTTTGAAAGACTTATGCACTGTTAAAAGGAAACATAATGTGAAAAAAAATGCCTTTTTGACTGAACAGGTAAGTTCCATTATTCAGAATAATAATGCGTTGAAACATAAAGACCTTGGTTGTCCTACAGTTTCATGCATTATTGGTGAACATAAAATTGAACTAGTTTTACTTGATCTTAGTGCTAGTGTTAATTTGCTTCCATATTCAGTTTATCAGCAACTCAACCTGGGTGAGTTAAAACTAACTTCTGTAACTCTTCTACTTGCTGATAGATCAATTAAAATTCCAAAAGGAATAGTGGAAGATGTGTTAGTACAAGTTGATAAATTCATATATCCTGTGGATTTTATTGTCTTGGAAACTGAACCTATGAAAAATAGCAGCAAGTCAATTCTTGTTATTTTAGGTCACCCATTTTTAGCAACATCTAATGCTTTGATAAATTGCAGAAATGGAGTGGTGAAGTTAACATTTGGAAATATGACACTAGAGCTTAATGTTTTCAACATGTGCAAGCAACCACAAGAAGTTTATGATGGAAAGAAAGAAATTGAAGGGATTGAGGCCATTATAGATGATCATCTTCAAATCAGGAGTTCTTTTGACCTATTAGAAATTTGTTTAATTAATTCATTTAATTCAGCTACACAATTAGATGATGATGTTTCTGAAATATGCTCTTTACTTGACTATACATAGGTAATGGAATGCAAAGGATGGAAGCCGATATTTGAAAAGCTAAAAACCATGAATGATGATACCCATGAAGAAGTACCCACATTGAAACTAAAGCCATTACCCGCTAGGTTGAAGTACACATTTTTGGGAGAAGAACAAAGCTTTCCAGTGGTAATTTCCTCATCTTTGACCAAAGAACAAGAAGATATGTTGATAGAAGTACTTAAAATGCATAAAAGTACAATTGGATGGACATTAAAGGATATAAAAGGTATTAATTTATTAATTTGTACACATAGAATACATTTAGAGGATAATGCTAAAACATCTCAACAACCTCAAAGAAGATTAAATCCACACATGAAAGAGGTAGTTAGAGCTGAAGTTCTTAAATTACTTAATGTTGGAATTATCTATCCTATCTCTGATAGCCAGTGGGTAAACCCTACACAAGTTGTGCCTAAGAAATCTAGAATAACAGTGGTTGAAAATGAAAAAGGTGAATTAATACCTACTTGAGCCTCATCTAGTTGGTGTATGTGTATTGATTTTAGAAAATTGAATACAACCACTAGGAAAGATCATTTTCCCTTGCCATTTCTTGATCAAATTTTGGAAAGAGTAGCAGGACATCCCTACTATTATTTTCTTGATGGTTATTTAGGGTATAATCAAATACCAATTGCATTAGAGGATCAAGAAAAGACCACTTTTACTTACCCCTTTGGCACTTTTGTATATAGAAGAATGTCTTTTGGTCTTTGTAATGCTCCGACAACTTTTCAAAGATGCATGCTAAGTATTTTCAGTGACATGATTGAGCATTATTTAGAGATTTTCATGGATGACCTGACAATTTTTAGAAATTCTTTTGAAAATTATCTTGATAATTTAGAAAAAGCTCTTAAAAGATGCGAAGAAAAAATATTTGTGTTAAATTGGAAAAAATGTCTTTACATGGTTACCTCAGGAATAGTGTTAGGTCATGTGATATATTCTAAAGGAATTGAAGTTGATAAGGCCAAAGTTGAATTAATTGCTCATTTGCCTTCCCTAAAAATAGTCAGAGAAGTTCGTTCCCTTTTAGGACATGCAGAATTTTACAGAAGATTTGTAAACGACTTTAGTGCTATATCTAGACCATTATGTAATCTTCTAACAAAAGATGCATTATTTGATTGGACCCAAGATTGATGTGTGATGCTAGTGATTTTGTTGTTGGTGTTGTTTTAGGCCAAAGAAAGGAAGGTAAGCCTCATGTAATTTATTACACAAGTCAAACTTTGAATAGTGCACAAATGAATTACACCACTACTGAAAAAGAACTACTTGCTGTAATTTTTGCATTGGACAAATTTTGAGCTTATTTAATTAGTTCTTTCACTATTATTTTCACTGATCATGCTACTATTAGATATTTAATGTCTAAGGAGGATGCCAAACCTAGGTTGATACGGTGGATCTTATTGCTTCAAGAATTCAACATCACAATAAAAGACAAGAAAAAAGCCAAAAATATTGTTACAGATCATTTGTCCAGACTTACAACAGGCTCATCTTTTGATAGCACACTTATCAATGATTCTTTTCCCGATGAATTTTTATTTTCTGTCAATTCCATGCCTTGGTTTACTAACATTGTCAATTTTCTTGTAACAAGTAAGATGCCGCCTCAATGGACGCACCAAGACAGAAAAAAGTTTTTAATTGAGGTGAAAATTTTCTATTGGGATGACCCAAATTTGTTCAAATATTGTCCCGACCAAATTTTTCGGAGATATGTACCCAACAATGAGGTAAGTAGTATCATTAAATTTTATCATTCAAAAGCATGTGGAGGTCATTTTTCTTCAAAGAAAATAGCTGCAAAAATCTTGCAGTGTGGATTTTATTGGCCCACATTATTTAAGGACAGCTATATTTTTTACAAAAATTGTGAAAGTTGTCAGAAATTGGGTTCCATTTCTAAAAGAGACATGATGCCTTTGAACCTTATCATTGTCATTAAAATTTTTGATTGTTAGAGAATTGATTTCATGGGTCCATTTCCTTCATCATTTGGATTTGTGTATATTTTGGTTGCAGTTGATTATGTCTCAAAATGGATTGAGGTGATTTCATGTCGACACAATGATCACAAAACTGTTCTTAAATTTTTTAAAGAAAATGTTTTGAGTCGATTTGGAATCCCTCGAGCTATCATCAGTGATGGGGGAAAACATTTTTGTAATAAACCATTTGAATCTTTAATAAAGAAATATGGCATCATACACAAAATTGCTACCCCTTATCACCCTCAGACAAGTGGACAAGTAGAATTAGCAAATAGGGAGATTAAACAAATTTTGGGAAAAACGATTAACCCAAATCGTAAAGATTGGTCTTTAAGATTAAAAGATGCACTTTGGGCTTACCATACTGCTTTCAAAACATCTTTAGGCATGTCACCTATCGGTTAGTTTATGAAAAACCTTATCACTTGCTTGTAGAATTAGAGCATAAAGCATTTTGGGCCATTAAAGCTTTCAATTCAAATCTTGATGATGCTTCCAAGTTATGCAAATTGTAATTGAATGAACTTGAGGAATTGAGAAATGATGCATATGAAAACTCAAAGATTTATAAAGCTAGAACAAAAGCTTTTCATGACAAATCAATTTTGAGAAAATCTTTTGAAATTGGTCTCGTCTTCACCTATTCCCTGGAAAATTGAGATCTAGGTGAATTGGTCCTTTTATTGTCAAACATGTGTATCCTCATGGGGTCATAGACATTGAGAACCCTAGGAATGGTAATGTATTTAAGGTCAATGGACAAAGATTCAAACCATTTCTGGAACATCAAGTTATTGAGGTAGAATCCATATCCCTTTCTAATCCTTGTTATGAGTAGAATTTATTTTAATTTTGTTTCTTTCTTTTTGCAGTTCTTTGTGTTCTTGGTTAAGTGGCGGATAACGATACTCCATAACTCTCAAGTTAGTTTATTTTTTAGTTTCTCATAATAACTAATTCCTTCTCCTTCAAAATAAATGTCATTCTCTCAAATCTAAGAAAGCATTTCCATTTTGTTCCTAAAAATGCTCTAACCAATATCTACAAAGCTAGGTATGAAAGATTGAGACTGTTAATGTACAAGGGCATCCCAGAAGATATACGCTGGATAATCGAAGCAAAGGTTCGTTTAGGTGGTGAATCTTCAGATTCATTTGTCCCATACATGCCGGGTCTCGGTAAAAGCTCATATTCAAAAAGGAGAAGAGAAAAAAAGAATGAAAGTTTGTTACAAATGTGCGCGATGGAATTGTGATACACGATGTCGTTCTTTGGGAATGGTTTCTCCAAACAGAGAAGATAGAATTTTCTTCATTAAGAATGGACTGAGTAAGGAGTCATTAGATAATATCTTATTGACTCTTAAGACGTATTCTTATAGATATGTGCAGCGTGAACTTCTTAGTTTATGGAATCTTTTCAGGGACGAGCAAGAGCATTACAGTCTTGGGAATCTGACTCAAAAAGACCCTGTTTGCCAATTTATAAGAAAATTGGATGGGAAGCTTATCCTCGACTCATAGAAGGCGTTTAAGCCATTTCTGGACGTGAAACTAAAGGAAGATGTGAGCCACAATCACAATAACTTGTATATATTATCTTGTACATTTCTTAAATAAGAAAAGAAAAGAATAAAAAAAGAAAAGAATAAAAAAAGACAAAACTTCGATTGTACTTGGTCTTTAATTAGATTAGGAGCCCCTGCTAGTGGCAGACACGTCATTGACTCGGGTGGACTTTCGCACGTTAGTCTGTAAATAAGGTTCGTGTACCATGCTCTATAGAGAGCCACACTCCACAACCCAATGTTCACTATCTAGGCACTATGAAGTTGATGGACAGGTAGAAGCGTCCCACTTTGGTTATTAGTGAGAAGTAACTTGCGGCTGCCAAAGCGTATGAGGCATCTGAGCTTAATCCTCTCTTTTATTAGAAGGGGCTCTCAACGCCATGGGATGGGGCGTTCTGGATCTTGGACATTGCGGGTTTCAGATTTTAGCATCTTTGTTGATGTTACGAACCCAAGTGTGAGCTCTCCAGGTTCTAGACCAAGGATGGAAACCCACGATGGTTTCTTTATTCTCTTTTCTTCAAATAAGTGGGAGGGAGAAGAATTCCAAGATTAGCTGAGTCGTCTTGGTATTACTGCACTCATGACGCATAGTATAAAGATCTGCCATGAAACCTGTACACAAAGGTATGTCATCATTTGTTATTATTATTTTATCTTTGTATGCTTTTGTTGTATTTTAGTTTTGGACAGACGATCCTTTTGGCAGGATCCTTCAAGGGTTTCTAGACTTCTTTACCCTGATGGTTTTCTTGAAGTCTAAAAAAAATAAATATTAAAAATTAAAAAATTAAAAAATTAAAAAGTTAAAAAAAAAGTTTCTTAAATTCAAACTTTTCTAACAACAGCCAACCTACCCATATAGGAGCTATTATTACTTTTTCTATTCTCTTCCCTATTTAAACACTCCATTTTCTTCACTTTTTTGCAACTCATAATCATTCAAAAAGAGTGTGAGTGTAGAAATGGAGGGAGTTTCTTCTTTAGTTCGTAGATTTATCAGTATCTGTGTATTTTGTGGGACAAGTTATGGGAAGGGTTTAGAGTTTGTAAATGCAGCAAGCATTGTTGGTAGAACACTTGCTGCGAGGAACATTCGTGTTGTATATAGGGGAGGTAGCATTGGGTTAATAGGGGCTGTATCACTTTCTGCACATATAAGAGGTAGTCAAGTTTTATGTATCATTCCTGAACCTTTAACTCGAGGGAACATCATTGGACAGACAACTGGGCTGGAAATTCAAGTATCATCTATGCATGGACGAATGAGGACAATGCTTGAAAACTCTGATGCATTCATTGCTTTACCGGGTGATTTTGGTACTTTGGAAGAAGTTTTTCAAATTATCTCTTGGGCCCAACTGAACATCCACCATAAACCCATAAGTTTGTTGAATGTTAATAATTTCTTTGATAATTTGTTATCTTTTGTTGACCATGCTATGGAATAGAGCTTTATCACATCTTCGGCAAGACGACTCCTTATATCTGCTTCAACTATTGATGAATTAATTGATAAATTACAAGCTTTTTTTTATGAACTTGAACCAGTAATAACTCAGATAGATTGGTTAGAAGGCAGCAACAAGGAACAAGAGTGTGATCTGGCACTTCATCTATAACTTTCCTTTATCTTTGGTTTTATTTATCGTACTTTATTTTTGTTTTAATTTGTGTAATGTTTCTCTTTTCAGTAATTGCAATAACAGGAAATATCTTCTATCCTTTACCTATCTATTTTTTGACATTGAGGACAATGTTGTGATTTGGTTAGGGGGAAGGATAGTTGTGTAAAAAAAAAATAGGAAGTGTGTTTGTTAATATGTTTGTTGTGTTTACATGTTTGTCAGCAATTTATTAACAACAAAAGTAATTAGGGATGGCAGAGTAAGGAGTAAATTATTTACTCTTGAGACGCATCAAAATTGGTGGTAGAGTAAAGAGTAATTGGGTAGACAACTAGTTTGTGTGGAAGTAGTAATTTAAATTTAGGAAAATTTGCATGATTGAGTAAATTGTCTTCTTTCTTAAAATTCACATGCTTGGTTATGGATGTTGAATTGGTGGACTAAGAATGATAGAATTATGCCTTATGAGATTTTGAGCCTATTGATGAATGGATTGAACATTTGTACCATTCTCTTCTTTCTTGTTGGAATTTCACTCATGGAATTGTTACTCTAGAACTTACTTTGATTCTTTTTTAGACTACATTTTCATATGCATACATAAATATGATTGAAGCATTTTTCTTGAAATAGTTACTTTAATCAAATAGCCAGCCTTGCTTAGCAGCATATTGTCTCAATATGATATCAATCACTCTTATGACTTCTTAGAAATTCTCTGATTCCTAATATGATATCAAGCACTCTTATGACTTCCTAGAAATTCTCTGATTCTTAATATGATATCAAGCACTCTTATGACTTCTTGTAAATTCTCTTATTCTTGCCAACGTAAAGCATTGGAAATGGCCTATTTCCCCTTGCTTAACCCCTTTGAGCTTATTTGACAATTCTTTGTTTCGAACTCATTATGTGCCTTAAATGAAAAACCATGTTCTTACCTGGGCTTAGGGAATAGAGAACATTAGCTTTGTCATTCGATGAGTTCTTGAACAAGTGTGGGTGTGTGTGTGTAGAATGGATGAGAAAAAAATTATTTAAATGTATATATTATGTTCATCTTTTAAAAAAAATAGAAAAACAAAAAAAACAAAAAAAATTGTGTAAAGAAGGGTCAATAAGGCAATAAAGGAAGAAAAAAAATATGTAAAGAGAATTTGTATTAAGTGGAGTTGGGATGAACTTTCATGCTTGTTAATTGAACTCAGCTCTCATGTTCTTTTATTCTTTTTGGTATTTAACTTGTCATATCCATATTACCTTCTCCTTTACCTTGACCCCATTACAACCTTGAATAAAGTCCTCATGATTTGTGTGTGTATGTGTTTTGAGTAGTGGAGAAGTAGAAGATAAGTAAGCTTATGGTAGTGCAATTTCTCATGGGTTGAATTGAGTGAAATACCTACATTTTAAACACTTAAGGGATTGAGAGTGAATCCTGTGAAGATCTATCATTCTTGACTCATGCTTTTCAATTGAAATTTCTGTGCTTGTTGGTTTGAGATGTGAAGAAATGTTACCTCATAAATGTTTTGATTACTTGAATGATTGGTTGCTCTTCATTCTTAAATATTATTAGAAATTGAGTCTTTTAGAGTGTTTAGCTTTTGAGTCTATTTCATTTTTTTTTAGTTTTGGTCTTGTGTGTTTTGCCCAGGAGTGCAAAAAAGCTAAGTGTGGAAGAATTTAATAATCACATATTTTATACATTAATAAATCCTCAATTTTAGCCATTTACACTCTCTATGTACTTAATTGATTGAGCTTGGTTATGTTTTGTAGGTTTGGACTCAAATTGGATTTAATTGATTTTTTTAGCATGATTTATGTCTTACACTATTTCTGTATTTTAGCTATATCATGAGTTTTAGATGTCTGAAAATTATGTATTTTACTTTGTTGAAAAGATAAGAGAGAGCTCTACAACTTTCATGAAAGCTTGAGGTCAAAGTCGGACATTTAGTGGAACTAATTGGGCTTGGAAGTTAGAATATGAGTTTTGTGATTAGAACCTGAACAATGTGCAGTAATCATAGCATAACTCGGGCTGTAAGATCTGGATTGGGCTAAAATTTTGGTATCTGTAATTAAGACCTATATCAACAATTTCATGAAGAACACAAGACTCAAATCAGACTCCTTGGAGGTCATATTAGGCTTGGAAGTCAGAACAGAGGAGCTGTAACTGGGCCTGAATACTGTGTAGTAATTGGGTCATATCTCAGGTTGTAGGTGGCCTTTTGAGGTGATTCTGGTGGCATTTGAAAACTAAAATCCAAGCCTAAAACTTTCATGAGACCACTTGGTAAAAAAATGATGAATGCAATGACTTTAGAGCTGAATGATTTCAGAAATAAAGAATCTCCATAATTTTTCACTCATCAAAAGTCATTTGGCATTTTCCACTCATTTTTCACTCATCCACTCACTCATGACTCAGCCCCCTTGTCATTTTGTATCCCTAATCCTCTATAAAAGGGAGCCTTGGCAAATCATTGAAGGTGTTAGGTGTTAGATAGCAAAATGATGCTATTTTGTTTATTGTTTTTCTTGTAGTAGTTTTCATGTGTTCTAAATTGAAGTCATGCTCTTCTTCTTCTTCTTCTTCTTCTTCTTCTCTCTTTCTTTCTTCTTGTCTATGAGTAACTAAGTTTAATTTTGCTTGGGTGAAAAGGTGAAGCTCTTGGTAATGAAATAAGGTTAGATTCATTTCTTTCTTGTGCTTAAATGATATATTTTCAAGTGGTCATTATACGTGTTGTATTTTGTTTCCAATCAATTTAGAAACCTTCCTCGTAAAGTGGAGATCTTGATTCATTATAGACAAGAGGTTAGTACAATGAATGCTTGAGCCCATTTATAAGTGGTGGTGTTAATAAATAATTAAAAGAATCATAATATAATTACGTATATAATTTTTAATGAACTTTGATTGCTGTATTTTCTGATTGGAACCTCCATTAAATGGATTCTAATTGAGTTATAAAAAGAATTAATCTTATCCTTATTTTATTTGCCAAGAGTAGATCTCCTAACCCAAGTAAATCTTTTTTATTTGTGACTAAGTTTTATCACTTTTATTATTGTGACAAAATATTTTTCTTACGTCAAATAAATTTTTCTTCATCAATTCCCTATGGATCGACCTCGGACTCCCGAGAATTTATTACTTGAAATAACCTACACTTAGGTTTGCAACTTTTAATCCGCATCATTTAGACATCTAAAACTTAAGATATAACCTAAATACAGAAATAGTGTCGAACCTCAATAATGCTGAAAAAATCAATTAAGCCCAATTTGAGCCCAAACTTACAAAGCATGACCAACCCAATCAATTAAGTACATGGAGAGTATAAATGACTAAAAATAAAGGTTTATTAATGTATAAAATATATGATTATCAAATTTTCTCACACTTAACTTTCTGCACTCTTGAGCAAATAATAAAAGACCAAAACTAGGGAGTAAAGAAAAATAACACAAACTCAAAAGTTAAAAACTCTAAAAGACTCAAATTCCAATGACATTCAAGAATGCAAAAGTTATAAGCAAGAAGAGCAACCAAAGATTTAAGGGAACAAAGCATTCATGAGGTAACATTTCTTCACATTTCAAACAAATAAGCAAGGTATCTCTAATTTGAAAAGCATGAATCAAGAATGATAGATTCTCACAAGATACACTCTCAATCCCTCAAGTGTTTATAAGGTAAGTATTTCACTCAATTCAACCCATGAAAATTGCACTACCATAAACTTGCTTATCTTCTACTTCTCCACTACTCAAGCACATACACACACAAATCAAGAGAGCTTTATTCATGGTTGTAATGGGGTCAAGGTAAGGGAAGGAAATACTATGAATATGACAAGTTAAACACCCAAGAGAATAAAAGAGTATTGGGAAGGAACTCAAATTGTAACACCCCTCAATCTAGTAACCACGGCACAATCGTCATTATACCATGGTCACTAAACTTTTGGCGTGCTACAACTCAAATAACAAGTTTTCAAATTTTAATCATTTTGCATATAAAGAAAATATGAGCCATGGATGAAATATGTTTATTACATAGCTCCCAAATACAATCACTGAGTGAAAAACATTAAATATATATATATAATGAACACAAGGTACTATTAATATAAAAATATAGCACTTACATACCCAAATAACAAAAGACATGTACTAAAGCACTAAAGGGTATGTAGTAACCCCGGGATAAGTACTACCAGTGGACCGAGCCACTACCCCTAAATATAATAAAACGTTTGATGCCTCGGTCGACATGCCAGGCATCAATGCCCCATGAAGCTGCACCCGCACGTCAACACCATCACAGGAATTAGAAAGCCAACTCAACCAAAACTAGCCAATTCAATCGTGTCCCCTTCACAGCCTTTATTGAACACAAAAAAAAATGGGACAATATAGCGAAGAGGTGAGATATCCTACATCATTACCAATATGGCAGCAAAGGAACATAACACGAATGACGTAGTCATTCCATACATATAGATATTACAAATATATTCAGGTTATCAATTTCACATTTATATATCATCAAAAAATATATGCCACAATATTATAAATATTAACAGCACTATAACAATAGATATCCACCATAGATCTATAAATAATATTCATGTCTCCACAATATGTATGTTGACCATGCCATGACAACATGTGAACTGACCATGCATATGCACAATGCGTATGCTGACCTCCTTATGTACAATGTACTCATTTTCTACTCCATAGAGCTAGACTCAAAGTTTTTAGAGATAAACGTCCCAGAAGATCTGTTCTCCCTCAATAGACAGTCTACGCCAGGCCACGAAAAGCAATAGTGGTTTGTCAAGATACCAGTGCGTTGCAACAGTATTCACGGCCAGGGGTATACAATGTGATAGCGTAATCACAAGTGAATCACCATGCCCTGACGTCCCCATAGGTCTATTCAAGGCCCCACTATCCTGTAAGTTCTCGTTCACTCCTAGGCATAAAACGCCATAATTGTATAATGCACATATGCATGTTCAATGGGATCAACCCTCTGTTGTACCATTCCCAATGGTATTAAAGTCGTCCATACAATTGTTCAATACCATTTTCATCAGTGATGTTATACAATCGTCCATACAATTACATAATGCCACTGTTATCTGGGTTTCCTCTGATAACCAGTCGTTTCTGACTAAATCGTCTACCTGATGTTTCTGGTTATAAGAGCAAACCACATTTGACTAAATCATCCGTCTGATGTTTCTGGGTCCGGTATTTCGGTTCCAAAAGCACAATGCCAAATGCATGCTATCACAGAGGATTTTAATCGTGCATTATATAACCATAAGCCAAAACAATCATCAACAGATTTGGGTCCCACTCATAGGCCCGATAATAAAGTTGTCATTCATAATCAATGTTGGACATACCATTATCTCATAAGGTTTTATCATTGTTCTTCTCTTTGTCTTTAATAGAATTAAACTAAAATAAGTATTTTATATTTCTCAAATCCTCCCTTAAGATAATTTAATTAGAGTTATTTAACATCTTACTTACACTCATGTCCTTCCTTTAATTAAAAATTATTCTTACTTTTAGGATAAGATCTCATTCTTGATTCTTTTCATTTTATGAATCCCTAGTTAATTTCTAGTCATCCAATTAACTAAGTTTCACTTTAATTTAGTATTTCTTATGAAATTCTTCTGTAGAGGAATTCTTTTGGTTGTTAGGTTCCTTACTTTAAGTTTATTCACGCTCACTTAGAAAATTATTCTAAGGTTCTCCAAGTCTCACACACTATTGTTCTTCCTTTAATTAAAATTATTCTAAGTTTTAGGATAAAATCTCATTCTTGGTTCCTTCCATTTTATGAATCCCTAATTGAAGGTCTAATCACTTAATTATTTCAAAATTCCTTTTTAATACAAAATTTCCTCTTAGTTACCCTAAATGGCCGTGAGCCCTAAGTTCATGGAATCCAATATTCATCTTCTTAATCCATTGTTTTAATTCCTCAATCAATCCATTTTCCACTTAAACTTCTAAGTTCCAATTCATCACAATTCTAATCACAAGTTTTCCTAATTTGCCTCCTTTTAGCCTAGACACTCAACCATGGTCTCTAGACCCAAGAATTTCCTCAACTCTTCAATTAATTAATTAAGTTCCAATTTAACACAAGGTTTGGTTCTTGATTCATTATTTAAGGCCACAAGGTCGTGAGCTCTCCTTCAACATAGGCAAGGATTCCCTAATCTTTCACACATGATTCCAAGCACAAAAAATATCACAATTTATCCATGCAACATAATAACACAACATCAAGTAACAACATCATACAAGCACATAATTTCAAATCATCAAAATTAACTAATCCAATAATTAATCCATAGCCATCAAGATGCACAATGAAAATCAATATATTCATACAAGTCAAAATAGCTACAAAATCATGAAGAACAACACAACAAAGAGAGCAATCCCATATGGATTCCTCATCAACAACACCAAAAACGTTTCCTCACCACCAAGATTGGTTGAAGAGAATTATCTCCCTCTTACCTATAGAAGACAACACAAGAAGTAAGCCTCTTGATCCTTTTTGTTGCAATTTTCGTCCTCCACCTTCAAGAGAACCCCAAGGTGAGCAAACTATTACAATCCTCACTCAAACCATGAAAAGAGGAGTCCTTGGTCATAAAGAGGACCAAGAATCACGAAATCAAGAAGAGAAAATGAAGATTCAAGAACATTACCTCAAGAACTCCAAGTCTAGGGCTTGAGAGAAAATGGTGAAAATGGAGGAATCAAGTGACGCTCACCAAAGAGAAAAGGATCATGGTGATGAGAAGATTCAAGAAATGAGGTTGATTGAGCAAGAAAACTTGGGTGGCCAAAATGATGGGTTTGGCCGTGGAAATGGGGAGAGGATGGAGTGGAAAATGTGAGCTCCTTGGGGTGATTCCAACAAGAAGTGAAAGTCTTCAAAGAAAATGTGGATTCAAGTAATGTGTGAGCTTGAAATCAAGCAACCATGGAGGATGGAAGGATGTTGGCTGCCATGGAGTTAGAGTGAAAATGGAGACGATGAAAGTGTGAAGAAAAAGTGAGAGAAGAGAAAATTTGGAGAGAGATAAAGTGATGGTAACTTTTTGAAATGAAAAAGTGATGGTAAATGAAAAAAATGAAAAAGTTTTGGTCATTTCCCCGCCCCCCCAAAACCGTGGGCTGCACAAGGGACGAGAGAGGATTTTTTGCTTCCTTGAGAAGCTTGGTAGGAAGCTTCCTTGAAGTTTCCTTGAGAAGCTTCGCACGCTTCTCGATAAAGTAAAAGGTGATATTGTCTCATAAAGTGAACACTCTAGAAAATATTATTAACACTCTACTAGAACTATTATCCAGTAGACAAAAGTTACAGTTAATGAAAATTGTATTTATTGTCTATCAGATAATTTCATGGTACAGCGATTTTATTTATCAGATAAAATCTTAAAAAACGTAAATCTCGTAAACTGTGCCCAGTCTTGAATTTAGTAAGATCCCTCATCGATGTTTCCACAGTTCAAAGTTTACCAGCTTCAGGGAAAATATCTTATTTTCCCGGCTCTACTCAGCGCACACGTAAATTGAGAAATATATTAAAATAATCAGTAATTCTGAAAAAATTTAGAAAAATTCAAAAAAATCACAAATATTAGAAAATGACTATTTATCATGAAACAAACAATTTCTGGGGTGTTACACTGATTATGCTCAATGTGCCCGTAAAATGAGAAATATATTAAAATATTCGATGTTTCCAGAAAAATCTACAAAAATTCTCAAAAATCATAAATATTATAAAATGATTATTTATGATGAAATAAACAATTTTCAGGATGTTACACAAATGACAAGTAACAGGCATGAAAATTTTACCCCCAATTCCATATAACACACATTCTCTTTACATATTCCTTCTTTTATTTATTTTTCTTTTCTTTTCTTTCACCTTTCTTGCATTTATTCTTTTTCTTTTTTTTTTTTTTTTACATTCTATTTTTTTCTCTTTTCATTTAGTTCTTTTTATTTTTCTTTCCTTTTTCATTTTCTTTTTTTTCTCACTAAACACTTTGCATATTGCACATCAAATTACACAACTCCCACACTTGAACTATTAATTACCCACAAGCAAAAGAGCTACTCGAATGAAAATGAACCAATGCTCTCCCATTCCCTAAGGTAAGGTAAAAATATGATTTTTCACATAAGGCATATAATGAGGTAAGACAAAGAATAGGCAAATAGGCTCAAGGAGGTTAATCAAAGGGAAATGATGCAAGGTTGGCTATTTGGCTAAAGTATCTAATTAAAGAAAGAAGACCTCAATCATGTTTATGTATGCAAGTGAAAATGTAGCCTAAAAAAGAATCAAAGCAAGTTCTAGAGTGATCAATTAACATGAGTAAAAATCACACAAGAAAGAGGAGAATGGCATAAATGTTACCAAGTGGCTTCCAGTACTCAAGAGGGGGGTGAATTGAGTATAAATTTTTTTCGCAAAACCTCTTTTTAAATAAGACAAATATTAAAAGCTTAATAAATAAATGCACAGAAAGAACGAGAAGAAGAGAAGAGACAATAAAGAGCAACGAAAAATAAATGAGCAGTAAATTAAATTGCATAAAATAAAGAGATTAGGGAACAGAGAAGCAGACACAGTATTTATCCTGGTTCGACCACTAACCCACTTGTGGTCTACGTCCAGTCCTCGAAAGCCGAGATTTTTCACTAAGTATACAAGCTTCAATAGGTGCTTGCTACCGTTACAAAATAGAGCACTTTTCACACACAGGGACACTCTACCCTTGTGCTAAAGTCTCAGCCTGTAGGGATACCTCACCCTTATACAAACCTTGAGGGATACCTCACCCTCGATACAGAATATCAGAATATAGATGAAGAGAAACTCTCACTCAGAGTAAGTAATACAAATTGAAGTGCTAATGGAGCTCTCACAGAAATATCTCAAAGTTTTTAATCAAAAAGAGCGTAGAAAATAGTTTTCACAAATTAGAGTAATCAAAAAATAATTCAGAGTTATGGGCAAAGAAATTCGTGACCCAAGCTTGCTATTTATAGGGAAAAACACGGAGATAGCCGTTTAGGTATAATTAATAGCATTTAAAACAAATTAACCGAATTCAAAGTGTATGAAAGTTTCCATATTAGACTGCGTATTCAAACGTGTTTATTCGAATAACTAAACAAGTTATTCGAATAACACTGTTCCTGAAACCAATTTAAAAACTCATTTGAAATGGGTTATTCGAATAACCAATATGTTATTCGAATAACTCTATTAAAACCAGAGTTCTAAAAACAAGGGGTTATTCGAATAATAGCTTATCTATTCGAATAACGTAGTTTAAAAGCAGTTCAGACAGAAAGATTTATTTGAATAACGTATGAGTTATTCGAATAACTCACTTAAAGCACAGTTTTGAAAAACCCCATTTATTCGGATAAAGGATAGTTTATTCGAATAGCTACTTAAAAATAGTGTTCTGGAAAACCATAGTTATTCGAATAACAGGGTAGTTATTCGAATAACACCTTTTATAAAACAAACCACAAGGGGATGTTTATTCGAATAGGCTAAGCTCTATTCAAATAACTCAGTTAAAAAGGGGTTTGAAAAAGATGGTTTCAAAGACACTAAGTTTAAAACCAAGTTTTATCTTCTCTTTCAAAAACAAAGAGATATCAATGTGAGCTCCGTACAATATATCCTAAGTCCTAATGCTAATCAAATATAAACTTGGACTTAGTCTATTTATCATCTTCATTTATACTTTGCGTTTGTTATCATCAAAACAAGTCTTCAAAGGTATGCATCCAAACACATTCTCCCCCTTTTTGATGATGACAAACTATCAAAGAGGCTATTAATGAGAAAAGCGTTAGTGCATATAATTGGAATTCACAAAAGGTATAAAAGCTTACTCCCCCTCTTTAATTAAAAGAGGTAATATAAATCAGATATGTGCGCAGCTCCCCCTTTCAATTTGAATCCAAACTAATTTTAAATTTACCTGTCTTTTCTCAATTATAGTCAAAAGATCAAATATTTCTCCCCCTTTTGTCATGAGCAAAAAAGGAGGGGTAAGTCCTACAAACATATATGAGAATGCATAAAAGGAAATGTACTCATAGCAATAGATCAACAGGAAATTTTATTTATGCATTAATAACAAAAGAGAGTCAATTACACAAGCCAGAAAATAAATAACATGAAGCCAAAAACAGACAGCCTAAGAACTAAAATTCCTAGAAGTAAGCATCCGGAGGTGGTGGTGAAGAAGCTGGTGCAGGAGCAGGAGAAGCAGATCGAAGGGCCGCAACCTCACGTTCAACGCCTTCTATTCTAGCAAACATAATAGAGAAGGTATGTTCCATGTAGGCTCGGTTATCTTGCAAGGTGGCCATGATCTGTTCCAAAGTGACAGGAGCAGGAGCAGCAACAGGTACATCAGCAGGGGCATCAGCAGGGGCATCAGCCGGGTCGAGCTCATCCTCAGCAACCTCATCTGGGTACACCCAGCCTTCATCAGTTTGGATCATCTTCATCTTCCATAAGGTGTGAGCTCCAAAGACGTTGTGATGAGACAGAGCAATGGCTCGCTCAGTCTCCAGGATCTGAGGATACTTCCTCAGCAAGGTAGTGACGAGAATGCCATAAGGCAAGTCAGATTTCTCCTTGCCCTTGGCCCTCATCATGTGCCTCATGATGAACACAGGCCAGTTGATCTGATGGCCATTCTTCAGAAACTATAGCATGAAGACATCTTCCTCGCTGAGATAGGCGTAGTTGCCACCACGAGGAGCCAGGATGTGAGCATAGGCGTAATGCAGAAGCCTATCTTGGCTCTTCAGCATTCCACCCTTAAGACCCTTGTCAGGTAGGGCTAGGCCAGGCTTCAGCAAGTCTTCAACCACCTGAAGTTTGTTGAACTCTTCGAGAAACGGGTTGTCATCTTCTTCAACAAGGGCACCAGAGAATTGCAGCCCAAACAAAGTCAACCAGTCCAGCGGTGTGATTACAACGTTCTGATCACATACCTCAGAGAGGAGATTCTGACCATCGAAAGTCAGATTACAGAAGAACATCTTCACCAAAGCTGGATAGATGGTGGCCCGGTGACAGCAAAGCTGAAGAACTCCCTGGTTTTGCAGTAGAGTCAGGAAGTCGCGCGATGCTGCTGGAAGAAGGAAAGGTCCAGGTACTTAGGTTGAACCAAGTTGCGCTCCCAGAAGTGTGAGATGAAGCGTGCACGATGCTCTTCGTTGGAGAAGAGCCTTCTCAGATCAAGAGGGTTGGTGCCTGGAGCATTCTTCGTGCAAGGACGCTTGCTGGAGGAGGAGGCCATGGAGGATAGGTGAGAGAGAGTGAAAACACAAGGTTAAGCAAGATGGCAGGAGCTAAGGAGACGTGAAGAGCAGAGAATATGGAGGGTGAAAAAGGTCTTGGGCGCGCAGGGGGTTATTTAAAGGACACCCATGTTTATTGGAATAAAAGTGGGTTTATTCAAATAAACCATGCTAGAAAGCTGAACAGACAAGCGCGCAGGGACCTAAACAGGTGAAATGGCTAGGGTTTATTCGAATAGAAGAGGATCTATTCGAATAGAACGTCTGGGCAAGCCAAGCGTTTTGGCCAGCTGACAGGGTTTATTCGAATAACTATGTAAGTTATTCGAATAGACTGAGGCCAATCGATCAACACGATAGAAACGAGTTCGGAGTTATTCAAATAACTGGGGTCTATTCGAATAGACAGAGACCAAGACCAGAACCTGATAAAAGAGGGATTCTGGTTATTCGAATAAAGAGGGACTTATTCGAATAAGCAGAGGGCAGAAAGAAACACTGATAAACGAAGGCTTCTAGTTATTCGAATAAGGAGGGTGTTATTCGAATAAACAGAGATGAGAAACACAGGTTTTATCAGAGGAATCAGTTTATTTGAATAAACTGAATTCTATTCGAATAAGGCTGATGTTCAACACACATTTTAACAAGCAGTAAAAGAGTTTATTCGAATAAAGGTATACTTATTTGAATAAAACTAACACAGAAGCATAGAAAAGACATACGTTTATGAGATTGAAAGCATATAATCATGATAATATTCAGCAATAAACACGCAATTTAAATATTGGATTGATCAGTTATGCCCAATTCTCCTCGAATATAAAAGAATGCTTCTTTTGCTCAGGGTTTAGTAAAGATATCTGCAAGTTGCTTGGATGTTTCAACAAACTCAAGAATGTAATCCCCCTTTTGTACATGATCTCTGATAAAGTGATGTCTTATCTCTATATGCTTTGTTCTGGAATGCAGTATGGGATTCTTAGAGATATTTATTGCACTAGTGTTATCACATCTTATTGGGATGTGAACAAGCTGAAGACCGTAGTCTAAGAGTTGTTGCTTCATCCATAGGATTTGAGCGCAGTAACTCCCGGCTACAACATATTCAGCCTCAGCGGTAGACAAAGCCACACTATTTTGTTTCTTGCTATGCCAAGAAACTAAAGAACTACCAAGCAAGTAGCATGTCCCACTAGTACTTTTTCTGTCCAATTTTCACCTAGCAAAATCAGAGTCAGAATAGCCTATTAGGCTACAAGAGGCACCCTTAGGGTACCACAAGCCCATTTGTGAAGTGCCTACTAAGTATTTCATTATACGTTTAACAGCACTTAAATGAGATTCCTTAGGGTTTGCCTGATATCTAGCACACATGCATACACTAAACATTATATCTGGCCTACTAGCAGTAAGATAAAGGAGAGATCCAATCATACCTCTATATTTCGTTATTTCCACTAATTTACCTCCTTCATCTTTGTCCAAGTAGCAAGAAGTGCCCATCGGAGTGGCCATGTGTTTAGCGTTTTCCATTTCGAATCTCTTGAGCAATTCTTTGCAGTATTTGGTTTGACTTATGAAAGTCCCTTCGTCCGTTTGTTTGATTTGAAGTCCGAGGAAGAAGTTCAATTCTCCCATCATTGACATTTCAAATTCATTCTACATTGTCTTGGTAAATTCTTTGCAAAGGGATTCATTAGTAGCACCACATATAATATCATCCATATATACTTGCACAAGAAGAATATCATGCTTTTTATTTTTAATAAAAAGGGTAGTGTCGACTTTTTCTCTTGAAAAATCATTTTCTAAAAGGAACTTACTCAACCTTTCATACCAAGCTCTAGGAGCTTGCTTTAAACCATATAAAGCTTTTTTAAGTTTAAAAACATGGTTGGGCAGTTCATGATTTTCAAAACCCGGAGGTTGTTCAATGTATACCTCCTCTTGAATAAAACCATTTAGAAAAGCACTTTTGACATCCATTTGATATAATTTGAAATCCATGATGCAAGCATAAGCAAGTAACATTCTAATAGCTTCTAATCTAGCTACAGGTGCATAGGTTTCTTCATAATCTATTCCTTCTTCTTGATTATACCCTTTAGCAACCAATCTAGCTTTGTTTCTAGTTATTAACCCATTTTCATCAAGTTTGTTTCTAAAAACCCATTTAGTTCCAATTATGGGGTGATTATTAGGTCTAGCAACTAATTCCCAAACTTGATTCCTTTCAAACTGATTTAATTGCTCATGCATAGCTAAAATCCAATGTTCATCATCAAAAGCTTCAATTAAATCATTAGGTTCAATTTGAGAAACAAAAGCTAAGTGATTACAAGTATTTCTAAGGGAGTTACAAGTACTTACACCTTTAGATACATCACCGATGATCTGATCAAGAGAGTGATATTTTGAAGTTCGCCATTCTTTGGGAAGTTCCAAAGCTTGCGAATCTTCTTGTCTTTGTTCATCCTCTTTCTTCTTGATTTCCTTTTCTTTACTGTCCAAATGTGTTTCCGCCAAGATTTCTACAACATCATCAACAACAAGATCTTTTCTCGATCCACTTGGGTCAGTTTCATTAAATGCAACATGTATAGATTCTTCAATAGTCATAGTTCTCTTATTATATATATGAAAAGTTTTACTATGATTTGAATAGCCAAGAAATATACCTTCATCAGACTTAGCATCAAACTTGCCTAAATTATCTTTTCTATTGTTTAAAACAAAACATTTGTAACCAAAAACATGAAAGTGTGAGACATTTGGCTTTCTTCCCTTATACAATTCATATGGGATTTTCTTTAAAATAGGCCTTATAAGAGCCCGGTTCATTACATAACAAGCTATACTTACAGCATTCGCCCAAAAGTATTTAGGAAGATTAGCCTCATTAAGCATAGTTCTCGCCATTTCTTCTAAAGAACGGTTTTTCCTTTCTATAACTCCGTTTTGTTGCGGAGTTCTAGGGGCAAATAAATTATGATTAATGCCATGTTCATCACAGTAATTTTCAAAAACATTATTTTTAAATTCGCCACCGTGATCACTTCTTATAGAAGAGATTTGAAAACCTTTTTCATTTTGAATAACTTTGGCAAGTCTTTTAAAAGCTAGAAATGCATCATTTTTATTTGCAAGAAATAAAGTCCATGTAAACCTAGAAAAATCATCCACAATCACTAAAGCATAGTAATTCCCACCAAAGCTCATAGTTCTAGAAGGTCCAAACAGATCCATGTGCAAAAGTTGTAAAGGTCTAGTAGTTGAAACTATATTTTTTGCTTTAAAAGATACCTTTATTTGTTTACCTTTTTGACATGCATCACATAACTTATCTTTTATAAAATTAAGCTTGGGTAGTCCAATTACTAGCTCTTTAGAGACCAACTTCTTTAAGTGGTCTACGTGAATATGTGTAATTCTCCTATGCTATAGCCATGAATCATCATTCTTACTTAAAAGACATTTCGCATCATTTGAAGATATATCATCAAGACCAATCATATAGATGTTGTTTACTCTATGACCAATGAATTTAACATGCTTGTCATTTTTATCTTCAATTATGCAACAGTTTAAATCAAATATAACTTTATTTCCTTTATCAGATAATTGGCTAATACTAAGCAAGTTATGTTTCAAACCTTCAACAAGCAGCACATTTTCAATAGAGGAGTAAGGGTTCTTACCGACTTTTCCGATTCCAAGGATTTTTCCTTTATTGTTATCACCATAAGTGACGTGTCCATGATTCTTGGGAATAAGCATGGTGAATTTTGAGTCGTCCCCGGTCATGTGCTTGGAACAGCCGCTATCAAGATACCAATTTGAACTTCTAGCTTTCAAGCACACCTACAACACAAGTTTAGTTTTTAACTTTTGGTACCCAAACTTTCTTGGGTCCTTGTGTGTCAGTTTTGGGTATAGTACCCTTGGGAACCCAAACCATTTTTATTCCAACTTTTGTATTTATGTTTTTCCTTACATTACATGTTGAAGCACTATGTCCTTTTCTTCCACAGTAAAAGCATTTAATAAAAGGACTACTTGAGATACTAGAATGCACAAAGAAGTTTTTATAGAGTTTTTGTTGATTTTTCGGGTTGTAACCTATCCTGACTTTTTGAAAAACCACTCTTTGTCTTCCTAATAAAATATTTAAGTTATCCCTTCCAAAGGTGAATTTAGAAAGAGTGTTCTTTAGGTCTTCGTTTTCTTTTTCAAGTATATGACATGAAGAACAAGATGAAGAAGTAAAAGCATGTGAAGGATGATTTGTGCATGCATCAATGATTCCCAGAGTTTCATTTTCAATTTTCAATTCTTCTATTTCCTTATTTAAAACAAGAATTTGATTTTCTAAAGAAGAAATTGTTTTCTTAGAAGAAGAAATAATTTTTGTCAATTTTAACGATTCTTCATGTAATTCTTCAAAAGCGTCTTGTAACTCATCGTAAGAAAGTAATAAAGTAGTATTAGAACTTACCTCATTTTCACTTTCTTCTTCATCTCCTTTTGCCATGAGACACAATTAAGCTTCTTCACTATCTGAGCTATCAGTTGAGTCCATGTCGTTTTCATCCTATGTTATGTAGGCTTTTCTTCCTTTTCTTTCCTTGAAGGGCTTCTTTTCAAATTTCTCCTTCTTCTTTTGATAAACTGGGCATTCCATTTTCATGTGACCAGGTTTGCCACATTCATAGCAGGTTGGAGTCAATGAAGCTCCTTCACCTTTGAAGTGTGTCTTTTTAGGAGGGAAGGGAGATATTCTTTGCGTTCCCTTTTTCCTGAGAAATTTACCAAACCTTTTAACTAGCAAACTTAGATTTTCTTCACTTACCTCGATGTTCTCTGAACTTTCTTCATTTTCTTCATCATCATTGTCGAATGTTGATGAAGTGGCTTTGAGCGCTATTCCCTTTTTCTTTTTATCATTCTCTTCGCTTTGGCTTAATCTGCTTAGTTCCAATTCGTGTTCATGAAGTTTTCCAAAGAGGGTAGCTAAAGTCATTGTGGACAAATCCCTTGATTCTGATATTGCCGTCACTTTGGGTTGCCAAATCCTGCTAAGACACCTCAAAACTTTGTTAATCAAATCTTTGTTAGAAAAACTTTTGCCTAAAGATGCAAGATGATTAACTATATGGGTGAACCTCTTTTGCATTTCCTGAATGCTTTCTCATTGGTTCATTCTGAATAGTTCATATTCACGAGTTAGAGAATTGATTCTTGACCTCTTAACTTCACTAGTACCCTCATGGGTAACTTGCAAAGTGTCCCACATTTCTTTAACAGTTTTACAATTTGAAATTCTAAAAAATTCATCATATCCCAAAGCAGTAGTGATAATATTTTTGGCTTTTAAATTAAATTGAACTTTTCTTTTATCTTTATCAAACCATTTATTTCGTGGTGTTTCGGTCCTTACGCCATCGACCTCATGTGTGGGTATAAAAGCGTCATTTTCGACAGCATCCCAAACATCTAGATCAATAGCTTCGATGAAGATTTTCATTCTTTCCTTCCAATATGCGTAACCATCCTTATTGAAAAAGGGTAGTCGGTTTATGGAAAATCCTTCTGAAAAACCATTTGAAGAAGCCATGTTCTCTTGAAGCTGCTAAGCTCTTTATACAAGAGTCTAGCTCTGATACCACTTGTTACCAAGTGGCTTCCAGTACTCAAGAGGGGGGTGAATTGAGTATAAAACTTTTTTGCAAAACCTCTTTTTAAATAAGACAAATATTAAAAGCTTAATAAATAAATACACAGAAAGAACGAGAAGAAGAGAAGAGACAATAAAGAGCAACAAAAAATAAATGAACAGTAAATTAAATTGCATAAAATAAAGAGATTAGGGAACAGAGAAGCAGGCACAGTATTTATCCTGGTTCGACCACTAACCCACTTGTGGTCTACGTCCAATCCTCAAAAGCCGAGATTTTTCACTAAGTATACAAGCTTCAATAGGTGCTTGCTATAGTTACAAAATAGAGCACTTTTCACACACAAGGACACTCTACCCTTGTGCTAAAGTCTCAGCCTGCAGGGATACCTCACCCTTATACAAACCTTGAGGGATACCTCACCCTCGATACAGAATATCAGAATATAGATGAAGAGAAACTCTCACTCAGAGTAAGTAATACAAATTGAAGTGCTAATAGAGCTCTCACAAAAATATCTCAAAGTTTTTAATCAAAAAGAGCGTAGAAAATAGTTTTCACAAATCAAAGTAATCAAAAAATAATTCAGAGTTATGGGCAAAGAAATTCGTGACCCAAGCTTGCTATTTATAGGGAAAAACACGGAGATAGCTGTTTAGGTATAATTAATAGCATTTAAAACAAATTAACCGAATTCAAAGCGTATAAAAGTTTCCATATCAGACTGCGTATTCAAACGTGTTTATTCGAATAACTAAACAGGTTATTCGAATAACACTGTTCCTGAAACCAATTTAAAAACTCATTTGAAATGGGTTATTCGAATAACCAATATGTTATTCGAATAACTCTGTTAAAACCAGAGTTCTAAAAATAAGGGGTTATTCGAATAATAGCTTATCTATTCAAATAACATAGTTTAAAAGCAGTTCAGACAGAAAGATTTATTTGAATAACGTATGAGTTATTCGAATAACTCACTTAAAGCACAGTTTTGAAAAACCTCATTTATTCGGATAAAGGATAGTTTATTCGAATAGCTACTTAAAAATAGTGTTCTGGAAAACCATAGTTATTCGAATAACAGGGTAGTTATTCGAATAACACCTTTTATAAAACAAACCACGAGGGGATGTTTATTCGAATAGGCTAAGCTCTATTCGAATAACTCAGTTCAAAAAGGGTTTGAAAAATATGTTTTCAAAGACACTAAGTTTAAAACCAAGTTTTATCTTCTCTTTCAAAAACAAAGAGATATCAATGTGAGCTCCGTACAATAGATCCTAAGTCCTAATGCTAATCAAATATAAACTTGGACTTGGTCTATTTATCATCTTCATTTGTACTTCGCGTTTGTTATCATCAAAACAAGTCTTCAAAGGTATGCATCCAAACACAATAAATATTAAATCCATCCTTCAAAAGGTTCAAAATCTCACAATGTATGCATCTATCAAACTCAATCCATCAATTTAACATCCACGACCAAGCATTGTCAAATTCAAGAAGGAAGAAAATTTATTCAATCATGCTATGAACCTTGATTTTCAATTGCTTCAAACTCATAAACTTCAAAAATCTCAAAACATCATTAGAAAGCAATTAAAAATACACATTTTTTCTTTAAAATAGAAAATAGAATGAAAAACAAAAATAGTAGCAGAAAAATAACATAAACAACAAAAATAGAAATAAAGAAATCAAGAATGACAAAAAATTAATAGCAAAAATTAGTAATAGAAAATAGTAGACAGAAAATAGAAAATAGAAATAAAGCAAAAATAGTAAAAAAAACAATAGAAACCAAAATTAATAGTAGAAACAGAAGAAACATCGAAATAGAAATAGAAATAGTAAATTAAAAATTGAAAGCAATTTAAGACTAAACATTAAAATAGAAGCGAATTTAAATGCGAGAAAAAAATAGAAACAATGAGAACCATAAAATTAAATAGTAAATAACAAAACAATAATAGAAAAATCAACAAAACCGAAAACACAGTAAAAATAGTGGAACTAAAATGGCAAACAACAGAAAAATAAAATGCTAAAATTCCTCCCCCGCACTTAAATTTTACATTGTCCTCAATGTAAAACTCAAAAGAAAAACAACATCTATCAAATTTATCAATTAATCTAGGACAAGTAAAATAAGAGAGAGGGAAACAAAAAAAACATCATTATCAAATGAAGTAGATGGAGAGACTTCCACTAGGGTCCCATTGCTTGAAGTGTAATGACCATGACCAAGTTAAGCTTGAAGCATGACTTGAAATATGAGAGCTTCCACTGGGGTCCCATTGGCTTTCCTTAATTTCCTTGGCTTCACCACTAGAATGCAATATGTGGACTGTATCAACTTTATTTTCATTATCTATGTTGGACCATGGCCCAAAAACAAAATCCACCACAGTAGTGACCGCCATCCGGCGCTCTTCTCCCTTCTCTGAAAATCCTTCAAGGGTACGTGGTTGTTGCACTGATGGTATCAATCTAGTTGAAGAAATTAATTTTGTTGATTTAACTGCAGCATCACTTGTAATCTATGTACAATCCTCCAAAACAGCATGATCATATTGCATAGAAGAAGGAAATTCAAAAAATGCAACATCATCTCCCCCAACAGCAAAAATTTCAGAACATGCAGCACATATACTAGTCTTATCATATCCAGAACATCTATGAAAATCAACACTATCCAAAAATCCCTCAATTTCAAGAAATTCAAGTAGCATATCAACATGCATATCATCAGCAATCAAATCAATGACATCTAACTAAAAAATAGAATGCTCTTCTAGAAGATATATCATGGCATCAAAGATATTGAATTGAACTAAGTTATCCCAAATTCCATGGAAAGGGTACCAGCATGCATATCAATCTTAGTTTTGCAGTTTTCAAGAAGGGTCTACCTAAAATCAATGGTGGCTGACTAGATGCAAATTCCTCGTCCATGTTCAGAACATAAAAATATGCTGGAAATATTAAATCATTTACCCTTACTAAAACATCCTCAAGCACTCCTACAAGATGAGTTGTGCTCCTATTTGTTAACTGAATGATTACTCTAGTTGGATTCAATTCTCTAAGCCACAGAGATTCAAAAACTGATTTTGGCATCACATTGATTGAAGCACCCAAATCTAACATTGCATGAGTAAATTGCTTATTGCCTATTATGCAAGGAATGTGAATGTTCTAGGATCCTTGCATTTAGAAGGCATATTTGGTTGGATCAAGGCAGAAACATTTCTTCCCATGCTCACTTTCTCATTCTTTTCAACTTTCTCTTATGAGTGCACAACTCCTTCAAGAATTTGGCATACTTTGGTATCTGCTTGATTGCATCCAGGAGGGGGATATTGATTTCCACATTCCTGAATGTCTCCATGACTTCTCTTTCCAATTCTGCTTGTGCTATTTGCTTGGACTGTGTGACCCTATTTGGGAAAAGTAGTGGAATGGCCAGGTCTAAATGCTCTGTACATTTCTTTTGTGTCACAGATTTCTGGACTGAGCTATTTATTTCTGCGAATTGTGCTATTTTTGGTCAATCTCTGGTTGCTGCACGGGTAGCTCTGGTTGTGGTAGACTAGGACCATCAACTTCTCTGCCATTTCTCAAGGTAATGGTACTCACATTACATATGGGGTTATTAATTGTTTATGAAGGCAATTGGCTCGATACTTGACTTTTTAGCTCACTCACAGTGGTTTCCAACTGCCCAATCTGAGTCTGTAGATCTTGAATGGTGGCATTGACATTCTGTTGAAATTGAACGTTGTTTGTGGCCATCTGTTTCATCAAATCTTCCAATGATGGCTCAATTGGAGTAGCTTAGATAGACTGCTGCACAAGTTATTACGGTTTGAATGCAGGTGGTTGCTGACCAGAATTTCTATATCTCAGGTTGGGATGGTCCCTCCAGCTAGGGTTATAAGTATTAGAAAATGGATTATATATAGGCTGCTGCTGTGACTGTTGATATTGGGGTCTACTAGGAAAAATGCCTACTGCAGCAATAGGATAGGCTTGGGTGGAAGAATTATCTTCCTGAAGTGTTGGACAGGCATCTGCAGGATGAGATGGACAAGAGCAAAATCCACACATCTGCACTTTCATTGCTTGTTAGGATACATGTGCTTCATTTTATATTTTTGCCTAGGAGTGCAAAAGACTAAGTGTGAGGGTATTTAATCTGTTGATTATTTCTATATATTGAATGCCTTCTCTTTAATCTAATTGGACTCCATATATACTTAATTGTCAACTTTTATCTAAGTTTTTAGATATGATGATTAATTAGATCCTTATTGTGAAACTATGCTTAAGTGTGTTTATAAGCACTCATAATTGCATTGTGTTTTTCAAGAGATTTTTGAGTGACGGAGTCCATTAGCATCAAACCAAGCTTGCTATGCATTTCAGTAGAGAGCTAAAGACTTAACGAGATAAATATCACCCTTAGAAGCAAAGGAGAAAACAATATGTGAAGAATAAGGGTTGAATTTGAAGAAATTAAGAAACACGACCTGTAACACCCCTCGATTTAATAATCACGGCACAATCGTCATTATACCACAAATACTAAATTTTGGCGTGCTACAATTTTCAAGTAACAAGTTTCCAGAATTATACTATTTTGCATATAAAGAAAATATGAGCCACGGATGAAATAATACATATTACTGTCATTAGCACATATAATTCAACAAGCCAAAATCAAAATACAATTCATAGGACTAGATAATTAATTTAAAGCATACATAGCATGGCGCATTTCATATACCGCTCAAAATAAAATACATCAAGTTGGACTTCAAAATGCAGTTATACTCAAATTACACGTTAATATAAGTAATGCAGAAGGAAACATAAACTACCCATAAAGACATCCACTTCAAAGGAGTTGGGTACTCTATCGGATCCACCTTGGGATCCTCCCCCGGGTCACTTGAAGGCACAAAAATAGGATAGAGTACAGTCTCGCGAGCAGGTGCCCTAGCAACTGATGCCATCGAATCCTCGTCCTCTTTAGGAATGTGAATCAGGTCACCCCATAGCTCCCGAATGGGTAGGGCAAACTCTAGATGCACCGATGTAGTAAGAGTCAAGATAGGGTCTCCATCATGAGTCCTCCTCACAATCAAGATCAGGTCTCCAACGTACCGTACACGCTCTCTAGCCCAGTCAACTAGCCACGCTTTGGCGCCACCAGTGAATATAATCCTAATGAACCCAATAGAACCCCTTCTTGATGACATCCTCGAAAGCAGGAGACCAACACCAAGTAAAATCTAGGAAAATTAACCTCGTCCCCTCTACAGTCTCTAACCAAGTATCACATAGAACAAGAATAGTGCAAGCAAGAGGTGAGATATCCAACTTCATTACCAATTTTGGCGGTAAGAAATAGAAACGGCGTAGAACGCCCACGTAGCATTACAATAAATATAAACAGTATCAAGAAGCGAATATTAAACAACTTAACAATTCTAGGCAGTTATAACATCAATAAGATAGTAGTTCCAATCATCATATAAATCAAATGCCAAATAATATATTGACTCACTATGCACATGTAAATGATATCAAAATCCTACTCTACGGTGCTAGACACAAACATCAGAGAGAATGATCAGGGAGTTATGCCAGTATCTTGTCAGCCTAAAATCAAGTGCTTTCCAGAAAATAATAGTTTTGCGCAACAGGGCTTTATACAGTGGCATTCCCATAAGATCGTGATATAGGACAGTGCCTAAATCCAGGGTCGTCAGTGCGTTTGCATCGGTTTGTCCCATGGTCCAGAGGGGCTACCAACTGCCCGCTGTGAGACGCCCACGCCCCGACACCCTCAAGGTCAACCACAGGACCTACATTAGTCAATTCGCACTCGCACTAAGGTGTGATTCAACTCCTAGGCAACATAGGCTTGACAAATAGTCCATCGGACTTCTACAATGCATGATGACTCAATGCATATATCATGTATATTCAACAACAATATATTTTCCATAACATGCCATAATTTTGGCTAAGGTAAGCATCAACATATTCTTAATTCACTCAAGGACCCATAATAAATATTATTAAGTCCTTAAATAATACATTACACCTTTAGGATACATTATGGAATTATTCCTAAATTTCTACATTCTTCTTAATAAGTTTCTCTTTTAGAAGAATTCTCTCACACTATTCATTTAGTCATTATTTTTTTAATTAAATAAGTCCATCATTAAATTTTAAACCTAATTCCCTTGGAATGATTTAAATTGAATTATTTATCATTCTTACTTGTACTCATGGTCTTACTTTAATTAAAATTTATTCTAAGTTTTTAGATAAAACTTTATTCTTGGTTCTTTCCATTTTATGAATCCTAATTAATTCCCAATTGTCCAAATTAATTAAGTTTCGCTTCAATTTAATATTTCTTATAAAATTCTTCTCTAGTGAGATCTCCCTTGCTCATTAAGCTCCTTACTTTAGATTTAGCCATATTTACTTAGAGAATTATTTCTAAGATTTTTCCTAAGTCTCACATACCCTTACTTACTTCTTAGGTCCAAAGATTCTTTTTAAGTTATCAAATTGATTTCCTTCCATTACATTATTAACTATTTAATCACTTAATTAATTAATTGTTATAGTTGCATAAAGTTGCATGAATTGAGCCATAATTAATCCTAGAGGCCGTGAGCCTCTCTAAGATTTGGATTCCCAAATTTTCATTCAACTAATTTCAGGTTATCCTTTTAATTAATCATATCATCAACTTATTACAAATTTTCACCAAGAATACCCAATTTTTGGGTTCATGGCCTTGAGCCTCTTAGGAAAGGGCAAGGGTCATTTTGCTTCCATTCAAGCTTTCAATTCATCTAAGCACATCAATATACATATTCAATCAACCAAACAACTCAAACAAATTAAAAACAACACATAGTCATAAAAGTCATACAACAAAGAGAGTAACCCTAACTAGGGTTCCTCACATCCAATACAAAATTAAGTTCCCTACTACCAAGAGAGGTTGAAGAGGATCATCTCCCACTTACCTAAGGGAAGAACAAGAAAGGAAATCTCCTTGAAGCTCCTTGGAATTTTGGATTCACACCACCACAAACCCTAGAAATTTCAATCTCATCAAACCAATACCAAAGCTTGAAAAATAAGAAATAAATGGTCACAAGGAAGACCTTAAAAATGAAAATGGAAGAAGAGTTAGGAGAAAACAAGAATCTCACCCAAAAGTTCCAAGCTTGAAGCATGAAGGAGAGGATGGTGAAGAAGGAAACTTTTCAAGAAATCACCAACTAGTGATGTGTTTAGATGATAAAAGAGATTAAGAAAATGTATTCGGTTGAAAATTTTGTGATGGTTGAGGCAAAGAGGAGGGGCTGGCCGTGTGGGTGTGTAGAGAGAAAGAGGAGAAAAAATGAAAGGAAAATGAAGGTAGAGAGAGAAGTTGATAGAAGAGTGAATGAACTTTTTGGGTTTTTGAAATTAGAATTGATAAGTTAATTAAGTGAAACACAATTCTTTGCTCCAAAATGGGGGGCTGTTACCATGTGGGAGAGGGAGGAGAGAGGGAGAGAGTTTAGCTTCCTTGAGAAGCTTGGGAGCTTTTCCAATAAATAGAATTTGATTAGACATAAAGGAGATTACCTTTGGATAAGATAATATGATTTAATAGTTAAAATAATATAGTAATTAGGATTTTACTACAAGCTATTACCCAATGGATAATTATTGCAGTACACAAGCCAGTATTAATTATCCATCGGATAATAGAGCGTACTGTAAAATTTTATTTAACAGTGCATACAGAGATTTTATTTATCAGATAAAATCTCAAAAAATGTAAACCTCGTAAACTGTACCCAGCCTCCAATTTAGTAAGATCCCCTGTCGACGTTTTCACAGTTAGAGGTTTTCTAGCCTCAGGGAAAACATTTCGTTTCCGGTTCCGCTCAATGCGTACGTAAAACGAAGAATATATTAAAATATTCAACATTTCTAGAAAAATCCACAAAAATTCTCAAAAATCACAAATATTAGAAAATGACTATTCATCATGAAACAAATAATTTTTGGAGTGTTACACTAACTCTACTCAGTGTGCATGCAAAACGAAGAATATATTAAAATATTCAACGTTTCCGAAAAAATCCAGAAAAATTTCTAAAAATCTCAAATATTATAAAATGACTATTTATGATGAAATAAATAATTTTCGGGATGTTACAACTCTACCCTTCTAAAATGAAATTTCGTCCTCGAAATTTGATCTATCTTAGAATACACGTGGTTCTTGTTCCTTGCAGAATGTTTCTGGATCTCCAATGCAATCCCAACAACTAACCTTGAGCTTTTGTGAGGAGTAACTCTTCTCTTGTGTTTTCAGTTTCATCACTCTAAATCGCTTTCACTGACGTAGTATCTTTTTCCCTTGAATTATTGGCATCCTTTCCTGAGTCACCTTAACTTTATCCTTTGTTTGCTGTACAAGCCTGAGTCTAATCGCAATCCTTTCACTGTCTCGGTGGCAGCACAAAAGTGTCTTACATACCGTCCACGTAATACCTCATAGTTAACTCCTTCTAATCAACCAGATATTTCTGACTCCTTATGATTACTGTAGACGTTAAATGTTGCTCTATGTAGAAATGTCTTCATATCTTCAACGCAAGCACACAACGGCTAGCTCCAAGTTTGTGGAGAGTAGTTCTCCTTATGTATTCCCGATCGCCTTGAAGCATACACTACCATCTTCCCATTCTGCACAAGTATCCATCCCGAACCTGGATGTGAAATACCACAAATTTGTGGGAATCACAAAGTAGTCAGTCGTCTTTTTAACTCTTGAAAACTTTCTTCACATGCCTTGGTCCATAGAAAAACTTGATTCTTTCTCATAGGCTGAGTGAGAGGTTCTGTTATCTCAAAAAATCATACGGTGAATCTCTGATACTAGCCAGCTAATCCCACACAGTGACGAATCTCCAATACAGTCTTTGATCTTTCCTATTGAAGAACTGCTCCAACTCTTAACGGATCTCCAACAATTCCTTCTTTTAAAGATCACGTGACTCAAAAGTTAAACTGCCTCAAACCAAAATTTGCACCTAGACAGCTTCTTGCGTAACTCCTTATTCTTCTTCAGAATTTGAAGAACAACATGACAATTTTGTCTCAATAGTGAAGAAAGATCTTGTTCGTGTAGTCGATGAGTACTACTGAAGCATTCGTTACATGGAACGACATTACGAAATACTCGTAGTGTTCACAACGCATCAAAGAAAGTTGCTTTGGAAATATCTCCTACCCTCAGGTGATCTTGATGATAGTCGAGAACTCAAGCTGATCTTAGAGAAAACAGCGGCGTCCTTCAATTGATTTGTCGAACTATCTTTCCTTGATCTGAACAAAATGTCTCATAGGGTAAGTTCTCACCTAATTGTGCTGCACTTGGCACAATGTTATGGTTCAAATTTGGGAACACATTTCCTCAATTGAAGTATACTAGAAACATTATAATGGTCAGAGAGAAAAAGTATGGAAGTCACTTGGTTTACTACTGGACCCTTCCGATGAATAACATGACATGGTCCAATAAAATTTAGGAATGAGTTTCATGGATTCAAATCTAGGAAATTTCTATCTCAAGAGACATTATGTTTCCGTTAGAACAGAGTGACGAGACACGGTTAGAAAACATCCAATCCCCCTCTGAGATCAAGCCTATTCATGAAGAAAGCAAATAACTGAATTGGCAAAAAGGTTTCAATTTCTAATAACAACAGGATAGTTTTAAATAAACTTGTGTAACGAGAGCAGGCTTGTAAACCAGAACAGTAATATTCAGGTCGAAAGGAAGTAAATACACAGATAACCCAATTCTAGAAACAAACTCTTAAATTTTCATTAGAATATTGCAATAGGATATGGTTGGAAGATGGCCAATCCTTTTGTTTTGATATCATATTAGATTTACGAAGAAGGTAAACAAATCCAATCAACAGAAAAGACTCAGTCTTTAACAGACATAGGTTAATTTTAAACAACTAGGCTACCAACAACAGGTTCCCAGTAGCAAAAGTGGAAATATCTTAGTTAAAAGATGACGGAGACATAGATGATCCTAACTGATCCATACTGTTACATGTCATAAAGAAATGGGTTGCCCCCAGAATTATATAGTAAAATCACAGTGTCATCTACTGTAGCACAGTCCCCCTCATTTCGGTTTTCAGCCTAAGATGCTTTTACCCTACTTGGGGAGTCGGCTCTTCCTCCTTCGTGAGGTTCTAAAGTGCATACATCTCTAATGGAAGGTTTTGTCCTTTGCAAAGTACAGTTCCTAGCCACATGTCATGGCTTTTCACATTTGAAACAAATTATTCCTTCGATCGTACAGTCTTTTGTTAAGTGGTCTTTTCCACACTTGAAGCATATCACCTTCTTGATCTTACATTCCTTTGTTGAGTGGTCCTTTCCATACTTCTTACATTTTGGTAAGGATACCATGGTCGGATTGGATTTACTGCCACTCGCACCTCCTTCATATGTTTATTTTTACTGTTGCTTCCTCGGTCGTCGTGAATATGATTTCTGCCAGAACTGGTTAGCCTTGCGCTTTTTCCCTTTTTGGACCCTCGATAGCCCAGCATTACAAGGTCTCGCATCCGAAGATTGATCCACATTTAACAGATTCTGAATCTCAGCTATTAGCTTTTGCTGCCAAGCAGCTCTCTGCATTACTTCTGTTGCCGCAGTCGGATCGTCATCTTCACTCCCTGCATTCACACGCTTACACCTACCCCGAGCTATTGCCTCTCTTCAAGCACAACAAATCGAAACATAAGAGAAATCAAAAGCAATCAATTCAAACAATATTGTCTCCTTTCAGAAACCAAATGCAAAGAGTCACACATCATAATTAAACAAACCCAAAAGACTCTAACTTGAGCTCCTTTATCCTGCCTTCTATGGCGCGATTTCTTATGAGTCCTTAACTCCTGAGTAGCTCCTCGAACCTTACTTACGCCAGATATTATTTTCCCAAGAAAATCGATTTCCTAAAACCTCTTGGATGCCTCAGTCCACAGACCTTACAAGTCCTATTTAACTACCCCTTTTCTAACCCTTTGGGTCAAACAATACTAGAGGTAACACAACAAGGGTATAAATGTAAATAAATCTTAAACAAATTCAGTCATACCAGCTGAGCTTCTTATTAAAAGAACTCCTATTCCATTAATACGCCTAGGTGAAGTCATAGTTTCCCGTCCACATAGAACATTACACATTGAGTGGGCCAATACTCAATGTCATGTGTCTATGCAATAGTAGCTACCAACATTCAGCCTATGGCAAGCCATGCCTTCCTTTCCTAAACATCTCTATCAAGAGACAAGGAAGTGCACAACATACTAAGAAACTTCTAACATGTCTAAGCATAGTCAGTCCATACCTCGGCTCAACAGGATGAACTGAGCTCTAATACCACCTAATGTAACACCCCTCGATTTAATAACCACAGCACAATCGTCATTATACCGCAAATACTAAATTTTGGCGTGCTACAACTTTCAAGAAAAAAGTTTCTAGAATTATACCATTTTGCATATAAAGAAAATATGAGCCACGGATGAAATAATACATATTGTTGTCATCAGCACATATAATTCAACAAGCCAAAATCAAAATACAGTTCATAGGACTAGATAATTAATTTAAAGCATACATAGCGCGGTGCATTTCACATACCACTCAAAATAAAATACATCAAGTTGGACTTCAAAATGTAGTTATACTCAAATTACACCTTAATATAAGTAATACAGAAGTAAACATAAACTACCCATAAAGACATCCACTTCTAAGGAGTTGGGTACTCCATCGGATCCACCTTGGGATCCTCCCCCGGGTCACCTAAAGACACAAAAACAGGATAGAGTGCAGTCCCGCAAGCAAGTGCCCTAGCAACTGATGCCATCGAATCCTCATCCTCTCTAGGAGTGTGAATCGGGTCACTCCATAGCTCCCGAATGGGTAGGGCAAACTCCAGATGCACCGATGTAGTAAGAATCAGGATAGGGTCTCCATCACGAATCCTCCTCACAGTCAAGATCAGGTCTCCAACGTACCATACAAGCTCTCCAGCCCAGTCAACTCGCCACGCATTGGCGCCACTAGTGAACACAATCCTAACGAACCCAATAGACCCCTTCTTGATGACATCCTCGAAAGCAGGAGACCAACACCAAGTAAAATCTAGGAAAATCAACCTCGTCCCCTCTACAGTCTCTAACCAAGTATCACATAGAACAAGAATAGTGCAAGCAAGAGGTGAGATACCCAACTTCATTACCAATTTTAGCAGTAAGAAACAGAAATGGCGTAGGATGCCCACGTAGCATTACAATAAATATAAACAGTATCAAGAAGCGAATATTAAACAACTTAACAATTCCAGGCAGTTATAACATCAATAAGATAGCAGTTCCAATCATCATATAAATCAAATGCCAAATAATATATTGACTCACTATGCACATGTAAATGATATCAAAATCCTACTCCATGGAGCTAGACACAAACATTAGAGAGAATGATCAGTGAGACATGCTAGTATCTCATCAGCCTAAAATCAAGTGCTTTCCAGAAAATGATAGGTTTGCGCAACAGGGCTTCATACAGCAGCATTCACACAAGATCGCGATATAGGACAGTGTCTTACGTCAGGGTCGTCAGTGTGTTTGCATCAGTTTGTCCCACGGTCCAGAAGGGCTACCAACTGCCCGCTGTGAGACGCCCGCGCCCTGACGCTCTCAAGGTCAACCACAGGACCTACACTAGTCTATTCGCACCTGCACTAAGGTGTGATTCAACTCCTAGGTAACATAGCCTTGATAAATAGTCCATCGGACTTCCACAATGCATGATGACTCAATGCATATATCATGTATATTCAACAATAATATACTTTCCATAACATGTCATAATTTTGGCTAAGGTAAGCATCAACATATTCTTAATTCACTTATGGACCCACAATAAATATTATTAAGTCCTTAAATAATACATTACACCTTTAGGATACATTATGGAATTATGCCTAAATTTCTACATTCTTCTTAATAAGTTTCTCTTTTAGAAGAATTCTCTCACATTATTCATTTAGTCATTATTATTTTAATTAAATAAGTCCACCATTAAAGTTTAAACCTAATTCCCATGGAATGATTTAAATTGAATTATTTATCATTCTTACTTGCACTCATGGTCTTACTTTAATTAAAATTTATTCTAAGTTTTTAGATAAAACTTCATTCTTGGTTCTTTCCATTTTATAAATCCTAATTAATTCCCTATTGTCCAAATTAATTAAGTTTCGCTTCAATTTAATATTTCTTATGAAATTCTTCTCTAGTGAGATCTCTTGCTCATTAAGCTCCTTACTTTAGATTTAGCCATATTTACTTAGAGAATTATTTCTAAGATTTTTCCTAAGTCTCACACACCCCTACTTACTTCTTAGGTCCAAAGATTCCTTTTAGGTTATCAAATTGATTTCATTCCATTACATTATTAACTATTTAATCACTTAATTGATTAATTGTTATAGTTGCATAAAGTTGCATGGATTGAGCCATAATTAATCCTAAAGGTCGTGAGCCTCTCTAAGATTTGGATTCCCAAAATTTCATTCAATTAATTTCAGGTTATCCTTTTAATTAATCATATCTTCAACTTATTACAAAATTTTCACCAAGAACGCCCAATTTTTGGGTTCATGGCCGTGAGCCTCTTAGGAAAGGACAAGGGTCATTTTGCTTCCAATTTGTCCAAGCACATCAATATACATATTCAATCAACCAAACAACTCAAACAAATTAAAAACAACACATAGTCATAAAAGTCATACAACAAAGAGAGTAACCCTAACTAGGGTTCCTCACACCCAATATAAAATTAAGTTCCCTACTACCGAGAGAGGTTGAAGAGGATCATCTCCCTCTTACCTAAGGGAAGAACAAGAAAGGAAATCTCCTTGAAGCTCCTTGGAATTTTGGATTCACACCACCACAAACCCTAGAAATTTCAATCTCATCAAACCAATACCAAAGCTTGAAAAATAAGAAATAAATGGTCACAAGGAAGACCTTAAAAACAAAAATGGAAGAAGAATTAGGAGAAAACAAGAATCTCACCCAAAAGTTCCAAGCTTGAAGCTTGAAGGAGAGGATGGTGAAGAAGGAACCTTTTCAAGAAATCACCAACTAGAGATGTGTTTAGATAATGAAAGATATTAAGAAAATGTATTTGGTTGAAAATTTTGTGATGGTTGAGGCAAAGAGGAGGGGCTGGCCATGTGGGTGTGTAGAGAGAAGGTGTAACACCCTTGTGGGAGTATCACATTTATGATGCAATAAAATAAAATAAAATAAAACTCTTACCTAAGTTGTAAAACATTTGGGACATAGTTAATATTTGTGGTAAATTTTTTTTTCCTTTTTATACTTATAACATTAAATAAAATAACACAGAGCACAAAATAAAACAAAGTATAATCACACCATAATATACATATGATTTTTCTTTAGCACACACATAATTTACAATTACAAGTATTTACCAAAGCAGTAAAAGACAACATAAAACTAAAACATAGTATTACCCAAGTGCATCTCGAAAGGTTTCTAACCCTCCGATAGATCATCCTCAGAAAGATCATCGAAAAGTTGACATCTTGGAGATCCTACAGCTCTACGGACACGAGTCCGGGCTGTGTACTCACTATTGAGCTCAATAGGCACATGGAATATTCCTTGCCAGTAACGCCTAAGAGTCAGTGGTAACTCTAAATGTAAGTATAACATAGTAGTGAATATGACATCTCCATCATACTCTCTACACAGGGACACAGTCAAACGTCCCACGTAGACAACTATTCCTTTATCCACTCGCATACGCCAGGCCTCAGAACCTCCGTGAAACTCAAGTCTCACAAAACCGAAGAATCCCGGTAATGCCATGATCTCAAGATCAGTCTTGATGATAAGGGTGGTCTATCGGTTCACCGTCCTCGTACAGCTCGCTCGGCTGGTGCTCGTCTGGATACTGTATCTCAAGAGGCTGTTCCCCTTCTTCTTCTTCAAACTCTTTACGGAAATAATATAATAATATCGAGAAAACATATAGAGAAGTGAGACAATCTACACCATTACCCGCATGGCAATAAAGAAAACGATAATACAACACATGACAATACAATACATATTAAAATAACACATACCATTATATCATGCATAATATATTAAAGTAATAGATCATACATTTTATCACAGATTATGGTAAACAGTAAAATACAGATAATGCATGAACACACACCGACTCGTTCCTACTCCATGGAGCTAAACACGGATATCTGAGAGAATGATCCGAATAGAAACTAATAATACTTTATGGCTACCCAACCAAACTATTGCACTGTCTAACGTCATGTCTATAGCCCACAGTCCAAACATCGTGTAGTAGTACACAGTCCAACATCGTGCACTACAGGCATAATACTTAGTAGTCTCCTCAAGATCTCGATTAAGAATAGTGCTTGTCAAGATCATTAGTGTGTTGCCCGTTACCACGGCCCAGAGGAGCAACCCACTGTCCCCATGTGGAATTCTCCGCACACTAATGCCTCCAAGTTCATATAATGAACCACACTATGCCTATCACACCAAAACATGGTGTAATTCATCTCGTCAATCCATCACCAATTATCAACCAAATTGGCACAACACTCTATGCATGATCTAAAATTACAAAAATATCCTTAATATCAATATTTTACCATAATTACAAAAATGCCCTTAGTCACAATATACCAAAACATAGTCTGTCTCACCTGACAGAACTATCTCACAACATGTCTGGGTCCACCACTTTGGCCCAACAGCAAAACTCATTGTATCGTTTAATCGCGTAGAAATTTTATCGCATTTTCACAATCTCGTCATTTTCTCAAACGTTTTTAAATCATGTAAAGATATTTTGACATTTTTAAACATCGCGTATTGTTTTTAAATCATTTTCTCAATCGCGTAAAATTTTTAATTCATTTTCTTAATCGAATAACTTAAATTTATTATTTTAAATATGTGTAGACTATATCTAGTACATTTAAAATACGTAGTGTATTTTCCTTGTGTTCTAAATATAGTATGGAATCTTTTCATTTTAATCATCTGATTTTACTAAATTCCGGCAGCATTTTGCCTATAAAATCAGTATAAGGTATTTTTAACGTGATCCTCTAAATTCTATTCATTTTAATTTTTCCCATCAGTTACATAATGAAAATTGCTAACGCGCTTCAAAACTTATTGAGTGAGCTCTACGTTAGTATTCTTCAAGCGTTTGTTTTAGTTCTTACTTTAAAATAAATTCTGTTAAGTTAGGTTTCTAGAACCAAATTTATTCCTTTTGTTTTCACAAAGATTCATTGGAATCAGTTTATTTTGTAAATCCATTACCTAACCTATCTTAGAAAATAAAATGGCATTCAATTATACATTAAATGGCATGTTGGCCATAATTAATCAAAATCATTCTTAAACTTATTATTTTACATAGATTCTTTAAATTATTGATTTAGAAAATGGTTGAGAACATTTTGGTTCTCTGTTTGATGATAAGGCCGTGAGCCTCTTTTTGTGTTCTTTGGAACACTCATGCAATTCGTTACATGTTATTCACATCCTACTTTAATAATTACACAATTATAAGCACATATAACTATAAACACATACAATATACATACAATAAATTTTAAAGCTATAGACATGCATAGCAAAAATAAATCACAAATAAGAAAGCATTTAAACAATCACACAAATAATAATAAAAATAATAAACAACCACACAAATGAATCCTTATGGATTCGGTACACACAAACAAATCCATTTTCCCATCACCACTTAGGGTTGATGAGATTAAATCTCCCTCTTACCTCTTGAAGACAATAATCTGTTAGTTTCCTCCTTTCCTTGAAATTTCGTGTAAACTCCCAAACAAATTCCTAAAATTCTTAAACAATTAGTAAAAACACATACAAGGCTTCCTAATGGAAAACCATTGAACAATCATGGTTAGAAAAATTAAAAATCAAACTTTGAACCAAAGAATCAAAACTTACCCTTAGGAAAGTGAACAAAAGGTTGGATTTTAAACTAAATAGAGTAGGTTTTTGGCAAAACCTTGTGAAAGAAAAGTGTTTAGAATATGATTTGGGTTTAAGAAAAGCTAAGAGGTAAAATTATAGAAGATTGGTGGTGTGGGTTTGGGTGTTGGCCGAAAATGGGAAAGAAAATGGAAGAGAAAGTTTTGCTTGGTTTCTTTGTGTTTTGAGAGAAAATGAAAGCTTGAATAGGATAAGTGTAAAAAGTAAATATTGAGTGACAAAATGAGGGGGCTGCCGTGAGTGTGTAGTGGTGAGGTTGAGTGTTTAATTTGAGTAGGTAAATATCCAATTGTGTTCACATTATGGTGCACATGGCTTATGTCACTTTGGAGGGTTCAAGAACCATGTAGAACTTAGCCATCTAGCCTCCCAAGGTTGCTGAAAACCATGTGGCCCTTTAGGATTTTAGGGACTTAATTGTTTTCAATTTACACCTAATTACATGCTAATTAGTTAGGTAATTAGTTAGGTTAAATATCCTATTAACACTTAATCAACATTCTAATCATTTAACTAATTAGTTTAATATATTTTAGCATATATTATAATCTTTAAACAATATTAGGATATCTAATTAGTATTTAGATTATAACTAATTAATAACTAAGTTAGTTCACTTAGTTTGCTAATTAGGTAATTAGATAAACTAAATTAGGTTTAATTAGCTACTAATCAAATTCAAGCCACTATGTTTGACTTAATTCTAACCATTGATTTCATCTTTAATTCCTAGCCCTAGATTAGATCTATGGCCAATATTCAATGCTTGCTAACCAAGTTTACATCCACACCATTGATTTGATCAACGGTTAAGGTTAAAGGCTTCTTAACTAAGTCTCCATCCAACGGTCCATATTAAAGTCCATGCTCCTTTTGTTGACCTATTCCTATTGGTTCAAAATAGTCAAGCCACTTTCGTTGACTCGCTCCCATTGGTTTAGAATTTGTCCAGTCAGAATTGTTGACTGCTTTTTTCTAAACGCAGGTCCCACAAACTTTTAAAGATCCATGATCATTTTGAAGCAGATTTCTACTATTTTTGAGACAGTAGGTACTGTAATATAAAATAATATTATAATAATATAAAATTATTTTATTGCGAGTTAAATCCTAAAAATTATGAGATTAATATATATATCAATCAGAATTGGGTTTAGTAAGATCCCCCAGCTCTAATTAATTAAAATAAGATTTTTTCGGCCAGAAAATTATTATTTCCCTGACTCGGAGCAAATCACATACAACAATCAAATACACTCATGAAACAGTCAAATTTATTTTAGTACTCACAGAAATCACAAAACAGTACATTTTAGGACAATATTGTAATTATCCCGAAAGTTGAGGTGTTACAACTCTCCCCTACTAATAAGAATTTCATCCCCGAAATTCATCATACATCAAAACAAATGAGGGTATTGCTCCCTCATCCTATCCTCTAGTTCCCATATAGCATCTCCTATTACATCATTCCATATCACCTTCACCAGTTCAATCATCTTCCCTCGAAGTTGTTTCACTCTCCTGTCCTCGATTCTAACAGGAAGTGTTTCATACGTCAAATTATCCTTCAGCTGCACTTCATCCGGCTGTATAACATTAGTTGGATCGGGAATGTATTTCTTCAGCTGAGACACATGGAATACATTATATAAATTGGATAGAAAAGGCGGTAAAGCTATTTGGTAAGCTACAGGACCAATTCGACGAATAATTTGATAAGGCCCTATGAATTTAGGTGTAAGCTTCCTAGACTTGATAACTCTTCCGACACCAGTCGTAGGCGTAACTCGTAAGAATACATGATCACCTTCTTCAAATTCCAGAGGTCGCCTCCGCTTATCAGCACAACTCTTCTATTGGCTTTGAGTCGTTCACATCTTCTCTTGTATCATTTTCACCTTTTCCGTAGTCTGTTGCACAAGATCAGGCCTAATAGTTGTACTCTCCCTGTAACACCCTTGTGGGGATGTCACATTTATGAATGCAATAAAATAAAATAAAGTAAAACTCTTACCCAAGTTGTAAAAGCATTTGATACTTAAATAATATTTGTGGTAAATTTTTTTTTCTTTTATACTTATAACATTAAATAAAATAACACTAAACACAAAATTAAACAAAGTATAATCACGCCATAATATACATATGATTTTTCTTTAGTACACACATAATTTACAACTACAAGTATTTAACAAAGCAATAAAGAGTTGACACAAAACTAAGACATAGTATTGCCCAAGTACACCTCAGAGCTCTCTAACCCTCCGATGGATCATCATCAGAAAGATCATCGAAAGTCAGAGCTCTTGGAGGTCCCATAGTTCTACGGACATGAGTCTGGGCGGTTGACTCGCTACTGAGCTCACTAGGGGCATGGAATATTCCTTGCCAGTAACGCCTAAGAGTCAGCGGCAACTCTAGATGTAAATACAACATAGTAGTGAATATGACATCTCCATCATACTCTCTACATAGGGACACAGTCAAATGTCCCACGTACACAACTGTCCCTCTATCCACTCGCATACGCCAGGCCTCAGAACCTCCGTGAAACTCAAGTCTCACAAACCCGAAAAATCCTAGCAATGCCATGATCTCAAAATCAGTCTTGATGATAAGGATGATTTACCGGCTCGTCCTCCTCGTATAACTCGCCTGGCTGTCGCTCGTCCGGATACTCGATTTCAAGAGGCTGATTCTCTTCTTCCTCAAACTCTTTAAGGAAAATAATATAATAATATCGAGAAAACATATAGAGGTGAGACAATCTACACCATTACCCGCATGGCAATAAAGAAAATGACAATACAAAATAATTATCACAACAGTACATACCAATATATCATGCATAATATATATCAAGCAATACATATTAAAATAACACATACCATTATATCATGCATAATATATTAAAGCAATAAATCATACATTTTATCACAGGTTATGGTAAGCAGTAAAATGCAGATAATGCATGAACACACACCGACTCGTTCCTACTCCATGGAGCTAAACACAAATATCTGAGAGAATGATCCGAATAGAAACTAGTAATACTTTATGGCTGCCCAACCAAACTATTGCACTGTCAAACATTGTGTCTATAGTCCACAGTCCAAACATCGTGTAGTAGTACACAGTCAATACACCGTGCACTATAGGCAAAGTACGCAGTAGTCTCCTCAAAATCTCGATTAAGAATAGTGCTTGTCAAGATCATTAGTGTGTTGCCCGTTACCACGGCCCAGAGGAGCAACCCACTGTCCCCATATGGAATTCTCCGCACACTAATGCCTCTAAGTTCAATAAATCAACCACATTACGCTTATCACACCAAAACATGGTGTAATTCGTCTCATCAATCAATCACCAATTATCAACTAAATTGGCACAACACTCTAAGCATGACCTAAAATTATAAAAATACCCCTATTATCCAAATTTCACCATAATTACAAAAATACCCTTAGTCACAAAACACCAATACATAGCCTGTCCCACCTGACAGTACTATGTCACAATATGTCTAGGTCCACCACTTTGGCCCGACAGCAAAACTCGCTGTATCGTTCAATCGCATAAGAATTTTATCACATTTTCACAATCCTATCATTTTCACAAACATTTTTAAAATCGCGCAAACATATTTTGACATTTTTAAACATCGCGTATTGTTTTTAAATCATTTTCTCAATTGTGTAAGATTTTTAATTCATTTTCTTAACCGAATAGCTTAAAATTATCATTTTAAAAATGTGTAGAATTATATCAAGTACTTTTAAAATACGTAGAGTATTTTCCTTATGTTATAAATACAGTATGGAATCTTTTCATTTTAATCGTCTAATTTTAGTAAATTTTGGCAGCATTTTGCTTATAAAATCAGTATAAGGTATTTTTGACGTTTTCAACTAAATATAGTTCATTTTATTTTTACCCAATAATTATGCTTTGAAACTTGCTAACGCGCTTCAAAATTTTATAAAATGAGCTTTACATTAGTATTTTTCAAGCGTTTGCTTTATTTCTTACTTAAACTAAGTTCTGCTAAGTTAGAACTCTAGGTCTGAATTAATTCCTTTTGTTTTCTCAAAGATTCATTGGAATCAATTTATTTTGTATATCCATTACTTAACCTATCTTAAAAAATAAAATGGCTTGTTGGCCAAAAATCAAAAATAAAATGGCATTCAATTATACACTAAATGGCATGTTGGCCATAATTAATCAGAATCATTCTTAAACTTATTATTTTACCTAAATTCATTAACTCGTTGATTTAGAAAATTGTTGAGAACATTTTGGTTCTCTGTTTAATGTAAGGCCGTGAGCCTCATTCTGTGTTCTTTGGAACACTCATGCAAATCGTTACATGTTATTCAAATCCTACTTTATACAATTATAAACACATACATATATAAACATATACAATATACATACAATATATTTTAAAGCTATAAACATGCATAGCAAAAATAAATCACAAATAGGAAAGCATTTAAACAATCACACAAATAATAAAAACAATAAAACAACCACACAAATGAATCCTTATGGATTCTTAATACACAATCAAATCCATTTTCCCATCACCACTTAGGGTTGATGAGATTAAATCTCCCTCTTACCTCTTGAAGACAATTAATCGATTAGTTTCCTCCTTTCTTTGAAATTTCGTGTGACTCCCAAACAAATTCCTAAAATTCTTAAACAATTAGTAAAAACACATACAAGGTTCAATATTGAAAAACCATGGAACAATCATGGTTAGAAAAATTAGAAATCCAAATTTAAACCATAGAATCAAGACTTACCCTTAAGAAAGTAAGCAAAAGGTTTGATTTTGAACTAGATAGAGTAGGTTTTTGACAAAACCTTGTGAAGGAAAAGTGTTTAGAATGTGATTTGGGTTTAAGAAAAGCTAAGAGGAAAAATTATAGAAGATTGGTGGTGTGGGTTTGATGCTTGGCCGAATTCTAGCAAGAAAATGGGAGAGAAAGTTTGCTTGGGTTTTTGGGGTTTTAAGAGAAAATGGATAGCTTAATTGTGATAAGTGTAAAAAAATGAAATTGAAGAGTGAAAATAAGGGGCTGCTGCCATGAGGTGATTTTTGGGTGAGGTTGAGTGTTTAATTTTGCAAGGTAAATATCCAAGTGTGTTCACATTAAGGTGCACATGGCTTAGGTCACTTTGGAGGGTTCAAGAACCATGTAGAACTTAGCCACCAAGCCTCCTAAGGCTGCTGCCCAAAACCGTGTAGCTCCTTAGGATTTTAGTGACTTAATTGTTTTCAATTTACTCCTAATTACATGCTAATTAATTAGGTAATTAGTTAGGTTAAATATCCTATCAACACTTAATCAACATTCTAATCATATAACTAATTAGTTTAATATATTTTAACATATATTATAACCTTTAAACAATATTAGGATATTTAATTAGTATTTAGTTTATAACTAATTAAGAACTAAGCTAGTCCACTTAGTTTGCTAATTAGGTAATTAGATTAACCAAATTAAGCTTTAGCTACTAACCAAATTCAAGCCACTATGTTTGACTTAATTCTAACCATTGATTTCATCTTTAATTCCTAGCCCTAGATTACATCTAAGGTAGATATTGATTACTCATAAAACTTGAATTCTAATCTCACCATTGGTTTGATCAACGGTTAAGGTTAAAGGCTTCCTAACTAAGTTTTCATCCAACGGTCCACATTAAAGTCTATGCTTCCTTCTTTGACCTATTCCTATTGGTTCAAAAAGTCAAGCCACTTTTGTTGACTTGCTCTCATTGGCTAGAATTTTGTCCAGTCAGAATCGTTGACTGCTTTTCCTAAACGCGGGTCCCACAGTACTTTTAAAGATCCCTGGTCAAATCGAAGCAGATTTCTACTATTTTTGAGACAAGAGAGTATCTTGTAATATAAAATAATATTATAATAATATAAAATTATTTTATTACACAATTAAATCCTAAAAATTACGAGATTAATATATATATCAATCAAAATTGGGTTTAGTAAGATCCCCCAACTCTAATTTATTAAAATAAGATTTTTTCGGCCAGAAAATTATTATTTTCTTGACTCAGAGCAAATCACACACAACAGTCAAATACACTCACGAAACAGTCAAATTCATTTTACTACTCACAGAAATTACAAAACAGTGCATTTCAAGACGATATTGTAATTATCCCAAAAGTTGGGGTGTTACACTCCCCATCCTGATACCAACACAAAGGTGTTCGGCATCGTCGTCCATAAAGGGCTTCATAGGGTGCCATCCCTATGCTCGAATGAAAACTATTGTTGTAGGTGAATTCTATCAAAGATAGAAATTCATCCCAACTCCCTTGTTGTTCTAACACACAAGTACGCAACAAATCCTCCAACGACTGAATTGTTCTCTCCGTTTGACCATCAGTCTGCGGATGATATGCAGAACTCAATTGCAGTTTAGTTCCCATGGCTTCTTGTAAACTTTGCCAGAATCTCGACGTAAACCTCGGATCTCTATCAGAAACTATACTTACAGGTACACCATGTAGTCTAACAACTTCGTCGATGTATATCTGGGTTAAGCGTTCCAATGAATACTTAATATTGATAGGTAAGAAGTGTGCTGACTTCGTAAGCCTATCAACTATAACCCATATAGAATCATGACCCTTCCTCATCTTCGGTAATCCGGTAACAAAATCCATCGAGATACTATCACACTTCCACTCTGGAATAGTTAAAGGTTGTAATATACCGGCAGGCCTTTGATGTTCCACTTTTGCCTTCTGACAAACAAGACAAGACGTCACATGTTCTGCTACATCTCTCTTCATTCTTGGCCACCAAAACATCCGCTTCAAGTCTTGATACATCTTTGTCATCCCCGGATGCATACTCAAATTACTAGTATGAGTTTCATCCAAAATTGCTTTCTTGAGTTCGGGATCATTAGGTATACAAACTCTTCCTTCAAATCTCAAGATTCCATCAGATCCTTCCTCCACCGTTGCTTTATGACCTTGCTTCAACAATTCCTTTTCATTCTGTAAAAATAAATCCTCATCTTGTTTTTCTCAGATTACTTCTAGCAAGTCATTCAAAACTACAACTTTACTCAGACGAATCTTCCCAGGTACCAACTCCACTGACAACCATAAATCTCTAAATTGATTAATTAGCTCCTCCTCCTTTATCATCATGGTAGAAACACTAACCACCTTTCTACTCAAAGCATCTGCCACCACATTTGCTTTTCTTGGATGGTATTGAAGCTGAAAATCATAGTCCTTCAAAAATTCTAACCATCGCCTCTGTCTCATATTCAATTCTTTTTTATCAAACAAGTATTTTAAGCTCTTGTGATCGCTAAAGACATTGAACATAGCTTCATACAGAAAATGCCTCCACACTTTTAACGCAAAGACAACTGTGGCTAGCTCCAAATCATGCGTTGGGTAGTTCCTCTCATGAACCTTCAACTATCTTGAAGCATAAGCTACCACATTTTGATTTTGCATCAACACACATCCTAACCCTTGGTAAGAAGCATCACAATACACCTTAAAAGATTTGTTAGGATCCGGTAAAATTAACACTGGTGCAGTCGTTAATCTCTTCTTCAGCTCTTGGAAACTCGCTTCACGTTCCTCCGTCCAATCAAAAGCTTGGCTCTTCCTCGTGAGTTGTGTAAGTGGTCCAGCTATCTTGGAAAAACCTTCAACAAATCTTTGGTAATATCCAGCTAATCCAACAAAACTTCGAACCTCAGTCATTGTCTTAGGTCTTTCCTACTGCAAAACAGTCTCCACCTTTGATGGGTCTACTGTAATACCTTCCTTGGAAATTACGTGACCTAGAAATTGAACTTCTTCTAACCAAAACTCGCACTTTGCCAACTTCGCATACAGCTTCTTTTCCTTCAAAATCTAAAGAACTATACTGAGATGTTCAGCATGTTCTTCTTGACTTTGAGAGTAGATCAGAATGTCATCGATAAAGACAACGACAAATCTGTCTAGATACGGATGAAAAATCCTATTCATATAGTCCATGAATATTGCAGGAGCATTCGTCACTCCGAACGGCATTACTTGATACTCATAATGCCCATAACGAATTCGAAAAGCTGTTTTAGGTACATCATCGACCTTAACACGAATCTAATGATAACCTGATCGCAGATCTATCATAGAGAATACAGCGGCTCCCTTCAATTGATCCATCAGATCATCAATTCTTGATAGTGGATACTTATTCTTTATAGTAACCTTGTTCAGCTGACGATAATCAACACAAAGACGCGAAGTTCCATCCTTCTTCTTGACTAGTAGTACTGGTGCTCCCCATGGCGAAACACTCAATTGCTTTTTCAACTCTGCCAACTCTGCAGGCGACATTCGGTATGGTGCAATCGAAATAGGACCTACTCCCGGCACTAAGTCGATGGAAAACTCGATCTCCCTTTCCGGTGGTAAAGCAGGTACATCATCAGGAAAAATCTCTGGAAACTCATTGACGACAGGAATAGTGCTCACATCCTTCTCGCTTTTGACTTCTAAAGAAGATAGCAACATAAACCCCTAAGCTCCATCCCTCAACAATGACTTGACTTTAACAGCAGTCAAGAATCCAAAACATTCTTCCTTAGGAAAAACTATGGTTTTGATTGCACAGTCTATAAGGATATGGTTAGAAGATAACCAATCCATTCCTAGTATTATGTCTATCTCAACAAGAGGTAAACAAATTAAATTGACCCAAAACATACGATCCTTTATAACAATAGGATAGTTCATACATATTTTGGATGTAACAACAGGCTTGGTAGTTGGTGTAGAAATAATCAATTGAAAATCAGAGAAGACACAGGCAATTTCAATCGTTCCATACAATCATATGCAATAAATGAGTGTGTTGCACCCAAATCATATAGCAAAGTCAGGTGATTACCTTCAATGACACCTTCTCCTTGAATAAGATCTTCAGATTGAGAAGCTTCAGTTCCAGTCATTGTATACACTCGCCCTCCAGATCGCAGTTAAGTAGCACGAACATTTCTCACAGCAAGTTTCCTTTCCGGCTGAGTGCAATCCCTAGAAACATGTCCAGGTTTTCTGCAGTTGAAACAGATCGTTCCTCTGATCAGACAATCTATAGATATATGATCACTCTTCCCACATTTAAAACATGTCGGCGTAAACGCCACATTCTGACCAGCTCGGTTACCGCTAGAACTTCCCCCAATAGACGAACATTGCGCTGAAACCGGTTATTACTGCTACTACCTCCCCTTTGGAACCTAGTCGGTCCAAAATTACGATTTCTTGGATCTCGGGATGGCTCCAACTCCTCGCGTCGTCGACAAGTATCCATCAAAACAGGAAACTCCCTCATTCTCATAGGTAGCACAGCTTGCCTCAGTTCTACCCTCAATCCATCTTCAAACTTTTGGCACTTCCATACCTCATCTGGTCGGATTTGGAAATACCTTGAGAATTGTGACAAACTCTCAAATTTAGCAGCATATTCTCCAACAGTCATATTCCCCTAACGTAAACCAAGAAATTCCATTTCCTTGGCATGTCGAGCAGTACCAGGAAAGTACTTCTCCAGAAATACTTCACTAAACACCTCCCAGGTGATCTCAGTCCCTTCAACTTGTAATAATTAGCGGGTATTTCTCCATCAATTCTCAGTATCTCCTCTCAACATAAATGTTGCATAGGTTACCTTCCTATTCTCTTCGCACCCCATTCCTTCGAATACTCTTTCCAAGTCTTGAATCCAAAGACTTGCCTTCTCAGGGTCAAACTCGCCTCTAAACTGCGGCGGGTTGTTCCGCCTAAACTCAGACAAATTCAGAGCATCAGCAATTGCATCTTGCTATTGAGCTGCTCATTGATTTTGCTGGGTAATCACTTCTGCCATTCGCTACATAGCCTCAGCAGCTGCAATCATTGGATCCACATCACGTTCCACATTCGCACGTGTTCTTCTTCCTCCAGACATCCTCTTTCTTCAACAAGACAAAACAATGTCAGATGTGACCCTTCGAAAACAAATCATAGAGAATCACACAACACAAGCAAAAACAGACCTAACCACAACCCCAAAAGACTCTAACTTGGGCTCTGATACCAACTAATGTAACACCCTTGTGGGAGTGTCACATTTATGATGTAATAAAATAAAACTCTTACCCAAGTTGTAAAACATTTGGTACATAGTTAATATTTGTGGTAAAAAAATTTTTTCCTTTTTATACATATAACATTAAATAAAATAACACAGAGCACAAAATAAAACAAAGTATAATCACACCATAATATACAAATGTTTTTTCTTTAGTACATACATAATTTACAACTACAAGTATTTACCAAAGCAGTAAAAGACAACATAAAACTAAAACATAGTATTGCCCAAGTGCATCTCGAAAGATTTCTAACCCTCCGATGGATCATCCTCAAAAAGATCATCAAAAAGTTGACATCTTAGAGATCCTACAGCTCTACGGGCACGAGTCCAGGCTGTTAACTCATTACTGAGCTCACTAGGCGCATGGAATATTCCTTGCCAATAATGCCTAAGAGTCAGTGGTAACTCTAAATGTAAGTATAACATAGTAGTGAATATGACATCTCCATCATACTCTCTACACAGGGATACAGTCAAACGTCCCACGCAGACAACTGTTCCTCTATCCACTCGCATACGTCAGGCCTCAGAACCTCCATGAAACTCAAGTCTCACAAAACCGAAGAATCTCGGCAATGCCATGATCTCAAGATCAGTCTTGATGATAAGGGTGGTCTATCAATTCACCGTCCTCGTACAGCTCGCCCGGCTGGTGCTCGTCCAGATACTGTATCTCAAGAGGTTGTTCCCCTTCTTCTTCCTCAAACTCTTTAAGGAAATAATATAATAATATCGAGAAAACATATAGAGAGGTGAGATAATCTACACCATTACCCGTATGGCAATAAAGAAAACGATAATACAACACATGACAATACAATACATATTAAAATAACACATACCATTATATCATGCATAATATATTAAAGCAATAGATCATACATTTTATCACAGATTATGGTAAACAGTAAAATGCAGATAATGCATGAACACACACCGACTCATTCCTACTCCATGGAGCTAAACACGGATATCTGAGAGAATGATCCGAATAGAAACTAATAATATTTTATGGCTGCCCAACCAAACTATTGCATTGTCTAACGTCGTGTCTATAGCCCACAGTCCAAACATCGTGTAGTAGTACACAGTCCAACATCGTGCACTACAGGCATAGTACTTAGTAGTCTCCTCAAGATCTCGATTAAGAATAGTGCTTGTCAAGATCATTAGTGTGTTGCCCATTACCACGGCCCAGAGGAGCAACCCACTATCCCCATGTGGAATTCTCCATATACTAATGCCTCCAAGTTCATATAATGAACCACACTACGCCTATCACACCAAAACACAGTGTAATTCGTCTCGTCAATCAATCACTAATTATCAACCAAATTGGCACAACACTCTAAGCATGATCTAAAATTATAAAAATATCCTTAATATCAATATTTTACCATAATTACAAAAATGCCCTTAGTCACAATATACCAAAACATAGCTTGTCCCACCTGACAGAACTATCTCACAATATGTCTGAGTCCACCACTTTGGCCCGACAGCAAAACTCACTGTATCGTTTAATCGCATAGAAATTTTATCGCATTTTTACAATCTTGTCATTTTCACAAACGTTTTTAAATCACGTAAAGATATTTTGACATTTTTAAACATCGCGTATTGTTTTTAAATCATTTTCTCAATCGTATAAGATTTTTAATTCATTTTCTTAATCGAATAACTTAAATTTATTATTTTAAATATGTGTAGACTATATCTAGTACATTTAAAATACGTAGAGTATTTCCCTTGTGTTCTAAATATAGTATGAAATCTTTTCATTTTAATTGTATGATTTTAGTAAATTTCGGCAGCATTTTGCCTATAAAATCAGTATAAGGTATTTTTAACGTGTTCCTCTAAATTCTATTCATTTTAATTTTTCCTATCAGTTACATATTGAAAATTGCTAATGCGCTTCAAAACTTATTGAGTGAGCTCTACGTTAGTATTCTTCAAGCGTTTGTTTTAGTTCTTACTTTAAAATAGATTCTGCTAAGTTAGGTTTCTAGAACCAAATTTATTCCTTTTGTTTTCACAAAGATTCATTGGAATCAGTTTATTTTGTAAATCCATTACCTAACCTATCTTAGAAAATAAAATGGCATTCAATTATACATTAAATGGCATGTTGGCCATAATTAATCAAAATCATTCTTAAACTTATTATTTTACATCGATTCTTTAAATCATTGATTTAGAAAATGGTTGAGAACATTTTGGTTCTCTGTTTGATGATAAGGTCGTGAGCCTCTTTTTGTGTTCTTTGAAACACTCATACAATTCGTTACATGTTATTCACATCCTACTTTAATAATTACACAATTATAAGCACATACAACTATAAACACACACAATATACATATAATATATTTTAAAGTTATAGACATGCATAGCAAAAATAAATCACAAATAAGAAAGCATTTAAACAATCACACAAATAATAATAAAAACAATAAACAACCACACAAATGAATCCTTATGGATTTGGTACACACAAACAAATCCATTTTTTCATCACCACATAAGGTTAATGAGATTAAATCTCCCTCTTACCTCTTGAAGACAATAATCAGTTAGTTTCCTCCTTTCCTTGAAATTTTGTGTAAACTCCCAAATAAATCCCAAAAATTCTTAAATAATTAGTAAAAACTCATATAAGGCTTCCTAATAGAAAACCATGGAACAATCATGGTTAGAAAAATTAAAAATCAAACTTTAAACCAAAGAATCAAAACTTACCCTTAGGAAAGTGAACAAAAGGTTGGATTTTAAACTAGATAGAGTAGGTTTTTGGCAAAACCTTGTGAAAGAAAAGTGTTTAGAATATGATTTGGGTTTAAGAAAAGCTAAGAGGTAAAATTATAGAAGATTAGTGGTGTGGGTTTGGGTGTTGTCCGAAAATGGAAAAGAAAATGGAATAGAAAGTTTTGCTTGGTTTCTTTGTGTTTTGAGAGAAAATGAAAGCTTGAATAGGATAAGTGTAAAAAGTAAATATTGAGTGACAAAATGAGGGGGCTGCCGTGAGTGTGTAGTGGTGAGGTTGAGTGTTTAATTTGAGTAGGTAAATATCCAATTGTGTTCACATTATGGTGCACATGGCTTATGCCACTTTGGAGAACTTAGCCATCAAGCCTCCCAAGGCTGCTGAAAACTGTGTGGCCCTTTAGGATTTTAGGGACTTAATTGTTTTCAATTTACACCTAATTACATGCTAATTAGTTAGGTAATTAGTTAGGTTAAATATCCTATTAACACTTAATTAACATTCTAATCATTTAACTAATTAGTTTAATATATTTTAGCATATATTATAATCTTTAAACAATATTAGGATATCTAATTAGTATTTAGATTATAACTAATTAATAACTAAGCTAGTTCACTTAGTTTGCTAATTAGGTAATTAGATAAATCAAATTAGGTTTAATTAGCTACTAATCAAATTCAAGCCACTATGTTTGACTTAATTCTAACAATTGATTTCATCTTTAATTCCTAGCCCTAGATTAGATCTATGGCCAATATTCAATGCTTGCTAACCAAGTTTACATCCACACCATTGATTTGATCAACGGTTAAGGTTAAAGGCTTCCTAACTAAGTCTCCATCCAACGGTCCATATTAAAGTCCATGCTCCTTTTGTTGACCTATTCCTATTGGTTCAAAATAGTCAAGCCACTTTCGTTGACTCGCTCCCATTGGTTTAGAATTTGTCCAGTCAGAATCGTTGACTGCTTTTTCCTAAACACGGGTCCCACAGACTTTTAAAGATCCGTGATCATTTTGAAGCAGATTTCTACTATTTTTGAGACAGTAGGTACTGTAATATAAAATAATATTATAATAATATAAAATTATTTTATTACATAGTTAAATCCTAAAAATAACGAGATTAATATATATATCAATCAGAATTGGGTTTAGTAAGATCCCCCAGCTCTAATTAATTAAAATAAGATTTTTTCGGCCAGAAAATTATTATTTCCCTGGCTCAGAGCAAATCACATACAACAATCAAATACACTCACGAAACAGTCAAATTCATTTTACTACTCACAGAAATCACAAAACAGTACATTTTAGGACAATATTATAATTATCCCAAAAGTTGGGGTGTTACAGAAGGAGGAGAAAAAAATGAAAAGAAGATGAAGGTAGATAGAGAAGTTGATAGAAAAGTGAATGAACTTTTTGGGTTTTTGAAATTAGAATTGATAAGTTAATTAAGTGAAACACAATTCTTTGCTCCAAAATGGGGGGCTGCTGCCGTGTGGGAGAGGGAGGAGAGAGGGAGAGAGTTTAGCTTCCTTGAGAAGCTTGGGAGCTTTTCCAATAAAGAGAATTTGGTTAGACATAAAGGAGATTACCTTTGGATAAGATAATATGATTTAATAGTTAAAATAATATGGTAATTAGGATTTTACTACAAGCTATTACCCAATGGATAATTGTTATAGTACACAAGCCAGTATTAATTATCCATCGGATAATAGAACGTACTACAAAATTTTATTTAACAGTGCGTACAGAGATTTTATTTATCAGATAAAACCTCAAAAAATGTAAACCTCATAAATTATGCCCAACCTCGGGTTTAGTAAGATCCCCCGTTGATGTTTCCACAGTTCAAGGTTTTCTAGCCTCAGGGAAAACATTTCGTTTTCCCGGCTCCGCTCAGCGCGTACGCAAAATGAGAAATATATTAAAATATTCAACATTTTGAGAAAAATCCGTAAAAATTCTCAAAAATCATAAATATTAGAAAATGACTATTCATCACAAACAAACAATTTTTGGAGTGTTACACTGACTCTGCTTAGTGTGCACGTAAAATGAAGAATATATTAAAATATGATGAAATAGATAATTTTTGAGATATTACAACTCTCCCCTTCTGAAAAGAAATTTCATCCTTGAAATTTGATCTATCTTAGAATACACGTGGATCTTGTTCCTTGCAGAATGTTTCCGGATCTCCAATGCAATCCCACAACTAACCTTGAGCTTTTGTGAGGAGTAACTCTTCTCATGTGTTTTCAGTTTCATCACTCCAAATCGCTTTCACTGACGTAGTATCTTTTTCCCTTGAATTATTGGCATCCTTTTCCTGAGTCATCTTAACTTTATCCTTTGCTTACTGTACAAGCCCCAGTTCAATCGCAATCCTTTCACTGTCTCGGTGCCAGCACAAAAGTGTCTTACATACCATCCACGTAATGCCTCATAGTTAACTCCTTCTAATCAACTAGATATTTCTGACTCCTTATGATTACTATAGACCTTAAATGTTGCTCCATATAGAAATGTCTCCATATCTTCAACGCAAGCACACAACGGCTAGCTCTAAGTTTATGGAGGGTAGTTCTCCTCATGTACTCCTGATCGCCTTGGAGCATATGCTACCATCTTCCCATTCTGCACAAGTACCCATCCCGAACCTAGATGTGAAATACCACAAATTTGTGGGAATCGCGAAGTAGTCAGTCGTCTCTTTAACTCTTGAAAACTTTCTTCACATGCCTTGGTCCATAGAAAAACTTGATTCTTTCTTGTAGGCTGAGTGAAAGGTTCTGTTATCTCAGAAAATCATGCGGTGAATCTCCGATACTAGCTAGCTAATCCCACACAGTGACGAATCTCCAATACAGTCTTTGATCTTTCCCATTGAAGAACTGCTCCAACTCTTGACGGATCTCCAACAATTCCTTCTTTTAAAGATCACGTGACTCAAAAGTTAAACTACCTCAAACCAAAATTCACACCTGGACAGCTTCTTGCGTAACTCCTTATTCTTCATTAGAATTTGAAGAACAACATGACAATTCTGTCTCAATAGGGAAGAAAGATCCTATTCGTGTGGTCAATGAGTACTACTGAAGCGTTCGTTAAATGGAACGACATTACGAAATACTCATAGTGTTCACAACGCGTCAGAGAAAGTTGCTTTGGAAATATCTCCTACCCTCAGGTGATCTTGATGATAGTCGCGAAATCAACCTGATCTTGGAGAAAACAGCGGCGTCCTTCAATTGATTTGTTGAACCATCTTTCCTTGATCCAAACAAAATGTCTCATAGGTTAAGTTCTCACCTAATTGTGTTGCACTTGGCACAATGTTGTGGTTCAAATTTGGGAACACATTTCCTCAATCGAAGTATACTAGAAACATTATAATGGTCAGAAAGAAAAAGTATGGAAGTCACTTGGTTTACTACCGAAACCTTCCGACGAAGAACGTGACATAGTCTGATAAAATTTAGGAATGAGTTTCATGGATTCAAATCTAGGAAATTTTTGTCGCAAGAGGCATTATGTTTTTGTTAGAACAGAGTGATAAGACACGGTTAGAAAACATTCAATCCCCTTTCTGAGATCAAGTCTATTCATGAAGAAAGCAAATAACTGAAATGGTAAAAGGGTTTCAATTTCTAACAATAACAGGATAGTTTTAAATAAACTTGTGTAACGAGATCAGGCTTGTAAACTAGAACAGTAATATTCAGGTCGAAAGAAAGTAAATACACAGACAACCCAATTCCAAAAAAAAACTCTTAAATTTTCATTGGAATATTGCAACAGGATATGGTTGGAAGATGGCCAATCCTTTTGTTTTGATATCATATCAGATTTATGAAGAAGGTAAACAAATCCAATCAACAGAAAAGACTCAGTCTTTAACAGACATAGGTTAATTTTAAACAACTAGGCTACCAACAATAGGTTCCTAGTAGCAAAAGTGGAAATATCTTAGTTAAAAGATGACGAAGACATAGATGATCCTAACTGATCCATACTGTTACATGTCATAAAGAAACGGGTTGCCCCCAGAATTATACAGTAAAATCACAGGGCCATCTACTGCAGCACAGTCCCCCTCATTTCGGTCTTCAGCCTGAAATGCTTTTACCATACTTGGGGAGTCGGTTCTTCCTCCTTCGTGAGGTTCTAAAGCGCATACATCTCCAATGGAAGGTTTTGTCCTTTGTGAAGTACAGTTTCTAGCCACATGTCCTGGCTTTCCACACATGAAACAAATTATTCTTCGATCATACAGTCCTTTGTTAAGTGGTCTTTTCCACACTTGAAGCAGATCACCCTCTTGATCTTACATTCCCTTATTGAGTGGTCCTTTCCATACTTCTTACATTTTGGTAAAGATACCACAGTCGGATTGGATTTACTGCCACTCACACCTCCTTCATGTGTTTGTTGTTGCTGTTGCTTCCTCGGTCATCGTGAATACGGTTTCTGCCGAAACCAGTTGGCCTTGTGCTTCTTCCCTTTTTGGACCCTCGATAGCCCAGCATTACAAAGTCTCGTATCCGAAGATTGATCCACATTTAACAGATTCTGAATCTCCACTATCAGCTTCTGCTGCTGCAGTCAGATCGTCATCTTCACTCCCTGCATTCACACGCTTCCACCTACCCCGAGCCATTACCTCTCTTCAAGCACAACAAATCGAAACATAAGAGAAATCAAAAGCAATCAATTCAAACAATATTGTCTCCTTTCGGAAACCAAACGCAAAGAGTCACACATCACAATAAAACAAACCCAAAAGACTCTAACTTGAGCTCCTTTATCTTGCCTTCTATGGCGCGATTTCTTGTGAGTCCTTAACTCCCTAGCAGCTCCTCGAACCTTACTTACGCCAGATATTATTTTCCTAAGAAAATCGATTTCCCAAAACTTCTTGGATGTCTCAATCCACAGACCTTGCAAGTCCTATTTAACTACCGCTTTTTTAACCCTTTGGCTCAAACAATACTAGAGGTAACACAACAAGGGTATAAATATAAATAAATCCTAAACAAATTCAGCCATACCAGCTGAGCTTCTTATTAAAAGAACTCCTATTCCCTTAATACGCCTAGGTAAAGTCATAGTTTCCCGTCCACATAGAACATTACACATTGAGTGGGCCAATACTCAATATCATGTTTCTATGCAACAGTAGCTACCAACATTCAGCCTATGGCAAGCCATGCTTTCCTTTCCCAAACATCTCTATCAAGAGACAAGGAAGTGCATAACATACTAAGAAACTTCTAACATGTCTAAGCATAGTCGGTCCATACCCCAGCTCAACAGGATGAATTGAGCTCTGATACCACCTAATGTAACACCCCTCGATTTAATAACCACGGCATAATCGTCATTATACCACGAATATTAAATTTCAACATGCTACAACTTTCAAGTAACAAGTTTCCAGAATTATAGCATTTTGCTTATAAAGAAAATATGAGCCACGGATGAAATAATACATATTGCTGTCATTAGCACATATAATTCAACAACCCAAAATCAAAATACAGTTCATAGGACTAGATAATTAATTTAAAGCATACATAGCGCGGTGCATTTTATATACCGCTCAAAATAAAATACATCAAGTTAGACTTCAAAATGCAGTTATACTCAAATTACACCTTAATATAAGTAATGTAGAAGGAAACATAAACTACCCATAAAGACATCCACTTCTAAGGAGTTGGGTACTCCATCGGATCCACCTCGGGATCCTTCCCCGGGTCACCTGAAGACACAAAAACAGGATAGAGTGCAGTCTCGCGAGCAGGTGCCCTAGCAACTGATGCCATCGAATCCTCGTCCTCTCTAGGAGTGTGAATCGGGTCACCCCATAGCTCCCGAATGGGTAGGGCAAACTCCAGATGCACCGATGTAGTAAGAGTCAGGATAAGGTCTCCATCACGAGTCCTCCTCACAGTCAAGATTAGGTCTCCAATGTACCGTACACGCTCTCCAGCCCAGTCAACTCGCCACGTATTGGCGCCACCAGTGAACACAATCCTAACGAACCCAATAGAACCCCTTCTTGATGACATCCTCGAAAGCAGGAGACCAACACCAAGTAAAATCTAGGAAAATCAACCTCGTCCCCTCTACAGTCTCTAACCAAGTATCACATAGAACAAGAATAGTGCATGCAAGAGGTGAAATATCCAACTTCATTACCAATTTTAGCAGTAAGAAATAGAAATAGCGTAGGACGCCCATATAGCATTACAATAAATATAAACAGTATCAAGAAGCGAATATTAAACAACTTAGTAATTACTGGCAGTTATAACATCAATAAGATAGCAGTTCCAATCATCATATAAACCAAATGCCAAATAATATATTGACTCGCTATGCACATGTACATGATATCAATATCTTACTCCATGGAGCTAGACACAAACATCGGAGAGAATGATCAGGGAGACATGCCAGTATCTCATCAGCCTAAAATCAGGTGCTTTCTAGAAAATGATAGTTTTTCGCAACAAGGCTTTTTACAGTGGCATTCCCACAAGATTGCGATATAGGACAGTGCCTCACGTCAGGGTCGTCAGTGCATTTGCATCGGTTTGTCCCACGGTCTAGAGGGGCTACCAACTACCCGCTGTGAGACGCCCGTGCCCCGACGTCCTCAAGGTCAACCACAGGACCTACACTAGTCTATTCGCACCCGCACTATGGTGTGATTCAACTCGTAGGCAACATAGCCTTGACAAATAGTCCATCGGACTTCCACAATGCATGATGACTCAATGCATATATCATGTATATTCAACAACAATATACTTTCCATAACATGCCATAATTTTGGCTAAGGTAAGCATCAACATATTCTTGATTCACTCATGGACCCACAATAAATATTATTAAGTCCTTAAATAATACATTACATCTTTAGGATACATTATGAAATTATGCCTAAATTTCTACATTCTTCTTAATAAGTTTCTCTTTTAGAAGAGTTCTCTCATATTATTCATTTAGTCATTATTATTTTAATTAAATAAGTCCATCATTAAATTTTAAACCTAATTCTCTTGGAATGATTTAAATTGAATTATTTATCATTCTTACTTGCACTCATGGTCTTATTTTAATTAAAATTTATTCTAAATTTTTAGATAAAACTTCATTCTTGGTTCTTTCCATTTTATGAATCCGAATTAATTCCCAATTGTCCAAATTAATTAAGTTTCGCTTCAATTTAATATTTCTTATGAAATTCTTCTCTAGTGAGATCTCTCTTGCTCATTAAGCTCCTTACTTTAGATTTAACCATATTTACTTAGAGAATTATTTCTAAGATTTTTCTTAAGTCTCACACACCCTTACTTACTTCTTAGGTCCAAAGATTCCTTTTAGGTTATCAAATTGATTTCCTTCCATTACATTATTAACTATTTAATCACTTAATTAATTAATTGTTATAGTTGCATAAAGTTGCATGGATTGAGCCATAATTAATCCTAGAGGCCATGAGCCTCTCTAAGATTTGGATTCCTAAATTTTCATTTAATTAATTTCAGGTTATCCTTTTAATTAATCATATCTTCAACTTATTACAAATTTTCACCAAGAACACCTAATTTTTGGGTTCATGGCCGTGAGCCTCCTAGGAAAGGGCAAGGGTCATTTTGCTTCCATTCAAGCTTCCAATTCGTCCAAGCACATTAATATACATATTCAATCAACCAAATAACTCAAACAAATTAAAAACAACACATAGTCATAAAAGTCATACAACAAAGGGAGTAACCCTAACTAGGGTTCCTCACACCCAATGCAAAATTAAGTTCCCTACTACCAAGAAAGGTTCAAGAGGATCATCTCCCTCTTACCTAAGGAAAGAACAAGAAAGGAAATCCCTTTGAAGCTCCTTGGAATTTCGGATTCACACCACCACAAACCCTAGAAATTTCAATCTCATCAAACCAATACCAAAGCTTGAAAAATAAGAAATAAATGGTCACAAGGAAGACCTTAAAAATGAAAATGGAAGAAGAGTTAGGAAAAAACAAGAATCTCACCCAAAAGTTTCAAGCTTGAAGCTTGAAGCTTGAAGGAGAGGATGGTGAAGAAGGAACCTTTTCAAGAAATCACCAACTAGAAATGTGTTTAGATGATGAAGGAGATTAAGAAAATGTATTTGGTTGAATGCTGCTGTGTGGGAGAGGGAGGAGAGAGGGAGAGAGTTTAGGTTCCTTGAGAAGCTTAGGAGCTTTTCCAATAAAGAGGATTTGATTAGACATAAAGGAGATTACCTTTGGATAAGATAATGTGATTTAATAGTTAAAATAATATGGTAATTAGAATTTTACTACAAGCTATTACCTAATGGATAATTATTACAGTACACAAGCCTGTATTAATTATCCATCGGATAATAGAGTGTATTGCAAAATTTTATTTAACAGTGCATACAGAGATTTTATTTATCAGATAAAACTTCGAAAAACGTAAACCTTGTAAACTGTGCTCGGCCTCGAGTTTACTAAGATCCCCTGTCGATGTTTCCACAGTTCAAGGTTTCCCAGCCTCAGGGAAAATATTTCATTTTCTCGGCTTAGCTCAACACGCACGCAAAATGAGAAATATATTAAAATATTCAACATTTCCAAAAAATTCACAAAAAATCACAAAAAATCTCAAAAATCACAAATATTAGAAAATGACTATTCATCATGAAACAAACAATTTTTGGAGTGTTACACTGACTCTGCTCAGTGTGCACGTAAAATGAGAAATATATTAAAATATTCAACGTTTCCAAAAAAATCCAAAAAAATTTCTAAAAATCTCAAATATTATAAAATGACTATTTATGATGAAATAGATAATTTTTGAGATGTTACACGACCCGTGTCCCCAAACACAAAGGGGGCCGTGTCCTTCTCTGGTATCACAAATTAGGTCCAGTTTTGAATTTGGCCAAAGACACGGCCCGTGTCTTAAGACACGGGGTAGGCCGTGTTTCTCTCCGAATTCTAGTTTTGTGAAAGTCATGCTGGCAGACTCAGACACGGGGGGGAAGGGCGTGTAATCAGACACGGCCCGTGTCTGCGTATCAGAATATTAGTTTTGGGCTTGGACGAGGAGCGATGTATCCAATGTTATAAATAGGATTTCTTAGGGTTCAAAAAAGGGGAATCTGAGATAGAAGCCGCCAAGGAACTAAGGAGAATACGAAGAACAAGAGAGAAGGGGATTCGATCAAAGATTAGAGATTCGGGTTTGAACCATCGATTATCAATCAACCTCATTCATTGGAAACTAGTTTGATCTTCAGTTTTCTTTCACATTTGTATTCTTGACAATGTTTTTCTTTCATTTTTCTTTTGATTTTGAATTTGCCATGTGCAGCTAAGTTTCTTATTTGGTTAAGAGAAGATGAAATCTTAGTTTTGATTTTGGAAATCCTATATACTTCTTTATTTCAATACAGTTATGTTGTTATTCATATGTTTCTGTTCTTAATTCGGTATAAAGGTTTTTATACTCTTTGTTATTTTTGAAAGTGGTAAAACTAGGATTGCTATGCGCGGTTGTGGTGGTAGGACTAGTAAGACACATGATCTAAGTAATTCAATCCCAGTGTGTGATTGGACCTTAGTGTAATTGGTTTTCTGAATCTTAATGCTGTCATTAGGTAGATATAAGAGCGGTTGCTTTACAGCTAACTAATGATTAGGGAATAATTTGAGCGGTCGCTAAATTAACCAAAACCTAAGAAAAACAGAGAATTAATCTCATAATTGCACAAAGACATAATTGATCATGTTGGGATAAAGGATATGTAGGTTAGCATTATCATGTAAATCTAATGGTGGATTCCATCTCTTAACCAATCTCTTTAAATTAGTAATTCAAATCGTGTTGATTGTTGTTGCTTTAAAATTAATTTCTTTTCTTAGTTTTGACAAATAAAACCCCTTTTTTCTGTTATTTGTTCTTAGAGTTTAATTTAGGAATCAATTTATAGTGTTAATTGAATTAGTTCTGTGGATCGACCCTTATTAACTATAACTGGTTGTAAGGTTTTTATATTTTTTTTGGAACTTGACAATTGTCTTGAATCTTAATTTTTAATCACCATCCAAATTTTACACCACTCTAATCAGTGCATGCAAAGTCTTATCAATCTCAGGATCAAAATCAAGCAAGTTATTAGAATTAAACCTAGTCATGCACCACTTAGGGCTATAGAAATGTCAGAATGCCAAAAACACAAACACACAAATCTAAACTAAATGGCTAGAAAAATGAAAAACACATCAAATGAATTTTAAAAATCATGGGACCACCACAGAATGAAAACTACATTGATTTATAAAATTATCATGTAAAGAAAATTCTTCAAAAATTAAAAAAGTGGTCTAAACGATGGATTTTGGGAAAAAGGAGCATAGCCAAAGATAGCTAAAAGCTGGATAAAACCATGTCATTCTAAGTTACCAAAACAATTACTGAAATTACCGTTATGTTCCCAATTTTCTCAAAAACCCTATCAGATGATGGAATTTGTCTAAAATCTGAGGGGATAATCGCCAAGAGATCACTTTGCTCAAAATGATGATTTAACCTTGGGGACCAAGTCTCAGCTCCAAAATCCACAGTCATATCAACACTAGTCTCCCTTTACACCAAAAGAAATCCCAAGCCAGGAGAAAAAAGTATTAGCTGGGTATGAAACAGTGTTAGGCAGTGAGGAACACATCCAAAATAATTGAATGATACTTATAAGGAAATCTTGCAATGCAATTATTAATAAGGGCAACAAAAGAATGATCAATAGTGACAGAAGCCAATGTAACAGTAAAAGAACGATCAACAACAGAATGCAATGTAGCAGTTATGTGATTGAACAAAAGTGAATTGTTAGTAAGAACAAGAGTTAGTATGGTCACTTAATATGATCAGATTGCAACTAACATTCCACGGTAATGGTGCCAAAATTTTGATGAGCACCGAACTCAATCAAAATTACAACCGAGTTATACATATGGCTTGTAGCAAAGGAAACAACACTAGATCGTCTCTCAAAGATTGTAAATGCAATTTGATCAGATTAAGCCAAAATTGGGAGAGGGATTTGAGAATTTAGAATATGTAAACAACAAAATTAAAGTGAGAGAAATTTAATTAAAAGAGCAATCAAATCAGAAACCTATCCAAAATTGGGTTGATTCTATCATAGATCTTTCAACAAACATTTGAAGTGTATTTGAATGGTTAATTTGGATTCAACTGAAATCTCTGCATCAAATCCAAAATTCATACTAGACAATCATCTAGAATTCAATTAACAATTGACACACAAATTTGTAATCGCACAATTCATGTTGGAATATATGTTAATTTGATCTCCGAATTCAATTAACCTAGGCACAAATTAGTAACCTAACCTCTTTAATTCCATAATTAATTTAGATCAATCAATCCTAAATTCATCACAATTCTCAATCTTAAATCAAGATCCAATCAGATCAAACATAAACAGAATCATCATTCATACATTCTAGATCAATAAGAAGAGGAAGAAGAGGAATCCAAATGTAATTCAAACACAAAATAGAACCAAGATCTCAAGAATCCAAACCACAATTTCTTCAAGAATCTCTGAATTGATTACAGAATTTTAGCTCTCCATAGCTATCACTATGAAGGAGCTTGAGGAAGAAGGAAGAAGGAAGAAGAGGAGAGAAAGATCTAGATCTAGAGAGAGAATGTGAGAAAAGTGTGGAATAAAAAATTGATCTCGGCTTTCTACATCTATCCCCTATAACTACCTCCTAATTTGGCCTCACATCATTAGAACCCCATTAGTTACAAATTTGGGTCTATTATGAGTAATTGGGCCCAAACCCCATGTCATTTGGAGGTCTACAACTCAAGTTATGGATAAATCATTCTGAATTCCATTGGCTGAATTCAAGGGATGAAAACTCCATAGAAACATCGTAGTTTTGAAAAGTTGTCTTCATATGAATTGAATATATATGTCTTATCATATCATATCTACTCCATAGAAACATTCCATTTCAAATGCTAATAGTTTGAAGCCCATATCATATCTACAGCCCAATTTATGTCCTGATTGGTGCTCACTGCTTGGGTTCCAGTAACAGAACCCATGTTCTGACTTCTAGGCCCAATTAGCTCCACTAGATGTCCGATTCTACCCTGGAGCTATCATGAAAGTTGTAGAGCTCTCTCTCATGTTTCCTATAAGGTAAGATACATAATTTTTAGACATCTAAAACTTAAGATATAGTTTATATACAGAAATAGTGTCAAACCTCAATAATGCTAGAAATGATCAATTAAGCCCAATTTGAGTCCAAACTTATAAAACATGACCAAGCCCAATCAATTAAGCATATAGAGAGTGTAAATGACGAAAAATGAGGGTTTATTAATGTATAAAATATGTGATTATTAGTCTTGAACTTTACAAGTTCTACATTTTGTATTTGAGAAGCTTTGGTTGACGTCATCTTCCTTCTTCGACCAAAACTTCTACTATTGGTCTTTGAAAGCATTCTCCTTAATGATTCCTCTTTCTTTTGACCAATTAGTCTATCATTTTGAGAAATTTTCTACATAATTGAAACATTAGGAGGACATTTTGGTACCCACTTCATCTTGGGTCCTTGAATGTTAGTACTGGAGCCTTTAAGATCTTTAAGAACTCATACCATACTATTTCTCATATAAGAATTTATTCTATAATTGCATAATAAGAAATATATCTTAGATGACCACAAAAATTACATACAATTGAATTTAATAATGGCTTGGTCCTTTGAAGATTATTTTTGGAAAACTTAAGCCTTTTGTTATTTTTATATTCTAAACTATTTTTGCCATAAGCCTTGCTTGAATTTTCATATGAAATAGCATTAATTTTATTCTCATTAACAAGCATGGAATGTAAGCAATTAGAATCATTAGCTTTGATAAATTTAGAATATAAGTCCTTAACTTGATTTTCTAAATCAATGTATATTTCACAGGAAGTTGAGGTTTCACAATTCAAAGGAATTTCCTCATCAAGAAAAGCATATTCATTTTTCAAAGTTTCAATTTCATTTTCAATTGAGGAAATGTTTTCCAAACAAGATAAGTTTTTCTTTTCTAAATTCAACAAATCATCATACAATTCATCATATGCACATTGTAGCTCATAATAAGAAGGACTATAATTAAGTTTAGCATCATTTACCTTAAACTCCTTTTTAGCCATATAAAAAGTAGTCTCAATTTCTAGCATACTTAGCTCTTTAAGGGAATCACCTTCTTCCTTATCAATTTTGTTTTGTTTTGTCTCTTCTTCAAATTGAGCACCATCATTACCAAGAGGCATTTGGCTCCCTTCAATAGTTTGAACATCTTTTTGAGGATGTTTTTCATGACAAGCTTCCTTCAATAACTTTTACTCTTCTTGCTTTCTATATACAACTTTATACACAAAAGCATTGTTAGCAATATAAAGAACATCAAGGGTGTCCAAAATTTCTTTGGCACTAGAACAATTTTTAATTTTAGCATAAGTATCATCGTTCAAACTACTTCTCAAGATTTGCATCGCTTTAATGTTTAAGGAAAAACATTTCTTTTCATAAGCATTCCAAGTTTGTTTTGAATTACAAGTAAATTCATCAAGCACAACATCCTTCAAATCAAGATCAATAGATTGCATATAAAATTTCATTCTAACTTTCCAATAAACAAAATGCACATTATCAAAGAATGGTGGTTTCTCAATTTCAAAACCTTCCATTTTCAAAAGCTTTCAATGGTTGCTAACAAACAAGAATCTTTAACTTTAAGCGGTTAAGCTTTCAACAAAGCACGAAACTCTGATACCACTTGTTAGTCATGACAACCATCACCCAAGAGGGGGTTGAATTGGCTGATTATAAATTTTCAAAGCAACTTTGAAAAATTATGCATTTTGATAATTTCAATCAACACATGCAGCAGAATAAGTCTAACAAAGATACGACTATTGTAGATTACTCAAATATAATTTGGGTTATAGGATAAATCAAGCAAATAAACTAGATATCAAATTCAATTTAAGCATATATAATTAAAGTACAAATGTAAAGGAGATAAAAACTCTTTGCAAACTTTTATCAAACACTTGAAAAGCAATTTTCTTTGAAGCTATTTATCAATCGAAGTGAATAAATAGAAAAGATAGAAAGATGAACTTGTAAATGAACAACTAACAAAAAGTAGTCGAGCAAATATATGAAATTAAAAAACAAATATAAAGGAATTTGAATTTAGAGAAGCAAACACAATGATTTATCTTGGTTCAATCATCAACCACTTGTGGCCTACGTCCATTCCTCAAGTAACAACCCGATATTTTTCACTAACAATGCAAACTTGAATAGGTGCTTGCTGCTGTTACAGACTAGAGCGCTCCTCACACCTTGGGATAACTCACCCTTGTACTTGAGCCTCAACTTTCAGTGATACCTTAACCTTACAATTTCTCTGAGGGATACCTCACCCTCGTTACAAAGAATCAAAGAATAGAAGAAGAAAGAAACTCTCTCAAGAGTGTGCATTACAAATTGAAGCCCTATGAAGCTCTTTCAATGATATCTCAAAATTTCTCAAAAATAGAGCATATAGAGGATAGAGATGAAACTCCGATTAAACCCAATAGAGAGATGTTTTACAAAGTTGGTTGTATGTAAAAGATGACCCAAGAACATCTATTTATAGTGTTCTGATAAAAAGAGCCATTGGGGGTAATTAATATCACATTAAATGCAAAGAAAATAGTTATTTCAGACTTTCAGACTCATTGAAATCGATTACATGGAAGTTATAATCGATTACATGGCTATTAGAACACATTCTAGGTAGGATGTAATCGATTACAACATTCATGTAATCGATTACAGAGCCTCTGCTAGAGTGGTAATTGATTATGGCACTCTGGTTTTGAAAATTGACTTTAAATGGTCATAACTTCTTCATTTCTTATCCGTTTAAAGCAAATGACCACTCATTGGAAATATCTTTGAGTCTAGTTTTATATCAAATAAGTTTCACAACAAAAATAAAATTATTTTAAAAGTTATGATCAAAAGAGTAACCAAAGGTCGATTTTTCAAAACTCAAACTTGACTATTTTCATAGTTTTTAACTACCACCATGACTAGCTTTACAAAACATGTTTGTTAGGCATTTTGACATGTAAAAACCATTTGTAAAGATTTAAAAAAACATATTTTAGTTCTTTCAAAAACATCATAAAATATTTTGAGATATATTGAGAGCTTCTCACATAAAAGACTCTAAGGCCTATTAACTATACCAATTGTACTTCCTTTGGACTTGGTCTTCGACTTGGCTTTGTTGTTATCAAAACTTTCATGAAATAGGCATTCACATTCTCCTTTAATTGAGCATAATTGAGATCTTTTACTTTCTTGTTGCAATTCTCACTCTTGGTACTCAGACTATCCTTCAAAGTATTGCTCGATTAAAACATAGTTAGTCCAAAATCATAATTCAATATATTTATATACATGATTCATAAATGTATAACCCTACTTAGTCTAATATGCATATAAAACTTTCATAGATGTATCTAAATAAGACATTTATTAATTATTAATAAATATGCTCTATATAGGATCAACAAATAACACTTTGCACATTTTTATTTAAGTAGAGTCAAATCTAATATTAATTTAATATCACTCATGTAACATATTATTGGATATATCCTATAAAAGATGCTATAAATAGTATGATTCTCATATGAAATATAACAAGATGAAGTACATGGTCATGCATGATTCAATATAATCTATTAAGTACATCTATGTAGCATACGCATTATTCTTTTTGTCTTGTATTTGTCATCATCAAAACTTAACATATTAAACCATTGGGACAAACTTATTTCCACACATCTTAGTTTCATATAATTTAAGGTAGGGAGTCATACCTTTTCTCTAATGATTTCTCGAGTTGTTCTTGTTTCTAAAAGTGTTTAAGTATGTTTTTCACCATGCTTTTGGATCAAGAAGTCTTGTTTATGACTATTTTTGTTAATTTGAAACCCTAGGCTAGTAAGACTTAAATTGTGCTCTAGAGACTTTGTTTGGGTTTCTATGAAATATTATTGAAGAATAAGGTTGTTGGTGGAGAAAGAATCATAAGGATGATGTTAATTTTGAGAAATTATGGTTAAGAAATGAAGATTCAAGAACTAGGGTTTTACTCAAAATTAATTTGGGGATTTTGGTCTAAACCTTGGTTTAATGTGAAATTGATGTTAAAAATTATCTTTTGAAGCTAGAAGTATTCTAGAAATGATGAGAATAAAATGAAATTTTTCTTTATTACAAAAGGGGTATCTCGGCCAAGCATGAATTTTAGGGTTAGAATTGTTTGATGATGAATTGTATTGTATTTTATTGTTACAATTATAGAAAGAAATTATATGAATTTTATTGATGTTGAAATCTTGAGTAAATGGTTGATTATGTAATGTCACAAACTATGAACTACTAATATAGTTTTTGATGAAAGAATGATATTCAAGGTTGTGATATGTTATTAATTGGCTTTGAGCCTAAAGATGTAACATTAATATTTAAAAGAAAAGAATATATGTCTTCTAGGACCTATTACGGAGATTCATAGGCCAAGAGGGCTAAGTGGAACTTAATGGGGAGTCTTACATGGGTCACTTTTATTGAGCTCCATATCTCCCTTCCCATGGCATGTGGGGTGATTACTTTTATTGGGTTCCTTGATTGGAATGACCATAGCTAGGGGACGCCCTAGAAAGTTTGAGATCTCAACTACATATGTTATGTTATTGGCCATATGAGCAGGAAGAGAAAGTAAAATTTAATGGAATGAGAAATGATATTATTTAGTATGTATTTTATTGATATAAAGTATAATTATGTAGTATTCTGTTTGAAACTTATTTTTTGCAGTGAATGCAGGTGGACATAACATAGTTCAAAATAAATGTTTTGATAACTGTATGATTCTCTATTGAGAGTTATAAATTCTCACCCCTTATTTGTTAAGTTCAGAGAAACAAGATGGTTTGATTGATATTGGTGCTCACTTGTGTTTCGCCCTGCTACTGAATAATTTCGTTTGGTTGTAAATATATGGATATAGTTGACTTGGCAGCTTTGTAGGTGTGCATTATCTACTAATGTAGTGACCTCATTTACTTATTCAGACATTTGAGATGTCTTCTTTTTGTAGTTATTATAATTTTTAGGGTTTTGTAAATATTTTAGACAAATGTATTGGCACACCAGATGAAAATATTAAACATAAATACAATTAGTGTATTATTAGAATTTTTCTGTTAGTAGTTTATCAAACTTATATTCCTTTGTTACGTTTATCGTATGGGTTTAAAAAAAGCAAATATATATGAGAACTTATACTTAATTAATTTAAGTATGAAACAAATTTTATTACGGATTTAACCGCTACACATTTTTAATTAGAACTTAAATAAATAATGAAGTACGTAAAATTCTATTAGCTTTAAGTAAATATAAATATAAATGAGGTACGTATCAATTATTTACTATATTATTAAAATATAATTAAATTACTGGTAGGATGTTACAGATGCCATAAACCTATAACATTCGATTCTATTCCATTTGAATCACCACTTGGTCTTTTAGAAAAGAAAACTATAGAAAGACAAGCTGAAAACTTCAGAATAACTACTTTCTTACTCTCACTTTTATACCAATTCCCGTAATTCTACAAGTATCCAAAGAATTGGAAACTCAACAACAACACTGACAAATGTTTTCATATATTTATATACAAATATAAATTCAGCAAACATACTTCCACTTCACATAATCATGATTTTACTTCAAGTATCAAGAATACTTCGATTCCATTACTTATTTTACACTTAGTACTTTCTTCTCTTTTCTACTTTCAGTTAGCTTTCTCTTTTCTATTTCTATCTCTTACTTTTCTATCTCTCAATCCCCCTTCAAATTAACACATTTTTAAACCTTCTCTGGGTTAAACTTAATTACTTCTTCAAACCTAACCACATACTGACTAACTGACCTATCATCTAACTCAATTTTTTTTATACTCCTTCTCCTTAACATTCTGTAGGTTTCTTAGGGAAGCATATATCTAGAAAAGAATTCATAAACACCCTCCCAAATCCTCTGAGTACTAGATACCTCAAACAACTTCTTGTTATTTCTTCGCGAAACCTCTACCTCTCTTTCTTTGCGAATAGCCCTTCATAAAATGTCTTGGTTCACTGCATATGTAACACGTCAACTAACCTACCAAACATGGCTTACTTCCATATTGTTCTCCACTTTTCGTGCATTTTTGGCCCCACATTCAAACTTAGGTCTGCTTTTCTTTACCTTGTAGAATCTATGACCAAGAGGCACTCTTATTAACTTCAACATCTAACCCTTTCCTTTTTAGGAAATTAACTGATTTGTTCTCCTTTTCGCTCGACTATTCCTTAACTTCCACTAGAAGGTATCCTTTTCTATTCGGTTACATATTCGCTTCTCTAAGCTCCAGGAAATCATGGGAATTTTGATTCTAAACTAATGCTTCAAGTACTGACTGCACCAATGGTACAGGAGAAACTAATTGTTGAGGTGGATTGGCTTCCATTCTCTGAAGAATCCTATTAATAACAGCAACCTGCTCCCTCATAGTGGTTGTTATCATCCTAACCATATCATACATATCACTAGTACCATCACTAGTAGACTTCCTATTTCCTCATGTACACTTAGGAGGTGCCATAATTTCATGTTCATACAGAACATTACATATTGAGTTGATTAGCCTCAATATCATGTAATAGTGTGCCAATAATTATTAACATCCATTCCTAAGGCTGTCATGCAATTCTATCATATATCCCACATTGAGATAAAAGAATGCACGACACAAACAAAAACATCTAAACATGCCCAAAAGCATAGTCAGCCCATTCCCCGGCTCGACAGGATGATCTGTTGTGATACCAAAAATGTAACACCCTAATTCTATATACTGTAGTATACTGTCAATATACTCTAGTAAATAGAATTAATCTTGTCACTTCTCTACTTAAAACTTAAACACAACCTGTATAACAACTATCAATGATTAGATATATAGAGCCTTTAACATCAGAGTTAAGAGAACAAGACATTTTACACAATTTGAAAACTTGCTCTTTACTATGAATTTACAACATATATGTCTGAAATATACTTAATACACAACGGGGCCATATTGGCACTTATACAAACTATAAAACTACATATAACATTAATATATATATATGAAGAAAATACTATAAGTCTTCAGTGCTTTGACTTGCTCCTCAACATCATTCATATATATATCATTCATTCCATACAAAGTGCATACAATGATTCATATCAATTCAATTCATTATATTCATACATCAAATATCATACATTCATTTCATTTCAATACTCAATAAAGGAGCATTTAGTTTAAGTTCAACCCATAAGAGAGCAACCACACTCATACTACACTACCTTAACTAAAATTTAGCTATTAAAGGAGCTATTATTATTCCTAGGTTTCAAACCATCACAAAAATACCTCAATTTTTGCATAAAAATGTTGTTTTTCATGAGTGCACCAAATGTACATTTTAACTGCAAAAATTCTAAAATTTTGTAGATAATTATCCTCATATCATATCTTTCAAATGAAATAAACTTTACTTCATTTCGCTAAGTGTGGCAAAAGTTATGCCACATTATGCAGAAGCTAAAACAAAGCACTAACTATTTTACCTGAATTTGTCCTTACTTTAAATTTAAACTGGGAACAATTGAAAAGTGCAAAATTTCTGAAATTTTTACCTCTTATAGCCTTAAATGTTAGCTTCAAAATGCTATAGGTTTCATGTAATTATGACCTCAGATCAGGAAGTTATGCAATCTGGTTTACTAATTTCCAGATTGCTTATTTCTACAGAATCTATTTTGGATTCAAATAGAAACTGGTGCTATTTGGATTCGCCTAAAAAATTGAAATTTTTACTACATATAGCCTTATATCTTAGATTTCAAGTGCAATAAGAAGAAAGTCATTTTGATGTTTGTAGCTCAAGTTATGCAACAAACATCACAAGCTGTCAGAGTGCTTACCCTGTTCTACTAGTCTATGGGGCAGAAACTGTTTTTGCATAATTGGTTTTCCAACTAGTTTCTAACACTTCCAAATATATTCCTAGATATTTTCCAGCCTCAACTATGATTGTTAATCATGTCATAAACCTTATACATCTATTTTAACTCGTGTAAGCATAGATTAAAGCATCCTCCTTCAAACTAAAACCTTTTTCTCAAATTCATCCTCCATGGTTCCTATGGACTTCTCTAGGTTCATAACTCATAAAGTTACATAGAATAGGTCATAAACCCCCCATTTCAACCATTGAAAACATATTCCACACCTAAGAAACATCATGCTCCCATAAAAACACTTTTTTTTAACCATTCACAGAAATGATTTCATGAGCATTCCTTTGGACAAAACCAACAATAAGCTCAAAAAGAATAAGAATCAAGCATGGAAACTACTAATCAACACTCAACCCATTTTCTCTCCATGCTTAAATGAACATAGTAGAAAAAGAGAAATAAAGATGAATATGTAGAGTAAAATTCCCCCTACCACACTTAGGTGAGCTTGGCCTTATCTTGCTCTTCCCCTTCTTCCCTTTGTTTTCTTCCTTCTTTTCCCCTGTTGCTCTCCTTCGTTTCCCTTTCTCTTTTCTCTTGTTTTTGTTTCTTTCTTTTTCTGCTGAAGGAGTCGTGAGAAATGAGAGAAAGAGGCTTAAAAGCCAAATAAATAAGATAGGATCAATATTAATTGCTGGAACTTTATATCTCTTAGGAATACTTTGACTTTACTAAATCAAGTTTTCCAACTTCCAAAGATATTAGAATAAATCCTAAAATTCATCTAAATTCTTGTTTCACCATTTCCATAACTTTTCATATCTGCGACTCATCAATCTAGTATTTAAACACTCACTCAGTGTCCTTAAAAATATCGAACTATCTCTGTTTATCATCAAAATTTAACTACATTCTCTTCTACACATTTTTTACCTAGAAATAAATTTTTCATATTTATTTCTCTTAACCAAGCAATCTATGCTATTTTCTTGAGTCAAAATAGTCATTTTGCACATTCTGTATTACAGTAAAGTGCCTAAATTAACTCAAAACATCACAAAATTTAGCAGATATGTTAAACAAGTATTAAGCTACCTTTATAACTTTATACAAGTCTAACATACGAAAAAGAGGATGTTACACTAAGTCACCAACTTCACTTCCTCTCCTTGGAAGGATCTCGATCTAGAATTTATCATGGAAACAAACAAAGGGGTGAAAATTCAAAAATTCTTACTAGTATAACACAAACAGCAACAATCATAATACAATTCCATGATAAATACACATAGTTAACATCTCTTATGAAATTATGTGTGGATGCTAAAGAAATGACAAACATTAATGCTTATGAAATGTAATATGTTAGTGCTTATGAAATGTCATGTCCTTCGTCAAAGTACCTTTCTTGCTCCTTTGACCTTAACAAAGTGCTTTTCTCGCTTCTTTGCTCTTGGCAAAGTTCTTTTCTCACTCCTCTGCCCTGACAATGTGCTTTTCTCACTCCCTTCTCTTACATTATGTTATGCTAATGTCATGACATCCTAAATTCTTTATTCGAACAGTTCACTTAGCCTTTTTCGAGTATCATCGAAGTCATATCACTAGGTTATGCCTTTGAATAGCTCATATTGCCTATTCGATTAGGAATAACTTTCATTGGCTATTCAATTAGAATCAAAATCATACCATTATGAATTATACCTTTAACTCACATTGCCTATTTCGATTTAGAATCAAAATTTTACCATTATGAATTATGCCTTTAAGTAACTCACATTGCCTATTTTGATTAGAATTGAAATCTTCCATTATGGAATTGCCTATTCGAATAGTTCACTTAGTCTATTCGATTAACATCGAAAATATGTCATTCTGGTCTGCCATTCAAATAGCTATCATAATCTTTTGATTTGCATCAAAATCATGCCATTCAAATAGCTCTCAAGTTATTCAATTTATCATTGAAAACATGTTATTCGAATAGTTGACATATCAAAACTATAACATTTTGTGATGTTTTTGTTAGCCATGGCAACCATCACCCAGGAGGAGGTGAATTGGGTGATTATAAATTTTTAAAACACCTTTGAGAAATTATGCATTTTGAATCACTCAATTAATAAATGCAGCGAAACATGCATAACAAAGGCACAACTATTAAGGATTACTCAAATGCAACTTGGGTTATGAGATAAATCAAGCAAATAAGCTAGATATCAAGTTCAACTCAAACATAGGTAATTAAAGCACAAATGTAAAAAGATAGAGTTGAGAAAATAAAACACAAGAATTTATCCTGGTTCAGCCACCAACTACTTGTGACCTACATCCAGTCCCCAAGCTTAACTTGAGATTTTCTTCACTATCTCCTAGACTTCATCACAGGTGCTAGGAAAACCTTTGTACAAACAAGAGCACTCCTCACACATTGGGATACCTCACCCTTGTACTAGAGCCTCTAATTCTTCAAGCTTCACAGGTGCTTGATGACCTTTACAAACTTGAGCACTCAACACACCTTGGGATACCTCACCCTTTGTATTTGAGCCTCTACTTTCAAGGGATACCTCACCCTCTCTTTTACAGTTTATACAAAGTGTAGATGATAAGAAACTCTCTCAATAGTGGATAATACAAATTAAAGCACTATGAGTATCAAGGATTCACACTTTAAAGCTCAAAAATAGAGGTTTGGAGATATAGATAGTGAAACACGGATTTAATGTTCAAGAATGATTTTTAGACTATTTTCTAACTTTTCTTTAATGCCCAAACACTTATATTTATAGCTCAATACATTTTAGAGCCGTTGGTGGTGATTAAGAATGATTTGTTATGAAAACTAGCCGTTTATATCCGTTGGAATTTGTTTTCTGGTTGTCCAGATAACCGGTTAGGACTTTGTCCTAATCAGTTAGGAGGTTGTCCTAATTGGTCAGGAGCTCCAAAATTTGGCCTCTGAAAATTAGAATAACTGGTTAGGAGAACTTCCTAATCGGTTAGGAGCTTTTATAAATGCTCTTTTCTTTTACACTAACTGATTACGTGAATTGCCTAATCGGTTAGGAGTTTTAGAAACTTGAAAAATGCTCCTATTTATCATACTATCAGTTAGGCTAATTTTCTAATCAGTTAGGAGCTTTTAGAACGTGAAAATGGCTCCTGACAGGGTGAATAATCGGTTAGGAAAAATCCCTAATCGGTTATTGCACTCTAGTTTTGAAAACTGACTTTAAATGGTCATAACTTCTTCGTTTCTTATCCGTTTTAAGCAAATGACCACTCATTAGAAAGATATTTGAGTCTATTTTCAAATGAAATAAGTTTCAGAAAAAAAAACTAAAGTATTTTGAAAGATATGATTAAAATAGTAACCAAAGGTCAGTTTTGCAAAACACAAACTTGGCTATTTTTCAAAGGTTTGAACTACCACTAAGACTAGCTTTCCAAAAACACTTTGTTAGGCGTTTAAACATTTAAGAAATACTTTTAAAGATGTTAAAATATATTTTGAGCTTAGTGTGATTCCTATTTACCTTAACATAAGAACTAAGTCCTATAAGCTATTCTTGAAGAATCTTGAGACTTGATCTTTTATCATCATCAATTCTTGATGTAATCCAAGCTTCCAAAGAAAATCTTCTCTTCAAAACTTGCAAATGCTTAGAACATCTTTTCATTCTCATTGTTCTTGAGTTTAGCATAATTGTGATTTTTTGCTTTCTTATTGTAATGCTTACTCTTGCTACTTGAACTATCCTACGAAGTATTGGTCACTTAAAACAAATATAGTTAGTCCAAATTCATAACTTAATATCTTTATATGCATGATTCATAAATGTATAACTCTAGTTAGTCTAACATGCATATAAGACTTTCATAAACATATCCAAATAAGACATTTATCAATTACTAATAGATATACTCTATGAAGGATGCAACAAAGAACATATGCAAAGTGTTCTTTTTGTCTTGTATTTGTCATCATTAAAACTTAACATATTAAACCATTTGGGGTAAACTTATTTCCACAGTTTTATTCGAATTGCCCCTTGACCTATTTGAACAGAACAATGCAGAAAGGCATTCTAATGCATCAAAATAATAATTTTTCCTATTTTATTTCTTTTCCATACCAACCCTTTTACTACACACATCTATTCATACTATAAATCATGTAGTAAAGTATTAGAAAATCATCAACAACAAGTTCTAGTAGTTTTATTCATACTTATACATGTCCATACAAATCTAAGTTCAAGTCTCATTAAACATATCTCTCATTGTTGGGAATTGCGGATACATCACGCAGCGGAAAATAGAGATTCTCACCGAGTATCCATGCGAAAAGCATAATCCAAGTTTTTAAATTATTTACCTCTTGAAGCGTGATCAAAAGGAAGGACGTGAATCACCAACACCGTAATAGAAATGATGTCTCTGAGGTATCCACACGAACAGACTCACGAACGTCGAACGTCCGCAAAGAGGAGCCTCACGTCTCTCACACAGTGCTAGCTACGAAGAGAAGAAAAGAAACTTGTCGCTCTTTCACTCACTTTTTTCTGTAGGTGCGGCTAGGGTTCTGAATTGTATATCTTAGCAGCCCCTTAGCAGTACTATTTATAATAGTGACTGCCTTAAGTGAGTGTGAGCAGCAGCAAGGTAAGCTATGCAACCCTAGACCCATCTGTTCTGAGTCTGGCCCATATTTGAATTCGAGTCCAACTTAGATCCATTGCTCCAATTTTAGTCTGCTCTATGTGTGTGACCCTGCAAGTTCTTATTACATTGGCAGTAATATTAAAATCTCATTTTAATATTACAAGCAGTGAGCAGTATCTAGCAACACATCACTGCTACCTAAGTAATAAGAATGTCAGTGATTTGACATAACCTTTCTGTGACCAATGTTTCTGTATCATTTAGTCCCTTTGTCAATATATCAAGATTGAACACAAGGCATGGAATGCGTCACCCTTGTATAGTCTAATCTTTCGTTTCCTGATACTCGAGTAGACTTTGTAACAACAAATGAGATCAATATCTCATATTGACTCATTTGAGCATGGCCATGCATTTCGCAGTCTCACTCAATCAGGGGGCCCGAAGATATCGCTCCTGTTATGTAGGAGTGACAAATCTCATCTAGGTCACTCATATCCCTCTGCATGATTCGCGGTATGTCCAATAACCAACTTTATAATCACCTTGTTACAGATGACGTTTGATGGCATTAAAACACACAACTCCTCATGTAGGAATCGTAGTGAGTTCAGGTCAAAGGACCACAGACACCATTGTCACTATGAGAATCACTTATGACACTCACGTAACGATCCATGTAGTGTTCTCATGGTGGGTCAGTCCAATACATCATTATTATAATATGTACCCATGTGAAGACTTGATATCTCATATCCATGACCCGTGAGATGTGATCATTAATCTATGCACATACTAGTCTCAATGTATTATTGTTGTCCTAATTAACAATAATACTTTATTAGGGACATTTAAGAATAGTGTTGTAACCAAAAGGATCTCACGGTCAAGTCATCCACTTGATGTCCTATGGCATCAAACTTACTATTCTAAGGACTTTATTATGTTTATTAAAAAAGAATACAATAAATGAAATGCCTCATATATAAAATAGCATAATAGAACGTATGTAAATACAGAAAATGTATTGGCCTCTAGGGCATACACCAACACTTATTACACACAATCATGATTTTCATCGAGTTTCATGAAAAACTCCATTCTGTCCATTCCTTGCCACTTTTCATGAAGTAAAGAATGATAAAGCATATAAAACAAATACAACAACCTCTACATCAACTCCTTAAAGTGATGATAGGCTATGATTATTTCTTGCTTTCCTTTTTCTTCTTCCTCTTATTCTTTCTTCTTCCTTTCTTTCCTTTTCTTTCTTTCTCTCTTGTGTCCTCTGTTTTGCTATTGTTACGTATGAGGTGAGAGATAAGTAAGAAAAGATGAGAATAGAAGTCAAACATGATGAAAAGGAGGAAATTAGGATAATATCATTTGACTTTGGTGACTTTGGACATTTTGTACCCCTTAAAGATATTTTAGTCTTCTATACTATCAAAAATGCCTAACTAACTCAAATAACTCTCCAAAATTTACCTCATCATATTCTATTCTTTTGTGATCTAAAGATAAATTCTCCATATTTATAAATAAGAGGATCGCCAAAATTAACAGGTAACTCATACTAGTGTTAATACACTTCTATAACTATAATTAAAACTAATAGGTTAGGGAGAACGTTACATTTCTCCCCTCCTTTTTAAAATTTTGTCCTCAAAATTTAGTTATCTAATATAAGAAACTTTGAGTAATGTTTTATCACACTAAACTCCAACTCCCAAGTAACTCTAACTCTCAAATAACTTCCTTTGATTTGCTTCCCTTTCATATCACCTTACTAGTGGAATCTATGTTAATTTACCTTTCTCTGAGTTCCTTGACTCTAATTTAGGTACAACCATAAAAGTAGTCTTTGATCCTAGTTATGTTTTATCAGCTTCAACATCAATCTTGTAATACCATAAATGACATGTTAGACTTATTTATATGTACAAAAGGTAGCATATGACTTGCTTAACGTGTCTATTTAATTTTGTGACAAAAAGAGTTAGTTTAGGCACTTTATTGCAACACTGAAGGTAAAAAGTAGCTTAAAATGACTTAGATAATAGCATAAATTGCTTAGATAAGGGAAATAAATATGAATAATTTATTTCTAAGTCACAAATGTATGAAATAAGATGTTAAAGTTTCAAGGCAAATTTAGTTAATTTGACATTTTTAGGTATACTAGTTGTGCTTTTTATGCCAGATTGACTAGCAGCTGTAACACCCCCTCCGAAAGGTATCACATTCATAATAACTCCTTATAAAATAATTAATTACCCAAGTTATAAAATATTTGATTTCATTTAAAAATGGGTTTCAAAATTTCTTTTTCACGGAAAATATAAACTTTACTGAACTAGAAAATATAAAAACTGAATAACATACATCTCTCATATATATCACATAGATTCATGACGTCTTCATTACATAAAACTTATATATTCTAGACAATGTTTAATTACCACATATAAACTTGACCTGGCCCAAGCCAAAACACCTGGAGAGTAAGGTTCTGAACCTGATCCTCTCCTGAATCCTCTAAAGGCACATTCTCTAGTTGAGGTGTGTCTCTTTGAACAGGAGTTCGAGCAGTTGACTCCGTAGAATCTTCACTAGACAAATGGTGAGCAAAGTTCCATAGTTCTACAATAGGCATGGAAAACTCTACATGTACACAAGCAGCATAGTATGTGATAGTAGGGTTTCCATGGTAAGTATCACTTTGGGATAGAGTCACCTCTCTTATATAACTAACACGTTCAGTAGCTGAGTCGACACGCCAGACATCAATGCCCTCGTGGAAATGTGCTTGCATATAATCAGTGAAATTCCTCCTTGCAGCCATCGCGGTCTTTACAGACGTAAACATAAAATAGAAATAAACATAATAAAATAGCAAAGAGGTGAGATCCCCTACATCGCATACCAATATGGCAGCAAAGAAATAATACGAACAACAATGTCATTCCACACATACAATTCATAGATTATAAAATCAGCAGCATATATATTCAAGATATTAAATAGATAAACATTCCAAGAAACTTGCAGCACAATATCAAGCATAATGATAATGTCACAATCACATTATGTTTCAACAGCACAAATGCTGACTATGCATATGCTCAACGCAATTAGTTCTTTCTTCACAGAGTTTACTCAAATTCAGAGATGAACGCCTAGTAGATCTGTCCCCCCTTAATAAAAATAGAAATAAGACAGTCTATGCTAGATAATGAAAAGTAATAGTGTTCGTCGGGATGATAGTGCGTTACAATCGGTGATCACGACCAGGGGTATATATATATATATCTGACTTAATGTCAACAAGTGAATCACCGCGCCCTGACATCCCCCAGGATTCCTCCCACTATCCTGTGAGTTCTCATGCATTCCTTAGGCATAAAACGCCACAACAATTTAAGCGAATATGCACGATAAATTATTCAATCATATACTGTCATTGATCACACCTTATTTCTTATTCACATGCCGTCATATGACAGTATCATCATATAATGTTCAAAATACTTTGGTTCAAAACATAGTACCGCTATATTGTTCCCAATGATATTAACGCAACTGCACATGCACATACAGATTGTCCAATACCATTAGTATCTATGGTATTATATAACCGCCCATACAATTGATAATACCAAAGATCCACTCAGGTCCAATACTTCAGTTTCACAATTTTGGTTCAAAACGTTGGCTTTATAGCAAAACCCTGCTGTTTTTCTCAATCGCGAAGTAGTATTATCGTATTTTCACAATCGCGTAACATTTTTGTTACGTTTTCAAATCGCGTAAAGGTTTTCCAACATTTTCTCAATCGCGTAGATAAAAATTACTATTTTTAAATCGCGTAAAATATCTCTAACATATTTTAAATCCAAAATAAGATTTTTCTCATTTAGTACCAAAAATTGACTTTATTCTCATTATTTACATAATAGTCCTTCTATAAAATAATATTTACAAAATAACCCCTCTTCAAATAATATTTCCAGGATAGTCCTTCTTTAAATAATAATTCCCAAAATAGTTTATTTTTAAATAATATTTGCAATATAGTCCCTCCAAAAATATAATTTTCAATATAGTCCCTCTAAAAATCAGTATTTCTACTATTTTCCAAAAAATTGTATTTTATAGTTTTACTTGGGATACTACAGCTCAAAATTTCCTAACGCGCTTCAAAACCCATAGGGTGAGCTGTACGTCAGTAAATTTCAAGTATTGACATTTATTCTACTACTTAGCTTAATTAGATCAACTTTAATTCTAAAAATTAAAACTACTTTGATTTAAATTTCAAAACTTACCAAATTGAGTTCTTACCATTAAAACACTTAAGTTTACACTTAGTAAAATAATTTTGGATCTTGATCATAAAAAATTGGCATGTTAGTCGAATTTACATATTGTTTCAAAATTCATATATAAATAATTTCTTAACACTTTTAATTCTTATAATATTATTCAATTGAATTTCTTGTCATAAAATCATTTAAACCTCAATTTGAAAAATAATTTAAAATCATTAGTCCTCTTGATAGTGATTAGGCCATATACCCTCAGACTCTTTGGAGTCCTCATACAAACTTTCTCATCATGTGAATCATATCTTAAATTACACAGAAATTATCATGCTTTCCACTTCACACATAGGCAAATATGTCATCAAAGCTATAAACATATCAAACACATATACAAATCATGCATACTTATCAAAGTAATAAAACAATCACACAATATAATCTAACAAACACAAACCAATAACTACACAATCGAGTGAATAAATCCTCACATGGATATTCCACTCACAAACATAAATAATTTCATTCCTTCATCACCACATATGGCCGATGAGGTTAATCTCCCTCTTACCTGGTTGATGCTTCCTAGCTTTTTGTAAAACTCTTCAAGTTCCTTCTCCTCTAGATTTCGTGAATCACCCCAAACAATTTCCTAAAATCTTAAACAAATCCTAAAGTCATAAACAAAGCTTAGGGATAAGAAACCATGGATCAATCATGGTCTAGAAAATTAGAAATTCAACTTAGAACCAAAGAATCAAAAGATTACCTTGGATGTAAGAAATCAAAGTTTGCTTTTTGAAACACTTAGAGTAGGATTTAGGTAAAACTCACAAAAGGAAAGATGTTTAGAATAAGGTTTGGGTTTGGAAAATAAGGTTGGATAAAATTATAGAGGTGTGGAGATGGGATTAGGCTATGGAAGCCATGAGCATTTAGGAAGAAAAAGAAGATGTGTTCTTGAGTAATTTGAGAGAAAAGATGAAGGCTTGTCACAAAGTGAGAGAAAATGCAAATGGATAGCTAATTCAAGAGTGAATTGCCGTGAGGTAAGTGATAGGAGAGAATAAAGACTTAATCCACTTGATAGAAAGTAGCACATGGCTTCACATGGATACCACATGGCATAGGTCGCTTAATGGTCACCTAGTGGTCATAAGGATGGTTCTTGAACCTTGGAGAAGCACCTAGTGGCCGTGTGGCTCTCTTGCTATAGCTAACTTAGTTTGCTTTCCATTTAATTCTAGTTACTCTTAGTTAATTTAATTAGTTACCTAGCTTACCATCTAGTTACAATTAAATTAATTTAGTTAAGCTATTTGATTACATTCTAACTAACTAATTACTTTATTATGTCATTGCATAGATCATGATTATGTCATGTTTCTAGATAATTAGATATTTATCTAGCTTCTAATTATTTAGCAACTAAATTAGTTCACTTAGTTACTAATTAGACTATTAGGGCAACTAAGTTAGATTGTCTAGTTACTTAGTAACTAATCTAGCCACTTTTATTGACTAAATCCTAACCATTAAAATCACTTCATCTCCTAACCATTGATTAAATCTAAGGTTAATATCATAAGCTTCTTGATCAAGATTACTTTCACACCATTGATAAGATCAACGGTGAGGATCTAAGGCTTTTCCATCAAGTTTTCATCCAACGGTTCCTAACAAAGTCCAGCCACTATGTTTGACCAATTCCTATTAGTTGTTATAAAGCTTAGTAATGATGACTCATAATGACCCTTAAGATATTTAGTTTAGATATTTTCAGCTTTCATTATTACACTTGAGATATTTTATTAAGATATTTTTTCGGTAGATATTTATTCCTAGATATTTACTAAGTGAGTCATCATAGAATTTTTTTAGAACAGCTGAGTCAGTATGGTGAGTCGTAGTGCAGAGTCACCAGCTGAGTCATCAAGATATTTTTCTAACAGATATTACCCAAATAGATAACAGCTATTGCTATTATTGCACAATGGGTAATGAAAAACTCAGATATAGAAAATCCCTGTCAACTGTTCCCGGTTTTGAGTTTAGTAAGATCTCTCGATCCCGCCTTGACAGTCCGATAAAATAATCAAAAACTCAGAAAATTTTACAAAAATTCACAAAAATCATAAAAATTATAAAACTCATATTTTTTTTAAAAAATGAAATTCGGACATACAGTTTTCAAAATAATATTAAAATATCAAAATAATATTAAAATAATTAAAATAATTAAAATAATCAAAATAATTAAAAAATTCTTAAAAATTCACAAAAATTCTTAAATATTATAAAACTCATTTATTTCAAGAAAAATGAAAAATCAGGATGTTACAGCAGTAGATATGGAAAAATAAGATAATGGTAAAATGAACTTTTTAATGAATCTTAATATTTATTTTAAAGTTATTGGAAGCTGAAAATCTTGAATTAGCTAAATCTAAATATTTTTAGCAGATTAGGATTTATCAATTATTGTCTTAAGGGCCTTAAGAGTCTTTTGGAAGCCTCTTTTTAAACCCTCTTTCACAGTACTTTGTTGCACATTTCAGAAACAAAAAACGTGCAAGAGCAAAGGAAAGAAGAGGAAAGAAAGAATAAGGAAGAGGAAGAGAAGAAGAGGAAAGCCAAAGGAAATTCCAAGGTGTGATCAATCCAAGCTTGAATCTCTATCACAGCTGTCAAAGAAAGGGGATAGAGTTCTTATTCATCTATTTTTACCATTTTCACTATGAATGCACTTTTGGTGTATAATAGGTCAAAATAAGTTTTAGAGGTGTTTGATGTGTTTTAATTACTTGAATATGTTTCAATAGGTGTTTATGATTTGTTCATAGCCTAAGTTTGAGTTTGGAATTTAGAACATCTCATTTAGACCATTGATTCCCAAAAGAGAGGTTTTAGGTCAAGTATGTGTGATTTTGGTTCATAATCCAATTTAGTGGTTTAAGTTGGTGATTGATGATTCCTATGTGTTAATGAACTGATGATCAATTAATTTTAAGGCATTCATTATTGCTTTATATTTAGCCTAATTGATGATAATTGTATCCAATATTATGTTTGTGGGTGAGTTTTAAATGATTGGGCCTCATTGAGCTTAGTTGTAAAACCTTTATTAATTTTTGAAATTTAACTCATTTTGACCTTTCTGTCTTGTACAGGCCATATCTTGGGCTACAAATGTCATATTTGGATGATCTTGGTGTTCCCTAAAAGCTGAGACGAAGATACATAATTTTGCATCTAATGTAGTTTTTCTAATTCAGCTGGATTCAGGGCAAAATTGAGCCTCAAAATTAGGACACTGTTGTTGTCATAAAGCTTGGACCTTCCCTCGCTGATTTGGGCTTAACTCTCTCAATTTAAACCCAAATAAGGCAAATTATATGTCTCTGAAAAGCTTATTCAGAGGGCTACAGTTTGGGCCAAGGTTAGATTAGGAATTATAGAATAATTTTCAGTTACAAATAGGTTAAGGCAGAATACGAAAAGTACCTCTTTCTGAATCCTTATTTTTGAGTTTTACGATTTGAATCAAGAAACCCCTTTTCTTCTCTTTTCGTTTTCTCTATTTTCATTTTTCTCTTTTCTCTGAGGTTCTGTATCTTTTCAATGGTGATGGTCATGGAAGGCTAAAGATCCATCAATCCAAGGAATTCAATGATTGTGGTTAGAGTTTTGAGTTCTTTTGTTTAATTGTGATTTCTGATTGTGTTCTCTCCTCTTCTCCTTATTCAATTGATTTATGATTATATTTTCATATATTGAAGATAGATTTGGATTGATTAATCTGAATTTAATGGAAAATAGATTATCGATTGATAATCTATGTTAATTCGAAATTGTGTTTAATTCAATCTTAATCAAGAATTACAATTGTGATTCTGTTTTAGTTGATCAAATTCTAGGTGATTATCTAGTTGAATTCGAATTAACAGAGGTAATTGCATAAATAATTTTACTCTCTTTGAACTATGATTTACTTTGCCACTTGAATTGAAGACCTTGGATTGATGTTTCCAGTTTTGAATTTATTCCTAATTACTGTTGAATTTGCACTCTGTTACTTGATGAACAAAACCCCCTTACTTATTGACAACTTCTAATATGCTTGAGAAATCTGAATTGATCCTTGGGAGATGACCTAGGTTATGCACTATGCTATATTCCATTTAAATCCTAGTCTATTTTGAGGCGAGTACGACACTGCTCATCAAAATTTGGCGCCGTTGCCGGAGATCTTTTCGTTTTAAATTGATCATATTAAGTTTAAGTTGTAGTTGCATTTTGTTCCTGTTTCCACATTCTGTTTTTGCATTCTGTTTCGTACATTGTTTTTTGCATTTGCATTCTGTTCATAATTGTTCTTTCTGCCGCATTGCATTCTGTGTTTATTCTGCTACTGTTTTTGCATTGATACTGTTCTATTGACTTTTTCTGCTGTTGACCATCTTTTTGTTGATCCTATTGCCAATTGCATTGCAAGACCTTATTGTGAGTGCTATGCATTCATTTTGGGCGTGTTACTAGCTTCTTACCACTGTTTCATACACTGCTAGCACTCTTTTCCTAATTTCTGGTGCAGGGGAGAACAAAGTGCAATCTGGCCAACTCTGATTGAGCTGAAATTTGGTCTCCAAGGGTAAAACATCATTTGGAGCAAAGTGATCCCTCGGGATCAGGTACTCAGATTTTATTCAATTTCCATCATTTGGTAAGGTTTTTGGGCAGCTTTGTAATTTCTGGAAAAAGGGCTGAATTTTAGATTGAGTTGAGACTTGTTCCCTTGAAGGAAAAGGGCATTTTAAGAAGGGCATAGTCTAACTAAGGTCACTCACTTTTAAGCCAAATTCCATCGTTTAGACCCACTTTTTCAATTTTTGAAGATTTTTTATTGCATTTTTAAGTTCCTTTTTTGAGTAGTTTTTAGTGTGTGGTGGTCCCATAATTTTTAAAAATCATTTGATAGGTCAATTAGATTTATTTTGATGCATTTTTGTTGTTTGATAGTCAATTTTGCCTGATTTTGTGTTTTTGAGTTTTCCATGTTACATGACTAGGTCTAACCTTGGTATATTGCATCCTTTTGATCTTGAGATAGATAGGACTTTTCATTCTTTGCATAGGTCTCATAGGATTGATTCTGCACTTGATGAGCATATAGGAAGTAGTCATCATAATAGTGATTCTACATCTGAATTTTCTACACATAGTCATCATAATAGTGATTCTGCATCTGAATTTTCTGATTTTGTGCATTCTGTCATCGATTCTACTGAGAACATTGATATTATGGATGAAAGAACCTTGAAAGAGCTTGTTGCACCTGATGTTACATATCAGTCTTCATGCATTCAATATCCTGATGTTGATGCTCCTTTTGAACTTAAATCTGGATTAATTCATTTGCTGCCTAAGTTCAGTGGTCATGCAGGTGAGGACCCTCATAAGCATCTTAAGGAGTTCCACATTGTGTGTTTGACTATGAAGCCTCAAGGCATTCCAGAAGATCACATTAAACTTTAAGCATTTCCTTTCTCCTTACAGGATGCTGCTAAGGACTGGCTGTACTATTTGCATCCAAGTTCTGTCACTTGCTGGAATGATCTTAAGAGGCTGTTTTTGGAGAAATTCTTTCCTGCATCAAGAGCTGCCTCCATCAGAAAAGAAATATGTGGCATTAGGCAATTTGACAGAGAGACATTATATGAATACTGGGAGAGGTTTAAGAATATATGTGCAAGTTGTCCTCACCATCAGATCAGTGACCAGTTACTCATCCAGTATTTTTATGAAGATCTGCTTCCTATGGATAGGAGTATGGTTGATGCTGCTAGTGGAGGGACATTGGTAGACAAGACTCCTATGGCTGCAAGGAATCTGATTGAGAATATGGCTACTAATTCCCAACAATTTGGCACTAGAAGTAACTCAATGGTGTTGACTAGAGGTGTCCACGAAATTGAAGCTGCCTATTCTGCAGATCACAGGAAATTGGAAAACAAAATTGATGATCTTGCATCCTTGGTGCGACAACTGGCTGTGAATCAGCACCGGACCGTCTTTGCGGTAGTTCTGCCGAGTTTGTGGCATCTACACTTCTGCTAATCATCCCACAGATGCTTGTCCTACTTTACAAGAGGGTGACACTGATGGTACCCCACAGGCCTATGCAAAGAAATATCTATAACAAAGAAGCCTCAAGAAGAATAAAGAACAACCGAGTTATGATTTGTCCTCCAACAGATATAACTCAGGCTGGAGAAATCATCCCAATCTGAGGTGGAGGAATAACTCTTCATCATCTGCCCCTACTCAATTTAGGCAGCAGCAGCTCCCTTTCCGGTCCCATCTGCGGGATCCAAGAGTGGCAGTATCGGCCACCTTTTATGCAAAGACAAAATATGCAAAGCGACCTACTACAAAGACCTCCTAAACCGAGCCAACCTTGGAGGAATTAATGAAGCAAATGACAGTGAACAACTTGCAGTTCCAGCAGAGAACAGAAGCTACCATTCAGAATTTGGAGAACCAGATTGGACAGCTTGCTAGTTCAATGAACCAATTACAGACACAAGATTCGACAAGTTGCTCGCACTCGTGGTGAATCCAAGAAATGTGAGTGCCATCACTCTCAGATCTGGTAAGACTGTTGATGCACCAGATTGTCGGTTGCAACATGGATTAGATAAGGAGAGTAAGGAGCAGCAAGCCATACTAGAAATTCCATGTAGCAGCAAAATAAAGAAAACAGATTCTGAAAGTGAGAAGACAGATCCTAGTGTAGTTACTGATGAGCAAGAGCAATCCATCCCACTACCATTCCCTCAGAGGGTTGTGCAGCTTAAGAAGACTTTTGAGACTGACACAGATAAGGAGATCTTGGAGACTTTTAGGAAGGTTGAGGTGAACATTCCTCTCATTGAAGCAATCAAACAAATTCCAAGATATGCCAAGTTTCTTAAGGACTTGTGCATTCACAGAAGGAGGTCAAAGGGAAATGAGAAGATCAGTATGGGGAGGAATGTGTCTGCACTTATTCAGCCTACAATATCCCAAAAATGCAAGGATCCAGGGATTTTTACTATTCCATGCACCATAGGCAATAGCAAATTCGAAAATGCCATGTTGGATTTAGGTGCTTCAATTAATGTTATGCCTATGTCTGTGTTTAACTCTCTTTCCCTTGGACCCTTACAGAGTACAGGAGTTATCATTCAGTTGGCAAACAAGAGTAATGCATACCCTGCTGGACTCATTGAAGATGTCCTTGTTAGAGTTAATGATTTGGTCTTTCCTGCAGACTTCTATATTTTGGAGATGAATGGAGAATCTGAATCCAGTAAGGCTCCCATCATTCTTGGCAAACCTTTCCTCAAAACTGCCAGAACCAAGATTGATGTCCATGCAGGCACTCTTTCCATGGAGTTTGGAGATAGTGTGGTCAGATTTAACATTTTGGATGCCATGAAGCACCCCATGGAAGAGCATTCTGTTTTCCATATAGATTTGCTAGCCGATATAGTTGATGATAACCTGTCTGAGTTCCTTGCTGTTGATTTCCCAGATTTTGATGATTTTGATGATATTTACACTTGTTCTACTTGTATTGAGTCTGAAATGTGCAGTGTTTGTGCTGAGATTGCATCCTGTTTACATGATGATTTTGATGCAAATTTTGATGCAGATTTTACAGGTTCTGAACAGTTTGATGGTGGTGTAGCTGCGAATTCCATGGAGTCAGAATGCAGCAGTTTGGATTATGTAGGGTTACAAGTTGTAGACACAATTCCTACCACCAGGATACTTCCATCTGTAGTTCAACCACCTACGCTGGAGCTTAAGCAACTTCCACAGCACCTTAAGTATGCATACTTAGGGGAGGGTAAGAAGCTACCAGTGATTATTTCTACTGCCCTCCATGCTGAGCAGGAGGAGAGGTTGTTGCAAATACTGAGGAAGCATAAGAGAGCTATCGGGTGGACCTTGGCTGACATTCCTGGCATTAGTCCTTCCATGTGCATGCATAGGATACTACTTGAGGATGGAGCTAAGCCAGTGAGACAACCACAGAGGCGACTCAACCCTTTGATCCTGGATGTGGTAAAGAAAGAGGTGACTAAGCTTCTGCAAGCTGGCATCATCTATCCGATATCAGATAGTGCTTGGGTGAGTCCAGTTCAAGTGGTTCCAAAGAAGTCAGGAATCACAGTAGTGAAAAATGATCGCGATGAGTTGATTCCTACTAGAGTGCATAGTAGCTGGAGAGTTTGTATTGATTATAGGCGGCTCAACCAAGCGACCAGAAAGGATCATTTTCCTTTGCCCTTTATTGATCAGATGCTTGAGCGCTTGGCTAGAAAATCTTACTACTGTTTTCTTGATGGCTTTTCAGGTTATTTCCGGATCCACATAGCACCAGAGGACCAGGAGAAGACCACATTCACCTGCCCCTTTGGCACTTTTGCCTATAGGAGGATACCTTTCGGCCTATGCAATACCCCTGCAACTCTCCAGTGATGCATGGTAAGTATCTTTTCAGACTTTTTAGAGGATTGCATTGAGGTGTTTATGGATGATTTTACTGTTTATGGTTCCTCCTTTGATGCCTGTTTGGACAGTCTGGATAGAGTTTTGCATCGCTGCATTGAGACTAACCTTGTTCTTAATTATGAGAAGTGTCATTTTATGGTAGAACAGAGCATAGTCTTAGGCCATGTGATCTCCCGAAAGGGTATACAGGTAGATCCTGCTAAAATTGATGTTATTTCCCAGTTGCTTTACCCCTCGTGCATGCGAGCGGTTCGTTCTTTTCTTAGCCATGCAGGTTTCTACAGGTGGTTCATTAAAGATTTCAGTAAAAAGGCCCTTCCAATGTCCAAATTGTTGCAGAAAGATGTTGTCTTTGATTTTGATGACAGGTGTAGAGAGGCTTATGATTGCCTCAAAATAGCTCTGACCACCACTCTCATCATTCAGCCACCCGAGTGGACACTCCCTTTTGAACTCATGTGTGATGCATCTAACTATGCAGTGGGAGCTGTCCTTGCCCAGAGAGTTGGCAGGCTGCCTCATGTCATCTCCTACACTTCCAGGACTTTAGATGCTGCCTAGGCTAACTATACCACCACTGAGAAAGAGTTGCTTGCTATTGTATTTGCACTTGATAAGTTTAGATCATATTTGCTTGGCTCTAAAGTGGTTATTTTTACTGATCATGCAGCCTTAAAGTTCCTGTTGAAGAAGGCAGATTCGAAGCCTCGATTGATTAGATGGATGCTGCTTCTCCAAGAGTTTGATGTGGAGATTAGAGATAGGAGTGGCGCAGAGAATTTGGTGGCGGATCATTTGAGCAGGATTGAAGGAGTTGTTGACCCTTCTCCTATCAGAGATGATTTTCTAGATGAGCAGCTTATGCAGCTGCATGACATCTCACTTTCCCCTTGGTTTACTGATTTAGTGAATTACTTGGTTGCATCTGTTTTTCCCCCATATGCATCTAGATCACAGAGAGCTAAGCTTAAGAGTGATGCTAAATATTATGTTTGGGATGATCTATATTTGTGGAAATTTTGTAGTGACCAGGTGATTCGCCGATGCATACCTGACCATGAGATCCAGTCAATTCTTCACTTCTGTCATGCCTTTCCAGTCGAAGGACACTTTGGACCACAGCGAACAGCTAGGAAGGTGCTGGACTCTAGATTCTACTGGCCCACCATTTTCAGAGATGCGCATCAGGTTTTCACTACTTGTGAGCAGTGCTAGAGAGCAGGAGTAGCCATTACTCGCAGGTAGGAGATGCCCCAGCAGCCCATTCTTTTCTGCGAGGTCTTTGATGTTTGGGGTATCGATTTTATGGGCCCTTTCCCTGTTTCTTTTGGTTTTGCTTATATCGTGCTTGCAGTTGATTATGTTTCTAAATGGGTGGAAGCTAAGGCCACCAGGACTAATGATGCTCGAGTTATTTTGGATTTTGTCAGGTCTGACATATTTTGCAGGTTTGGAGTGCCTCGCGCTATCTATTTTCTGTTAAAAATTTTTAAAAAAAAAGGGGGCACAAGTGTGTTTTGAGTTGCTTTCCAATGATGTTTTGAGGTTTGTAAAGTTGATAATTGGAATTCAAGGTTCATAACATGATTGAATAAATTTTCTTTCTTCTTGAATTTAATTTGCTTGGTGGTGAATGTTTGAATTGGTGGATCAAGCTTGATAGATGCATACCTTGTGAGATTTTGAGCCTATTGGTGGATTTAACATTTGCACCATTCTCTTCTTTCTTATGTGATTGTCACTCATATCATTTGATCACTCTAGAACTTGCTTAAATTCTTTTTGAGGCTACATTTTTCACTTGTATGCATGAACATGATTGAGACATTCTTTCTTGATTAACTACTTTGGCCAAATAGCTAACCTTGCATCACTTTCCCTTGTTTAACCCCCTTGAGCCTACTTGCCTATTTTTTTTGTTTTAGCTCATTTTGTGCCTTATGTGAAAAATCATGTTTTTACCTTTACCTTAGGGAATAGGAGAGCATTGGTTCATTTTCATTGGAGGAGCTCTTTTGATGTTCAAGTGTGGGGGTTGTGTATTTTGATGTGTAATGTGCAAGATGTTTGGTGAAATTTAAAAAAAAAATGAAAAAAATAGAATTAAGAAAAAGAAGAAAAAAAAAGAAAGAGAAAGAAAAGAAAAAGAATAAATTCAAGAAAGGTTGTGAAAGAAAAAGAAGAGAAGGAAATTTGTAAAGGAGAATGTGCATTATTTGGAGTTGGGGGATAAAAATTTCATGTTTGTTACTTGTCATTTGAGTTCTTTCACAATACTCTTTCATTCTCTTTGGTATTTATTTTGCCATATCCATATTGTTTCCCTCCCTTACCTTGACCTCATTACAACTTTGAACAAAGTCTTCTTGATTTTTGTGTGCATGTGTTTTGAGTAGTGGAGAAGTAGAAGATAAGCAAGCTTATGGTAGTGCAATCGTTCATGAGTTGAATTGAGTAAAATATTTACCTTGTAAACACTTGAGGAATTGAGAGTGTATCTTGTAAGGATCTTTCATTCTTGATTCATGCTTTTCAAGTTGAAGCTACTTTGCTTGTTGGTTTGAGATGTGAAGAAATTTTAATTCATGGATGTTTTGTTCTTTTGAATCTTCTATTGGTCCTCTTGCTTGTAAGCTTTTGCATACTTGAATGTCATTGGAATTTGAGTCTTTTAGAGTTTTTGAGTTTTTGAGTTTTTACTTTTCTTGCATTCTTGCATTTGCTTTTCTTTATTCCCTAGTTTTGGTCTTTTGTATTTTGTCCGGGAGTGTAAAAGTTCAAGTGTGGGGGAATTTGATCAATCAATTTTGAGGCATTCATTATTGCTTTATATTTGGCCTAATTGATGATAATTGTATCCAATATTATGTTTGTGAGTGAGTTTTAAATGATTGGGCCTCATTGAGCTTAGTTGTAAAACCTTTATTAATTTTCAGAATTTAACTCATTTTGACCTTTCTATCTTGTACAGGCCACATCTTGGGCTAAAAATATCATATTTAGATGATCTTAGTGTTCCCTGAAAGCTGAGACAAAGATACATAATTTTGCATGTAATGCAATTTTTCTAATTCAACTGGATTCAGGGCGAAATTGAGCCTCAAAGTTAGGATGCTGTTGCTGTCATAGAGCTTGGACCTTCCCTTGCTGATTTGGGCTTAACTCTCTCAATTTAAACCTAAATAAGGCAAATTATATGTCTCTGAAAAGCTTATTCAGAGGGCTACAGTTTGGGCTAGGGTTAGATTAGGAATTATAGAATAATTTTCAGTTACAAATAGGTTAAGGCAGAATACGAAAAGTACCTCTTTCTGAATCCTTATTTTTGAGTTTAACGATTTGAATCAAGAAACCCTTTTACTTATCTTTTCGTTTTCTCTATTTTCATTTTTCTCTTTTCTCTGAGGTTCTGTATCTTTTCAATGGTGATGGCCATGGAAGGCTAAAGATCCATCAATCCAAGGAATTCAATGATTGTGGTTAGAGTTTTGAGTTCTTTTGTTTAATTGTGATTTCTGATTGTGTTCTCTCCTCTTCTCCTTATTCAATTGATTTATGATTATATTTTCGTATATTGAAGATAGATTTAGATTGATTAATCTGAATTTAATGGAGAATAGATCATCAATTGATAATCTATGTTAATTCAAAATTGTGTTTAATTCAATCTTAATCAAGAATTGCGATTGTGATTCTGTTTTAGTTGATCAAATTCTAGGTGATTATCTAGTTGAATTTGAATTAACAGAGGTAACTGCATAAATAATTTTACTCTCTTTGAACTATGATTTACTTTGCCACTTGAATTGAAGACCTTGGATTGGTGTTTTCAGTTTTGAATTTATTCCTAATTACTGTTGAATTTGCACTCTGTTGCTTGATGAACAAAACCCCCTTACTTATTGACAACTTCTAATATGCTTGAGAAATTCGAATTGATCCTTGGGAGATGATCTAGGTTATGCACTATGCTATATTCTATTTAAATCCTAGTCTATTTTGAGGCGAGTACGACATCGTTCATCAACTGATTAGGGACTTAAGATCACTTAGAAATTATTTTGGAATGGCTAAATCCCATGAAAAAAATCAATGGAACAGTGCACGGTTCTGCAAAAATCTGCAGAAACCATTTTCTGCTATGCACGCTGCGACATGAGGAGGCCACGCCGAGGCGTGAGGTTGGTTCTGCCACGGGCGCCGCGGCGTGCAAGGGGTTGCGCCGAGGCGTGAGGTGCATTAGCATAAAACCCGAGAGCAGGGTGCCACGGCGTGCCAACACCGTGCCGCGGCGTGAGGAGCAGAATTTTCAAAAATGTCATTTTTTATGTTTTGAAGTTCTGTACTAGATGAAATCATTGGTATATGTTTCCTAAAGTGTGTTAAGACACCAATAAGGATATTTTCAAGAGGTAGAGATTATCACCTAGCAAGTATGAGAAAGCTTAGGCCTTTGTATATCCAAGATTTATGGATTTGCCTAGGTTATGTTTAATATGCTACTAGAGATAATTCGGTAAGGGAATGATCCTTTGGTATGTATGTTATATATATGAGCCTTGGAGCATTAAAGAGTAATGGTTTGCTTTAGGTAAACATCTAGCACCTTAGGCTTCTTTCGTGGTAATGTGTATCACTTAAGAGTAATGAGTGATGATGTGGTGTTCTAGATGTATGTATAAAGGATGTTCTAGTAGTATTGATCTTTGTGAGTATCCTTTGATGTTGTGCACCATCATCTAGGCCAAGGGAGATAATTGGGAAGTCCATAAGGTTCTTTTGAATAAGGATTCGGCCCTAACTGCTTGATAATGCCAGGATATGTGTAATGTGGGTAAGAGTTTTCCCTCTATTTGCCACAAGAAAATACACTGTCAGCAATCCTAATTGAACATCTTGGTTCTAAGTTGGATTAAGTATGTATGATATAATGTATGTTTACTTGGTACCTTTAGTTGCTAAAGTATATCCTTGTAGATTCTTTAAACATATCTTATTTAGCATGTGTTAAGATTATGTTTATTATGTTATGTATGACTGGTTTTGGTTTACTCATACTGAGAATTGTTGATTCTCACCCCGCTGTGTTACCATGTAATTTCAGGTGAAAGTTCTTCCAAGAACAAGAAGAAAAAGGAAGCTAAAGATTAGAATAGTTCTAGTCTTAGTAGTTATATTATAACTATTATATCTTTTAGTACTTCTTTTGTAATGTAAAGAATTATGTAATACTTCAAGCTTTTGCTAAAAGCCAATGTTGTATATATATGCATTTTTGCTATGAGTTTTATGTTTTCTGCATTTCATATGGCTCTCTATAATGTTTCCAATGAACATTATGAGTATGATTCGGTTATTATGTATGTAGTGACGTTGTAATGCCAAGCATCTCCTTGTACACTACGTATATTAGGATATTAGTATTAGGATGTTACAAATCCAACTATTTACACCATAACATCTTAATACCATCAAATCATAGGATACATCAGGTATATGAATAAGATAGGAGTTACATATCACTATCATTTGAATCTTTACTTACTTTCTTAACGTAAACATTCACCATGCAAGTCCATGATCTATACATATAGCTATCATCTATTTGATGATATATATAAAAAAATGTTCATTTAGTGCCAAAGCTTATGACTGTGTAGTGTCAATGACAATGCTTATTTGGTACCAATGCAAATGTTTATGTAATGTCGATGATAATGCCCATGAAATGCTAATGATAATGCTTATGAAATGTAAATGATAATGCTTATGAATGTCATGTTCCTTTGCATATACTCAGGAACCCAGTTCCTTGTATAGCCTTGGCCAAATATCTAAAGAATCACTGCCATTTTCCAAAGGATACTTATCTAGGATCACCGTCATTTCCATTACTGGCCACATCTAAGATATCCAAAGGATCACCATCATTTCTAAAGGATTCTTATCTAAGATCACCATCATTTACTAGATCTAGATTTAGGATCACCATCATTTTTTCTAAATCATATCCAAACCAAGACATCCAAAGGATCACCATCGTTTCCAAAGGATTCATATCTAGGATCACCGTATTTTCCTAGATTCTGCTCATGTAATGTCCTGTACTAATGCCCATTTGGTGCCATTATGTTATGCTTGTTCCTAATAATTAATTCACACAGAAAGATACCTTCAAGAACCAAACTCATTCATACTTTACTAATTTGACATACGTGTGAAACAAACAAGTCACAAGGAAACCCAAACACAAGTATATCTAAAAGATGCACACAATCATAGGAATTAAAAGAATGAAATGCTTCTAAGTCTTACCACATAATTAAAAAGTTGTCTTTAATTATACATTTACCTTATGTTATATTGGAGGATCATGTTGCCCTTTCTCCACTCAGAGTGAAGACTCTCCCCTTGGTTTGTGGTCTGGGATTAGGATTTTCTCCTGGTTCCTGAGGAAAATTCCTAGCATAATGTCTTGTCTTACCACAAGTATAGCTCACTATTTGCTTTAAGATACAAGTCTTTTTACCATGATTCCTGCCATATTTCATGCACTTTGGCCCCCATGATTCTACATGAATCTATTTTCCTTTATTGTGTGGAAATTTGGGCTGAGAAGCATCCTCTTCAACCCTACCATCCGACCTCTTCCTTTTCAGGAAACTCTATGACCTCTGCTCTAATTGAGGCTTAGAGTTACTAGATTCTACAATCTTGCACTTATTCACCAAAAAGGAAAAATCTCTAATCTCAAAAGGCCTTATTGCTCTCTTTATGTCATCTCTCAGACCGGCTTCGAACTTTACACATCTCCAATTCTCATCTAGTTTATACCTAAAGTAGGAGGAAAACTTGGATAACTCTTTGAACTTGGCTACATATTGCCCCACTAACATACTCTCTTACTCAAGCTTTGAAAACTCTATTTCTTTGTCATCTTGCAAATTCTTTAGGAAGTATTTATCCAAAAAGGTTATTCTAAACACTTCCTATGTAACTTGAGTTCCCGTCACTTCCATTAATCTCCTGGCACCAGTCCACCAATACTTTGCCTCCCCCTTTAACATATAGGAAGCAAAAGAGATCTTTTGGTCATCTATACAATCCATTACCGCAAAGATCTTCTCTATTTCCTTTAGCTATTCTTCAACCTCTGCCGAATTGTATTCTCCCCCAAAAAATGGAGGATTTGCCTTTCTAAATTCAGAGAGGTCATGGAAGTTTTGGTTTTTCATTATTGTTGCATCTTCAGCTGGATGTGGAGATAGATTTTGCCTCCATTCTTTCTAGTACTCTATTGGTGACGGCAGTTTGCTCCCTCATCACATTTGCCATATTTTCGTTGGCAAATTCTCGGTTTCTGTGTGTATGCCTAGGAGATGCCATAATCTCCTGTACACACAAAACAATACATATTGAGTTGATTAGTCTCAATGTCATGTAATAGTGCGACAATAACTATTAACATCTATACCTAAGGCTGTCATGCAATTCTATTCATATATCTCACATCGAGATAAGAAAATGCACAACATAAAATAGGACCATCAAATTATGCCGAAAACATAGCCAGTCCATACCCTGACTCAACAGGATGAACTGCTCTGATACCATAATATAACGTCTCAATACTAATACTATGATATATCTAAAAATATACGTAAGTAAACAAAATTAGGCACGTTACTTCTATCTTTTAAACATCATAATACCTTTATAATAACTATACATATCGAAATATAGAGCCTCAAAAGGGAAATTGTCAAACTACACAAGATAATTATACATCTAAAAATTTTGATTCTTTACTGAAATATCAAGTATAAATAGCTAGTACATCAATAAGTGTATGAATACAAACTAAGCCTCCATGGCATATGTACAAAATACACAAGTCAAGAGTAAATATCCTACTCTAAGTCACCAACTTCACTTCCTTTCCTTGGAAGGATCTCGATCCAAAATTTATCATGGAAACAAACAAAGGGGTGAGAATTCAAAAATTCTCAGTAGTATATCACAAACAACGACAATCATAATACAATTCCATGATAAATACACGTAGTTAACATCTCTTATGAAATTATGTGATGATGCTCAAGAAATGACAAATGTCAATGCTTATGAAATGTAATATGTTAATGCTTATAAAATGTCATGTCCTCCGACAAAATGCTTTTCTCGCTCCTTTGACCGTAGCAAAATGCCTTTTTCGCTCGTTTGCTCTTGACAAAGTGCTTTTCTCACTCCTCTGCCTTGACAAGGTATTTTTCTCACTTCCTTCTCTTACTTTATGTTATGCTAATGTCATGACATTCTGAATTCTTTATTTGAACATTTCACTAAGCCTTTTTCGAGTATCATCGAAATCATATCACTAGGTTATGCCTTTGAATAGCACATATTGCCTATTCGATTATGAATAACTCTCATTGCCTATTCGATTAGAATCAAAATCATACCATTATGAATTATACCTTTAACTCACATTACCTTTTTCGATTTAGAATCGAAATCTTACCATTATGAATTAATCCTTTAAGTAACTCACATTGCCTATTTCGATTAGAATCGAAATCTTCCATTATGGAATGGTCTATTCGGATAGCTTACTTAGTCTATTCGATTAACATTGAAAATATGTCATTCTGGTCTGTTATTCAAATAGCTATCATAATATTTTGATTTGCATCGAAATCATACCATTCGAATAGCTCTTAGGCTATTCAATTTCTCATCAAAAACATGCTATTCGAATAACTGACACATCAAAACTATAACATTTGTGATGTTCTATTCAAATTTCCCCTTGGCCTATTCGAACAGAACAATGCAGAAAGACATTTTGGTGCATCAGAAGAATAATTTTTCCTATTTCATTTCATTTCTCTACCAACTCTTTTACCACACACATCTATTTATATCATAAATCATGTAGTAAAGTATTAGAAAATCATCAACAACAAGTTATGGTAGTTGTATTCATGTATATATATGTCCATACAAAGCTATGCTCAAGTCTCACCAAATATATCTCTTATTACACACAATCATGATTTTCATTGAGTTTCATGAAAAACTTCATTCTGTCCATTCCTTGCCAGTTTTCATGAAGCAAAGAATGATAAATCATAGAAAACAAACACAACCACCCCTACCTCAACTCCTTAAAGTGATGATAGGCTATGCTTCTTTCTTTCTTTCCTTTTTCTTCTTCCTTTTCCTTCTTTCTTTTTCCTTTTCTTTCCTTTTCTCCCTTATCCTCTATTCTGCTGTTGTTATGTATGAGGTGAGAGATGAGTAAGAAAAGATGATAATAGAAGTAAAAAATGGTGAAAAGGAGGAAATTAGGATAATATCATTTGACTTTGGTGACTTTGGACATTTTGTACCCCTTAAAGATTTTTTAGTCTTTTATACTATCAAAAATTCCTAACTAACTCAAATAACTCTCCAAAATTTATCTCATGACATTCTATTCTTTTGTGATCTAAAAGTAAATTCTCCACATTTATAAATTAGAGGGTCGCTAAAATTAACAGGTAACTCATATTAGTCCTAATGCACTTCTATAGATATAATTAAGAATAATATGTTAAGGAGGATGTTACAGTTAATATGGTGGATCAACGTGTTTAACTCGATAAAAATTACAGGTTAGGTTGTATAGTCTAATCCATTTTCTTGAGTCAACTCATATAACTCGTGAGTAGAGTTGGGTACATGGGTTGTGGTTCACATGCTGGCCCATTTAACACAACTCGCACAAGTTAGGATTATAAAATATGTAGGCTTGTTTAAATACAAGGCTATGCGCTTGAATTACATGAGTTATGGTTAACGTCTACTTAACATTTTTTTTTAAGAGTTTGTCTATTGAGTGTTCTACGGATACTGGTTAAGGAATAAAAAAATATTAAATAAAAAATAAAATATTTAATACATTAAGAATTTAAAAAACTTTATTTTTTATTTTTTATTTTTTATTTTTATTTCTTTAACAAGTGTGATTGCCAAACCTTTTTTTAAAAAACCAGGCGGGTTGAGCACTTGAGCGGCCCAATTTACAATGATGGGCCCAAACAATTTCTGCAATGTTTTTAAAAAAATAAAAAACAATAAATCCACTTCAAAGAAAACCCTAGACCCTCATCCTCACCCTCACCCGACACCTAACCCTCTCAATCTTTCACTCTCAGACTCTTAACTCTCACCCTGCCTCTCCGTCTCGCAGGCCGCCGCCAGTCCGGTTCCTCTCCATTCGACAGCTACTCTTCCTTCCTGTTACCACGCCGTTCATCAGCTAGCAGCGACTCAGCTCTCGCCGGCACTGCATTCGACCACCACTTGACCGGCAGCCACACCATCTCTGATCTCAGGTCTCAGTCCACGCCCTGTGCTCTGTGTTTCTGTTCAATTTGTTTGATTTGTTGAATTTATTATTTGTTTTGTGGAACTGATAACTGATAAGTTATAGAGTACCTGTACCAACTGTGTTTCGGTATGTTTTGTGTAACTGAGTTGCTCTGTGTTTCGATATATAACCAGTTTTTGGCCTCCCGGGGATTGTGTTTTGTTTGCCTGCTGGAGTTTCGATATATAACTGAGGTGCTCTGTGTTTCGATATATAACCAGTATTTACACCGTGTATATATACATTAGTCTGTATTCTTTTCCGTATATTTTGGAGTAATTCTGTTTTTGAATATACTTAAAGATGGTTTTTGGGAGTTCTAACGTATCAGTGGTTGATTGAACAATGTTCATTTTGCTAATTAGTTGCTAATTATTCTGTTTTTGAAAGGCAAAAGAGCGAAGAAGAAAAGAAAAAGAAAATGAAAATGAAAAAAACAACAGGTCGTGGGTTGCCACCCACTCTGCAACCATTGTGAGCCTGAGTTTTTTTTTTAATTTTTTATTACTAGGTTGTATTTTTATTGAGACCTGAGTTGCTGGATGCTATAATTTTATATTACATAATTTATGGATTTCCTTCTCCTGACTCGGGGCATCTATGGTTTGCCAATGATTTCTGTCCTTTGTGCTTGATGAACCGTTTTACACATCAGAATTTGTTAACATGTGAAGGATACTTGTGTTTGTAATTAATGAAAGTTGTAGGGTGCTCTTTTGTTGTTCCTTTAGAAATTGAAGGTGTTTGGGATTGAAATAAAATGAGTGGAGCAGAGAAAGGAACAGGAACCACAAAAACCCCAGCAGATTTCCTCAAATCCATTCGAGGGCGGCCAGTTGTTGTGAAGCTGAATTCTGGCGTTGATTATCGAGGTTGGTCTCTTTTTTTTTTTTTCCTTTTGGGTACATCAAGGTTGGTCTCTTTATTTACTACTTGTCTTCCTTATTTGTTCCTAGCTAGATATGCACATCATGATGGTTATCTTCTGGTTCTAGGAGACTCTAGTAACAGAAACTTGTTTGTTTTTGTTTTTTAAATAAATTAATTCTCTGTTATTAATTTGTTATAAGATTTAAGATCCTAGTTTTCAGAAACATTATTAGATAGTTGTCAAACTTAATAGTGATACTGTTAGATTCATGCAAGTAATCATGTTTTACCTCTTTCTCTTGTTTGTAGTACAATGAAAAACCACATGCATTTCTCATTTAAGAGCGTAACCTGCTGACACAGCTGTAATAGTGCTATCATGTAGAACAAAAGGTAATTAACTAAGAAAGAGTTGGGAATTGAAGTGGAAGTGTGGAACAACAAAACTCTGGGTCGCGAACCCTCTAGAGCTTTAAAATTTAAAAATGAAATTGATTTAAATTGACAGCAAAAACTGATTACAGAAGTTCCTAATGGTCTTTTCATGGAAGGCTTCAGTAAGAAGTTGCATGGTAATCACTTGACCTTTTAAATGTCAAGAAGTTAGAACAATATCATTGGCTGCTACTTCAAATTAAATGTATGGGATAATATAATAATATAAAATGGTGAATCCTGGCCCATACAATATGATATGAAGACCGAAGACCCTAATTCTACATAATTATCTTAAAATGACCTGAAATAAAAAAATACCCCTCAAAATTTCATATGAAAATTACAATGAAATCATACAAAATAATATATAATTAATTTGAGTTCCCCCCTTTTGTCCTGCATCACTACTAATCCATTGTTTTGCTAGACTACAATAAAGACTTTAAATGCCATTTCATGTCATATTTGAGTTTGTTTTCCTTTAGATTTAGATATTGGGTGGCTTTGCATTGTATGGTGCACAAGTCCTTGATCTGCAAATTCTTTAAAATATCAGTGAATTAACTGTTATATCTGGTCTGATGTAAAGCCAATGTTTGATCTATTTTTCTTGTCATTCCTTTTACAGTTTTTTCTGCCCTGTTGTAAGGCCAATCCTGATTTGGTTGATTAGATGAGAAAGAAAGTTGCTTAATCTAGTTGTTATTTATGTGTTGGATTTTGAGCTCAAAAATTGGTTTAGATTCCCGGATAACCATTATTCTCCATCCAAAATCATAGGAAACTCAGCAGAAAAAGAATAACGTATGCTTATCTTTTCTAGATATGTTAAATGCTGAGTACTTCCTTTCATATAGACGCCATATTTCCTTCTCAGATATTTTAATTTACATTATTTGGAGATGGATGATATAGCAAAACTCTATTAAGTTACATTTTAATGTGAATGATGAAATGATTTGTCTATGCAAGTGGCTCAAGTAGGATTGATATGCATGTTGCATTTTTTGCTTTGGGTGAAAAGCAAGTCAACTAACTGGTGAAGGCTTTAATGTCCATACTCCTTAGGAATGAAATAGTCGAAGATCATATTTTATGATATATTTCCAAAATCCCCGTTTGAGAGCAGTTGAAAGTTATGATCATGAATTTATTTTCAAGTCCATATTTGATGGCTTTACATTGTGAGTTTGCATATTGGTGTTGGTTGGTGGACATGGCCACTTGTATTTGTTATGTTATGCTTCTGTGTACACATGAACTAGGTTGACTCCTTTTGGTTAATCTTGCAGGTATACTAGCTTGTCTAGATGGCTATATGAATATTGCAATGGAACAAACAGAGGAGTATGTCAACGGCCAACTGAAGAACAAGTATGGTGACGCGTTCATTCGAGGGAATAATGGTACTAATGCTTGAAATATAATGTTCTTGATTCACAATTGATATTTGATTGCAGAAATAATTGAAATTTCTTTTCTTTGATGCAGTTCTATACATCAGTACCTCAAAGAGGACTCTAGCAGAAGGGGCTTAGCAAGTACAGGAATCCAAACATTTGTTGGTTTGGAAGACGACGCTAATGACTTCTTAAAAGCTTATGTGGACTGCCTGTATGTTGCAGCTTTTGCCAATTATTCTGAAGCTTGTTTATTTCGTTCGTTCTAAGTTATATATATCAAGGCAAAATGGGATGGCTAGTTTGTAAAATGCGTGTTGGCATATTTTTGAAGAATATTTTAGCCCGGTTTCAAATTTGAAAATAGTAATAGTAAATGCTATCACTTTAATGTTGGTTTTTATTTTATTTTATTTTATTTTATTTTTCAATGTGTATTGCTGCAATTAGAGAAGTTGGGACTATTAGGACCCAATTCGTGTTAGACAAGGACCAAATTCTACTGGACCGAAAACTTGTCCAGAAATTTATGCGAGATTCGCTCAAGGATAAAAATGAGGGACAGAATCTTCTCATACCAATGGATATAAATATTTTTTTGGTTAACATACCAATGAATATATTAAAGACGGACATTCATACATATAATGATTCATTATCAATATACGTAACTGAAGGCTTTGAATTTGTCCCATCCCCTCAAAATTATATACATGCCAAAGTCAGCATAAGACGTACATGCCATACGTTGAAAGAAGCAAAAGACTCAAATTAGCTAGCTGCACTGTACAACGCAGCAAGTTTGTCCGAGCACTAACAAGGGATAAAATATTAAGCCTTTTTATCTTAGCAATATTTCTGAACCAATACGAGAAATGTTCTGCAATTGCCTACTTTGAAACTTGTCCAGAAATTTATGCGAGATTAGCTCAAGGATGAAAACGAGGGACAGAATCTTCTCATACCAATGGATATAGATATTTTTTTGGTTAACATACCAATGAATATATTAAAGACGGACATTCATACATATAATGGTTCATTATCAATATACGTAACTGAAGGCTTTGAATTTATCTCATCCCCTCAAAATTTTATACATGCCAAAGTCAGCATAAGACGTACATGCCATACGTTGAAAGATGCAAAAGTCTCAAATTAGCTAGCTGCACTGTACAACGCAGCAAGTTTGTCCGAGCACTCACAAGGGATAAAATATTAAGCCTTTTTATCTTAGCAATATTTCTGAACCAATACGAGAAATGTTCCACAATTGCCTACTTTGAAAGTTTGAAATGTAGAAGCAAGAAGATAGTAACATTTTAGACCAAAACAATTCAGCCAATAAACCACTTGTACTTGTTCATCCTTCTTGACATGTTAGCCCAAATTCTCTTGGTAGAGATGAAATATAGAATTCACGCAGCATTTTTGTGAAGTGGATGGCATACCCATATCGAAGAAGAAAGACAAAATGAAATAGCTGAATACATAATGGCAATCGCAGATTGGAGAGGGGAGTTTGAGTGCTTTTATAAATAGAACCTTCATTATCACAAACCATAATGCTCCATTTTAGTGTTGGAGCATCATAAGGTTGTCCTCGGTTTCCTCATTTTTTTTATAAGAAAATAATGATTATTTTTTAAGCCTTATATTTTGGATTTTACTTATTAGTGACTTAGTTTATGATAAGACTAAATGGCATCGTTTAATCTATATAACTGACCCAGTCTAATAGAAAAATACTTGGTTGTTATTGTACTTATTAGTCCGTATTTTCATCTTTCATTCTTTCATCATTATTTGAAACCTTGAACCATGACCCCAATTTAAAGAATCGTTTTTCATCGGTTTCCTCATCCATGACTCCAATTTTACTTGAACCTAGAACAGCACAGAAAGTTGGGTATGCATTGAAGATCAACTAGTGGTTGTTAATGGAAGATAATGGAGCAAGACACAAAAAGCATGGCAACGCCTCTGCTAGAAATCAAATCCTGTGCAATAGCAAGGGGTTGATCCCCTGATTTCTAAGCTTAGAACAGAAAAATGAAGAGCACATTGATTTTGGAAGACAAATGTACTCACAAATTGATGAAGCAACAGAGTAAGATAGGACCATAGACATCGGAGCATAAAGCTAGAGAAGGATGGAAACCCAGTTGATTCCCCGATTGCTAAGCTTACAAACTAGAGAGGGAAAAAAACACACACACACACAACAACAACAACACCAACACGCTGGTTTTGGAAGACAATTTTCAAGTTTCAATGTTTGGTTTTAGATGTTTAAGTCAAAGTGTTCAATTCTATTTGGGTCTGGTTTTGTTCGCATATAGCAATGGCAATTACCAGTGATGGTGGGCTTCAAATCGTTTACTTGAATCCTCTGGGCTCCGGCGCCAACATCCATGGTCGTAGAAAGTGTGGGGCTTTGAGAATGGGGACCAACATGCAAACATCCAATATAAATTTTGATGTTTTCTTGACTAAACTTGTAATTAACAGAGGGACCTGTAATCCAAGTTACAGATAATGTAATCCAACCATTGAATTTTTTATTATTATAAAATCAATAGTCTTGGATTAATGGAGCATCCATGCTCCATATCTTCACCTAATGCATAGTAGACGTCTCCTATCATCAAAGTATATATCAAAGTTCATTTTCTATTATCACCAAAAATTATCTTGACCATCAAATTACAAACTCAACAATTAAATTTAGCGAGGAGATAGCTCAGTAATTCAGGCCTCATTTGCTGATGCTTCATTAGATTTATTTTTGGATTCATTTGGCCTTGTTGTCCTTGAATTATTCTCCGTTGAGTCTCTATCTAATAAATTTCTACTATGCATATAAAATGCAGGATTCAAGGGTACCAGAAAATTTAAATGATCTGCACATGTGGTGCGAAAATTAAAAGGACCTTTTGTCTTCTGGGTCAGTTTCAAAGTGATCATACTTATTTGTTGTTATATTATAAAGAGTTTAATTGATATGCAACTTATGTGTAAAGAAATTTTATATAGACATCTAATAATATTTTGACACATCATTATTTATTTTCATCTCATTCTTTCACCAATTAAAATAATTTATTAAATTAAAACACAAAAGAACTCTAATCCATGACTGTCATTCTTCTTAATTCATGGTCGTCTTTCCTTTAACTCTCAACTCCCATCAATTTTTAAGATAAGACTTCTCAAAAATAAGTTTATTTTTAAAATAAACAAATAAGTATGTATTCACTATTAAATTTTAGTTGGTTAAAATCTTTGTACACTTTAGATTAAATTAAAAAGTGAATACACTCTTACTTGGTCACTTTAAAAACAAGTTCACTTTTGAATAGTTTTTTTTTTTCTCAATTTCCATATCTAAATATCATAATTTCTCAAAATAAAGACCAACCAGCATCCTCTCACTCTCACTCCCCCCCCCCCCCGTGTCTCTCTCTCCCTCTCTGAAAGTTAAGGTGTGCACCTTAAATAATACGATGGACATTAACAATACAATGGACATTAACGAACAATACAATGGGATACATGGTAAAAAGGCATTTGATTGAATATTTGTGTACAAGCATTCGATTGAATATACTACAATGAAAAATGATTTGATATTTGAATGCCAATTCATTTTACGTTTTTCTCTTGATTTCATATTGGCCGAAAATCACAGTGAACTATCGAGGGGGCGCACCTTAAACTGTTTGAAAAAGAGAGTGAGACAATGCACCTTCAACTATTCCAGAAAAATATTTGTGTGGTGAGACGTTGATGAGAAGTGAGATTAGGGATTAAAGATTGATAAGAGTTTGAAAGGTTGAAAAACAGATGTAATGGTTTTTTATTAACGTTTTAATTTAATAAAATTCATTTTAATTACCAAGAGAATGATGTGGCAATAAATAATGACATGTCAAAATATTATTGAATGTTAGTGCATATCAATATCAATTAAACTCTTAATAAGTGTTAAATCTGGACCGTTGTGGAACAACTACAGCGAGACCCATAGTTTATTGAGTACTTCGTAAAAAGACTCTGTTATTCAACAACCTTGAAAATTCAAGCAAAAAAGAAAAGACAGAAGAAAGAAAAAGATGACATCTTTCATGTTTTCATATTCTCTATTTCAAATTCTGGAAATATCAATGTCTGAATTTCAGTATTACAGTTAAGGAAAGGAGTCAAGTATCCTTATAGAATTTGTTCAGTAGTTACTTTCTATTTCATGATAACGAGAAAATATTTTAATGCTAAACAGAGCTTTACAAAATATTAACTAGATGAAGTCTGTTATGTGCATTATTATCAATATTCAAGATCATACTGCATTGTTCAAAGTTCGAACACTCATTCAAAGGCAGTGCCCTCACTGGAATGGGGAAGACAGAGCCAAAAATGGTGTAGTTAAGATGTTAGGCTGCAAAGGCTGAAAGGAAAATCCTGCTGACTGTGGAACTCCAATTGGCGGATGTTGAACTGAGCTGTCCAGAGGACAAGCCAAGACAAAATAAGGGAAACGACTAATCATATATCTATGCTCAGTTTAGAAAACAAATATAATACATACTTAATCTAAATATGTAGTACAACATTTTACATTATTGCATATTTACGTCCATTATGCTATTTGCACACCTAAACACGCAAACCCCTTTACATACCTACACACATTGCAACATTAAATTTAAGTGGATCCACATAAACTTTTTCTGTAAAGTTCGGATTAGATAGAAATAAGTGTGCAGAAAGCTTCTCTTTAGGAAACACGTGTCAAATATATAATGGGGAAAAAGCACTACAGAAGAGGATATTGAAACATAGGCTCTGCTTCCTCAGAAACATTTTCCATCGAAAAATGTTGCTAGGCAGCCATTTTCTTTTAATAATGCTGGTTACTATCTTTTAGAAGCACATCACCTCACATTAGTCATAGGTGACAGAATTAGAATGTAGGTGTGCAAAAAAAGATATGGAACCAGCTGTAATCAAATGGTGGAAATTCTGTAGATGTAAGGTGATGTGTATGTGAGTAGTTAGCATTATTCATTCTTATGGTTTTTTATATAGATTCTTTTTTATATTTTTATTTTTGGATGAATACGGTTCCAATTTTTTGTCTGGTCTTAAAAAGAAAATTTTTGTAGGTAAAATCTAAGCCTAAAGAAATCATTTAAAAGATAAAACCATTTTTAGAGTTGAAGACTCCTCTTCCAATATTCCTGCCACTGCCATATGCACTCCCAGTTTTTCTCCTTTGTCAAATCAATAAAAAGCTGCCTTGTGGCACTTGGATATTTTCCATGTGTTCAAGTACAAGCATGCCACTAGAAAATATGTTCAAGGACAAAGAAAGTCTCTTTCACTCTCTTCTTCTCCTATTTAGCAAATATGTAATTTTAATTTGCATTTTGTTGTAATCAACCAAAAGATAACTATCATATAAATTTTTTAAAAAAGAAAAACAGTATAACAAAAAATAAAAATTTAATTGCAGCTCTTTATTTAATTTTAAGAAGCTTCTATGACAGCAGCCAAAGAAACACTGTTGAATTTTGTATTGCTAGTGTTCTAGTGGCAGTGTTTTCTCGTGGGCTAGAGATTTGCCCCAATTTGATAGTTTCCAAGAAATTTATCACTTAGAATGAGAGTCGCTAAATCATACAAAAGAATATGTTACACTCGTAATAATTTTTATCATTAATTAGCTTATGCAATGCATCATGCATTATTTCATACCCTTCAAATGGATTTAGATCTCCAGCTGCACTAGTTGCTTACCCAAAACGAGAGTAGTTGAATCCATTTCAACATCTGAAATTCTATGATATACAATCTCTTCAAGTAACGAAGTTTAGTCCAAGGCACTAAAACTGATCACAATTACCTTTAACTCATTTTTTAAAAAAAAAAAAATAGACTTGGTTCTACTTTACCTTGTGATTAATAACATTGTTATATTAATTTGCTCAAAGCATAACTAAGATTACAATATGAAAAACAAGCCCCAAGAGAAAGATAATGACACCATCTATATAGGATGAGGAAAAGCTTAGAGTATATGCAAGAACTTACCCGAATGACAATGACAATGAAGTCTCTGCTGTGTTGTGAATTCCATTTTGATCAGGAGATAATAATGTCCAAAATACTAGATAAACAATAACCATAACTCGTCATTATCAAGTAAAAAGAGAGTGAAAGTTAAAAGAATAACCTCAAAAGAGAAGAAAGTAAAAATGTCACGTCTTATCCTAGAAATAATAATCAAGCTTATCAATTAGGATCCCCAAATAGTTCCACGAAGTTAGCATTTCGTCACTTGAATCAAAATTGACCAATTGCAAGCCAATTATTACAACAACAAAGCCTTTTCCCACTAGGTGGGGTCGGCTACATGAATCAAATAACTGCAAAAAGATAAAAATCTTATTCAAATAACTATTACTCTTGTTTCCTAGTGGCAAATTTTGCCTTCGCAGTAGTCTATGCAATTTCCAATCCTTATCAACTCCCCCTTGCCTTTTGGCTCCCTCCAAGCACATAGGTGCTTTTGTTAGTGTTCAAAGTTCAAACCAAGCTGAAAAGCACATTTCCATAGGAAAATAAACTGAGAGTTTTGAGAGATGTTTAGGAACCTGCTATACCAGCATATAGCATAGGCTGCTTATATACATTAAGCAAAACTGATTCTAGTGACGTGATCACCTAACTTAACCAATTACTTTTGTACAATTTCAAATTATCTCATTATTATATTATTCAGATCAAATTATTTCAAAGCCACTTTTAGTAATTTGACAGTTAATAATCATTCTTCCTAAAAATGTCCAAGCAAAAAGTTCATTCAAAGCACATCTAGGATAACAATATCAAATATAAACTATTTGCAAAACGAGTTCTTCCACTATCATTTCTCAAAAAAGTAATTCTCGTCAATAATTTTTCGAAGCAACCCCAAACACACACATGTTCTTGGGTATATCCAGAATAGAGTATAGGGTTGAGATTTTCCCATTTCTAATTCATAGTAGAAGCAAAGGTTCACTCCAAGGTCCACTTTTGTTTGGTCAATGGTTTATACACAATTAATGACTGAACCTATAGACTAATTTGCCGCACTGCTGCTATTACAGAGAGCAATGGGTTATTACACAGACTTTGCAGCATCTTATTATTAGTATCTAGTACTTAGCAGAGTTTGCAAAATATTTTCAATCAATTGTTTAACATATTAGTTCAAGAGAAATCTAAGATGTTAAAAACAGAAAACTAAGCCATTACCATGTGGTATAGGATTTTCTTAAGTATCATTATGATGGTCAGCTAATTTGGTTTCCACCAAAGTTTCTGTGACAGTTATTCAAATAGATATGGGGGTTCAATTGCTTTCTTTTTCTATTTTCTGACAACAGGGTTCAATTATTTTCATGTATCAACTTTATGTTTAACGCCTACTCTTTGTTTTACCATTATGTAAATAGAATGATTTCTTCTTATCCATATTGGTACTTTCTCCCCTTTCTCCTTTAACATAGTCCATTTATTGGAAAACAGACAGAGAGCATAATGAAGCTTGCCTAAAACATAAATCAATATTAATCTAGCCTTTCAAAAGTTAAAAGCTATCTCTTCTCTGTAAACAGAGCTGACTTAGTTATGAAAGATTATATTGCAAATAGAAAGTAAGAAACTAAAAATCACCTGACTCGTCTGAATGATCATTAAAATCCGAGCAAAATAGCACATTCTGCATATTTATATAGTGCATTAAGTCACAATAGAGGTAAACAGCTCTCATATTAGGATTTCAAAAAGTAAAACTAGATGCCATGCTGCCGGATTAACAGCAATGTAAACCAACCTCTCCCATACTCTCAGATACATTTTGGACCACATCTGCAGGAAGTGCAATAATTAAATGGTCAGGCATGTCTATTAAAAACATTGAAGGAGAAAATATGAGAATTTTTGAAATGTGAAGAAAGGCCAAAAATTTACAGAACGTGCCAACCAAGTGAAGAAGAATATTGGAAAAGCTCAAACATTTCAAAGAAAGAGGTCAACATCACTCAGAAAACAGAACATAGATTCAACATAAGAAATTGCAAATCATTATTAACAACAAATTGTAACTGACAACAAAATTGGGGTGCAGTCCAATTGGGCAGGAGTTTCCAGGAGATGTTTAGAACATTTTCTCAAGAGAGAATATAAACAATTCAAATCCCACAACTCCCTTGAAATAAAGAATTTAAGAACTACAGAAATTCAAACAATCAAAATAACAATTGCCTGGATATCATTAGTTATTATAAAGGGTGTAGGTTAAACCGTTAATCAAACATGAATATTGCTCCACATAACAACTTTAACTGACATGCATTTGGATAAATAAACATTCAACCCAAAAACCTCTATTTACTTACTCTGAACCCATTCAGTCACTCTTCCAAAGGAAAGAAAATGTTGGACGGTGGCCTCTTGGTCTTATTCCACGGTTGTTTGTGTAGACATTGTTTTTAGTAGCTTATTAATTAGTTGCTTATGTCCTAGGACTAGATTTAATGTATAGAAGCTCCTCTATATATTTCTGTCCATGTAAACATTCAGTTTTGAGATTGAATATACAATATTCATATTCTTCATATTCTAAGATGGTATCAGATTCAGTTCTGATTCGGGACTGATTTTGCTTTCCGCTGAATTTTTTTTTTCGGTCGGCCCTTCATTGCCAACCAAAGAGTTTTTTGGCCTTCATTGCCCTTTTGCTGACCATTCCTCGTTGGCTTTCATTGCCACCGTATCAGTCCCTCAACAGACCCATAAACAGCACCCAAACAGCACCCGTAAACAGTATCCAAACAGCAACCCACTCCGTTTTTCGTCCAAGTAAGGTCACGAGATATACCAGACAACTCCGACCGGCCATTCCTCCGAGCACCCTCGCCGGAGACGCTCCCACGCGCCATCACGCGCCGTCACGCTTGCATACACTTCCCAGCGCGTGTAAGCCAGGCGCCACCTTCCGGTCACCGGAGCTCCACGCCGTTGGTTCCATTCACCTCGCCAGCGTCCTTTGCTCCTGTTTCTGTGGCCAAAACTTTTTCCCGAGGCTCTTTGGATAGTGGGCTCATTCGTTCACCTTCTCTATTCTGTTCAAATTCGTTCTAACTCTTCTCTGTTCTGCCTTGATTCTGTTTCGTCTCTAAAAATGTCAACTATGGGTGAGGTTTCCAATTTCACTCAACCAATGGACGATACTCGATCCCAAACACCTGGGGAATTGCAGAACATTCAATCTGTGTATAGGCTGAACGGGAAGAATTACCTTAAGTGGTCACAACTTGTTCGCACCATATTAAAAGGAAAAGGGAAGCTGAGTCATCTAATGGGTACTGGACCTCAGCCAGGTGATCCCAAGTTTGAAGCATGGGATGAAGAAGACTCGATGATTATGGCATGGCTGTGGAATTCTATGACTCTGGATATCAGTGACACTTGCATGTTCCTAAACACTGCAAAGGCTATATGGGATGCCATTGAGCAAACCCATTCCAAAGCCAGGGATGCTGCTCAAATCTACGAGGTTAAGGTAAAGACGATGGCTGCAAAACAAGGAGACAAGACGGTCACTGTATATGCTAATCAATTGAAGTCCTTGTGGCTGGAGTTAGACCATTATAGAGTGATCAAGACTAAATGTCCTGAGGATGCAACAGTGCTCAAGGAGTTTATTGAGCAAGACCGAGTTTATGACTTCCTTGTTGGGCTGAATCTAGAATTTGATCAGGTGAGGATTCAGATTCTTGGCAAATCTACAGTTCCCTCCTTTAATGAGGTTGTGTCCATCATCTGAAGTGAGGAAAGCAGGAGAGAGCTGATGCTTGAACCAAAAATCAGCGAGACTTCGGCTATGGTGGCTCGTGGTTCCACCAAGCCAGAAGCAAAGGTGGAGAAGACATTCTCCTTGGAAGGAGAAAAACCCAATCAGTCAAAAAACCGCGATGACTTGTGGTGCACTCATTGTAATAAGCCACGGCATACCCATGAGAGGTGTTGGCAGCTTCATGGAAAACCCCCAAGTCGAGAGTGAGGGCAGAAAGGGAAATAATCACGCAACAGTGGGAAAGCTAATGCTGCGGCCGTGTTAGGAAGTCAACCAACACCCAGCAATTTCAATCCAGAAGAAATTGAGCGGGTGAGATCACTTCTACACAGCCTTGAAAAGCCCTCAGGTACTTGTTCTTTGACTCGTTCAGGTAAGTTACCTTTTTTCGTTAGATTCAATGTCTCGGGTACAACTTTTACCAACTACTGGATTATAGATTCCGGCGCTACAGATCATATGACCAACAATCCCACTAATTTTTCCACCTATTCTGCATGCCCAAGCAATAAAAAAATATCCACAGCAGATGGCCCCTTGACCACTGTAGCCGGTGTAGGAACTGTCCACCTTAATCCCCTAGTGACCTTAAAAAATGTCCTTCATGTTCCTAAATTGTCCACAAATCTAGTTTCTGTCCAAAAATTAATTACAGATTTGTCTTGCAATGCGGTTTTTTACAATGACCATTGTGTTTTTCAGGACAAGGATTCGGGGAAGATGATTGGACATGCTAGGGAACAGGATGGTCTCTACCTCCTTGAAGCACCTTGTCAGTTCAACAGGACCAAGGGCAGATTTGGACACCCATCTTCCTTCACCTTTGAACTTCTTTCCACCAATAAGGACAAAATTTGGTTTGCTCACCGTAGATTGGGCCATCCATCTTTTATGATTGTTAAGAGTCTTGTTCCTTCTCTGTTTAAAACTTTTGATGTTGAACAATTTCATTGTGATGTATGTGAATTGGCCAAACATAAACGTGTCAATTTTCCAATTAGTAATACAAGGAGTTCTGTTCCTTTTTCCCTTATTCACAGTGATGTTTGGAGTCCTTCTTCCATAAGTAATGTTTCTGGGGCAAGATGGTTTGTGTCTTTTATTGATGACTGTACTCGTGTTACTTGGATTTTTCTGCTCAAACACAAGTCTGATATTAGTACTGTTCTCCCCAATTTTTGTTCCGTGATTAAAAATCAATTTGGGGTGGGCATTAAACGATTCAGGTCCGATAATACTAAGGACTATTTTAATCAGACTCTTATGCATTTTTTCCAAAAAGAAGGAATAATCCATGAATCTTCATGTGTTCATACCCCACAATAGAATGGGTTAGCAGAGCGAAAAAACGGTCATCTTCTTGAAAAAACCCGAGCCTTATTATTTCAAAGAAATGTCCCTAAGTCCTTCTGGGGGGAAGCTGTTCTGACTTCTACTTATCTTATAAATCGCTTGCCCACTAAAGTCTTGGGGTCAAGAATCCTATAGATGTCCTCTCTACTTTCTATCCTGATCTACACACTTCCAATAATCTTGTCCCTAAAATTTTTGGATGTGTATCTTTTGTTCATATTCACAATCCAAACAGGGGGAAACTCGATCCAAGGGCTCTAAAGTGTATTTTTTTGGGCTATTCTTCGACCCAGAAAAGGTACAAGTGTTATCACCTTCCATCCAAAAAATTCTATGTCTCCAGGGATGTTACATTTAGTGAAGAAGAGCCCTATTTTTCCCATCCTTATCTTCAGGGGGGGAAGTCAATGAAGGAAGATAAAGAAGATTTCCTGCTTGACTTGTCCTTACTTCCTGTGTCTCATGGTCCTCCTCTTGACCTTTCTCCTGTTGTCCCTGATCCTCCTTCTGAAGTCAATAATACTGAACCTGTGTCTGAACCTGTGTCCAAAACCATTTCTGACCCAGTGACTGAGTCTGCTCTTGAGAATGTAAGGTATGGCAAAGGCAAGGTGTTCACAAGAAGGAAGATGGTTGTTCTTGAACCTGTGCAGGCCCAAGAGTCCAACTCGGAGCCTTCGAATGAGGTAATAATGTCTAACCCTTTATTGCAAGATGAATCTGAATTTCATATGGATAGTAGTGACCAAATTCTTCCTATAGCCATCAAGAAAGAAACCAAAGAGTGCACAAAACGACCATTATACCCGCTTTCACACTTCTTGTCCTTTGAGAATTTTTCACCATCCCATAAAGCTTTCCTTATAAGCCTAAATACCATTGCCATCCCTACTACCCTACCCGAGGCCTTGTCCAATGGAAAATGGAAACAAGCCATGAATGAGGAGATGGAGGCATTGGAAAAGAAAAAAACCTAGGAGCTAGTGCAATTACTGGCAAGAAAGAAAATTGTGGGCTGTAAATGGGTGTATACTGTGAAATATAGAGCAAATGGATCCATAGAGAGGTATAAGGCACGATTAGTTGTCAAAGGGTATACTCAAACTTATGGAATTGATTACCACGAGACTTTTGCACCAGTTGCAAAGATGAACACAGTTCGAGTATTATTGGCATTAGCAGCTAATTATGGTTGGGATTTACAGCAGTTTGATGTCAAGGATGCTTTCTTACATGGAGATCTCAAAGAAGAAGTCTACATGGAGGTCCCACTGGGATATGGGAGGAATTTGCATGCTAATACTATGTGTAAGCTGAAAAAGGCCTTATATGGCCTCAAGCAATCACCACGAGCGTGGTTTGGAAGGTTTGCTAGAATTATTTAGGCTATGGGGTACAAACAAAGCTAAGGGGATCACACACTGTTTGTTAAACACTCTCCTTCAGCGGGAGTCACAGCTCTCTTGGTGTATGTTGATGACATAATTGTAATAGGAGATGATGATAAGGAGAAACATGTTCTGAGTCAGTGCTTAGCCAAGGACCTGGAAATTAAAGCATTAGGGAGGTTAAAATACTTTCTTGGAATTGAGGTTGCTCATTCTAGGAAAGGTATATTCATCTCACAACAAAAGTATGTTATGGATCTCCTAAAAGAAACAGGTCATACAGCAAGCAGACCGGCAAGTACTCCGATAGATCTCAATATGAAACTTGGACAGGCAGAGGAAGATGTTGTAGTTGATAGAGAAATGTATCAACGTCTAGTGGGAAGACTTATTTATCTATCCTACACACGGCCGGATATAGCATATGCAGTTAGTATGATTAGCCAATTCATGCACAGTCCAAAAAAATATCATTTGCGAGCAGCATATCGAGTGTTACAGTACCTTAAGAGAACACCAGGAAAAGACATTCTATTTAAGAGAAATGGAGGTGTGGTACTTGAGGCATATACTGATGTGGATTATGCTGGATCATCAGTGGACAGGAGGTCAACTACAAGATATTGTACTTTTCTTGGTGGAAGTCTGGTGACTTGGAGAAGTAAGAAACAGAATGTGGTAGCACGATCTAGTGCGGAGGTAGAATTCAGAGCTATGACTCAAGGTGTGTGTGAGCTACTATGGTTAAAAATCATTCTTGAAGATCTGAAGATCAAGTGGGATGGTCCAATGAGACTTTATAGTGATACCAAGTCTACAATCAGCATTGCTCATAATCCGGTGCAACATGATCGAACGAAGCATATGAGGTTGACAGACATTTTATCAAAGAGAAATTAGAGAGTGGTTTAATTTGTACACCCTATATTTCTACACATGGTCAGCTTGCTGATGTACTTACAAAAGGGTTGAATAGTCCAGCATTTCAAACTATTGTATCCAAGCTGGGAATGGAGAATGTATATTCACCAGCTTGAGGGGGAGTATTGGACGGTGGCCACTATGGACGGTGGCCTCTTGGTCTTATTCCACGGTTGTTTGTGTAGACGTTGTTTTTAGCAACTTATTAATTAGTTGCTTATTTCCTAGGACTAGATTTAGTGTATAGAAGCTCCTCTATATATTTCTGTCCATGTAAACATTCAGTTTTGAGATTGAATATACAATATTCATATTCTTCATATTTTAAGAGAAAACATAAACCTTTTCATCTTTTAACATAACCATTACAAGTTTCAAAGAAAGGCAATGGAACCACTTGTCCAGCGAGTGTTGTTTTCAACGACATTCCAAGGGACAAAGACTGCTAATGACATCATGAAAAGAGAAGTGGAAAAAAAGTATCATGTACAAGTTAACCACAATATATGACATGGTTGGAAGTCAATATTATTTATTTATGGAAAATAAAAAATGAGAAGTCAAAATGAAATGAATAAAATTAACCAACTTCTCATGTTGGATAGAACTTAGTTCTGCTTTCAATCTGTGTGTGCATTTGGCATACCAAGAAGGCACAACCTGAACCTAACCTTTAAAAGCAACATTTGGAGAGGGATCAAGCAGCCAGCACAAATCTTAAGAAGAAAATAGGAATTTTTCTGTCATGCAAACAAGAAAATTGCAACAAAAGAATGGGATTATTTCCATCACACAAACAAACAACAATACCGAACATATTATTCTACTAAAAATGGGTGATCAAAAAGCAATCACTTATGCCAACTTATCTAAGTTACTTTTACTATAGTTAAATAAATAGTTAAGATAGTATTTACCCAAGTTTGAAACACTGGGCTTTACAGCTAATGTCAGGCCAAGAAAACAATCATCGGGATCAGGACCAAAATCCTGCAGTTTCAGCTCAAGATTTGGCTTTGCCCCTGTAAGTAGTGCATAAGGAAAGCAATAAACAATAGAGCTAAATACCTATCTCGATGCAATTAGCATTTAACATGGCATTTATCTAACAAACTGAGAGGGATCAAAAGAAGGATATTAGACAGAAAGAAAATGGAAATGCCCTCACTCTTGCTACTCAGCTTCAGCTCAAGTGGATCACGGAGTGGACAAGGAACCCATGTGGATACCTGTCCAGTATATATTACTAAAATAAAGACATGAGGTAAAGTAGAACAGACTTCAAAGAAAACGTTACATGGAAAAAAGGATGTTGCAATGACTGATCTGCATCTGGCCTTCTTGATGGGTCCCATGATAATAGTTGCTACAGAATTTACAATGCAGCAGATATTAAAAGGTAGCACTATTTACAAAGTCAAACAGTAATAAATTTTAATATTGATAGGTTGACAGACAAATTCTACTGACCAAAACATACCGTAATCAAATCTATAGCTTCCAAGCTAGCATTTGGAATGATATCAGAAAGCTTCATAGGTTGAGCCTGCACAAGCATCAGGGCAATTAAAGATACAGGAAGTAGCAATGAAATGAAAAGATGACAACAATATGAAGTAATATTACACAACCAGACTCCTGTGAAAACTTACAACTTCATGACCAACAAGGTCCAATAGCCGAGAGTTGTTCACCCCTATGGAGAAAGCAGTTAAATCTGGCATACCAAGAATGCGGTATATTTTGTACAGTTGATCTATTTCACTGTCAATGGAGAAAAGGAATTTTCTAAGATGTGATGGAAAGTCTAATAGTTTATTTTAAGGAATATATAAGATATGCCCCAAAACCAAATAGTTCATTATTTTGAAAAAGTTTCCAGTTTAGATATCAATATCAACTACAACCTACAGTGGAGGAAAGTTCCATATATATGATATGTAAAAGCAAAAGATCCCAATGTAATGATCTGAACTATTAATAGCAATCTCTTCAATATCAATGTGATAGGGAACTAAATAAGCAAACACTATGTACCAAAAAAAAAAAAAAGCAAACACTGTTATATTGATATTCAGACTGAAACACTCCTGCTACAGGTTTGGAGGGATATCAGCACAGAAAGAAGGAGAAGATACACTCAGTAAGAGAAATAACAAAAAAAAAAGATACAATGCAGAACTTCAATGATCTGCTCCTCCCAATCCTTTCCTCACCAAAATACTTCCCTGACTTTCTCTCTCACCCTATCTCCCCTTATATTCTCACTGACCTGCCAAGTTGGCAGGTTTGTTACAATGTTCATTCCACCCTCTCACCTTTCCCATGCAGCCCTCAAAAGGAGTAACAAATCCTCTACTGTCCCTCCCCATCTTCCTAGCATGCACCCAAGTAGTACCCAAGTAGTAGGTGTGTGCCTAACAATACTCCTCCCAGAAGATTCACCTTGTCCTCAAGGTGAAGGTTCAAGTGAGGGTCCTGAAACAGCTGCAAGAAGCTTTTACCGGGGTCCCATTATTTGAAGCATGATGACCAAGTTATGGTTGATGCACAAGGGTTTCCACCAGGATCCCATTGATTTTCTCCAATTCTCATAACAAGAAACAGCAAAGAGGACAACCAGAAAGACAATATGCCCTGATTAACATCTCCAACAACAGTCATGAATGCAGATTTGCTTCTAGGAGCATGGAAATGGCCAATTCCTGTAATTATGGTGGTGATGGTAACTGCTGCCTTAACAACAACCATACGAAGAGTTCCAGTAATGGCTTGAAAACCAGCACCTGCAGAACACTTGAGGGTTCCATGTGCAACAAATGTACCCAGAATGCTACTTGCATCATTGATTGACCCAAGTTTTGGAGGTCTCAAGCTCATTCTTGTTGAATAAACATCCATATGAATGCTAGCCACTAATTTTGCCATCTCCGGGAAATAGCAAGTAGCTATACATAATTGGTTCAGTTTCTCACCCCAAGGGCCATAGGAGCTAGCAAAGTACAACACAATGGCCATAATAGGCTTAGGAAGTCAGGATTGAGGTTATAAGCCCAAAATTCAAGTACTTGTAAACCTAGACCCACTAGTCCACTTCACTTAAGATAGAATACCAAAGGCTTCATAAGAAGAGAAAAGTATGGTGACAGAGAGCTTAAACACACAGGTAAGGTCATGCAGAACTCTAACAAAAGGTCTCTCATGTCTTACCTAGTTGGTCTTTCCAGCATGGCCAACAGTGTAATGGGGCAGGTTTGCAACATGGAGATTGTAAAATATTAGAGAATTTGGTAAACTGTACCCAATGTGGGTGCAAACCATGTATACATATAAATATATATATATATATATATATATATATATATATATATATATATATATGTTGACCACCGTCCACTTTCATTCATGCACAGTCCACCGTTCACATTAACTTAGGAAGTAATTCTAGATTCATGATTTTTTTCGTTCATGTACTTAGGGAATATCTATCTCATTTATTTGTCATGTAAATACAAGTTTTAAATTAATATTCCAAGTGTATAAAAGGAAGCATCATTTGTTGTGTGAGAATAACACACAAGCAATTCAGAAAAAACTCTTTGTTCTTTCAATTTGATATCAGAGCTCCCGACCCTAGCAGTCTCTGTTTTTTTATTTCCCTGCCTCAGCCTTCGTTGCTGAGTATCCTCAGGTGCCTTGCCTTCATTGCAGGACCTTTTTTTTTTCACTTGTTTTCATAGCAAGTACAGCATTAAACTGTATCATGCCTTCCTTTTTTGCCCAACCTTCAGAGCAACTTTTTCACCAAAAGACCACCCACCATCCTTCTCAGAAACCTCTGACCAGCCAAACCCAGAAGACCCACTCTCGGAAACCATCACACGCACCTCCACTCGCGCCTACCCCTACAGACGCGTGAGCTCCACGTGCCACCTTCCCGGCCACCGTTCGCCGTCGCGCCACATCCAACCTGACCGTCGGCCCTTCCTTTCCTTGTTTCATCCATCAGAATCTTCAGCCACTGCCTTAATAGTGGTGCATCCTAAAACCCTTTCTTTCTTACCTCTGTTCTACTGAAATCATGTCTGAGACTGAGTCCACTATCTCCCAAAGCAATACGATCCAGCCTTCAATCCTGAACCCAAATGACCTTCCTCCCTTACAGTCTTCCTATCGACTCAACGGAAAAAATTATTTACAATGGGCACAAGTCATTCGAACAACCCTCAAAGGTCGACGAAAATAGAACCACATTGAGGTAACTGCACCTAAAAAAATGACCCACTGTTTGAGGCTTGGGATGATGAGGATTCTCTCATTATGACTTGGCTTTGGAAATCCATGACTCCGGAAATTAGCCGGAATTGTATGTTCTTTTCATCATCCTGGGAAATTTGGGAGAATCTTCGCAAAATGTTTTCAATGAAATAGGATATTGCTGCTTGCTATTAGTTGAAGACTAAAATCTTCAACACCAAACAAGGAACTCTATCTGTGACGGATTATTATGGAACTTTAAATGGTTTGTGGATTGAGTTGGATCAGCACCAGAACTTGAAGATGGAATGCATTAAAGACTCAACCACCTTGGCGGAATTTATTGAGAAAGATAGGATATTTGAATTCCTCTCAGGTTTAAATCTTGAATATGATCCTATTCGAGTACAAATCTTGGGAAAATAAAAGTTACCCACTCTATCTGAAGTGTTCTATACAATCCGTGGGGAAGAAAGTCGGAGAGCAGTCATGCTTGATGAAAAGCCAACTGATGGGTCAGCATTAAAATATGTCAAAACAGGACCTTATTCATCCTCATCTAAATCGTTGGTGCTCCTATTGCAAGAGGTCTGGTCATACCAAGGAGAACTATTTTAAACTTCATGAGAAGGACCAAGTCCTTAGTCGCATAGGGGGATTTAAAAATGTTCCCCGAGGACAGGCACACTTCACTTCCATAGATTCTGTGTCAAAGGTGGAGGCCAAACAAGTGAAAGATGATATCCCTGCCCTTAGCAAGGAGGAACTGGAACATTTAAGGTCTCTTATGGCTTCCCTTAGTAAGCCTTCCGACTCTTGCTTTTTGGTCATGAATGGTAAGAATCTGTGTTCTTTATTCTCCCATGCTTCTGGTACTGTTCCTAAGGATTCTTGGATTATTGATTCTAGTGCTACTGATCACATGACCTTTTGTTCTTCCCATTTTTCATCATATAAAAATCCCACGGGTAATCATCACATAACTATAGTTGATGGCTCTCATACATCAGTTGCTGGTCTTGGTAATGTTAAACTTAGTCCATTTCTAAATTTGAAAAATGTGCTTCATGTTCCTAAACTTTCATCTAACCTTATCTCTATACATAAACTTACCAAAGACCTTAATTGTGCTGTAACCTTTTTCCAATCTCATTGTGTATTTCAGGATCTTATCACGGGGAGGACAATTGGGGTTGCTAAGGAACAGGGAGGGTTGTACTACCTTGAGATGAAAGCGGCAGGTGGCTCTAGTCAAAAGTTGCAACATTCCTGTCATCAATCTAGTATCAAGTCTTGTGCCTCCCAAATTTGGCCCCACCATAGATGTCTTGGACACCCCCCATTTACTTTACTTAAATCCATATTTCTTGCTTTGTTTTTAAATGAGTCAGTTGAGTCCTTTAATTGTGATATTTGTGAGTTTTCCAAACACCATCAAGTGAGTTTTCCTTCACATGGTAATAAAAGCAGTGAACCTTTTTCTCTTATCCATACTGATGTTTGGGGTCCTACATCCATTCCTAATATTTCTGGTACAAAATGACTTTTTGTCAGAGAATCAATTTGGTTTTATGCCTAGGAGGTCAACCATGGAAGCAATCTATCTTCTACGAAGATTAATGGAGAGGTATCGGAGGAAGCAAAAAGATCTACACATGGTTTTCATTGATCTAGAAAAAGCCTACGATAGGGTACCGAGAGAGGTCCTGTGGAAGGTTTTGGAGAAGAAAGGAGTTCGTATCGCCTATATTCGAGCAATCCAAAATATGTATAATGGGGCTAAAACTAGTGTGAGAACACAGGATGGGGCCACAGAAGATTTTCCTATAACTATAGGACTGCACTAAGGGTCAGCTTTGAGTCCATATCTTTTTACCTTGGTCTTGGATGTGCTTACTGCGCATATCTAAGAGCCGATGCCACAATGCATGCTTTTTGCAGATGATATAATCTTAATTGGAGAGTCGAGAGAGGAAACAAATGGGAAGCTAGAACTATGGAGACGAACTTTGGAAAAACATGGCCTTCGTCTAAGCAGGAGTAAGACGGAGTATATGGAATATAAGTTCAGTAAAAGGTGTGTTAATGCTAGCTTAGCTGTGAAAGTTGGAGATCATACAATACCACAAGTCACACAATTTAGGTACCTTGGATCTATCATACAAAATGATGGAGAGATAGAGGGAGATGTAAACCATAGGATTCAAGCTGGATGGATGAAATGGAGGAATGTTTTAGGAGTTATTTGTGATAGAAAAGTACCTCTCAAGCTTAAGGATAAATTTTACCGCACAACTATAAGGCCCGCGATGTTATATGATACTGAATGTTGAGCGTTAAAAAACCAACAAGAGCATAAGATCAGTGTTGCGGAGATGAGGATGTTGCGTTGGATGTGTGACCATACAAGACAAGATAGGATTAGGAATGAATGCATTAGAGAGAAAGTAGGGGTAGCACCTATTGTGGAAAAGATGGGAGAATCTCGCCTTAGGTGGTTTGGACATGTAAGGAGAAGACCCTTAGAAGCCCCTGTAAGAAGAGTAGATCAAGTAGATAATAGCCCAATAGCTAGAAGTAGAGGAAGACCAAGAAAGACTATAGGTGAAACGATTAAAAAAGATTTAGATCTGAATAGCATCTCTGAAGACTTGGTTTATGATAGGACACAATGGCGTCGTTTGATCCATGTAGCCGACCCCACCTAGTGGGAAAAGGCTTGATTGTTGTTGTTGTTGCACTTGTGTCACTTGGATTTTCTTAATGAAAGATAAATCAGACGTGTACAAATTATTCATCCAGTTTTATCATATGATTAAAACTCAATTTGATAAAACTATTAAACGTTTGAGATTTGATAATGGTAGAGAATATGTGAATCAAAATTTCTCCACATTTCTTAAACACGGTATTATTCATGAATTTACATGTGTTGATACCCTCCAACAAAACGGGGTTGCTGAAAGGAAAAATCGACACTTACTTGAAATTACTAGTGTTTTATTGTTTCAGATGTCTGTTCCAAATTCATACTGGAGGGACGCTATTTTGACTGTTGCTTATTTAATAAAACAGTTACCCTCTAGAGTCCTTGGTGGTGTGAGTACTATTCATGTCATGAAATCATTTTTTCCCTCTGCTCCTATTATGCAAAGTCTTGAGTCTCGTGTTTTTGGCTGTGATGCTTTTGTTCATATCCATCGTCAACATCGGGGCAAACTTGACTCTCGTGCTATTAAATGCATCTTCATTGGTTATGCTCCTGACAAGGAGCGATACAAATGTTATCACCCTTCCTCTCGTCGAGTGTTTGTCTCCATGGATGTCACTTTTCAAGAAAATCAACCATTCTTCATTTCCTCTCAACTTCAGGGGGAGAACACTACTGATTCGAAAGCTGAGATTTTTTCTCTAGACATTAACATTCCCTTGTTTCCATCTTCTGATATGACTTCTGATACACAGGAATTAACACAGGAATTAGCTCCTTCTGCCAATCACCCACCTGAACCTGAAAGAATTGCTCGGACTAAAGCAAGCTCGCCAAAAGTGGTGTATCAAAGGAGAAAACAACCCGAACTGGTCCAACCTCAACCCCAAGTGTCCGAACCCGTGGTGAGTACTGAAAACACTAATCCCATTACTTCTGAACCTATTCCTTTGTATAATCCTAACATTGATGATGACTTACCTATTGCCTTAAAAAAAGGGAAAAGGTGTTGTGCTAAGTATCCTATTTTCCAATTTGTCTCCTCCAAAAACCTTTCTTTGCAGCACCAAAGTTTTATTGCAGCCATTGACTCTATCAGAATCCCTAAGACAGTACAGGAAGCATTGAAGGATAAGAATTGAGTTCAAGCCATGAATGAGGAAATGCGAGCTCTGGAAAGGAATGGAACATGGGAAATTGTTGAGAGACCAAAGGAAACGAGATTAGTTGGGTGCAGATGGATTTACGCTGTGAAATACCAGTCTAAGGGTACGCTAGACAGGTATAAAGCAAGGCTGATTGCAAAAGGGTATACACAAACCTATGGGATACATTATGAGGAAACATTTGCCCCTGTGGCAAAAATGAACACAGTCAGAATTCTGCTCTCTCTTGCTGCACACTTCCAATGGGAACTTCATCAGTTTGATGTGAAAAATGCCTTTCTTCATGGTGAATTAGAGGAAGAAGTTTATATGGAGATCCCTCCTGGGTATGACTCCTATGGTGAAGGGAATAAAGTGTACAAATTGAAGAAGGCCTTATATGGTTTGAAACAATCACCCCGTACTTGGTTTGGAAGATTCACGAAGACTATGGTGTCCCTTGGATATAGACAAAGTCAAGGTGATCATACCCTCTTTATCAAACACTCACCTGAAGGTAAATTGACTATCCTACTTATGTACATAGATGATATCATTGTATCAGGGGATGATGTTGTCGAGAAATCTCTCTTAAAGGAGAATCTGGCTATTGACATTTGAAATGAAGGACCTTGGGAGATTGAAATATTTCCTTGAAATTGAAGTTGCCTACTCTAAACAAGGTATCTTCATTTCTCAACGGAAATATGTCCTTGACCTTCTCAAGGATAATGGGAAACTTGGATGTAAAACTTCTGGAGTACCGATTGAGCAAAATCATAGAATGGGTAATGAGGAAGAAAGTCCCAAGGTTGATAAAGCTCAGTATCAAAGGTTGGTAGAAAAATTGATATATCTAGCACACACCAGACCAAATTTAGCCTATGTTGTGAGCATGGTTAGCCAGTTCATGCATGACCCAAGAAGAAAACATATGCAAGCCGTTGATCATATTTTATAGTATCTCAAGGCTTCTCCAGAAAGAGAATTGTTGTTTAAAAGGGATAGAAATCTATTTATGGAGGTCTATACTGATGCTAACTATACCAAGTCAATTACTGACAGGAGGTCAACAACTGGCTATTGCATGTTTCTTGGAGGGAATCTTGTGACACGGAGAAGTAAAAAACAGAATGTAGTTGTTAGATCAAGTGCAAAAGCAGAGTTCCGAACTATGACTCAAGGAGTTTGTGAATTGTTATGGATGAAAATCATTCTTGATGATCTCAAGATTAAGTATGAAGTTCCAATGAAGCTGTTTTGTGATAACATATCAGTCATTAGATGTCAGCCATTAGCATTGCTCACAATCCAGTTCAACATGATAGGACCAAACATATAGAGATTGACCGACACTTTATTAAAGAGAAACTTGATAGTGGGTTGATTGCCACATCATATATCCCATCAAAACATCAACTGGCTGATGTGCTAACCAAGGGTCTTCCTAAAGATAAGTTTCAAAATCTCACTAACAAGCTGGGAATGATTGATATCCATTCTCTAGCTTGAAGGGGAGTGTTGACCACCGTCCACTTTCATTCATGCACAGTCCACCGTCCACATTAACTTAGGAAGTAATTCTAGATTCATGATTTTTCTAGTTCATGTACTTAGGGAATATCTATCTCATTTATTTGTCTTGTAAATACAAGTTGTAAATTAATATTCCAAGTGTATAAAAAGAAACATCATTTGCTGTGTGAGAATAACACACAAGCAATTCAGAAAAAACTAATTGTTCTTTCAATTATATATATATATATATACATATATATAAACTAGCTTGATGTACAGTATAATACAAGGTAGTACCAAAGACATAAAGACCCTTACGCACATTAAATATGTGCTTAATACACTACTCTTAACACAACCTCTCAAGTTGGATCACAAATGTTAATCATGTCCAACTTGTTACATAGATAGTTAACCCTGCTCCCATTAAGTGCCTTTGTGAGGATATCAGCTATCTGTTCTCCAGTTCTAACATGTCCTGTAGATACAAGTCCCTGCTGGATCTTCTCTCGAATGGAATGGAAATCGGCTTCAATGTGCTTTGTTCTTTCATGAAATGCTGGGTTTGAGGCAATGTGAATAGCAGCCTGAATATCACACCATAGCTCCATAGGTAGAGAAACCTTGGAGCCAATCTCATCAAGTAAATGATACACCCATAACAATTCACAAGAAGTCTAGGTCATTTCTCGATATTCTGACTCTGCACTTGACCTAACTACTACATTCTATTTCTTATTTTTTCAAGAGATCAGATTACCTTCAAGAAACACGCAATAGCCAAAGGTCGATTTCTGATCTATAGGACTCCCAGCCCAATCTGCATATGAATAACCTTTCACTCTACAATGTCCATTGTTTTTATAAAAAATCCCATGTCCTGGGGATCCTTTCAAATATTGCAACATATGTAACACTACATCCCAATGAGAGTCCCGAGGAGAAGACATGAACTGACTAACTACACTTACTAGGAAAGAGATGTCTAGACGTGTCAGTGTATGATAGTTAAGTTTGCCAACCGACATCCTATATCTCTCAGGATCTTACAGTAATTCTCCGTCATCTGTAGTGAGTTTTGCATTTGGAACCATCAGAGTATTATAGGGCCTAGCTCCCAACATACCAACATCAGAAAGGAGATCAAGGACATATTTCCATTGGGAGAGAAAAATGCCCTTTCTGCATCTGCTAACTTTAATTCCCAAGAAGTACTTTAGGGGGGCTAGGTCCTTCGTCTGAAATTTGCTTTGAAGGAAGCTCTTGAGGTTTGAGATGTCGAATATGTCACTTCTAGTTATCAGCATGTCATCCACATAAACAACCATAAGAATACGCCCTCTCCCAGATTGTCGATAAAAGACAGAATGATCATAGCTACTCCTTTTCAAGCCAAAATCAAGGACTACTTCAGTCAAACCTTCCAAACCAAGCTCGAGGAGATTGTTTCAATCCATACAGAGACTGTTTGAGTTGACAGACTTTCCCATACTCCCCCTGAGCAACAAAGCCAAGCGATTGCTCCATATAGACTTCCTCCTGTAAGTCACCACGAAGAAAGGCATTCTTAACATCAAGCTGAAGTAAGGGCCAATGATGGGAAGCAGCTAAAGAAATGAACAATCGAGCAGAAGTCAATTTAGCCACAAGGAAGAATGTCTAAAGTAATCAACACCATAAGTCTGAGTATAACCCTTGGCAAACAAGCGAGCCTTGAGACGAGGAATAGTCCCATCAAGATTCACTTTAATAGTGTACACCCATTTACAACTAATAGCACGTTTGCCCAAAGGAAGACGAACAAGGTCACATGTCTGATTATGTTCTAAAGCTAATATTTCCTCTTCCATAGCATGCCGCCACCCATCATCTGCCAAAGCCTCTGAAATAGCTCTGGGAACTGTGACAACATCAAGAGAAGCAACAAATGATTTGGAAAGAGAAGAAAGATGCTCATAATGGATAAAGGAAGCAGTTGGATGACGAGTGACACAAGAATGTAAAATAGTTCTCTGATACCATGTAAAATATTAGAGAATTTGGTAAACTGTACCCAATGTGGGTGCAGACCATATATATATATATATAGGACATATCTAGTGAGAGGAGTTTTTATTATGAGAGAGTGAGAGGAGTAAATCTTGACCATACAACCATACATGGATGGTCAAGATTAAAAGTTACTTGAAAGTCATGTGACCACTTAAAAAAGTCATATGCATTTATGTTCTAATCTTGACCATTCATGAAAGATCCAATGGTCAAGATTCACTCCTCTCACCTCTCACAATAAACACTCCTCATCTGAGTAAGATCCTATATATATATATACACTGTAAACTAGCTTGCTGTACAGTATAGTACAATGTAGTGCCAAAGACATAAATACCCTTACGCACATTAACTATGTGCTTAATACACTACTCTTAACAGAGGTCAATTTTCGCAGCAAAAATTTAAATTTGCACTCGAAAAGCACCCTGAACATTGCACCCAGACACTGCGTGTAATCAAGAGGTCTTTCAACTTTGGTAACATTTTTCATGTAAAATTCCATTATAACAGACCTATGAAGCTGCAAAATCTCTTCAAAATCTGAAGGTGCTGTAGCAACAACATCAAATATAAACTGAAAGAGATGCAAGACAGTTTTGCTGTTCGTGAATCTGGGTGTTTAAAGAACCAATCCAACAAATCACCCATTCCCTGATTGGCCCTAAATTCTTCTGCCCACACAACAAAACACATAGTATTAGTAGGGAAACTATGCAAATGACAAAGTTGCCTCCACTAACACTCCTTGCACTGGGTCAGGTGGTGGGAAACCCACTAGGACCGAAGACAGCATACTCTTCTGTTGAGCTCCTCAAATTATCTCGCCGCAAAGCAACCAACTAATATCCTTGGAGCTTGTTGGTGTGAAACCCACTTCACCCCATGCTTTCTCGAGGCTTGAGCTCCCATGCACAGTCCCAAAATTACAGAACCCAAGTACTGGAGAAGCACGAGTGAGCAGTACATTATCTTTGCATCACTTTGTCTTGCTCGTTATATCCTTCCCGGAACAGAGCATCTTCTTCCCCCACCTACTCAACAGTTGGTCGCAAGTCATCTTCTCCATCGGGTTGGAGCATTTTGACTCAGGGTCAGCCTCCTCGCAGTGGCCTGAATCGGGTGGTTCCAGCAGTGGTAAAGGGCTGGCTGGGTTGCACGAGGTCTGAAGCTTTTTTTTCGCGTGCGCTAAACCCAGGTCAGATGGCGTTAGGTGTTGCTGAGTGTTCCACCACGCTTCTAAGTTCAGTCTTCGCAACCTTGGGTGTGCGAAAATGGGGGCCGGGGGGTCGCACCACATAAAGGGACTGCCGGACTGGGTGTTGCTTTTGTTCTTCCAAGTTTCTGCCATTGACTTCGGGCCTGGATATGGCCATGGGTACCTTTGAACCCATTTGTCCTGTTTCTGAAATTTCATTGGTTTTCTACAGGGTTCTCATTAATTTGGCTCATCTCTTATTTGGATCCAGAAAACATCAGCACTCCACTCCTCACTCATTTGGGCTTGGCCCATTACGTCTAAATTCTCCCTGCCTAATGTCTGTTCTGCCCTCATTTCTTCTCTCACTCCATCTCCATTCGTGAGAGTTTGTTGCTGAGGCACACAACCTCGGCCTCCACCTTCGCAGCTCCCATTGTTGCCACTGCCCAAGGCACCATCCTTCTCGCCACCATGTTCCTCCTCCAGCGACCACCCGGATCTCTAGCACTGTCTGCCTCCAATAACCCATGCATCCCCTCCTCCCCTCCGTCTGTAGGGGCCTGGAAACAGTAAACCACCAATGCGTCATCACCTTCTTCATCCTCCATCTCGATCTCCTCTGCATTCTCGGCCTCAAGCTTCTCCAACACTGGGTCAACTTCCATTTCTGTCTCTGATTCTGGTTCTGGTTCTGGTTCATCATCCAGGACAAAGACCGGTAGATCTGGGTCGAACTCGGTCGGAATTGTTTGAGTACCGCCTTTTCGAAATTTTCCCACGTTGCATTAGGATTGCACACCTTCCACCACTGGTACCAATTGTAGACACGTCCTTCTAGAGCCTCTAGTGGCAACTGCAACTTCCCCTCATTCATTCCTTTTCCGTAGAAGTGTTGCTCAAGTCTGATCATCCACCAGTATGCATTTTTGCCTTCAAACACTGGAATTCCTAGTCGTCGCTCCTTGTATTCCTTCCTCCATCACTCAAACGTTCGTTGCAAATTTTCAAGAATTTCTACCTCGGAATGCTTCTCCACTTTGTTCATTTTTGAATCCAATACCCAAAGCTCCCAGATCGGGAGCTCTGACACCAATTGATAGGGAACTAAATATGCAAACACTGTTTTATTGATATTCAAACTGAAACACTCCTTCTGCTACTGATTTGGAGGGATATTAGTACAGAAACAGGGAGAAGATACACTCAGTAAAAGAGAAGGAACAGAATATAAAAGAAAGATACAATGCAGAACTTCGAGGGTTTGCCCCTCCCAATCCTTTCCTCACCAAAACACTTTCCTAACTTCTCTCTCACCCTATCTTCCCTTATATTCTCACTGACCTGCCATGTTGGCAGGTTTGTTACAACGTTCAACCCACCCTCTCACCTTTCCCACGCAGCCCTCAAAAGGAGTAATAAATCCTCTGCTGTCCCTCCCCATCTTCCTAGCATGCACCCAATTAGTACCCAAGTAGTTGGAGGGTGCCGCACAAAATGTCTCACAGATTAACACAACCAAATGAAGAGGTGTCTTTGAGAGAAGCAAGAACAGAAAGACATTGCTCTTTATATAGAAAGAAATTCATACAGACCAAATAAATGAAGAAAAAACAATACATCAGTACAGAAATGCCTTCCAAAGGCATAGAACATTTGCTATACATATGCATCTGAAAGCACCTTAAGATATAATGAAGCCATAAAAACAATCTTGCCCATAAGTAAATTAGCTATCGAAAATCATAATCATAAGTGTTTCATTGTTATGCTCCAACCAAATGTTTCAAATTACTGAAAGTGAAAACATGGCAAAGCTCCATAAAATCTTTCCCCTCCTTCTTGATCTTGTTACTTTGAATTTCCACATCATTTCTATCAAGATTCAAGAACAAGATTGTCCTTCCTCTAAAATAAAACCACAATTATTACCTTCAGTAACAAATTTCTTAATGCCTTCCATTCATATTAAAATGCACACAGCATAGCAAATAGTTCTTTTGTTGATGGAAATAAGTTTATTAAATATGTAAAAGCACAAAAAACAACACAGTAAATAATATAAGTGCATTGTACCAAAACAAAAATAACAGAAGTGCAATGAGTTGTCATCATCACTTTAGCCTTTTTACAACAAAACCAAAGACATAAAATATGGGAGTGTAAGATACCTTTCACCAGGAAATATGGGGGTCAAAGTAAAAAGCTCAGCTAATATAGCACCAACTGCCCACATGTCTGCAAAGAATTTCTACTTGTTATTCACCACCTCAAGAAGAGAAACAAGAATAATGTCATCTCATAGTGACAGCATAAATGGCAAACAAGTTCGGCTACATAAAATGCGTACATCCATGTAATTTTCTCCATGTGTATGCACCAATAGTCAATACGTCCATGTAGGGATATATGTAAATTCAAAGCAAGAGAAAGTGATGCCTTTACTTGATCATAAATTAAGATAAAGTAACTCAACTTAAGTTGACCATGAACATTTGTATTTGGTCACTGTTATCAATGGCAGGTAGCCACCATGACTGCCATAGCCAAATGTGTGGCAGTTTAGATCCTAATTCCTATCTGCCATAAAACCTCCAAGGCACGGGGCTTCAGTTTCTGGCAGCACCATGGCCCCTGCCATGTGCATGTGAGTAGTGACTGTCAAAATAGCTGACAGACAGCAACTTCTCTCCTCAATTCCCATACTTTCCTTGCCTCCAGCCAATAGGCTTCTTATTGCTAGAGGTATATAAGTCTTTTGGCTCTCTATGAATCAAAATATAGCACTAAATTAAAAAAAAAAACCCCAGAATGCTCGCTCCTTCATTACGCACAATGCTGCAACTTGGGCTCTCAACCTAAATAGCTTCATTGAGGCTCCCCTCCTTCCTCAAATCATCACAGAATTGGCCTCAATCCTCAGGAAATTTTAATCTGTATTCTTCTGTCTCTTTTTTCCAATTTCTGCTGAAACTATGGAATGCACATCATTTATTTTGCTCACTCTTTGTATTGCTTAACACATTTCCATCAGCCACTATACACCATCAACACTGTTTTGGCCTTTAATTGATCATGTATGTTAGAATAAAGCCCATGTTTCACATGTTAAACATGTGTCATAGCTGACTGATAATGGTGATTATATAACATCCTCTTAAATATGTTAAACTTGTATAGCGTTATAGAGGTAGCATAATACTTGCTTAACATGTCTGTTTAATTTTATGACTTTCTGAGTTAGTTTAGCCACTTTGCTGTAACACTATAAGTGAAGAATAGTTGTTATTAGCTCAGGAAATGGCTTAAACTGCTTAGTTAATAATAATAAATATGAAGAATTTGTCTCTAGATCACAAATGGGTGAAATCTCATGTAGTTAATTTTTGAGAGTTAACTGAGTTAGTTTGGTATTTTTAAGTACACTTAGTGAGTGTTTTAATACCGGATTGACTAAGTATTTTAAGTACACTTAGTGAGTGCTTTAATACCGGATTGACTTTACTGAGATATGGGGGTCAAAGTAAAAAGCTCAGCTAATATAGCACCAACTGCCCACATGTCTGCAAAGAATTTCTACTAGTTATTCCCCACCTCAAGAAGAGAAACAAGAATAATGTCATCTCATAGTGACAGCATAATGGCAAACAAGTTTGGCTACATAAAATGCGTACATCCATGTAATTTTCTCCATGTGTATGCACCAATAGTCAATACGTCCATGTAGGGATATATGTAAATTCAAAGCGAGAGAAAGTGATGCCTTTACTTGATCATAAATTAAGATAAAGTAACTCAACTTAAGTTGACCATGAACATTTGTATTTGGTCACTGTTATCAATGGCAGGTAGCCACCATGACTGCCATAGCCAAATGTGTGGCAGTTTAGATCCTAATTCCTATCTGCCATAAAACCTCCAAGGCACGGCAGCTTCAGTTTCTGGCAGCACCATGGCCCCTGCCATGTGCATGTGAGTAGTGACTGTCAAAATAACTGACAGACAGCAACTTCTCTCCTCAATTCCCATACTTTCCTTGCCTCCAGCCAATAGGCTTCTTATTGCTAGAGGTATATAAGTCTTTTGGCTCTCTATGAATCAAAATATAGCACTAAATTAAAAAAAAAAACCCCAGAATGCTCGCTCCTTCATTACGCACAACGCTGCAACTTGGGCTCTCAACCTAAATAGCTTCATTGAGGCTCCCCTCCTTCCTCAAATCATCACAGAATTGGCCTCAATCCTCAGGAAATTTTAATCTGTATTCTTCTGTCTCTTTTTTCCAATTTCTGCTGAAACTATGGAATGCATATCATTTATTTTGCTCACTCTTTGTATTGCTTAATACATTTCCATCAGCCACTATACATCATCAACACTGTTTTGGCCTTTAATTGATCATGTATGTTAGAATAAAGCCCATGTTTCACATGTTAAACACGTGTCATAGCTGACTCATAATGGTGATTATATAACATCCTCTTAAACATGTTAGACTTGTATAGCGTTATAGAGGTGGCATAATACTTGCTTAACATGTCTGTTTAATTTTGTGACTTTCTGAGTTAGTTTCGCCACTTTGCTGTAACACTATAAGTGAAAAATAGTTGTTATTAGCTCAGGAAATGACTTAAACTGCTTAGTTAATAGGAATAAACATGGAGAATTTGTCTCTAGATCACAAATGGGTGAAATCTCATGTAGTTAATTTTTGAGAGTTAGCTGAGTTAGTTTGGTATTTTTAAGTACACTTAATGAGTGTTTTAATACCGGATTGACTTTACTAAGATATGGAAATTTACGATATTGATAAAACTAGGATTAAGATGAATCATAAGATTTATTATAATACCTATGGAAGTTAAGAAACTTGATTCTGGTAGATTAAAGTATTCCTAAGAGATATAATGTTTTTGCAAAATATGTCATTTGGCCTTAAGTTTCCACGATTCTCCAGCCTTCTTCTTTGACTTTCTTTAATATTTTCCTCTCATCTCACTCACTCCCTCACGTTCCAGCAGAAAGGAGAGAAAGGAAAGCTGAGAAAAGGAAAAGAAAGGAAGAAAAGGAGAAGGAAGAAGAGGAAAGGAAGAGGAAAGCTAAAGGCAAATCCAAAGCTTGAAGTTCATCCTTGCTACAAGAGGTAGGCGTGCTTGTTCTCAACTCTAACCTTTTCTTTTCTTCACTTCATGCTTGAGTTATGCACATTAGGTTAGAAAAATGGGTTTTTTAATGGTTTTTCCATGGTTTGAGATGGTTGAACTGGTTGAAAACTTGTTTTGTGGTTCCATTTGTAATGATACATGCATGGAGGCTGATTTGAAACTTGTTTGCATCCTTGAAATCTCATATCCATGAGTTGAGAAAATAGGTTTTTTGTGAATGATTGGTATGGATCATTTCCTATGAGGTGATGTGTTGATAAGGTGTGTGATAGTTTCATTGAGTTTAGTGACCACGTATAGTGTTGAAAAATACTTAGAACCTGATTTTAGGGGTTAAAATCTGGTTTAGAAGCTAATAGAACAGTGGATGAAGTTCTGGGTGCTGGGCGCCTAAGCGCCCAACTTTTGGTCGTTTAATCGTTGAAGGCCAGAGAGCTTCTGCGTGCAAGGCGCTCAAGCGCCCAAGTTGTGAGCACCTAAGCGCCCAAGGCCAGGAGGTTCTGGAGGGCAGCGATTAGTCGCTCAGGATTTGGGCGCTCAATGACAGATGAAACAGGGGAGTGTTTCTGTCACGGAGCGCCTAGGCACTGAGAAAGTGGGCGCTTACACAAAAACTTCCATGGTTTTTATCTTTGGGAAATTGGAGTTTCCTACTTGTTGGGATTCCTTATATATGCTCTTTAATGTGTATTGGGACACTATTAGGGGTATTTCATAGAAGAAATAACTACCTTGCGTATATGGAATTGGTGAAACCTTGGGCATCCAAAGTATTGTGGAATGTCATAAGGTAGTGTCTAGAACCTTGAGCAACATGAGACTACCTTGAAATCACTTAAGGAGTGATGATATGAGGTACTAGATACAAGAATGCTAGTGACATGGATCTTGCTACTTTGAGTGATAAGTTGAGCTAGAATCTTAAGTTACTAGTATTGCTTTTTCACTTGGTTGTTGTGAACCTTGTGAAGTTCAAATGTGATTTGAAAATAACTTCGCATTTTTTTTAAACTTGCTATTCCTATGTATTGTGAACTTATATGGTGTGTACAATCATTTGGCCAGAAAATGGGATATGAGATCCTAAATTCTCATAGCGGGCAATGCTATTATGGTCAAGGTTACCGGTACATGGGATGGTAATAATACTCTTACTTTTGTGAGAGGAATGAATCCACCGATTATCAGGTCGTATAAGGGTTCTTTTGCCTATTCTACCCAGAAAAATACAAGGTTCCTGGGATTGAGCAAGTATCATGTGTTTTCTAAAATAAAAATCTGCATAAGCATTATATTCCTTAGACATAATCATATGACATATTATACATTGCTTTATTTGACAAATGTATGGGCAATTGTCTCTCTTGTTGGTAATGAAGTGTGATAGGGTTATGTTTTGCTTTATGAGTATTACATAGTGAACATGTATATATTCTTATAATAATGAGTAGAGTCTCATTTAACTATTGCGATCATAATCTATTGTTGTTAGTTCTATTCATAGAATTGGGTTAATTTTGTGATAATTAAACCATATTTCGTAAATGAATGAATTTATTGCCTTGGAAAGAGAAAGGACTGGTTTTGGCTTATGCCACCTTTCTAGTGATTAGTGTATAACTTGTTTTTCCCCGAAGCAGCTGAACTTATCATGATGGCATGTTTTAAATTGATTACTGAGGAGTGCAAATTCTCACCCCGTTTGCTTGTTTCCGTGAGAAATCCAAGTCAAGAATCTTCCAAGAGGAAGAAGAAGAAGCAAAAGACTTAGTGTAGTTTATTTTGTTTCTCTTGGAACAAAGCATGTATTTATTTATATCACTTGAGTTCTATGTAAAGTTTGTATATAACAATGAGCCCGTTAAGACCAATGATGTATATATCTCACTTTTCTTCCCTCTTGGCTCTCTATAATGGCATGTATGGTTATTATGGATTTCTTTATCGCCACTTCATAGAACTTAGTGTTTGTATTTAATTCTTTCATGTATCATCCATGTACCACTATGCATATAAATACTAGTTTATTTGTGTGTGAAGATACACACACTTCCTCGAATCATCTCTAATTCTATATGGTATCAGTAACAACCCCGATAATCTTACCCATTTTCAACTACACCACTTTTCACACCACATAAAGTTGGTTAATGAAATACAAATTCGTGGTTAATGTCGTATAGAAGTTGGTTAATGAGTATGTAAAAAGTTGGTTAATGAAGAACAAAAAAATGGTTAATGATGTATATAAATTGGTTAACGGGGTCAGGCTGGAAGAGTTACATATTTGTATATACCCATTAACCAACAATTTATACTTCATTAACCAACTTTCATATGGTGTTAAAAGGAGTGTGGGTACTGTTTGAGGTAAGATGATTATTATTCTATCAGTAATAGGTTAAGATCCTCACACCACTATGCATCACCAGTGGTTTCTCGTCCAACTAGTTGCGCCTCCACCAGCTGTGACTTTTTCGGCGATGCCCACCACAGTCGACGACCCAGAACGGCAGCAGAACTTGCCGACCGACTCAACAGCCGCCATCCCACTGCCACCGGCCTCTATACGCACCCCCACGTGCCGCTCCCACACTTTGCTCCTCTGCTCACGCTTCGGCACGTGTGAGCGCATGCCACCTTTTCCGGCCACCGTATTTCGCTGACGACACCGTTGGCCACCCGCTCACCCCTTACCAACCTCACCTCCCTTTTCCCAGCCTATACCAACCTGCAACCCCATCTCACCTCCTTTTTTTTTATTTTCTCTTTTGCACTGTTACGAGAACTATTTCCTCACCCTCTGCCCCAGCCATCTCATTGTTTCATCCCAGCCTATTAAGCTCTATTTTTTAGCTTTACCAGCATGTCTACCTCATACTCACCTTCTGCCATTAACTTCACCACTATCCCATTGATCCCATGTGACAAATTGGTGGGGGCAGCCAATTACACATCTTGGGCTGCTGTTGTAGAGTTATGGTTTGAAGGACAAGGTCATTATGAACACCAAGTCAAACAAGCCAAGGACATTTCCAACAAGGACCATGCGAAGTGGAAACAAATTGATGCTTCTCTTTGTAGTGTGTGGTGGCTCTCCATTGATGCCAAGCTTCAACCTCAATACTGTGCTTTTCGAACATGCTATGATGGGTGGGCCAAGGCTAAGAAACTGTACTCCAATGTCAACCGTCTCTACAACATTGTTTCTAACTTGATCGCCGCTAAGAAACAAGACATGGACATGGGTACCTATCTGAGTAAGCTTGATACTTTAATTGCTGAGTTTGACGCACTTATGCCCTTCACTGACAATTCAGACAAACATGCCGAACACCATGGAAAGTTCTTCATGGTCCTTGCCCTTGCTGGATTGCCACTTGAGCTTGACTCAGTTCGCAATCAAAAACTCTCAAGCCCTAGCGTTCCTTCATATGATCAAGTCTTGGAACAACTGTTGCATCTTTCGACTCATACAACTGATGCTCAATCCCTTACACCTACTGAATCATCTGCCCTGGTTTCCCAATCCAGCAACCGGGGTGGACAAGGAGGAGGTCGTGCTGGTACTTGTCCTCGTCCTCACTGCACTTTTTGCAACAAATTTGGTCACATTGAGGAACAGTGCAAAACCAAGGCCAATCAGTAATGCATTTTTTGCAAAAAAATTGGTCACATTGAAGAACAATGCAACATCTCCATGTTTTCCTTGAGGAATTCTATATTTCAATTCCTCAAATCATCTCTAATTCTATATGTTAAACATGTGAAACATGTGTCATAGCTGACTCATAATGGTGATTACAATATCTTGCTTGCAATCACCACTTCATAGGACTTAGTGTTTGTATTCAATTCTTTCATGTATCATTCATATACCACCATGTATATAAATACTAGTTTATTTGTGTGTGAAGATACACACAATTCCTCAAATCATCTCTAATTCTATAATTTACATGAAATACAAAGAAAAAAAAACACTATATAGAGAAAGTTTAACTAGATATGAAAGTAATACTTCATTAAGAACAAAACCAATTCATGAAGTATGCTATTCCTGTGTAGCATAGTTGTATAACCCGGACCAGAGGTTGACTCAGTCAAAAAGTCGGGTCATTGGGTCAATGGTTCGACCGCAGGTCAAACAGTTGAACAAGAAAACCCGAACAGAGAAAGAATTTTTTTTTTAAGATATTACTTGAAGAAAAAAGGATTATTGCTTAATTGTGTGTCTAATTAGACCACACATGATCTCTATATATAGATGTTAATATTAATTACAATTAATCACAGTGATATAATCCTAATATGCTACAATCCTAATTGATCCTAGCATATATACACGATATACTACTATATTTAAAATATTTTAAACTATTCTAACACTCTCCCTCAAGTTAGTGCTTATATATCATGTGCACCAAGCTTGTTACATACATAGTTAACCTGGGGACCTCTAAGAGCCTTAGTAAAAATGTCTGCAAGCTGGTCATTCGAATTCACAAATGTAGTAGCAATTTCACCATATTGAATTTTCTCCCTAACAAAGTGGCAATAAATCTCAATGTGCTTAGTTTTCTCATGAAAGACAGGATTTTAAGATATATGTAGTGCAGCCTGATTGTCGCATACAAGTTTCATTGGTTGTGATTCACATATTTTCAACTTTTTAAGTAACTACCTTAACCAAATGAGTTCACAAGTTGCAGTGTCCATCACTCAATATTCAGCTTCTGCACTTGACCTGAAGACTACAGTTTGCTTCTTACTTTTCCAAGATATCATATTTCCCCCAAAAAGAACACAATACCCTAAAGTAGAGCGTCTATTTGAGGGAGAGCCTACCCAATCATCATTTGTATAATCACAAATTTCCATATGCCCCTTATCTTCGTATAGTAAGCCTCTTCCTGGTGCTCCTTTAATGTATCAAAGTATCCGAACAACAGCATCCCAGTAAGAGTCACATGGAGAATCGAGGAATTGGCTTACCACGCTCACAGCAAAAAAGATATTTGGTCTTGTTACTGTGAGATAATTCAATTTTCCAACTAGCCTCTAGTAACGTCCAGGATCCGCTAGTAGCTCCCCTTATCCTGGTAGAAGCTTGACATTAGGATCCATGGGTGTATCAATGGGTTTGCACCCTAACAAACCAATTTCTTCCAAGTTTCTTCCAAGATATCCAAGGCATATTTCCTCTGGGAGATAGAAATGTCATGTCTAGACTGTGCCACCTCGATACCTAGGAAATAACGAAGCTTACCAAGGTCTTTGGTTTGAAAATGATTGAATAAATGTTGTTTTAATTGTTCAATGCTAACTTGGTCATTCCTAGTAATGACAATGTCATCTACATAAACCACAAGGTAGATGCATTGATTGGGAGATTGATGCTGATAGAAAACAGAATGATCGGCTTCACTGCAAATCATGCCGAAGGCCTGAACAACTGCGTTGAATCGGCCAAACCAAGCCCGAAGGGATTGTTTTAGGCCATACAACGACTCGCGAAGTTTGCACACCAATCCAGATTCCACTTGAGCAACAAAGCCAGGCAATTGCTCCATATAAACCTCCTCCTGTAAATCACCATGTAAGAAGACATACTTTATGTCTAGCTGGTAGAGGGGTCAATGGTGAACAACAGCCATGGAAAGGAAAAGACATACAAAGGCAATCTTAGCAACTGGAGAGAAGGTGTCGCTATAATCAAGACCAAAGATCTGAGTGTAGCCTTTGGCGACTAAACAAGCCTTCAATCGATCAATGGAGTCATCTGGACCAACTTTAATAGTAAACACTCATCTGCAGCCAACAATAGATTTGTCTGCTGGTTTAGGAACTAGCTCCAATGTGCCATTAGAATGTAAAGCAGACATCTCATCCATCATCGCCTGACGCCAACCTAAATGAGATAGTGCTTCACCTGTAGTTTTAGGAATGAAAACAGAAGATAGACTCGAAACAAAGGTGCAATGTTGTGAAGAAAAGCAGTCATAAGTAAGAAAGACATAAAGCAGATGAGGGTTACAAGTAGAACGTTTACCTTTCCGAAGACCAATAGGTGAGTTGTCTGATGCAAGAACCAAGGTAGAAGGAACGACTAAGGAAGGTGGTGAATCATCTGAAATTTCCTCAAGAACAAGTTTGGCATTAATAAGCGATCGTGGTAGATGTTGAAAAGTAATTAGTGGACGAGAAAGACCATGGGCAGACACTGGAGCAAGAACAGGAGTAAGATTACTACTGGAATCAACAGGAAGACTATAGATAGGAATAGGAAGAATTGTGTTTACCTGGGAAACATCTGTAGGTAAAGAAGAAAAGGGTTGCTAGTCGAAAAAGGTGACATTAGCAGACACAACATAGCGCCCTAAATCGGGAGAATAGCAACGATACCTTTTTTGAAGACGAGAGTATCCAAGGAAAAAACACTTGAAGGCTTTGGCAGTGAGCTTGTCCTTCCCTGGAGTAACATTGTGGACAAAACAGGTACACCCAAACACATGAGGAGACACAAGATAAAGAGATGTATCAGGAAATAATATAGTGTGTGGGACTTGGTCATTTAGAACAGAGGAAGGCATTTGGTTTATCAAATAACAAGATGTAAGAATAGCATCCCTCCAAAAACGAATTGGAGCATTCATATGTAAGAGTAAAGTCCTCGCTATTTCAATTAAATGTCGGTTTTTGCATTCAGCCACTTCATTTTGTTGTACATTATAAGGACAAGTTGTTTGATGCAAGATACCCTGTTTAGACATGAATTCTTGAAAATTAGAAGACAGATATTCGTGTGCATTGACACTACGCAGAACATGGATAATTTTCCCAAACTGAGAACGATTTCAACACAAAACTTTTGAAATATTGAAAATAATTCAAAACGATTTTTCATTAAAAAGACTCAAGTGCAACGGGAATAATCATCAATAAAGATTACAAAGTATTAAAATCCTAAACTAGAATTGACATGACTAGGTCCCCATATATCTGAATGAACAAGGGAGAAGGTTGAATCAGCTCTTTTATTAACTCCATCAAGAAAGGATGCACGGGTGTGCTTCCCTTTTTGACAAGACTCACAATCTAAAGACTGTAAACTAGACAAGTAAGGAACCATCTTTTGGAGTTTGGAAAGACTTGGATATCCAAGACGACTGTGAATGAGGTTAGGAGAATTTGTCATGGTACATGCCACTAGATAACTAGGCACAACAAGATGGTAAAGTCCTCGTGACTCACGACCGACTCTAATCGTCCTTCCCATACCCTGATCCTGCACAAGAACAGATTGTAGGGCGTGAACTAAATGACTAACAAATATCAAATTGAAAGGATAGCCAGGTACATAAAGAACATATGTTAAGGGTATAAAGGGACATGGCTGAGCTTGGCCAATACCAGTGACAACAGTTTTGGTTCCATTAACAAGAGTAACAAGGGGTAATTTAGTGGAGTAGGTAAGAGAGGTGAGGAGATCCTTATTACCACAGAGGTGATCAGAAGGACTAGAGTCAATTATTCATGGCCCAAGAGATGATTGAGATAAATAGGTAATGGAATTACCAGTTTGTTCAACCGAAATCTGTGAAGATGCCTTAAGGCGAAGGAAGGCTTCATAATCTGCAGTAGGAATGGTCACACTGGAGGTAGATGATGATGATTCAATCTGAGCAAAATTGACAGATGTTGGTTTACCATGTTTCACCCAATAGCACTCTTCCAAATGTCCCAACTAGTTACAAAAAGAGCAACGTGACCTGCTACTGCCGCCACGACCACGACCACTACCTAAGTTATTAACTTGGGAGACAAGAGCAGCAGACTCTAGTATGGTTGCGGAAGTAGGAGTTAGTGGTGCCATATTAGAGACATTCAACAATCGTTGAAAGGTCTGAGACAATGTGGGACAATGCGGAAGATTTGTTGGAAGGGTAGAGAGGATAAAAACCATAAAGAACCGTTCCTATTGCTTCTTATGCTCAAACTGATCCTTAGTGTGAGGCATCATGGTAGCAAATTCTTGCATCAATGAGCGTGCCTTGCCAAGGAAGGATTCCATACGAGTATCTTGCTGCTTGTGCAAGCTCATCATAATAGAGACAATAGAGTAGAGACGTTGTATGTCATTAGTGTAGCAGTCTTGGACTTCTTTCCACACCTTATAGCAAGTTTCGAATGGTTGGAAAAGATCCACAATCTCAGGATCAATGGACTATTAGAGGACACTCAGCAGTTGTGTATCAAGCTTCTTCTATTCAAAAAGATCAGCCTTTGGGACATCTGCAAGTTTCGTGGTAAGATGCTCTAACTACCCCTGTCCTGTGCACCAAACCTTTACCGAAGTCGCCCAAGACTTGTAAGTGGCTAACCCAGTCAATTTTTTAGTTGTAATTGATAGGACACAGATGTTGGTCAACACGACGAGGCTTTAGGAATTAGAAGAAGTAGATAAGTTTCCTGAAACGCCTGAGACAACATTGCCCATTATGAGAAATCAAAGTAGGATGACTAAAAATAAAGGAAACACATGGAATAGGTCCAAAAAGGATTGGGCAAGTCTAGAATCAACAAAACGCAGCAAAGGAACATAGTAAAACGCCCAAAAATATGATGGGCAAGGCACCCACGATCTGAAACACCACAAAAACGGCCAAGATGAAACCTGAAAAGGCTTGGGACATCTTCTATAGTGAATTTCATCCAAGTCTGTGGAAGAATAGTGCCGAAAAGAGCTCTCACGCTCTCTCACGCGCCAGCATGTAGATTCTGGTGAAGCGGCTTGCGGCGGTGCTTGGTAAGGCCAACAGCGATTTTGGGATCTAGACGGTCGAGGTGGTGCGATTCTGATGCAGAAGATTTCACACCTAGATCTACAGGTTGGACGGTCACCGGAAAGTGATCGTCGTCGAAAAATCTGTCAAAAAGAGGCACGGCAGTGAGGGAAATTCAGCCGGAAAGAGGTGCGGTAGTGAGGGCTCACTGGAATTAAGTCGCGGTGAGGAAGAGAAATTTGCCGCTGAGCAATGGGCGTAGCGAGTTAGGATTTAGACAGAGATAGATCGAGACCCTCTCTGATAACAACTTGAAGAAAAAGAAATTATTGCTGAATTGTGTATCTAATCAGACCACACGTGATCTCTATATATAGGTGTTAATATTAATTACAATTAATCACAGTGATAGAATCCTAATTGATCCTAATTAATCCTAGAATATATACACGATATACTGCTATATTTAAAATATTCTAAACTATTCTAATAATATTATATGAAAAACTACTTGATAAAAAAAATACAACAACCAAACTTTTTCCCACTAGGTGGGGTCGGCTACATGGATCAAACGACGCCATTGTGCTTTATCATAAACCAAGTCTTCAGAGATGTCATTCAAATCTAAATCTTTTTTAATCGTTTCACCTATAGTCTTTTTTGATCTTCCTCTACTTCTAGCTATTGGGCTATTATCTACCTAATCTACTCTTCTTACAGGAACTTCTAAGGGTCTTCTCCTTACATGTCCAAACCACCTAAGACAAGATTCTCTCATCTTTTCCACAATAGGTGGAACCCCTACTTTCTCTCTAATGCATTTATTCCTAATCATATCTTGTCTTATATGGCCACACATCCAACGCAATATCCTCATCTCCGCGACACTGATCTTATGCTCTTGTTGACTTTTTACCGCTCAACATTCAGTACCATACAACATCGCGAGCCTTATAGCTGTGCTGTAAAATTACCCTTAAGTTTGAGAGGCACTTTTCTATCACAAATAACTCCTGAAGTACTCCTCCATTTCATCCATCCAGCTTGAATCTTATGATTTACATCTCATTCTATCTCTCCATCATTTTGTATGATAGATCCAAGGTACCTAAACTGTGTGACTTGTGGTATGGTATGATCTCCAATTTTTACCGCTAAGCTAGTATTAACACGCCTCTTACTGAACTTACATTCCATATACTCCGTCTTACTCTTGCTTAGACGAAAGTCATGTTCTTCCAAAGCTCGTCTCCATAAGTCTAGCTTCCCATTTGTTTCTTCTCTCGACTCTCCAACTAAGACTATATCATCTGCGAAAAACATGCATACTTAATAAAAAAAATATTATATTAAAAATACTAGACAAAAAAAAATTATATGAAAAATATACTTCCAAACAAGCAGTGATAATAACTTATTAGTTAGATAAAAATATAAATTAAGAAATTGAGAATAATACTAAATAGGAGCATATGGTCTAGTGGTAGAATACATTTCATGACAAGGACTTTTAAATACAATGTTCAAATCCTAAAAGTTACAGTTTTGAAGTGTCAATTGAAAAAAAAAAAAAAAACCAAAATACTGGGTCAACCCATCAGGTGGGGTCACTTGGTTGCCCAAGTTTGACCGGGTCAATGGGAAAAATGATTCAATTGGTTGACTGGACTGGCTTGGAACTCAAGTCACGGGTTTTTCGGGCGGACCGAGTCCAGCCTCGTACAACTATGTTGTGTAGTACATAGGAATACTTCCTCTTCTCATTAAGAACATGCATAAGGCGCATGAGGTAAGGGTAGTAATCCTAGACCCTCGCGAGTAGGGCAAACAATGAATAGAACCAGTTTCTGAGTGGTTCGAGACTCAATTCAATAATTAGCTCGATAAACTTGGTTCATGAACCAAATGAGCTGAACTTGAGCTCAAATTTTAACTCGTTAAATAAATGAGCTAAACTTGAGTCAAGTTCTACTCGACTCGTTTGGTTCATGATTTGGCTCGATTAAAATATATATATATTAAACTAATATTCAATGTTTTATATTTGAAAATAAAATAATTATGAGAAAAGATATATGAAATATTTATTGAGTTATGAACCAAGCTAATGGACTAGGTTCACAAGCTATCTTGGTTCATTTGGTTCGTATTGCGTTATTTTGATATTTGATTCATTTAATTCGAGTTGACGAACCAAACCAAACAGTTCATGAACTTGATCCGAACCACATTCAAGCTAAAAAAAATAGTTCATATCGAACTGGAACTGAGTTTTGAGCCGAACTATTCCTTACCGAGCCAAGTCGAGTTGAGCTCAATTCGGCTCAGTTCAACTTGTTTCCAGCCCTGCTCACAAGCACAAGACAAAAGGAGCTTCCTCAGTTCCTCTTAATTGCTTCCAGCTCCGTGAAAGACTCCTGGGTCTTTCGAACAAAACTCTCCACTCCACATCAACTATTCTAGTGTCACTAACCGTAATACTCCATCCCCTTTTCCACATGTCCAAACTGCCAAACTACAAATTCTAGGTCGCTCCATCATGTATAACAAATTTAGAAGATAAGCCTGCTCCCTACCCAGTAAGACCCAATTTACTCTTTTAATGGAGAAGATCAGATCTGAAAGCTAGAGTACTAAAAATGCAATAATAAGATTCAACCATCTCTCTGACTCTTTCTTATTCACATGCTACACCAAACAAAGAAGAGAACCCCCACTTTTTCTTGGACTATTTGCTCCAAGGATGCAGTTCAAAGCTACCATCCATAAAAAGATTAAAAAATATATATATTTAACAAATTTTAATTTCCTTTTTGCTATAAAAGAAATTTTATCAAATAGAAAGAGAAGGAAAAGGTTACAGGGACTAACTCCCATAAAAATGGAAGAAAATAACTTAAAAGAACTCTTTGAAGGCACTTCACAAACCATATAGATTTTGAAGGAAAGGTATTCTTTTTTAGTGGAAGAAGAAATTTTATTAGAGAAGAGGAAAATTATAGTAGCAGGAAAATAAGATATCCTCGTAAAGAGATAGACTAAAAGAAAATAGTAAGACTAATAGGCTCTGAAATGGAAAAAAGCAGTCCAAACTCTTTGCACATTAGAAAGAATGCTTAATTTCCCTTCCTCCTGCAAATCTCATAGCTATTCAATACAGGCTCCTTTGTTTCCAAACGCCCATAACATGTAAAGCATATAGTAACTATGTAAAGCTAAAGCATATAACTGAAGCAACTATAGGAACAATTTGCTCATTCTGAAGCAGCTAGAAAAGTTTTAGAGATTGTTTTCCAAAACTGTAAAAATTATGATTATGACTATAACGGAATGCCTCTATAGAAAGGAATCAATGTAAATGAAGCAGCTGTCTGCTGTTGATATACATTAATTGACTAAATTTCTCTTTCCTCTTGTTTTTTTATTCTTCTCTCTCTTTCTTATTATTCTAGTTTTGTATTGAATCGGTATTGAAGTAACTATGTTTATTATAATTGTTGATATTCCTTGATTTATTCCTGATATACATTGATTTATTTCTGATATTTGTTGATTACTACTGTAATTAGAAATACCAAACTTGCTATAAATATTTTGATCAATCCCTACAATCAAGGGATTTGATTGTTGTACTTTGTCAATATAAATTAGAGGGCTGAGAGGATTACTCTCAATCGATTTCAGATTATCAATCGTCTTAAGTTGGTATCTAGAGCCCTAGTCTCTTTGGTCGAGAATCGCTCAGTCCAGCCGTGAAGTCACTCCGGCAGCTGTGATGTCACTCCAGCAACCATCTCCGATCACCCAAATCAGGTGACCGGACACCTCAAAAAGGGCCATCAGTTCATTCGCCAGAAGACCCACCCCAGATCTCCTCCACACGCGATCCCACGAGTCATCACAGATCATGCATCTCTTCCGCGCGTGTAACCCACGTGCCACCCTGTGAGCAGTGGTTCGTGGTAGGTCTTTTCTAGCCTTCTGGCCAGCCTCTTCTACCCTTGTTTCGGCCATCATTTCATTTCCAAACCTGTTCAAAGTTTTCAGGTCAGATTTTCACAGTTTCTGCCCCTTTTGGGCCACCATCTCGTCATCAGATCTGTTCTATATCCTCCAGTTAAGACGTTTTCTCCCTCTCTCATGGCTTCCACATCAGATTCTTCGTCTATCACATCCGATTCTTCCAAGAAAAGTCTGATCTCCTTTGCTTTCACTAGCACCCTCACTATAATGTCAGAGAAACAAAATGGTAAGAATTATTTGGATTGGTATGTTGCTGTTGATGTGTGGTTTTTGGGTCACAGACTCTCGAAGGATTTCACCAAGAAGGCTGTGGATATTGATGAGAACAAGAGGGATCAATGGAAGAAGGCTGATTATCAGTTGGTGTCCTTACTATGCTAGTTTATTGATCCAAAGCTGTTAGTGCACTTATGGAGGTCTCCTATAAAACATGCTATGACATATGGAAGAAAGTTCGGAGCATCTATTCTAATGATATACAATGTCTGTATGACTCAGTCCATAACCTGGCAATGCTCAAAATGCAAATCATGACCTACCTTTGTATCTCAACAAAGCACAGTCCACCATTGAAGAAATCAAGCTAATACTGGCTGGTGATAACCTTCAAAAGGTGTTAGACAAGCTTGACAAAATGTATATGGTATTTGACCTCCATAGTCTTTATAAAGATTTTGAATCTATCTGGAATCAAGTCCTGACAAATCCTAGTAATGCTACGGTGGAGGAGCTCATTGATTGTTTACCGCGAGTTCCTTCTCCAAAGGCAACATGAATTGGTTCCCAAACAGTTTCAGAATCCCCAGGCTTTGTCTCTAATTCGGCTGATTATGGAGGTCGAGGTCATGGTCATGGTGGCAGTAAAGGTGGCCGTGGTTCTGGTAATCGCCCTCAATGTTCCTATTGTAAAGGCCATACTCAAGACAAGTGTTATTCTCTGCATGGTTTCCCAAAGAAATCAAGTAATATGACTCAATCTTAGGAACCAAATATTGAGAAGACCAAGTTTGACGTTGATAGCCACAATATTTTATCAGACAGTGAATATAATGAGTACCTTCAGCTCAATGCAGCTCAATAAGCTTCATCTTCAACCATTGTAGCCGACACTGATAATTCTATGATTTGCCTCTCTCATTCTTCTTCGTCTGTTGGATCCTGGGTTTTAGATTCTAGTGCTTGTGATCATATAGTTGATAATCCTTCCCTTTTCTAAAATTATCATCTCCTCAGACACCACATCACATCACCCTCACCGATGGCTCTAAGACTAAGGCCAATGACATTGGTCAAGCCACACCTCTCCCATCTTTATCTTTGAATTTTGTTCTCTTTATACCTGATTGTCCTTTTAATTTAATTTCTATTAGTCAACTTACTCGCACTCTTAACTACTCCATAACCTTTACTGTTAATTCATTTCTTATACAAGACCAGAGTACGGGGCAGACGATTGGCGCAAGATCTGAATCATGTGGACTCTATCATCTCCAGACTCCATCCTCTACTGCATGTGCTGTCACAGAGTCTCCTAGTCTCCTTAACCATTGTCTAGGTCATCCGAGTCTGAATAAACTGAAGAAGATGGTCCCTCATCTCTCTTATATCCAGTCTTTAGAGTGTGATTCGTGTCAACTTGAAAAACATGTTCAGGCAACCTATCCAAGCAAAGTCAATAGTCGAGCTGAGTCTCCTTTTAGTATTGTTTATTATGATATTTGGGGTCCTAGTCGTGTTAGTTTAATCTCATATTATAGGTACTCAGTTACTTTGATTGATGATTTTTCACGATGTACTTGGATATTTTTAATGAAAGATCGTTCAGAATTATTTATTATTTTTCAAAACTTTTGTACCGAAATTCAGACCTAGTTTGGGTACATTATTCATATTCTACATAATGATAATGCAAAAGAATATCATTTTTCCCCTTTTAATTCTTTTATGGCTTCTCATGACATAATTCATCAATCCATTGCTCTCATACACCTCAACAAAATGGCATAGCTGAAAGAAAACATCGTCATATTATTGAAACTGCTTGTACTCTTCTATTACATATTAATGCACCTTTAAAGTTTTGGGGTGATGTTGTTCTTATTGCTGGTTACTTAATAAATCGGATGCCATCTTCTGTTTTAAATAACCTAGTTCCTTATTCGCTTTTGTTTCCTAAGGAGCCCCTTTACATAGTTCCTCCTCGTATTTTTTATTCTACTTGTTTAGTGCATGATCTTTTCCCAAGTCTTGATAAGTTGTCTGCCCATGTTGTTACATGTGTTTTTCTTGGTTATTCTCAGGTTAAGAAGGGATATAGGTGTTATTCTCTTTCCACACATCATTTTTATATCTTTGCAGATGTCACTTTCTTCAAGGATACACCTTACTTCACTTCATAGGTAGAACTGGACTTCATCTCTTAGGTCTTACCAATTCCCTACCTGGATACATCAGTCTCTATCCTTCTGATTTCGGTCTCATGAGTGCCAAAAACTCCTTCTTAGTCGTTGCTTACTTCTCCACGCCCGCTTATCACTTTTCAACGTCGACCTCGTCTTGTGCTTGCAAAGGTTGTTATCGCTAGGGATATCAATGGATCGGATATCCGATCCGATCAAAACCAACTTAACCCATTGGGTCACACTTTTTTATGATCCAAATATATCTGGATTAGATCGGATTGGGTTTTTCTAATATCCAACAGAATTTTGAATATCCATTGGAGACCCAAATATTCCATCTAAAACCCAACCCAACGTGAATTCCTCTCTTATTCACCTTCCTTTCGTCTTCTCTATCTATCTCTTCATCTCTTTTCTTCTTCCTTTTCTGTGATGAAAGGGTAGGGTGAGTGAAGGTGTGCAACGAACCAGCAAACAAACCAACCAACGATGGCAACGACGAACGCAAACTAGCAGAGGTGATGGCAATGCAAACCAGCGGAGGTGAGACGAATGTGAACCAGTGGCGATGACGAACATGCACGAAGGAGCAGCTCTTTGAATCAGATCTTCATATCATCTCTTCGTTCCAATTGTATTTGATTTTTGAATCCAAATAATGTAAGGTTGATGTTTGAATCTAGATATGCAAAACTTTGAATCTAGATCTTGGTTCCGATGTTGAAGTTTTTTTTGTTGATTTTTTTTTAATTTCTAAGTTCTGGATCTTGCTGGAATATTGATCTTCCGGATGCGAATTTTATCTGATCCAATTTATTTTGGTTCGAACCGGGTCTGCTTTGGAGCTCCGATTCCATCACTTATGTCTAGACAGGGTCAGGTCGGGTCAGATATGCCCCAAACCCAGATAATTGGCATCCCTAGTTATTGCTCCAGATTCAGGTGATTCATCTCCTGCTCCAACGTCTCCACTTACTCTGGGTCTACTTGAACCTTCCGCTGACTTGCCCATTGCACTTTATATAGGTACACGTTTTACACATAATCCTCATCCCATCTACAATTTTTTGAGCTATCATAGTTTGTCCTCATCCCATTATGCCGTTATATCTACTTTGTTGTCTACTTCTATTGCTAAAATTGTCCAGAAAACACTTTCCCATCCAAGCAATCACTTTGGACCATACAAGGGAGGAGAGACCCGGTCCAAAGTGCATAATGTCTGCTTTGTTTCCTTTAGACATACCTTACGCAACAAAGTAATTTTTTTGCTTTAACTTTCAACACACGAGACATATCTTACGCATATAATTTTTTTTTTGAAAAATGATAGAGGCAACAAAGCAGACATAAGGTATTTTCCCATCATAGTTTGTCCTCATCTCATTATGCTTGAGATGCCCAGTACAGTCCCAGTCCTGGCATACCACCATATGCACAAGAACTTTATAACTTGCTTTCACTCATCTACACCAAGCCGTTATCACTTTGGTTGTTGGTTACTTGTTATTACACTTTGCTATTCTTTGCATTTACTTGTTATGGTTGTTCTTGAATGTGCTCCTCTGTCATTATAATGGCTGTTGTTATGCTACTCTTGGCATTTATTGGATTTTCATCTCATGTCTTGTATGGATCTTTGACTTATACTTATTGATTAGTGTTCTTTGTTTCCTCTATTATGAGAGTGAGGCTTATGACTAGTCAATCTTGGATATGCTATGGTTGATCATTCTTGAGCTTGCTATATAGTCTTCCCCTTATTCTCTTGATATTATGTATATTTCTGGCAATCTATCTATGTTAGATAGGGACATTCTTATCATAGTATGACAAATGGAGTATATTGCATATCGGGTTGACTATATTATTGACAATTCTGGAATATACTAGGTTATGTCACTTGCACTAAACATGTTGGAACTGATCAAGTTCCTCCATGTTTATCTTCAAAATGTTATTGATGAGATGGAAACAAATATTGTTACTTCTGTTAGTATACTCAGACAATGTGCAAGATCCCTTGGATTCTTTGAGGCCAACACCAATTATTATGGCTACTGTTATGTTATTTTGGGCATTTCTCGAATTTTCTTCTCATGTCTTGAATAGACCCTTGTTATTGGCACCTTGACATTATATCACATGTTCTTTCTCTCCATATCTATCAACCGTTGCAACTTATACATCTCAGAACCTAACGCATCAAGCTTATCAACTCCCAAGCAATTTGCAGGCCTAGGAGGATCAGGTGACCACAACTCTTCAAGTTCGATCACTTTGAGACTTTTGAACTGAGCTGGCGGGTTATGGACCATACTAGGCCCTTGAGCCATGGTCGGGTCGACCCAGTCCACTGGGTCGATCCGGTCCACTATCTTAAACTCTCTATATAAGCACACACTTAAAGGTACCTTAGGTTGGTTCACTTTATCTGCCTTTACTATTGTTACGGATAATATCTTGGTGTTAATTAGGACAGAATATTTAGTTATTCAGATAGAATATTTAGTTTCCTTATTTGATGTAATTTACCTCACTCACTCTTGTATTGTCTCCTCTATGTAAATATATATATACGGGTGCCTGGGCAGATTATGCCTTATGGCTTCAGCTCATTCTCTTCCATTACCTCATAACATGGTATCAAAGAGCTTGGGTTATTGAAGGATCTTTAAACCCGTTTTTTTTCGTCCCCTCCCTTTCGTTTTTTTTCTCTCTCCTCCCTCATATTTTTTTTTCCGATCCCCTAATCAGCTAATTTTTTTTCCCGCCCCTTCCCTCTTTCTTCTTCCTCTCCGGTGTGCAGCCTTGCTGTTTGGCTGCGGGTTGATGTCCAAGTGATCCAGGGGGGATCACTGTTGGTGTACAAGCGAGCCTAGGCGTCTCACTGTTGCAGAGCGCTGTGCCACCCAGGTGCTGTCTCCGTGTCAGAATCAATCTATGGATGCTATTTTCGTTTTTGTTATTGCTCTTCTGTTCTGGATATTGTGGTGCTATTTTCGGCCTCTGGGCGCTGCGTCTTCCTACTATTGTTTTCTCCGTTCTGTTTCCTCCTCTATTTTGGGCACGGTGGTGCAGTGCTAGTTCTTTGGTTGATTACGTCACAAGATGGCAGATGAAAAGAAGGTTGTCACTGAGGTCATCTCCGCTAACTTCAGAATTGCTGATCCGAAACTCAATGACACCAACTATGTGTTATGGAAGGGCTTTGTTCAGCGACACCTCTCATGTAATGACCTGGGCAGTCACCTCACTGCTGACTCGCCACAGGAGGCTGGTGCCAAAGACAAGTGGATGAAGGATGATGACAGACTCCTGAATCAGATTTTGAACTCCATGGAATACCATATCCAAGATTTGGTTGGGCACTGTAGTACGGTAAAAGAGTTGTGGTCCTATATTGAGTCTTTATATGCTAGTAAACATACCTATTCCATGTTCATGAGCTGCTAATAGGGTTATATCGATCAGCACAAAAAGGGAGACCGTTGCTCCAATACTACTCTGATGTCACCCGAATGTTTGAAGAAATGAAAACTCTGTATCCACTGACGGCTGACATCAAACAAATGCAAGCACAGCGAGAAGAAATCATTGTCTAGTGTTTTTTGGCTGGCTTAGATTCTGAATACGAGGTAGCTCGCACCCAGCTCCTCATGGGCTCCGAACTTCCAGGCAAGCTATCTGAAGTCTTTTCTCAGCTCCAATAAGTTTGTAAAGATGCTGGAAAGAAGGCTCCTGTAAGGGAACTTACTGCCCTCGTTAGCTCCACCTCACGACATGATAATACTCGTGGTGGACAGAGTGGTACTAGAGGTGGTAAGGGTGGAGGACGTGAAGGAGGCAGACCTGGTTCCCGCACCTGTCATCATTGTGGGGAATCTGGTCATATACAGAGAACTTGCTGGAAACTCCATGGCAAGCCATCCTCCTTTCCTCCTCCTAAGTTTGCTAATGCTGCCACTCATGAAGGATTGCTACCTACCCCTGCACCGCCTCCATCAAAAGCCCTAGTCACTGTCGCTGTCCCAGTTGATGAGTATGCACGCCTCCATCAATTTTATGCCTCAGCAGCCAGCTAAGCCTTCCATAGCCACCTTAGTCCAAACAGGTAACCCCACCACTTGCCTTTCCACTGCCCCTCGTGGCTGGGTCATTGACTCCAGGGCCACAGATCATAATGACTGGTAACACAAGTATCTTATCCGACTTCATTCCCTCCACTTTTTCTCATGTTACTCTAGCCGATGGTTCCACATCCCATATTACAAGTCGTGGTACTGCCTAGCCCATTGGCTCTTTGCCTCTTACTTCAGTTCTTTGTCTGCCTAAATTTTCCTTTAATCTTCTTTCTGTTAGTCAAATTATGAAATCTCTTAATTATGGTGTTTATTTCTTTCCTAGTCATTGTGTTTTTCAGGATCTTGGTACAAAGAAGATTATGGGCAGTGGTCGTGAATCCGGTGGCTTGTACATGCTAGATACTCCTACTGATGATGTGCCACATCCTATTGCATGCACTAGTGGGGCTGCTTCGTCTCTTCATCAACTTCATTGTCACTTTGGTCATCCTTCCCTTCCGGCTCTGAAGATTCTTTGTCCCAGTTTGAAATCTATGTCTACCTTAGATTGTGAGTCTTGTTAATTAGCTAAGCATCGTCGGACCTCCTATTTCCCTAGAGAAAATAAGCAAGCTGTGTCCCCATTTGATATTGTACACTCAGATATTTGGGGTCTTTGTCCAATTATTTCCAAATCTAGTTTTCGTTATTTTGTGACTTTTGTTGATGACTTTTCAAGAGTTACTTGGTTATTTTTCATGAAACATCGATCTGAGTTGTTTTCAATTTTTTTTCTGGTTTTTGTGTTCAAATTAAAACACAATTTAATTTTGTCGTTCGTGTTTTAAGAAGCGATAATGCTAAAGAATACTTCTCTGCTCCTTTCACTGCCTTCTTGTCCCAACATGGCATTATTCACCAATCATCTTGTGTTTCCACCCCTCAACAGAATGGGGCTGCCAAACGAAAAAATAGACATCTCTTAGAAACAGCTAGAGCACTTTTGCTCCATATGCAGGTTCCTAAGGTGTTTTGGGCACATGTCGTTGCTACGGCGTGTCATCTAATTAATCGTATGCCCTCGACTATTTTGCATGGTAAGATCCCTTACTCCACCTTATTACCTTCTTGTTCCTTGTTCCCTTTACCCCCTCGCATATTTGGTTGCACTTGTTTTGTTCAAGATATTCGTCCTCAGATCTCTAAACTTGATCCTAAATCCCCGAGATGCATCTTTCTTGGTTACTCTCGATCCCAAAAGGGATACCGTTGCTTCTCTCCTGACCTCGGACGGTACTTAGTGTCTGCTGATGTTACCTTCTCTGAATCCACGCCCTTCTTTAGTACTGGTCCTTCTACATCTTCATCCGTTACTTCTTCGGTTCCCTCTGTCATTGATTCTGATGATGATTTTCTTGTCTATACTATTACTTCGGCCACCCATCACAAAGGTGTTTACTAGGCGACCGCGACCTCCTACCTTGGTTGCTCCCGCTGCCCCTGATTTGCCACCTCTGCCTATGGGTTCTTCGGCTCAAGATCCAGCACCTTCCTTGTCTGACCTTGATCTTCCCATTGCTCTTCGAAAAGGTAAACGGTCTTGTCATTACCCCATATCTTCTTTTGTCCAGTATAATGCCTTGTCCCCTTCTTCCAAATGCTTTGTTGCCTCTTTAGACAGTGTTGTTGTGCCTAAAACTGTTGCTGAAGCATGCTTTCATTCTAGTTGGCGTGCTGCCATGGAAGAGGAGACGAGTGCTCTTGAGCATAATCACACATGGGACTTGGTTTCCTTGCCTCCGAGAAAGAAAGCCATTGGTTGTAAGTGGGTGTTTGCTGTCAAAATGCATCCAGATGGTTCCATTACTTGATTAAAAGCACAATTGGTTGCTAAGGGCTATGCCCAAGTCTATGGTATGGATTACTTAGAAACCTTCTCTCCTATTGCTAAACTCGCATCCGTACGATTGTTTATTTCTTTGGCTGCTTCTAATGGATGGCATCTTCATCAACTTGATGTTAAGAATGCGTTCTTGCATGGTGATCTTCAAGAGGAGGTATATATGGAGCAATCACCTGGGTTTGTTGCTCAGGGGGAGTCAGGTATGGTGTGTAGGTTGCGTAAATCCTTGTATGGGCTGAAACAAACCCTGAGAGCTTGGTTTGGGAGATTTAGCGAAGTGGTCATCAAATTTGGGTTACAAAGGTGTGCATATGATCATTTTGTATTCTTCAGACAAGCTAATTCTAGATGCATCCTTCTAGTAGTCTATGTTGACGATATTGTCATTATTGGTAATGATGATGTGGGAATTACTGCACTCAAGAACTTCCTTCAAAGTCAATTCCAAACAAGCTCTTAAGTACTTCCTTGAGATTGAAGTCCTAAGAAGCAACAAGGGGATCTTTCTATCTCAATGAAAATATGTTCTTGACTTGTTAGAAGAAACTGAGTTGTTGGCAGCAAAGCCGTGTGACACTCCACTAATGCCAAACATAAAATTAACTGTAGATGATGGAGAATTATTAACAGAGCCTAAGAGATATAAGAGAATTGTTGGGAAACTCAATTATCTTACAATGACAAGGCCAGATATTGCATTCTCTGTCAGTATTATTAGCCAGTTTATGTCTTCACCTAGAAGTGCTCATTGGGATGTTGTTATTCACCTCCTGAAGTATCTCAAGGGTTCACCTGGGCGTGGGATTCGGTGCCAAAATCATGGGCATTGTAGGGTGGAAGCTTTTTCAGATGCTGATTGGGCAGGCTCTCCAGATGATAGGAAATCTACTACTAGGTACTGTGTCTTTGTTGGGGGAAATCTGATTGCATGAAAAAGCAAGAAACAAGGTGTGGTGGCTCGATCTAGTGCTGAGTCTGATTACAAAGCAATGGCACAAGTTATATGTGAACTTACATGGGTTTATCATCTTCAAGGAGAAATTGGCATGACTAGTCCGTGCCCTATGCAGTTATGGTGTGATAATCAAGCAGCACTATACATTGCTAATAACCCAATCTTCCATGAGCGCACTAAACATATAGAGGTTGATTGTCACTTTGTTCGAGAAAAAATTCAACAAAAATTAATCTCGTTAAGGCATGTTCGAACTGGAGAACAACTAGCTGATGTGTTCACCAAAGCTCTGCCTGGGAATAAGGTCATTCAGATTTGTAACAAGATGGGCATGATTGACATCTATGCTCCATCTTAAGGGGGAGTGTTACGGATAATATCTTGGTGCTAATTAGGACAAAATATTTAGTTATTGAGATAGAATATTTTGTTTCCTTATTTGATGTAATTTACCTCAATCACTCTTGTATTGTCTCCTCTATGTAAATATATATATACGGGTGCCTGGGCAGATTATGCCTTATGGCTTTAGCTCATTCTCTTCCATTACCTCATAACAACTATTTTCTCTTTTTTTTGGCTCTGAGATTAACTGGAGCGTCGAAGTATCTTTGCAAGTACCCCGTCCCACCTTCGACTGGTGGACCGCCATTGCCAACCGACATGAAGCTCTCCAATGTGGTCAGGCCATCTCAGGACCACCCGCTCAGGTAGAGGACAAAACAGTGACCAGCATATGTAACAAGCTAGATGCTTATGACATATAAGCACCAGCTTGAGGAGTGTTGATATTCCTTGATTTATTCCTGATATACATTGATTTATTTCTGATATTCGATGATTCCTACTGTAATTAGAAATAGGAAACTTGCTGTAAATATTTTGATAAATCCCTACAATTAAGGGATTTGATTGTTGTATTTTGTCCATATAAATTAGAGGGCTGAGAGGATTACTCTCAAGCAATTTCAGATTATCAACTGTCTTAAGTATAATGACATCCAGAGGATAAAAGCAGAACAAAGTCAAACAGGATTGAATGGAAAAGGATAGTAATGCTGTAATAGTTGGCTCCAAATATATTTACAATAGCTTTTCTTCCAAAATATGGTAGTGCTAGTAGAACCATTTGTGGCCCATAAGGCAATAAATACCAATTTAACTGAAGGAAAAAATGTCAAGTTGACAATATTGTAGATGATACCATCTTGTTCTTAGAAGAGGATACTGAAAGTTTTTGCAACGCTCTCTCTTTGATCAGGCTGTTTGAGAGTGCTTCTGGGTTGAAAATCAATATGCCTAAAAGTGGCTTAGCTGGTATAAATGTGGATTCGCAAATTCTTTCCTCCTTAGCTTCTATGGCAGGTTGTCAGGTCTTGGATTGGCCCCTCTTTTATTTGGGTGTTCCCTTGGGTGGGAATCCAAGAGGTGCTTCTTTTTGGGACCCGGTGTTGAGGAAAATTTCTAAGCGTTTAGATAATTGGAAAGGTGCTTACTTTTCTCTTGGGGGTCGTATCACTCTTGTTCAAGCTTGCCTCTCCAGCATTCCTATTTATTACTTGTCTTTATTTCGTATCCCTGCTGGTGTGGCCCACTCTATTGAAAAGATTATGCGGGACTTTCTGTGGTCGGGTGTTTCGGATTCTAAACGAGATCATCTAGTGAGTTGGGAGGTGTGTTGTCGCCCTAAGAAGGAAGGGGGTTTGGGTCTTGGTAATTTGGTGTCTAAGAACGTTGCTCTGGCTGCAAAATGGCTTTGGCGTTTTCCTTTGGAGCCTCATTCTCTTTGGCATCAAGTAATCCGAAGTAAGTATGGTTTGGACCCTATTGGTTAGGATGCTAACACAGCAAGTCGAGCTTCTCATTTTAGTCCTTGGAAGTTTATTTCACAAGGCTATTCTACTTTTAAGACTTCGCTTTCCTTAAAAGTAGGTAATGGCTCTCACATTAGATTTTGGGAGGACCTTTGGGTAGGAGATGTTCCCTTCTTTTGTGCTTTCCCCCGCCTGTATCGTCTTTCTACTCTACATAATTCTCCTATCAACAATTTTTGTAATGTCCAAAATTCAGTATCCTCTTGGAATTTTCACTTTTTTCGAAACTTAAATGATAGAGAGTTCTCTGAATTGGAGGTCCTTTTGGGTTTACTGGATTCTGTTCTTCTTTCCTCCTACCCGGATAAAAGGATTTGGTCTCTTGACTCTTCTGGGGTTTTTTCTTGCAAATCTTATTTTCAGTACCTAACTTATTCTTCGAATAGGGTTAGGTTTCTTCTCGATAAACCTTTGTGGAAATCCAAAGCTCCCTCTAAGGTCAAGGCTTTTATTTGGACTGCGGTACTTAATAGAATAAATACTAATGATATGTTGCAGGTTCGTAGGCCTCATAAGGCCCTTTCCCCTGATATGTGTGTTATGTGTGGTACATGTTCAGAATCAGCTTCTCACCTATTCTTACATTGCTCTGCTGCCAACTCTTTATGGCAGTCCTTGTTTGGCATTTATGGCGAATATTGGGTCTGTCCTCGATCTTTAGATCAATTTTTGATGGTTAACTTCTATGGTTTTGGTAGAAGGAAAGAGGCTAAATTTTTGTGGCAATGTGCTATTTATGCTACAATTTGGTGCATCTGGCTCGAGCGAAATTCTCGAATTTTCAAGGGTGTTTCTTCCGTTCTCAACTTAATTAGGGATAAGACTAGGCGGTTGGCGTCTACTTGGTGTAAAGCTCATGGTCTTTTTAATGGGGTATCCCTAACAGATATGATGAGGGATTGGGACGCTATGTTACATTGATTCTCTCTTTTTGTTTTTCTATCTGTTACTTTCGTTATAGGAGGATCCCTTATCCTCCTTTTTGTTTGTAATTCTCTCTTTTTCTATCTATAAATTTCTTCTTTTATCAAAAAAAAGTTGACAATAACTCGAACTTCTTCAGACTGGAAAATAAGGCAGTAAAAGGGATCAGCAAGGGAATCTACAAATCAGTCATCTTTGACATTACTCTAGAAGGTTGGAGAGCTTGGCTTAACTAATCATCCCCTGCTAATGGAGTGTTTGGGTTAGCTTTTAGGAGACCCCAAACGTGGTTCTGCCTGCCAAAATCTGATTGAGGCAGAAACTACAAATTGTAACTTCTGCCTCCAAAATCACTCTTGATGGCTCCCAAAAACTAACTCTAGCACACTATTAAGCCATCTATATAAGAAAGAAAAAATTGCTAAAATAAGTAAAATAATCAATAAGAAAATTTTAAATTTAAAAGGAGACTGATGCCTACCAACAGCTGGAGTATAACACGGGGACTGTAACAAAACTTCGGGAGCTCGATACCTGAATTCCCAAAACAAAAAATGTGATAAAGTTTATGATAATGATGACAAAAATAACTCTTAAAAGAACATGTACTCACAGACAGTCCATAAAATCTTGATGTTATATCCGAAGTTGTCCATAGAGAAATTTATGTACACGTGAAAAAAGACAGACTAAAAACGATGAAATGAAAGAATATGACTCACCACCGTGTGGAAACATATTGAGTATACGGGGGCATCGATGATACTTCTCTAGCCAGTCCAAAATCAGCAATTTTAAGAACATCATTTGTCACCAGCAAATTCTCTGTATAGAAGAAAACATTTCTAATAGATCAAGATCCATATGACTCTTCAGACAGATTGAACTGGAAAATATAAACACAACAATGTACCACCAAAATTTGCTAATGGATTTATATGCCTTACCAGGTTTTAAATCCCGATGAAAGAATCCTTTCTTGTGCATGTGACTAAGTCCTTGCAGCACTTGATTCATTAAACACCGTATCTCTTCCTCTGAAAAGGGCTTTTGTCTCTCTTTTATTAATTGATAAAGATTACAATCCTGAAGAGATGAAGTCTAGTGTCAAGCACTTGCTGATAAAGCAAAAGTCAATACAGACCTCCATCCAACCTTAAGCTAAAATATTGGAGGGTTTTGGATAAATTACATAGGAGTTCATATATATATATATATTATTGAATTGGAGGGTTTTAGGTAGGGAAGGAGGAAAAGAGAGAATATAGACTGATATTGATATTGACTTGATGTGTTGATAATGTGATACAAAAGACAAACCCAATAGTCCTATTTATACTAATATTAGGATCTTAATCCTAATTAATAAGGAAACATATCAGAAAATATAATAAATAGGAAAGAAATTCTAAGAGATCCTATGAGATATTTTTCAGATATTCTAATACTCCCCCTCAAGCTAAAGCTTACTAAGCTTTAAACTTGTTACAATTATATCTAAAAGAAAATAAACAAAAAACATAATGTACCAAACAATATGACAGTGGCAGGCAACTGAATCTGGGATGGAGATGGGGCTAATGCATCTTGGACTAAGACGGACAGGGCTAGTGCATTTGGGACAAAGCTGGGGCCAGTGCATCTAGGACAAAGTTGAAGGCTAGTGTGAGTCATAACCAACATAAATCATCATCGGAATGATCGTCGACGGGAAAAAAGTCACCACTAGCATGATTCATGTAACACCCGTGAAAACATGTTAAACTTGTAAATGGTTACAAAGGTAGCCTAATAATTGTTTAACATGCTTGTTTAATTTTGTGACCTTCTAAGAACGTTTAGTCACTTTGCTGTAACACTATGTGTGAAATATAGTTGTTATTATCCCCAAAATTGGCTTAAACTGCTTAGTTAATGGAAATAAATGTAGGAAATTTGTTTCTAGGTCACAAATGTGTAAAACAAGATGTGGTTAAAATTTGAAGTAAATCGGAGTTAATTTGGCATTTTTAAGCATACTGAGTGTGTGTTTTAATGTCAAATTAACTAACAGCAGATATGGAAAAATATAGAAATGGCAAGACAAGATTTTTGATGAATCTTAAGATTTATTTTAAACTTGTTGGAAGTTAAGAAACTTGATTTGGTGAAATTTAAGTGCTCTTAACAGATTGGGAATAGTATAAGTCACTTAAGTGACCAAAGAGCACACGACTCCCTTATGTTTCTACTGCTCTTGACTTATTTAAGTCTCAAGTGAGATATTTTGTCTCATTTTCTCTTCTCTTCTCACGTCTGCAGCTGGAAAACTCAAAGGCAAAGGCAAGAAAGGAGCAAATGGAGGAGGATCAACCAGCCAAGAGGAGGAAGAAGGAAAGGAAGGAGAGGAGCTGCTTAGTGACTTCATTTCTAGCCATTAGAGGTAGGGGGAACTTGTTTTTAACACTCTTGCTTTCCTTTTCTTCATCTTGTGCATGAGAGTTGGCTTGATGTGAGAAATAGGTTTTGAATGTGTTTTTGGTGTTCTATGCTTGAATCTTGTTGGAGAACTTGAAGATGGCCTGTTTTTGAGTTGTTGGATACATGTGAATGGATTTTCAGCCCTTAGATACCTTTGGTTTCCATTTGAGTCAAAAATGGGATTTTAGATTTTGAGTGGATGAAGATTCATGATTCATTGTTTGAGTGAAATTAAAGTTGTATAAGAGTTACAATGTGTTAATGGATCTCATTTTATGTTAGAAATCACTTGTAATTGAGTTTTAAGTGATTGGGGGAGGCTTTTGTTCCAATAGAACAGTAACCCATATCTGCAGAATTCTGCAAATTTCTCTGTCGCAGGCTTGCGCCACGACGTGACTAAGAGCCACGCCGAGGCGTGAGTGAGGCCGAGAACTCGGCACCATGGCATGGCAGGGCTGCGCCGAGGTGTGAGTGAGGCAGAGTGTTGGGCGCCGCGGCATGGCATGGTTGCGACGAGGCGTGACTTCCAGACTTGTACAAGAATGGTTGTTTGATGCAATAGAATTCCCTATTGATGTAGGTTCTTCTTATATGCTTCTTAATGAGTGTTGAGACTCCAATAAGAATATTTAATGAAATGTTTGTATGGTGAATGTAAATCAATTGGTATGTTATTTATTGTGATAGTTAGCATCATTGTGGTTCATATTTGAGATGATGAATGTAATCCAATTGGTATGCTATCTCTTGCGATATTTGACATCATTGTATTTCATACTTGTGGTTATCAATATAAACCAAATAGCATGCTAGTTAGTATTAATTGGCATCATTGTTTTTCATAACTATGTTGTTGAAGACCACGTGGTTGACGAGTACCACTACCCAGATTTGTTGAAGATCACGTAGTTGATGAGTTCACTACCCGGAGAGAAGACTTCTAGAACTGGGTTCCAGTGCTTGTTCAAGACTTGTGGAACTAGGCTCCTTTGTTTTGTTCAAGGCTCATAACATATCATGACATTACCACAGAATTGGATGTCCGAGAATGGTATCATAACATTATTCATTACATACTTAGGTTATTGCATAGGCATAAACATAAGGCATAATTTGGCATAGCATGGCAATTGTATAGACAGTTGCTAAGCATAACATATCCATGCATGGCAATTGTATAGGCGATTGCCTTTTGTTGAGAATGTGATGATTATGTATGGAAATGAGTTTTCTATACAAACTTATAAAATGAGATCTATTTCAGGAAGAGAAAGGACATGGTTTTGACTTTTGCCACCTTTCTAGCCTGTATGCATATGAGACTTGAGTTTAGAAATGTGTTTTCTCCGAAATAGCTGAAATGATTGTGATGGCATGTTTTATGGATTTAACTACTGAGAATGTGTGATTCTCACCTCTTGTGTGTTTCCATAATGATTCCAGGGTAAAAGACTTATGGAAAGTGAACAGCAAATAGGAGCTTGGAGTGCTTAGCTTAGGCTATCTTTATGCTCTTTTGAAAATATGTATAGTTTGCGCCTTGAGAGGCCTAGTTTGTAAACCTTGTACATAGTTTGTATTTATGAGAAATACCAACGGTATATATATTCGATAGTTCATGGCTCATATTTTCTTATATAATGTTATGTTATATTAGAAATGTTTTAATAGTTAGTAGCATGTCTGGATCTAATTATTGTGGTGTAATACAGATTATACTGTTGTTCTTAAATTTGGGATGTTACAATTCATCTGTGGGAGAGAAGTCACCACCGGAATGATCGTCGATGGGAAGAAAAGTTACCACTAGTATGATTCATTTGTGGAAGAGAAGTCATGACAAATGTTGGCATTGAAGTATATGTAGAGATGAATTTATTCTCATTCTCCCCCTCAATGTATGCTAGCATTGGAAAAAAACCAAACAAAAGCCAAAACCATAAATAATCACCACAAAGAAAGCCAAACAATCACGTGGAGGTCAAAGATGGTGTGGTGAGACAAACGAACAGCTGAAGAGCTCGGAAAGAGGGTGAAACAACCATGGGTCAATGTACAATTGCCAAAAACAGAAACCCCAATACACCTGAATGGCTCAACGCAAGTGTACAAGGCCACACAGAGGTCAGTTGATGGAGGTGAGCTCAAATCCGTGTAGAGGAGGCCGAGGCGAGTTGAACGAGATTGGCAACTGCCGAAAAAGTGGCTGGACATGCCGTCACGCTCCGAAGAAAGGGAGGCGCATGTAAGATGGCAGCTTGAGGCGCAACTTAGGTGGGTGGCCGATCGGAGGCTGGCGATGCAGCTAGTGAGGTCACCGGCCAGAAAAAGCAACGGCGAATGGCGGTGGAGGGTGGTGGCAGCGACAGGAAAAACCCGTAAAAGAGAGGTTACGGTAGACGGTAGCGGAGGAGATGATGTTTGCCAGAAAACCGGAGTGGAAACACGATTGGCCGAAAAAGATATAGAAAGAGGGTGTCGAAAGGAGAACTCAGCAATGAAAGTGACGGGACAGGTCACGGAGGATGGTACCGCTCTGATACCATGTTGAATTGGAAGGTTTTAGGTAGGGAAGGGGAAAAAGAGATAATATAGACTGATATTGATATTGACTTGATGTGTTGACAATATGATACAAAAGACAAATCCAATAGTCCTATTTATACTAATACTAGGCTATTAATCCTAATTAATAAGGAAATAAATTAGAAAATATAATAAATAGGAAATAAATCCTAAGAGATCCTATGAGATATTTTTCAGATATTCTAATATATATTTTGCTTTTGATCAAGACATACGACTTCTTCAGAAAATATGCTTGTAGCAGTGAGAACCATGTAGCACTACTGCATTTACATGCGAAGACTAAGATATAAGGTAGTGCCCTTGCCCTGTGCTTCTAGGCTGTTAAAATGGATTTTGTTAATGGAAGCACACTGGGATATCAGTGCCTTGTTTAGGTAGTTTCTCTACCATTTCTATTTTGTCTTGAATTCTTGGACAACATTTCCTCCTCCTAATTGTTGTTCCTCCTCTTCTCTATCAGTAATTTTTTTGCTTTAACTTTCACAGAATAAAACAGCAATATATTACTCTTCAATTCAATCTTTATCGTAAAAATCACTCAACACACTAAGACATATCTTACGCATATAAATTTTTTTAGAAAAAGAGAAAAGAAAAAAGAATAAGAGTTTCTTTACCATGTATTCAAAAATGAAAAACAGTTCATTATTTTCTCTAACAACCTCTTTCAACTTTATGATATTTGGGTGATTCATTTTACAGAGGGCCTGCAGAAGGAATGCAATGCACATCAGTGGAGACATATTAACATTTTAAACACAAAATCTTTATTACAGTTCCAGGAATGTGTGAAAACCACCTTATAGCTACAAAAATTTACTGTATCACATACCTTAACTTCTCTTAAATTTGTGTATTCTTCCCAGAAACAAAACTTTCTCTTCAACCTTTTGACAGCAACCTAATAGACAAAATGAGTAGCAAATATCAGAACATATTCCAAAATGTAACATCAGAAAGTGCAAGTTTCAAGCTGAATGTAATAAAAGTACCATCTAAATCAGCATGGTTATAACACCACTTCACAAGGGGGCATCAGATATAGTGAAGTTTTCCATGCTTTTTTTTTATACAAAACATGATATCCATTTTGACCTTCAATGCACAATGTATACATGAATTTATAACATCTTTATCACATTCCCTCACAGAAAACCTTTTGACAAATCTCACTTTAAACATGTTATACATTTACTATAAGCTTAGTTAGGACAACGTATAGAAGGGCCCGCTCATATTAGTATTGTCATTAGAATTCCTTTTATTTCATGCTTCCCTATCAACTTTTAAAATTATCAGGGCATGTATTATTTCATACAGTTAGATAGTATGTAATTATTGAATGTTAATTATCATTACACAATGCATATATATGCAAGAAAACATTTGTACTACTTCTATAGCACTTGAAAACAAACATTTTTAAAGTGAAACTCACCAAAACCCCTTGATACATCTAGAAATAGGGTTGGAAGTTATTCAATGTTAAAAAGCCAAAATTCCAAACACATACATTGCACATTTCCAATGGGTCTTCAGTTTTTTCCTCTTACCACAGCCTCTAAATTTACAACAACAACCAAGCATTTTCCCACTAGGTGGGGTCGGCTACATGAATCAAACAACACCATTGTCCCCTATCATAAACTAAGTCTTCAGAAATGTCATTCAAATCTAAATCTTTTTTAATCGTTTCACCTACAGCCTCTAAATTTAATCAGCAATAAATCCTCTATTTTTTTATGGCCATATTCCCAAATAATTCAACATGTAAAACAGCTTCCAACTTTCAAGGTGGCTCCACCTAATGTTGTAACCAGGTGTGCAAACAGGAAATAGAGAGAAGAGAAATACACACAGAATTTAACAAGGTTAAACCAACAACGAACTATACAGAGGGAAAATTCACTATGATCAATGAAAATTACAAGGAGAGTAGTCGCTCAACACTCAAATCCTCACTCCACTGTAAAATCAGTAGTTAGACTGAGGATTGTGCTTGCATGTGTGTCAAAGACCAACTCTCCCAAAACTTATGCTAAATGTGGAAGCACTTGAACTTTATATCTCTAACAAGCCCCACCATGCAAGAGCCATTTGGGCTTGAAGTGTGAACAAAGCACAAGCACATTTTTCCTTGTGCTTAAGCTATTAGGTGGAAGCACTTGAATGCTGTAATGAGTTAAGAAGAATAGAAAACTGTACCCAATATGGGTGCAGGTTGTGTATTTATATATGTAAGATGGGCTAGCAATAAATGGGCTAGCAGTACATGGGCTAGCAATACAAAATAAAGCATATACAAAATATCTACTCTTAACACTCCCCCTCAAGTTGGATCATAGATGTTAATCATGCCCAACTTGTTACAAAGATAATTGACCCGATTCCCGTTAAGAGCTTTCGTGAGTATGTCTGCTATCTGTTCACCAGTCCGACATGCCCTGTAGATATGATTCCCTCGTTGGATCTTCTCTCGAATGAAATGGCAATCAGCTTCTATGTGCTTTGTCCGTTCATGGAAAACTGGGTTCGAGGCAATGTGAAGGGCAGCCTGGTTGTCACACCATAGTCTCATAGGTAGAGAAACCTTGAACCCAATCTCATCAAGTAAATGATACACCCATAGTAATTCACAAGAGGTTTGAGCCATTGCTCGATATTCGGATTCAGCACTTGATCTTGCTACTACATTTTGTTTCTTACTTTTCCAAGAGATCAGATTTCCTCCAAGGAACACACAATACCCAGAAGTTGATTTCCGATCTAAAGGACACCCAGCCCAATCTGCATCGGAATAACCTTCTAACCTACAATGTCCATTGTCTCTATAAAGAATCCCACGACCTGGGGCTCCTTTCAAATATCTTAGTATATGTAGTACCGCATCCCAATGAGATTGTCGAGGAGATGACATGAATTGACTGACTACACTTACTGGGAAGGAGATATCTGGACGTGTCACAGTAAGGTAGTTAAGTTTGCCCACCAATTTCCTGTACCTCTCGGGATCTGATAGTAGTTCTCCATCATCAGCATTGAGTTTCACATTTGGAACCATCGGAGTATCACAAGGTTTGGTTCCCAACATGCCAACATCAGATAGTAAGTCAATGACATATTTCCGTTGTGAGAGGAAAATGCCCTTTTTGCTTCTACTTACCTCAATTCCCAGGAAATATTTTAGAGGACCAAGATCTTTTGTCTGAAATTTAGTTTGAAGGAAACTCTTGAGTTTTGAGATGCCTAAAAAGTCACTGCCTGTTATCACTATATCGTCAACATACACAACCATGAGAATACATCCTCCCTCAGACTTTTTGTAGAAGACCGAGTGGTCATAGCTACTTCTTTTCAGGCCGAAATTCACAACAATTTCACTCAATCTCCCAAACCAAGCCCGGGGGGATTGTTTCAACCCATACAAAGAGCGTCTCAATCGACAAACTTGCCCAGACTCCCCCTGAGCAACAAAGCCAGGCGGTTGCTCCATATAGACTTCCTCCTGTAAATCACCATGAAGAAAAGCGTTTTTAACATCAAGCTGGTGGAGAGGCCAGTGATGAGAGGCAGCTAACGAGATGAATATGCGAACAGAAGCCAATTTGGCCACAGGAGAAAAGGTCTCGGAGTAATCAACACCATAAGTCTGAGCATAACCCTTGGCCACCAGCCGAGCTTTTAAACGAGCAACAGTACCATCCGGATTGACTTTAACAGTGAACACCCACTTGCACCCAATGGCACGCTTACCAGAGGGAAGAGAAACGAGATCCCACGTCTGGTTATGTTCCAAAGCAAGCATTTCCTCCTCCATGGCATGGCGCCACCCATCATGAGCCAGAGCCTCAACAATATTTTTGGGAACTGTGACAACATCGAGAGAGGCAACAAAAGATTGGGAGGAAGGGGAAAGATGGTCATAATGAATAAAGGATGCAATAGGATGGTTAGTGACACAAGAACGTTTACCTTTACGAAGGGCAATGGGAAGGTCCAGAGTCGGATCTTGTGACGAAGAGGTGGATGGAGGTGATGTGTCTACTGAAGAGCAATGTACATCTATGGGTGCAGTACCGGCAGAGGGAACACAAGTCCGGCGAGCGTACACCTGTCGGATGGGTGGCCGATGTGGAGGACAAGACGGAACGGGAACACCAGAGGAAGGATGTGACGCAGAATCATGAGACCGAAGGGTGTGATAAACGAGAATTTCTTCATCTTCCTCAATAACCGGAGGAGTAGGCTGAACAAAGAACGGAGTAGACTCAAAGAATGTGACATCAGCGGACACTAGATCCGGCCCAAATCAGGAGAGAAGCATCTATACCCTTTCTGATGGCGAGGGTAACCCAAAAAGACACATTTAAGTGAGCGAGGATGTAACTTGGAAACTTGAGGCCGACTATCCTGCACAAAACATTGACAACCAAAAATACGAGGAGGTAGGGGAAACAAAGATTGAGAAGGAAAAAGTACAGAATGAGGAACTTGGCCCCTGTAAGAGAGAAGATGGCATCCGATTAATTAAAAAACAGGCAGTAGAAACGGCGTCAGCCCAAAAAACTTTAGGAACAGACATATGAAGCAACAAGCATCGAGCAACTTCCAAAAGATGCCTATTTTTGCGTTCAGCAACTCCATTCTGCTGAGGAGTAACAACACATGAGGATTGGTGGACCATCCCATTTTGAATCATATAGGAAGTGAAGTCATTAGAGAAATATTCTTTAGCATTATCACTGCGAAGGACACGCACAGAGATACTAAATTGGGTTTTAATTTCAGAGCAAAAAGCGGTAAATATAGAAAATAATTCAGAACGAGATTTCATTAAATATAACCAAGTCATTCTTGAAAAGTCATCCACAAAAGTTACAAAATACCGAAAACCAGACTTAGAAGTAATTGGACATGGACCCCAAATATCAGAATGAACTAGCTCAAATGGGGACGCAGCCCGCTTATTGACTCGTGAGGGGTAAGGACTCCTATGGTGTTTAGCCAACTGACACGACTGACATTCTAAAATAGATAGACGACTCAAACTAGGACACAACTTTTTTAAAGACTGTAGAGATGGATGACCCAAACGACAGTGAAGTTGGAGAGGATCAGCCACACCCGAACAAGCAACAGGCACCGGTGCTTGATCTGGACAGCACTCAAGGATGTACAGGCCGTTCTGCTCATGACCCCTACCAATCACCCTCTTCGTCCCAAGTTCCTGAAAGACACAAGAATCAGCAAAGAAGTGAACACTACAATTAAGTGACCGAGTAATCTGACTAACAGAAAGTAAATTAAATGGAAATTGATTCAAACATAAAACTCGAGAAAGAGGGAGAGGCGAGAGGTGGGAGACGCAGTACCACTCCCAATGACAGGAGCAGCGGAACCGTCAGCCTAAAGTAACACTAGGAAGATGAGGGGAGGGGTAAAGGATGTAAGAGTACCTGTCTGGCCAGTCATGTGGTCGGAAGCCCCTGAATCAATGACCCAGTTGCGGGAAAGTGATGATAAGCATGCAGTAGGATTACCTGTATGAGCAACAGAGGCAACAGAAGGGGATGGTGGAACAGATCGAGAGGCTTGAAACTGAGTGTATTGAGCAAACTCGTCTGGTGTCATCATTACAGGCCTGACTGATGGGTTGGTAGGAGGAATGCCTTCATCAGTAGCAAGATGAGCAAAACGCTGAGGATGAGACTGATTTTTCTGGTGAAGTTTCCAACAGTTCCGCTTAATATGACCAGGTTCCTTACAATAACGACAAATAAGTGGTTCGCCAGATCCCGTCCTCCACCACTACTACCACGGGGATCTCCAGTATCACGGCCACCACCTCGTCCACCACGAGAACCACTACGACCACCACGGGAACTGTCCCATCGAGAATGAGAACTCACCAAAGCAGAGGCCTCGCTCGAGGCTAAGGGATGAGACTTGGAAAGCTCACGAGCAACTCGGAGGAGGCGAGAGTACACATCCTTCAGGGTCAAACTACTAGAACCAGGTCAAAACTGAGATCGGGCCGCACCAAATTCACCACGCAGCCATGACAAAAACACATCATCGCCTAACTCGCTCTCGCAGAGCCTCGCATCTCCTGCACATCCGAAGTGATAGGTAACAATGTGTTCAATTCTTCAAATAGGCGTTTGAAGCCTGTATAATAGTCACTAAGAGATTCATCCTTCTGATTAGCGCGATACAAATCCTGTGTCTTTGTATATAAGAGAGATAAATCATCGGCACCTGAGAACAAAGAGTGAAGGTACTGCCATAATTCCTTGACAGTTGTGCAATGAGTGGTAATATCATCAACCCGAGGATCCAAGGTCCTCTGAATCAGTGAATATAAACGCATATCTTCCCGAATCCACATGTCCTTAGTTGTTTCATCCTGCGGACTGTCTTGGGTGAAATGGTCTTCCTTCCTGTGACCTTTCAAATACATCAGAATTGCCTTCCGCCATTGAGGATAGTTAGCACCATCACTATCAAGCTTTCGGTCAGTAATTTTAATGTTGGAGGGAATGACCTCAGCCAGAACATTAGTGGAGGTAGTGTCGGAAACTCCACTCTTGCTGCCCGTACCCACAATCTCAGAGCTTTCGTCACCCATACTGACAAATACAACAAATCAGTCTAGAAGGAGGGAAAAGATCACTAACAACACGTCAAACGGGCTTGGAAGACCACAAACGACGCAAACCGCGCCAATCCGAACAGAACAGCCCAGAAAACGACCCAGAACAGCACGAAAACGCTGAAAGCACCACGCCGGAGACTCGCCGGAGACGTCACCGGACCTCCGCCCACCGGAAACGACCCCCAACCGCCGGTCGCACCTCTCTGTGGCGGGTGAACTCCACGCCAACCACCCACGAAGGCTGGGTGTTCTCCACGCACCGTTCTAGGCGATTTGCCCCACAAACAGTACCCAAACGACGTCCCGTCTTCGTCACCGGCGAACCCACCGCCTCGCCGGAAAAAAAATTAGAGCCTAGCTCTTGATACCATGTAATGAGTTAAGAAGAATAGAAAACTGTACCCAATATGGGTGCAGGTTGTGTATTTATATATGTAAGATGGGCTAGCAATAAATGGGCTAGCAGTACATGGGCTAGCAATACAAAATAAAGCATATACAAAATATCTACTCTTAACAAATGCTTAAAAAAATGTCTTCTCACAAAATATGAAAATTATGCTTCCAAGTTATAACACAATGCAGTATAATCTATCCAAGATTAGTAAAAGAACATAAGTAGATGAAAATACTGAAGTTGATAGAATTGCTTTTAGCAAGAGTTTCTTACAATCTCATAAGTTCTCATATTGCAGGCTTTATATACATGACCCCAAGAACCATCTCCAAGCTCTCTCAAAATTTTATATCTACAAAGAAAAAGACAGAAAAGAAATGAATTAATCTGCTGACGGAATTGAGACCCCCACTTGTACACAAGTCAAGGGATGAGAAGAAACTAACCTCTGCATTATTAGAATTACAACACTATAACCAATAACACTTCAGACAGACAGGAACAGACTCCATGAAGAGATGTCTAACTGTCAACTAAGTGTTGGAACTTACTTTCTAGACATGGTTTACTGTTAAAAGGTAGCATGAAGCATTTAAAATCATCAATAATCCACTTTTCACTGTAGAAGGGATCCATAAACAGCAAGCAGTCTGTCAACATGTTGCAACCCTCAGAACCCCAGTTGAGTAGGTGTTGTCTTTAGCATATCACATGTAAATCCATTTTGATTACAATGACTTCAAATTGAGCCCACATATTGGAAAACAGGCAATAAGCTGCAGTAGAAAATAAAAAAGTAAGTGCTTTTCTAAATTGGCTCCCTTGAACATCAAGGGAACAATGTGTGTATACGTATGTATATATGTTCTTGGAAAGTGCAAGAATAGGAAAATACAGTACTGTATTATATTTTTTTCATTGTACAAAACTTAACAATGAAAAAAAAAAAAAAACCCTTAACAAGTAAAATATCACTTCATAGGCCAATTGGAAGGTGGTTTGTCTTTCACTTCTCTATTGAGGGACCATACGACCTAAACGCTTTGAGGTATTTGCTCATCCAGTCTACCCTGCAACCAACTAGAACGCTGATCAGTAAACAAATCTTCCCACGAAGACTCTGATCCTAACAACCCGATCATAACAAGCAAAAGAATTTTAGCGTACCATATATACCCCTTCTTTTATACAATATCATAACCGTGTATTCAACCCAGACCAATCTATCAAATTCAAACCTACCCACGAAAATCAAAATTTATTGGCCAACTATCAAGTGCCAAAATTAACAAGCAAATCAGATCAAAGAATCGATTCCAGAGAACGCCGAAATTAAAAAAAATTATATTGAAATGTTAAAAAATAAAAACACAAAAAATCAATTAAATCAAATCATTAAAAAAAAAGTTATCTTCATAATTTATCCATAAAAAATCTTTTCTTTAAAGATATAACAATCACATATCAACAAAACGTCACGCTCAACAGATTTTGTTCATTGTGATAAATCCATAAACTATTGCTTCGGCTCAAACCAGTAACCAAAACTTATCTTTCTTTTCCATCCCTCATTCTCTAAGAAAACAAAACGATCACAAAAGAAAAACAAAACATAATTCAAGCTGCATTTCAATTTGCTTACCAGCTACGTACTAGAGGCAACGAAAGCAACAAGAAAGATTTGGAAATCGAAGAAACCGCACGAAGAAAATAAAAATAAAAAAAATTGAAAAGAGGAAGAACTCACCGTGTACAATAATTGGATAAAATCAGAGCAGAATCAATAGACATACAAGCACAGATCAGCAATGCGAATGAACTTTCACGGAAAAGAAACGAAAAAAATGGATTTTAGAGAGAGGGCACTCCGGAGAGAGAAAATCCGGATTTGTGAAGAAGCCATGAGAGAGGGTGTATTCCATGGAAGAAAAACGAAGGAGAAGAAATCGAAGAAATAGTGTTAAATTTTTTATTCTTATTAATAAATAAAAAATAGAAAATATATTAAAAAAGTAATTAAAATATTGAAGAAAAGAAATATTCTAAACTATTATGTTTAAATATTTTTTAATTTTTGAAAATATAGTACTTTTTATTTTGATTTATTTAAAAAAATTGTTAATTTTAGTTTTTTAAAATTATTTTTTAAAGTCTTTGTTATTAGTTTGATGTTAACGAGCTTTTATTAAATATTTACATAATAAATAAAGGAGCAGTATTATATGGTGCAAATAATTCTAAGAATGGCATTTACAAATTGCAACAGTCAATAAAAATTGAAAGAAAAAATAGACTCAGATGCTTCGTATATAGATACATGGTTGGATGATCCTATTAAACGCAAGTAGCACTGTTTCACAATTATATTTTCGTGGGTCGTTCTATAAAAACAGTTTCGTAAGATTTAACGTTTTTGACACATGATATTAATAAATGAGATTTTATTTATTATGTAAGAACTTAACAAGATTTTAATAATAATAAAAACTAAAATCAAAAAATAAAATTTTAGAGAGACTTGAATTAACAAAAAAAAATTTAGAGAAATTAAAACTGAAAAATATATGTTTTTAAAAACTAAAAACATATTTAATCCTTAATTATTTTATTTTTAAAAAAATTAAAAATGGAAATTACTTGGCTGTGGGTGGGGTGGAGACCTGGTCCTCACTGATATAAAAATGTTTTTGTTGAATTATGATTTTGCCCTCCAACTACTTTTCTATTACAGAAATGCTATTCACGTGTTGACGATTTTACCCCTAACTTTAACTGATGAAAAGACGATTTGACCCTCCTTGAGCAAGTCGAAAAGACAATTTACCCCTTTTAGCTGGATAAGGATAAGGGATAGGAAAGTCATTAAGATATGTTTTTGGTTTTAGGGCCCGTTTGGTACGAAGGATAGGATAAGGCCTGATAGTATTAGATATGATAGTATAAGACCTGATAGTATAAGACCTAATACGTAATGGTTGAGAATATCGAAATGTTTAAAATTATAATGAAAAAATCTTTATAACACCTTATACATCAAAATCTAATCAGGCCTAATCCCACCCCTCAAGGCTTGATTAAATTATCCATCATTTTAATGTATAAGAGAGTTTAATGGATAAGATTATACAATACAGTGTTTACACCAAACAACTGATAAAGTCATAATGTATTGTATTAGCTTATCCTATCAGGCCTAATACAGCATGCCAAACAGGCCCTTAAAGTCATTTAGACCCCACGTACCCGAGCATATCCCGTTCACATTTCAGATCTCTGGGCTGGATTTGCATGAAACGACAAGACGAATGAACCGTTTTACTTGGAAAGTGAAAGTAACGGCAATAAATATTGGCCTTTTTTTTAGTAAATAAGCAACTTAATTTTGAAAATTATTCCCGACTCGTACTTTAATTTTTGAATTTATTTGTGTTAATTTTTTTAATTTATAAAATAACAATGATATTTTTATCATATTTTTTTTACATCACTTTTATACTATTTTTCATATCATTAATTACATTACTTTCTTTTCATCATTTTTTCTCACTTAATCACAACTATAAAAAATTAAAAAAAATGTAATAAGAGAAAAAGTGTGATGAAATAAACATTTTTCTTTATAAAACTCATATCTTGCATCTCAATAAAGCATAAACCTAATTATGGTTGGTCGTAATAGAAGTGAATTGTGTCCCAAGTAAATTTTAACTGTAATGTTAGATGTTCGAATGTTAAAGTTATTATTTTGGGGAAGATTATGCTTAACCATCATTTTCAGCCCAAAATTACACAAATAATTAGTCAAAGACAAAAAAATAATAAAGCATAGTGAAGAATAATTTCAATATAAGTTACCTATTTACATATTTTATCTTAGGAAATAAATGTTGACCGGAATTTTTAATTTTTACAAATCCATTTTATTCATGTCCATTTAAAAAAAATTATTTTGATACATTGTTAATATAAAAGTTTTTTACATCATCACTAAATTATATATTGTTATATTATTAAAAATATTTGAATCTCATATTAAGTACTTTAAAAGTCACACTTTTTAATAATATGATAATATATAAAACTTTATATAGATAAGAAAATATTCTTCTATATATTACTAAGTGGCTTCAAACTCAAGAGGGTGTGAATTGAGTTTGTAAAAGATTTTTACAAACTTTTTCAAAAAATTTTATTTATCAATTTTTGTTAAAACTATTAATTGTTAGATATGAGTAGATTGATAAGGATGAACACTTTTTACATCAAGAAATCAACTAAGAGGTAAAATATTCCAGAAAGCATATAACAAAAAATGCTCAAATATAAATGAGATAGGGTAAAGAGAAGCAAACTCCAAGATTTATACCGGCTCAGCCACTTCTTGTGACCTACGTTTAGTCCTCAAGTGATACACCTGAGATTTTTTCACTAAACTTCAAGTTTCAACTTGTACTTGTAACCTTTACATCCAAGAGTACCTACAACACTTTTGAGATATCTCACCCTTAGTGTTTGAGTCTCACAACAAGGGGTACCTCACATTTTCCTCTGTTGAGGAATACCTCACCCTCTTATAAAGGAATTTAGATCAAGAAAAGGAATATAAACTCTCACAATAGTAGATAATACAAATTGAAGTCTAAGAGGTAGCAATACAATCACACTTTAAGCTCAAAAATAGAGAAGTAAAATGAAGGCTATTAAAGTTCGTAATAAATGCTCAAGAAGGTTTTTCAAAGAGATATCTAACTTCACTTGAGTCCCCAATGCTTTGTATTTAAAGCCTAAGTCATTAAAGAATCATTGGGAGTGAGTTGATAACATTTAATGCGAGTTACTAGCTGTTATTACTAATTTTAAAAACTCAAATAATCAATTATTGAAAGCCCATAATCAATTGTTCAAAACTGAGTTCTAAGGGTTACCTGAGAAGGTAAGAAATGGGGGATCCCTTCGTGGCACAACAGCAACAACAATGGAGCAAGAGGATGGGTGTAACACCTCAAAACTAATACTATAAATATATCCAGATTACACAAAAGTAATTAAGTTTAGGCGCGTTGTAACATCCTCCCTAACTCAATAATAACAGTTATTGTTAAGAGAGTTTAATAACACTAGTGTGAGTAGCATGATAATTTTGGTAACCTTTTAGGTTGGTTTAAGCTTAAAGTTATAATACAAAATGTGAAAAAAAACTTATATTAACCCAAAACTTGGCATAAATGATTTAAATGATGGAAATAAATATGAAAAATCTATTTCCATATCACAGATAATTAGAATAAGTTGTGGTAAATTTTGGAGAATTAACTGAGTTAGTTTGACATTTTTAATAACACAGGATGAATTTTTACAAGTCAAATTAAATAGGCAAGTAGCTCATAAAATTATAAAATTTTATGGAGATGTCAATTATAGGATGGAGAATATTTTGGAAAAGAATAAAGGTTAAGGCAGATGCCTGTGAGCCTATTAACTTAATTCCTTAGGTATAACTTAACTTAAAGAAGAGTAATAGAGCTTAAGTGATAGTTAATAGTGTATAAGAAAATATGGAATGATAAGTATAAGGACTAAATGAAGTCCTAGAATTTCTTATCACACTTATGAAAGTTAGAAATTCATTAATGGAAGATCAAAGTATCCCTAAGTGATACAACACTTCTATTTAATTATAAAAGTCAAACAAACACATCTTTTGCCTCCTTTCATATGTAATTAAGGCTGTAGAAAGAGAAAAGAACAAAAGCAAAGAAAGAAAAGGGAGAGAAAAGAGAGAAATATAGAACGTGAGATAGAGGAAGATAGGGAGAAAAAGAAGAAAAAGAAAGAAAGAGTAGCAGGAAGGAAGAGAAGAAAGGAAGAAAAGGAAAAGGAAGAAAGGCTCCATCATCAAGAGAACTAGGTAGGGAGTTGTTGTGTGTTTTTATTTGACTTTATCCTTCTTGCTTCTTAAACTTCTTCATAGATGAATTAGTTGAGAGTTTCATATGATTTTTCATAAGAAATTGGATACATATATGGTTGATAAGATAGTTTCAAGTATGTATATTTTTACATAAATATGTTCAAACCATTATGGCTTGGTTGTGATAATTTATAGGACACCATGTATTGAGTTTTGTAGCCTTAATATACGGTGTTTAGATTGGATAGTTGCAAATAATGGTTTTGTGACATGAAATTTGAAGGAAAATGAAGAAGGAAACTAATTCCGCCAGTTGCTATTTGAATAGCATTGATAGCTATTCAAATAGCAGTGTTGAAAATTGAGAATATAGTAAGCTGCTATTCAAATAACACCAATATTTATTTGAATAGCTTGGTCCAGAAATTAAAGAAAATAGGTTCTATTTGAATAGCACTAAATGTTATTCGAATAGTAACACCCAGAACTAAAAGAAATGAGTTTAGTTGAATAGCACCAGAGGCTATTCGAATAGCAACATTCAGATTTGTGAAAATAGAGTACTTTACTCTATGGGGCCCAAAAGGAAAGCTTGTGATATGACTTAATTCACTAATTGAAATGACCTTGTGTATGAGAATACCCTAATGTATGAGTGATGAATATAACCTCATTTATGAGAGTATCCTGAATAGGTATTGGATATAAACTCGTGGTATGAGAGTATCCTAAATAGGATCTAATATAACCTCGTGTATGAGAATGCCCTCGTATATGAGTGATGGATATAACCTTGTGTATGAGAATACCATCGTGTATAAGTGATGTATATATCCTTATGTATGAGAGTATCCTGAATATATATTGAATATACTTCTCGTGATATAAGGTTACCCTAGAAAGATGTTAGATATGAATCTTGCATCCCAGGATAATCTTGGATGTTGGATAATAAACATTAGTAATAGATTTATACATGATTGAATATTTCTATATTATCATGTGAATGATTTATATCATTGACTATTGGCTTTTGAAAAATTATTTTAATGATAACAAACTTGAAGATGATGGCAAGATCAAGTCCAAAACCTTCAAGAATAGCTTTAGGACTTAGATCATTGTATAAAGGTAAAAAAAAAAGGTTCACACTTAAGCTCTAAACTTTTTTTTCAAAGAACTCAAACTGCACACATGGTTTCAATATTTCAAAATGGTTTTTGATTTCCTAAGAAATAACATTTAAATGCTTAAAAGCTTGTTAGATCTTTAGGAAATAATTGGCAAGTTTTAAAAAATGTTTAAAAATGATTTCTGTAACATCCTCCCTGCGCTAATAGTGTTAATCAGGTTATAGAAGCTCAATACTATGAGTATAAGTTGGATAATAACTTTGGCAATCTTTTGGAATAGTTTGAACTTAATTCTATAACACTAAATGTGAAGAATAGCTAACAATTTAGCTAAAATGGCTAACGTGATAGAAATAAATGTAGAAAATTTATTTCTAGAAGTATAAACAGTGGGAATGAGTTGTAGTAAAATTTTGAAGGATCGAATGAATTATTTTGACATTTTTAGTAACACTAGTGAGTGTATAAAGGTCAAATTAAATAAGAAAGTAACTCAGAAAATTATGAAACTTTGAGCAAATGATAGAGAGAGGATGAAGAGTAATCTACCAATGAAAATAAGTTAAAAGGAATATTTCTAAGCTTCCTAGTTCCATTTCATAGCTTTGATTGAACCTAGAAAAGAATAGTGAAACTTAGTGAATTATAAAGGTGTATATGAAAAGTTGATGAATGAAGAAACTGAGAAATGAATAAAATCCTAGAATTTTTCATAATACCAATGAAGGTTGGAAAATTCATTAAAGGAATATAAAAACATCCTTAAGAAGTATAAAGTTTTAGTTGAAATTGTAATCTCTCCTTTTTATTTCCTTTCTACTGCCTCTGTTTCTATTCTTATCACCTAAGTATTGACTTTTTGATATTATTTTCTCTCACTTTCCTCGTCTCTCTCTCTCTCTTGTTACTCTCTCTACCAATATAAACAGAAAGAAAAGGAGAAGAACAAGAGAAGAAAGGAAAGAAAGAATTGGAGGCAAAAGTGAAAGAATCAAACCAAGAAGAAAATAGGAAGAAAGACAAAGACAAAGGGATAAGAATAGAGTAAAGGTAGGCGATGTGTGTTTCTTGGTTTTCCTACCTTTTATGATTTCTTTTTTGAATAAATGAGATTGTTTGAATGAAAGTGCAATTCTTTGAAAGTTTATATTGAAATTAAACATGAACTCCATTGATTTGGGTTGTATGAAATGGGTTTGAATTTTACCCATATTTATTTTACCACTTTATGATCGATTTGACTTGTTTTCTATGGTATACTATAGTTGTTTTTTATGAATATGTGATTGGTTTGGATTACATTAGCTTGAGGACTCTGTTTTTCTGCATAAAACCAAGTTGTAATCGATTACCACGAATTGGTAATCGATTACACAGCTACGAAATACGTTTCTGGGTTTAATGTGATTGATTACAACAATCTGGTAATCGATTACAAGGCTTCTACCAGACTTGTAATTAGTTACCAGAGGCTAGTAATCAATTACACAGCCGCTAGATTACGTGGTAATCGATTACCACGCAGTGTAATCGATTACCATCAGTTTGTTTGAGAAAAATAGAGTTCTTTGACTTGTAGAAACTCAATGCAACCTAAAATCATGATCTATAACATCATGTTTAACTTCTTGAGACATAATTAAGTATTGATTGAATTCCAAAATTACAATCTTGGTACATATGGAATGATTGAACATGGAATGTTTAGTACATTGGATTATTTGGAAAGAAACCTTTATGTGTATGGAGTTCATGATTAAATGAGTGTGTTGCACACTTATTTTGAGTTATAGATGTACTACTAAGGCATTGCTCCTTTGTGATACAAAGTTGAGCTGTAATAGTATGAGTTTAAGAATATGCTCCCTTTAATTTTAAGGTTGAGTTAGGAATATGTATTGAATGAATGCTTATATGATCAGTGTTCAATGAATTTGTATTTAAAATGAGAATGAGAAATGAATGATTATCCTTGAATGGGAAGGTAATTTGTAACATCCTCCCTAACCTAATAAATTTTTATTACTGTTATAGAAGCTCAATAATGTGGGTATATGTACTTGCTAAATTTTGGAAATTTATTAGATGAGTTTGAGCGCAATTCTATAACACAAAAAGTGAATAATAACTCGTATTTTGAAATAAATAGCTAAAATGAAGGAAATAAGTATAGAAAAAGGTATTCCCAAGATGAAAATAATTAGTATGAGTTGTAGTAAATTCTGGGGAACCAAGTGAATTAATTTGGTATTTTTAATAATACTGAGAAAGTGTTTAAAGGTCAAATAAAATAACTAGACAGCTTGGAAAATTATGAAATTGCTTGGAGGTGATAATTAGAATATGAAGAATATTTTGGTAAGGAAAATAAGTTAAGGCAGGTATGTTTGCTTACTGTACAGGTTCAATTTAATATAAGAAAAATAGTGCAGCTTACCTGATGAATAATAGTGTATGGAAAATTATGAAAGTCAGGATATAAGAATTCAACTAAGACCTGTGATTTTCTGACACACTTATGGAAGTTGAAAAAAGTGGTTTTGAAAGATTAAAGTGTTCCTCAGAGATACAAAAGTATTAGTATTATGGGCTTTATATTTCAAACTAATTCACCGCCTTTCTTTCTTTTCTTTTGTTATTAAGCCTTTTTGGCATTCTTTTCTCCCATTTTTGCCTCATTTCCCACGGCTCCAACAGCAGGCAGCTGAGAGAAAATAAGAGAGAAGAAAAAGGGAGAGAAAGAGAAACAAAAACAGAGAAAAAGAGAAAGAAGGTGGAGGCAAAAAGAAGAGGAAAAGCAAGAAAAGAAAAGAAAGAAGAAGAGGAAGAGGAAAGTTTCAAGGAGCTAAAGAGGGAAGGTAGGGGGAGTATTTTCATCTTCTACCTTCTATTGTTTTCATCTTCATGCTATGTATGAGATTAGAAAAGGATTTGAAAGGTTTTTCATGGTTTTGTGCTTTGAAATGAGCTTGATGTTGAATATATGTTTTGTTGATTTTGTTTATGGATTTAATATGCTAATGGATTGAGAATGTTAATTTGGAAATGTTTCTGAATAGCATAATGATCATTATTGTGTCTGGAAATGTGTTAGAATAATGGTTTGAGATTTGGAAGTTGGTATGGAAACCAACAGGAAATAGAGACTGAAGTCTGGGCACCAGCGCCTTGTTGGGCCATGCGCTTGAGTGCCCATCGCTCAGACACTTTCAACATGCTGATGCACGCTGAGTGCCTGAATGCCCATTGTGGGGCGCCTGAGTGCGCAACCAGCGCTTAAGTGTTGGAAAACTAGCGCTTGAGCGCCAGTCGTGAAGCAAAACATAGCATAAGTCTGGTGCTTGGGCGCCCAATGCCCAATGCTCGAAGGGCGGATTTGGTGTGCTATTTTATTACATGGAAATGAGATGTGTATTGCAATTTAATGTTATTTTATGGAATCTTAGATGAGAATAAGCATGAGTATTTCATGAAAAAGTATGAAATATACCCAAATTTATTTATAAAGATTAAGAATTTGAGAGAAGATGATACATTGAACATAGGTATGGAATGAATAATATTTGAATGTTATACGATGAATATTGACATGAAGATTTATTATAAGATTGTATATGTTATGTGAGATAATTATGTATTGAGTATTGAAGTGAATGAATGTATGGTGTTTGAAGTATGAATAGAATGAGTTGAATCACTCATAAATTAAATCATTGTATATATTTTGTATGGAATGAGTAATAACTCAAGGATAAGAATACATATCTTAACACTGGTTTCTTGTTGAATGTGAATTTATTGTGTATTTGGGATTGTATAGCCCCTTGAATGTTAAATGGAGCTAGAATTGGAATTTGTATTGGAATAGTATTGTCCATGTGAAACTTGAGTTTGAATTGTATATTTGAGAATTTGAGAATGTATTTTGTATAATGTGGAATTGAGAATATGCTCCCTTAAATTACTAAGGTTGAGCTAGAATGGTATTTTTGATTGAATGTACTGTGGGTAGGGAGTAATCTTGAATGTACTTCGGGTAGGGAGTAATCTTGAAAATACTCCGGGTAGGGAGAAATCTGGAATATACTCCAAGAAGGGAGTAATTTAGAATGAATGAGAATGAGAATGAGAATGGTTTGGTATTGTGAGGATGAACATTTCCTTACTTACCATGTATATGAGAACTGGATATAAACTAGAGTAGGAGAATATCCAGAATAGAATGTGATATAACCTCGAGTATGAGAGTATCTCGAATGAATCATAATATAATTGAATGGTATTGTGAGGATGGACATTCTCTCACTTACCAAATGAATGTGAATACGAATAGAATGAGATATAATGTAACACCTCGATATTTCATTTTTTTTGAAATAAATGAGTTTTATAATATTTATGAACTTTTGTGAATTTTTAAGAATTTTTAATTATTTTGAATATTTTAATATTATTTTGATTATTTTAATATTATTTTTGAAATATATGTCTGAACTTTGTTTTTTTTGAATATATATGAGTTTTATAATTTTTATGATTTTTGAGAATTTTTGTGAAATTTTCTGAGTTTGTGATTATTTTAATATTATTTTAAGTTGTATATGTGTTTGAGGCAGGTCTAGAAAAATAAAAATTTTTCTTAGATCAGAAAGTTTCGGACTGTCAAGGCAAGATCGGGGGATCTTACTATATCCGAAATCGGGAATAATTGACAGAGATTTTCTGTATTTGAGTTTTCTATTATCCATTGTGTAATAATAGTAGTAGCTATTATCCATTGGGTAATATCTGTTAGAAAAATATCTTGATGACTTAGTTGGTGACTCTGCACTATGACTCACCATACTAACTCAGCTGTTTTAGAAGATTCTATGATGACTCACCTAGTAAATATCTAAGGATAAATATCTAGGAATAAATATCTACCGGGAAAATATCTTAATAAAATATTTCAAGTGTAATTATGAAAGCTGAAAATATTTAAGCTAAATATCTTAAGGGTAATCATGAACCATCATTACTAAGCTTTATGACTAACCAATAGGAATTGGTCAAACTTAGTGGCTGGACTTTATTATAAACCATTGGATGGAAAACTTGATGAAGAAGCCTTAGATCATCACCATTGATCTAATCAATGGTGTGAAAGCCATCTTGATAAAGAAGCTTATGATATCCACCTTAGATTTAATCAATGGTTAGGAGATGAAGTTAATTTTAATGGTTAGATTTGTTAGTTGAGTAACTAGATAATCTAACTTAGTTACTCTAATAGACTAAGTAGTAACTAAATGGAGCTAATCTAGTTTGTTAATACTTATAATCTTTAGTTACTAGAAAATATCTAGAGTTTCAAGAATCATTACCTATGCATGACAAGAGCATGATTTAATTATGTAACTAGATAGTTATAATGTAACTAAATGATTTAATTAACATAGCCTATAGGTAACTAAGTGAATTAACTAAATTAGTTCAAGTATAACTAGAAAAACAATTGAATTAAGACTTAGTTAGTTTTCTATTGAGCTCCACGGCTGCCTAGTGTAACATCCCAAAAAATTATTTATTTCATTATAAATGATCATTTTATAATATTTATGATTTTTAGGAATTTTTGTGGATCTTTCTGGAAACAACGAATATTTTAATATATTCCTCGTTTTATGTGTGCAATGAGCGGAGCCAGGATAACGAAATGTTGTCCTTGAGGCTGGTAAACCTTGGACTGTCAACGTGTCGACGGAGGATCTTACTAAACTCGAGGCCGGGTACAGTTTGCGAGGTTTGCATTTTTTGAGGTTTTATCTGCTAGATAAAATCGTTGTATCCTAAAATTATCTGATGAATAATAATATTTTATTTTCATCAATTGTAACTTTTATTCACTGAGAAAATAATTTTAACAATGTAATTAATCATCTATCAGATGTATTTAATTAAGGAGATAAGCTTACTATACACTTTATCGAGAAACGCGCGAAGCTTCTCAAGGAAGCTTCCTCCAACCATTTTTTTCTCTCTCTCCTCCTTTTTCTTTGGTGCTGCACGTCTGACTATTTGGGGGGCATAATTCATATTCTTTTTCTCTCATTTCCCCTCCTCCCAATATGCTGCTCACTCACTATTCACTCATCTTTCTCTTTTCTCTCTTCTTCACTGTGACAACATCATTATCACCAACACCTCCATTCTCATCTTACAAACCGTCACACTCCTTGCACCATTTTGTATTTGGAGGACCACCATCATTGAGGAAGTCATCTTCAAAGTTCACCATTCTCTTCATCTTCATTCTTTTCCACCTTTGAAGCTTAAAGGTTGGAGCTTTAAGGTAAAGCTCTCAGCTTTTTCTTCCTCTCTTCTCATTTTCGTAACCCACTGTTATTTTGGTGACCATGGGTATCTATTTCAATATTTGGTTCTGATTTTGCAAGTTTAAATGTTCAAGGATTCCCAGGGAGCTGAACACGAAATTCCTGACCAAAAAGGAGCAACCTTTCTTTGTACTTCTCTAAGGTAAGAGGAAGACACTCCCCCTCAACCTCTTTTAGCATTTAGGAACGTTGTCTGTGATTGGTATTGGGGGTCATTTTTGTTTGCCTGTTGTTTGTGATGTATGTGTGCTATTTGATTATTTTTATGTGTTTTGATATATCTGAATGTATTGGAACGTATAATATGGAAGGAGTGACGTCGGATTGGTTTTCGGATGGCCACGGTTCTAAGACTAAAACTTTGGGATTCTTTGTGAGAAATTGTAATAACTTGAGTTTCTGACCATTAAGCAAAATGTCAAAATCCGTCGGGTTAAAGTACCAATATCCGTCGAATTTGATCTTCTGACCATTTAGTAGAATGTCAAAATCCGTCGAGTATGAACCCCTGACCATGCCCATCGAAATTAATCTTCAGGCCAAATCCGTCGAGTAGAGTTCCTGACCACTTAGGAGAGAAACTTCTCCAATGCCAAATTCGTCGAGTTAGAATGCCAAATCCGTCGAGTAGAGTTCCTGACCACTTAGGGGAAACTTCTCCAAAATCAATATTTGTCGAGTTTGAATGTCAACTTCCATCAAGTGGCATACCCGTCGAGTAGATTTTCTGTCCGTTTTACAGAAACTTCCCCAAAATCAATGTTTGTCGAGTTTGAGTGTCAACATCCGTCGAGTGACATATCCGTCGAGTTTGATCTCCTGATCGTTTAGTGCCATGTCAATATCAGTCGAATTAGAGTTTCTGACCATTTAGTAGGGGGACTTCTCCAAATCCGTCGAATTAGAGTTTTTGACCATAGTGTTTTTTGTCTATTCGACACTTGGAAGATATCTCCAACGTCGACACCCATCCGTCGAATTAGGACTTCTGCTGACCTTCTGAAAAATTCGACAGTTTTGACCTCCGTTCGACAGAACCTCCATTCGACAGGAATTGATTTTTAGCCAATCTTGTTATATAATGTTCTCCCATCTTTCATCATTCTGCCAAGTCACTTTTCGTCGAATGGCAGCCTCAATTTGTCACTAAATGCATTGTCTCCGTCGAGTTCACAAGTATAGTTTGTCACCCAACATTTAGTAATTAAATTGTGGCTTTGCTGGTGATTCCGGCCGTGTATCTTCCTGGACTCAAGGCTTTGAACAAATATAACCATATTAATCGTAAATAATTGGATGGCTAGGAACTAATTAGGGATTCATAAAGAAGGAAAAACAAGGAACGTGAGCATGCCTTACAACTAGTGAGAATTTTGAATAAAGAAAGAACATGAGTATGGGTGAGGTTGTGAGGAGCATAATGAATTTAATGGTTGACTTCTATTATGACTAAGAATGGAATTTTCATAAGACTTAGGATAATTTAATTAGGGTACGAACATGAGAATGTGAGACTTTGAGGTCTTAGAATAACCTTTTAAGTGTATATGAATAAGCTATCTAAGAGAATTTAGTTAATTAAGAGAATTCAATTAATTAAGAGAATTCCTTTAGAGACAAACTTTGTACGAAAAGCTAAACCTAAACAAGAATTCATAATACACTTTAAAAATGTATTAATTTATTTAACAACAATATTATGTTACTGTGGGTCCATGTGAGTGACCATTGATTGTGTTAATTCTTACTTTGGCAAATTGTGACATATGATGGAATAGTATATAATAATGATCATACATGATTATGCATAGAGTCTGTATGCATTGTGAATGTCCGTGGGACTGTCGTAAGGCCTAGTTGCCTAGAAGTTGACCACACCTTAGTGCGGGTGCGAATAGACAAGTGTAGGTCATCGGTTGACCTTAGGGGCATCAGGGTGCGGGTACCTCGCAATGGGCAGTTGGTAGCTCTCTGTTCGTGGGGCAGACCGATGCAAATGCACTGACAATCCGGATTGAGACACTGTCTTATATCGCGATCTAGTGCAGACTGTCTGTATAATGCCATGATGTGCACATGGGAAAATTCAGAATTATAGCACTTTGGCTTCGGCAGCCTAGTTGCAGACATGTCGCCTGATCTTTCTCTCCGACCATTTGTGTCTAGCTCCATGGAGTAGGATTTTGATTTTGTATGCATATGCATAGTGGGTCCATGAATTATCTGGCATTCATTGTTATTATAAATGGAAGCTGTTGCATTACTGATATATATATAAGCGCTCGGAGGCTGTTTAGTTGATTATAACTGCTACTAAATGTTTATTATCATTATTGCTGTAAAAAATGCTATATGGGCGCTTTGCGCCATTTGGTTTCTTGTTGCTATAATTGGTAATGATGGTAGGATGTCTTACCTCTTTCTTGTACTTTTCTTGTTCTATGTAAAAATTTGGTTAAAGACTGTAAGAGGGAACGAGGTTGGATTCCTCTGGATTTTCTTAGTTTGACCCACTGTATCCGGTGATGTTGTCGCGAAGGGAGTTCTATTGGGTTCGCTCGAATTGTGTTCACTGGTGGTGCCAAGACTTGGCGAGTCGACTGGACCGGCAAACGTATGCGATATATTTGGGATCTGACTTTGACCATGAAGGGGACTGCGATTGAGGACTCTCTTCTGTATTTCTAACTACGCCGGTGAGCCCGGTGTTGCCTCACGCATTCGGGATCCGATGGAGTGCCCAACTCCTTAGTCGTGGATATGTTATGGGTAGTTTATGTTTTATTTTGCATTACTTGTATAAAGTATATTTTGAGTATATATATGTTTTAAGGTGATTATTAAGTCTAAAATCTTGTAAATTGAGTACATCTTATAATTCATATTTTAACTGGCTGTATATGTGACTATTCATTTGTGGCTCCTATTTTCCTTGTATGCGAACTGATTGAATTTTTGTAAAGTTTATTACTTGACAATGTTAGCACGCCAAAATTTAGTGACCGTGACATAATGACGATTGTGCCTTGGTTATTAAATCAAGGGGTGTTACATTAAGGTGGTATCAGAGCTCAGTGCATCCTGTTGAGCCGGGGTATGGACTGACTATGCTTAGACATGTTAGAAGTTTTTGTATGTTGTGTACTTCCTTGTCTCTTGAGTTGAGATGTTGGGAAAGGAAGGCATGGCTTGCCATAGGTTGAGTGTTGGTAGTTACTGTTGCACAGTTACATGATATTGAGTACTGGCCCACTCAATGTGTAATGTTTTGTGTCTACAGGAAACTATGACTTCACCTAGGCGTATTAAGGTAATAGGAGTTCTTTAGAAAGAAGCTCAGGTGGTATGACTGAACTTGCTTAGGATTTGTTTGCATTTATACCCTTGTTGTGTTACCTCTAGAATTGTTTGAGCCGTTGGGTTAGAAAAAGGGTAGTTAAATGAGACTTACAAGGTTTGTGGATTGAGGTATCCAAGAGGTTTTTGAAAATTGATCCTCTTTGGAAAAGAGTATCTGGCATAAGTTTGGTTCGAGGAGCTGCACAGGAGTCAAAGACTTACTGGAGATCGCGCCGCGGAAGGCAGAATGAAGGAGCTCAAGTTATAGTCCTTTGGGTTTGTCTTGTTGGGTTGTATGACTCTTTGTGTTTGGTTTCCGAAAGGAGACTATTGTTTGGACTGAATGCTTTTGATTTTCTTATGATTTGATTTGTTTATTCTTGAAGGAAGACAATGACTCGAGGTAAATGTGAGCGTGCAAATGCGGGGAATGACAATGATGGCACGATTGCGGCAATTGAAGAAATGCAAAGAATAGTTGATGTAACAGCACACCAGGATAAGAGGGCCGCACAACAGCAGAAGTTAGAAGTTGAGGTTCGGAATTTAATGGAAGAAAGTTGACTTTGGGGTAACTCTGGATTACCGAAGTTCCAAAGGAGGAACCATAGGAAGGCCAATCGGTTTGAGCAGAAACCATATACGCTACGACCAAAGGAACAACAGCAACAACAAACGTTGAAAAGGAGTGCGAGTGGTAGTAAGTCCAATCCAACTGTGGTACCGTTATCAAGGTGTAAGAAGTGCAGAAAGGACCACTTTACAAGGGACTATAAGATTGAAGGAAGAATTTGTTTCAAGTACGGAAAGCAAGGACATGTGTGGAGGGATTGTGCTTTACATGAGACAAAGCCTCCACATGCGATCAAAAGGGTAATCTGCTTCAAGTGTGGAAAGGACCATTTAACCAAGGATTGTACGATCGAAAGGATAATTTGTTTCAAATGCAGCGAGCTAGGACATGTGGCTAAGAACTATACTTCGCAAAGGACGAAGCCTTTTGTTGGTGATGCACGCACTTCACAATCTCACGAAGAAAGGAGAGTTAATTTCTCTAGTGGAGTAGAAACATCCAAGACTGAAGACCTGAACGAGGGAGCTTGTACTACGATGGATGACCCTGTGATTGTACTGTATAATTCCGGGGGTAACTCGTTTCTTTATGACGTATGAATCCAGTAGGGATGTTCGTACCTTCGTTATCTTTTCACTAAGTTATTTCTATTTTGGCTGCTAAGAACTTGTTGATGGTAGCCAAGTTGTTTAAATTATCCTATGACTTGTTAAAGACTGAATCCTTCTGTTGATCTGATTTGTTTACTTCTTTTACAAATTGGATGTAATGTTACAAAAGGGATTGGTTATCTTCCAGCCATATTTTGTTGAAATGTTCCAATGAAATTCTAAGAGTTCGTTTCTGGAATTGAGTTGTCTGTGTATTTACTTCTTTTGACTCGAATGATACTATTCTCGTTTGTAAGCCTGCCCTTGTTACAACTAGTTTATTTAAAACTATCCTATTGTCGTTAGAAATTGGAACCCTTTTCTACCAATTCAATCATTTACTTTCTTCATGAATAGACTTAATCTCAGGAAAGGGATTGATTGTTTTCTAAACGGGTCTCGTTGTTCGATTTCAACGAAACTTAGTGTTTCTAGAGATAGAAATTTCCTAGATGTGAATCAATGAAACTCACTCCTAAGTTTTATTGGACCATACATCACACTCTTCATTAGGCGGGTCCAGTGGTAAATCAAGTGATTTCCCTATTTTTCTTTCTAATCTTTATAACGTTTCTAGTATACTTCGGTTGAGTAATATGTTCCCGAATCTGAACTATAACAATGCGCCAAGCGTAGTACAATTAGGTGAGGACTTATCTTATGAGACATTTTGTGCAAATCAAGGAAAGACGGTTTGACAAATCAATTAAGAACGCCGCTGTTTTCTCTAAGACCAGCTTGTGTTCTGGACTATCATTGAGTTCACTCAAAGGCGACATTCTGATCTATTCTTGATGTTTGGAGGAACATACCGAATCTCTCGGAGTGATTCTTAAAATCCTAAAGAAGAAGAAGTTATACGTAAAGTTGTTTAAGTACGAATTCCAGTTGGAGGCAGTTCAACCTTTGGGCTACGCGATCTCAAGGGAAGGAATTGTTGTGAACCCATCGGAACTCGAAGCGTTTCTTCAACGAGAAAGACCGACGACCGTAATGGAAATTCGTAGCTAGATGCAATAAATTGGTTAATACAGGAAACTCATCGCAGAATTCTCCAAAGTGGCAAGATTTCTTGTCAAACTCATGCATAAGAGTCAAGTTTATAGGATTGGTGCATATAAGGAAAGATTTTCGAGAATTGAAGAGACGCTCAATTTCTTCGCTAAAGATGATTCTGCCCAAATCCCAATGAACTTTTGGGATGCCTAGTGGAGCTTCGCATTGGAAATTGGAACGTGTGCTTGATCAGAATAGAAGGAATGGTAATGTACGCTTAGAGACAATCGAGAATACATGAGAAGGATTACCTTACATCAACTCAGAGTTAGCTTTGTAGTTGCATTGAAGATCTAGAAGCACTTTCTACAAGGAGAAATTCTCAATGCCTATAGTAATCTTAAGAGCCAAAGGTATTTTGGTCTATTGGAATGAGTGAAAATGAGGCAGAGATGATGATTAGAAGTTCCGAAAGGTTTTGACTTTTTCGTTTTAGTATAAATCCCAAAAGAGGTGAATGTCGTAGCGGATGCCTTAAGAAGAAAATACGCTTAGTTGTCTACTAAGTGAGCAAGAAAAATAAGTTCGATAGAGCCATTCCACGATGTACAGTTGTTTGGAGAGTTGGCTGTTGGATGGCTAAAGGCTCAAGGGCGTAGAATCTTTTATTGATCGGCCTATGATGTCAACACGTTTTTGCCCGTTAATATAAGATACTCAGTGGAAGGAAGCAACCTTATTGCCAGTAATTTGGATCGATGCAGCTGAAGATATAACACGCGAACTAGGAGACGAAATGAAAGAAACACAGTCGTGTTTGTTCTAAGATATGATGAATTTCAAGGACGAAATTTCCTTTTTGAAGGGGAGTGTTGTAACATCCCAAAAAATTATTTATTTCATTATAAATGATCATTTTATAATATTTATGATTTTTAGAAATTTTTGTGAATTTTTCTGGAAATGACGAATATTTTAATATATTCCTCATTTTATGTGTGCAATGAGCGGAGCCGGGATAACGAAATGTTATCCCTGAGGCTGGTAAACCTTGGACTGTTAACGTGTCGATGGGAGATCTTACTAAACCCGAGGCCGGGTACAGTTTGCGAGGTTTACATTTTTCGAGGTTTTATCTGCTAGATAAAATCGCTGTATCCTAAAATTATCTGATGAATAATAATATTTTATTTTCATCAATTGTAACTTTTATTCACTGAGAAAATAATTTTAACAGTGTAATTAATCATCTGTCGGATGTATTTAATTAAGGAGACAAGTTTACTATACACTTTATCGAGAAACGCAAAGCTTCTCAAGGAAGCTTCCTCTAACCATTTTTTTTCTCTCTCCTCCTTTTTCTTTGGTGCTGCACGTCTGACTATTTGGGGGGCATAATTCATATTCTTTTTCTCTTATTTCCCCTCCTCCCAATACGCTGCTCACTTACTGTTCACTCATCTTTCTCTTTTCTCTCTTCTTCACACAGTAACAACATCATTACCACCAACACCTCCATTCTCATCTTACAAACCGTCACACTCCTTGCACCATTTTGTATTTGGAGGACCACCATCATTGAGGAAGTCATCTTCAAAGTTCACAATTCTCTTCATCTTCATTCTTTTCCACCTTTGAAGCTTAAAGGTTGGAGCTTTAAGGTAAAGCTCTCACCTTTTTCTTCCTCTCTTCTCATTTTCGTAACCCACTGTCATTTTGGTGACCATGGGTATCTATTTCAATATTTGGTTCTGATTTTGCAAGTTTAAATGTTCAAGGATTCCCAGGGAGCTGAACACGAAATTCTTGACTAAAAAGGAGCAACCTTTCTTTGTACTTCTCTAAGGTAAGAGGAAGACACTCCTCCTCAACCTATTTTAGCATTTAGGAACGTTGTCTGTGATTAGTATTGAGGGTCATTTTTGTTTGCCTGTTGTTTGTGATGTATGTGTGCTATTTGATTATTTTTATGTGTTTTGATATATCTGAATGTATTGGAACGTATAATATGGAAGGAGTGACATCGAATTGGTTTTCGGATGGCCACGGTTCTGAGACTAAAACTTTGGGATTCTTTGTGAGAAATTGTAATAACTTGAGTTTCTGACCATTAAGCAAAATGTCAAAATCCGTCGGGTTAGAGTACCAATATCCATCGAATTTGATCTTCCGACCATTTAGTAGAATGTCAAAATCCGTCGAGTATGAACCCCTGACCATGCCCGTCGAAATTAATCTTCAGGCCAAATCCGTCGAGTAGAGTTCCTGACCACTTAGGAGAGAAACTTCTCCAATGCCAAATCCATTGAGTTAGAATGCTAAATCCGTCGAGTAGAGTTCCTGACCACTTCAGGGAAACTTCTCCAAAATCAATATTCGTCGAGTTTGAATGTCAACTTCAGTCGAGTGGCATACTCGTCGAGTAGATTTTCTGTCCGTTTTACAGAAACTTCCCCAAAATCAATATTCGTTGAGTTTGAGTGTCAACATCCGTCGAGTGACATATCTGTCGAGTTTGATCTCCTAATCGTTTAGTGCCGTGTCAATATCAGTCGAATTAGAGTTTCTGACCATTTAGTAGGGGGACTTCTCCAGATCCGTCAAATTAGAGTTTCTGACCATAGTGTTTTTTGTCGGTTTGACACTTGGAAGATTTCTCCAACGTCGACACCCATCTGTCGAATTAGGACTTCTGCTGACCTTCTAGAAAATTCGATAGTTTTGACCTCCGTTCGACAGAACCTCCATTCAACAAGAATTGATTTTTAGCCAATCTTGTTATATAATGTTCTCCCATCTTTCATCATTCTGCCAAATCACTTTTCATCGAATGGCAGCCTCAATTTGTCACTAAATACATTGTCTCCGTCGAGTTCACAAGTATAGTTTGTCACCCAACATTTAGTAATTAAATTGTGGCTTTGCTGGTGATTCCGGCTGTGTATCTTCCTGGACTCAAGGCTTTGAGCAAATATAACCATATTAATCGTAAATAATTGGATGGCTAGGAACTAATTAGGGATTCATAAAGAAGGAAAAATAAGGAACGTGAGCATGCCGTACAACTAGTGAGAATTTTGAATAAAGGAATAACATGAGTATGGGTGAGGTTGTGAGGAACATAATGAATTTAATGGTTGACTTCTATCATGACTAAGAATGGAATTTTCATAAGACTTAGGATAATTTAATTAGGGTATGAACATGAGAGTGTGAGACTTTGAGGTCTTAGAATAACCTTCTAAGTGTATATGAATAAGCTATCTAAGAGAATTTAGTTAATTAAGAGAATTCCTTTAGAAATAAACTTTGTACGAAAAGCTAAACCTAAACAAGAATTCATAATACACTTTAAAAATGTATTAATTTATTTAACAACAATATTATGTTACTGTGGGTCCATGTGAGTGACCATTGATTGTGTTAATTCTTACTTTGGCAAATTGTGACATATGATGGAATAGTATGTAATAATGATTACACATGATTATGCATAGAGTCTGTATACATTGTGAATGTCCGTGGGACTGTCGTAAGGCCTAGTTGCCTAGGAGTTGACCACACCTTAGTGCGGGTGCGAATAGACAAGTGTAGGCCATCGGTTGACCTTAGGGGCGTCAGGGTGCGGGTACCTCGCAATGGGCAGTTGGTAGCTCTCTATTCGTGGGGCAGACCGATGCAAACGCACTGACGATCTGGACCGAGACACTATCCTATATCGCGATCTAGTGCAGACTGTCTGTATAATGCCATGATGTGCATGTGGGAAAATTCAGAATTATAGCACTTTGGCCTCGGCAGCCTAGTTGCAGACATGTCGCCTGATCTTTCTCTCCGACCATTTGTGTCTAGCTCCATGGAGTAGGATTTTGATTTTGTATGCATATGCATAGTGGGTCCATGAATTATCTGGCATTCATTGTTATTATAAATGGAATTGTTGCATTACTGATATATATATAACTGTCTGGAACTGTTTGGTTGATTATAACTGCTACTAAATGTTTATTATCATTGTTGCTGTCAAAAATGCTATGTGGGCGCTTTGCGCCATTTTGTTTCTTGTTGCTATAATTGGTAATGATGGTAGGATGTCTTACCTCTTTCTTGTACTTTTCTTGTTCTATGTAAAAATTTGGTTAAAGACTGTAAGAGGGAACGAGGTTGGATTCCTCTGGATTTTCTTGGTTTGACCCACTGTATCCGGTGATGTTGTCGCGAAGGGAGTTCTATTGGGTTCACTCGAATTGTGTTCACTGGTGGTGCCAAGACTTGGCAAGTCGACTGGACCGGCAAGCGTATGCAATATGTTGGGAATCTGACTTTGACCATGAAGGGGACTGCGATTGAGGACTCTCTTCTGTATTTCTAACTACGCCGGTGAGCCCGGTGTTGCCTCACGCATTCGGGATCCGATGGAGTGCCCAACTCCTTAGTCATGGATATGTTATGGGTAGTTTATGTTTTATTTTGCATTACCTGTATAAAGTGTATTTTGAGTATATATATGTTTTAAGGTGATTATTAAGTCTAAAATCTTGTAAATTGAGTACATCTTATAATTCATATTTTAACTGGCTGTATATATGACTATTTATTCGTGGCTCCTATTTTCCTCGTATGCAAACTGATTGAATTTTTGTAAAGTTTGTTACTTGACAATGTTAGCACGCCGAAATTTAGTGACCATGACATAATGACGATTGTGCCTTGGTTATTAAATCGAGGGGTGTTACACCTAGTATTTTCTAGGGTATTCTTGAATTATCTTATAACCAATTGGTGACTATTTGATTACCTAAGCCATGTGAAGCAATTATTACGACATATGCATTTGTTTAGCTTATTGAACAAGCCTTAAACTATCTATCCTAAGCAACCACACGGCCATAAGGTCATTCTACCAAGTTCTAGATTCATTTTATGATCAAATGATGACCTTTGTGTGACAAAAACCATGTGCACTCATGTGAGCCCATGTGCTTATGCTTAATCTTGCAAAACAAGTCATAATCCTCCTACACGCTTGATGCGGAATTAAAAGTTGCAAACTCAAGTGCAGATTGTCTCAAGTAATAAATTCTCGGGAGTCCGAGGTCGATCCACAGGAAATTGATGAAGAAAAATTTGTTGAGGTAAGGAAAAGATTTGTCACAAAAATAAAGATGATAAATAAAAGTGTTCACAAGTAAAATGGAATTGCTTGGGCTAGGAGATCCACTCTTGGTAAATAAATCAAGCACAAGATTAATTTTTTTATAACTTAACTAGAATCCACACATAATGGAGGTTCCAATCGAAAAATACAACATTCAAAGTTCTTTAAAAGTTATATTAGTTATATTATGGTTCCTTTAATTATCCACTAACGTCAACACTTGTAAATAGGTTCAAGCATTCATTGTGTCAATATCTTGTCTGCAACAAATCAAAAGCTCCACTTTACAAGGAGAGTTTCTAACACTAACACTTGTAAATGAATTCAGGGATCATGGCATGGTTGAATAAATAAAGTTGTAGGGAATTGTCTTAACTTTCCTACAAGACCAGAATCACATCAATCAGATATTTGAAATTCAAGTTATAGCCAGTTTACTGAACACTGCTAGCAAGATAAATTAAGGTCAATTCATGCAATAATTCTTTCAATGATCCAATAAGGTCTAATATCATAAAATCTGTCAAAACCAACTTAATTAAACCTAATTGAATCTTAAGAAGCCCAGTGAGAGGATTATAAAATGTATAAAATATATTATTATCAAATTCCCCCACACTTAGCTTTTGCACTCCTGAGCAAAACACATAAGACAAAAATTAAGTAACAAAGAAAAATGATACAGACTTAAAAACTAAACACTCAAAAAAATTCAATGAATCAAGAAGAACAACCAGTCATTCATGGGATCAAAACACTCATGCGATAATATTTTTTCGCATCTCAAATCAACAAGCAAGAAAACTTCAGTTGAAAAGCATGAATCAGGAATGATAGATCCTCACAGAATTTACTCTTAATCTCTCAAGTGTTTAAAAGGTAAGTATTTCACTCTATTCAACTCATGAATAATTGCACTACCATAAGTTTGCTTATCTTCTACTTCTTCGCTACTCAAAAACAACATGCACACAAAAATTAAGAGAGTTTTATTCAAGGTTGTAATGAGGTTATGGTAAATGAGAGGGGTAATATGGATATGACAAGTTAAATACCAAAGAGAATAGAAGAGCATTATATACAATTAGAGTGGAGAAGATGTTTGAGAACATTTAGTTTAAATTTCCCAAGGGTTTCTTAGTTCCTTCTTTGTTTGCTTCCTTCTCATAAATGATAATGACCAATATTTGACTAATATTTTGTTGAAGATCAATGCCAAATTGGTAGGTTGAATTCATTGTTAGGCCTGAACATTCTCCTTCTCTTCCTGTTGTTTCCAAGCATCCACTCTCATTCTAGGTATGAATATGTCACAAGGTGTATTCTTTGATTGCAGTGGTGGTCAACTCTTTTTTTTTTCTTTTTTTAAGAACATTTTGCACACACACCCCCACACTTATTAAAAACTCAACTAATAACAAAGTCAGTGCTCTCTTATTCCCTAAGGTTAGGTAAGAATATGGTTTTTTTAAGGCACATTATGAGCTAAAAATAAGGAATAGTCAACTAAGCTCAAAGGAGGTATACAAGGAAAAATATGCAAGGTTGACTATTTGGTCAAAGTAGCTATTTCAAGAAAAATGCCTCAATCATGTTTATGTATGCATGTGAAAATGTAGCCTAAAAAAAATCAAAGCAAGTTCTAGAGTAACAATTTCATGAGTGAAAAAAATCACATAAGAAAGAAGAGAATGGTACAGATGTTCAATAAATTCATCGATAGGCTCAAAATCTCACAAGCCATATATCTATCATTCTTAGTCCACCAATTCAACATGCATAACCAAGCATGTGATGTTTAAGAAAGAAGACAATTTACTCAATCATACAAATTTTCCTGAATTTGAATTGCTACTTCCACACAATAATAGTTATCTACCCCAACTAAAATGCGTCTCAAGAGTAAAATTACCTCCAGAGCAAAATTTACTCTTTACTCTGTCATCCTTCCTTGGTTTAGTAAGTTGCTAACAATTATATCATACTTCCCCACATTTTTTTTTGGTCAACTATCCTTCCCCCCAAGCAGATCACAACATTGTCCTCAATGTTAAAAATTAAATCCAGACTGAAGAAATAATCATCAATATACATCAAAGAAATTATTGGGATAAAATTAAACAAAGTAATGGAGAGAAGTCACATACACGAAATGCTTAGACGAGAAGAGAATAACTACATCTTGACAAGGGTTAGCAATGATAAAAAAATAACAAAAACAAAATAAAGAAAATGAAATAAACAAGCATGCAAACAATTTTTTTTTGGTTCTTTTATTTTTTTTTGTTGGCCGACACTATTTACATCCCTATACAAAGGCTCCGAAATTTGGGAGGCACTTAAGCCGACTCAATAAAAACACGAAATACTAAAAACTTACCTCAGCTTTGGTAGACAAGATCGTCTACCAAAGTCTCTACTACATCTGGATCCTTCAACTCAAGCTATAGCTTCAACCGTTGACAATTTACCTTCTTCTAAATTAATTTTATAAGAACAGACCAAGGGACAAACACCTTTTTTATCACCAATGCCCCAACTTTTCTTAGGCAACTCCTTAAACTTTGGTCGCCATGCCTGAGTGTCGTAATCCTGAGTTCTATAAAAAATAGTAGAAATATCAACTACATCAGAGGGATTACTGATAGAATCAAACTCATAATTAACAAAAAAATTCTCAAGGGGATCAAAATCATGGGTTGTAGAAACTCCCCTATCCATGATTAAGTCAATCATGTATGTCTGATGGCCCTCGTCATCATTTTCTGGCTTAACAAGACTTTTTGTCACCTCAAGTTCCTTGGGTAGCTCAGCATCACTACCATCTTGATTCTTTTCCACATCCTCTAGCTCATTCACACTCAAGGAGCTCATCACTTTAGACACTTGACTCTTTATCTCCTTGCTTTCTTCAATAACCTTTCTATTCCTAAGGGTTATCACTGACTTAACTTGATCTATTTGTTAGTTTTCTGAATTACCATCATTTAGACTGTATTGACCCTTGGGATTTGGTTGAGGTGGAAAAGAAAATTTTCCTTTCTCGTGAATGGTGAGTGCAGAAGAAAATTTAGTAAGAGTGTCTTTTATGTCAATCATGGCTTGAGTGTTTTGATTAATAATGACATCTTGCTTTTCCATGAATGCATGCAATGTTTCTTCAAGGTTATTCCTGTATGGTGGGACAAAAAGTGCATATCTTTGAGAATTTTGAGAGCCCTGTTATGCCTGAGGAGGTGGTGGTTGCATGAATTATGCTTGATTATTATTCCTCCAACTGAAGTTCGGGTGATTTCTCCATCCCAAATTGCATGAATCTAGCTTAAATCTAAAATTGTTGGCATTGAGTGGAAAGATAAAACATGATGGACTAGGATTTTGAGGTGGTTGCAAATACTCACGCATGGTTCACAACGATTGATATTCATATTCATCATGCACACTTTCATTTTCAACCATTGTGTTTGATGTGTGTGATTGTGATTCAAACAAATCAATATGTAAAGTATTAGGATTAATTTAACCAAACGACTAGAATTTAAATCAAGATACCATTTAAGCATAAACAAGTAACTAAAAATAGAAAAGAAAATGTACAAGTAGGCGGTATAAACCTGCCATTAAATATTAACAAGGATAGGGTATAAACCAACCACCAAATATATATTAACACGTAGTAACAAATATTAATAAGGGTGTGGTATAAATTAACCACCAAATAAGTTAATAAGCAGATAACTTAAAAAGTTAGATAGTTAGTAATTAAGTTAGTAAGTTAGTAAGTTAATAAACAAAAATAAATGACAGAAAATAAATAACAAAAAATAAATGAGAAGATAATTACAAAAAATAAAGTGAAAAAAATAAAATACGAGAAAATAAAGTGCAGAAAGTAAATTTAAAACATGAAAATCGATAGAGGCGAGCCCCACCAGAGCCGGCAAAGGAGGAAGAAGAGAAGAGTCAAAATTATTTCATTAATGATTGAATATTATAGAGGGAGAAAGGAGAGCACAAAAGAGTTAGTACGTTAGTATGTACAAAAAAAATAAAAGAGTAGAAAAGAGAAAAAAATATATACAAAAAATATATACAAAATATAGAAATGACCTCAATAAATTTATTCTTAAAATCAAGTCCCAAACAACAGCACCAAAAACTTGATGCGGAATTAAAAGTTACAAATCTAAGTACAAGTTGTCTCAAGTAATAAATTCTTAGGAGTCCGAGGTCGATCCACAGGGAATTGATGAAGAAAAATTTGTTGAGGTAATGAAAAGATTTGTCACATAAATAAAGATAATAAATAAAAGTGTTCACAAGTAAAAAGGAATTACTTGGGTTAGGAGATCCACTCTTGGTAAATAAATTAAAGACAATATTAATTCTTTTATAACTCAATTAGAATCCACACATAACGGAGGTTCCAATCAGAAAATACATTATTCAAAGTTCTTTAAAAGTTATATTAGTTATATTATAGTTCCTTTAATTATCTACTAATGCCAACACTTGTAAATGAGTTCAAGCATTCATTGTGCCAATATCTTGTCTACAACAAATCAAGAGCTTCACTTTACAAGGAAAGTTTCTAACACCAACACTTGTAAATGGGGTCAAGCATTCATTGTGCCAATCTCTTGTCTACAACAAATCAAGAACTCCACTTTACAAGGAGAGTTTCTAAATTAATTGGAAACAAAATACAACAAATATAATAGCTACTTGATAATATATCATTTAAGCACAAGAGATAAATTAATCTAACCTTAACTTATTACCAAGAGCTTCACCCTTTCACCTAAGCAAAATAAAACTTAGTTACTCATAGACAAGAAGAAAGGAAGAGAGAAGAAGAAGAAGAAGAAAATAACTTCAATTTAAAACAAAAGAAAATTGCAACAAGATAAACAAACAACACAATAACATGATCTTGGCCTCTAGGACCAAGACTTCCAAAATGATTTGCCAATGGTGCCTTTTATAGAGGATTAGGGATACAAAATGACAAAGAGGCTGAGTCATGAGTGAGTGGATGAGTGGAAAATGAGTCGAAAATGTCAAATAACTTTTGGTGAGTGGAAAATTATGGAGATTCTTTGTCTCTAAAATCATTTAGCTCTAAAGTCATTGCATTCATCATTTTTTAACAAAGTGATCTTCATGAAAGTTGTAGGGAATTGTCTTAGTTTTCCTACAAGACCAGAATCATACCAATCAGATATTTGAAACTCAAGTTATAGCCAGTTTACTAAATACTGCTAACAAGATAAATTAAGGCTAATTCATACAATAATTCTTTCAATGATCTAATAAAGTCTAATATCATAAAATGTGTCAAAACTAACTTAATTAAACCTAATTGAACCTTAAGAAACCCAGTGAGAGGATTATAAAATGTATAAAATATATTATTATCAACACTCATTCCCACGGCCATGCATGGAATAAAGGCCTATTCTACTTCATTTTAACACTTTGTGACACAAAGCCTTCATCTTTATCTCCCACCATTTAAGAACAACAAAAAAGTTCTCTCTTTTTCTCTCCAAAGAACCCCACGGCCATGACTGATGATCACATATTTGATACATTAATAAGCTTTCATTCTTAGTCATTTACACTCTTTATGTACTTAATTGATTGAGTTTTATTATGTTTTGTAAGTTTGGACTCAAATTGAACTTAATTAAATTTTTCAGCATGATTCATATCTTACACTATTTCTGTATTTGGGTCATATCTTGGGTTGTAGGTGGTCTTTGGAGCTGATTCTAGTGGCATTTGAAAGATAAGAGAGAGTTCTATAACTTTCATATAGACCTCAAAGGCCCAATCATACGAGTAGATAACTCAAATTGGGGTTGAAGCAAGAACTAGAGTACTGTTCCTGACAGCTTGACCTACGTATACTGTTCATCACAGATTTTGGGCTAGATGTTGTCAAATAGACTGAAATTTGGATTCTAAATAGTTAAGACCTATATCTACAACTTTCATGTTGAACACTTTTCCAGAATCGGATTCCTTGAAGGTGATATTGGGTTTGGAAGTCAGAACAGAGGAGCTGTGACTGGGCCTGGATAGTATGTAGTAATTTCAACGTATCTAGAGTTGTAGAAATAATATTGGACCCAAACCAAAGCCATTTGAAAGATAAGATCCAGGCCTACAACTTTCATGAAGACCACTTGGTTCAAAAATGACGAATGCAATGACTTCAGAGCTGCATGATTTCAGAGACAAGGAATCTCCATAATTTCTCACTCATTTAATGTCATTTGGCATTTTCCACTCATTTTCCAATCATTCAACCACTAATGACTCAGCCCCCTTGACATTTTGTATCTCTAATCCTCTATAAAAGGGGGCCTTGGCAGATCATTGAATTATTAGGTGTTAGTTACCAAAATGATACCATTTTGTTACTAGGTTTTCTTGTAGTAATTTTCCTTTGTTCTAAATTAAAGTCATGTTCTTCTTCTTCTTCTTCTTTCTTTCTTTCTTCTTATCTATGAGTAACTAAGTTTCATTTTACTTGGGTGAAAGGGTGAAGCTCTTGGTAATAAAGTAAGGTTAGATTTATTCTTCTCTTGTGCTTAAATGATTTATATTTTCTAGTAACCATTATACGTATTATAATTTGTTTCTTATAATTTAGAAATCATCTTTGTAAAGAGAAGTTCTTGATTTGTTGTAGACAAAATATTGGCACAATGAATGCTTTAACCCATTTATAAGTGGTGGTAATATTTTTAGGAAACATAATATAATTACGTGTATTATTTTAATGGACTTTTAACGTTATATTTTCCAATTGGAACCTCCATGTTGCGAGGATTCTAATTGAGTTATAAAAGGAATTAATCTTACTTTTATTTTATTTACCAAGAGTGGATCATTTTTACCCAAGTAAATAATTTTTACTGTAGTAACAAAATATTAACCTTACCTTAAATAATCTTCATCAATTCCCTGTGGATCGACCTCGGACTCACCGAGAAATTTATTACTTGAGACAACCTGCACTTGAGTTTGCAAATGCGACAACTAAAAAGTGTGCATCAATGACCCTTAGAACCACTTCCAATCTTCCATAATTTTATTTAGCTATATATCTTGAATCCTCTCATTAATCCAAAACACTTTCATGTTGAGAACTTCTCAAAATTCATTCATCTTCATCATCTTATCAAGCCAAGAACACAAAAGCTTTTATCTTTTCTTCTTGAGGAATTCAGCCAAGACCATTGAAGCACCTTCCAAGCTTCAATAATTTCAAACAACTTTAGATCTAGAACCTATACACAATCCTAAGATACTTTGTAGTTGAGATCTTAGCCTAGTTCCATCATCTTTGATCTTGTTCTTCAAGTTGAAGATCAAAAAGTTCCTTCCTTGTCTATCCAAGAAGCTCACAGTCAACCACCCTAAGACCACCTTCCAAGTTTGTTTAATTTCAACCAACTATACTTCTTGAATCCTCACATCATTCTAAGATTATTTGATGTTGAGACTTTGGTCTAAATCCATCATCTTTATGCTTGAATCTTAGATTTAAGTTCTAGGGTTTCAAGGTAAAAATCTTGAAACTTGACTTTTTATTTGATTCTTAGAATCCTAAGGCTATGTTTGATCTATGGTCATCTTAATCAAGCCTAATGTGCTAATTTTTATGTGTTTGATTTGATTCTAAGATCTGCTTGGTGGTGAAAGTGTGATACAAAAAGGATTAAACAAGGAGCTTAGGAGAACATCAACCAGGTAAGAGAGAGATTAACCTCATCGGCCATATGTGGCGGTGAAGGAATAGAATTGTTTGTGTTTGTGAGTGAAAAATCCATGTGAGGATTTATTCACTCGATTGTGCAATCATTGGTTTATGCTTGTTGGATTATATTGTGTGATTGTTTTATCGCTTTGATAAGTATGCATGATTTATATATATATTTGGTATGCTTATAGTTTTGATAATATGTTTACATGTATGATTTGGAAAGCATGACAATTTCTGTGTAATTTAAGACGTGATTCACATGATGAGAAAATTTGTATGAAGACTCCAAAGAGTCTAGAGGCACACGGCCTCATCACTACAAAGAGGACTAAGGATTCTAAATTATTTTTCAAATTGATTATTAAATGGTTTTATGATAAGAAATTCAATTACGTAATTTTATAAGGACTTAAAGTGTTAGGAAATGATTTATATATGAATTTTGAAGTAATATGTGAATTCGGCCAACATGCCATTTTTGATGTTCAAGATCCAAAAACTATTTTACTAAGTGTAGACTTAGGTGTTTTAATAGTTAGAATTCAATTTGGTAAGTTTATGAATTTAAAAATAATATTTTAGAATTAAAATTGGCTTAATTAAGGTTATGTAGTAAATTAAAAGCCAAAACTTGAAATTTACTGACGCATAGCTCATCCTCTGAGTTTTGAAGCGCGTTAGGAAATTTTGAGCTGTAATATCCTAAGTAAAATTAAGAAATACATTTTTCTGGGAAACAGTAGATGATGCACACTTTTTAATTGTTGCTTTGCAAACCCAAGTGCAGGTTGTCTCAAGTAATAAATTTCTCGGTGAGTCCGAGGTCGATCCACAGGGAATTGATGAAGATTAATTATGGTGAGGTAAATATTTAGTTACTACAGTAAAAATTATTTACTTAGGTAAAATGATCCATTCTTGGTAAATAAAGTAAAAGTAAGATTAATTCCTTTTATAACTCAATTAGAATCCTCGCAACATGGAGGTTCCAATCGGAAAATACAACGTTAAAAGTCCATTAAAATAATATACGTAATTATATTATGATTCCTTTAATTATTACTACCACTTGTAAATGGGTTAAAGTATTCACTGTGCCAAAATCTTGTCAACAATAAATCAAGAACTCCTCTTTACAAGGATGGAGTATTCCCGTCTGTCACCTGGGATTTTAAATTATCAGAATCAAAATATAATACGTATAAAGAATACTAGAAAAATAAATCCTTAAAGAACAAGAGATGAATAAATCTAACTTTATTTTATTACCAAGAGCTTCACACTTTAACTCAAGTAGACTGGAACTTATTTACACATAGACTAAAAGAAAGAAAAAGAGAAAAAGAGAGAGAAAAGAAAAGTGAAGGGAGACTGAGGAAAGGAGGGAATTCCTCCTCTCCTCCTCTGGAAATATGCCCAGAGTTTCCCCCTCCCCCGAATGTCAAATATGCCTTCAATTCTGAATTGTGATTGCCTTTTATAGGCAAATTGTTGGCACTGTGGCTACAGTAGCCATATTCAAAAACGTCATGGATTACGTTTCTGAAATTTCTATTTCCTTTTTTTTTCTTTTTTTTCAAATAACAATTGAGTAAATGTACAGCTGTGCATCCAGTCATCTTTTCATTTTTGAGAGAAGTGGTCTTCATGAAAGTTGTAGGCCTGAATATTTGCTTTAAAATGGCTTTGGTGTCAGTCCAAAATCATGTCTAGAAGTCAAGATATGATCCAATTACTGCACAGTATTTAGGCCCGATTTCAGCTCATCTATTATGACTTCAAAGCTCAATATCACCTCCAAGGAGTCTGATTCTGGAAAAGTGTTCAACATGAAAGTTGTAGGGAATTATCTTAGCTTTCCTACAAGACCAAAATCACATTAATCAGATTTTGAAACTCAAATTATAGCCAGTTTACTAAACATTGCCAAAGAGATAATTACGGTTAATTTATGTAATAATTTATTTAATTGTCCAATTCGGCTCAAAATCATAAAATGTGTCAAAACCAACTTAATTAAGCCTAATTGAACCTTAAGAAGCCTAGTGAGAGGATTGCAAAATGTATAAAATACAGTGTTATCAAATTCCCCCACACTTAACTTTTGCACTCCTGGGCAAAACACAAAAGACAAAAAACCAAGGAATAAAGAAAAACAACACAAACTCAAAAACTAAAAACTCCAAAAGATTCAATGACTTAAGAAGAGCAACTAGACATTCAAGGATCAAAACATTCATGAGGTAACATTTCTTCGCATCTTAAACCAACAAGCAAGGAAACTTCAGTTGAAAAGAATGAATCAAGAATGATAGATCCTCACAGAATTCACTCTCAATCTCTCAAGTGTTTAAAAAGGTTAGTATTTCACTCTATTCAACTCATGAATAATTGCACTACCATAAGCTTGCTTATCTTCTACTTCTTCGCTACTCAAAAACAACATATATACACAAATCATGAGGACTTTAATCAAGGTTATAATGGGGCCAAGGTAAAGGTGGAAGTAATATAGATAAGACAAGTTAAATACCAAAGAGAATAAAAGAGCATTATGTTACAGATAGAGTGGAGAAGATGTTTGAGAACATTCAGTCTAAATTTCTTAAGAATTTCTTAGTTCTTCCTCATACAGGACAATGACCAATATCTGACTAATGTTTTGTTAAAGATCAATTGGTAGATTGAATTCATTGTTAGGCTTGAACATTCTCCTTCTATTCCTGTTATTTTCCAATCATCCACCCTCATTCTAGGTATGAATATATCACATGGTGCATTCTTTTGATTGTAGCAATAATCAGCTCTTTTTTTATATAGAAACATTTTTTCTTTTTTTTTCTTTTTTTTTTATATAACCAATCTGCACATGCACCCCCACACTTGTTCAAGAACTCATCAAATAACAAAATCAATGCTCTCTTATTCCCTAAGGTTGGGTTAGAACATGGTTTTTCATTTAAGGCATGTAATGAGTTAGAAACAAAGAATAGTCAAATAAGCTCAAAGGGGTTAAGCAAAGGAAAATATGTAAGGTTGGCTATTTGGTCAAAGTAGTTAATTCAAGAAAATTTGCCTCAATCATGTTTATATATGCATGTGAAAATGTAGCCTAAAAAAGAATCAAAGCAAGTTCTAGAGTAACAATTTTATGAGTGAAAAAAAAATTACACAAGAAAGAAGAGAATGGTACAGATGTTCAATCCATTCATTTATAGGCTTAAAATATCACAAGGCATATATCTATCATTCTCAATTCACAAAAATTTTAACATCCATAACCAAACATGTGATGTTTAAGAAAGAAGACAATTTACTCAATCATGCAAATTTCCCTTGAATCCATTTGCTACTTCCACACAAAATAGTTCTCTACCCCAATCTAGATGTGTCTCAAGAGTAAAATTACCTCCACAGCAAAATTTACTCCTTACTCTGCCATCCTTAACTGGTTTAACTATTAGAAAATTGCTGACAAACATAAAAACACAACAAACATAAACACACTTTCAAAAAAAAAATTATTATTTTTTTCAAAATTTTTTTTATAAACAATTTTTTTTTTCACATTTATTCACACAACAATTATTCACACAACTATTTACACAACTATCCTTCCCCCCAACCAGAATACAACATTGTCCTCAATGTTAAAAAATAGAAAGGAAAAAGATAGAAAATAGTACCTGTTACCGCAATTACTGAAAAAAGCAACCTCACACAAATATAAACAGAAACAAAGTATGACCAAAGATTGAAATTATTTATACAGATGGAGTGTCTTGACTGGCTTCATTTTCTTACTGCTTCACACAACATTTCCTACGGACCACTTCTTGCTCTCTTTTTTTAAAATTCTATACAAGAAAATATATATATGTAGTTGTGATTGTGGCTAACATCTTCCTCTGGTTTTACGTCCAGTAACGGCTTAAACGCCTTCTATGAGTCGAGGATAGGCTTCCCATTTAATTTTCTTATAAATTGACAAACAGGGTCTTTTTGAGTCAGATTCCCAATACTGTAGTGCACTTACTAGTCCTTGAAGAGATTCTTTGATAGGTGCACCAAATTGTCAAAGTGATTAAAGAGAAAAAGAAAAAGAAAAAGAAAACACCAAGACAAAAGAAATTAAAACACTAAAGATCAAACTTCACTTGATTAAAAGAGAAAAAGAAATAAGAAAATAAAATAAAATTTATACAAAGCTCAACCTCTTTTTTTTTTTTTACAAATATATTTACAAGTAGGCGGTATAGACCTGCCATGATAAAAAAAATATTAAAAAGTAGGCGGTATAAACTGTCATTAAATATTAATAAAGGTGATGTATTAAACCAACCACTAAAAAAAATTAAATAAAATAAAATAAACGTGTGGTATTAAACCAACCACTAAATAAAAAAAATAACAAAGGTGTGGAATAAACCAACCACTAAATAGAAAATTAAAAATGGTGTGGTAGAAACCAACCACCAAATAAAAAAAATAAAAAATAGTGTGGTAGAAACCAATCACCAAAAAAAAAAATTAGATTAGTTTATGTACTTGTCCCATACATGCCTGGTCTCGGTAAAAGTTCATTTTTAAAAAGTAGAAGAGCAAAAAGAATGAAAGTTTGTTACAAGTGTGCACGATGGAATTGCAACAGGCGATGTCACTCTTTGGGGATGGTTTCTGTAAATAGAGAAGATAAAATATTCTTAATTAAGAATGGACTGAGTAAGGAGTCATTAGATAATATATTATTGACTCTTGAGACGCATTCTTGTGGAGTTGTGCAGCGTGAACTTCTTAGTTTGTGGAATCTCTTCAAGGATGAACAAGAGCGTTATAGTCTTGGGAATCTGACTCAAAAAGACCCTGTTTGCCAATTTAAAAGAAAATTGGATGGGAAGCTTATCCCCGACTCATAGAAGGCGTTTAAGCCGTTTCTGGACGTGAAACCAGAGGAAGATGTGAGCCACAATCACAACAACATGTATATATTATCTTGTACATTTTCAAAAAAAAAAGGAAAAAAAATTGAAATAAAAAAAAATAAAAAAGGGCGAAACTTCGGTTGTACTTGGTCTTTAATTAGATTAGGAGCCCCTGCCAGTGGAGTGGCAGACCGTCATTGACTCGGGTGGACCTTCGCACGCCGGTCGGTAAATAAGGTTCGTGTGCCATGCTCTGTAGAGAGCCGCGCAAGCATTCCCAGGTTTTAACCAAAGGCTCTGCTTGCTGATGGATAGAAAGAAGCGTCCCGTGTTTGCATTCTCGCGTGACAATGCCTCTGAGCTAGATCCTGTGATTTAATGCCACGGGCTCTCCAGCGACCTCTCACTGGCTGTGGTCGTTGGTGGTAGCTGTCAGATTTACGCACTTTAATTAGTGGCGTCGTAGCTCAATCCAAAATATCCCACAAGCGGGAGGGAGAAGAATGCCCAGATTGGCTGAGCCGTCTTGGTATTACTACACTCATGATGCGCAGTATAAAGATCTGCCATGAAACCTGTACATAAAGGTATGTAATCATTTGTTATTATTATTTTATCTTTATATGATTTTGTTGAATTTTGGTTTTGGACAGACGATCCTTTGGATGGGATCCTTCGGGGGTTTCTAGACTTCTTTACCCTGATGGTTTTCTTGAAGTAAAAAAAAAACAAAAAAAAACAAAAACAAAAAAAAAACAAAAACAAAAACAAAAACAAAAACAAAAAAAAGTATTATTATTATTATTATTTCAAACTTTTCTGACACCAGCCAACCTACCTGTATAGGAGCTATTATTACTTTTTCTATTCTCTTTCCTATTTAAACACTCCATTTTCTTTACTTTTCTGCAACTCTTAATCATTCAAAGAGAGTGAGTGTTGAAATGGAGGGAGCTTCTTCTTCAGTTCGTAGATTTCTCAGTATTGGTGTATTTTGTGGGACAAGTTATGGGAATGGTTTAGAGTTTGTAAACGTAGCAAGCACTGTTGGTAGAACACTTGCTGCGAGGAACATTCGTGTACTATATGGGGGAGGTTGCATTGGGTTAATGGGGGCTGTATCACTTTCTGCATTTGTAAGAGGTGGTCAAGTTTTAGGTGTCATTCCTGAACCTTTAACTCGAAGGAACATCGTTGGAAAGACAGTTGGACTGAAAATTAAGGTATCCTCTATGCATGGACGAATGAAGGCGATGCTTGACAACTCTGATGCATTCATTGTCTTACCTGGTGGTTTTGGTACTTTGGAAGAAGTCTTTCAAGTTGTCTCTTGGGCCCAATTGAACATCCACCATAAACCCATAGGTTTGTTGAATGTTAATAATTTCTTTGATAATTTGTTATCTTTTGTTGACCATGCTGTGGAACAGAAATTTGTCACACCTTCAGCAAGACAACTCCTTATCTCTGCTTCTACTGTTGATGAATTGATTAATAAATTAGAAGCATTTGTTTATGAACCTGATCCAGTAACAGCTCAGATAGATTGGTTCGAAGGAAGCGGTGAAGGAAGTGGTGAAGGAAGCAAAATGAAAAGAAAGCCAGCCAAGACACTCCAACTATTTAAATAATTACAAGCTTTGATTTTATTTATCGTACTTTGTTTCTGTTTAAATTTGTGTGAGATTTTTTTTTCTTTTCAGTAATTGCAGCAACAGGTAATATATTCTATCCTTTACCTATCTATGTTTTGACATTGAGGACAATGTTGTGATCTGGTTGGGGGGAAGGATGGTTTAAAAAAAAACCCAAAAAAAAAAAATTCAAAAGTGTGTTTGTGATTATGTTTGTTGTATTTGTCATCAATTTTTTTTATAATAAAAGTAATTAGGGATGGCAGAGTAAAGAGTAAATTATTTACTCTTGAGACGCATCAAAAATTAGTGGCAGAGTAAGGAGTAATTAGGGTAGTAACTAATTTATGTGGAAGTAGCAATTCAAATTCAGGGAAATTTGCTTGATTGAGTAAATTGTCTTCTTTCTTAAAATTCACATGCTTGGTTATGGATGTTGAATTGGTGGACTGAGAATGATAGAATTATGCCTTGTGAGATTTTGAGCTTATTGATGAATGGATTGAACATTTGTACCATTCTTTTCTTTCTTGTGTGAATTTCACTCATGGAATTGTTGCTCTAGAACTTGCTTTGATTCTTTTTGAGACTACATTTTCATATGCATACATGAATATGATTGAGGCATTTTTCTTGAAATAGCTACTTTAATCAAATAGCCAGCCTTGTTTAGCAGTATGTTGTTTCAATATGATATCAAGCACTTTTATGACTTCTTGAAAATTCTCTGATTCCTGTCAACATAAAGCATTAGAAATGACCTATTTCCCCTTGCTTAACCCCTTTGAGCTTATTGGACTATTCTTTGTTTCGAACTCATTATGTGCCTTAAATGAAAAACCATGTTCTTACTTGACCTTAGGGAATAAGAGAACATTAGTTTTGTCATTCGATGAGTTCTTGAACAAGTGTGGGGGTGTGTGTGCAGAATGGTTAAAAAAAATGTATATATAATGTTCTTTTTGTAAAAAAAAAAAATCAAAAAAAAAATCAATCAAAAAAAAATTGTAAAAAGAAGAGGGTCAACAAGGTAATAAAGGAAAGGAAAAGAATATGTAAAGGGAATTTTTATTAAGTGGAGTTGGGATGAATTTTCATGCTTGTTAATTGAACTCAGCTCTCATGTTCTTTTATTCTCTGGTGTTTATCTTGTCATATCTATATTACCTCCTCCTTTACCTTGACTCCATTACAACCTTGAATAAAGTCCTCATGATTTGTGTGTGCATGTGTTCTGAGTAGTGGAGAAGTAGAAGATAAGCAAGCTTAAGGTAGTGCAATTTTCATGGGTTGAATTGAGTGAAATACCTACCTTTTAAACACTTGAGGGATTGAGAGTGAATCTTGTGAAAATCTATCATTCTTGACTCATGCTTTTCAATTCAAATATCCTTGCTTATTGATTTGAGAAGTGAAGATATGTTACCTCATGAATGTTTTGATTACTTGAATGATTGCTCTTCATTTTTAAATATTATTAGAAATTGAGTCTTTTAGAGTGTTTAGCTTTTGAGTCTTTTTTTTTTTTTTTTTTTTTGTGAGTAATCTTGTGTGTTTTGCTCAGGAGTGCAAAAAGCTAAGTGTGGGGGAATTTGATGATCACATATTTGATACATTAATAAGCTTTCATTCTTAGTCATTTACACTCTCTATGTACTTAATTGATTGAGTTTTATTATGTTTTGTAAGTTTGAGCTCAAATTAGATTTAATTGAATTTTTCAGCATGATTTATATCTTACACTATTTCTGTAGTTGGGCCATATCTTGGGTTGTAGGTGGTATTTGGAGGTGATTCTAGTGGCATTTGAAAGATAAGAGAGATCTATATAACTTTCATGAAGACCTCAAAGGCCCAATCACACGAGTAGATAACTCAAATTGGGATTGAAGCAAGAACCAGAGTATTTTTCCTGACAGCTTAACCTATGGGTACTGTTCATCACATATTGCGGGATAGAAGTTGTACAATGAGCTGAACTTTGGATGCTGAATAGTTAAGACCAATATCTACAACTTTCATGTTGAACACTTTTCCAGAATCGGACTCTTTGAAGGTGATATTGGGCTTGGAAGTCAGAATAGAGGAGCTGTGACTGGGCCTGGGCAGTGTGCAGTAATTCGAACGTATCTGGAGTTATAGAAATGATATTGAACTCAAACTAAAGCCATTTGAAAGCTAAGATTCAGGCCTAAAACTTTCATGAAGACCACTTGGTTCAAAAATGACGAATGCAATGACTTCAGAGCTGCATGATTTCGGAGACAAGGAATCTCCATAATTTCCCACTCACCTAAAGTCATTTGGCATTTTCCACTCATTTTCCACTCATCCAACCACTAATGACTCAGCCCCCTTGTCATTTTGTATCTCTAATCCTCTATAAAAGGAGGCCTTGGTAGATCATTGAGGTGTTAGGTGTTAGTTACCAAAATGATGCCATTTTGTTACTAGGTTTTCTTATAGTAATTTTCCTTTGTTCTAAATTAAAGTCATGTTCTTCTTCTTCTTCTTCTCTCTTTCTTTCTTCTTATCTATGAGTAACTAAGTTTCATTTTACTTGGGTGAAAGGGTGAAGCTCTTGGTAATAAAGTAAGGTTAGATTTATTCTTCTCTTGTACTTAAATGATTTATATTTTCTAGTAACCATTATACGTATTATAATTTGTTTCTTATAATTTAGAAACCATCTTTGTAAATAGGAGTTCTTGATTTGTTGTAGAAAAAATATTGGTACAATGAATACTTTAACCCATTTATAAGTGGTGGTAATATTTTTAGGAAACATAATATAATTACGTATATTATTTTAAATGGACTTTTAATGTTGTATTTTCCGATTGGAACCTCCATGTTGCGAGGATTCTAATTGAGTTATAAAAGAAATTAATCTTACCTTTACTTTATTTACCAAGAGTGGATCTTTTAACCTAAGTAAATAATTTTTACCATAGTAACAAAATATTTACTTCACCTTAATTAATCTTCAACAATTCCCTGTGGATCGACCTCGGACTCCCGAGAAATTTATTACTTGAGACAACCTGCACTTGGGTTCGCAAAGCAACAATTAATCCCGCATCAAGTTTGTAGACTTGTTTGAAACTAAAAATTGTGCATCAAGTTTTTGGCGCCGTTGCCGGGGATAACTAATTATGGTGACTCAAAAGCTAAACACTCTAAAAGACTCAATCCCCGGCAACGGCGCCAAAAACTTGATGCACACTTTTTAATTGTTGCTTTGCAAACCCAAGTGCAGGTTGTCTCAAGTAATAAATTTCTCGGTGAGTCCGAGGTCGATCCACAGGGAATTGATGAAGATTAATTATGGTGAGGTAAATATTTAGTTACTACAGTAAAAATTATTTACTTAGGTAAAATGATCCATTCTTAGTAAATAAAGTAAAAGTAAGATTAATTCCTTTTATAACTCAATTAGAATCCTCGCAACATGGAGGTTCCAATTGGAAAATACAACGTTAAAAGTCCATTAAAATAATATACGTAATTATATTATGATTCCTTTAATTATTACTACCACTTGTAAATGGGTTAAAGTATTCACTGTGCCAAAATCTTGTCTACAATAAATCAAGAACTCCTCTTTACAAGGATGGAGTATTCCCGTCTATCACCCGAGATTTTAAATTATCAGAATCAAAATATAATACGTATAAAGAATACTAAAAAAATAAATCATTAAAGAACAAGAGATGAATAAATCTAACCTTATTTTATTACCAAGAGCTTCACACTTTAACCCAAGTAGACTGGAACTTATTTATACATAGACTAAAAGAAAGAAAAAGAGAAAAAGAGAGAGAAAAGAAAAGTGAAGGGAGACTGAGCCTCTCTCCAGCAACGTCTTCCCCCCTGGAATTGTGCTCCTCAATTGCAAATGCAATGCCTATTTATAGGCAATTGGAAGGTTACTGTGCAATGCACAGTAACCTGAATGAAACGTCATGGATTACGTTTCTCTTTTCTTTTTTTATTTATTTTTTTAAATAATAATTGAGTAAATACACAACCGTGTGTCCAGTCATCTTTTCATTTTTGAGAGAAGTGGTCTTCATGAAAGTTGTAGGCCTGAATATTTGATTTAAAATGGCTTTAGTTTCAGTCCAAAATCATGCCTAGAACTCAAGATATGGTCCAATTACTGCACAGTATTTAGACCCGATTTCAGCTCCTCTATTCTGACTTCAAAGCTCAATATCACCTCCAAGGAGTCCGATTCCGAAAAAGTGTTCAACATGAAAGTTGTAGGGAATTGTCTTAGCTTTCCTACAAGACCAAAATCACATTAATTAGATATTTGCAACTCAAATTATAGCCAGTTTATTAAACATTGCCAAAGAGATAATTATGGTTAATTTATGCAATAATTTATTTAATTGTCCAATTCGGCTTAAAATCATAAAATGTGTCAAAACTAACTTAATTAAGCCTAATTGAACCTTAAGAAGCCTAGTGAGAGGATTATAAAATGTATAAAATACAGTGTTATCAAATTCCCCTACACTTAACTTTTGCACTCCTGGGCAAAACACAAAAGACAAAAACCAAAGAAAAAATGACACAGACTCAAAAATTAAAAACTCTAAAGGATTCAATGACTCAAGAAGAGCAATTAAACAATCAAGGGATCAAAACAGTCATGAGGTAACATTTTTTCATATCTCAAACCAACAAGTAAGGAAACTTCGGTTGAAAAGAATGAATCAAGAATGATAGATCCTCACAGAATTCACTCTCAATCTCTCAAGTGTTTAAAAAAGGTTAGTATTTCACTCTATTCAACTCATGAATAATTGCACTACCATAAGCTTGCTTATCTTCTACTTCTTTGCTACTCAAAAACAACATATATACACAAATCATGAGGACTTTAATCAAGGTTATAATGGGGTCAAGGTAAAGGTGGAAGTAACATAGATAAGACAAGTTAAATACCAAAGAGAATAAAAGAGCATTATGTTACAGTTAGAGTGGAGAAGATGTTTGAGAACATTCAGTCTAACTTTCCCAAGATTTTCTTAATTCTTTCTCTATTTGTTTTTTTTTTCATAAAGGGCATTGACCAATATTTGACTAATGTTTTGTTAAAGATCAATTGGTAAGTTGAATTCATTGTTAGGCTTGAACATTCTCCTTCTATTCCTGTTATTTCCAAGAATTCGCTGGCCATCACTTCTTTTTTTTTATATAACCAATCTGCACACACACCCCCACACTTGTTCAAGAACTTATCAAATAACAAAGTCAATGCTCTTTATTCCCTAAGGTTGGGTTAGAATATAGTTTTTTATTTAAGGCACGTAATGAGTTAGAAACAAAGAATGGTCAAATAAGCTCAAAGGAGTTAAGTAAAGGAAAATATGTAAGGTTAGCTATTTGGTCAAAGTAGTTAATTCAAGAAAATTTGCCTCAATCATGTTTATGTATGCATGTGAAAATGTAGCCTCAAAAAGAATCAAAGCAAGTTCTAGAGTAACAATTCCATGAGTGAAAAAAAATCACACAAGAAAGAAGAGAATGGTACAGATGTTCAATCCATTCATTGATAGCCTCAAAATCTCACAAGGCATATATCCATCATTCTCAATCCACAAAAATTTTAACATCCATAACCAAGCATGTGATGTTTAAGAAAGAAGACAATTTATTCAATCATGCAAATTTCCCTTGAATCCATTTGCTACTTCCACACAAAATAGTTCTCTACCCCAATCTAGATGCGTCTTAAGAGTAAAATTACCGCCACAGCAAAATTTACTCCTTACTCTGTCATCCTTAACTGGTTTAACTATTAGAAAATAGATGACAAACATAAAAACACAACAAACATAAACACACTTTCAAATTTTTTTTTAAACATTTTTTTTACACAACTCTACTTTTCATACATTTTTTTACACAACTAGTCACACAACTATCCTTCCCCCCAACCAGAACACAACATTGTCCTCAATGTTAAAAAATAGAAAGGAAAATGATAGAAGATAGTACCTGTTACCGCAATTACTGAAAAGAGCAACCTACACAAATATAAACAGAAACAAAGTATGACCAAATATTGAAATTATTTATACAGATGGAGTGTCTTGACTGGCTTCCTTTTCTTACTGCTTCACACAACATTTCCTTCGGACCACTTCTTGCTCTTTTTTTAAATTCTATACAAGAAAATATATACATGTAGTTGTGATTGTGGCTCACATCTTCCTCTGGTTTTACGTCCAGTAACGGCTTAAACGCCTTCAATGAGTCGAGGATAGGCTTCCCATTCAATTTTCTTATAAATTGACAAAAAGTCTTTTTGAGTCAGATTCCCAAGACTATAGTGCACTTACTAGTCCTTGAAGAGATTCTTTGATAGGTGCACCAAATTGTCAAAGTGATTAAAGAGAAAAAGAAAAAGAAAAAGAAAACACTAAGACAAAGAAATTAAAACACTAAGGATCAAACTTCACTTGATTAAAAGAGAAAAAGAAATAAGAAAATAAAATAAAAATTTATACAAAACTCAACCTCTTTTTTTTTTTTTACAAATATATTTACAAGTAAGCGGTATAGACCTGCCATGATAAAAAAATATATTAAAAAGTAGGCGGTATAAACCTGTCATTAAATATTAATAAAGGTGCTTGTATTAAACTAACCACTAAAAAAAATAAAATAAAATAAAATAAACGTGTGGTATTAAATCAACCACAAAATAAAAAAAAAATAAAGGTGTGGAATAAACCAACCACTAAATAGAAAATTAAAAATGGTGTGGTAGAAACCAACCACCAAATAAAAAAATAAAAAATAGTGTGGTAGAAACCAACCACCAAATAAAAAAAAAAAAAAAAACAAAGGTGTGGAATAAACCAACCACCAAATAAAAAATTAAAAATTGTATGGTAGAAACCAACCACCAAATAAAGAAAAAAATATATATATAAACAAAGGTGTGGTATGAACCAACCACCAAATAAGTTAATAAGCAAAAAAAAAAAAAAAGTTAGTATGCGAGATAAATTAAAATGTTAGAAGCGGATAAAGTAAAAAGTTAGATAGTTAGTAAGAAAGTTAGTAAGTTAGTAAACAAAAATAAATGACAAAAATAAATAAATAAATAAATAAATAAATAAATAACAAAAATAAATGATGAGAAAATAAATAACAAAAAAAATAAAGTACAGAAAATAAAATATAAAAAATAATAAAGTGAAAAAGTAAATTACAGAAAATAAAAGGGAGAGGTTCTCCCACTGTTAGTATGTGCAAGAAAATAAAAATAAATAAAAGGGAGAGATTTCCCCCACGGAGTTAGGATGTACAAAAAAAAATAAAAGGGAGAGTTTCCCCCACTAATTAGTAAGGACAAAAAAAATAAATAAATAAAAATAAAAGGGAGAGAATCCCCCCACTGTTAATATTTATAAAAATTAAAAGGGAGAATTACCCCCACTGAGTTAATATGTACAAAGAAAATAAAAGGGAGAATTAACCCCACTGTACAAAAAAAATAAAAGGGAGAATTAACCCCACTATTAATTTGTACAAGAAAAGAAAAGGGAGAGTTTCCCCCACTGAGTTAATATGTACAAAAAAAAATAAAAGGCTTAATTTTTTTTTTAGTTTCCCTTTTTTTGGGTGGTCATAGGTGTGACCACTTTTTTTTTTTTTTTGTTTTTTTTATTTTCATTTTTTTTAATTTTTACTTTTTTTAACTTTTTTACTATTTATACTATTCACATATTATTTATCCTATTTATACAATTTATACTATTCACACAATTTTTTATTTTTATTTTTACTATTTATACTATTCACATTACTATTCATATTACTATTCACATACTATTCATGTTACTATTTACAATACTATTCATTACTATTTATATTATTATTCACATACTATTCATGTTACTATTTACAATACTATTCATATACTATTCACACACTATTCACGCACTATTTACTTTTTACTATGTACAAAAATATTTATACCAGAAATTTATTCTTCAAAACAAGTCCCCGGTAACGGTGCCAAAAACTTGATGCACACTTTTTAATTGTTGCATTGCAAACCCAAGTGCTGGGTTGTCTCAAGTAATAAATTTCTCGGTGAGTCCGAGGTCGATCCACAGGGAATTGATGAAGATTAATTATGGTGAGGTAAATATTTAGTTACTACAGTAAAAATTATTTACTTGGGTAAAATGATCCACTCTTGGTAAATAAAGTAAAAGTAAGATTAATTCATTTTATAACTCAATTAGAATCCTCGCAACATGGAGGTTCCAATCGGAAAATACAACGTTAAAAGTCCATTAAAAAATATACGTAATTATACTATGATTCTTTTAAATACTACCACTTGTAAATGGGTTAAAGCATTCACTGTGCCAAAATCTTGTCTACAATAAATCAAGAACTCCACTTTACAAAGATGGAGTATTCCCGTCTGTCACCCGGGATGTTAAATTATCAGAATCAAAATATAATTCATATAAAGAATACTAGAAAAATAAATCATTAAAGCACAAGAGAAGAATAAATCTAACCTTATTTTATTACCAAGAGCTTCACACTTTAACCCAAGTAGACTGGAACTTATTTACACATAAACTAGAAAAGAGAAAAAGAGAGAGAAAAGAAATTGGAGGGAGACTGAGGAGAGAGGCAGGGAATGCCCAAAAGCCTCTCCCCAGCAGCGTCTTCCCCCCTGGAATTGTGCTCCTCAATTGCAAATGCAATGCCTATTTATAGGCAATTGGAAGGTTATTGTGCAATGCACAGTAACCTGAATGAAACGTCATGGATTACATTTCTCTTTTCTTTTTTTATTTATTTTTTTAAATAATAATTGAGTAAATACACAGCCGTGTGTCCAGTCATCTTTTCATTTTTGAGAGAAGTGGTCTTTATGAAAGTTGTAGGCCTGAATATTTGCTTTAAAATGGCTTTAGTTTTAGTCCAAAATCATGCCTAGAACTCAAGATATGGTCCAATTACTGCACAGTAATATTTATCTGCATACTAACTTTTTTTTTTGCTTATTAACTTATTTGGTGGTTAGTTCATACCACACCTTTGTTTATATATATATTTTTTCTTTATTTGGTGGTTGGTTTCTACCACACAATTTTTAATTTTTTATTTGGTGGTTGGTTTATTCCACACCTTTGTTTTTTTTTTTTTTTGGTGGTTGGTTTCTACCACACTATTTTTTTTTTTTTTTTTATTTGGTGGTTGGTTTCTACCACACCATTTTTAATTTTCTATTTAGTGGTTGGTTTATTTCACACCTTTGTTATTTTTTTTATTTGGTGGTTGGTTTAATACCACACGTTTATTTTATTTTATTTAATTTTTTTTAGTGGTTGGTTTAATACAGCACCTTTATTAATATTTAATGACAGGTTTATACCGCCTACTTTTTAATATATATTTTTTATCATGGCAGGTCTATACCGCCTACTTGTAAATATATTTGTAAAAAAAAAAAAAAGAGGTTGAGTTTTGTATAAATTTTTATTTTATTTTATTTTTTCTTTTTCTCTTTTAATCAAGTGAAGTTTGATCCTTAGTGTTTTAATTTCTTTTGTCTTAGTGTTTTCTTTTTCTTTTTCTTTTTCTCTTTAATCACTTTGACAATTTGGTGCACCTATCAAAGAATTTCTTCAAGGACTAGTAAGTGCACTACAATCTTGGGAATCTGACTCAAAAAGACTCTGTTTGTCAATTTATAAGAAAATTGAATGGGAAGCCTATCCTCGACTCATAGAAGGCGTTTAAGCCGTTACTGGACGTAAAACCAGAGGAAGATGTGAGCCACAATCACAACTACATATATATATTTTCTTGTATAGAATTTTAAAAAAAGAGAGCAAGAAGTGGTCCGAAGGAAATGTTGTGTGAAGCAGTAAGAAAATGAAGCCAGTCAAGACACTCCATCTGTATAAATAATTTCAATCTTTGGTCATACTTTGTTTCTGTTTATATTTGTGTGATGTTACTTTTTTCAGTAATTGCGGTAACAGGTACTATTTTCTATCTTTTTCCTTTCTATTTTTTAACATTGAGGACAATGTTGTATTCTGGTTGGGGGGAAGGATAGTTGTGTAAATAGTTGTGTGAATAATTGTTGTGTGAATAAATGTGTAAAAAAAATTGTTTATAAAAAAAAATTTGAAAAAAAAATAATTTTTTTTTGAAAGTGTGTTTATGTTTGTTGTGTTTTTATGTTTGTCAGCAATTTTCTAATAGTTAAACCAGTTAAGGATGACAGAGTAAGGAGTAAATTTTGCTGTGGAGGTAATTTTACTCTTGAGACACATCTAGATTGGGGTAGAGAACTATTTTGTGTGGAAGTAGCAAATAGATTCAAGGGAAATTTGCATGATTGAGTAAATTGTCTTCTTTCTTAAACATCACATGCTTGGTTATGGATGTTAAAATTTTTATGGATTGAGAATGATAGATATATGCCTTGTGAGATTTTGAGCCTATAAATGAATGGATTGAACATCTGTACCATTCTCTTCTTTCTTGTGTGATTTTTTTTTCACTCATAGAATTGTTACTCTAGAACTTGCTTTGATTCTTTTTGAGGCTACATTTTCACATGCATACATAAACATGATTGAGGCAAATTTTCTTGAATTAACTACTTTGACCAAATAGCCAACCTTACATATTTTCCTTTGCTTAACCCCTTTGAGCTTATTTGACTATTCTTTGTTTCTAACTCATTACATGCCTTAAATGAAAAACCATGTTTTAACCCAACCTTAAGGAATAAGAGAGCATTGATTTTGTTATTTGATGAGTTCTTGAACAAGTGTGGGGGTGCATGTGCAGATTGGTTATATAAAAAAAAAGAAAAAGAAAAAGAAAAAATGTTTCTATATAAAAAAAGAGCTGATTATTGCTACAATCAAAAGAATGCACCATGTGATATATTCATACCTAGAATGAGGGTGGATGATTGGAAAATAACAGGAATAGAAGGAGAATGTTCAAGCCTAACAATGAATTCAATCTACCAATTGATCTTTAACAAAACATTAGTCAGATATTGGTCATTGTCTGTATGAGGAAGAACTAAGAAATTCTTAAGAAATTTAGACTGAATGTTCTCAAACATCTTCTCCACTCTATCTGTAACATAATGCTCTTTTATTCTCTTTGGTATTTAACTTGTCTTATCTATATTACTTCCACTTTTACCTTGGCCCCATTATAACCTTGATTAAAGTCCTCATGATTTGTGTATATATGTTGTTTTTGAGTAGCGAAGAAGTAGAAGATAAGCAAGCTTATGGTCGTGCAATTATTCATGAGTTGAATAGAGTGAAATACTAACCTTTTTAAACACTTGAGAGATTGAGAGTGAATTCTGTGAGGATCTATCATTCCTGATTCATTCTTTTCAACTGAAGTTTCCTTGCTTGTTGGTCTGAGATGCGAAGAAATGTTACCTCATGAATGTTTTGATCCTTGAATGTCTAGTTGCTCTTCTTAAGTCATTGAATCTTTTGGAGTTTTTAGTTTTTGAGTTTGTGTTGTTTTTTTTTATTCCTTGGTTTTTTGTCTTTTGTGTTTTGCCCAGGAGTGCAAAAGTTAAGTGTGGGAGAATTTGATAACACTGTATTTTATACATTTTGCAATCCTCTCACTAGGCTTCTTAAGGTTCAATTAGGCTTAATTAAGTTGGTTTTGACACATTTTATGATTTTGAGCCGAATTGGACAATTAAATAAATTATTGCATAAATTAACCGTAATTATCTCTTTGGCAATGTTTAGTAAACTGGCTATAATTTGAGTTTCAAATATCTGATTAATGTGATTTTGGTCTTGTAGGAAAGCTAAGATAATTCCCTACAACTTTCATGTTGAACACTTTTCCAGAATCAGACTCTTTTTTGGTGATATTGAGCTTTGAAGTCATAATAGAGGAGCTAAAATCGGGCCTAAATACTGTGCAGTAATTGGATCATATATTGACTTCTAGGCATGATTTTGGACTGACACCAAAGCCATTTTAAAGCTAATATTCAGGCCTACAACTTTCATGAAGACCACTTCTCTCAAAAATGAAAAGATGACTGGACGCACAGCTGTACATTTACTCAATTGTTATTTGAAAAAAAAGGAAAAAAAAAGGAAATTAAAATTTCAGAAACGTAATCTATGACATTTTTTAATATAGCTACTGTAACCACAGTGCCAACAATTTGCCTATAAAAGGCAATCACAATTCAGAATTGAAGGCACATTTGACATTCGGGGGAGGGGGAAACTCTGGGCATATTTCCAGAGGAGGAGAGGAGGAATTCCCTCCTCTCCTCAGTCTCCCTTCACTTTTCTTTTCTCTCTCTTTTTCTCTTTTTCTTTCTTTTAGTCTATGTGTAAATAAGTTCCAGTCTACTTGGGTTAAAGTGTGAAGCTCTTGGTAATAAAATAAGGTTAGATTTATTCATCTCTTGTTCTTTAATGATTTATTTTTCTAGTATTCTTTATACGTATTATATTTTGATTCTGATAATTTAAAATCTCGGGTGACAGACGGGAATACTCCATCCTTGTAAAGAGGAGTTCTTGATTTATTGTAGACAAGATTTTGGCACAGTGAATGCTTTAACTCATTTACAAGTGTTAGTAATAATTAAAGGAATCATAATATAATTACGTATATTATTTTAATGGACTTTTAACGTTGTATTTTTTGATTGGAACCTCCATGTTGCGAGGATTCTAATTGAGTTATAAAAGGAATTAATCTTACTTTTACTTTATTTACCAAGAATGGATCATTTTACCCAAGTAAATAATTTTTACTGTAGTAACTAAATATTTACCTCACCATAATTAATCTTCATCAATTCCCTGTGGATCGACCTCGGACTCACCGAGAAATTTATTTCTTGAGACAACCTGCACTTGGGTTTGCAAAGCAACCGTTAAAAAGTGTGCATCAAGTTTAATTAGTCTTTTTTATTTTTGTTATTTTATTTATTTATTTTATTTTTTTTGTCATTTATTTCAAAAACTTGAAGCACACTTTTTAGTTGTTGCATTGCAAACCCAAGTGCAGGTTGTCTCAAGTAATAAATTTCTCGGTGAGTCCGAGGTCGATCCACAGGGAATTGTTGAAGATTAAGGTGAAGTAAATATTTTGTTACTACGGTAAAAATTATTTACTTGGGTAAAAAGATCCACTCTTGGTAAATAAAGTAAAAGTAAGATTAATTCCTTTTATAACTCAATTAGAATCCTCGCAACATGGAGGTTCCAATCGGAAAATACAACGTTAAAAGTTCATTAAAATAATATACGTAATTATACTATGATTCTTTTAATTATTACTACCACTTGTAAATGGGTTAAAGCATTCATTGTGCCAAAATCTTGTCTACAATAAATCAAGAACTCCACTTTACAAGGATGGAGTATTCCGTCTGTCATTCACCGGGATTTTAAATTATCGAATCAAAATATAATTCATATAAAGAATACTAGAAAAATAAATCATTAAAGCACAAGAGAGGAATAAATCTAACATTATTTTATTACCAAGAGCTTCACACTTTAACCCAAGTAGACTGGAACTTATTTACACATAAACTAGAAAAGAGAAAAAAGAGAGAAAAGAAATTGGAGGGGCGAGGAGAGAGCGGGGCACGCCCAAAAGCCTCTCCCCAGCAGCGTCTTCCCCCCTGGAATTGTGCTCCTCAATTGCAAATGCAATGCCTATTTATAGGCAATTAGAAGGTTACTGTGCAATGCACAGTAACCTGAATGAAACGTCTTGGATTACGTTTCTCTTTTCTTGTTTTATTTATTTTTTTAAATAATAATTGAGTAAATACACAGCCGTGTGTTCAGTCATCTTTTTATTTTTGAGCGAAGTGGTCTTCATGAAAGTTGTAGGCCTGAATATTTGCTTTAAAATGGCTTTAGTTTTAGTCCAAAATCATGCCTAGAACTCAAGATATGGTCCAATTACTGCACAGTATTTAGACCCAGTTTCAGCTCCTCTATTCTGACTTCAAAGCTCAATATCACCTCCAAGGAGTCCGATTCCGAAAAAGTGTTCAACATGAAAGTTGTAGGGAATTGTCTTAGCTTTCATACAAGACAAAAATCACATCAATTAGATATTTGTAACTCAAATTATAGTCAGTTTACTAAACATTGCCAAAGAGATAATTATGGTTAATTTATGCAATAATTTATTTAATTGTCCAATTCGGCTTAAAATCATAAAATGTGTCAAAACTAACTTAATTAAGCCTAATTGAACCTCAAGAAGTCTAGTGAGAGGATTAAAAAATGTATAAAATACAGTGTTATCAAATTCCTCCACACTTAACTTTTGAATTCCTGGGCAAAACACAAAAGACAAAAACCAAGGAATAAAGAAAAACAACACAAACTCAAAAACTAAAAACTCTAGAGGATTCAATGACTCAAGAAGAGCAACTAGACAATCAAGGGATCAAAACAGTCGTGAGGTAACATTTCTTCGCATCTCAAACCAACAAGCAATGAAACTTCAGTTGAAAAGAATGAATCAAGAATGATAGATCCTCACAGAATTCACTCTCAATCTCTCAAGTGTTTAAAAATGTTAGTATTTCACTCTATTCAACTCATGAATAATTGCACTACCATAAACTTGCTTATCTTCTACTTTTCTGCTACTCAAAAACAACATATAAATACAAATCATGAGGACTTTATTCAAGGTTATAATGGGGCCAAGGTAAAGGTGGAAGTAATATAGATAAGACAAGTTAAATACCAAAGAGAATAAAAGAGCATTATGTTACAGATAGAGTGGAGAAGATGTTTGAGAACATTCAGTCTAAATTTCTCAAGAATTTCTTAGTTCTTCCTCATACAGGATAATGACCAATATCTGACTAATGTTTTGTTGAAGATCAATTGGTAGATTGAATTCCTTTAGACTTGAACATTCTGCTTCTATTCCTGTTATTTCCAATCATCCACCCTCATTCTAGGTATGAATATATCACATGGTGCATTCTTTTGATTGTAACAATAATCAGCTCTTTTTTTTTTTATAGAAACATTTTTTCCTTTTTTTTTATATAACCAATCTGCACATGCACCCCCACACTTGTTCAAGAACTCATCAAATAACAAAGTCAATGCTCTCTTATTCCCTAAGGTTGGGTTAGAACATGATTTTTCATTTAAGGCACGTAATGAGTTAGAAACAAAGAATGGTCAAATAAGTTTAAAGGGGTTAAGCAAAGGAAAATATGTACGGTTAACTATTTGGTCAAAGTGGTTAATTCAAGAAAATTTGCCTCAATCATGTTTATGTATGCATGTGAAAAAGTAGTTTCAAAAAGAATCAAAGCAAGTTCTAGAGTAACAATTCCATGAGTGAAAAAAAATCACACAAGAAAGAAGAGAATGGTACAGATGTTCAATCCATTCATTTATAGGCTCAAAATCTCACAAGGCATATATCCATCATTCTCAATCCACAAAAATTTTAACATCCATAACTAAGCATGTGATGTTTAAGAAAGAAGACAATTTACTCAATCATGCAAATTTCCCTTAATCCATTTGCTACTTCTACACAAACAAGGTATCTACCCCAATCTAGATGCATCTCAAGAGTAAAATTACCTCCACAGCAAAATTTACCCCTTACTCCGCCATCCTTAATTGGTATAACTGTTACTGACAAACATATAAATATAACAAACATAAACACACTTTCAATTTTTTTAAGCATTTTTTTTATATACAACTCAACACACGACAAACATAAACACACTTACTAATTATTTTTACACAAATATCCTTCCCCTCAACTAGATCACAACATTGTCCTCAATGTTAACAAAGAGAGAGGAAAAAGATAGAAGATAGTACCTGTTACCGCAATTACTGAAAGGAGAAATTTCACACAAATATAAACAGAAACAAAATACGATGAAAAAAACCAAAGTTTGTAATTATTTAAACAATAGGAGTGTCTGAACTGGCTTCATTTTCTTACTGCTTCATGCAACATTTCCTTCGGACCACTTCTTGCTTTTTTTTTTAAATTCTATACAAGAAAATATATACATGTAGTTGTGATTGTGGCTCACATCTTCCTCTGGTTTTACGTCCAGTAACGGCTTAAACGCCTTCTATGAGTCGAGGATAGGCTTCCCATTCAATTTTCTTATAAATTGACAAACAGAGTCTTTTTGAGTCAGATTCCCAAGACTGTAGTGCACTTACTAGTCCTTGAAGAAATTCTTTGATAGGTGCACCAAATTGTCAAAGTGATTAAAGAGAAAAAGAAAAAGAAAAAGAAAACACTAAGACAAAAGAAATTCAAACACTAAAGATCAAACTTCACTTGATTAAAAGAGAAAAAGAAATAAGAAAATAAAATAAAAATTTATACAAAACTCAACCTCTTTTTTTTTTTTTACAAATATATTTACAAGTAGGCGGTATAGACCTGCCATGATAAAAAAATATATTAAAAAGTAGGCGGTATAAACCTGTCATTAAATATTAATAAATGTGCTGTATTAAACCAACCACTAAAAAAATAAAATAAAATAAAATAAACGTGTGGTATTAAACCAACCACCAAATAAAAAAAATAACAAAGGTGTGGAATAAACCAACCACTAAATAGAAAATTAAAAATGGTGTGGTAGAAACCAACCACCAAATAAAAAAAATAAAAAATAGTGTGGTAGAAACCAACCACCAAAAAAAAAAAAAACAAAGGTGTGGAATAAACCAACCAACAAATAAAAAATTAAAAATTGTGTGGTAGAAACCAACCACCAAATAAAAAATATATATATATATAAACAAAGATGTGGTATGAACCAACCACCAAATAAGTTAATAAGCAAAAAAAAAAATTAGTATGCGAGATAAATTAAAATGTTAGAAGCGGGTAAAGTAAAAAGTTAGATAGTTAGTAAGAAAGTTAGTAAGTTAGTAAACAAAAATAAATGACAAAAATAAATAAATAAATAAATAACAAAAATAAATGACAGAAAATAAATAACAAAAAAAAAAAAATAAAGTGCAGAAAATAAAATATAAAAAATAATAAAGTACAAAAAGTAAATTACGAGAAAATAAAAGGGAGAGGTTCTCCCACTTTGTTAGTATGTGCAAAAAAAAAAAAAAAAAATAAAAGGGAGAGATTTTCCCCACAGAGTAAGGATGTACAAAAAAAAAAAAAATAAAAGGGAGAGTTTCCCCACTAATTAGTAAGGACAAAAAAAATAAATAAATAAAAATAAAAAGGAGAGAATCCCCACATTGTTAATATTTACAAAAATTAAAAAGAGAATTACCCCATTGAGTTAATATGTACAAAGAAAATAAAAGGGAGAATTAACCCCACTATTAATTTGTACAAGAAAAGAAAAGGAGAGTTTCCCCATCTGAGTTAATATGTAAAAAAAAATAAAAGGCTTTTTTTTTTTTTTTTTTTAATTTTTAATTTTTAATTTTTAATTTTTTTAATTTTTTTTTACTTTTTACTTTTTTTTTTTATATTTTACTTTTTTTTACTTTTTATTTTTTTTACTTTTTTACTATTCATACTATTCACACATTTTTTTTAAAATTTTATTACTATTTTTTTATATTATTATTAAAAAAATTATTTTTTTTTTATTTTTTTACTATTTATACTATTCACACACTATTTACCCTATTTATACTATTTTCATTATTCACACATTTTTTTTTTTATTTTTTATTGTTCATACTATTCACATTACTATTCACACACTATTCACATACTATTCATGCACTATTTACACATTATTCACACACTATTCACACACTATTCACACACTATTTACTTTTTACTATGTACAAAAATATTTATACAAGAAATTTATTCTTCAAAACAAGTCAGAAGAACTGCTTAAAAACTTGATCTGACACTTTTTAATTGTTGCATTGCAAACCCAAGTGCAGGTTGTCTCAAGTAATAAATTTCTCGGTGAGTCCAATGTCGATCCACAGGGAATTGTTGAAGATTAAGGTGAAGTAAATATTTTGTTACTACAGTAAAAATTATTTACTTGGGTAAAAAAATCCACTCTTGGTAAATAAAGTAAAAGTAAGATTAATTCCTTTTATAACTCAATTAGAATCCTCGCAACATGGAGGTTCCAATCGGAAAATACAACGTTAAAAGTCCATTAAAATAATATACGTAATTATACTATGATTCTTTTAATTATTACTACCACTTGTAAATGGGTTAAAGCATTCACTGTGCCAAAGCACAGTAACCTTCCAATTGCCAATAAATAGGCATTGCATTTGCAATTGAGGAGCACAATTCCAGGGGGGAAGACGCTGCTGGGGAGAGGCTTTTGGGCAGTGCCCTGCTTCTCTCCTCAGTCTCCCTCCAATTTCTTTTCTCTCTCTTTTTCTCTTTTTCTTTCTTTTAGTCTATGTGTAAATAAGTTCCAGTCTACTTGAGTTAAAGTGTGAAGCTCTTGGTAATAAAATAAGGTTAGATTTATTCATCTCTTGTTCTTTAATGATTTATTTTTCTAGTATTCTTTATACGTATTATATTTTGATTCTGATAATTCAAAATCCCGGGTGACAGACGGGAATACTCCATTCTTGTAAAGTGAAATTCTTGATTTATTGTAGACAAGATTTTGACACAGTGAATGCTTTAACTCATTTACAAGTGGTAGTAATAATTAAAAGAATTATAATATAATTACGTATATTATTTTAACGAACTTTTAATGTTGTATTTTCTGATTGGAACCTCCATGTTGCGAGGATTCTAATTGAGTTATAAAAGAAATTAATCTTACTTTTATTTTATTTACCAAGAATGGATCATTTTACCTAAGTAAATAATTTTTACTGTAGTAACTAAATATTTACCTCACCATAATTAATCTTCATCAATTCCCTGTGGATCGACCTCGGACTCACCGAGAAATTTATTACTTGAGACAACTTGCACTTGGGTTTGCAAAGCAACAATTAAAAAGTGTGCATCAAGTTTTTGGCGCCGTTGTCGGGGACTTGTTTTGAAGAATAAATTTCTGGTATAAATATTTTTGTACATAGTAAAAAGTAAATAGTGCGTAAATAGTGTGTGAATAGTATATGAATAGTATTATAAATAGTAACATGAATAATATGTGAATAGTAATATAAATAGTAATGAATAGTATTGTAAATAGTAACATGAATAGTAGTATGTGAATAGTAATATGAATAGTAATGTGAATAGTATGAATAGTAAAAATAAAAATAATTTTTTTGTGTGAATAGTATAAATTGTATAAATAGGGTAAATAATATGTGAATAGTGTAAATAGTAAAAAAGTGAAAAAAAGTAAAAAGTAAAAAAAAATTAAAAAAAATGAAAAAAAAAAAACAAAAATAAAGTGGTCACACCTGTGACCACCAAAAAAAAAGGGAAACAAAAAAAAGTTAAGCCTTTTATTTTCATTTTTTTTGTACATATTAATTCAGTGGGGGAAACTCTCCCTTTTCTTTTCTTGTACATATTATTAGTGAGGTTAATTCTCCCTTTTATTTTTTTTGTACAGTGGGATTAATTCTCCCTTTTATTTTCTTTGTACATATTAACTCAGTGGGGGTAATTCTCTCTTTTAATTTTTGTAAATATTAACAGTGTGGGGATTCTCTCCTTTTTATTTGTATTTATTTATTTTTTTTGCCCTTACTAATTAGTGGGGAAAACTCTCCCTTTTATTTTTTTTTGTACATCCTAACTCCGTGGGGGAAATCTCTCCCTTTTATTTATTTTTATTTTCTTGCACATACTAACAGTGGGAGAACCTCTCCCTTTTACTTTCTGTAATTTACTTTTTGCACTTTATTATTTTTTGTATTTTATTTTCTGCACTTTATTTTTTTTGTTATTTATTTTTTTGTCATTTATTTTTGTTATTTATTTATTTATTTTTTTTTTATTTTTTTTTTTTTTTTTTGTCATTTATTTTTGTTTACTAACTCACTAACTTACTAACTTTCTTACTAACTATCTAACTTTTTACTTTACCCGCTTCTAATATTTTAATTTATCTGCAGATTAACTTTTTATTTTTATTTATTTTTGCTTATTAACTTATTTTGTGGTTGGTTCATACCACACCTTTGTTTATATTTTTTTTCTTTATTTGGTGGTTGGTTCATACCACCACACCTTTGTTTATATTTTTTCTTCTTTATTTGGTGGTTGGTTTCTACCACACCACTTTTAATTTTTCTTTGGTGGTTGGTTTAATACCACACCTTTATTAATATTTAATGGCGAGGTTTATACCGCCTACTTGTAAATATATATATATATATTTAAAAAAAGAGTTGAGTTTTGTATAAATTTTTATTTTATTTTCTTATTTCTTTTTCTCTATTAATCAAGTGAAGTTTGATCCTTAGTGTTTTAATTTCTTGTATCTTAGTATTTGTATTTTCTTTTTCTTTTTCTCTTTAATCACTTTGACAATTCGGTGCACCTATCAAAGAATCTCTTCAAGGACTAGTAAGTGCACTATAGTCTTGGGAATCTGACTCAAAAAGACCCTGTTTGTCAATTTATAAGAAAATTGAATGGGAAGCCTATCCTCGACTCATAGAAGGCGTTTAAGCCGTTACTGGACGTAAAACCAGAGGAAGATGTGAGCCACAATCACAACTACATATATATATTTTCTTGTATAGAATTTTGAAAAAAGAGAGCAAGAAGTGGTCCGAAGGAAATGTTGTGTGAGCAGTAAGAAAATGAAGCCAGTCAAGACACTCCATCTGTATAAATAATTTCAATCTTTGGTCATACTTTGTTTCTGTTTATATTTGTGTGAGGTTGCTTTTTTCAGTAATTGCGGTAACAGGTACTATTTTCTATCTTTTTCCTTTCTATTTTTTAACATTGAGGACAATGTTGTATTCTGGTTGGGGGGAAGGATAGTTGTGTAAATAGTTGTGTGAATAAATGTGTAAAAAAAAATTGTTTATAAAAAAAAATTTGAAAAAAAAATAATTTTTTTTTGAAAGTGTGTTTATGTTTGTTGTGTTTTTATGTTTGTCAGCAATTTTCTAATAGTTAAACCAGTTAAGGATGACAGAGTAAGGAGTAAATTTTGCTGTGGAGGTAATTTTACTCTTGAGACACATCTAGATTGGGGTAGAGAACTATTTTGTGTGGAAGTAGCAAATGGATTCAAGGGAAATTTGCATGATTGAGTAAATTGTCTTCTTTCTTAAACATCACATGCTTGGTTATGGATGTTAAAATTTTTGTGGATTGAGAATGATAGATATATGCCTTGTGAGATTTTGAGCCTATAAATGAATGGATTGAACATCTGTACCATTCTCTTCTTTCTTGTGTGATTTTTTTTTCACTCATAGAATTGTTACTCTAGAACTTGCTTTGATTCTTTTTGAGGCTACATTTTCACATGCATACATAAACATGATTGAGGCAAATTTTCTTGAATTAACTACTTTGACCAAATAGCCAACCTTACATATTTTCCTTTGCTTAACCCCTTTGAGCTTATTTGACTATTCTTTGTTTCTAACTCATTACATGCCTTAAATGAAAAACCATGTTCTAACCCAACCTTAGGGAATAAGAGAGCATTGATTTTGTTATTTGATGAGTTCTTGAACAAGTGTGGGGGTGCATGTGCAGATTGGTTATATAAAAAAAAAGAAAAAGAAAAAGAAAAAATGTTTCTATATAAAAAAAGAGCTAATTATTGCTACAATCAAAAGAATGCACCATGTGATATATTCATACCTAGAATTAGGGTGGATGATTGGAAAATAACAGGAATAGAAGGAGAATGTTCAAGCCTAACAATGAATTCAATCTACCAATTGATCTTTAACAAAACATTAGTCAGATATTGGTCATTGTCCTGTATGAGGAAGAACTAAGAAATTCTTAAGAAATTTAGACTGAATGTTCTCAAACATCTTCTCCACTCTATCTGTAACATAATGCTCTTTTATTCTCTTTGGTATTTAACTTGTCTTATCTATATTACTTCCACCTTTACCTTGGCCCCATTATAACCTTGATTAAAGTCCTCATGATTTGTGTATATATGTTGTTTTTGAGTAGCGAAGAAGTAGAAGATAAGCAAGCTTATGGTAGTGTAATTATTCATGAGTTGAATAGAGTGAAATACTAACCTTTTTAAACACTTGAGAGATTGAGAGTGAATCTTGTGAAGCTCTATCATTCTTGATTCATTCTTTTTAACTAAAGTTTCCTTACTTGTTGGTTTGAGATGCGAAGAAATGTTACCTCATGACTGTTTTGATCCTTGAATGTTTAGTTGCTCTTCTTAAATCATTAAATTCTTTGGAGTTTTTAGTTTTTGAGTTTGTGTTGTTTCTCTTTATTCCTTGGTTTTTTGTCTTTTGTGTTTTGCCCAGGAGTGCAAAAGTTAAGTGTGGGGGAATTTGATAACACTGTATTTTATACATTTTGTAATCCTCTTACTAGGCTTCTTAAGGTTCAATTAGGCTTAATTAAGTTGGTTTTGACACATTTTATGATTTTAAGCCGAATTGGACAATTAAATAAATTATTGCATAAATTAATCGTAATTATCTCTTTGGCAATGTTTAGTAAACTGGCTATAATTTGAGTTTCAAATATCTGATTAATGTGATTTTGGTCTTGTAGGAAAGCTAAGATAATTCCCTACAACTTTCATGTTGAACACTTTTCCAGAATCAGACTCCTTGGAGGTGATATTGAGCTTTGAAGTCATAATAGAGGAGCTGAAATCGGGCCTAAATACTGTGTAGTAATTGGATCATATCTTGACTTCTAGGCATGATTTTGGACTGACACCAAAGCCTTTTTAAAGCAAATATTCAGGCCTACAACTTTCATGAAGACCACTTCTCTCAAAAATGAAAAGATGACTGGACGCACGGCTGTACATTTACTCAATTGTTATTTGAAAAAAAAGAAAAAAAAAGAAATAGAAATTTCAGAAACGTAATCCATGACGTTTTTGAATATGGCTACTGTAGCCACAGTGCCAACAATTTGCCTATAAAAGGCAATCACAATTCAGAATTGAAGGCACATTTGACATTCACAATTTTTAGTTTCAAACAAGTTTACAAACTTGATGCGGGATTAATTGTTGCTTTGCGAACCCAAGTGCAGGTTGTCTCAAGTAATAAATTTCTCGGGAGTCCGAGGTCGATCCACAGGGAATTGTTGAAGATTAATTAAGGTGAAGTAAATATTTTGTTACTATGGTAAAAATTATTTACTTAGGTTAAAAGATCCACTCTTGGTAAATAAAGTAAAGGTAAGATTAATTTCTTTTATAACTCAATTAGAATCCTCGCAACATGGAGGTTCCAATCGGAAAATACAACATCAAAAGTCTATTTAAAATAATATACGTAATTATATTATGTTTCCTAAAAATATTACCACCACTTTTAAATGAGTTAAAGCATTCATTGTGCCAATATTTTGTCTACAACAAATCAAGAACTCCTATTTACAAAGATGGTTTCTAAATTATAAGAAACGAATTATAATACGTATAATGGTTACTAGAAAATATAAATCATTTACGCACAAGAGAAGAATAAATCTAACCTTACTTTATTACCAAGAGCTTCACCCTTTCACCCAAGTAAAATGAAACTTAGTTACTCATAGATAAGAAGAAAGAAAAAGAGAAGAAGAAGAAGAAGAACATGACTTTAATTTAGAACAAAGGAAAATTACTACAAGAAAACCTAGTAACAAAATGGTATCATTTTAGTAACTAACACCTAACACCTCAATGATCTGCCAAGGCCTCCTTTTATAGAGGATTAGAGATACAAAATGACAAGGGGGCTGAGTCATTAGTGGTTGGATGAGTGGAAAATGAGTGGAAAATGCCAAATGACTTTAGGTGAGTAGGAAATTATGGAGATTCCTTGTCTCCGAAATCATGCAGCTTTGAAGTCATTGCATTCATCATTTTTGAACCAAGTGGTCTTCATGAAAGTTTTAGGCCTGGATCTTAGCTTTCAAATGGCTTTAGTTTGAGTCCAATATAATTTCTATAACTCCAGATACGTTCAAATTACTGCACACTGCCCAGGCCCAGTCACAGCTCCTCTATTCTGACTTCCAAGCCCAATATCACCTTCACAGAGTCCGATTATGGAAAAGTGTTCAACATGAAAGTTGTAGATATTGGTCTTAGCTATTCAGCATCCAAATTTCAGCCCATTTTACAACTTATATCCCGACATATGTGTTGAACAGTACCCATAGGTTAAGCTGTCAGGAAAAACACTCTGGTTCTTGCTTCAATCCCAATTTGAGTTATCTACTCATGTGATTGGGCCTTTGAGGTCTTCATGAAAGTTATAGAGATCTCTCTTATCTTTCAAATGCCACTAGAATCACCTCCAAATACTACCTACAACCCAAGATATGGCCCAAATACAGAAACAGTATAAGATATAAATCATGCTGAAAAATTCAATTAAATCCAATTTGAGCCCAAACTTACAAAACATAATAAAACTCAATCAATTAAGTACATAGAGAGTGTAAATGACTAAGAATGAAAGCTTATTAATGTATCAAATATGTGATCATCAAATTCCCCCACACTTAGCTTTTTGCACTCCTGAGCAAAACACACAAGATTACTCACAAAAAAAAAAATGAAACAGACTCAAAAGCTAAACACTCTAAAAGACTCAATTTCTAATAATATTTAAAAATGAAGAGCAATCATTCAAGTAATCAAAACATTCATGAGGTAACATATCTTCACTTCTCAAATCAACAAGCAAGGATATTTGAATTGAAAAGCATGAGTCAAGAATGATAGATTTTCACAAGATTCACTCTCAATCCCTCAAGTGTTTAAAAGGTAGGTATTTCACTCAATTCAACCCATGAAAATTGCACTACCATAAGCTTGCTTATCTTCTACTTCTCCACTACTCAGAACATATGCACACACAAATCATGAGGACTTTATTCAAGGTTGTAATGGGGTCAAGGTAAAGGAGGAGGTAATATAGATATGACAAGATAAACACCAGAGAATAAAAGAACATGAGAGTTGAGTTCAATTAACAAGCATGAAAATTCATCCCAACTCCACCTAATACAAATTCCCTTTACATATTCTTTTCCTTTCCTTTATTACCTTGTTGACCCTCTTCTTTTTACAATTTTTTTAATATAACAATTAATCTTCCTCTCTAATAACACTGTATTTTATACATTTTATAATCCTCTCACTAGGCTTCTTAAGGTTCAATTAGGCTTAATTAAGTTGGTTTTGACACATTTTATGATTTTGAGTCGAATTGGACAATTAAATAAATTATTGCATAAATTAATCGTAATTATCTCTTTGGCAATGTTTAGTAAACTGGCTATAATTTGAGTTTCAAATATCTTATTGATGTGATTTTGGTCTTGTAGGAAAGCTAAGACAATTCCCTACAACTTTCATGTTGAACACTTTTCCAGAATCAGACTCCTTGGAGGTGATATTGAGCTTTGAAGTCAGAATAGAGGAGCTGAAATTGGGCCTAAATACTGTGCAGTAATTGGACCATATCTTGAGTTCTAGGCATGATTTTGGACTGAAACTAAAGCCATTTTAAAGCAAATATTCAGGCCTACAACTTTCATGAAGACCACTTCTCTCAAAAATGAAAAGATGACTGGACGCACGGCTGTACATTTACTCAATTGTTATTTGAAAAAAAAGAAAAAAAAAGGAAATAAAACATCATGGCTTACGTTAGGAAACTTAACAATTAAGTTTCACTATTCATGTTACTATGCATTGCACAGTAACATGAATTTGCCTATAAATAGGCAATTGAACATTTGAGAATCCACAATTCCAGACGGAGGGAAGACGAAGAGGGAGAGAGGCTTTTGGGCAGTGCCCTGCTTCTCTCCCCAGTCTCCCTCCAATTTCTTTTCTCTCTCTTTTTCTCTTTTCTAGTTTATGTGTAAATAAGTTTTAGTCTACTTGAGTCAAAGTGTGAAGCTCTTGGTAATAAAATAATGTTAGATTTATTCTTCTCTTGTACTTTAATGATTTATATTTTTAAGTAGTTATTATGCGTGTTATATTTTGTTTCTGATAATTTAGAAATTACCCTTGTAAAGTGGAATTCTTGATTTATTGTAGACAAAATATTGGCACAGTAAATGCTTTAACCCATTTACAAGTGATGGTAATAATTAAAGAAAATATAATATAATTACCTATATTATTTTATTTCGTATTGTATTTTGTTTCCAATCAATTTAGAAATGCTTCTTGTAATGTGGAGTTCTTGATTTGTTATAGACAAGAGATTGGCACAATGAATGCTTTAACCCATTTACAAGTGTTGGTGTTAGAAACTCTCCTTATAATGTGGAGATCTTGATTTATTGTAGACAAAATATTGGCACAGTGAATGCTTGATCCCATTTATGAGTGATGATATTAATGGATGATTAAAGGAAACATAATATAATTACGTATATTATTTTAATGAACTTTTAACGTTGTATTTTTCGATTGGAACCTCCATGTTGCGAGGATTCTAATTGAGTTATAAAAGGAATTAATCTTGCTTTTATTTTATTTACCAAGAGTGAATCTTTTTACCCAAGTAAATAATTTTTACTATAGTAACAAAATATTTACCTTACCATAATTAATCTTCATCAATTCCCTGTGGATCGACCTCGGACTCACCGAGAAATTTATTACTTAAGACAACCTGCACTTGGGTTTGCAAAGCAACAATTGAAAATTGTGCATCAAGCTTTTGGCGCCGTTACCGGGGACTTGTTTTGAAGAATAAATTTCTAGGTGTAAATATTTTTGTACATAGTAAAAAGTAAATAGTGTGTAAATAGTGCGTGAATAGTGTGAATAGTGTGTAAATAGTAACGTGAATAGTATAAATAGTAAAAAAAATAAAAAATAAAAAAAATAAAATTTTGTGTAAATAGTGTGAATAGTATAAATAGGATAAATAATTTGTGAATAGTATAAATAGTAAAAAAGTAAAAAAAATTTTAATAACAATATTAATAATAAAAAAAAAAGATGTGTGAATAGTGTGAATAGTAAAAAGGTAAAAAAAAGTAAAAAATAAAAAAAAAGTAAAATGTAAAAAAAGTTATATATATATTAAAAAAAATGAAAATTATTAAAAAAAAAAAAAAAGAAGGTGGTCACCCGTGACCACCCAAAAAAACCAAAAAAATAATTAAAAAAATTTTTAACAGTGGGGTTAATTATCCATTTTATTTTCTTGTCTAGTGGGAGAATCTCTCTCTTTTAATTTTTGTACATACTAATATACTAACTGTGGGGAAATCTCTCTCTTTTATCTTTGCATACTAATTTAGTGGGAGTACCTTTCCCTTTTTTTTTTGTATATACTTACTAACAATGAGGGGTAATTCTTCCTTTTATTTTTTTGTATATACTAACTCAGTGGGGGAAACTCTCCCTTTTATTTTCTTGCACATACTAACAGTGGAGGGATTCTCTTTCTTTTATTTTTATTTATTTATTTTTTTGTCCTTACTAATTAGTGGGAGTAATTCTCCCTTTTATTTTTTTATTTTTTTTATTTTTTGTACATACTAACTGTGGGAGAAACTCTCCTTTTTACTTTCTGTAATTTACTTTTTGCACTTTATTATTTTTTGCACTTTATTTATTTATTTATTTATTTTTTGTTTTTTATTTTCTGTTATTTATTTTTCTATCATTTATTTTTGTTATTTATTTATTTATTTATTTATTTTGTCATTTATTTTTGTTTACTAACTTACTAACTTCTTACTAACTATCTAACTTTTTACTTTACTGCTTCTAACATTTTAATTTATCGTATACTAACTTTTTATTTTTATTTATTTTTGCTTATTAACATATTTGGTGGTTGGTTCATACCACACCTTTGTTTATATTTTTTTTCTTTTTATTTGGTGGTTAGTTCATATCACACCTTTGTTTATATATTTTTTTCTTTCTTTTTTTTATTTAGTGGTTGGTTTATTACCCCATCTTTGTTATTTTTTTTGGTGGTTGGTTTCTACCACACCATTTTTAATTTTTTATTTGGTGGTTGGTTTATTATCCCACCTTGTTATTCTTTTTTTTTTTATTTATTTGGTGGTTGGTTTATTCCACACATTTGTAAATATTTATTTGGTGGTGGTTTATGCCACACCTTTGTATATATATTTTTTTATTTTTTCTATTTCTTTTTCTATTTTGTCATGTGTAATTAAATTTGTGTGTTTTTCGGGTGAAGACGTAACTTGATTCAATTGACATGTATTAAGATTGGAATTCTAATTAACTTTTTTCTATTCAATTTGAGTGCCTATTATGGTTCATAATGCTTTTATGAATTGGCCACTCATAAATTGATCTAGTGGGTATATGTGTAATCCGAAAGATTTGCATATGACCTAGACCATAAATAATAAAGTGCCATGATTTATGATCATCTAAGAATTGAGGTTATAGGTTGTGTGGGAGAACTGTGGTATTTTTCCATGAGAATCCATAGAGTAAAAGTCATGCCTTTAAATGTTTTTAAATTACTGATGCTCCCCATCAATTGAATGATTAGAAATTGATTAGAAGGAAGGTCCCAAAGCTACTCTATTGTCTATGATAGATTATTGAATCAAGTGAAGTCTGATCCCTAGTATTCTAATTTCATGTGTTTTCATTTAAAAAAAATAAAAAAAACTTTGTTTTTTCTTTTTCTTCTAATTTCGTGTGTCTTAGTGTTTGTTTTTCTTTTCTTTTTAAATAGTCAAATTTTATTTTGACAATTTGGTCACGTGTCAATTTTCTCAACAAGTTTTTGTAAACCTAGGTTGATACGGTGGATTTTGTTATTTCAGGAATTCAAAATGAGCCTAAAATTTTATTGTTGATTTGTCCATACTTACAACAGGCTCACCTTTTAAAATCGCACCTATCAATGATTTTTTTTACTCTGATGAATTTTTAATTTCATGTCTTGATTTGCCAAAATTGTCAATTTTTCTTGTAACAAGCAAAGTTGTTCTTTGTGGATGGTTTCCGCAAAAAAAAAAGATAAAATATTTTTCATTAAAGAATGGGCTGAGTAAGGAGTCATTAGGCGAAATCTTTTTAACTCTTGAGATGCATTCTTGTGAATTTGTGCAGTGTGAATTTATTAATTTGTGGAATCTCTTCAAAGGCAAGTAAGCGCGTTACAATCTTGGGAATCTGACTCAAAAAGACCCTGTTTGCCAATTTATAAGAAAATTGGATGGGAAGCCTATCCTCGACTCATAGAAGGCGTTTAAGCCGTTACTGGACGTAAAATCAGAGGAAGATGTGAGTCACAATCACAACTACATGTATATATTTTCTTGTATATCTTCTTCTTATGACAGCCCTAATCCAGTAGCAGCTCAGCAAGAAGTGGTTTGAAGGAAAAGTTGTGTAAAGCAGTAAGAAAAGTAAGCCAGTCAAGACACTCCATTTGTATAAATAATTTCAATCTTTGGTCATACTTTGTTTCTGTTTATATTTGTGTGAAGTTTCTCTTTTCAGTAATTGCGGTAATAGGTACTATCTTTTATTTTTTTCCTTTCTATTTTTTAACATTGAGGACAATGTTGTGATCTAGTTGGGGGAAGGATAGTTGTGTAAAAAAATGTATAAAAAAATAGTAAGTGTGTTTATGTTTGTCATGTGTAGAGTTGTGTAAAAAAAATCTAAAAAAAAAATTTTTAGGAAGTGTGTGTATTAATATGTTTGTTGTGTTTATATGTTTGTCAATAACTACTAAACCAGTTAAGGATGGCAGAGTAAGGAGTAAATTTTACTCTTGAGACACATCTTAGTTGGGGTAGACAACTAGTTTGTGTGGAAGTAGCAAATGGATTCAAGGAAAATTTGCATGATTGAGTAAATTGTCTTCTTTCTTAAAATTCACATGCTTGGTTATAGATGTTGAATTGGTAGACTGAGAATGATAGAATTATGCTTTGTGAGATTTTGAGCCTATTGATGAATGGATTGAACATTTGTACCATTCTCTTCTTTCTTGTGTGAATTTCACTCATGAAATTGTTACTCTAGAACTTGCTTTGATTCTTTTTTAGACTACATTTTCATATGCATACATGAATATAATTGAGGCATTTTTTTTTAAAATAGCTACTTTAGCCAAATAGCCAACCTTGTATATTTTCCGTTGCTTAACCCCTTTGAGCTTATTTGACTATTCTTTGTTTCGAACTCATTATGTGCCTTAAATGAAAAACCATGTTCTTACTTAGCCTTAGGGAATAAAAGAACATTAGTTTTGTCATTTGATGAGTTCTTGAACAAGTGTGGGGGTGTGTGTGCCGAATGGTAAAAAAAAATGTATATATGATGTTCTTTTTGTAAAAAAAATAATCAAAATAATCAAAAAAATAAAAAAAAAATAAAAAAAAAAAAAAAAAAAAGAAATGTAAAAAGAAAAAAAAGGGTTAACAAGGTAATAAAGGAAAGGAAAAGACTATGTAAATGGAATTTGTATTAGGTAGAGTTGGGATGAACTTTCATGCTTGTTAATTGAACTCAGTTCTCATGTTCTTTTATTCTCTGGTGTTTAACTTGTCATATCCATATTACCTCCTCCTTTACCTTGACCCCATTACAACCTTGAATAAAGTCCTCATGATTTGTGTGTGCATGTGTTTTGAGTAGTGGAGAAATAGAAGACAAGTAAGCTTATGGTAGTGCAATTTTCATGGGTTGAGTTGAGTGAAATACCTACCTTTTAAACACTTGAGGGATTGAGAGTGAATCTTGTGAAGATCTATCATTCTTGATTCATTCTTTTCAACTGAAGTTTCCTTACTTGTTGGTTTGAGATGCGAAGAAATGTTACCACATGACTGTTTTGATCCCTTGATTGTTTAGTTGCTCTTCTTGAGTCATTGAATTCTTTAGAGTTTTTAATTTTTGAGTCTGTGTCATTTTTTCTTTGGTTTTTGTCTTTTGTGTTTTGCCCAGGAGTGCAAAAGTTAAGTGTGGGGGAATTTGATAACACTGTATTTTATACATTTTATAATCCTCTCACTAGGCTTCTTAAGGTTCAATTAGGCTTAATTAAGTTGGTTTTGACACATTTTATGATTTTGAGTCGAATTGGACAATTAAATAAATTATTGCATAAATTAATCGTAATTATCTCTTTGGCAATGTTTAGTAAACTGGCTATAATTTGAGTTTCAAATATCTTATTGATGTGATTTTGGTCTTGTAGGAAAGCTAAGACAATTCCCTACAACTTTCATGTTGAACACTTTTCCAGAATCAGACTCCTTGGAGGTGATATTGAGCTTTGAAGTCAGAATAGAGGAGCTGAAATCGGGCCTAAATACTGTGCAGTAATTGGACCATATCTTGAGTTCTAGGCATGATTTTGGACTGAAACTAAAGCCATTTTAAAGCAAATATTCAGGCCTATAACTTTCATGAAGACCACTTCTCTCAAAAATGAAAAGATGACTAGATACACGGCTGTACATTTACTCAATTGTTATTTGAAAAAAAAGAAAAAAAAGGAAATAAAACATCATGGCTTACATTAGGAAACTTAATAATTAAGTTTTACTATTCATGTTACTATGCATTGCACAGTAACATGAATTTGCCTATAAATAGGCAATTGAACATTTGAGAATCCACAATCCCAGACGGAGGGAAGATGAAGAGGGAGAGAGGCTTTTGGGCAGTGCCCTGCTTCTCTCCCCAGTCTCCCTCCAATTTCTTCTCTCTCTCTTTTTTTTTCTTTTTTTAATATAATAATTGAGTAAATACACAGCCGTGTGTCCAGTCATTTTTACATTTTTGAGAGAAGTGGTCTTTATGAAAGTTGTAGGCCTGAATATTTGCTTTAAAATGGCTTTGGTTTCATTCTAAAATCATGCCTAGAACTCAAGATATGGTCCAATTACTGCACAGTATTTTAGGCCCAGCTTCAGCTCCTCTATTTTGACTTCAAAGCTCAATATCACCTCCAAGGAGTCCGATTCTAGAAAAGTGTTCAACATGAAAGTTGTAGGGAATTGTCTTAGCTTTCCTACAAGATCAAAATCACATCAATCAGATATTTACAACTCAAATTATAGCTAGTTTACTAAACATTGCTAAAGAGATAATTACGGTTAATTTATGCAATATTTTATTTAATTGTCCAATTTGGCTCAAAATTATAAAATGTGTCAAAACTAACTTAATTAAGCCTAATTGAACCTTAAAAAGCCTAGTGAGAGGATTATAAAATGTATAAAATACAGTGCTATCAAATTCCCCCACACTTAACTTTTGCACTCCTGGGCAAAACACAAAAGACAAAAACTAAAGAAAAACGACACAGACTCAATAACTAAAAACTCTAAAGGATTCAATGACTCAAGAAGAGCAACTAGACATTCAAGGATCAAAACATTCATGAGGTAACATGTCTTCACATTTTAAACCAACAAGCAAGGAAACTTCAGTTGAAAAGAATGAATCAAGAATGATAGATCCTCACAGAATTCACTCTCAATCTCTCAAGTGTTTAAAAAGGTTAATATTTCACTCTATTCAACTCATGAATAATTGCACTACCATAAGCTTGCTTATCTTCTACTTCTCCGCTACTCAAAAACAACATATATACACAAATCATGAGGACTTTATTCAAGGTTATAATGAGGTCAAGGTAAAGGTGGAAGTAATATAAATAAGATAAGTTAAAGACCAAAGAGAATAGAAGAGCATTATGTTACAGTTAGAGTGGAGAAGATGTTTGAGAACATTCAGTCTAACTTTCCCAAGATTTTCTTAATTCTTCCTCATACAGGACAATGACCAATATCTGACTAATGTTTTGTTAAAGATCAATTAGTAGATTGAATTCCTTTAGGCTTGAACATTCTCCTTTTATTCCTGTTATTTCCAAGAATTCGCTGGCCAGCTTTTTTTTTTTATATAATCAATTTGCACACGCACCCCCACACTTGTTCAAGAACTCATCAAATAACAAAGTCAATGCTCTCTTATTCCCTAAGGTTGGGTTAGAATATAGTTTTTCATTTAAGGTACGTAATGAGTTAGAAACAAAGAAGGGTCAAATAAACTCAAAGGGGTTAAGCAAAGGAAAATATGTACGATTAGCTATTTGGTCAAAGTAGTTAATTCAAGAAAATTTGCCTCAATCATGTTTATGTATGCATGTGAAAATGTAGCCTCAAAAAGAATCAAAGCAAGTTCTAGAGTAATAATTCCATGAGAAAAAATCACACAAGAAAGAAGAGAATGGTACAGATGTTCAATCCATTCATTTATAGGCTCAAAATCTCACAAGGCATATATCCATCATTCTCAGTCCACAAAAATTTCAACATTCATAACCAAGCATGTGATATTTAAGAAAGAAGACAATTAACTCAATCATACAAATTTTCCTGAATTTAAATTGCTACTTCCACTCAAACTAGTTGTCTACTCCAACTAAGATGCGTCTCAAGAGTAAAATTTACTCCTTACTCTGCCATCCTTAACTGGTTTAGTAGTTACTGACAAACATATAAACACAACAAACATATTAATACACACACTTCCTAAAATTTTTTTTTGGGGTTTTTTTTACACAACTCTACATACGACAAACATACTACACACGACAAACATAAACACACTTATTATTTTTTTTTACACAACTATCCTTCCCCTCTTACACAACTATTCTTCCCCCCAACTAGATCACAACATTGTCCTCAATGTTAAAAAAATAGAAAGGAAAAAGATAGAAGATAGTATCTGTTACCGCAATTACTGAAAAGAGCAACCTCACACAAATATAAACATAAACAAAGTACGACCAAAGATTGAAATTATTTATACAGATGGAGTGTCTTGACTGGCTTCCTTTTCTTACTGCTTCACATAACATTTCCTTCGGACCACTTCTTGCTCTTTTTTTAAATTCTATACAAGAAAATATATACATGTAGTTGTGATTGTGACTCACATCTTCCTCTGGTTTTACGTCCAGTAACAGCTTAAACGCCTTCTATGAGTCGAGGATAGGCTTCCTATTCAATTTTCTTATAAATTGACAAACAGGATCTTTTTGAGTCAGATTCCCAAGACTATAGTGCACTTACTAGTCCTTGAAGAGATTCTTTGATAGGTGCACCGAATTGTCAAAGTGATTAAAGAGAAAAAGAAAAAGAAAAAAAATACAAACACTAAGATACAAGAAATTAAAACACTAAGGATCAAACTTCACTTGATTAAAAGAGAAAAATAAATAAGAAAGTAAAATAAAAATTTATACAAAACTCAACTCTTTTTTTTAAATATATATATATATTTACAAGTAGGCGGTATAAACCTGCCATTAAATATTAATAAAGGTGTGGTATTAAACCAACCACCAAAGAAAAATTAAAAATGGTGTGGTAGAAACTAACCACCAAATAAAGAAAAAAAAAGTAAAAAGTAAAAAAAAAAATTTAAAAAAATGAGAATTGCAAATATCTGATTGATGTGATTTTGGTCTTGTAGGAAAGCTTAGACAATTCCCTACAACTTTCATGTTGAACACTTTTCCAGAATCGGACTTCTTGGAGGTCATATTGGGCTTTGAAGTCAGAATAAAGGAGTGAAACTTAGGGTCTAAAACACTCTGAGTAATTGGACTATATCTTGAGTTCTAGGCATGATTTTGGACTCAAACCAAAACCATTTTAAAGTAAATATCCAGGCCTACAACTTTCATGAAGACCACTTCTCTTAAAAATGAAAAAATGACTGGATGCACGACTGTGTATTTACTCAATTATTATTTGAAAAAAAGAAAAAAAAGAAAAGAAAAGAGAAACGTCACAGATGACGTTTTTGTTCAAATGATTCAGGTTACTGTGCATTGCACAGTAACCATAAAATTGCCTATAAAAGGCACAACGCACAATTCATTTAGAAGAATTCAAAATTCGGGGGGAGGGGGAAACTCTGGGCATATTTCCAGAGGAGGAGAGTCTCCCTTCACTTTTCTTTTCTCTTTCTTTTTCTCTTTTTCTTTCTTTTAGTCTATGTGTAAATAAGTTTCAGTCTACTTGGGTTAAAATGTGAAGCTCTTGGTAATAAAATAAGGTTAGATTTATTCCTTTCTTGTGCTTTAATGATTTATTTTTTTAGTATTCTTTATACGTATTATATTTTGATTCTGATAATTTAAAATCCCGGGTGACAGACGGGAATACTCCATCCTTGTAAAGAGGAGTTCTTGATTTATTGTAGACAAGATTTTGGCACAGTGAATGCTTTAACCCATTTAAAAGTGGTAGTAATAATTAAAGGAATCATAATATAATTACGTATATTATTTTAATAGACTTTTAACGTTGTATTTTCCGATTGGAACCTCCATGTTGCGAGGATTCTAATTGAGTTATAAAAGGAAATAATCTTACTTTTACTTTATTTACCAAGAGTGGATCTTTTTACCCAAGTAAATAATTTTTACTGTAGTAACAAAATATTTATCTTACCATAATTAATTTTCATCAATTCCCTGTGGATCGACCTCGAACTCACCGAGAAATTTATTACTTGAGACAACTTGCACTTAGGTTTGTAAATGCAACAATTAAAAAGTGTGTATCAAGTTTTTGGCGCCGTTGCCGAGGGCTTGTTTTGAAGAATAAATTTCTAGTATAAATATTTTTGTACATAGTAAAAAGTAAATAGTGCGTGAATAGTATGTGAATAGTATATGAATAGTATTGTAAATAGTAACATGAATAGTATGTGAATAGTAATGTGAATAGTAATATAAATAGTAATGAATAGTATTGTAAATAGTAACATGAATAGTATGTGAATAGTAATATGAATAGTATGAATAGTAAAAATAAAAATAAATTTTTTTTGTGTGAATAGTATAAATTGTATAAATAGGGTAAATAATATGTGAATAGTGTAAATAGTAAAAAAGTTAAAAAAAAGTAAAAAGTAAAAAAAAAATTGTTGGCAGATCATTGAGGTGTTAGGTGTTAGTTACCAAAATGATGCCATTTTGTTACTAAGTTTTCTTGTAGTAATTTTCATTTGTTCTAAATTAAAGTCATGTTCTTCTTCTTCTTCTTCTCTCTTTCTTTCTTCTTATCTATGAGTAACTAAGTTTCATTTTACTTTGGTGAAAGGGTGAAGCTCTTGGTAATAAAGTAATGTTAGATTTATTCTTCTCTTGTGCTTAAATGATTTATATTTTCTAGTAACCATTATATGTATTATAATTTGTTTCTTATAATTTAGAAACCATCTTTGTAAATAGGAGTTCTTGATTTGTTGTAGACAAAATATTGGCACAATGAATGCTTTAACCCATTTATAAGTGGTGGTAATATTTTTAGGAAACATAATATAATTACGTATATTATTTTAAATGGACTTTTAATGTTGTATTTTCCGATTGGAACCTCCATGTTACGAGGATTCTAATTGAGTTATAAAAGAAATTAATCTTACCTTTACTTTATTTACCAAGAGTGGATCTTTTAACCCAAGTAAATAATTTTTATCATAGTAACAAAATATTTACTTTACCTTAATTAATCTTCAACAATTCCCTGTGGATCGACCTCGGATTCCCGAGAAATTTATTACTTGAGACAACCTGCACTTGGGTTCGCAAAGCAACAATTAATCCCGCATCAAGTTTGTAGACTTGTTTGAAACTAAAAATTGTACATCAAGTTTTTGGCGCCGTTGCCGGGGAGTTGATTGATAAATTAGAAGTTTTTAATTAGATGGTTTCTAAATTAATTTATTTGTTGAAGATTAATTATGGTGAGGTAAATATTTAGTTACTACAGTTAAAATTTTGTATAAAATGTATAAAAAAAAAGGTAAAACAAACACATAAAGATCCCCAGTGGAGTCACCATCTGTCGCGACCATAAAATCGCGGCAGGATAGCAACTAAAATTAAAAAAAAAATTTTAATTAAGTTTAGGAGTCGCCACCAATTTTATTTAAATTAGAAAAAAATTGGAAAACCCTTCTTTGAAAATAGTCTTTGAGAACTAGATTGGATTCGGGAGTCGGTTATGCTTAGGGAAGGGTGGAAACTTAATCCCACAGCACCCCTAACGCACCCGTCCTAAGACGGTACCTTAAGTCAACTGTGCAAATTCTTGGTAATCTCAAATATATTTACTTTATCCTTTTTATTAAAACAACACTAAAAAAATGATTTGTGAAAATTTATTTCTTTGGCTTGACAGAATTGAAGTCCTGCTCCTACATATCCCCTGGTACAATGAGGACTCAAAGTCACGTAGTTCTCTTGAAAATGATTGTGAGCTGATTGATTTTAATTAAAATAATTTTAAAAATTTGAATTAACAAGCCGTTAAGACTCAGTTATTCAAATTAAGGATTGAATAGGTGAAACTCGCGTCACGCTAGAGATGTCACCCACTGATTATCGAATTTGTTACAATTAAATGAAATTTTTTTATTGATTTTATATTTTTTAAAGATAGTCATATAAAAATTTAAATTAACATGTCGTCGCGACTCTGCTAATCAAATTAGTGTTTGAATAGGTGAAGCTCGCGTCACGCTAGAGACGTCACCCAGTGCTCATCAAGTTTGTTGCAAAAATTTTATTTTTTGAGAGAAAAGTTTTGAATTTTTATCGATTAACAATTTATTTTATATAAATAAATAAATAAAGACAAAATAAAAATGATAATAATAATGATAATAATGATAATAATATTAATAATTTAAATCATCAAGCTGTCGCAACTCAGATGATATAAAATTACAAGATTAACAAGCTGTCACAACTCAGTTAAATCTCATTTGTTCTTTTTTTTTAAAGGGGTTCAATTATTTTATTTTCTTTTTTTTATCATTTTTTTTATCCCTTTTTAACTTTCATCCCAATAAATTTATTTCCTTTAACCCACTTCTATCAATAAATAAAATCAACTCTCTAATAAGAAAAACAAAGACCCATTATGAGAAAAAAAAACCTTAGCCCTAATACTATTAACACATACCCACACAATCTTCGGCCCATTCCCGAATTTTTTTTTTGGCTAAATGTCACTATCTGAACCTTTACTCTAAAAAAAAAAAAACAAAAGGCCCATACAAACCCAATATCAGACAATGGCTTTAAAATATAGCCCATTTGTTATAGAAAAATTTAAAAAAGAAAAAAACGTGAGAAACAAATTAGAAAAGAAAAAAAAAAGGGTCAAAACTGACCAAACAAAACAAACAGACTTCAGAAAACTAAACAGTGAGATGCAAAGAAATAAATGAAAAAGAGAAAGTGAGGCTCTGCTGTAGTACCACGAGTGGCGACGCAAAGGAGTGGAGGTGCCAGCTGGCCGGAGCTCCATGCTGGTCAAGTGCGGGACAACGACAGCGGTTCGCAGCTCTGATCTGGTTGAGCGGCGGCGTCTGGTTCACCGGTGGGTCGCGGTGCTTGAGTAGATCGGAAGCGACGCGGGTTGCTCGGTGAAGTGATAGCGTGGAGCTCCGAATCCGGTTCCGGTTCTCACGGTGTGCGCTGCGATGCGGTGGAGCTCGGGTCTCTGGTTGACGGCTCGGGTCTGGTGTTCACCGGAGTGGATCTGCGTGGTAACAGCTTGGAAGGCGCGTTGGAGCTATGATCACAGACTGCACTTGCACTGCACGGCTACTGTGCGAACTCTGGTTGGAATTGATTCTGGTTGGGTGGTTAATGGTGTGTTTCTATGGTTGTTGGTTCAAGATTGAGGGTGGATTTGTGTTGGTAATGGGTTTGGATTTAGTGATGGTGGCTTGTGTGTGGAGGTCGTGAATAGTGTTTACAGGGGATTGGGTTCGTAGATGGGGGCTGAACAGTGAAGAGGGTGGATGGTTGATTTTTTTTAATTTAAGTTGCTATTTCTCCGTGATTATCACGGTCGCGACAGATGGTGACTCCACTGGGGATAATGAGAGTCAAGCTTGTAAAAGTTAGTTATGCAAAATTTTTGGTGATCTTTATATGTTTGTTTTACCTTTTTTTTTCTTTCTTTTTATTATTTGATGATTTTTTTTTATATTATTCTTAGTGTTAATTGTTGTACTATTTGAACCTTAGGGTAGAAAACTTTTGGAATTTGTTTTGTATTTGCTTTGTTTTGCAGGATGTGGGTAGTCTTTAGGATTGTAAAGGTTTATACACTCCCAGCACCCACTGCACCTACACATAAAGCACACACAATCGAGTGGGGGCCTATACCCGGGTCTGAGTGAAGCTTAAGTTAAGTAGAGGTTGCGTAGTGGTAGCCATTTTGGATGTACTTCCTGTTTGGTTATCGCGAAGACCTCATCTAGAGTGTGCCTTTTTCATGAATGTCCCACACCTAGTGGTTTACCCACTATTTCGTGGTCAACATTCTGAAATAGGACTTGGCTCTAGAAACCTTTAGAATAGAAGAGCCACCCCATGGAAGTTCTCAAGAACTAGAAAGACTCTTAGATCTTTAGGATAGAGAGTCCCAAGTTTAAGGCAATCCCATTAGGACACAAAGGGAGCTACTTCTTCTTTCCTCATGTCATCCATTCTTGCATTAAAAAAAAGTTAAAAAAATACATTATCTTGCATTTTCATGTCATTCCTAGCATTCTTAAAAAAAAAGAAGTAAAATAATCATGCATTTTCATGACATTCCGAGCATTCTTAAAAAAATCATGCATTTTCATGGCATCCTTAGCATTTTTTTTAAAAAATAAAAAAAATAAATCAGGCATTCTTATAAAAAAATTCATGCATGGCATCTTTAGCATTCTAAAAAAAATATATATATATAAAAAAATAAATCATGCATTTCATTCCATGCATTTGAAAAAAAATGTTTTCATTTCATTCATCTCATCTTATGCATGACATTAATCTCATTCATTTCATCTCATTCCTTGTATAATGTTACCGTGTTCAGCAACCATTGCGCGACCAAGGAAAGAAGACACCAATCAAACCCATGTTCATAACACAAGGGCTCGAACAAGGTTACTTGCAACAATGGCAGCCGAGAACGAAGGTAGGAACCTAAGTTTCGAAGTAGATGAAGTGAAAGGAAGGGTGAATGAGGTGACAGAATCTCAAAGAAGAATTGAGGAAATGTTATCAGCCATGAGGGAGACCCTCACCTTGATGGGGGCAGTTGGAGGTACAAGAGTGACCGGGGCACACTCGCACCCACTGAATACCACTTCCACGAGGACAAACCCTGGAGTCATTACTGAGGTACCTTATGTAGGAGGAACCTCAAACACGGCATCAATAATGATTCCTATTGGAGAAGGGTATCATTCATTGGAAGGTACTCGCAATGAGGTACATGGCAATGCTGAGTTCACGTGGGAACCGCCACATATGATGACAACTGGATTTCCTACCGGTACTGGACACGCGAATCTTCAAAATGACAAGATGAAAAAAGAGTGGATGGAAAAGATGGAAGAACAAATCAAGGCGATCAAGGGTCCTAGCACTTACGGTCCCCTTGGGATAGAAGAATTATGCCCTACTGCTAACATTGTCATCCCCAAGGATTTCAAAGTCCCAGAATTTGTGAAATATGATGGGAGCACCGACCCCTTTTTCCACCTAAAAACTTACATTACCAAAATGTCCATATGGTCAAGGGATTGGAAGTTTCTCGTCAATTTCTTTCATGAAAGTTTGACTGGGCCTGCTTTGGAGTGGTGTATCTAACAGGACCTCTCAAAAATCTCCTCTTGGGATGACTGGGCGAATTTATTTATGGGTCAGTATCAGTTTAATCTGGATACAGCCCCGACCTGGGAGCAGTTGGGAACATTACAGAAGAAAAATAAGGAGACATTCAAACAATATGCCCAGAGGTGGAGAACTCTTGCAGCCCAGGTGCAACCGCCGTTAACTTTGACTGAGATGTGCTCATACTTCTTGGGAACTTTAGGATCTCCTTATATTGGGACAATGGCGGGCGCCGCTTATAAAGACTTCACTGATTTAATTGCTGCTGGAGAAAGAATTGAAATTTTGGTAAAGGCTGGAAAGTTGCCAGCTGACAATAATGAAAGTAGTTTCAAGAAGAGTTTTCCCCCTAAGAAAAAGGAGCTGGAAGTGAGTTACATGCAAAATCTACAACCCCGATATTTGCCATCCTACCCTACATACCGACCACCCCCATACAACCCAAACACTTACCCTTCCTATCAGACACCTGCATCGTCTCATCTACCTGGCCCAACCGCTCCTCCCATAAATATACCTCAAACACAGCCATTCCAAATCAACAATATCCCAGTACCTCAACCATATGCACCAACTCGCCCAATTTATACTCATTACACACCTCGGCCTCCGCAAAATTTCCAAAACCACCTAAAACCTCGACCAAACTTCCAAAATCAAGGCCATTTCCGTACCCAAAACCTACCCCCTTCCCAAAACTGTCCATCTCAAACGCAGATCTTTTCCAAAGGTTATTTAATGCTCACCTCATCTCAGGGAACCCCGTACATCCCTTACAACCACCATTTCCAGTATGGTACAACCCGAATTTAACTTGCAAGTACCATATGGATATTTTGGGGCACTCAATCGAAGACTGTGAGTCTTTCAAGACGGCGGTAAGAAAGCTTATTGCTTATGGAAAACTGGACATTCAAGAAGATGTTGGACCTAGTATTGTCAGTAATCCAATTCCTAATCATGGTGGAAGGATTGAGGCGAATGCCGTGGAGATTGAAGGACCTCTAATAAGGAATGCCATGAACCTACGTACGCCGATGACTCAAATATTTGAGGGGTTGAAGAAAGCAGGTTATGATATCACGGCACCAGCTTCATCAGTAAAAGAAGAGGAGAAGTGCAATGAAGAATCAAAATGTGTTTACCATTGTGGGGGAACAGGACACGATATTAAGAACTGTTGGGACTTCAAGGTTCGGGTCCAGGATTTACTCACTTTGGGAATAATACAAGCCGGACAAGGGGTAGCCACCTCTGAAGAAGTCAGTGTAGTAGAACGCTTTGTGCTGAGGGTGCCACCTTTCAACCAAGCCCCGGCGCCTGGGAAAGTAGTTGTTATAATCAAGAAGCCAATGCCGTTTGCTTATAATGATACTCATTCAGTACCATGGAATTATGAAGTTAAGGTGGAAGTGAAAGGAGTCGGGGAAAAGACTTCAAAACCCCGAGTTGCTGAAATACTCCAGGATGAAGGGTATGTGACTAATATAGTTACAAGGAGTGGGCGATTTTATGGCCCAATAGAAGTAGAAAAGAAAAAGAATGCTAAAGAATGGGGTAAGGAGGAAAGTGCAAGAGAAGAGAGAGAGGGAAAGAAGAGGAAGAAGAATTTTTGAAGATCATGAAACAGAGTGAATACGATGTGATGGAACAACTGAAGAAGACTCCAGCAAGGATATCCCTTTTGTCTCTCGTTTTGACATCTGAGTTACATCGAAAAGCATTGCTAAGAGTACTGAATGAGGCTTATGTCAAACTCGATGTTACCCCTGAGAATGTTGTCAGCATAGTGGACCCGATAAAGCACATCAACATGATCATATTTATGGATGAAGAGATCACCCCTCGGTCTGAGAAAAACCCACAGGCCTTACACATAACCCTTAAATGCAAAGGGTATATAGTTGCAAAGGTTTTGATTGATGGGGGTTCTGCATTAAATATCCTACCGAAGTCAACTCTAACCTCATTGTCAATAAGTGAGGATGAACTGTCACCTCGAGAAATGGTAGTGCGAGCCTTTGATGGAAATAAGAGGGGCATTTTAGGAGAAGTGACGTTGCCATTAGAGATTGGTCCAAGTAATTTTCAGGTATTGTTCCAAGTTATGAACATTGAGCCTGGTTACACTATGCTCTTGGGGAGACCATGGATCCATGCTGCTGGTGCTGTTCCTTCTACACTATACCAGAGTGTTAAATACATTGAGAATGGTTCGATTATTACTATACACGGAGAAGAAGAAATCATGGGGTCAAAATCGATTTCAGTGCCGTATGTGGAAAGCGCAGAGAAAGATGAGGAGAATTTGTGGCACAGCTTTGAGGTAGTTGAAACTGAACTCGGTGGGGGTGAACCCTCGATGCAAACTGTGAATCAGGTGGTGGCCCGAATTATGACTAATAATGGGTACCAGAAAGGAAAAGGCCTGGGCTCAAAATTGCAAGGAACTCGGACACCAATTTCACTTCCAAAAAAACTAGACAAGTTTGGATTGGGATACGAAGCGGCTATGGAAGAGAGAATGGAGAATATGACTTTGGGGAAAAGGAGTGATAAGGGCGAAATGAAGCAAATTCCTCACCTGAGGGAGACATTCCCAGCACCAACCAAAGTAATCATGCCTGAAGAAGTCATTCGTCCCCAATACCATCTTCTATCAATGCATTGCATGAAGAAGACCCTGAAGAGTACAAAGCAATCTGGCCTTTCACTGAAGAGGAGCCATTGGAGAACTGGCAATCTAAATCAACCATTGATGTTATTGCTTCCAAGTAATTGTCTAGTCATGCTGTAACAAGCAAATATTTGTGTCTAGCTATGTTTTTATCTTATATTTATGTTATTTGAGACAATTAACTAAGTAAAGTTGCATGTTTATTCAGTATTCCTCGATGTCACTCTCTTCGCTTATCTTCTTTTTACATTTATTAGTTTCCTTTTCTTGTGTTTCTCTTAAAAAAAAAGACTTCATTCTCTTGCTTTATCATTTCTACTCTATTTTATCTTTTCAACTCCCCATAAATTACTTTCCAGGGATGTGAGTCTTGCAGAGAGTTCGTCTCAGGAAAGGGACCTTGAAAACTTGTCAATTGATTCCCCTACAACGTTTAATGAAGAGGATCCTGGATCTGGTGAAGAGGAAGAGATTATTGAAGAATTTGAAAAAATGCTGGAATACTTAGAGAGGGAGTTTGATGTGGGCAATGAGGTAATAGAAGTAATTAATATGGGAACAGAAGAGGACAAGAAAGATTTGAAAATAGTAGATAATCCTGAGCGTATAGAAATGGTGGCACTATTGAGGGAGTTCCTTGATGTGTTCGCATGGTCTTACAGAGATATGCCTGGATTAGACCCTGAAATAGCGTCACATAAAATTCCTTTATATCTATATGTAGAAGCAAAAAGGCAAAAGTTGAGAAGAATGCATCCTGATATGTCACTAAAGATCAATGAAGAATTGACTAAGCAATTAGAAGCTGGATTTATAGAGGTGTCAAGACACCCACAATGGGTAGCAAATATTGTGCCAGTACCAAAGAAGGATGGGAAGGTCAGGATGTGCGTGGATTATAGAGATCTAAATAAGGCCAGTCCAAAAGATGATTTCCCGCTCCCTCATATTGATGTTCTTGTTGACAATACAGCAGGAAATCATAGGTTCTCATTTATGGACGGGTATTCTGGGTATAATCAGATCCCCATGGATGTTGATGACAAGGAAAAGACAACTTTTATTACACCTTGGGGAACCTTTTGTTACACAGTAATGTCCTTTGGATTGAAGAATGCTGGGGCTACTTATCAACGTGCTATGGTTGCATTATTTCATGATATGATGCATAAAGAAATTGAGGTTTATGTAGACGATATGGTAGCTAAATCCAAAGAAGAGGAAAGTCATGTAACAGTCTTACGGAGATTATTTGAAAGACTCAGGAAGTATGGGTTGAGGCTCAATCCTAATAAATGCATTTTCGGAGCATCCACTGGAAAATTACTCGGATTCATCGTTAGCAGAGAAGGGATAAAGGTGGATCCAGATAAGGCAAAGGCAATACAGGAGATGCCTCCACCTAAGACTGAACGTGAAGTGCGAAGCTTTCTCGGGAGACTTAACTACATCGCTAGGTTCATTGCTTACCTGACCAGCACCTGTGAGCCTATATTCAAGTTGTTGAAGAAGCATCAGCCGGGCAAATGGGACGAAGAATGTCAAGAAGCTTTTGATAAGATAAAGGCTTATTTGATGAACCCTCCTGTGTTGGTACCCCCTACACTGGGTCGTCCTCTGATATTATACTTAACCGTACTGTCAACCTCAATGGGGGCAATGCTGGGGCAGCACGATGAATCAGGAAAAAAGGAGCAGGCGATTTATTACCTGAGTAAGAAGTTTAATGATTGTGAAGCCCGATACATGGCAATTGAGAAGACTTGTTGTGCTTTAGTATGGACCTCAAAACGGTTAAGGCAGTACATGCTCTATTATACCACTTGGTTGATCTCCCGAATGGACCCCTTGAAGTATATATTTGAAAGCCCTCATGTTTCATTAAGGATTTCAAAATGGCAGGTGATACTATCGGAGTTCGACATCAAGTACATAACTCGAAAATCCGTCAAAGGGAGTGCAATTGCTGATCATTTAGCTGAAAACCCTCTTGAGGGTGGACAACTAGTAACATCTGAGTTCCCTGATGGAGAAATTTTGATAGTAGAAGGAGAAGAAGAAAGTGAGGATGCGTCCATTTGGAAGATGTATTTTGATGGAACAGTCAACATGCATGGTAGTGGCATAGGGGCCGTGGTTGTTTCACCAACTGGAAAGCAATATCCAGTCGCTATCAAGCTCGATTTTGAATGCACTAATAATGTTGCAGAATATGAGGCCTGTGCTAATGGTTTACAAGTGGCAATTGACTTGGGGATTAAGCAATTAAAAGTATTCAGAGATTCGGCACTTATCATTTATCAGGTGAATGGTGAATGGCAAACTAAAGATCCAAAGTTAGTGCCCTATCAAAAATATTTGACCAAGTTGACCGAAAAGTTTGAAAATGTGACCTTTTCTCATATGGCTCGAGAAATGAATCAGTTTGCAGATGCTTTGGCCACTTTGGCTGTAATGACTAGGTTGGACATCTACAATAATGTCCAACCCATCCAAGTAAAAGTACATAGTGAGCCCGCGTATTGTGCCAATGTGGAGGGCGAGCCAGATGGTAAACCTTGGTATCATGATATCAAGCAGTATATCCAACATAGAGAATACCCAACTGGGGCAAGTGAAGTGAATAAGAAGACTATTCGCCGGTTGGCTATGGCTTTTTTCTTGAATGGAGAAGTTCTATACAAGAGAAGCCATGATGGCACCTTACTCAGATGTGTGGTTGCTCGGGAAGCTCGTCTAATCATGACTGACGTCCATGAAGGAATTTGAGGGACTCATGCTACTAGTCATATGATGGCACGAAAAATTTTAAGGAGCGGTTATTATTGGTCCACCATGGAATCGGACTGCATAGAATATGTTTGAAAGTGCCATAAATGCCAGATATATGCAGATCGAGTCAATGCACCTCCATTCCCCTTGCACAATATGGTATCTCCATGGCCTTTCTCGATGTGGGGAATAGATGTCATTGGGCCGATTAACCCCAAAGCTTCCAACGGTCATCGTTTCATTTTAGTAGCAATCGACTATTTCACCAAGTGGGTAGAAGCTTGCTCTTATGCCAATATTACTCAAAAGGTATTTTTGAAATTCCTCAAGAGGGATATTGTCTGCAGATACGGAATCCCAGAGAAGATAATTACAGATAATGCTGCTAATCTCAATGGTGCCGAGATTAAGAAATTCTGTGAAAATTTCAAGATCAAGCATCATAATTCGGCTCCCTACAGGCCTCAGATGAATGGAGCAGTTGAAACTGCAAATAAGAATGTCAAGAAAATTGTGGCTAAGATGGTTGTTAACTACAAGGACTGGCACGAAATGTTACCCTATGCTTTGCACGTGTATCGTACCAATATACGATCAAGCACCGGGCAACACCTTTCTCCTTGGTGTATGGGATGGAAGCGGTCTCTCCCATAGAAATTGAAATTCCTTCTTTAAGAGTATTAATGGAGGCAGAGTTAGAGGAATTTGAATGGGTGAAGACTCGGCATGAGCAATTGAATATGATAGAAGAGAAGAGACTGACAGCTATTTGTCATGGACAGTTGTATCAAAGCAGAATGGCCAGAGCCTTTAATAAAAAAGTCCGTCCTAGAGAATTCTGTTCAGGAGACTTAGTATTGAAGAAAATTCTCCCTAACCAAGAGGATGCTAGAGGAAAATGGGCTCCGAGTTATGAGGGTCCTTACATCGTTAAGCAAGCATTTTCTGGAGGGGCCTTAATTTTGCAGAATATGGATGGAGAAGAATTGTCAAAGCCAGTAAATGTTGATGTTGTCAAGAAATTCTATGCCTAAAAAAAAAAAAAAGATGCTTGAAAGGGCAACCTAAACAAAGTTAGAGTAAAAAAAAAATAGAGGTATGTTAGGTCGAAAACCCGAAAGGGCGGCTTAAGCAAAAGTTAGGACAAATAAATAGGCAAAATCTCAAAGGAAGGAGGTCTGAAACTCCAAACTGGGGTAATTTTTATTCTGCATTCAATTGGCCATACTGGGGGAAAATGTCTGAAAGATTAAAGGAAAGATGTGTTGAAGAAAGTAGTAACAGAGACAGCAGTTGAATTATTAAACGTTTATAGGGAATCAATTGAATGAGGAACATGGAACCAAAACTGGGGCAAATTTTCTTTCCCTTGTAATTTTCTTTTGTTTCTATGTTTTCGTCTTTTAATCATGTGTCTTACCAGATATTCATCATATTACCAAAGTAATGAAAAGAAGTTTGTTCATTTAATGAATTTCTATCCATACATGAATGCATGTTTAACTCATTAAGTTAAGTCTCAAATAACATAAATTTAAGGTCAATGACTTGATTCTAACATTTCTACAGCAATCCTTCAATGATTGAGTTAGATTGAAATATCTCAAGTAGCTCAAAGTATAGTTTGCAATGTGACTTGTTACCAAAAAAAAAGGAAGAGTTGAAAAGAAAAATGAAGAAAAGGAAGAAGAAAAAAAAGTTAAAAAGATTCTGAGATAGTCAAAGGGTCTAATGAAGAAAAGTAAGTGAACAAGGGTTTGATTGGTCAAAGCTTTCCAAAAGTCGTCGCTGGTTCGAATGATTAAAAGAAAGAAAAGAAATGAAAAAGAAAGAAAGAGAGAATAAATATAAAAGAAAAAGAGAGAAAAAAAGAGAGAGAAAAAAAAGATTTTAAGGCATTGTCTAACTGTCATGAATGTTTCCATTGCAGCGCATCGGCTCCATGCATTTGCATTTTTAAGTTTTTTGAACGCATCAGCTCTATGCATTTGCATTTTAAGTTCCTGAGCGCATCGGCTCATGTCTTTTACTTTTTGAGCGCATCGGCTCCCTGTCTTTAATTCCAATCCTTTACTTTTGAGCGCATTGGCTCCCTGTCTTTTAATTCTTGTCTTTTACTTTTTGAGTGCATCGGCTCCCTATCTTTAATTCCTGCCCTTTATTTTTTTGAGCGCATCGGCTCCCTGTCTTTTAAATTCCTGTCTTTACTTTTGAGCGCATCGGCTCCCTGTCTTTTAAATTCCTGTCTTTACTTTTGAGTGCATCGGCTCCCTGTCTTTAAATTCCTGTCTTTACTTTTGAGCGCATCGGCTCTCTGTCTTTAATTCCTGTCCTTTACTTTTGAGCGCATCGGCTCCCTGTCTTTTAATTCTTGTCTTTTACTTTTGAGCGCATCGGCTCCCTGTCTTTAAATTCCTGTCTTTACTTTTGAGCGCATCGGCTCTCTGTCTTTAATTCCTGTCCTTTACTTTTGAGCGCATCGGCTCCCTCTCCCTGTCTTTTAATTCTTGTCTTTTACTTTTTGAGCGCATCGGCTCCCTGTCTTTAATTCCTGTCCTTTATTTTTTTGAGCGCATCGGCTCCCTGTCTTTTAAATTCCTGTCTTTACTTTTGAGCGCATCGGCTCCTTGTCTTTAAATTCCTGTCTTTACTTTTGAGCTCATCGGCTCCCTGTCTTTAATTCCTGTCCTTTATTTTTTTGAGCGCATCGGCTCTCTGTCTTTTAATTCCTGTCTTTTACTTTTTGAGCGCATCGGCTCCTGCATTTTAAATTCCTGGCTTTTAATTTCGAGCGCATCGGCTCCGGTCTTTTAATTCCTGTCTTTTACTTTTTGAGCGCATCGGCTCCCTTTTTTTTTTTAATTCCTGAGCGCATCAGCCCCATGCATTCCATGCATTTTAAATTTCTGTCAATTTCTTTGAGCTCATCGGCTCTATGCATTCCATGCATTTTAAATTTCTGTCAATTTCTTTGAGCTCATCGGCTCTATGCATTCCATGCATTTTAAATTTCTGTGAATTTCTTTGAGCGCATCGGCTTTATGAATTCTATGCATTTTACTTTCTGTTGAGCACATCAGATACATGCATTTTAAATTCTTTTGAGCGCATTGGCTCATTGCATTTTAACTTCCTATCATTGTTTTTGCTTGGTTTTGCATTTATCCTCTTATGCATTGCCGGACAAAATTAGAGTTCATGTCTTTACTCGTTTCTTACGATGATAAAATGAAAAACCACAGTTCTTCTTTTTATCTAATAAGAAACAAGTAAAGAGGGGCAATTGTGAACACTTAATTTTGACCGGGTTAAAAAATAATAATAATAAATATATATATAAAAACAAAAAAATAAAAAATAAAAAAAAAAGTAATAAAAAGCCCTACACACTTTCTCCTTTTGTTATCACTCCACTACCTACTCCACTCATTTGTATTGTTCTGACCCACACCCATTGCCCGATTGCTAAAAAGAAAAAACATATCTAATACCAATATAACTAAAAGAAAAAAGACCTATCCCCCGAATAAAAAATGAAAAAAACCTTACACGTTCACTACAAAGCAACCTCACCTTCTTCAATAATACAAAGATAACTCCATCACCAATTATCACGGGATGATCTTAATATCCCATCAACTCTCTCCACTCACTTTCCAGCACACACACAAAACATATTTTTTTTAAGTTTCCTTCACACACTCACTCACGTACACACACTGCTGCACCCCTTCTCACCCTCTAAAAAACCTTCATTCTTCAACCTTTTAAAAAAGAGATCTCCATAACTTTCTCGGGAGGGGCTGCAACATAAACCAACCATCACCTTCTTCCCTTCACTCTCACCTTCAAACGTCCTCACCAACCTTCATCTTCAACCCCCATCATCCTTCATCTCTCTCACTTCCACCTCAAAACCGAGACCACCTCACAATCACTTCCATCATCAACCACACTCCAAGCTCCAACCGTGAAGCTCCATTCCATCATCCTCCTCCACCATCTAACAAAGAAATACCACACCCTCCATAATTTTTCCAAACACCACACAAACTAACCATATCACCTCCTCAAGACCGTGAACCCATCACCCTCATTCAAAAAAAAAAAAATTGAACCACCCACCAATTCTCCCTCCACACCATAACAGATCCATCACTCATCGGCCTTCACCTCCTTCACCATAATCTCACCACCCCACCACCACAAATCAACCATCCACCCTCTTCACTGTTCAGCCCCCATCTACGAACCCAATCCCCCGCAAACACTATTCACGGCCTCCACACACAAGCCACCATCACTAAATCCAAACCCATTACCAACACAAATCCACCCTCAATCTTGAACCAACAACCATAGAAACACACCATTAACCACCCAACCAGAATCAGTTCCAACCAGAGTTCGCACAGTAGCCGTGCGAGTGCAGTCTGTGATCATAGCTCCAACGCGCCTTCCAAGCTGTTACCACGCAGATCCACTCCGGTGAACACCAGACCCGAGCCGTCGAACCAGAGACCCGAGCTCCACTGCGTCGCAGCGCACACTGTGAGAACCGGAACCGGATTCGGAGCTCCACGCTATCACTTCACCGAGCAACCCGCGTCGCTTCCGATCTACTCGAGCACCGCGACCCACCGATGAACCAGACGCCGCCGCTCAACCAGATCAGAGCTGCGAATTGCCGTCGTTGTCCCGCACTTGACCAGCGTGGAGCTCCGGCCAGCTGGCACCTCCACTCCTTCGCGTCGCCACTCGTGGTACTACAGCAGAGCCTCACTTTCTCTTCTTCATTTATTTCTTTGCATCTCACTGTTTAGTTTTCTGAAGTCTGTTTGTTTTGTTTGGTCGTTTTTGACCCATTTTTTTTTTCTAATTTGTTTCTCACGTTTTTTTTTTCTTTTTTAAATTTTTCTGTAACAAATGGGCTATATTTTAAAGCCATTGTCTGATATTGGGTTTGTATGGGCCTTTTGTTTTTTTTTTTTTTTTTTATTTTTTTAGAGTAAAGGTTCAGATAGTGACATTTAGCCAAAAAAAAAATTCGGGAATGGGCCGAAGATTTTGTGGGTATGTGTTAATAGTATTAGGGCTAAGTTTTTTTTTTCTCATAATGGGTCTTTGTTTTTCTTATTAGAGAGTTGATTTTATTTATTGATAGAAGTGGGTTAAAGGAAATAAATTTATTGGGATGAAAGTTAAAAAGGGATAAATAAAAAATGATAAAAAAAGAAAATAAAATAATTGAACCCCTTTAAAAAAAAAAGAACAAATGAGATTTAACTGAGTTGTGACAGCTTGTTAATCTTGTAATTTTATATCATCTGAGTTACGACAGCTTGATGATTTAAATTATTAATATTATTATCATTATTATCATTATTATTATCATTTTTATTTTGTCTTTATTTATTTTTTATATAAAATAAATTGTTAATCGATAAAAATTCAAAACTTTTCTCTCAAAAAATAAAATTTTTGCAACAAACTTGATGAGCACTGGGTGACGTCTCTAGCGTGACGCGAGCTTCACCTATTCAAACACTAATTTGATTAGCAGAGTCGCGATGACATGTTAATTTAAATTTTTATATGACTATCTTTAAAAAATATAAAATCAATAAAATTTTTCATTTAATTGTAACAAATTCGATAATCAGTGGGTGACATCTCTAGCGTGACGCGAGTTTCACCTATTCAATCCTTAATTTGAATAACTGAGTCTCAACGGCTTGTTAATTCAAATTTTTAAAATTATTTTAATTAAAATCAATCAACCCACAATCATTTTCAAGAGAACTACGTGACTTTGAGTTCCTCATTGTACCAGGGGATATGTAGGAGCAGGACTTCAATTCTGTCAAGCCAAAGAAATTAAATTTTCACAAATCATTTTTTTAGTGTTGTTTTAATAAAAAGGGTAAAGTAAATATATTTGAGATTATCAAGAATTTGCACAGTTGACTTAAGGTACCGTTTTAGGACGGGTGCGTTAGGGGTGCTGTGGGATTAAGTTTCCACCTTTCCCTAAGCATAACCGACTCCCGAATCCAATCTAGTTCTCAAAGACTATTTTCAAAGAAGGGTTTTCCAATTTTTTCCTAAACAGTGAGATGCAAAGAAATAAATAAAGAAGAGAAAGTGTGGCTCTGCTGTAGTACCACGAGTGGCGACGCGAAGGAGTGGAGGTGCCAGCTGGCCGGAGCTCCACGCTGGTCAAGTGCGGGACAACGACGGCAGTTCGCAGCTCTGATCTGGTTGAGCGGTGGCGTCTAGTTCACCGGTGGGTCGCGGTGCTCGAGTAGATCGGAAGCGACGCGGGTTGCTCGGTGAAGTGATAGCGTGGAGCTCCGAATCCGGTTCCAGTTCTCACGGTGTGCGCTGCGACGCGGTGGAGCTCGGGTCTCTGGTTCGATGGCTCGGGTCTGGTGTTCACCGGAGTGGATTTGCGTGGTAACAGCTTGGAAGGCGCGTTGGAGCTATGATCGCAGACTGTACTCGCACGGCTACTGTGCGAACTTTGGTTGGAACTGACTCTGGTTGGGTGGTTAATGGTGTGTTTCTATGGTTGTTGGTTCAAGATTGAGGGTGGATTTGTGTTGGTAATGGGTTTGGATTTAGTGATGGTGGCTTGTGTGTGGAGGCCGTGAATAGTGTTTGCGGGGATTGGGTTCGTAGATGGGGGCTGAACAAAGTGAAGAGGGTGGATGGTTGATTTGTGGTGGTGGGGTGGTGAGATTATGGTGAATGAGGTGAAGGTTGATGAGTGATGGATCGTTATGGTGTGGAGGGAGAATTGGTGGGTGGTTCAATTTTTTTTGAATGAGGGTGATGGGTTCACGGTCTTGAGGAGGTGATATGGTTAGTTTGTGTGGTGTTTGGAAAGGTTATGGAGGTTGTAGTATTTGCTGTTAGATGGTGGAGGAGGATGATGGAATGGAGCTTCACGGTTGGAGCTTGGAGTGTGGTTGATGATGGAAGTGATTGTGAGGTGGTCTCGGTTTTGAGGTGGAAGTGAGAGAGATGAAGGATGATGGGGGTTGAAGATGAAGGTTGGTGAGGACGTTTGAAGGTGAGAGTGAAGGGAAGAAGGTGATGGTTGGTTTATGTTGCAGCTCCCCTCCCCGAAAAGTTATGGAGATCTCTTTTTTTAAGGTTGAAGAATGAAGGTTTTTTAGAGGGTGAGAAGGGGTGCAGCAGTGTGTGTACGTGAGTGAGTGTGTGAAGGAAACTTAAAAAAAAATATGTTGTGTGTGTGTCTTTGGAAAGTGAGTGGAGAGAGTTGATGGGATATTAAGATCATCCGTGATAATTGGTGATGGAGTTATCTTTGTATTATTGAAGAAGGTGAAATTTCTTTGTAGTGAACGTGTAAGGTTTTTTTCATTTTTTTATTCAGGGGATAGTTCTTTTTTCTTTTAGTTATATTGGTATTAGATATGTTTTTTCTTTTTAGCAATCAGGCAATGGGTGTGGGTCAGGAACAATACAAATGAGTGGAGTAGGTGGTGGAGTGATAACAAAAGGAGAAAGTGTGTAGGGCTTTTTATTACTTTTTTTTATCTTTTATTTTTTTGTTTTTATATATATATTTATTATTATTATTTTTTAACCCGGTCAAAATTAAGTGTTCACAATTGCCCCTCTTTACTTGTTTCTTATTAGATAAAAAGAAGAACTGTGGTTTTTCATTTTATCATCGTAAGAAACGAGTAAAGACATGAACTCTAATTTTGTCCGGCAATGCATAAGAGGATAAATGCAAAACCAAGCAAAAACAATGATAGGAAGTTAAAATGCAATGAGCCAATGCGCTCAAAAGAATTTAAAATGCATGTATCTGATGTGCTCAACAGAAAGTAAAATGCATAGAATTCATAAAGCCGATGCGCTCAAAGAAATTCACAGAAATTTAAAATGCATGGAATGCATAGAGCCGATGAGCTCAAAGAAATTGACAGAAATTTAAAATGCATGGAATGCATAGAGCCGATGAGCTCAAAGAAATTGACAGAAATTTAAAATGCATGGAATGCATGGGGCTGATGCGCTCAGGAATTAAAAAAAAAAAGGGAGCCGATGCGCTCAAAAAGTAAAAGACAGGAATTAAAAATGCAAGAGCCGATGCGCTCAAAAAGTAAAAGACAGAAGCCGATGCGCTCAAAAAGTAAAAGACAGGAATTAAAAGATCAGAGTCGATGCGCTCGAAATTCGAATTTAAAATGCGCTCGAAATCAAAAAGTAAAAGACAGGAATTTAAAATGCGGGAGCCGATGCGCTAAAAAAAAATAAAGGATAGGAATTAAAGACAGGGAGCCGATGAGCTCAAAAGTAAAGACAGGAATTTAAAGACAGGGAGCCGATGCGCTCAAATGTAAAGACAGGAATTTAAAAGACAGGGAGCCGATGCGCTCAAAAAAATAAAGGACAGGAATTAAAGACAGGGAGCCGATGCGCTCAAAAAGTAAAAGACAAGAATTAAAAGACATGGAGAGGGAGCCGATGCACTCAAAAGTAAAGGACAGGAATTAAAGACAGAGAGCCGATGCGCTCAAAAGTAAAGACAGGAATTTAAAGACAGGGAGTCGATGCGCTCAAAAGTAAAAGACAAGAATTAAAAGACAGGGAGCCGATGCGCTCAAAAGTAAAGGACAGGAATTAAAGACAGAGAGCCGATGCGCTCAAAAGTAAAGACAGGAATTTAAAGACAGGGAGCCGATGCGCTCAAAAGTAAAGACAGGAATTTAAAAGACAGGAGCCGATGCGCTCAAAAGTAAAGACAGGAATTTAAAAGACAGGGAGCCGATGCGCTCAAAACAATAAAGGGCAGGAATTAAAGATAGGGAGCCGATGCACTCAAAAAGTAAAAGACAAGAATTAAAAGACAGGGAGCCGATGCGCTCAAAAGTAAAGGACAGGAATTAAAGACAGGGAGCCGATGCGCTCAGGAACTTAAAATGCAAATGCATAGAGCTGATGCGTTCAAAAAACTTAAAAATGCAAATGCATGGAGCCGATGCGCTGCAATGGAAACATTCATGACAGTTAGACAATGCCTTAAAATCTCTTTTTTCTTCTCTCTCTTTTTCTCTCTTTTTCTTTTATATTTATTCTCTCTTTCTTTCTTTTTCATTTCTTTTCTTTCTTTTAATCATTCGAACCAGCGACGACTTTTGGAAAGCTTTGACCAATCAAACCCTTGTTCACTTACTTTTCTTCATTAGACCCTTTGACTATCTCAGAATCTTTTTAACTTTTTTTTTCTTCTTCCTTTTCTTCATTTTTCTTTTCAACTCTTCCTTTTTTTTCTTGGTAACAAGTCACATTGCAAACTATACTTTGAGCTACTGAGATATTTCAATCTAACTCAATCATTGAAGGATTGCTGTAGAAATGTTAGAATCAAGCTGTTGACCTTAAATTTATGTTATTTGAGACTTAACTTAATGAGTTAAACATGCATTCATGTATGGATAGAAATTCGTTAAATGAACAAACTTCTTTTCATTACTTTGGTAATATGATGAATATCTGGTAAGACACATGATTAAAAGACGAAAACATAGAAACAAAAGAAAATTACAAGGGAAAGAAAATTTGCCCCAGTTTTGGTTCCATGTTCCTCATTCAATTGATTCCCTATAAACGTTTAATAATTCAACTGTTGTCTCTGTTACTACTTTCTTCAACACATCTTTCCTTTAATCTTTCAGACATTTTCCCCCAGTATGGCCAATTGAATGCAGAATAAAAATTGCCCCAGTTTGGAGTTTCAGACCTCCTTCCTTTGAGATTTTGCCTATTTATTTGTTCTAACTTTTGCTTAAGCCGCCCTTTCGGGTTTTCGACCTAACATACCTCTTTTTTTTTTTTTACTCTAACTTTGTTTAGGTTGCCCTTTCAAGCATCTTTTTTTTTAGGCATAGAATTTCTTGACAACATCAACATCTACTGGCTTTGACAATTCTTCTCCATCCATATTCTGCAAAATTAAGGCCCCTCTAGAAAATGCTTGCTTAACGATGTAAGGACCCTCATAACTCGGAGCCCATTTTCCTCTAGCATCCTCTTGGTTAGGGAGAATTTTCTTCAATACTAAGTCTCCTGAACAGAATTCTCTAGGGCTCTAGCCATTTTGCTTTGATACAACTGTCCATGACAAATAGCTGTCAGTCTCTTCTCTTCTATCATATTCAATTGCTCATGCCGAGTCTTCACCCATTCAAATTCCTCTAACTCTGCCTCCATTAATACTCTTAAAGAAGGAATTTCAATTTCTATGGGAGAGACCGCTTCCATCCCATACACCAAGGAGAAAGGTGTTGCCCCGGTGCTTGATCGTATATTGGTACGATACACGTGCAAAGCATAGGGTAACATTTCGTGCCAGTCCTTGTAGTTAACAACCATCTTAGCCACAATTTTCTTGACATTCTTATTTGCAGCTTCAACTGCTCCATTCATCTGAGGCCTGTAGGGAGCCGAATTATGATGCTTGATCTTGAAATTTTCACAGAATTTCTTAATCTCGGCACCATTGAGATTAGCAGCATTATCTGTAATTATCTTCTCTGGGATTCCGTATCTGCATACAATATCCCTCTTGAGGAATTTCAAAAATACCTTTTGAGTAATATTGGCATAAGAGCAAGCTTCTACCCATTTGGTGAAATAGTCGATTGCTACTAAAATGAAACGATGACCGTTGGAAGTTTTGGGGTTAATCGGCCCAATGACATCTATTCCCCACATCGAGAAAGGCCATGGAGATACCATATTGTGCAAGGGGAATGGAGGTGCATTGACTCGATCTGCATATATCTGGCATTTATGGCACTTTCAAACATATTCTATGCAGTCCGATTCCATGGTGGACCAATAATAACCGCTCCTTAAAATTTTTCGTGCCATCATATGACTAGTAGCATGAGTCCCTCAAATTCCTTCACGGACGTCAGTCATGATTAGACGAGCTTCCCGAGCAACCACACATCTGAGTAAGGTGCCATCATGGCTTCTCTTGTATAGAACTTCTCCATTCAAGAAAAAAGCCATAGCCAACCGGCGAATAGTCTTCTTATTCACTTCACTTGCCCCAATTGGGTATTCTCTATGTTGGATATACTGCTTGATATCATGATACCAAGGTTTACCATCTGGCTCGCCCTCCACATTGGCACAATACGCGGGCTCACTATGTACTTTTACTTGGATGGGTTGGACATTATTGTAGATGTCCAACCTAGTCATTACAGCCAAAGTGGCCAAAGCATCTGCAAACTGATTCATTTCTCGAGCCATATGAGAAAAGGTCACATTTTCAAACTTTTCGGTCAACTTGGTCAAATACTTTTGATAGGGCACTAACTTTGGATCTTTAGTTTGCCATTCACCATTCACCTGATAAATGATAAGTGCCGAATCTCCGAATACTTTTAATTGCTTAATCCCCAAGTCAATTGTCACTTGTAAACCATTAGCACAGGCCTCATATTCTGCAACATTATTAGTGCATTCAAAATCGAGCTTGATAGCGATTGGATATTGCTTTCCAGTTGGTGAAACAACCACGGCCCCTATGCCACTACCATGCATGTTGACTGTTCCATCAAAATACATCTTCCAAATGGACGCATCCTCACTTTCTTCTTCTCCTTCTACTGTCAAAATTTCTCCATCAGGGAACTCAGATGTTACTAGTTGTCCACCCTCAAGAGGGTTTTCAGCTAAATGATCAGCAATTGCACTCCCTTTGACGGATTTTCGAGTTATGTACTTGATGTCGAACTCTGATAGTATCACCTGCCATTTTGAAATCCTTAATGAAACATGAGGGCTTTCAAATATATACTTGAAGGGGTCCATTCGGGAGATCAACCAAGTGGTATAATAGAGCATGTACTGCCTTAACCGTTTTGAGGTCCATACTAAAGCACAACAAGTCTTCTCAATTGCCATGTATCGGGCTTCACAATCATTAAACTTCTTACTCAGGTAATAAATCGCCTGCTCCTTTTTTCCTGATTCATCGTGCTGCCCCAGCATTGCCCCCATTGAGGTTGACAGTACGGTTAAGTATAATATCAGAGGACGACCCAGTGTAGGGGGTACCAACACAGGAGGGTTCATCAAATAAGCCTTTATCTTATCAAAAGCTTCTTGACATTCTTCGTCCCATTTGCCCGGCTGATGCTTCTTCAACAACTTGAATATAGGCTCACAGGTGCTGGTCAGGTTAGCAATGAACCTAGCGATGTAGTTAAGTCTCCCGAGAAAGCTTCGCACTTCACGTTCAGTCTTAGGAGGAGGCATCTCCTGTATTGCCTTTGCCTTATCTGGATCCACCTTTATCCCTTCTCTGCTAACGATGAATCCGAGTAATTTTCCAGTGGACGCTCCGAAAATGCATTTATTAGGATTAAGCCTCAACCCATACTTCCTGAGTCTTTCAAATAATCTCCGTAAGACTGTTACATGACTTTCCTCTTCTTTGGATTTAGCTACCATATCGTCTACATAAACCTCAATTTCTTTATGCATCATATCATGAAATAATGCAACCATAGCACGTTGATAAGTAGCCCCAGCATTCTTCAATCCAAAGGACATTACTGTGTAACAAAAGGTTCCCCAAGGTGTAATAAAAGTTGTCTTTTCCTTGTCATCAACATCCATGGGGACTCTGGGCATATTTCCAGAGGAGGAGAGGAGGAATTCCCTCCTCTCCTCAGTCTCCCTTCACTTTTCTTTTCTCTCTTTTTTTCTCTTTTTTTCTTTCTTTTAGTCTATGTGTAAATAAGTTCCAGTCTACTTGGGTTAAAGTGTGAAGCTCTTGGTAATAAAATAAGGTTAGATTTATTCCTCTCTTGTGCTTTAATGATTTATTTTTGTAGTATTCTTTATACGTATTATATTTTGATTCTGATAATTTAAAATCCCGGGTGACAGACAGGAATACTCCATCCTTGTAAAGAGGAGTTTTTGATTTATTGTAGACAAGATTTTGGCATGTGATGAATGCTTTAACCCATTTACAAGTGGTAGTAATAATTAAAGGAATCATAATATAATTACGTATATTATTTTAATGGACTTTTAACGTTGTATTTTCCGATTGGAACCTCCATGTTGCGAGGATTCTAATTGAGTTATAAAAGGAATTAATCTTACTTTTCCTTTATTTACTAAGAGTGGATCTTTTTACCCAAGTAAATAATTTTTACCGTAGTAATAAAATATTTACTTCACCTTAATCTTCAACAATTCCCTGTGGATCGACCTCGGACTCACCGAGAAATTTATTACTTGAGACAACCTGCACTTGGGTTTGCAATGCAACAATTAAAAAGTGTGCATCAAGTTTTTGGCGCCGTTGCCGGGGACTTGTTTTGAAGAATAAATTTCTGGTGTAAATATTTTTGTACATAGTAAAAAGTAAATAGTATGTGAATAGTGCGTGAATAGTGTGTGAATAGTGCATAAATAGTATGTAAATAGTAACATGAATAGTATGAATAGTAAAAATAAAAAAATAAAAAAATTTGGGTAAGTAGTGTGAATAGTATAAATTGGGTAAATAATGTGTGAATAGTATGAATAGTAAAAAAGTAAAAAGTAAAAAAAAATAATTAAAAAATGAAAATTAAAAAAAAATAAAAAAAGGTGGTTACACCCGTGACCACCCAAAAAAAAAAAGGAAACAAAAAAAAAGTTAAGCCTTTTATTTTGTGTACATATTAACTCCGTGGGAGAAACTCTCCCTTTTTCTTTTCTTGTACAAATTAATAGTGGGGTTAATTCTCCCTTTTATTTTTTTTGTACAGTGGGGTTAATTCTCCCTTTTATTTTCTTTGTATATATTAACAGTGAGGGAACCTCTCCCTTTTATTTTTTTTGTACATATTAACTCAGTGGGGGAAACTCTCCCTTTTCTTTTATTGTACATATTATTAGTGGGGTTAATTCTCCCTTTTATTTTCTTTGTACATATTAACTCAGTGGGGGTAATTCTCTCTTTTAATTTTTGTAAATATTAACAGTGGGGGATTCTCTCCTTTTTATTTTTATTTATTTATTTTTTTTGTCCTTACTAATTAGTGGGGAAACTCTTCCTTTTATTTTTTTGTACATCCTAACTCAGGGGAAATCTCTCCTTTTATTTATTTTTATTTTCTTGCACATACTAACGGTGGGAGAACCTCTCCCTTTTATTTTCTGTAATTTACTTTTTACACTTTATTATTTTTTAAATTTTATTTTTCTGCACTTTACTTTTTTTTTTTTGTTATTTATTTTCTCATTTATTTATTTTTTTATTTATTTATTTATTTATTTATTTATTTTTGTCATTTATTTTTGTTTACTAACTTACTAACTTTCTTACTAACTATCTAACTTTTTACTTTACCCGCTTCTAACATTTTAATTTATCGCATACTAACTTTTTTTTTTTTTTTGCTTATTAACTTATTTGGTGGTTGGTTCATACCACACCTTTGTTTATATATATATTTTCTTCTTTATTTGGTGGTTGGTTTCTACCACACAATTTTTAATTTTTATTTGGTGGTTGGTTTATTCCACACCTTTGTTTTTTTTTTTTTTTTTGGTAGTTGGTTTCTACCACACTATTTTTTTTTTTTTTATTTAGTGGTTGGTTTCTACCACACCATTTTTAATTTTCTATTTAGTGGTTGGTTTATTCCACACCTTTGTTATTTTTTTTATTTGGTGGTTAGTTTAATACCACACGTTTATTTTATTTTATTTTATTTTTTTTAGTGGTTGGTTTAATACATCACCTTTATTAATATTTAATGACAGATTTATACCGCCTACTTTTTAATATTTTTTTTATCATGGCAGGTCTATACCGCCTACTTGTAAATATATTTGTAAAAAAAAAAAGAGGTTGAGTTTTGTATAAATTTTTATTTTATTTTCTTATTTCTTTTTCTCTTTTAATCAAGTGAAGTTTGATCCTTAGTGTTTTAATTTCTTTTGTCTTAGTGTTTTCTTTTTCTTTTTCTTTTTCTCTTTAATCACTTTGACAATTTGGTGCACCTATCAAAGAATTTCTTCAAGGACTAGTAAGTGCACTATAGTCTTGGGAATCTGACTCAAAAAGACCCTGTTTGTCAATTTATAAGAAAATTGAATGGGAAGCCTATCCTCGACTCATTGAAGGCGTTTAAGCCGTTACTGGACGTAAAATCAGAGGAAGATGTGAGCCACAATCACAACTACATATATATATTTTCTTGTATAGAATTTAAAAAAAAGAGAGCAAGAAGTGGTCTGAAGGAAATATTGTGTGAAGCAGTAAGAAAATGAAGCCAGTCAAGACACTCCATCTGTATAAATAATTTCAATATTTGGTCATACTTTGTTTCTGTTTATATTTGTGTGAGGTTGCTTTTTTTAGTAATTGCGGTAACAGGTACTATTTTCTATCTTTTTCCTTTCTATTTTTTAACATTGAGGACAATGTTGTATTCTAGTTGGGGGAAGGATAGTTGTGTAAATAGTTGTGTGAATAATTGTTGTGTGAATAAATGTGTAAAAAAAAAATTGTTTATAAAAAAAAATTTTGAAAAAAAAATAATTTTGTTTTGAAAGTGTGTTTATGTTTGTTGTGTTTTTATGTTTGTCAGCAATTTTCTAATAGTTAAACCAGTTAAGGATGGCAGAGTAAGGAGTAAATTTTGCTGTGGAGGTAATTTTACTCTTGAGACGCATCTAGATTGAGGTAGATACCTTGTTTGTGTAGAAGTAGCAAATGGATTTAGGGAAATTTGCATGATTGAGTAAATTGTCTTCTTTCTTAAACATCACATGCTTGGTTATGGATGTTAAAATTTTTGTGGACTGAGAATGATAGATATATGCCTTGTGAGATTTTGAGCCTATAAATGAATGAATTAAACATCTGTACCATTCTCTTCTTTCTTGTGTGATTTTTTTTCACTCATGGAATTGTTACTCTAGAACTTGCTTTAATTCTTTTTTAGGCTACATTTTCACATGCATACATAAACATGATTGAGGCAAATTTTCTTGAATTAACTACTTTGACCAAATAGCCAACCTTACATATTTTCCTTTGCTTAACCCCTTTGAACTTATTTGACTATTCTTTGTTTCTAACTCATTACGTGCCTTAAATGAAAAACCATGTTCTAACCCAACCTTAGGGAATAAGAGAGCATTGACTTTGTTATTTGATGAGTTCTTGAACAAGTGTGGGAGTGCATGTGCAGATTGGTTATATAAAAAAAAAAAGAGGAAAAAATGTTTCTATATAAAAAAAAGAGCTGATTATTGCTATAATCAAAAGAATGCACCATGTGATATATTCATACCTAGAATGAGGGTGGGTGATTGAAAATAACAGGAATAGAAGGAGAATGTTTAAGTCTAAAGGAATTCAATCTACTAATTGATCTTCAATAAAACATTAGTCAGATATTGGTCATTGTCCTGTATGAGGAAAAACTAAGAAATTCTTGAGAAATTTAGACTGAATGTTCTCAAACATCTTCTCCACTCTAACTGTAACGTAATGCTCTTTTATTCTCTTTGGTATTTAACTTGTCTTATCTATATTACTTCCACCTTTACCTTGACCCCATTATAACCTTGAATAAAGTCCTCATGATTTGTGTATATATGTTATTTTTGAGTAGTGGAGAAGTAGAAGATAAGCAAGCTTATGGTAGTGCAATTATTCATGAGTTAAATAGAGTAAAATACTAACCTTTTTAAACACTTGAGAGATTGAGAATGAATTCTGTGAGGATCTATCACTCTTGATTCATTCTTTTCAACTGAAGTTTCCTTGCTTGTTGGTCTGAAATGTGAAGACATATTACCTCATGAATGTTTTGATCCTTGAATATCTAGTTGCTCTTCTTAAGTCATTGAATCCTTTAGAGTTTTTAGTTTTTGAGTTTGTGTTGTTTTTCTTTATTCCTTGGTTTTTTGTCTTTTGTGTTTTGCCCAGGAGTGCAAAAGTTAAGTGTGGGAGAATTTGATAACACTGTATTTTATACATTTTGTAATCCTCTCACTAGGCTTCTTAAGGTTCAATTAGACTTAATTAAGTTGGTTTTGACACATTTTATGATTTTGAGCCGAATTGGACAATTAAATAAATTATTGCATAAATTAACTGTAATTATCTCTTTGGCAATGTTTAGTAAACTGGCTATAATTTGAGTTTCAAATATCTGATTGATGTGATTTTGTCTTGTAGGAAAGCTAAGACAATTCCCTACAACTTTCATGTTGAACACTTTTCCAGAATCAGACTCCTTGGAGGTGATATTGAGCTTTGAAGTCAGAATAGAGGAGCTGAAATCGGGCCTAAATACTGTGCAGTAATTGGACCATATCTTGAGTTCTAGGCATGATTTTGGACTGAAACCAAAGCCATTTTAAAGCAAATATTCAGGCCTACAACTTTCATGAAGACCACTTCTCTCAAAAATGAAAAGATGACTGGATGCACGGCTGTACATTTACTCAATTGTTATTTGAAAAAAAAGAAAAAAAAAGGAAATAAAACATCATGGCTTACGTTAGGAAACTTAACAATTAAGTTTCACTATTCATGTTACTATGCATTGCACAGTAACATGAATTTGCCTATAAATAGGCAATTGAACAATTAGAGAATTCACATTCGGGGGGAAGGGGAAACTCTGGGCATATTTCTAGAGGAGGAGAGGAGGAATTCCCTCCTCTCCTCAGTCTCCCTTCACTTTTTTTTTCTTTCTCTTTTTCTCTTTTTCTTTCTTTTAGTGTATGTGTAAATAAGTTCCAGTCTACTTGGGTTAAAGTGTGAAGCTCTTGGTAATAAAATAAGGTTAAATTTATTCCTCTCTTGTGCTTTAATGATTTATTTTTCTAGTATTCTTTATACGTATTATATTTTGATTCTGATAATTTAAATTCTAGGGTGACAGACAGGAATACTCCATCCTTGTAAAGAGGAGTTCTTGATTTATTGTAGACAAGATTTTAGCACAGTGAATGCTTTAACCCATTTACAAGTGGTAGTAATAATTAAAGGAATCATAATATAATTACGTATATTATTTTAATGGACTTTTAACGTTGTATTTTCCGATTGGAACCTTCATGTTGCGAGGATTCTAATTGAGTTATAAAAGGAATTAATCTTACTTTTACCTTTATTTACTAAGAGTGGATCTTTTTACCTAAGTAAATAATTTTTACCGTAGTAATAAAATATTTACTTCACCTTAATCTTTAACAATTCCCTGTGGATCGACCTCGGACTCACCGAGAAATTTATTACTTGAGACAACCTGCACTTGGGTTTGCAATGCAACAATTAAAAAGTGTGCCAAGAGAGGAATAAATCTAACCTTATTTTATTACCAAGAGCTTCACACTTTAACCCAAGTAGACTGGAACTTATTTACACATAAACTAGAAAAGAGAAAAAGAGAGAGAAAAAAAATTGGAGGGAGACTGAGGAGAGAGGCAGGGCACTGCCCAAAAGCCTTTCCCCAGCAGCGTCTTCCCCCCTGGAATTGTGCTCCTCAATTACTAATGCAATGACTATTTATAGGCAATTGGAAGGTTACTGTGCAATGCACAGTAACCTGAATGAAACGTCATGGATTACGTTTCTCTTTTCTTTATTTATTTATTTTTTTAAATAATAATTGAGTAAATACACAGCCGTGTGTCCATTCATCTTTTCATTTTTGAGAGAAGTGGTCTTCATGAAAGTTGTAGGCCTGAATATTTGCTTTAAAATGGCTTTAGTTTCAGTCCAAAATCATGCCTAGAACTCAAGATATGGTCCAATTACTGCACAGTATTTAGACCCAGTTTCAGCTCCTCTATTCTGACTTCAAAGCTCAATATCACCTCCAAGGAGTCCGATTCCGAAAAAGTGTTCAACATGAAAGTTGTAGGGAATTGTCTTAGCTTTCCTACAAGACCAAAATCACATCAATTAGATATTTGTAACTCAAATTATAGTCAGTTTACTAAACATTGCCAAAGAGATAATTATGGTTAATTTATGTAATAATTTATTTAATTGTCCAATTCGGCTTAAAATCATAAAATGTGTCAAAACCAACTTAATTAAGCCTAATTGAACCTTAAGAAGCCTAGTGAGATGATTATAAAATGTATAAAATACAGTGTTATCAAATTCCCCTACACTTAACTTTTGCACTCCTGGGCAAAACACAAAAGACAAAAACCAAAGAAAAAATGACACAGACTCAAAAATTAAAAACTCTAAAGGATTCAATGACTCAATAAGAGCAATTAGACAATCAAGGGATCAAAACAGTCATGAGGTAACATTTCTTCATATCTCAAACCAACAAGTAAGGAAACTTCGGTTGAAAAGAATGAATCAAGAATGATAGATCCTCACAGAATTCACTCTCAATCTCTCAAGTGTTTAAAAAGGTTAGTATTTCACTCTATTCAACTCATGAATAATTGCACTACCATAAGCTTGCTTATCTTCTACTTCTTCGCTACTCAAAAACAACATATATACACAAATCATGAGGACTTTAATCAAGGTTATAATGGGGTCAAGGTAAAGGTGGAAGTAATATAGATAAGACAAGTTAAATACCAAAGAGAATAAAAGAGCATTATGTTACAGTTAGAGTGGAGAAGATGTTTAAGAACATTCAGTCTAACTTTCCCAAGATTTTCTTAATTCTTTCTCTATTTTTTTTTCATAAAGGGCATTAACCAATATTTGACTAATGTTTTGTTAAAGATCAATTGGTAAGTTGAATTCATTGTTAGGCTTGAACATTCTCCTTCTATTCCTGTTATTTCCAAGAATTCGCTGGCCAGCACTTCTTTTTTTTTTTTTATATAACCAATCTGCACACGCACCCCCACACTTGTTCAAGAACTCATCAAATAACAAAGTCAATGCTCTTTATTCCCTAAGGTTGGGTTAGAATATAGTTTTGCATTTAAGGTACGTAATGAGTTAGAAACAAAGAATGGTCAAATAAGCTCAATGGGGTTAAGCAAAGGAAAATATGTAAGGTTAGCTATTTGGTCAAAGTAGTTAATTCAAGAAAATTTGCCTCAATCATGTTTATGTATGCATGTGAAAATGTAGCCTCAAAAAGAATCAAAGCAAGTTCTAGAGTAACAATTCCATGAGTGAAAAAAAATCACACAAGAAAGAAGAGAATGGTACAGATGTTCAATCCATTCATTAATAGGCTCAAAATCTCACAAGGCATATATCCATCATTCTCAATCCACAAAAATTTTAACATCCATAACCAAGCATGTGATGTTTAAGAAAGAAGACAATTTATTCAATCATGCAAATTTCCCTTGAATCCATTTGCTACTTCTACACAAACAAGGTATTTACCCCAATCTAGATGCGTCTCAAGAGTAAAATTATAATCACAACAAAATTTACCCCTTACTCTGTCATCCTTAACTGGTTTAGCTATTAGAAAATTACTAACAAACATATAAACATGACAAACATATTAATAAACACACCTCCTAAATTTTTTTTAAACAATTTTTACACAATTATTCACACAACAATTATTCACACAACTATTTACACAACTATCCTTCCCCCCAACCATAATACAACATTGTCCTCAATGTTAAAAAATAGAAAGGAAAAAGATAGAAGATAATACCTGTTATCGCAATTACTGAAAAAAGCAACCTCACACAAATATAAACAGAAACAAAGTATGACCAAATATTGAAATTATTTATACAGATGGAGTGTCTTGACTGGCTTCATTTTCTTACTGCTTCACACAACATTTCCTTCGGACCACTTCTTGCTCTTTTTTTTTTTTAATCTATACAAGAAAATATATACATGTAGTTGTGATTGTGACTCACATTTTCCTCTGGTTTTACGTCCAGTAACAGCTTAAACGCCTTCTATGAGTCGAGGATAGGCTTCCTATTCAATTTTCTTATAAATTGACAAACAGGGTCTTTTTGAGTCAGATTCCCAAGACTATAGTGCACTTACTAGTCCTTGAAGAGATTCTTTAATAGGTGCACCAAATTGTCAAAGTGATTAAAGAGAAAAAGAAAAAGAAAAAGAAAACACTAAGACAAAAGAAATTAAAACACTAAGGATCAAACTTCACTTGATTAAAAGAGAAAAAGAAATAAGAAAATAAAATAAAAATTTATACAAAACTCAACCTCTTTTTTTTTTTTTTTTTACAAATATATTTACAAGTAGGCGGTATAGACCTGCCATGATAAAAAAAATATATTAAAAAGTAGGCGGTATAAACCTGTCATTAAATATTAATAAAGGTGCTATATTAAATCAACCACTAAAAAACTTGATGTAAACTTTTTAATTGTTGCTTTGCAAACCCAAGTGCAGGTTATCTCAAGTAATAAATTTTTCGGTGAGTCCGAGGTCGATCCACAGGAAATTGATGAAGATTAATTATGGTGAGGTAAATATTTAGTTACTACAGTAAAAATTATTTACTTAGGTAAAATGATCCATTCTTAGTAAATAAAGTAAAAGTAAGATTAATTCCTTTTATAACTCAATTAGAATCCTCGCAACATGGAGGTTCCAATCGGAAAATACAAAGTTAAAGGTCCATTAAAATAATATACGTAATTATATTATGATTCCTTTAATTATTATTACCACTTGTAAATGGGTTAAAGCATTCACTGTGCCAAAATCTTGTCTACAATAAATCAAGAACTCCTCTTTACAAGGATGGAGTATTCCCGTCTGTCACCCGGGATTTTAAATTATCAGAATCAAAATATAATACGTATAAAGAATACTAGAAAAATAAATCATTAAAGAACAAGAGATGAATAAATCTAACCTTATTTTATTACCAAGAGCTTCACACTTTAACCCAAGTAGACTGGAACTTATTTACACATAGACTAAAAGAAAGAAAAAGAGAAAAGAGAGAGAAAAGAAAAGTGAAGGGAGACTGAGGAGAGGAGGGAATTCCTCCTCTCCTCCTCTGGAAATATGCCCAGAGTTTCCCCCTCCCCCGAATGTCAAATGTGCCTTCAATTCTGAATTGTGATTGCCTTTTATAGGCAAATTGTTGGCACTGTGGCTACAGTAGCCATATTCAAAAACGTCATGGATTACGTTTCTGAAATTTCTATTTCTTTTTTTTCTTTTTTTCAAATAACAATTGAGTAAAATGTACACGTGCGGCCCAGTCATCTTTTCATTTTTGAGAGAAGTGGTCTTCATGAAAGTTGTAGGCCTGAATATTTGCTTTAAAAAGGCTTTGGTGTCAGTCCAAAATCATGCCTAGAAGTCAAGATATGATCCAATTACTGCACAGTATTTAGGCCCGATTTCAGCTCCTCTATTATGACTTCAAAGCTCAATATCACCTCCAAGGAGTCTGATTCTGGAAAAGTGTTCAACATGAAAGTTGTAGGGAATTATCTTAGCTTTCCTACAAGACCAAAATCACATTAATCAGATATTTGAAACTCAAATTATAGCCAGTTTACTAAACATTGCCAAAGAGATAATTACGGTTAATTTATGCAATAATTTATTTAATTGTCCAATTCGGCTCAAAATCATAAAATGTGTCAAAACTAACTTAATTAAGCCTAATTGAACCTTAAGAAGTCTAGTTAGAGGATTGCAAAATGTATAAAATACAGTGTTATCAGTAGAAAATACTAATTTTAAGGGGACTATATTGTAAATATTATTCAAAGAGGGATTATTTTGGAAATATTATTTAAAGAAGGGCTATTTTGGAAATATTATTTGAAGAAAGACTATTATGTAAATATTATTTTATAAAAGGACTATTCTATAAATAATAAAAATAAGGTTAATTTTTTATATTAAATGAGAAAAATCTTATTTTGGACTTAAAATATGTTAGAAATATTTTACGTGATTGAAAATACGTAGAAAAACCCTTACGCAACTTAAAAATAGTAATTTTAGCTACGCGATTGAGAAAATGTTTTAAAATCTCTATGCGATTGAGAAAATGTTGAAAAACCTTTACGCAATTTGAAAACATAACAGAAGTGTTATGCGATTGTGAAAATGCGATAATATTACTACGCGATTGAAAGAAACAGCGAGTTTTGTTGTAGAGCCAACGTATTGAACTAAGTAATTTGTGAAACTGGAGTATTGGACCCGAGTGGATCTTTGGTATTATGTACTTGTATGAGCAGTTACCTAATATCATTGATACTAATGGTATTAGACAATTGTATAGGCGGTTGCATCAATATCATTGGGAATAGTACATCGGTACTTTGATTTAATTAAATATGCTTTTGAGCATTATACGGTGATACCGCCATGTGATGGCATGTGAATAAACAATACTGTGTGATCAATGACAATATATGTTTGAATCAGTTATCATGCATAGAAAAATGTATTCGCTTAATTTGTTGGGGCGTTTTATGCCTAAAGAATGAATGAGAATTACAGGATAGTGGATCGTAATGGATCTTGAGGGATGTCAGGGCGCGATGATTCATGCGGTGGAGTGGTTACCACCCGTGATTATTATAATCACGTAATACCCCTGGCCTGTGAACATTGATTGCAACGCACTGGCAGACCTGACAACACTATTGCTTTTCATAATCCAGCATAGACTATCTTTTTAGGGGGGACCGATCTTCTGGAACGTTCATCTTTAATCTTTAGTTAGCTCCATGGAGTAGGATCAGGTTGCATTGTACATAATAATGGTCCTTGTACTCATTGAGTATGTGCATAGTTAGTGTACACATTGTTCATGAGCATACTCAGCATTTACACTGTGGTGATATAGTATTATGGTAATATAATATTATGATGGTATAATATTATTGTGGAATTATGATTATGTCTGATTATTATGCTGCAAGTTTATTGGATTATTTATATATTAAATGCTATGAATATATCTGTTGATTTTATTATTCTATGGGATTGTATGTAAGGAATGATATTGTTGTTCATATCGTTTCTTTGCTACCATATTAGTATGCGATGTAGGGGATCTCACCTCTTTGCTGTTTTATCATGTCTATTTCTATTTTATGTCTACATCTGTGAAGACGACAATGGTTGTAAGGAAGGGTCAGTTAGGTTTTTTTAGACTACAGTTTCTTGAAGGCGCTGAGGCTTGGAGTGTCCATTGGGACTCAGAGTATATAGAGTACTGTGGTGACATTACTTTGTCTGTAAGTAGGACCCACCATGGGGTCATTACTTCTTCCTTTATAATTGTATATGTAGAGTTTATTTTACCTATTAGGAAGGATTCCGAGATATCTTTCACTTGGATTTCTTTTCCGTCGAGACATTCCTGGCTAGGGAATTTGTCTTCTGACAAGAGCTCATGTCTTAGGTGTTATGTTTTTGGGTATGTAAAAATAATGAATGTACGGATGTAGTAAATCTTGTTTATATTCAAAGTATTTTATTCAGTTATTGAAACTTGTGTTTCTCTAATTTTGTAAAGTTTATGTTATTTCGGAAAAAGAGATTTTGAAACCTGTATTTAAATAAAATTAAATATTTTATAACTTGGGTAATTAAGAAAATAAAGGAGTTGATTTGAAATGTGATACCCTTCGGAGGGGGTGTTACATTAGTTGGTATCAGAGCCCAAGTTAGAGTCTTTTGGGTTTGTGGGTAGGTTTGTCTTGTTTGTGCTGTGTTTTTCTCTGGCACTGAACACAGAGATATATTATTTTGTTTCCGAAAGGAGACAATGTTGTTTGAAATAGTTATGTTTAGTTTCGTTGTGTTTTGATTTTGTTTGTCTTTGAAGAAAATAATGGATCGTAGTAAATGTGGACATGTGGACACAAGACATGATAATGATCGTATAGTCGTAGCTAGAAGTGTAATGCAGAGGATGACTGATATAGTGGTACAATAGAATCAGATGATCACTCAGCAACAGGAACTGATAATCGAACTTCAGAACTTGTTAGAGTTGGAACAGTCTCAGGATGCAAGAAGCTGTAACTTTTAACCTTCGATAATCCAAAAGGGAAGGAAATGTAAGGTCAATCGATTTCAGCAAAAGCCGTATGTACGACCACCGGGGAAGCAACAACGAATAAAGGAAGGAAGTTTTAGTGGCAACTTTTTTGGTCATACTCGCACTGCCAATGAAGTGTTGGAAGTGTGGAGAGAGCCATATGACAAGAGATTGCACAATCAAGGGTATAATTTGCTTTAGATGCGGAAAGCCCGGTTATATCTCGAGGGATTGTGATCAACTGAAGACAGAATCTTCTATTACTAATGAACTTGCGACAAGATCTCAAGCACGGGAAGATGTCAATACAAAGAGTGGAATGGGAACGTTCAAATACAAAGACTTAAGAAACAAGGAAGTTGTGCTATAGAAAGTGATCTTAAAATTGTGCTGTATAACTCGCAAAGTAACCCATATGGTTTGAGACTGTGTGAACCTTTTGGGGTTATCTGTGTTTTGTTTCTTTTGATAATGCTACTTCAACTTCTAAACTTATTATTGCTACTCAAGCCTATTTAAAACATATCTTATTATTATTAGAGTTTGGAACTTTTCTGTTGATCTGGTTTGCCTACTTCTGAGTGAACCATTTGGGTTATCTGTGTCTTTGTTATCATTTGATCTGAGTATTTCTACTCTTCTTATTAAACTTGTTGTTTTTACTCAAGTTTTCTAACTCTACCCTATATCTATTAAAAATCGAATCTCTTTTGTTAATTTGATTTGCTTATCTAAAATCATATCTTGTGAGAGCCTAACTTTATAAAAGGATTAGTTATTTTCCAACCATATCCTACTATATTATTTCAATGAAACTTTAGTGTTTCCTTGAACTGAGATTTTTGGATTTGAATCTAGAAATTGAATCCAGAAAGTTCATTTCTAAATTTATAGACCATATTGATTTCTTTATTGAATAAATCTGGTAATCTATCAAATAGTCTTACCATTTTTCTTTCTAATCTTCCTAGTGTTTTCCATATATCCCAATTGAGGAACTATATTCTTGATTCAACTCATGTCATAGCACCAAGTACAATACATTTAGAAGAGAACTCAATCTATGAAACATTTTCTGTTAAAGTTAAGGATAGACAAGTGAAACAACTTACTTTGATGAAGAAAATCAAGAACGATGTAACGAGAGATACAATATAGGGACTAGAAAACCAAATAAAGAGAGTCGTCGTTTTCTCTAAGATCGATTTACGTTCTGATTATTATCAGTTTTGCGTGACTATAGAAAATGTATTTAGTATATTTGCTACGATGGTTAAGGAGAATCTGTTTGACTACGACTACTATTCGGATAAATATAATGGAGGAAATCCAAGAAAAGTGGGAGGATCATCTGCAACGATGTAACTGGAAATGCTACGTGGAAGTTGAAGACAAAATAAAGGAGTAATAACCTTTTTGTGTGATATGTAAAAGAAATTTTGAGGACGAAATTTTTTTTTAGAGGGGGAGAGTTGTAACACCCAAATTTTTTATTTTTCTTGAAATAAATGAGTTTTATAATATTTATGAGTTTTTGTGAATTTTTGATAATTTTTAATTATTTTGAATATTTTAATATTATTTTGATTATTTTAATATTATTTTTAAAATATATGTCCGAACTTTATTTTTTCTGAATATATATGAGTTTTATAATTTTTATGATTTTTGAGAATTTTTGTGAAATTTTTTGAATTTGTGATTATTTTAATATTATTTTAAACTGTATGTGCGTTGGAGGCAGACTCGAAAAAATAAAAAATTTTCCTGGACCAGAAAGTTTCGGACTGTCAAGGCAGGATTGGGGGATGTTACTAAACCTGAAATTGGGAATAGCTGACAGAGATTTTCTGTTTCTGAGTTTTATATTATCCATTGTGTAATAATAGTAGTAGCTATTATCCATTGTGTAATAATAGTAGTAGTTAGAAAAATATCTACTGAGAAAATATCTTAATAAAATATTTCAAGTGTAATCATGAAAGCTGGAAATATCTAAGTTAAATATCTTAAGGGTAATCATGAGTCATCATTACTAAGCTTTATGACTAACCAATAGGAATTAGTCAAACTTAGTGGCTGGACTTTATTATGAACCGTTGGATGAAAAACTTGATGAAGAAGCCTTAGATCATCACCATTGATCTAATCAATGGTGTGAGAGCCATCTTGATAAAGAAGCTTATGATATCCACCTTACATTTAATCAATGGTTAGGAGATGAAGTTAATTTTAATGGTTAGATTTGTTAGTTGAGTAACTAGATAATATAACTTAGTTACTCTAATAGACCAAGTAGTAACTAAATGGAGCTAATCTAGTTTGTTAATACTTAGAGTCTTTAGTTACTAGAAAATATCTAGAGTTTCTAGAATCATTACCTATGCATGACAAGAGCATGATTTAATTATGTAACTAGATAGTTATAATGTAACTAAATGATTTAATTAAGTTAGCCTATAGGTAACTAAGTGAATTAACTAAATTAGTTCAAGTATAACTAGAAAAACAATTGAATTAAGACTTGGTTAGTTTTCTATTGAGCTCCATGGCTACCTAGTATTTTCTAGGGTATTCTTGAATTATCTTATAACCAATTGGTGACTACTTGATTACCTAAGCCATGTGAAGCAATTATTAAGACATGTGCATTTGTTTAGCTTATTGAACAAGCCTTTAACTATCTATCCTAAGCAACCACACGGCCATAAGGCCATTCTACCAAGTTCTAGATTCATTTTATGATCAAATGATGACCTTTGTGTGACATAAACCATGTGCACTCATGTGAGCCCATGTGCTTATGCTTAATCTTGCAAAACAAGTTATAATCCTCCTACACACTCATTCCCATGGCCATGCATGGAATAAAGGCCTATTCTACTTCATTTTAACACTTTGTGACACAAAGCCTTCATCTTTATCTCCCACCATTCAAGAACAACCAAAAAGTTCTCTCCTTTTCTCTCCAAAGAACCCCATGGCCATGACCCATAGAACCACTTCCAATCTTCTATAATTTTATTTAGCTACATATCTTGAATCCTCTCATTAATCCAAAACACTTTCATGTTGAGAACTTCTCAAAATTCATTCATCTTCATCATCTTATCAAGCCAAGAACCCAAAAGCTTTTATCCTTTCTTCTTGAGGAATTCGGCCAAGACCATTGAAGCACCTTCCAAGCTTCAATAATTTCAAACAACTTTAGATCTAGAACCTATACACAATCCTAAGATACTTTGTAGTTGAGATCTTAGCCTAGTTCCATCATCTTCGACTTTGTTCTTCAAGTTGAAGATCAAAAAGTTCCTACCTTGTCTATCCAAGAAGCTCATAGCCAACCACCCTAAGACCACCTTCCAAGTTTGTTTAATTTCAACCAACTATACTTCTTGAATCCTCACATCATTCTAAGATTCTTTGATGTTGAGACTTTGGTCTAAATCCATCATCTTCATGCTTGAATCTTGGATTTAAGTTCTAGGGTTTCAAGGTAAAAATCTTGAAACTTGACTTTTTATTTGATTCTTAGAATTCTAAGGCCATGTTTGATCTATGGTCATCTTAATCAAGCCTATGGTGCTAATTTTTATGTGTTTGATTTGATTCTAAGATTTGCTTGGTGGTGAAAGTGTGATACAAAAAGGATTAAATAAGGAGCTTAGGAGAACATCAACCAGGTAAGAGGGAGATTAACCTCGTCGGCCATATATGGCGATGAAGGAATGGAATTGTTTGTGTTTGTGAGTGGAAAATTCATGTCAGGATTTATTCACTCAATTGTGCAACCATTGGTTTGTGCTTGTTGGATTATATTGTGTGATTGTTTTATTGCTTTGATAAGTATACATGATTTATATATATATTTGGTATGCTTATAGTCTTGATAATATGTTTACATGTATGATTTGGAAAGCACGACAATTTCTATGTAATTTAAGATGTGATTCACATGATGAGAAAATTTGTATGAAGACTCCAAAAAGTCTAGAGGCACACGACCTCATCACTACAAAGAGGACTAAGGATTCTAAATTATTTTCCAAATTGAGGATTAAATGATTTTATGACAAGAAATTCAATTAAATAATTTTATAAGGACTTAAAGTGTTAGGAAATGATTTATATATGAATTTTGAAGCAATATGTGAATTCGCCCAACATACCATTTTTGATGATCAAGATCCAAAAACTATTTTACTAAGTGTAGACTTAAGTGTTTTAATAGTAAGAATTCAATTTGGTAAGTTTATGAATTTAAAAATAACATTTTAGAATTAAAATTGGCTTAATTAAGGCTATGTAGTAAATTAAAAGCCAAAACTTGAAATTTACTGACGTATAACTCACCCTCTGGGTTTTGAAGCACGTTAGGGAATTTTGAGTTGTAATATCCTAAGTAAAATTAAGAAATACAATTTTCTGAGAAACAGTAGAAAATACTAATTTTAAGGGGACTATATTGTAAATATTATTCAAAGAGGGATTATTTTAGAAATATTATTTAAAGAAGAGCTATTTTAGAAATATTATTTGAAGAGAGACTATTATATAAATATTATTTTATAGAAGGACTATCATGCAAATAATAAAAATAAGGTTAATTTTTTATATTAAATGATAAAAATCTTATTTTGGACTTAAAATATGTTAGAAATATTTTAATAGAATGGAAATACGTAGAAAAACCCTTACGCAACTTAAAAATAGTAATTTTTAGCTATGCGATTGAGAAAATGTTTTAAAATCTCTACGCGATTGAGAAAATGTTGAAAAATCTTTACACGATTTGAAAACATAACAGAAGTGTTATGCGATTGTGAAAATGCGATAATATTACTACACGATTGAAAGAAACAGCGAGTTTTGTTGTAGAGCCAACATATTGAACTAAGTAATTTGTGAAACTGGAGTATTGGACCCGAGTGGATCTTTGGTATTATGTAGCAATATGGGCAGTTACATAATATCATTGATACTAATGGTATTAGACAATTGTATGGGCGGTTGCATTAATATCATTGGGAACAGTACAACGGTACTTTGATTTGATTAAATATGCTTTTGAGCATTATACGGTGATACCACCATGTGATGGCATATGAATAAACAATACTGTATGATCAATGACAGTATATGTTTGAATCGGTTATCATGCATAGAAAAGCGTATTCGCTTAATTTGTTGGGGCATTTTATGCCTAAAGAATGAACGGGAACTTACAGGATAGTGGATCGTAACAGATCTTGAGGGATGTCAGGGCGTGGTGATTCATGCGATGGAGTGGTTACCACCCGTGATTATTATAATCACGTAATACCCCTGGCCTTTGGACACTGATTGCAACACACTGGCAGACCTGACAACACTATTGCTTTTCATAATCCAGCATAGACTGTCTTTTTAGGGGGGACCGATCTTCTGGATCGTTCATCTTTAATCTTTAGTTAGCTTCATGGAGTAGGATCAGGTTGCATTGTGCATAATAATGGTCCTTGTTGTAACACCCACATTAGGGTATCACATTTATGTTACTTATTTACTTAAAAAGAAAATCGTGCTTTGTAATGTAAATACGAGTTGTAAAATTTCTTAATAACAATAAGATAAACTTGGCAAAAAATAAAAACATTACAACATCATCACAAATAATTTACATCATATATACACAAGTCTTAATATTGTCATATTTTAATATTTACAAACTAGACTCTCAAAATATTTAAGCATTAATTGAAACTAACATACTGCCCAAGTGCTACTAAACAGTAGAACCCTCAGACGGGTCCTCCTCAGATTCCTCAGCAGGTAGGAATCCGAACTGACGCAAAGTCCTATGGACAAGTGTCCGCACAGACGACACAATACTAATCTTACTAGGAGTATGATAATAAGTTCCCCAGTACTGCCTAATGGATAATGGAAACTCTAAGTGTACATTAATATTCACACTAAAGTAAGAGTTTCCATGATAAAGCCTACTCAAAGAAATGTTCATATCTCCTATATAGTAAATATACTCTCTATCTAAATCAACGTGCCACGCTTTCGATCCACCACGAAACGTCAACCTCATATACCATAGAAAACTGGGCATCTCCATCTTCTCAGAACTCTGCTTCCCCTATAGGAATCTGCTCCTCATCACCTTCTTGCTCAAGTCCTTGCTCAACGTCTTTAAAATTATAAATACAATACAAATAGGCATACAAAGAGGTGAGATCACCTACGCCAATACCAGCATGGTAGCATGGAGATAAACACATACAATATCTCATACAGCAACATCATACCATAATTACAATTATGCCATCAACATCATTTATCATCACAACACATGTAGTAAACAATAGTTATGATCATGCCCTCAACAATATTCAATTATTCAACGATTCAATTATCATAAACAATAATTATGATAATGCCCTTAGTATTTTCCAAACATTCAACAGTTCAAATATCATATCGATATTAATACTCAATAACTATGCATATGCACATAGACTAAATTTCTTACTCCATGGAGCTAAAACTCAAGTCGGAGAGAGTGATTGAAAAGATCTGTCTGTACCAACATGCCTCAGACCACATGCTCAAATTTGCACATCTAGCATATACACGACAATCTTTATCAGATATTGACTAAGAATAGTATCTTGGTCAAGATCATCGGTATGTTGCATTGATCAAACCTATGGTACAGAAGAGCTACCAATTGCCCATTGTAGGCAACCCGCACCCCAATGCCCCTAAAGTCAACAAGTGACTTACACTACGCATATCACACCCACTCAAGAGGTGTATTCTCTCCTAGGCAATTAATCTCATATAGTCCATTGGACCTTTCCAATGCATGTACTATGCACCATTCACAGTTTAAATTCATCAACTCATATTCAGGTTTCACACATTGATTCGACAGTATCTTTATTGTATCTTCATCGCGAAATCATATTTTCACATTTTCTCAATTGCGTAACAATTCTGTCGTATTTTCAAATAGCGTATTGATTTCTTAACGTTCTTTCAATCGCATAAAATATTTCTCACACGTTTTAACTCAAAAATATGATTTTTCTCATTTAATACCAAAAATTGACTTTATTTTCCATATTTGCATAATAGTCCCTCTTTTATAAAATATTTATAATATAGTCCTTCTAAAAATAATAATTACAATATAGTCCCTCTTTAGAAAATATTTACAATATAACCCCTCTAAAAATCAGTATTTCTACTGTTTCCTAGAAAATGATAATTCCTCGATTTACTCACAATCTTACAGCTCAAATTTTTCGGACGCGCTTCAAAACCCATAGGGTGAGCTGTACGTTAGTAAACTTCAAGTATTGACATTTGTTTCATAATCTATTTATTTAATTGTATCAATTTGTTTTCTAAAAAGCATTTTGCTTGCTGATAATTTCAAACTCTTTCAAAACAATTTCCTTCTCAATTAAACCTTCAATCCTCAATTAAAACCATCATTTTAGGACTATTGGTCCTCTTTTACATAGTAAGGCCGTGTGCCTTTGAGCTCTTTGGAGCTGTCATGAAATCGTTCCATCATGTTATTCACATCCTAAATTACACTTAGACTTGCATGCTTCCAAATTCATACATACAAGCATAGTATCAAAACTATAATCATGCCATCACACATGTAATCCACAAATACAAAATCATAAACACCACAATCACAAACAAAGAAGCATTAAACAATAAGTGAATAAACCCTTATGGGTTTTTCACCCTATATAACCATCTCCTCACCACCAACACTTAGTTGGTGAGGCAAATCTCCCTCTTACCTCTTGAAGACAAGATCTTCAAGTTCCTCCTCCTCTTGATTTTCGTGTGAACCTTAATAAATCCCTAAAAATTCTTAAGCAATTACCAAAGTCATAAACAAGGCTTAATAATAAAGAACCATGGAACAATCATGGTTTAGAAAATGAAAAACTCAATTTAAAATCAAAGATTCAAAAGTTTACCTTTAGGAAAGTAAACCAAAGCTTGGATTTTGAAGCACTAGGAGTGGGATTTTAACAAAACTTTCTAAATGAAAAGTGTTTAAAATAGGGTTTAGGTTTAGGAAATGTAGAGAAGTAAAATTATAGAAGATTGGAGCTAGGGTTTTAGAGGGCTAGCCGAAACTCCAAGGAGAAAAGAAAGGAAAAATGTTCTTGGTGTTCTTGGGATTTTTGAGAGAAAAGGAATGCTTAGCTTTTTAGGTGAGAGAAAAGTGAATATTGGGAGTAAAAGAAGAGAGTGCAGCCATGTGAGAGTGTATAGGAAATATTAGGAGATAAACTTGATAGTAAAATATTATGTTGTGTTCACATTAGGAAGGCACATGGCCTATGTCACCACTTGGTCATCTAATGGTCACAAAAGACCATTCAAGAAGGCTTGAGAAGCCTCCTTGGCCTCCTTGGCCTCCTTGGCCGTGTAGTCTTCTAGGAAAACTAACTAAGTTTGTTTTCAATTTTAATCCTAGTTACTCTTTAATCAAATAACAATTAACTAAATTAGGTTTTCTAGTTACACTTAATTAACTATCTAATTATATAACTAACTAATTAAAAAGGTCATTGTATATGTCATGGTTTCCAGATGGTATTAGAGATGGGACCTCTCCCAGTACGGTGTGGTTCTGGGACGAACCAAGTGGAAGTTGGTGGGCATGTGTATCCCGAGGCCGACGAGGGCGGGAAGTGATTGCCAGTGCAATGAAGCACGGACAAGGAGCGGCTTCTGGTAGGCTTCTAGGCGAAAGGTCACATGAATGAACTGAATACACATCGGAATGAGAGGGATTCAGAGACTGAGCTAGTATGGGACTACATAGTTGAGGATGGCTTAAAGGAATTGATTTAGCGTAGCCATATTAATAAGTTGTAACTTCTTTTCGGGAGCCAAGAACATAAGAACTCCATGGTTAAACGTGCTTAACCTGGAGCAATTGTGGGATGGGTGAGCTCCTGGGAAGTTTCCTAGGATGCGTGTGAGTGAGGATAAAGCACGCTAAAAAGACCCGTGTTGGTTTGTGGAGACACTCGTCAAATCCTACAGGCAGTCTTGGGACGTTACACTTGTACTCATTGAGTATGTGCATAGTTAGTGTACACATTGTTCATGAGCATACTCAGTATTTACACTGTGGTGATATAGTATTATGGTAATATAATATTATGATGGTATAATATTATTGTGGAATTATGATTATGTCTGATTATTGTGCTACAAGTTTATTGGATTATTTATCTTTTAAATGCTATGAATATATTTGTTGATTTTATTATTCTATGGGATTGTATGTATGGAACGATATTGTTATTCGTATCATTTCTTTGCTGTCATATTGGTATGCGATGTAGGGGATCTCACCTCTTTGCTGTTGTATTCTGTCTATTTCTATTTTATGTCTATATCTGTGAAGACAGCGATGGTTGCAAGGAAAGGTCAGTTAGGTTTCTTTAGACTACAGTTTCTTAAAGGCGCTAAGGCTTGGAGTGTCCATTGGGACTCAGAGTATATAGAGTACTGTGGTGACATTACTTTGTCTGTAAGTAGGACCCACCATGGGGTCATTACTTCTTCCTTTACAATTGTATATGTAGAGTTTATTTTACCTATTAGGAAGGATTTCAAGATATCTTTCACTCGAATTTCTTTTTCGTCGAGACATTCCTAGCTAGGGAATTTTTCTTCTGACAAGGGCTCATGTCTTAGGTGTTATGTTTTTGGATATGTAAAAATAATGAATGTATGGATGTAGTAAATCTTGTTTATGTTCAAAGTATTTTATTCAGTTATTGAAACTTGTGTTTCTCTAATTTTGTAAAGTTTATATTATTTCGGGAAAAAGAGATTTTGAAACCCGTATTTAAATGAAATTAAATATTTTATAACTTGGGTAATTGATTTGAAATGTAATACCCTTCGGAGGGGGTGTTACATATAACCTCGAGTATGAGAGTATCCTGAATGAATAAGAATGAAATGGTATTGTGAGGATGGACATTCCCTCACCTACTAAGAGAATGTGAATGGAATAGAATGGGATATAACCTTGAGTATGAGAGTATCCCGAATGAATGAGATTTAACCTTGAGTATGAGAATATCTCCTTATTTGAGAATTAGATATAAACTCGAGTAGGACAGTATCCAGAATGGAATCAGATATAACCTCGAGTATGATAGTATCCCAAATAAATGATGTATGATGATTTACAATACTTGATGAATATAAGATATGATGAAATATTTGATTTGTATTGAATGTTGAAAGATGATGAATAAATATTTGTGATATACTACTAGATATAAATTGTAATTGATGTTGTTTGAGTTACTACTTATAAAGAATTTTGATGATTACTAAATGAGTTGATATTGATATTTGGGATATTTATGATGTTGAAATGTATTGTTAATTATGAATTAAAGTATATGATATTTTATGAAAGTATTTGATTGTGCAATTAGTTTTTATAAAGGATAATAATTGAACCTTTGTTTCGGGAAGAGAGAGGACCAGGTTTGGCAGTTTGCCACCTCTCTAACTATATATATATATATATATATATATATATATATATATATATATATATATATATATATATATCTATCTATCTATCTATGTATGATGTATGTATGTATTGAGTTTTAAACAAACAATGAGTTTTTCCTCGAAACAGCTGAAAATATTACGATAACATATTTTAATAAAATCTATTGAGAATTCTTTGAATTCTCACCCCCACATCTTTTGTATTTTTTGTATTATTTCTAGGAACTTCGAAGGCACCAACAACAAGAAGAGAAGATCAGAGTTTTAAAAGAAGGAGTTTAATAGTAGAATCTAGAAAAGAATTGTATAGGATTTTTATAAGTATTGCCATAGAGGCATACATTGTAGTATTTTTGTTATGATTAATGTATTTGTATAAAGATTCTTTTGATTTATGTATATTATTACACCCAAATCAGGCTCATATTTTTATAAATGTTGTGTTTATTTTCACAAATCTAGTATTAGTATGAAAGTGACATCACTAATGCTATCTACTAAGTTATGATCCTGGGCATGACTTTAGTACTAGTATTAGGGTGTTACATAATTAGTCCATGTTTTCTCACTTAGTATCCTTATTTTTATGCGAACTATGTTTCACTTTAGTATAGTGGATTTTGGAGACGATCCTGAATGAGGGCATGGTATTCGGAATTCCATTAGAACCATGGAGATGACCTCTTGTGAGGAAAAGGGATCCTATTGATAACAATATATTTTATACATTTTATAATCCTCTCATTGGGCTTCTTAAGGTTCAATTAGGTTTAATTAAGTTGGTTTTGACGCATTTTATGATATTGGACCTTATTGGATCATTGAAAGAATTATTGCATGAATTAGCCTTAATTTATCTTTTTGGCAATGTTTAGTAAACTGGCTATAACTTGAGTTGTAAATATTTGGTTGATGTAATTCTGGTCTTGTAGGAAAGTTAAGATAATTACCTACAACTTTCATGAGACCTCAAAGGCCTAATCACACGATTAGATAACTCAAATTGGAGTTGAAGCAAGAACTAGGCTGCTGATCCTGATAGCTTGACCTATGCATACTATTCATGACATATCTCGGGCTATAGGATGTAAAATAGGTTAAACTTTTGATGGTTGATAGTTAAGACCCAAATCTACAACTTTCATATTGAACACTTTTCCAGAATATGAGGTCTAATAGGTCATATTGGGCTTGGAAGTCAGAATAGAGGAGCTGTCATTAGGCCTGAGTAGTATGTAGTAATCAAACCATATCTTAAGTTGTAAAAATTATTTTTGACCCAAACAAATTGTATTTGAAATCTAAGATCTAGGCCTACAACTTTTATAAAGACTATATTTCTCAAACATGACGTATTCAATGACTCCAGAACTAAATGATTTTGGAGACAAAGAATCTCCATAATTTTTCACTCATCAAAAGTCATTTGGCATTTTTCACTCATTTTCCACTCATCCACTCACCCATGACTCAGCCCCCTTGTCATTTTGTATCCCTAATCCTTTATAAAAGGCATCATTGGCAGATCATTTGAGGAGTCTTGGTCCTAGAGGCCAAGATCTTGCTATTATGTTGTTGTAGTTTTCCTTTGTTCTAAATTGAAGTTATGTTCTTCTTCTTCTTCTTCTCTCTTTCTTTCTTCTTGTCTATGAGTAACTAAGTTTCACTTTACTTGGGTGGAAGTGTGAAGCTCTTGGTAATAAAATAAGGTTAGATTCATTCCTCTCTTGTGTTTAAATGATTTATTTTTCAAATAACTATTATACGTGTTATATTTTGGTTTCCAATTAATTGTAGAAACCATCCTTGTAAAGAGGAGTTCTTGATTTGTTGTAGACAAGATTTTGGCATAGTGAATCTTTAACCCATTTACAAGTGTTGGTGTTAGAAACTCTCCTTGTAAAGTAGAAATCTTAATTTGTTGTAGACAAGATTTTGGCACAATAAATGCTTGATCCCATTTATGAGTGGTAGTGTTAATAGATGATTAAAGGAAACATAATATAATCACGTATATAATTTTAATGAACGTTAAATATTATATTTTTCGATTGGAACCTCTATTATGTGTGAATTCTAATTGAGTTATAAAAAGAATTAATCTTACTCTTACTTTATTTACCAAAAGTGGATCTCCTAACCCAAGTAAATTTACAAAATATTTACTTTACCTTAATTAATCTTCATCAATTCCCTGTGGATCGACCTCGGACTCCCGATAAATTTATTACTTGAGATAACCTGCACTTGGGTTTATAACTTTTAATACCACATCAAGTTTTTAGTACCGTTGCCGGGGACTTGATTTTAAGAATAAATTTATTGAGGTCTTTTCTATATTTTGTATATATTTTTGTATATTTTTTTTCTCTTTTCTACTCTTTTATTTTATTTTTTGTACATACTAACGTACTAACTCTTTTGTACTCTCCTTTCTCCCTCTATAATCTTCAATCATTAATGAAATAATCTTGACTCTTTCTCTTCTTCCTCCTTCGTCGGCTCTGGTGGGGCTCTGTCTCTCTCTAGTTTTCATGTTTTAAATTTACTTTCTGCACTTTATTTTTTGTATTTTATTTTTCGTATTTTATTTTCTGCACTTTATTTTCTCGTATTTATATTCTGTCATTTATTTTTTGTTATTTATTTTCTATCATTTATTTTTTGTCATTTATTTTTTGTTATTTATTTTTTGTCATTTATTTTTATTTATTAACTTACTAACTTACGAACTTAATTACTAACTATCTAACTTTCTAACTTTTTACTTTATCAACATACTAACTTTTTAATTTTTCTACTTATTAACTTATTTGGTGGTTGGTTTATACCACACCTTTGTTAATATTTATTTGGTGGCTGGTTTATACCACATCTTTGTTAATATTTAATGGCAGGTTTATACCGCCTACTTGTACATTTTCTTTTCTATTTTAAGTTACTTATTTATGCTTAATTAGTATCGTGATTTAAATTCTGGTCGTTTGGTTAACGTTAATCCTAGTACTTTATATATTAATTTGTTTGAATCACAATCACACACATCAAACACAATGACTGAAAACGAAAGTGTGCATGATGAACATGAAAATCAACTGTTACGAACCATGCGAGAATATTTGCAACCACCTCAAAATTCTAGTCCATCATGTTTTATCTTTCCACTCAATGCTAATAATTTTAGATTTAAGCTAGATTCATACAATCTAGGATGAAGAAATCACCCGAACTTCAGTTGAAGGAATAATAATCAAGCACAATTCATGCAACCACCACTTCCTCAAGCACAACAGGGCTCTCAAAATTCTTAAGGATATGTACCTTTTGTCCTACCATACAGGAATAACCTTGAAGAAACATTGCATGCATTCATAGAAAAGCAAGATGTCATTATTAATCAAAACACTCAAGCCATGATTGACATAAAAGACATTCTTGCTAAAATTTCTTTTGCACTCTCCATTCATGAGAAAGAAAAATTTCCTTCTCAACCTCAACTAAATCCCAAAGATTAGTACAGTTTAAATGAGGGTAGTCTAGAAAACTAACAAATAGATCAAGTCAAGTCAGTGATAACCCTTAGGAATGGAAAGGTTATTGAAGAAAGTAAGGAGATAAAGAGCCAAGTGTCTAAAGTGATGAACTCCTTGAGTGTGAATGAGCTAGAGGATGTGGAAAAGAATCAAGAGAGTAGTGATGCTGAGTTACCCAAGGAACCTGAGATGACAAAAAGTCTTATTAAGCTAGAAAATGATGATGAGGGCCACCAGACATACATGATTGACTCAATCATGGATAGACGAGTTTCAACAACCCATGATTTGGATCCCCTTGAGAATTTTCTTGTCAATTCTGAGTTTGATTCTATCAGTAATCCCTCTGATGTAATTAATATTTCTACTATTTTTGATAGAACTGAAGATCATGACACTCAGGCATGGCAATCAAAGTTTAAGGAGTTTCCTAAGAAAGGTTAGAACATTGCTGATAAAAAAGGTGTTCGTCCCTTGGTCTGTTCTTATAAAATTAATTTGGAAGAAGGTAAATGGTCAGCGGTTGAAGCTATAACTTGAGTTGAAGGATCCAGATGTAGTAGAGACTTTGGTAGACGATCTTGTCTACCAAAGCTGAGGTAAGTTTTTAGTATTTTGTATTTTTATTGAGTCGGCTTAAATGTCTCCCAAATTTCGGAGCCTTTGTATGGGGATGTAAATAGTGTCAGCCAACAAAAAAAAAATATAAAATAAAAGAACCAAAAAAAAAAATTGTTTGCATGCTTGTTTATTTCATTTTACTTTATTTTTTTTTATCATTACTAACCATTGTCAAGATGTAGTTATTCTCTTCTCGTCTAAGCATTTCGGGTATGTGACTTCTCCCCATTACTTTGTTTAATTTTGTCCCAATAATTTCTTTGATGTATATTGATGATTATTTCTTCAGTCTGATTTTAATTTTTAACATTGAGAACAATGTTGTGATCTGGTTGGAGGGAAGGATAGTTGTGTGAATAATTGTGTAAAGCAAAAGATAAAAAAATAAAAAAAAGTAAAATAAATAAATAAATAGGAAGTGTGTTTCTTAATATGTTTGTCGTGTTTATATGTTTGTCAGCAATTTACTAACAGCTAAACCAATTAAGGATGGTAGAGTAATGAGTAAATTTTGCTCTAGAGGTAATTTTACTCTTGAGACGCATTTTAGTTGGGGTAGATAACTAGTTGTGTGGAAGTAGCAATTCAAATTCAGGAAAATTTGCATGATTAAGTAAATTGTCTTCCTTCTTAAAAATCACATGCTTGGTTATGAATGTTGAATTGATAGATTGAGAATCATGGATATATGCCTTGTAAGATTTTGAGCCTATTGATAAATGGATTGAACATATGTACTATTCTCTTCTTTCTTGTATGATTTTTTTTTTCACTCATGGAATTGTTACTCTAGAACTTGCTTTGATTCTTTTTGAGGCTACATTTTCACATAAATACATAAAAATGATTGAGACATTTTGAAATAACTACTTTGACCAAATAGCCAACATTGCATATTTTTCCTTGTGTAAACCCCTTTGAGCTTATTTGACAATTCCTTATTTTTAGCTCATTACGTGTTCTAAAAAAAAACATGTTCTTACTTAACCTTAGGGAATAAGAGATCATTGGCTTTGTTATTAAATGAGTTTTTGAATAAGTATGGGGGTGTGTGTGCATAATGTTGAAAGAAAAAAAAAAAGAGCTGACCACTGCTGCAATCAAAGGATTATCAGACTCTCCTAATGCACCATGTGACATATCCATACCTAGAATGAGGGTGGATGCTTGGAAATACCAGGAAGAGAAGGAGAATGTTTAAGCTTAACAATGAATTCAACCCATCAATTTGACGTTAATCTTCAACAAAACATTAGTCAAATATTGGTCATTGTCCTTTATGAGAAGGAAGCAAACAGAGAAGGAACTAAGAAAACCTTGGAAAATTTAAACTGAATGTTCTCAAACATCTTCTCCACTCTAACTGTACCCTAATGCTCTTCTATTCTCTTTGGTATTTAACTTGTCATATACATATTACCCCTCTCCTTTACCATAGCCCCATTACAATCTTAAATAAAGTCCTCTTGATTTTTGTGTGCATGTATTTTTGAGTAGCGGAGAAGTAGAAGATAAGCAAGCTTATGGTAGTGCAATTATTCATGAGTTGAATAGAGTGAAATACTTACCTTTTAAACACTTAAGAGATTGAAAGTGAATTCTGTGAGGATCTATCATTCCTGATTCATTCTTTTCAACTGAAGTTTCCTTGCTTGTTAGTTTGAGTTGGAAAGAAATGTTACCTCATGAATGTTTTGATCCCTTGAATGACTGGTTCCTCTTCTTGATTCAATGAATCCTTTAGCGTTTTTAGCTTTTGAGTCTGTGTCATTTTTTTCTTTGTTCCCTAGTTTTTTTTATATATTTTGCCCAGGAGTGCAAAAGTTAAGTGTGGGGAATTTGATAATAATATATTTTATACATTTTATAATCCTCTCATTAGGCTTCTTAAGGTTCAATTAGGTTTAATTAAGTTGGTTTTGATACATTTTATGATATTGGACCTTATTGGTTCATTGAAAGAATTATTGCATGAATTAGCCTTAATTTATCTTTTTGGCAATGTTCAGTAAACTGGCTATAACTTGAGTTGTAAATATCTGATTGATGTGATTCTGGTCTTGTAGGAAAGCTAAAACAATTCCCTACAACTTTCATGAAGACCCCAAAGGCCTAATTGTTACCAAGTGGCCTCAATACTCAAAGGGGGGGTGAATTGAGTATGAAAGCTAAGTTCGCAAATCTTTCACAAATCGTTTGATAAACAATTTTTGTTGAAGCTAATTGATGATTAGAGATGATTGGATATAAAAGATAAACACTTTCACTTATAAATGCAATAGCCAAAGGTACCAATATTCAATCAAATCAATAAAACAGTACTTAATGTGAAGAGAAGGGTTTAGAGAAAATAAACACAATAATTTATCCTGGTTCGATCACCAATCCACTTGTGATCTACGTTCAATCCCCAAGCAACAACTTGAGATTTTCCACTATATCTTCAAGCTTCAATGGGTGCTTGACAACCACTATAACCTTGAGCACTCAACACTTTGGGATACCTCACCCTTGGAGCTTGAGTCTCTTCTACTAAGGGATACCTCACCCTTTACACTTTTGGAGGGATGCCTTACCCTCTTTACAAAGCAATAATGATAGATTGAATGAAGCTCTCAATAGAGCAGATGATTACAAATTGAAGCTCTAATATGCTCTCAAAGATTTTTCTCATTTTTAATAAAAAATAGAGCAAGAAATGGATTTGAGGATTGATTCACGTTTGGAAGTATTGATGATCAGTTTTTGGTTCAAGGTCAACCTCAAATAAAAACCCAACTTTGGTATTTATAAGTTTCTCAATTAATAGAGTCGTTGGGGTGGTTTGGGCATGCATTTAATGCATTTAATATAGCCGTTGGACATTGTCAGGGTTCGTGTAATCGATTACACAACTTATGTAATCGATTACATTGTTGTTCCAACATGTTCTTGGCTTTCTGGGCTCTGTGTAATCGATTACATTATTAGTGTAATCGATTACATGGATTCTGAGTTTGCTTGTAATTGATTACAATATCCATGTAATCGATTACATGACTCTTTGAACGTGTTCTTGCCTTTCTGGGCTTGATGTAATCGATTACATATATTGTGTAATCGATTACATGGCCTCTGACTTGCTTATAATCGATTACATTGATCATGTAATCGATTACATGGCTTCTGTTTGCTGTGTAATCGATTACATTGGCCTTTGAACACATTTTTCAAGTCCAATAAAGCTTGTAAGTCATTTTTAACACCTAAAGACACTTGATTAAACATAAATCCTTTTAATAGTGTTAAATTTAAGATTGAAACACAAGTTTTCTTGAAAGCCATGTTTAACTTTGAAATTTCCCACTTATTTTGAAATGATATATTGAAAAATCATTTGAGAAATCTTGAGAGCATTTAACATTAATGTTCTAATTCTTATAACTAAATAAGCCTCTTGACTTCTTTCTTTGATCTTGATTTTTTCTTTTGCACTTGATTTTCTCTTTTGCACTTGATCTTCGCTTTTGCCTTTGTTATCATCAAAAACCATTTGATATGCCTTAGAGACATAAGCATTCACATTCTCCTCCTTTTTGATGATGACAAACTAATCATAGGAAAAAGAAAGAGTTTTTGCAATTGTATATAATAGACATTTAGGCGCAATGCTCCCCCGGAGTTTATGCATGATATTGGGTTAGATTTTGCATATAAAAAGCTTAAGAGCTCAAAAGCTCAATAACTCCCCCATACTCATGCAACTTTTAATTAGATTTCATTTCATTTTTCCTTATTTTCTCCCCCGTTGGCATTATCAAAAAGACATAAGCATTTAAAGAAAAATAGATAGCATAACAGCTATATTTCATGATTCCCAAATTTTGCCAGAACAAGAACACCAAAGAGATTAAACAGTCCAATCAATATTATCAAACAGCCAAACATTCAAAGCGGAAGCAAGTTCATTTATCATTTATCAGTATGTACAAAGGAACTTCTCACAACTAGTAGCCAATAACCAAAAAAAAAAATGTATACCAATGTAATATAATCAGAGTCAAAACAAAATAAATGCAAGGTAGTTATAAAAAAAAAAGCATCAAGGCAATGAGCCATGATCACTATCAGTGGCCTCGCTGTCACAAAAGGCATCACCCTCTGGATCTGCAGTAGTGTCTCCTAGATCATCGTTATCATCGCTGGGCTCAAGATCATCGTTAGAGTCCAGAAGCTCCTCATCATCAGCAGGGACTCCAGATGGACTAGCGAAGGACAGGGGAACCGGAGAGGCAGAGGATGTAGGAGGTGCAGCAGCAGCGTTTTGAGGAATAGGAGGTCCACCCAGGAGAGATCGAATGGAGGCAAGCTCCTGATCTGAGTAGTCCATCCTCAGCTCAAGATGGTCAATCTTCTGCTCTATATGATCCATGCGTGTGTTTACATTAGAGCTCAGGTTGCGCATTTCTTGGAGCAGGAGATCAAGAGTAGTAGGAGTGGGGGCAGGAGCAGGGGCAGGATGCTGAGCCTCCTCATCATCGTCACTATCTGGATCGTGATGGATATGACCAAAAGTGCCATGAGTGTAATGCCACCTATCATCCACCTTATAGAGCTGGAGCTTCTTCAGGGTATGTAGGCCAATGGATTGTGGTCCCTTCGAGCTGGTGTCCTTAGATTCCTCAGCCAGCGAAATGCGACAGTGCTCTAGGATTGTGGTTACCAACATGGCGAATGGAAGAGCAGAGTTCTTCTTTTTCTTGACATCCAGCATATGCTCTAAAATGTATTAACCCCAGTTAATTGGCCGCCCTGTGGTCATTGCCCATAAGGCCACCACATCATCCTTGAGGACTTGGGAGTAATTCCCTCCCCTGGGAATCAATCTTCGGACCAAAAGGTAGTGGAGAACCCTGTTCTCCATAGTGAGGCCAGTGGCCATAATTCTTCGTTTAGGATCACTTGGGGGGAGTAGCTAGTCCTAATCAAAGAAAGAAGAGCAACCTTATGCTCAAACTCATGCCCCCAAACATTGGCATTCCCATAGAAGTGAGCTCCATCAGGAGTGACCTTCGTTAGCCTATACCATTCAGCCATTTTAAACCTTATTTATTGCTTTTTCACTTCAGAGATTATGCAATTATCCTCAACCTTCAGGTTCGCATAAAAGACTCGCACAAGGTTAGGGTAGATTACTTTCTCTATGCTTAGGAAACCTAGTAAGCCTAAATTTTCTATGGTTCTAAAGCTCGCTAAAGGTTCACTCTCACAGAAGGTGATGGGAAGATACCTGGGAGAGATGATCTTGCGAAGCTGGAAGTTCTTCTGGAACAACTCAGCTCGCTTCACTATGGAGAAGTGTCTCGTGAGGTCCAGGCCAGATATGTTACGTGAAGAACCACCAGAAGACCATCCAATGGCAGCCCCTATTCTTGGGCGCTTCGAGCGATGAGAGGATTCAGCCATTGATGAGAAGGAGTAGAGTGGGATGAGTGGTAAATGGTTGGGGATGAGTGAGGAGAGAGAGAGGGACGAGGTTAGGGCAGAGAAATGGAGATGGGGTTCGTGAGAGAAGATGGGGAGATTTGGGTGACGGATGTGAGGAGATTTGGAGAGATGGGTTGTGTGGAGAGGGGTTTTCCGAGATTGAGAAAGGTGAAATGAGGGATTTTGATGGAGATTTGAGTGAGAAATGAGAGATTTTGAGGTTTGAGAGGCTTGGGGTGCATGGGAGCAGAGGAGGAGGATGAAGAAGATGAATAGGTTCTGAAAAATGAGCTCTACGCGCGTCAAAAACCTTTTAAAAAACCCTGTGTAATCGATTACAATGAGTGTGTAATCAATTACATGCATTCTGGTGGGTATGTAATCGATTATATTTTTGGTGTAATAGATTACATGCTTTCTGGGAACCTTGTAATCGATTACATAGTTGATGTAATCGATTACCTGAGTTCTGAGTTGATTGTAATCGATTACAAAAGGTGTGTAATCGATTACATACGTGATAGGACCTGTGTAATCGATTACAAAGGCATTGTAATCGATTACCAGCACTCTTTAACTCAGATTTTGCATTTCAAACAGCATATAATCAACTTTAATCCATCCAAATCAGTTTCAAAGCAACTTAGATCAATTCAAATCATCATTCAAACATATAATCTAATCATATTATGATTCAACTCACATAATTGATCAAAATTACCATTTTTACCAAGAATTTCACCATTTTTGGTGAAATTTTGAGGATGTTGAGTTGCTTGGGAGTCTTAGGCATGAGGGAGCACCTGCAAAACAACTTAGGAGAAATCTCCGACGCTCAAGTCAGTATTGGATTCAAATATGATGAAAAATTCAGAGATTATGTAGCAGTGTGGCATAATTATGCAGAAAAACACAAGTTTATGCATTAGTTTTAGGATTATGCAGCAAATATTTAACTTATGCATGATTGATCCAATATGCCAAGTTCATTTCTTATATAGAAAAATGCTTCTTTTGCTAGGGGTTTAGTGAAAATGTCAGCTAGTTGCTTAGTGGTTTCTACAAACTCAAGCATACAATCACCCTTTTGAACATGATTTCTAATGAAATGATGTCTTATTTCAATATGTTTAGTCCTAGAATGCAAAATGGGATTTTTGGACAAATTGATTGCACTAGTATTATCACATCTTATGGGGATGTGATCAAGCTCAAGACCATAGTCCAAGAGTTATTGTTTCATCCAAAGGATTTGAGAACAACAACTCCCAGCTGCAACATATTCAGCTTCAGCTGTAGACAATGCCACACTATTTTGCTTCTTGCTATGCCAAGAAACTAATGAGCTTCCAAGCAAGTGGCATATCCCACTAGTGCTCTTTCTATCCATTTTGCACCCAGTAAAATCAGAATCGGAATACCCAATAAGACTACATGAGGCACCTTTAGGGTACCATAAACCCATTTGTGATGTACCTATTAGATATTTCATTATTCTTTTAACAGCATTTAAGTGTGATTCTTTAGGATTATCTTGATATCTAGCACACATGCATACACTAAACATTATATCGGGCCTACTTGCAGTGAGATAAAGGAGTGAGCCAATCATACCTCTATATTTTGTAATTTCTACCGATTTACCTCCTTCATCTTTGTCCAAATAGCAAGAGGTGCCCATAGGAGTAACTATATGCTTGGCATTGTCCATTCCAAACTTCTTGAGCAGCTCCTTGCAATACTTGGATTGGCTTATGAAAGTTCCTTCTCTTGTTTGCTTGATTTAGAGACCAAGGAAGAAATTAAGCTCACCCATCATAGACATCTCAAACTCACTTTGCATAATATTTGAAAATTCTTTACAAAGAGAGTTGTTAGTAACTCCAAATATAATGTCATCAACATAGATTTGAACTAGAAGTATGTCATGCATTTTATGTTTTATGAAAAGGGTAGTATTAACTTTGCCTCTAGAAAAACCTTTTTCTAAAAGGAATTTGCTCAACCTTTCATACCATGCTCTAGGAGCTTGTTTTAAGCCATACAAGGCCTTTTTCAGTTTAAAAACATGGTTGGGCATTTCAAAATCCTCAAAACTAGGAGGTTGTTCTACATACACTTCTTCTTGTATAAAACCATTTAAAAATGCACTTTTGACATCCATTTGATAGAGTTTAAAATCTATGATGCAAGCATATGCAAGTAGCATTCTAATGGCCTCTAACCTAGCTATGGGAGCATAAGTTTCTTCATAGTCTATGCCTTCTTCTTGATTATATCCCTTAGCTACAAGCCTAGCTTTATTTCTTATTATTAAGCCCGTTTCATCAAGTTTATTCCTAAAGACCCATTTGGTGCTAATTATAGGATGATCATTGGGCTTTGGAACTAATTCCCAAACTTGATTTCTCTCAAATTGGTTTAGTTCTTCTTGCATGGCCAAGATCCAATGCTCATCATTAATGGCCTCATTTATGTCTTTAGGTTCAACTTGAGAGACAAAGGCTAGGTGATTACATGCATCTCTAAGTGAGTTTCGAGTGATTACCCCTTTTGATACATCACATATCACCTTGTCAAGAGAATGATATCTTGAAGTCCTCCATTCCTTGGGTAGATCCAAGATTTTTGAATCTTTTTATCATGAGTGATCAAGGAGTCTCTCTTCTTACTTCTTGGACTCTTTCTCTTGATTTTCCAAGTGTGTTTTTGCCAAGATTTCTGTAACATCATCAACAAACTCCTTTCTCGGCTCATTTGGGTTAGTTTCATCAAATGCAACATGTATGGACTCTTCTATGGTCATAGTTCATTTATTATAGACTCTAAAGGCCTTACCATGAATAGAATAACCAATGAATATTCTCTCATCAGATTTTGCATCAAACTTCCACAAGTTATCCTTTCCATTATTCAAAATAAAGCATTTACATCCAAAGACATGAAAATGTGACACATTAGGTTTCCTTCCTTTGTACAATTCATATAGGGTTTTCTTTAAAATTGGTCTTATTAGGGCTCTATTCATAACATAACAAGCGGTGTTAACCGCATCCGCCCAAAAGTACTTAGGAAGGTTGGCCTCATTGAGCATAGTTCTTGCCATTTCCTCTAAAGATCGATTTTTCCTTTCTACAACATCATTTTGTTGTGGTGTTCTAGGGGCAGAAAAATTATACTCAATGCCATGTTCATCACAAAAAACTTCAAATTCATGATTTTCAAATTCACCACCATGATCACTTCTTATGGATGCAATACAAAAACCTTTTTCGTTTTGGATAACTTTGGCAAGTTTTCTAAATGATTGAAAAGCATTATTTTTGTGGGCCAAGAATAATGCCCATGTAAACCTAGAAAAATCATCCACAATCACTAATGCATAGTAATTCCCACCAAAGCTCATAGTTCTAGAGGGACCAAAAAGATCCATATGCAAGAATTGTAAAGGTCTAGAAGTTGAAACTATGTTTTTAGCTTTAAAAGAGACCTTTACTTGTTTTTCCTTTTGACATGCATCACAAAGTTTATCTTTTTCAAATTTGAGCCTTGGAAGACCAATTACTAGTTCTTTAGAAACTAATTTGTTTAAGTGATCCATGTGAATGTGAGCAATTCTTCTATGCCATAACCATGAATTATTTTCTTTACTCATAAAGCATTTAGCATCATTTGAGGAGATATCATCGAGACTAATCATATATATATTATTGACTCTATGACCAACAAACTTAACTTGCTTATCATCCTTTCCCTCAATTATGCAACAAGAGGAATCAAATATAACTCTATTGCTTTTATCACATAATTGACTAATACTAAGCAAATTATGTTTAAGTCCTTCAACAAGCAAAACATAATCAATAGATGATGAAGGGATCTTACCAACTTTGCCAATTCTAAGAATCTTCCCTTTGTTGTTATCACCATATGTGACATGACCATGTTTCTTGTGTGTAAGGGAGGAGAACTTGGAGCCATCACCGGTCATATGCTTGGAGCAACCACTATCAAGATACCAACTTGAGCTCTTAGTCTTCAAGCACACCTACAGCACACATTCAAGTTTTAACCTTTGGTACCCAAATTGTCTTGGGTCCTTGTGTGTTAGAGTTAGGCATGGTACCTTTAGGAACCCAAACTCTTTTTATTCCAACCTTAGTGTTTATGTTCTTTCTAACATTGCAAGTTGATGCACTATGCCCTTTCTTACCATAATGAAAACATTTGACAAAGGGACTACTTGAGGTATTTGAGGAAACAAAGAAGTTCTTATAAGACTTTTGATGATTGTTTGGATTAAATCCCAAACCAACTTTTTGAAAAACACATTTTTGTCTCCCTAACAATACATTCAAGTTGTCTCTTCCAAAAGTGAATTTTGCAAGAGTGTTATTCAAATCTTCAATTTCTTTTTCAAAAACTTTACATGATAAACAAGGTAATGATATGGATGTATTATCATGTGAGGAACAAGTCATGCATAATGAATTAGCATCAATGAGTCCTAAAGTCTTATTTTCAATTTTAAGCTCATTTATCTCCTTAGTTAAAATAAAAACTTTGTTTACCAATAAAGAGATTATTTTATTGGAATACAAAACCATTTTTGTGAGCCTTAAAGATTCATCATGCAATTCTTTAAAGGCATCTTGCAATTCATCATAAGAAGGTGAAGGTTCTAGGTTAGAAGAGGTTACCTCGGTGTCGCTTTCTTCACTTTCTTCTCCTTGAGCCATGAGGCAAAGATGGGCTTCTTCATTCTCCGAATCGTCGGAAGAGCTTAAGTCATTGTCCTCCCAAGCTATATATACTCTTCTTCCTTTCCTTTCCTTAGAAGGCCTTTTCTCAAACTTCTCCGTCTTCTTGAGATAAATAGGACACTCCATTTTCATGTGTCCCGATTTTCCACATTCATAGCATTTTGGAGGAGTAGAGGATCCTTCTCCTTTGTGATACGCTTTCTTTTGAGGAAAGGGTGGTCTTCTTTGAAATCCCTTGTTCTTTAGGAATCTTTCAAATTTTCTCACAAGGAGACTAAGATTCTCCTCACTTAGCTCAACACTTTCACCATCCTCTTCACCATCTTCATCATCATCTTCAATTGTAAAGGAAGTAGCTTTGAGAGTGATTCCCTTCTTCTTTTTGTCATGCTCTTCATTTTGGTTGAGCCTATTTAGTTCCAGCTCATGTTCTTGAAGCTTTCCAAATAAGGTGGCTAGAGACATTGTTGATAAATCTCTTGATTCTGCAATCGCCGTCACTTTGGGTTGCCAATTCCTGCTTAGACATCTCAAGACTTTGTTAATAAGATCCTCATTAAGAAATGTTTTTCCCAATGAGATAAGATGATTAACAATATGAGTAAAACTCTTTTGCATATCTTGAATGCTCTCACCTTGGTTCATTCTAAATAATTCGTATTCATGAGTGAGAGTGTTTATTCGAGATCGTTTTACCTCACTAGTACCTTCATGAGTTACTTGTAGGGTATCCCACATTTCTTTTGCGGTCTTGCAATTTGACACCTTAAAGAACTCATCATACCCCAAGGATGTGGTGATGATGTTCTTGGCTCTCAAATTGTATTGAACATTCTTTTTATCATCATCAGTCCATTCATTTCTAGGTGTATTTATTTTCACACCATCTTTAGATTGTGTTGGAACAAAGGCACCATTTTCAACGGCGTCCCACACATCTAAGTCAATAGCTTCAATGAAAATTTTCATCCTTTCTTTCCAATAGGCATAACCATCCCCATTGAAATAAGGAGGTCTGTTTATAGAAGAACCTTCATTTGAAAAACCATTTGAAGCCATCACTTCTTTTGAAGCTGCTAAGCTCTTTATACAAGAGTCTAACTCTGATACCACTTGTTACCAAGTGGCCTCAATACTCAAGAGGGGGGGTGAATTGAGTATGAAAGCTAAGTTCGCAAATTTTTCACAAATTGTTTGATAAACAATTTTCGTTGAAACTAATTGATGATTAGAGATGATTGGATATAAAAGATAAACACTTTCACTTATAAATGCAATAGCCAAAGGTACAAATATTCAAGCAAATCAATAAAATAGTATTTAATGTGAAGAGAAGGGTTTAGAGAAAACAAACACAATAATTTATCCTGGTTCGATCACTAATCTACTTGTGATCTACGTCCAGTCCCCAAGCAACAACTTGAGATTTTCCACTATATCTTCAAGCTTCAATGGGTGCTTGACAACCACTACAACCTTGAGCACTCAACACTTTGGGATACCTCACCCTTGGAGCTTGAGTCTCTTCTACTAAGGGATACCTCACCCTTTACACTTTTGGAGGGATGCCTCACCCTCTTTACAAAGCAATAATGATAGATTGAATGAAGCTCTCAATAGAGCAGATGATTACAAATTGAAGCTCTAATATGCTCTTAAAGATTTTTCACGTTTTTAACGAAAAATAGAGCAAGAAATGGATTTGAGGATTAATTCACGTTTGGAAGTATTGATGATCAGTTTTTGGTTCAAGGTCAACCTCAAATAAAGATCCAACTTTGGTATTTATAAGTTTCTCAATTAATAGAGCCGTTGGGGTGGTTTGGGCATGCATTTAATATAGCCGTTGGACGTTGTCAGGGTTCATGTAATTGATTACACAACTTATGTAATCGATTACATTGTTGTTCCAACGTATTCTTGGTTTTCTGGGCTCTGTGTAATAGATTACATTATTGGTATAATTGATTACATGGCTTCTGACTTTGCTTGTAATCCATTACAATATCCATGTAATCGATTACATGACTCTTTGAACGTGTTCTTGCCTTTCTGGGCTTGATGTAATCGATTACATATATTGTGTAATCGATTACATGGCCTCTGACTTGCTTGTAATCGATTACATTGATCATATAATCGATTACATGGCTTCTGTTTGCTGTGTAATCGATTACAAATATCATATAATCGATTACATTGGCCTTTGAACACATTTTTCAAGTCCAATAAAGCTTGTAAGTCATTTTTAACACCTCAAGACACTTGATTAAACATAAATCTTTTTAAGAGTGTTAGATTTAAGATTGAAACACAAGTTTTCTTGAAAGCCATGTTTAACTTTGAAATTTTTCACTTATTTTGAAATGATATATTGAAAAACCATTTGAGAAATCTTGAGAGCATTCAACATTAATGTTCTAAGTCTTATAACTAAATAAACCTCTTGACTTCTTTCTTTGATCTTGATTTTTCCTTTTGCGCTTGATCTTCTCTTTTGCACTTGATCTTCGCTTTTGCCTTTGTTATCATCAAAAACCATTTGATATGCCTTAGAAACATAAGCATTCACACTAATCATACGATTGGATAACTCAAATTGGAGTTGAAGTAAGAACTAGGGTGCTGATCCTGATAGCTTGACCTATGCATACTATTCATGACATATCTCGGGTTATAAGATTTCAAATGGGTTGAAATTTTGATGGTTGATAGTTAAGACCCAAATCTATAACTTTTATGTTGAACACTTTTCCAGGATCTGAGGTCTAATGGGTCATATTGGGCTTGGAAGTCAGAATAGAGGAGCTGTCATTGGGCCTGAGCAGTATGCAGTAATCAAACTATATCTTGAGTTGTAGAAATTATTTTTGACCCAAATGAACGGCATTTGAAAGCTAAGATCCAGGCCTACAACTTTTATGAAGACCATATTTCTCAAAAATGAATTATTCAATGACTTCAGAACTAAATGATTTCAGAGACAAAGAATCTCCATAATTTTTCACTCATCAAAAGTCATTTGGCATTTTCCATTCATCTACTCACCCATGACTCAACCCCCTTGTCATTTTGTATCCCTAATCCTCTATAAAAGGCATCATTGGCAGATCATTTAAGGAGTCTTGATCCTATAGGCCAAGATCATGCTATTATGTTGTTGTAGTTTTCCTTTGTTCTAAATTGAAGTTATGTTCTTCTTCTTCTTCTCTCTTTCTTTCTTCTTGTCTATGAGTAACTAAGTTTCATTTTACTTGGGTAAAAGTGTGAAGCTCTTAGTAATAAAATAAGGTTAGATTCATTCCTCTCTTATGGTTAAATGATTTATTTTTCAAATAGCTATTATACGTGTTATATTTTGGTTTCCAATTAATTGTAGAAATCATCCTTGTAAAGAGGAGTTCTTGATTTGTTGTAGACAAGATTTTGGCACAGTGAATGCTTTAACCCATTTACAAGTGTTGGTGTTAGAAACTCTCCTTGTAAAGTGGAGATCTTGATTTGTTGTAGACAAGATTTTGGTATAATGAATGCTTGATCACATTTATGAGTGGTAGTGTTAATAGATGATTAAAGGAATCATAATATAATCACGTATATAATTTTAATGAACGTTAAATGTTATATTTTCCAATTGGAACCTCCGTTATGTGTGGATTCTAATTGAGTTATAAAAAGAATTAATCTTACTCTTACTTTATTTACTAAGAGTGGATCTCCTAACCCAAGTAAATTTATAAAATATTTACTTTACCTTAATTAATCTTCATCAATTACCTGTGGATCGACCTCGGATTCCCGAGAAATTTATTACTTGAGATAACCTACACTTGGGTTTGTAACTTTTAATACCGCATCACCTGTATTCTTGGATAAATTCCTCATAGTAACAATATTAGTATAATCCTCACGTATTAATTCCCTCATAGGATACTAGTGGTAATGTGAGGCCCTTAATCACTCCCTACCATAAGTATATAGAACCCGAGCTATATAAGGTGGCTTCCATCATTGTGATGCTTGAGATATGGGTTCTGTGGTATAAGCGAGCACGTGAATGAGCACTAAAATTTTGAATTGAATTTGTATGTCATGATATGACTTGAATATGTATTTAGAATTTTGGATAAACTTGATATTACAGCATTCGTACTTGAAGTTAATTTGTGAGAATTATTTGTAAATGTAAATTGTATTATTGATAATGGACGTTTTTATTGAAAACTATTAAATGGAATCTGTTTCAGAAAGAGAAAGGACTAGATTTGGCATTTTGCCACCTTTCTAACTATATATGTATATGATGATTTTGAGTATTCTTAAAGAAAAGTATTTTTCCCCGAAACAGTTGGAATTATTGTGATGACACCTTTTCATAATAGAATCTACTGAGAATTAGTATTCTCACCCCATTGTTGCTTTGTATTCCATGATAATTCCAGGGTTGTATCTTGTAGCACATTAGCAGAGCTGAAGACATAGTTTATTTTATTTGGTTTAGGTCTTTTTTATAATGAGTGTATGAAATATGCATTGAAGGCATATATATGATATGTATTTGTACTATTATGCACACTTGTATAAACTCCTTCAGTATATGTACAATATGACATTTTGTCTAGGCTCATATTTTTATATATCATTGTAAAGTTTATTTGTAGTTTTAAATAATTTTTTTTAAGTGATGTACTTATTATTGTTGCTATTTGTGTAATTCCGGATACACCTTTAGTAAAAATAGTAAGGGCGTTACAATTTCAAATAAGTTCATTTGAATAAGAGTTATCTTATTCGAATAACAAAAGTTAGATAGCCAAATTTTCCTACTGATCAAGCTTTATTCGAATAACACAAGGTGTTATTCAAATAACAGCTTAAAAACAAGTTACGCGCCTTCAGTTTTAAAAAGTTTATTTCGATAACATATTTGTTATTCGAATAACAGGGTTTTTTAAAAATTATTTTAAAAGGCCTTATTTGAATAACGATATAGTTATTTGAATAACGTGTTATAGAACCATCTCTTCTGTGTGCTATTTAAAGTATTATTCGAATAACACATATGTCATTCAAATAAACATGAATGCCAGAATCAGAATTAAATGGCTAGTTGATGACATTTAATGCTCCAACAACCCCCTCCCCCAACGACTCTAAAATTTATTGGGTTATAAATACAAGTTGTTGGGCATTAAAGACGAGTTAGAAATTAATCTAAAAAGAGTTGTTGAGCATTAATATGAGTTATTACAACTATAACATCCTAAATTTAATAACAGTAGTATAATCTGTATTATACCACAGTAATTAGATTCAGGCATGCTACTAACTACTACTACTAAGCATTTTCTAATATAACAAAATCATATATATAGAAAATATGAGCTGCGAGCAAAAGAATATATACATAAAGTTTATATTTCTCATACATACAAAATAAGTACAAAGCAATAAACTAGGCCTCTTAAGGCACAAACTATACATGTTTCAAAAAGAAACTACAAAATAAAGCTAAACTAAGCTCTCCAAGCTCCTATCAGCAATTCTCTATCCATAAGTCTTCTTCTCTGAAATCATTATGGAAACATAACACACGGGGTGAGAATCATGTATTCTCAGTAAGTTCACAATTAAAACATGTCATCACAATCATTCCAGTTATTTCGGGGTAAAACATCATGTAAAAGCACAACTTCTCAGTAGAAAGGTGGCAAAAGCCCAAAATCACTTCCTTTCTCTTCTCGAAATAGATCCTCATTTTATAAGTTTGTATAAAAAACGCATTTTCGCACAACACTCACAAATCATCAACTCAAAAATAAGCAATTGCCTATACAATTGCTATGTCATGATTATGTAATGATTAGCAACTGCCCATACAACTATGCCAAATTATGCCTTATGTTTATGCCTATGCAATAACCTGAATATGTATGAGAATAATGTCATGATTTCCTCAGACTTAGTGAATGACCTCATCCTCAGCCATTTTGGAAATTTTATGATATGTTATAAGCCTTGAACATAGCAAAGGAACTTGATTCCATAAACCTTGAACAAGCACTGAAATCCAATTCTAGAAGTCTTCTCTCTGGGTAATGACCTTATCAACTATGCGGTCTTCAACAAGGATCACTATGATAGGGAGGGTTGGTTACCTCCTTATTCAAAATCATATATGACCATCAAAGTGAGGACCTTATCCTCATCAACATAGTTATGAAATACAACAAGGCTAACTATCACAGTTACTAGCATTCCAATTAGTTTACATCCATAATCTCAAATATAAACAACAATGCTGCAAATCACCATAATAATTGACACATCGCTTGATATACATTCATAACCATAAGTGTGAAATACAATGATGTCAATCACTATAATAGTTAGCATACTAATTAATTTACATCCATTACATAAACACTTCATTAAATATCCCTATTAGAGTCTCAACACTCATTAAGAAGCATATAATAAAGATTTACCCAAGTTAAGCACATCATATTCACCAAACAAAAGTCCTCTCAAAAACTGGACTTGGCACTCAGGCACTGGCCATTGGGCACTTAAGCACTTGCTCAATGCTTAGGCGTTCCACATAGGGCACTCAGGCTTCCACATAGGGCGCTCAGGCACTGGGGTGGCAGAGAGCCTCCCCTGTTCTCCCCTGCGATGGACGCTCAAGCCTCCTTGCCTAGCACTCAAGCGCTCATTGCGCATTAAGGCGCTCCTCAATGGGTGCTCAAGCGCTCCTCGTGCAGCATGAAGCTGCTCTCTGTCTGGCAGTGGGCGCTTAGGTGCCCAACTCCCAGTGCCTAGGCACTGGTTGCCAGAAACTAGTTTTTACAGAAACAGCCACTGTTCCATTGGGAACAATGGACTTCCAATTACTCAAACCTCAAATCCAAGTGATTTCCAACACCACGCAAGGTCCAAAAACACATTTTAACTCTTATAAAATTTTTAAATCATTCCAACATGGATCAATGAATCACTTATCATCTTAAAAACCTAAATTCCCACTCTTAGCTTAGGTGGAAACAATAATGTTTACGGGATGAAAATTCATCACCAAGCATACAACAAACCAAAAATAAGTCATCCTCAAGTTCTACAACAAGATTCAAGCCAAGAACACAAAAACCACACCCAAAACCCATTTCTTCATCAAGCCAACTCATGAAACATGACGAAGAAAATGGAAGAAAATAGTCGAGAACAAAGTCCCTTACCTCTATTATCCAGAAATGAATGAACTTAGAAACTCCTCTCCACCTCTATATTCTTCCTTCTCTTTGGTTATTGCTCCTCCTCCTCTAGCTCATTTCTTCTCTTTTCCTTTGTGCTTCTCTGTGGCAGCAGTGTGAGAGAGTGAGAAGTGAGAGAAATATCTCATTTAAGAGAAAGAAAGTCAAGGCAGCAACAAAGAAGAAAACGTGAGATATTTGGTCACTTAAGTGACTAAGTTGTAGCTCCTGATCTATTAAGAACACTTAGATTTCACCAAATCAAGTTTCTCAACTTCCAACAAGTTTAAAATAAGAGCATGTTTGGTTCAGTTTTTTTAGCTGAACCAACAACATTTTTTTTGTCTTTAAGCTATTGCACAAATAATCAATGTGTTTGGGTTTATTCTAGGAAAAAATCAACTGCTTTTAATTGGAGAGAAAAGTTGTTGGAGCAAAAGCTATTATTTGAGCATTTTACAAAAAAGTTGTTGGGATTATTTTTCACTTTGAGATGTAAATACCATTTTGTCCTCAATCAAATAACTTTTTTAATCTATCAAATACTTTTTTTAATCATTCTATATCTATTTTGGTAATTTAATTCATAAAAGTGATTTTTTATATCATCCAAATGAAACAGATTAGCTTAAAATCACTTTTCAGCTAACATATCCAAACATAAAACTGATTCTATTATAATCGATTATAACAAAAAGCTTTTATACAATAATCAATTATTGAAATAATCTGATTTTCACAATTATCCCAAATGCACACTAAATCCTAAGATTCATAAAAAATCTTGTTTCACAATTGCCATATTTTTTCATATTTGCTACTAGTCAATTTAGCATTAAAACACACACTCAGTATGCTTAAAAATACCAAACTAACTCTGATTAACCTCAAATTTTAACTACATCATCTTCCACACATTTGCAACCTAGAAACAAATTCTTCATATTTATTTCTACTAACTAAACAATTTTAAGCCAATTTCAGGGTTAATAATAGCCATTTTTCACATAGTGTGTTATAGCAAAGTGACTAAATATGCTCAGAAGGTCACAAAATTTAATAGGCATGTTAAGCAAGTATTAGGCTACCTTTGTAACTATATGCAAGTTTAACATGTTCTCGAGGGTATTACATTTCTCCCTTTTTTTTTTAAATTTTGTCACCAAAATTTGATTTTCCTAATATAAGATGTCCTAAATAACTCTCATATAAAAACAAGTGCAACCAAATACCAAAGAAACAAAATTTCACCATTGTACTAACCTTTTCCTGAACTAGGAGACTGCGTTGTCTCCTTACCTTGCAACTAGTAGACTCTCCCTGGAGCGGTAGGTCTAGCATCCGTCTTTGCCTCATTCCTGTGAGGACAACTCCCTGTAAAGTGGCCTGATTTGCCACAAGTGAAACATGCTGCCTGGTCAACTACACAAGGCTTATCTCCATGAGTTCTACCACACTTGGCACATCTTTGCCCACGATCATTTTTCTGAATCTACTTCCCCTTGTCCTTCTGTTCTCTAGACTGTGGAGTACTCCGCTTTGACCTATCATCAGTACTCTTCCGTTTGTAGTAGTCTTGTGATTGATGCCCCTGCTGTGGCCTAAAACTAAGGGGTTCTACCACTCTGCACTTTTTGACTAAGGTAGGTTAATCCTGAATCTCAAAAGGCTGAAACTTCACACACTTCCAATTATCATTTGGATTGTACCTAAAGTAAGATGAGAAATTGGACAACTCCTCAAATCTTGCCATATACTGTCCAACAATCATGTTTCCTTGCTCCAGTTACAAAAACTCCATCTCCCTATCCTCTTGTACATTTTGTAGAAAGTACTTCTCCAAAAAGGCAAATTTAAACACCTCCCATGTAATCTAAGTCCCCGCCACTTCTGTAACACCCAAAAATTTACTATTTCTTAATAATGTCTGAATTGTACTATTTTGTGATTTCTGTGTGCTGTAAAATTATTTTGACTATTCTGTGACTATTTTTGATCATTGTGTGTGATTTACTCCAAGTCAGGAAAATAATAATTTTCGAGTCGGGAAAAATCTTTGACGATTTATTCGGAGTCGGGGGATCTTACTAAACCCGAATCCGAGAGATACGTTACCTGATCTTTTAATTTTTAGAATTTATTTGTGAAATAAAAATCTTTTGCGTATTATTTTATTAGACAGTATCTGCTAAATTGTAGGTAGTAGTTTCTGTCAATTGGGTAATAGATCCTGTATCTTTTATCTGTAGGGCAATAGACTGGGAAAAATCTTTGTGACTCATAATTTGATGAACCAATAGGAATTGGGAATTTTCTTAACTAATAGAAAGTGGTCAACAATAATGCTTAGACTAATTAATCAAGAAACTAAGTAAGCTAATTAAGTAGTTAACCATGTAACTAAGTGAACTAACTAACTAAACTAAGTGTAACAAGGAACTAATTGAAATCAAAACTTAGTTAGTTACCTCCATGTGCTCCACGACCACTAGGTGGTTCTAGGGAGTTCTTGAACAATCTATTCATCTATTATGACCATCTAATGACTTAAGCCATGTGAGGCCACGTGATTGATTTCTATCTTGATTGAACAAGCCTTGAACTTTCTATGCATGCATCTACACGACTATGCACTAGAGAAATAAGCTATCCTACTTCATTTCTATCACTTTGTGACTTAAAACATTTCTCTTCATTCTCTCTCATCCAAGAACAAACACAAAACCCCATTATCTCCCTTTCTTGAAGCATTCGGCCACCACCTTCAAAGCCAACATCCAAGCTTCCAAAATTTCATCTAATCTCATTTTCCTTACCTATATGCTATTCTAAACACTTTTCATCTTATAAGTTTCACTTAGTTCATCCTTTTGGTGCTTCTAAATCAAGTTAGAGTTTTCTACTCTACAAGGTAAAGTTCTTGTTTCTTATTCCTAAGTTTGATTCTTGAGTTTCTAAGCCATGATTGATCCATGGTTTCTCTTTGTCAAGCTTTCTTTGTGACTTTATTTTGGTTTAAGCTTGTTAGGGTTTTCTTTAGAGGCTCACGAAATCTCTAGGAGGCCATATAAGAAGGGTTTTTGTCTTCCTTGAGGTAAGAGAGAGATTAACCTCATCAACCATGAGTTGGTGGTGAGGAAATGGCTTGTTTGTGGTGAAAAATCAATAAGGATTTATTCACTTGTATGGTTTAAGCTTGCTTTGTTTGTGGTGATTTTTGGTTGGTATGCTTTATAGCTTTGATTATATGCTTGAATATGTGATTATGGAAGCATGATTGATTATTAGGTTAAGTAGGATGTGATTCGCATGATGAGGAAGTGTATGAAGGTTCCAAAGAACCTATGAAGGCTCATGGCCATAACACCATAAAGGGAGCAAAATGTTTTAATTTATTTTCCTAATCATGGATTAAATGATTTAAAGACAATAAATTGGATTAAAGGTTTTTGTAAAGAATAAAGTAATGGAGAATAATTAATTATGATTTATGAAACATATAGGGTAATTCAGCTAACATGCCTATTTTTGATCTCGTAGATCCAAAATTATTTTACTAAGTGTAGACTTAGGTATTTGATTAGTGGAAAATTAATTTGATAGGTTTTAGACCTAAAAAGAAAGTAAACTAAATTTTAAAATTAAATTAGTATAATTAGGTTAGGAAGTAAGATAAAGTTTAAAACTTGAAATTTACTGACGTATAGCTCACCCTTTGGGTTTTGAAGTACGTTAGAAAATTTCAAGCTATAATGTCCCAATTAAATCAAAGAAATGTAATTTTGTGAAAAATAGTAGAAGATGCTACTTAAAGAATTTTTAGTGAGAAAATATTATTTAAAAGTGGTTTAACTAGGAAATATTGGAATTAAAATCCAATTTTGATATTTAATGAGAAAAGTTTTATTTTGAGCTTAGAATATTAAATAAATATTTTGCACGATTGAAAATACGCAAAAAAACTCTTACGTGATTTAAAAATAGTATTTTTTAGCTACGCGATTAAGAAAATGCGATAAAATCTTTACATGATTGAGAAAACATTGGAAAATACTTATGTGATTTGAAAATATAAGAAAAATGTTCTGCGATTGTGAAAATGCGATAAAAATGCTACACGATTGAGAGTGACAGCAGTTTGCTGTTGGGTTGTTATGGTGGGCTCAGTTATGTTGGAAAGTGATACCACCAAGAGATGACGTGTTTAGGTGAAATACTGTAAGAATGATGATTGCATATGTATTTGAACCATACATGATGCATTGAAAAGCATGTCAGCTTAATTGGTTAAGGCTATTGTTGCCTAGGAGATTGAATTTATACCTTCGTGCGAGTGAGAATTGCGTAGTTACGATCTTCAGTGATCTTAGAGACGTCGGGGTGTGGAATGTCATATGTGGCCCGTTGGTAGCACCTCTGGGTCGTGGTATCCTATGCAAACACACCAACGATCTTGACGGTGTTACTACTCTTTTCGTGATTAGTTGAGAGTGTCTTGTATGAGCTATGTTGTGCACATTGATATAATATATTGGCACATGATTTGAGGCTGACGATATACAGACATATACTCCTTATCTTTCTCTCCGAAATTGTGATTAGCTCCATGGAGTAGGAATAGGTCTGTGTGCATATGCATAGTTGGTCAACATATTGGCATAATGATTATATTTAAATGATATTCTATTTGTGATATGACAATATGATTCATTATGTTAATACTATATCTGTATATCTGCTGTCATTTTCTATACTGCCATACTGATATTGATATAGGGGATCTCACCTCTTTGCTATATCATATCTATTTTACTATGTATGTTTGATGAAGACCGAGGAGAAGAGAAAGCCAAAAATTCTGTTTACCATCAATGACTATTTTCTTGTTTGTTGAGATGGCGGTAAGGCGCCAAGTACTGGGATTTGTCCGAGTACAGTTCCATGGTGGGACTGATGCTTGGAGGTTTAACTTTGATAATGAACAGTTTGTGTATACCGGGGACTTGACTTTGAATCTGAGCGGAACCCGTGATGGGATTCCTGTTTTGACTCAGTATGTGTCGGTGCGTTTGGAGTTCATGATGCCTATTCGTGAGCTCTGGGGTGGCACTGTTTATACACCACGGGAGGACTCGGTGGTGTCTTCAGCGAGAACCCCTGTCAGGCGAGTGATGTACCCGCTAGGGTTTTTTGATGATACTGAGGAGGAGGATCCTTCTGAGGGCCCAAATCCTTAGTTTTTAAAAGTTTTTAGTAAGATAGTTTATGTTTTGATGTACATGTTGTACATATTTATCTTTTGGAGTGTAATATTTATGTAAATTATTTAAGAACAAGGTTTGTAATATTAATGTGAGTTTTGTTCTGATACAAGTTGTACTTATAGTTTTTAATTATTTTATTTACTTTTAGTTTTTCACAAACAAAATTTTAAAAATAATGTTTTCTTTTACAAGATTAATTCTTTTACAACTTGGGTAAGTTATATTAGGATTAGTCTTAAATGTGATACCCTACAGTGGGTGTTGCATTAGTTGGTATCAGAGCCCCGGTTAGAGTCTTTTGAGTTTTTGTGGTTAGGTCTGTTTTGCTTGTGTTGCGTGATTCTCTGTGTTTTGGTTTTTAAAAGGTTACATCTGACTCTTATTGAGTTTTGTTTGATTTCTTGTGAAAAAAGCTATGTTTCATGGCAGAGGTACACGTATGAATATGGAACGTGACAACAACGCGATGACTACTACTGCCGAAGTAATGCAGCGAATGGCAGACGTGATTGTGCAACAGAATCAATGAGCTGCACAACAATAAGAAGTAAATGTTGAAGCCCAAACTTTGTTTGAGTTTCGTCGAAATAATCCGCCACAGTTCAGGGGCGAGTTTGATCTGGAGAAGGCGAGTTTGTGGATCAAAGAGCTGGAAATTTTTTTCGAAGGAATAGGATGTACAGATGACCACAGAGTGACTTAAGCTACGTTTATGTTAATGGGAGATGGTGAAAATTGGTGGAAAGCATATCGAAGAGTACTACAAGCTGAAGGAAGAGAGATTACGTGGCAAGTATTTTATGATGCATTTCTGGAAAAGTATTTTCCTGAAAGTGCAAGGCATGCCAAGGAGATGGAATTTCTTGGGTTACGATAAGGTGGGATGACAGTTAATGAGTATGTTGTGAAGTTTGAGAGCTTGTCAAAGTTCTCACGGTATCTCCAGATCTAGCCGGATGAGGTTTGGAAATGCCACAAGTTTGAGGAAGATTTGAGAGTTGAACTGAAAAGGGGAGTACTGCCAATGCGAATGAACCAGTTCTCAGCGTTAATGGATATGTGCTGCAGACTTGAGGTATTAGAGCCATCGAAAAATACAAGGAGTCCTAACTTTGGACCATGTAGGTTCCAAAGGGGAGGAAATGTAACACCCTTCTTAGGGTATCACATTTCAAACCAACTCCTTTATACTCTTACCCAAGTTATAAAATATTTAATATTATTGTAATGCTAATTTCAAAATTTCTTTTTCACGGATAACATAAACTTACAGAATTAGAGAAACACAATATATAAAGACTGAATAAAACACATCCCATATACACATCATAGATTAATAACAACTTAATTACATAAAACTTACGTACTCTATAACAATATATAATTACCATATAAAAACTCAACTTGACCCAAGCCCGAAAACCTGGAGAGTAAGGTCCTGAACCTGATCCTCTCCCGGATCCTCTACAGGCACATTCTCTGGTCGGGACGTGTCTCTTTGGACAAGAGTCCAAGCAGTTGACTCTGTAGAGTCTTCTCTAGGCAAACAGTGAGCAATGTCTCATAGTTTTCTAATAGGCATGGAGAACTCTACATGTACACAAGCATTATATGTAACAGTAAGGATTCCATGGTAGGTCCCACTCTAGGATAGAGTCATCTCTCCTATATAACTAAAACGTTCAGTATATGAGTCGACAAACCAGGCATCAGTGCCTCCATGGAACTGCGCTTGCACATAATCAGAGAAATCCCTCATTGCAGCCATTGCAAACCGATCAAACAAAGTCTAACAACCTCAAATCTAGATGATCCATTCTCATCCTTCATAAGGTCTTTATCAAACATAACCATAAAGACATAACAGATAAACAATACAGCAAAGTGGTGAGATCCCCTATATCGCATACCAATATGGTAGCAAAGAAACGATAAACATGCCAACACAGTCCAACATACAATCCATAAATTAATATAAAATCAGCAAATATATTCATGATATTTAATAAATAAATAATCCAATAAACTTACAACACAATACGAGGCACAATGATAATACCACAATAATATTATATTACAATAATACTATATCATAACAATATAAATGCTGACTATGCATATGACCAATATGTATACTAACCATGCACTTGCCCAATGAGTATATTGACCATTCTTATGCATAATGCACCCATTTCCGACTCCATGGAGCTAAACTCAAATTCAGAGATGAACGTTCCAGAAGATCTGTCTCCCCTTAAAAGACAGTCTACACCGGACCACGAAAAGAAAGTGTTTGTCGGGCTGTCAGTGCGTTGCAACGGATTTTCACGGCCAAGGGTATATAATGTGACAACATGGTCACTAAGTGAATCACTTCGTCCTGAAGTCTCCCAAGATCTATCAAAGATCCCACTATCCAGTAAGTTCTCGATCACTCCTAGGCGTAAAACGCCACAACAACCTCCAACTGTATAATGCTCAAATGCATATTCAATGAAATCAAACCACCGTTGAAACGTTCCCAATGATATTAAGGCAACCACCCAAACAATTGTCTAATACCATTAGTATCAATGATATTATATAACCGCTCATACAATTACATAATACCAATGATCTATTCGGGTCCAGTACTTCGATTCCACAATCCACATGGGTCCAGTACGTCAGCCCAAAAGCACAATGCTAAAACCACAATCCACTTGGGTCCAGTACGCTGGCCCTACAGCAAAACTCGCTGTTCCTCTCAATCGCGTAGCGATATTATCACATTTTCACAATCGCAGAAAACTTTTGTTACGTTTTCAAATCGCGTAATGATTTTTAAACATTTTCTCAATCGTGTAAAGATTTCAAAATGTTTTCTCAATCATGTAGTTAAAAATCACCATTTTTAAATTGCGCAAGAGTTTTTCCATGTATTTTCAATCACGTAAAACATTTTAACCATATTCTAAGCTTAAATTAAAACTTTTCTCATTTAATCTCAAAATTAAACTTTATTTCCAATATTTCCTTAATAAATCACATTTGAATAATATCTTCAAATGTTTTCCATAAAACTTATATTATTTTAATTAACTCAGGATATCTCAAAAATATTTGTTCATTACTCTCAATAAAACTTTAAATAAAATACTTTAAGTTCTAAACCATCCTAAAAAATTATTTCCTTGCTAAAACTCCTCTAAATGATACTTTCTAATATTTTCTTCATAAAATTTTACACTTTCATGATTTAAATCAAATATTACAGCTCAAAGTTTTCTAACGCGTTTCAAAACCCAAAGGGTGAACTATACGTCAGTAAGCTTTAACTTATAAATTTATTTCCCATCATAACCTCAATTCATTAGTTTAATTAATTCCAAAAAAATTAGTTTACTTTCTTTTTATATCTCAAAATTTACTAAATTGAGTTCTTGTTAATTAATCCTTTAAGACTACACTTGAGAAAATATTTTTGGTCTAAAATACCAATTCTTGGCATGTTGGTCGAAAATCCACTTATATTCCATGACTAAATATTTATTCATTTCTTATCTCATTTTTCTTTGTAAAAATCTTTAGTCCAATTATTTGTTACATAATCATCTAAAATCCACACTTAATAAAATATTTTAAGTGCTTTACTCCAAAATAATCATTGAGGCCGCGTGCCTCTTAGTTCTTTGAAACCAAAATAGTTTTCCTTTCCACATAATTCTTATCGTATACAACATATCACTCATGATATTTCTACCATCACATATTCATGCTTACTATTAAAGCAATAAAATCATATTAATCATCTAATCATAATTCAATTAAAATCATACCAGCTCATATAGTAATCATTTTATAAAAATCATGCATAATTTTTAAAGCAATAAAATCACATATAACAACACATAACACTTAAACATACACAATCAAATGAATAAATCCTTTAAGGGATTTTTCATCTACAAACACAAATAAATCCATTCCCTCACCACCACATATGGCTGATGAGGTTAATCTCTCTCTTACCTCAAAGGAAGATCAAAAACTCTTCTTGATTGTCTTTCTTGAAGATTTCGTGCACCACCTCCAAGATTTACTTAAAATCAAAGATAATATAAAAGTTAACATTTAAAGCTTATCTAAGATGACTATGGATCAAAACATAGTCTAGAACTTTAAAATGAATAGAAAAGCAAAGATTAATAACCTTTACCTTAAAACTCTTGATTAGAGCTTTGATGAAAGTGATAGAAGATGATGGATTTAGACTAAAGTCTCAACACTAAAGAGTCTTAGAATGATGTGAGGATTCAAGAAATTAGGTTGGATTGAATCAAAAGTGGTTGAATGTCGGTGGAGGGGTATAGCCGTGAGCTTCCTTTGGATGAATAAGGTGAGAACTTCTTGATTTTCAACTTGAAGAACAAGATTGAAGATGGATGATCTAGGCTAAGATTTCAACTGCAAAGTATTTTAGAATTGTGTATAGATTCTAGATCTAACGTTGTTTAGAATTATTGAAGCTTGGAAGGTATTTCAATGGGTCTTCGCCGTGGGCTTCTTTGAAGAGAAAAAGAGAGAACTTTTTGGTTTTCCAAGAATTAGAATAGAGATTTAGAGAAAGCTACAACATAGAAGTGTTTAGGGATGGTGTATAGGTCTAGGAAATGATGTTGGATAAAATTATAGCTTAGATGTTGGTTTTGAGTGTGAAGGCCGAATGCTTCAAGAAGAAAGAAGAATGAAGTTTTTGTGGTAGTTCTTGGAATTCTTGGAAGAGAGAGAAAAAGATGATAAGCTTATATCACTAAGTGTTACGAAAATTGAAGTGAAAATGTGCTAGAACCATAAGGTAGCCGTGAGGTTTCAAGAGAAAATGATAGATTACTTTGTGATACTGATTTATGAAATGAAATGTGAAAGTTTTCCCTCAAAATGGTACTTGGCCATGGAGTGCATCTTGAAGGAGAGGTCAAAGCTTCTCCAAGAAGCTTTGTGAAAGTCAAAACTTGCTCTCCAAGCTCTCCTCCCATTTGCTAGCCACTAAGCTTGACCAATTTCTATTAGTTAGACATTTTTGTTGACTATTCAACAACTAAGCAAGCAAACTTGCTTCCTAAACAATTGATTTAATCAATGGTGGATATCCAAGACTTCTGCATTAAGCTTACTCTCACAATCCGTTGATGAGATCAGTGGTGATCATCCAAAGCTTCCTTACTAAGTTTGCTCTCACACCATTGATTAGATCAATGGTGATCATCCAAGGCTTCTTCATTAAGTTTGCTTTCATATCCATTGATTAGATCAATGATAGATATGTAAAGCTTCTCCTCCAAGTCTTGCCATCCAATGGTGCAAATCAAAGTCCATGCCACTATTGTTGACTCCATCTTTCTTCACTTGTAAGTTTCCTTTCTATTGGTCTTTCCCAAAGTCATAACCTCTTTGTTGACTTATCTTAAGATATTTTTCCAAAAGATATTTTTTAGAAACTATTACCCAATGGACAAAGATTACTGATAGCTATTGTCCAATGAATAATAACATTACATAATGGATAATAACTCTATCCAATAGATAATAAAAACTCAGATAAAGAAAATTTTTGTTAGATATTTATCCTTAGATATATTACTAGATGAGTCATCATAGAGAAGTCTCTAGAACGTGTCACCCACTATGGCGTGTCACAAGGTGAGTCCATGTTCTACAACCTTCTAGAATGTGACGAGTCACCATTCTAGAACATGGCGAGTCATCGCTTCTAGAACACGCTGAGTCATGGTGCTGAGGTGTCACGCAAGCTGTCCAACTTCTATTGGTCCTCCATAATGAGTCACAGTCGCCAAGTTTGACCAGCCCCTCATTGGTGCATACAAGGTGAGTTAGCTACTAGAATCTTCTAGAATACGTGATTCACCAGCTTAGCCACCAAGTAACCTCTCCATTGGTCCACCTTTGAGCAAAGCACCTTTGTTGACTTTTCAAACAACTTGCTAAGCAAGCAAGGTCTCCTATTGGTGCAACACAAAAGCTTATCATGATTACTCATGATGAGCCCCAAGATATTTTGGCTTATGGATAACTATCCACTAGATATTTTCGGAAGCTACTATCCAATGAATAGAGTATACTGCCAAAATACCAGCGATTATTATCCAATGGATAATAAAATATAGAAAATTTTTATTAGTCAGATAAATTCTAAAAATTAAAAGATCGGGTAATGTATTTCTTGGATTCAGGTTTAGTAAGATCCCCCGGTTCCGAATAAATTAGTAAAGATTTTTCCCGGCCCGAAAATTATTATTTTCCTGACTCGGAGTAAATCACACACAAAGATCAAAAACAGTCATAGAACAGTCAAAATAAATGTATAACACACAAATCACAAAAATCAGTAAAATCACATTCTACTGAAAAACAAGAAATTTCGAGGTGTTACAATACTCCCCCTCTAAAAGGAATTTCGTCCCCGAAATTCATCATACTTTAAAACAATCATAGATATTGTTCTTTCATTTTATCTTCTAGCTTCCACGTTACGTCTTCAATTACATCATTCCAGATCACACCATAATTCTTCCCGTAGTTTGTTGCATAAGTTCAAATCATAATGTCAAAATTTCCCTCATCTTTTGCCAACATAAAGATATTCTACATCATCGTCCATATAAAGTTTCAAATTCATCTCCTTCTACTCGAACAAGTACTTCAAACCCTTGCGATCACTGTAAACATTGAATATTACTCCAGACGGAAAATACTTCCAGATCTTCAATGCAACCACTACGACATCTAACTTTAACCAAGTTACGAACATCTGCTATGGCTTTCAATCTTTCTCATTGAAGAACTATTTCCTAATCATTCTAGCAACTGCTTCTTGAATTCAACTAATTCCGACAACGACAACCGATAAAGTAACATAGATATAGGATTTAAATCCTAGTATAAGATCAACAGAAAACTCTCTCTCTCTCTCTTTTCAGTGATATTCCAGGTACATTATCAGAAAACTTTGGAAATTTAGAGACTACAAAAACAACATTCACATCCTTCTCATTCTTGATCTCTAAGGAATATAATAACATGTATCCTTAAACTCCTTCCCTCGACAGAACTTCAACTTTGTTGGCTATTAAAAAGTCCAGAAATCTTAGTCTTAAAGAAAACTAAGGTTTTATTGAAGCAATCTAGCAGGATATGGTTGGAAGATATTCATAAAATCATGAACTCAAATAGATATGATTTTAGATAAGCAAATCAAATTAACAGAAAAGATTCGATCTTTAATAGAAATAGGGTAGATTTAGAAAACTTGAGTATAAACAACAAGTTTAACAAGAAGAGTAGAAATACTCAGATCAAAAGATAACAAAGACACAAATAACCCAAATCGATTTACTCAGTCATAGGCCATAAAAAAAGGATTGCCCCTTGAGTTATACGGTATTGTTTTAGGATTACTCTCTATGACAGAGCTTCCTTATTTCTTAAGTCTTTATATTTGAACGCTTCCGTTCCACTCTTTGTATTGACTTTTCCTCCTATTTAAAATTTTGAAACACGTGCATTACTAAAAGAAGGCTTCGTCTTGAACTAAGCACAATCTCTATAAATGTGTCCAGGTTTCTACACTGGTAGCAGACCTTTTCCTTTTTCGAACATTCCTTTGTTAACTGATTTCCTATACACTTCTTACATATTTGTATTGGTGTCACAGTCTGGCTGGATCCACTGCCACTAGAACTTCTTCCATATCGTTGTTGTTGATTCCCCGGTGGTCGTGTATACGACTTTTGCTGAAATTGATTGACCTTACATTTCCTTCCATTTTGGATCATCGATGGTCCAAAGTCACGAAATCTCACATCCTGAGACTGCTCCAACTCTAACAAGTTCTGAAGTTCGGTTATCAGTTCCTACTATTGAGCAACCTTTTGACTCTATTGTACCGCTACGTCAGCCATCCTCTGCATTACATTTCTAGCTACGACCATATGATCATCGCCATGTCTCGCGTCCACATGCTTACATATATTACGATCCATTGTCTTTCTTCAAAGACAAACAAATCAAAACACAATGAAACCAAACATAACCATTTCAAACAACATTGTCTCCTTTCAAAAATTAAACAATATATCTCTGTGTTCGATGTTAGAGAAACACACAGCACAAACAAGATAAACCTACCCACAAACCCAAAAGACTCTAACGTGGGCTCTGATACCAACTAATGTAACACCCTCCTTAGGGTATCACATTTCAGACCAACTCCTTTATAATCTTTACCCAAGTTATAAAATATTTTATATTATTGTAATATTGATTTCAAAATTTCTTTTTCGCGGATAACATAAACTTACAGAATTAGAGAAACAGAAGATATAAAGACTAAATAAAACATATCCCATATACACATCATAGATTAGTAACAACTTAATTACATAAAACTTGCGTACTCTATAACAATATATAATTACCATATAAAAACTCGACCTGACCCAAGCCCAAAAACCTGGAGAGTAAGGTCCTGAACCTGATCCTCTCCCGGATCCTCTATAGGCACATTCTTTGGTCGGGACGTGTCTCTTTGGACAGGAGTCCGAGTAGTTGACTCCGTAGAGTCTTCTCTAGGCAAATGGTGAGCAATGTCCCACAGTTCTCTAATAGGCATGGAGAACTCTATATGTACACAAGCGTTATATGTAACAGTAGAGATTCCATGGTAGGTCCCACTCTGGGATAGAATCACATCTCCTATATAACTAAAACGTTCAATATCTGAGTCGACAAACCAGGCATTAGTGCCTCCGTGGAACTGCGCTTGCACATAATCAGAAAATCCCTCCTTACAACCATTGCAAACCGATCAAACAAAGTCTAACCAACTCAAATCTAGGCAATCCAACCTCGTCCTTCTTACGGTCTTTATCAAACATAACCATAAAGACATAACAGATAAATAATACAGTAAAGAGGTGAGATTCCCTACATCACATACCAATATGGTAGCAAAGAAACGATAAACATGCCAACATAGTTCAACATACAATCCATAAAATAATATAAAATCAGCAGATATATTCATGATATTTAATAAATAAATAATACAATAAACTTGCAACACAATATGAGGCACAATGATAATACCACAATAATATTATATTACAATAATACTATATCATAACAATATAAATGCTGACTATGCATATGACCAATATGTATACTAACCATGCACTTGCCCAATGAGTATACTGACCATTCTTATGCATAATGCACCCATGGAGGTAAACTCAAATTCAGAGATGAACGTTCTAGAAGATCTGTCCCCCTTCAAAAGACAGTCTACACCAGACCACGAAAAGAAATAATGTTTGTCGGGCTGTCAGTGCGTTGCAATGGTTTTTCACGGCCAGGGATATTTAATGTGACAACATGGTCACTAAGTGAATCACCTCGCCCTAACGTCCCCCAAGATCTATCAAAGATCCCACTATCCTGTAAGTTCTCATTCACTCCTAGGCATAAAACCCCACAACAGCCACCAACTGTAAAATGCTCAAATGCATATTCAATGAAATCAAACCACTGTTGAACTGTTCCCAATGATATTAAGGCAACCACCCATACAATTGTCTAATACCATTAGTATCAATGATATTATATAACCGCCTATACAATTACATAATACCAATGATCCATTCGAGTCCAGTACTTCGATTCCACAATCCACATAGGTCCAGTACGTCGGCCTAAAAGCACAATGCTAAAACCACAATCCACTTGGGTCCAGTATGTCGGCCCTACAACAAAACTCGCTGTTCCTCTCAATCGCATAGCGATATTATCTCACTTTCATAATCGCAAAAAACTTCTGTTACGTTTTCAAATCGCGTAATAATTTTTAAATGTTTTCTCAATTGCGTAAATATTTGAAAATATTTTCTCAATCGCGTAGTTAAAAGTCATCATTTTTAAATTGTGTAAGAGTTTTTTCATGTATTTTCAATCGCGTAAAACATTTTAACCATATTCTAAGCTTAAATTAAAACTTTTTTCATTTAATCTCAAAATTAGACTTTATTTCCAATATTTTCTTAATAAATCACCTTTGAATAATATCTCCAAACGTTTTCCATAAAACTTATATTATTTTAATTAACTCAGGATATCTCAAAAATATTTGTTCATTACTCTCAATAAAACTTTAAATAAAATACTTTAAGTTCCAAACCATTCTCAAAAATTATTTTCTTGCTAAAACTCCTCTAAATAATACTTTCTAATATTTTCTTCATAAAATTTTACACTTTCATGATTTAAATCAAATATTACAGCTCAAAGTTTTCTGACGCACTTCAAAATCCAATGGGTGAGCTATACGTCAGTAAACTTTAACTTACAAATTTATTTCCCATCATAACCTCAATTCATTAGTTTAATTAGTTTACTTTCTTTTTATATCTCAAAATTTACTAAATTGAGTTCTTGTTAATTAATCCTTTAAGACTACACTTGAGAAAATATTTTTGGTCTAAAATACCAATTCTTGGCATGTTGGTCGAAAATCAACTTATATTCCATAACTAAATATTTATTCATTTCCTATCTCATTTTTCTTTGTGAAAATCTTTAGTCCAATTACTTGTTACATAATCATCTAAAATCCACACTTAATAAAATATTTTAAGTGCTTTACTCCAAAATAATCATGGAGGCCGTGTGCCACTTGGTTCATTGAAACCAAAATAGTTTTCCTTTCCAAATCATTCTTATAATATACAACATATCACTCATGATATTTCTACTATCACATATTCATGCTTACTATTAAAGCAATAAAATCATATTAATCATCTAATCACAATTCAATTAAAATTGTACCATCTCACATAGTAATCATTTAATAAAAATTATGCATAATTATCAAAGCAATAAAATCACATATAACAACACATAACACTTAGACATACACAATCAAATGAATAAATCCTTTAAGGGATTTTTCATCCATAAACACAAACAAATTCATTCCCTCACCACCAAATATACCCGATGAGGTTAATCTCCCTCTTACCTCAAAGGAAGATAAAAAACTCTTCTTGATTGTCTTTCTTGAAGATTTCATGCACCACCTCCAAGATTTACTTAAAATCAAAGACAATATAAAAGTTAACATTTAAAGCTTATCTAAGATGACTATGGATCAAAACATAGTCTAGAACTTTAAAATGAATAGAAAAGCAAAGATTAATAACCTTTACCTTAAAACTCTTGATTAGAGCTTTGATGAAAGTGATAGAAGATGATGGATTTAGACTAAAGTCTCAACACTAAAGAGTCTTAGAATGATGTGAGGATTCAAGAAGTGGGGTTGGATTGAATCAAAAGTGGTTGAATGTTGGTGGAGGGGTATAGCTGTGAGCTTCCTTGGATGAACAAGGTGAGAACTTCTTAATTTTCAAATTGAAGAACAAGATTGAAGATGGATGATCTAGGCTAAGATCTCAACTACAAAGAATTTTAGAATTGTGTATAGATTCTAGATCTAAGGTTATTTAGAATTATTGAAGCTTGGAAGGTGTTTCAATGGGTCTTGGCCGTGGACCTCTTTGAAGAGAAAAGGAGAGAACTTTTTGGTTTTCCAAGAATTAGAATAGAGATTTAGAGAAAGCTACAACAAAGAAGTGTTTAGGGATGGTGTATAGGTCTAGGAAATGATATTGGATAAAATTATAGAAGCTTAGATGTTGGTTTTGAGTTTGAAGGCCGAATGCTTCAAGAAGAAAGAAGAATGGAGTTTTTGTGTTAGTTCTTGGAATTCTTGGAAGAGAGAGAAAAAGATGATAGGTTTTTGTCACAAAGTGTTATGAAAACTGAAGTGAAAGTGTGCTAGAACCATAAGCTACCCGTGAGGTTTCAAGAGAAAAGGATAAATTACTTTGTGATATTGATTTATGAAATGAAATGTGAAGGTTTTCCCTCAAAATGGTGCTTGGCCGTGGAGTGCATCTCAAAGGAGAGGTCGAAGCTTCTCCAATAAGCTTTGTGAAAGTCAAAACTTGCTCTCCAAGCTCTCCTCCCATTGGCTAGCCAGTAAGCTTGACTAATTTCTATTGGTTAGAAATTTTTGTTGACTATTCAACAACTAAGCAAGCAAGTTTGCTTCCTAAAGCATTGATTTAATCAATGGTGGATATCCAAGACTTCTACATTATGCTTACTCTCACAATCCATTGATGAGATCAGTGGTGATCATCCAAAGCTTCCTTACTAAGTTTGCTCTCACACCATTGATTAGATCAATGGTGATCATCCAAGACTTCTTTATTAAGTTTGCTTTCATATCTATTGGAATTAGTAGCAATTAATTCAGATTCATGAAGCTAACAATTCATGTACTTAGTTTATATCTATGCATGTACTTAGGAAATAGTTGTCATTAATATCTTTGTAAACATAAATTGTATTTATGATCAAGTGTATATAAATATCAATGTGCTGAGTGCATTTTCACTACAGCATTTCACAAACACTATTGTCTAAATTATATCCAAGTCTTTCAATATGGTATCAAGAGCAGGTTCATGTGTCCTTTGAAGGTTTCTGCCTCTGGTCCAGCAGAATCCTTGCACCTTCAACCTTTATCCTTGTACGAAGTCTTCGGCCTCTGGTTCGTCTGTCCTTCAACCTTCCTTTTTTTTTCTTTCAAACAACACTGTCCCAACCAAACAGCACTTCGCAAGACCAAAAGTCACTCCGAAAGTCACTGTCCCGATCAACCCAGTCTCCACCGTCACCGAAAATAGCCTCAAAAGTCTTTGATCGGCCTTCCCACCAAGCGACGTCACCGAAAAACTCGCCATGCGTCGCCACTCGCATCCACGCACCACTGTCTTTTGGGTGCGTGTAACTTACGCGCCACCCTTCGGCCACTGGAAAACCACCGCGATCGCCCAGAATTGTTTGCCTCGACCTCCTCTATCTGTCTAACTGGTCAAAATTCACTTTTTCGATTGTTTGGAAAAATGGGTCGTCCTCAATGCACATATTGCAAGCAAATGGGTCACACTCATAATACTTGTTACTCTCTTCATGGCTTTCCCCGAAAATCAGTCAATGCTGAAATGTTCAAGAAAATTTTTTTCGAAGCCGAGTACCAAGAGTATTTCAATTGAAAGCTGCCCATCAATCTCATGGGTCTACTGCCACTGGTGTTCATGACTCCGCAGCCTTTATATCTCAATCCGGTAATAATTAAAATCTTTGGATAATTGATTCAGGTGCCTCTGATCATATTATTGGTAATCGTTCTTTATTCTCCCCCATATCTTCTCCTAAATTTCCTCACTTCATAACTCTTGCAGATGGTTCTAGGGTAAGTGCCAAAGGAATCAGTCATGTTTCTATCACTTCTTCTATAACTTTAAAATCAGTTTTGTTTATACCTGGTTGCCCTTTTAATTTGATCTCCCTTAGTCAACTTACTCGCTCTCTAAACTACTCAGTAACTTTTGATGCTGGTTCTTTTTGTAACACCCCAAATTTTAGACTATGTTCCAAGAGCTGACAGAATTACACTACTTTGTGTTTTCTATGTATTATAAAAATAATTTGATTATTCCGATACTATTTGTGATTATTTTGTGTGATTTGCTCCTGGTCAAGAAAATAATAATTTTCTGGCTGGGGAAATTCTTGTCTGATTATTTAGAGACGGGGGATCTTACTTAACCCGAATCTGAGTAACACAGAAAAGAATCTATTAATTTTTAGAATTTATCTGTAAAATAATTCTATTTTACTAATAAATATATGTTGCTTGATGCATAGCTGTTATTGCTATGAATTATTTTGACCCGGTATAGTATAATTTGCCATAATAATCAACCGACCAAAATTTCGAATTCTAATTCGACCAAAATTGAAATCCCAATCCGACAGAAGTTCCTCAACATTTTCCCAAATGGTTTTCATTTCAAAACCTGTTTCGACAAACCGAATTCAACAATTTCTTTTGAGAATAGATTCTTGTCGATACTGACTTCATTTCAAGCCTATTCCGACAAACAAAGCTCGACAATTTTATGAATATACTCCTGTCGATAGACTCGGTCTTTCTCAAGCCTTACAGGGATCCAAAAGATCAATCTCACGTAACTCATTCGACAATCCAAGATTTTTGAAGGTCTTGACATCGACAGAATTTGGACAAGATCCAAACACTTGAAGAAATTTTCCTAACATTTTGATCCTGTCGGATTTAATTAATAAGACTACATGTAAGCATATGCTAATGGTGAGTTGAATCCGACACCTTCAGAGCATTTTTCCCGATAACATCAATCGGTAGTTCGACAAAACCCAAAATACCTCAAGACTGGATGAAACTGATTCTCAATTCTTGAATCAGAAATCAAAGATTTTGGCTGTTATGGTTGTCTCTTCCGACAAAGACCATCTATTCCGACCAAGACCATCTTTCCGACAGAAGACCATCTATTCAAAACATGGGAGAAGTCCTCAGGTTCGACAAAGCGATGGACGTTCTGTTAGCAAAGAATCAGTTAAGAACAATATAGTTCTCCTTTTCCCTAAATCTTGTTGGACGATTTTACAAATCAAAATGAAGATGTTTATATTCGTCGAAATATACCTTTTAAAACAATGCCAAAATCTGTCGAAATAGGATCTTTTAAGACAATGTCATATCCATCGAATTTGGACTTCTATCCAAATACGTCGAATTTAATCTTCTTACTATTTGGTACCATGTTAAAATCCGTCGAATCGGATCTTTTAATTATTAAGTACCAAGTTAAAATTCGTCGAGTGAGGATGCTCATGTCTGTTGAGTTAGAATGTCAATTTTCATCGAGTGGGGATACCAATGTCCGTCGAATTTGAATGATAATGTTCGTCGAGTTATGGTGCTAACGACCGTCGAGTAAGAATTCCTGATTTCAGTAGAAAAACTTCTCTAATGTCAAAATCCGTCGAATTTGATCTTCTGACCATATAATATTTCGTCGATTCGACAATTGGAAGATTTCTCCAACATCAACACCTGTTCGACGAATTAGGATATTTGTTGACCTTTTCAAGTTCATCCGACAGCCTTTCATTTTCGTTTGACAGAATCACCATTCGACAGAGTTCTCATCCGACAACACTTGATTTTAACCATTCTTGGGGAAATAATGTTCTCCCATCTTTCTGAATTTTGTTATGTCATTGTTTGTCGAAAATTTCCTTGGAAACTCACGTTCATGCAGCGATTTGGAGGGGTTCTACATCGGCCACGTAGCAGCTTGAAGGAGGTTCTACAAGGTTCTTGAACAATCTAAAAGCCTTGAAAGTCAAATGAATGACATCAGCCACGTGGATTCAGAATAAGATATTTTACTTCATGTAAATCCTAAACTTTATTTAAGCTTATCCCACAAAGTGCAAGAAGAAAGATTCATAAATTTCACTCTCCCACAATTTCATTTTCTCTCTCATCAAAAAGCATCCATCTTTTCTCTCAAAAATCTCACGAACAGAAGTATCAGTTTTCTTCCTTTTCTTTTCTTTGGTTCGGCCAAGCATCCTACCGATACCATCCATCACCTGTAATTTTCATTCTCAACACTTCCTAAAGCCAAACACCATTCTAAACACTTTCATTTAGAAAGTTTTCACAAAATCCCACTCTAAGTGCTTCAAAATCCAATTTCTATCTTACTTCCTTGGAGGAATTGTTGTGGCTTGTACGAAAACAAGGAGAAGGAGAAGAGCTTAAAAAGCTTGAATCATCTATTTTTTTTAAGCTCAAGTTTGAAGCCTTGAAGAAGCTCTTGGTGGAGGGAGTTTGCTCGAAGAAGACATACAAGGAGCTTTGGAGGTTCTTCAAGAGGTAAGAGGGAGATTTAATCTCACCAACCAAGTTTTGGTGGTGTGGAGATGGTTGTGTCTGGTGAAAAACCCCTAAGGGTTTATTCACTTATTGTTTAATTACTTTTTAGTTGTGATTGTGTTGTTGGTGATTTTATGTTTGTGATTGTGGTGTTTATGGCTTTGAAATTATGATTGCATGTGTGATAATATGTTTATTGTTTTGATAAATGCTGGTAAGTATGAAACTGAATGCATGTAAGTGTATGTGTAAATTAGAATGTGAAGAATATGATGGATTAAACTGAGAATTTAGAATTTGAAAGAAAAGGAATTGAATTTGGAAGAGTCGAATACAGCAAGATGAAATAATTTTTGGAGAAACAATACAGATTATGATTTTATAGGAGCAATATTGTAATTTTTGTGTTTAATGGGGACATGTTGTAATTATTGATTTTTGAATGGTTATATTGTAAATATGATTTTTGAGGGACTATTTCATAAATATAATTTGTATGAGAAACTATTTCGTAAATGTGATTTTATGAAGGACTATTTCGTCAATAGGATTTTTATGAGGGATTATGTTGTAAATTATGAATTTTATGAAAGATTATTTCGTAAAAAGGAATTTTATGAAAAACTATTTTGTAAATATGAATTTTTGAGGGAATATTTTGTAAATATGAATTTTATGAGGGATGATTTCGTAAAATATGAATTTTTGAGGGACTATTTTGTAAATCTGAATTTTATGAGGGATGATTTCGTAAAATATGAATTTTTCAAGGGACTATTTCGTAAATGTGACTTTTATGAGGGACTGTTGTGAAAATATTATTTGGATGAGGATTATTATGCAAATATGAAAAATGAAGTTGAGTTTTGGTGTTAACCGAGGAAACTAGTATTCTTAATTTAAAACGTGTGAAAAGTATTTTACGTGATTTGAGAAAATGCAAAAAATATGGTTTCGCGATGAAATTACAGTAATAATATTATTGGGCCTATATGAGGACCCTGAATATGAGATAAAGAAAATTGAATTGAGAAGATGAGAGAATGAATTGAACTGAGAAAGGTGCATTTGAATGTGCATTGAAAAAGTCCGATGGGCTGAATAAGACTGATTGTCGAAAGAAGGAAAGAACACACCTCCTGAGTGGGTGCGATGTGCGTAGTGTAGGTCACTCGTTGACCTTGGGGGCATCGGGGTGCGGGTTGCCTACAATGGACAGAGAATAAAGCTTCTGTACCGTAGGTTAGACCGATGCAACACACCGATAATCCGGACCGAGACACTATCCATAATCGAGATCTGATAAAGACTGTGATGCATATGCTAGATGTGCAAATGCTAAATGAGCAAAAGTTAAATGAGCAAAGAGAATGAGCACGTGGTCTGAGGCATGTTGTGCAGACAGATTCTTTTCGATCACTCTTTCCGACCTGAGTTTTAACTCCATGGAGTAAGAAAATTGAGTCTAAGTACATGAGTCTAGATGCATATACAGAGATACTGAGGGTATTTTCATAATTATTGATTTTGATAACTGAATTATTGAATAAGTGAATATTGATAAGGACATGGACGTAATTATGAATTATGATGATAAATGATGTTGGTAGCATAATTGTAATTATGTATGATGTGTTGATATGAGATATGATGTGTGTTAGATAAATGATATTGATGATATAATTATAATTATGTATGATGTATGGTATAAGAATTTGTATGTGTTTATCTTCATTACTACCATACTGGTATTGGCGTAGGTGATCTCACCTCTTTGTCTGTCTATTTCTGTATTGTATTTATAATTGTAAAGAGATTGAGCAAGACGTTGAGTGAGAACACAAGGAAGATCAGATTTTCGAGAAGGAAGTTGAGTTCTAAAGAGATAGAGATGCGGAGTTTTCGTAAGGTATATGGGAACCAGAAGCATAGTGCGTCGTGCTGGATGGATAATGTATTTCTCACATAAACAGTAATAGGGAGCTTACTACTGTACTCCTGGTACGGTTAGTATTGTATATTTTGTGTCAAGTTGGATTCCTCCCTGTTGAGGAGTTTGAGGAGGACCCGTCTGAGGGTTCTGCATGTTTAGAGTTACTTGGGCATTATGTAATTTAATTAATGTGTAAATATTTTTAGAGTCCAATTTGTAAATATTAAAGTGTGACAGTACTACGACTTATGTATATATAATGTAAAATTTTATTGTAATGATGCTGTAATGTTTTAACTTCCGCTAAGTTTATCTTACTATCACCAAGAAATTTTACAACTCGTATTTATATTACAAGCACGATTTCATAACGAAGGGGTGATATGATAATTGAGTAACACGAAGTGTGACGCCCTAAGGAGGGTGTTACACTTTTACTATACAGGAACGTGGTACGGGTCGGATGATTGGTGTAGGACATGAATCACATGGTCTTTATTACCTCCAATCAGCTCCCTCTGTAAGTTGTACTATAGTCGAGTCTCCAAATCTTCTTTATGAATGATTGGGCCATCCAAGTTTGTCAAAATTGAAGCAAATGGTTCTGAATCTTGCAAATATGTCATCATTGAACTGTGAGTCGTGTCAACTAGGCAAGCATGTTCCCTCTTCCTTTCCCAGCACAGTTGAAAGTCGAGTTGATTCCCTTTTTTTAGTTATCCATTCAGATATATAGGGACCGAGTCATGTGTCTTCTAATGGTTTTCGATATTTCGTGACCTTTATTGATGAATTTTCTCGGTGCACTTGGGTTTTCTTAATGAAAGAACAATCTGAACTTTTGTCTATTCTCACCACTTTTGTTAATGAGGTCAAAACCCAATTTGGTAAGATAATCAAAATCCTTAGAAGTGATAATGCAAAAGAATACTTTTCTTCTGCTCTTTCTTCTTTTTTGTCATCACAGGGCATTCTCCATCAATCCAGTTGTCCTCATACCCCTCAACAGAATGGCATAGCTGAAAGGAAGAATAGACATCTTGTTGAAACTACTCGGACCTTGTTACTTCATGCGAATGTACTTGTCCGACATTGGGGAGATGCAGTTTTGACAGCCTGTTATTTAATTAATCGGATGCCATCGTCCTCTCTTGATCATAAAATACCATATTCCATTTTATTCCCTAAAGAACCATTATTTCATATCGCTCCACGAATATTTGGATGCATTTGTTTTATTCATGACTTGTCTCCAGGTCTTGATAAGTTTGCTGCCCGAGCCATCAAATGTGTCTTTTTGGGATATTCCAGGTTACAGAAGGGTTACAAGTGTTACTCCCCTGTGCAGAATCGTTATTACATTTCTGCAGATGTAACATTCTTCAAAGAAAAATTTTACTTCTCACCATCCACAGTTGAGTCTCATACTATTCAAGAAGTCTTTCCGATTCCTTATCTTGGTCCATCACCTTCCTCTTTGTCAGAATCTGTTTCGACTACAGATATTCCTGATAATCCCCCACTCGAGCAATCTCAAAGGTCACCCATTATATACCGACGTTGTCTACGTATTGCTAATACAGAGTTAGAAGGCATTGAAAGACCAGCTGAATCATGTCTTGCTCCAGCAGATGACCCTACAATGGACCTACCTGAAGGAAACCTTGACTTACCCATTGCTCTTAGGAAAGGTACTCAGTCAACCCAGAATCCTCATCCTATTTATAATTTTTTAAGTTATCATCGTCTTTCTCCCTCTTACTATTCCTTTGTGTCATCCTTATCTTCTGTTTCTATTCCTAAACATGTTCATGAGGCACTTGATTATCCAAGATGGCAATAAGCCATGATTGATGAAATGTAGGCACTTGAGCACAATGGTACTAAAGGAGTTGGTTCCCCTTCCTTTTGGCAAGAAACCTGTTGGATGCAGTTGGGTGTATGCTATTAAGGTTGGTGTAACGACCCGGGACTGCCTGCAGGATTGATGAGTGTCTCCACAAACTAACACGGGTCTTTTCAGCGTGCTTTGTCCCCACTCACACGCATCCTAGGAAACTTCTCAGGAGGTCACCCATCCACAATTGCTCTAGGTCAAGCACGCTTAACCATGGAGTTCTTATGATCGCGGCTCCCAAAACGAAGTTGCAACTTGTTGATATGGTTACGCCAAATCAATTCCTTTAAGCCATCCTCAACTATGCAGTCCCATACCAGCATAGTCTCTGAATCCCTCTCATTCCGGTGCATATTCAGTTCATTCATGCAGACCCTCCGCCTAGAAGCCTGCCAGGAGCCGCTCCTTGTCCGTGCTTCATTGCACCGGCGATCACTCCCCACCCTCATCGGCCCCGGGACGCCACAGTTGGCCCAGATGGATAGATTAATCGTCTCAAGGCTCGTCTGGTGGCCAAATGTTATACACAAATTTATGGTCTTGACTATGGAGATACCTTTTCCCCAGTGGCAATAATTACTTCTGTTCGACTGTTTCTTGCCATGGCTGCCATTCATCATTGGCCATTATATTAGTTAGATATCAAGAATGCCTTTCTTCATGGTGAACTCGAAGAAGAACTTTACATGGAGCAACCGCTTGGCTTTATTGCTCAAGGGGAGTCTGGATTAGTCTGCAAACTACGACGATCCATCTATGGGCTTAAACAATCTCCACGAGCTTGGTTTAGGAAATTCAGTTCTGTTGTCCAGGATTTTGGACTAAAACAGAGTAAAGCAGATCATTCAGTCTTCTATTGTCATACTTCTTCGAATAAATGTGCTTACTTGGTGGTTTATGTTGATGATATAGTCATCATAGGAAATGATCATGAAAGAATCTCTCAACTTAAGGAACATCTCTTCAACCATGTTCAAACTAAGGATTTGGGGAAGTTAAAATATTTCCTTGGCATTTAAGTTGCTCAGTCAAGAAATGGAATCACAATCTCACAAAGAAAGTATGCATTAGACATACTTACTGAAACTGGTATGTTAGATTGTAGGCCCATTGATAGCCCTATGGATCCAAATAAGAAATTACTACCTAGTCAGGGGGAGCCTTATTCTGATCCAGAAAGATATCGGAGATTGGTTAGAAAACTTATCTACCTCACTATTACTAGACCAGACATCTCCTTTGCAGTTGGGGTAGTAAGTCAGTTCATGCAATCCCCTCATACTGATCATTGGGATGCAATGATACGAATTCTGAGGTATATTAAAAAGGCACCAGGACAAGGGCTACTTTATAAAGACAAAGGAAACACCGAAATAGTTGGGTATTGCGATGCAGATTAGGCAGGATCACTAATTGACAGACGATCTACTTCAGGATATTATGTTTCTGTTGGAGGGAATGTTGTCTCTTGGAAAAGCAAAAAAAACAAAATGTTGTTGCATGATCTAGTGCAGAAGCAGAATATAGGGCTATGGCTACAACCATTTGTGAACTTATTTGGATCAAACAACTTATTCAAGAATTGAAGTTTGGAGACACCCAACAGATGAAGTTGTGTTGTGATAATCAAGCTGCCCTTCATATAGCTTCTAATCCAGTGTTTCATGAAAGAACTAAACATATCGAAATTGATTATCATTTTGTTCGTGAGAAGGTTCTTTCTAAGGAAATTAGTACTGAATCTGTTAGCTCTAATGATCAACTGGCAGATATCTTCACAAAATCTCTAAGGGGGCTGAGAATTCAATATATTTGTTCCAAGCTTAGAGCATTTGATTTATATGCTCCAGCTTGAGGGAGAGTGTTGGAATTAGTAGCAATTAATTCAGATTCATGAAGCTAACAATTCATGTACCTAGTTTATATCTATGCATATACTTAGAAAATAGTTGTCATTAATATCTTTGTAAACATAAATTGTATTTATAATCAAGTGTATATAAATATCAATGTGCTGAGTGCATTTTCACTACAACATTTCACAAACACTATTGTCTAAATTATATCCAAGTCTTTCATAATATCCATTGATTAGATCAATGATAGATATGTAAAGCTTCTTGATAACATTATATTTTATACATTTTATAATCCTCTCACTAGGCTTCTTAAGGTTCAATTATGCTTAATTTAGTTGGTTTTGACACATTTTATAATGTTAAGCTGAATTGGATCATTGAACGAATTATTATATAAATTAGCCTTAATTATCTCTTTGGCAGTGTTAGTAAACTAGCTATAACTTGAGTTGCAAATATCTGATTGATGTGATTCTGGTCTTGTAGGAAAGCCAAGACAATTCCCTACAACTTTCATGAGAACACAAAACTCAGATCGGACTTCTTGAAGGTGATATTGGGCTTGCAAGTCAAAATAGAGGAGCTGAAACTGGGCCTAAACACTTTGCAGTAATTGGACCATATCTTGAGTTCTTGGAATGATTTTGGACTCAAACTAAAGTCATTTTAAAGCTAAGATCCAGGCCTACAACTTTCATGAAGACCATTTTTCTCAAAAATAAAAAAAAACAGGAGACATGACTGTGTCTCTTGGACACATGGCTGTGCATTTGCTCAATTATTGAAAACTTAATGCCTAAGTTTCCACTGTGCATCAATTTGCCTATAAATAGGCAATCAAATGTCAGAAACGTATAGAGGGGAGGGGGGAGGCTCTGGAACGAAACAGAGAGGAATTTCCTCTCGTCCGCCTCTCTTCCTCTTCTTTTCACTTTTCTTTCTTTTTCCTTTTCTCTTTTTCTTTCTTCTTCTCCTATGTGTAATTAAGTTCCAATTTACTTAGGTGAAAGTGTGAAGCTCTTGGTAATAAAATAAGGTTAGATTTATTCCTCTCTTGTGCTTAAATGATTTATTTTTCTAGTAGTTATTATACGTATTATATTTTGGTTTCTAATTAATTGTAGAAACCCTCCTTGTAAAGCGGAGTTTTTGATTTGTTGTAAACAAGATTTTGGCACAGTGAATGCTTTAACCCATTTAAAAAAGTGGTGGAAATAATTAAAGGAAACATAATATAATTACGTATATTATTTTAAATGGACTTTTAACGTTGTATTTTCGAATTGGAACTTCCATGTTGCGAGGATTCTAATTGAGTTATAAAATGAATTAATCTTACCTATACTTTATTTACCATGAGTGGATCTTTTAACCTAGGTAAATAATTTTTACCATAGTAACAAAATATTTATCTTACCTTAATTAATCTTCATCAAGTCTCTGTGGTTCGACCTCGGACTCACCGAGAATTTATTACTTGAGATAACCTGCACTTGGGTTCACAACAATTAATCCTGCATCAAGTTTTTGGACTTGGTTGAAAATTTGTGCATCAAGTTTTTGGCGCCGTTGCCGGGGACTTGATTTGAAAAATAAATTTCTAGTGTAAATATTTTTGTACATACTAATATACTAACTAGTGAGAGTAATTCTCCCTTTTAATTCCCCCACACTTTTGAGTGAATAGTGTGAATAGTGTGTGAATAGTATGTGAATAGTATTTTATATATATAAAAAAAAGTGGGGGACAAGGCTGTCCCCCATGAGAGTAAAAAAAAAAAGAAAAGAGAGGGGGAGGGTGGTCACACCCGTGACCACAAAAAAAAAAAAAAAAATAATAAAAAAAACTAGCAATTAAATAAAGAAAAGAGAGAGGGAACATAATAATGAAGAAAGAGAAACATAAAAAAAAACTAAAAGCAAACAGAAAGCTAAAAAAAATATATAAAGAAGTTAAGTGTTTTATTTTTTTGTACATATTAATAGTGGAGGGAACTCTTCCTTTTAATTTCTGTACATATTAATAGTGGAAGTAATTCTCCCTTTTAATTTCTGTACAGTGGGGGTAATGCTCCTTTTTATTTTCTTGTACATATTAACAGTGGGGAAAACTCTCTTTTATTTTTCTTTGTACACACTAACTAATGGAGGTAACTCTCCCTTTTATTTTCTTTGCGTACTAACTTAGTAGGGGAACCTCTCCCTTTTATTTTTTCCGTACTTTACTAACTAAGTGGGGGAAACTCTCCTTTTATTTATTTTTTTTTTTTGTAATTTATTTTTTACACTTTATTTTCTTTATTTTATTTTTTTTTTTTTTTGTGATTGGTTTATACCACACCTTTGTTATTTTCTTTTATTCGGTGGTTGGTTTATTACTACACATTTGTTAATATATATTTATTACATATTAATATATATATTTGGTGGTTGGTTTATTACCACGCCTTTGTAAATATTTATTTGGTGGCTGATTTATACCACACCTTTATATATATTTTTTATTTTTTTATTTTTCTATTTCTTCTTCTATTTTGTCATGTGTAATTAATTTGTGTGTTTTTAGGGTGAAAACGTAACTTGATTCAATTGACATGTATTAAGATTGGAATTTTAATCAGTTTCTTTTCTATTCAATTTGAGTGCTTATTATGATTCTTAATGCTTTTATGAATTGGCCACTCATAAATTAATCTAGTAAGGTGTATGTAGAATCGAAAGGTTTGCATATGACCTAGATCATAAATAATAAGTGCCATGATTTATAATTGTCTAAGAATAGAGGTTATAGGTTGTGTGGGAGAATTGTGATATTTTCCATGGGAATCCAAAGAGTAAAAGTCATGCCTTTAACAGTTAAGTTTTAGACTAAGGATTTAAGTTTTAATAAATTACTGATTCTCCCCATCAATTGAATGACTTGAAATTAATTAGAAAGAAGGTCCCAAAGCTACTGTATTATCTATGATAGATTATTGAATCAAGTGAAGTCTTATCCTTAGTGTTTTAATTTCATGTGCTTTGTTCTTTCTGTTTTCTTTTTAATTTTGTGTGTCTTTGTGTTTGTTTTTCTTTTTCCTCTTAATCACTTTGACAATTTTGTGCACTTGTCAATTTTTTTAACAAGTTTTTACAAACCTAGGTTGATACGGTGAATTTTGTTGCTTCAAGAATTCAAAATGAGCCAAAAATTTTGTTGTTAATCATTTGTCCATATTTACAATAGGCTCACCTTTTGAAATCACACCTATCAATTATACTTTTCCTGATGAATTTTTAATTTTCAATTTTATGGTTTGATTTGTTAATATTGTCAATTTTCTTGTAACAAGCGAAGTTGTTCTTTGGGGATATTTTTTACAAATAGAAAAGACAGAATATTCTTCATTAAGAATGGTCTGAGTAAGGAGTCATTAGGAGATATCTTATTGACTCTTGAGACGCATTCTTGTAGAGTTGTGCATAGTAAATTTACTAATTTGTGAAATCTCTTCAAGGGCAAGTAAGCGTGTTACAGTATTGGGAATCTGATTCAAAAAGACCCTATTTGTCAATTTATAAGAAAGTTGGATGGGAAGCTTATCCTCGACTCATAGAAGGCGTTTAAGCCGTTATTGGACGTAAAACTAGAGGAAGATGTGAGCCACAATCACAACTACATGTATATATTTTCTTGTATATTTTCTTCTTAAAAAAAATTATGTTTCTTATTTTCAAACTTTTCTGACACCAGCAAACCTACCCATATAGGTGCTATCATTACCTTTTTCTGTTCTCTTCCCTATTTAAACACTCAAATTTTCCTTACTTTCCTTCAACTCAAAATCATTCAAAGGGAGTGTGAGTGTAGAAATGGAGGGAGCTTCTTCTTCTTCTGTTCGTAGACTTACCAGTATCTATGTATTTTGTGAGTCAAGTTATGGGAAGTATTTAGAGTATGTAAACGCAGCAATCATTCTTGGTAGAACACTTGTTACGAGAAAAATTCATGTAGTATATGGGGGAGATAGCATTGGGTTAATGAAGGCTGTATTACTTGCTGCATATTTAAGAGACAGTCAGGTTTTAGGTATCATTCCTAGTCCTTTAGCTCGAAAGAATTTCACTGGAAAAACAATTGCGGAGGAGCTTCAAGTATCATCTATGGATGAACGAATGAAGACAATGCTTGCAAACTCTGATGCATTCATAGTCTTACCAGGTGGTCTTGATACTTTGGAAGAAGTTTTTCAAATTGTCTCTTGGGCCCAACTGAATATCCACCATAAACCCATAGGTTTGTTGAATGTTAATAATTTCTTTGAGCTTTTGTTATTCCTTCTTGACTATGCTGTGGAACAGAAATTCATCACACCTTCGGCAAGACGACTCCTTATCTCTGCTTCCACTGTTGATGAGTTAATTGATAAATTAGAAGCTTTTATTTATGAACCTGATCCAGTAACAGCTTAGATAAATTGGTCCAAAAGAAGCGGTGAGGGAAGCAGTATAAAAAGTATGCCAGATCAGACACTCCAATTATTTAAATAATTATAAGCTTTGATTTTATTTATTATACTTTGTTTCTGTTTAAATTTGTGTGAGCTTTCTCTTTTCAATAATTGCAACAATAGGTACTTTCTTTTATCCTTTATCTTTTTATGTTTTAACTTTGAGGCCAATGTTGTGATCTGGTTGGGGAGAAAGATAATTGTGTCAATAGTTGTGTGAATAATTATGTGAATAATTGTGTATAGTTGTGTGAATAATTGTGTAAAAAAAATACTTAAAAAAATTTAGGAAGTGTGTTTACTAATATATTTGTCGTGTTTGTCAGCCATTTACTAATAACTAAACTAATGAGGATGGCAGAGTAAGGAGTAAATTTTGCTGTGAAGGTAATTTTACTCTTGAGACGCATCTAGATTGGGGTAGATAACTAGTTTGTATGGAAGTAGCAATTCAAATTTAGGAAAATTTGCATGATTGAGTAAATTGTCTTTTTTCTTAAAATTCACATGCTTGGTTGTGAATGTTGAATTGGTGGACTGAGAATGATGGATATATGCCTTGTGAGATTTTGAGCTTATCGATGAATGGATTGAACATCTGTATCATTCTCTTCTTTCTTGTATGATTTTTTCTCATTGAATTGTTACTCTAGAACTTGCTTTGATTCTTTTTTAGGCTACATTTTCACATGCATACATAAACATGATTGAGACATTTTTTTTCTTGAAATAGCTACTGTGACCAAATAGCCAACCTTGCATATTTTTCTTTGTGTAATCCTTTTGAGCTTATTTGACCATTCCTTGTTTCTACCTCATTACGTACCTTAAATAAAAAAAAACTATTTTTTTACCCAGCCTTAGGGAATAAGAGAGCATTGGCTTTGTTGTCGGATGAGTTTCTTGAATAAGTGTGGGGGTATGTGTGCAAGATTCAAAAAAAAAAAGAAAAAAAGAGCTGATTACTGCTGCAACTAAAGAATGCACCTTGTGACATATTCATACTTAGAATGAGAGTGGATGCTTGGAAATAATAGGAAGAGAAGGAGAATGTTCATGCCTAACAATGAATTCAATCTACCATATTGGCATTGATCTTTAACAAAATATTAGTCAAATATTGATCATTGTCCTTTGTGAGAAGGAAGCAAACAGAGAAGGAACTAAGAAATTCTTGGGAAATTTAAACTGAATGTTCTCAAACATCTTCTCCACTCTAACTATATCATAATGCTCTTTTATTCTCTTTGGTATTTAACTTGTCTTATGTATATTACTTTCTCCTTTACCATAATCCCATTACAACCTTGAATAAAGTCCTCATGATTTGTGTATAAATGTTATTTTTGAGTAGCGGAGAAGTAGAATATAAGCAAGCTTATGGTAGTGCAATTGTTCATGGGTTGAATAGAGTGAAATACTTACCTTTTAAACACTTGAGAGATTGAGAGTGAATTCTGTGAGGATCTATCATTCTTGATTCATTCTTTTCAACTGAAATTCCATGCTTGTTAATTTGAGATGCAAAGAAATGTTACCTCATGAATGTTTTGATCCCTTGAATGACTGGATGCTCTTCTTAATTCATTGAATCCTTTAGAGTTTTTAGCTTTTGAGTCTTTGTTGTTTTTCTTTGTTTCCTAGTTTTTGTTTCTTGTGTTTTGCCCAGGAGTGCAAAAGTTAAGTGTGGGAGAATTTGATAACATTATATTTTATACATTTTATAATCCTCTCACTAGGCTTCTTAAGGTTCAATTAGGCTTAATTTAGTTGGTTTTGACACATTTTATAATGTTAAGCCGAATTGGATCATTGAACGAATTATTACATAAATTAACCTTAATTATCTCTTTGGCAGTGTTAGTAAACTGGCTATAACTTGAGTTGTAAATATCTGATTGATGTGATTCTGGTCTTGTAGGAAAGTCAAGACAATTCCCTACAACTTTCATGAAGAACACAAAACTCAGATCAGACTCCTTAGAGGTGATATTGGGCTTGCAAGTCAGAATAGAGGAGCTGAAACTAGGCCTAAACACTTTGCAGTAATTGGACCATATCTTGAGTTCTAGGAATGATTTTGGACTCAAACTAAAGCCATTTTAAAGCTAAGATCCAGGCCCACAACTTTCATGAAGACCACTTTTCTCAAAAATAAAAAAATAGGAGACATGACTGTGTCTCCTGGATACACGGCTGTGCATTTGCTCAATTATTGAAAACTTGATGCCTAAGTTTCCACTATGCATCAATTTGCCTATAAATAGGCAATCAAATGTCAGAAACGTATATAGGGGAGGGGGAGGCTCTGGCACGAAACGGAGAGGAATTTCCTCTCTTCCGCCTCTCTTCCTCTTCTTTTCACTTTTCTTTCTTTTTCCTTTTCTCTTTTTCTTTCTTCTTCTCCTATGTGTAATTAAGTTCCAATTTACTTGGGTGAAAATATGAAGCTCTTGGTAATAAAATAAGGTTAGATTTATTCCTCTCTTGTGCTTAAATGATTTATTTTTGTTGTTGTTATTATACGTGTTATATTTTGGTTTCCAATTAATTGTAGAAACCTTCCTTGTAAAGCAGAGTTCTTGATTTGTTGTAGACAAGATTTTGGCACAATGAATGCTTTAACTCATTTACAAGTGGTGGAAATAATTATAGGAAACATAATATAATTACGTATATTATTTTAAATGGACTTTTAACGTTGTATTTTCTGATTGGAACCTCCATGTTGCGAGGATTCTAATTGAGTTATAAAATGAATTAATCTTACCTTTACTTTATTTACCAAGAGTAGATCTTTTAACTCAGGTAAATAATTTTTACTGTAGTAACAAAATATTTATCTTACCTTAATTAATCTTCATCAAGTCTCTGTGGTTCGACCTCAGACTCACCGAGAATTTATTACTTGAGATAACTTGCACTTGGGTTCACAACAATTAATCCCGCATCAAGTTTTTGGACTTAGTTGAAAATTTGTGCATCACTTCTCCTCCAAGTCTTGCCATCCAATGGTGCAAATCAAAGTCCATGCCACTATTGTTGACTCCATCTTTCTTCACTTGTAAGCTTCCTTTCTATTGGTCCTTCCCAAAGTCATAGCCTCTTTGTTGACTTATCCCAAGATATATTTTCAAAAGATATTTTCCAGAAACTATTACCCAATGGACAAAGATTATCGATAGCTATTGTCCAATGAATAATAACATTACACAATGGATAATAGCTCTATCCAATAGATAATAAAAACTCAGATAAAGAAAATTTTTGTTAGATATTTATCCTTAGATATTTTACTAGATGAGTTATCACAGAGAAGTCTTTAGAACGTGTCACCCACTGTGGCGAGTCACAGGGTGAGTCAATGTTCTACAACCTTCTAGAATGTGGCGAGTCATCGCTTCTACAAGCTTCTAGAATATGCTGAGTCATGGTGCTGAGGTGTCATGCAAGGTGTCCAACTTCTATTGGTCCTCCACGATGAGTCACAGTCGCCAAGTTTGACCAGCCCATCATTGGTGCATACAAGGTGAGTCAGCTACTAGAATCTTCTAGATTACGCGAGTCACCAACTTAGCCACCAAGTAACCTCTCCATTGGTCCACCATTGAGCAAGCCACCTTTGTTAACTTTTCAAACAACTTGCTAAGCAAGCAAGGTCTCCTATTGGTGCAACACAAAAGCTTATCATGATTACTCATGATGAGCCCCAAGATATTTTGGCTTATAGATAACTATCCACTAGATCTTTTTGGAAGCTACTATCTAATGAATAGAGTATACTGCCAAAATACTAGCGATTACTATTCAATGGATAATAACATACAAATTTTTTTTATTAGTCAGACAAATTCTAAAAATTAAAAGATCGGATAACGTATCGCTCGGATTCAGGTTTAGTAAGATCCACCGGCTCCGAATAATCAGTAAAGATTTTTCCCGGCCTAAAAATTATTATTTTCCTGGCTCAGAGTAAAATCACACACAAAGATAAAAAATAGTCACAGAACAGTCAAAATAAATTTACAATACACAGAAATTACAAAAATCAGTAAACTCACATTCTACTGAAAAACAAAAAATTTTGGGGTGTTACAGGAAATAGTAACAACAACTGGTTTCAACGGAAACTATATTCCCTACCGTCAGGGAGTCAGCAACAACAACAGCAATCACGTGGAGGAGGTTCAAGTGGCAATCGTTTTAGTCAGATCGTGGCACCGCCAACGAGGTGTTTAAAGTGTGGAAAAGGTCATATGACGAGGGACTGCACGATCAAGGGAATAATTTGTTTTTGATGTGGAAAGCCTGGTCATATCTCAAGGGATTGTGATCAAGCGAAGGTGGAGCCTTCAGTAAGTAACGTTCGTGCTGCTAAGCTGCAAGTTGGTGGGCGAGTGTATACGATGAGTGGACTTGAAGCCTCTCAGTCTGATGATCTTATCAATGGAGAAGGTGTCATATCAGGTAATCTTTTAATTATGCTATATGATTCGGGTGCATCTCATTCATTTATTGCATATGATTGTGTGGATCGTTTGGGATTACCTGTGTCTTCTTTGAACTTTCAATTAATTGTTTCTATACCTACTGCCAAACCTGTTAGTACTTCTAAAATATGCCTAAATTGTCCTATGATCATCAATAATCAAGTCTTTTCTGTTAATTTAATTTGTTTGCCTCTTACCGATATTGATATAATCTTAGGAATGGATTGGTTATCTACTAACCATATCCTATTAGATTGTTCTAAAAAGACTTTAGTATTTCTTGAGAATGAGATTTCTGAATTTTTGACTGCTAAACAAGTCAAATCTTTATTGAGGGATGGAGCTCAAGGATACATGCTACTGTCTTCTTTAGAAGTTAAGAGTGAGAAGGATGTGGATGCTATTTCTGTTGTAAATGAGTTTCCCGAAGTTTTTCCTGATGAGGTACCTGGATTACCACTGGAAAGAGAGATAGAGTTTTTTATCGATCTTGTACCTAGAGTGGGTCCTATATCAATTGCACCGTATCAGATGTCACCATCGGAATTAGCAGAGTTAAAGAAGTAATTGGAGGAACTATTGGAAAAATAGTTTGTAAGACCTAGTGTTTCACCATGAGGAGCTCCAGTGTTGTTAGTCAAGAAGAAGGATGGAACTTCACATTTGTGTGTGGACTATCGCCAGTTGAATAAAGTTAAGATAAAGAACAAGTATCCACTTCCAAGAATTGATGATTTGATGGACCAATTGAAAGGAGCAACTATTTTCTCTAAAATAGATCTGCGATCAGGTTATCATCAAATTTGTGTCAAGGTAGAGGATATACCTAAGACAACTTTTCGAACGCGCTACGGGCATTATGAGTATCTTGTGATGCTGTTCGGAGTGATGAATGCTCCTGCGATATTCATGGATTACATGAATAGGATCTTTCATCCATACCTAGATAAATTTATCATTATTTTTATCGATGACATTCTGATCTATTCTTAAAATCAGGAAGAACATGCTGAACATCTCATTATAGTTCTCTAGATTTTAAAAGAGAAGAAGCTGTACGCAAAGCTATCAAAATGTGAATTCTGGTTAGAAGAAGTTTAGTTTTTGGGTCACGTGATTTCTAAGGAAGGAATTGCAGTGGATCCAGCAAAGGTGGAGACGGTTCTTCAGTGGGAAAGGCCAAAGACAGTGATTGAGATCCAAAGTTTTGTTGGATTAGCTGGATATTACCGAAGGTTTATTGAAGGTTTTTCCAAGATAGTCAGACCCCTTACATAACTCACAAGCAAGAATCAAGCTTTTGTTTGGATGGATGAATGTGAAGAAAGTTTCCAAGAATTGAAGAAAAGGTTGACTACCGCACCAGTGTTGATTCTACTGGATCTGAATGAGTCTTTTGAGGTATACTGTGATGCTTCTTATCAAGGTTTAGGATGTGTACTGATGCAGAACAGAAAATTTGTAGCATATACTTCAAGACAACTAAAGGTACATGAAAGAAATTACCCAACGCATGACTTGGAGCTTGGCACAGTTATTTTTGCATTAAAAATTTGGAGGCATTTTTTGTATAGGGCTACATTCAATGTCTTCAGTGATCAGAAAAGTTTGAAGTGTTTGTTTGATCAGAAGGAGTTAAACAAGAGGCAGAGACGGTGGTTAGAATTGCTAAAGGATTACAACTTTCAGCTTCAATATCATCCTGGAAAGGCGAATGTTGTGGAAGATGCTTTGAGTAGGAAGATGCTCAGTGTTTCAGCTATGATGATCAAAAAGGAGAAATTGATAGAGCAATTTAGAGATATGTGGCTATCGGTAGAATTAGCACTAGGAAGAATTGATTTAAATATGGTCACTATTTTGAATGATTTGTTAGAAGAAATTCGAGAAAAATAGGAAGATGATCAGTTTTTACAAAACAAGAGGGAATTCTTGAAGCAAGGACGTGTGGCAACGGTTGAGGAAAGATCTAACAGGGTCTTAAGGTTCAAAGGTAGGATTTGTATACCGAATGATCCCGATCTTAGGAAGGCGATTCTCGATGAACCTCACACCAGCAGGTTGAGTATACATCCCGGAATGACCAAGATGTATCAAGGCCTGAAGCAATTATTTTGGTGGCCTGGAATGAAGAGAGATGTTGCTGAGCACGTGTCATCTTGTCTTGTGTGTCAAAAGGCAAAGGTTAAACATCAAAGACCTGCAGGTATGTTGTAACCCTAACTATTCCAAAATGTAAATAGGATAGTATTGCAATGGATTTTGTTACTGGATTGCCAAAGACTAAGAAAGGTCATGATTCTATATGGGTCATTGTTGATCGGTTTACGAAGTCTGCTCACTTCTTGCCAATCAATATTAAGTATCTAATGGAGAAGTTGACCCAAGTGTACATTAGTGAAATTGTTAGACTTCACGGTGTACCCTCTAGTATCATTTCCAATAGAGATCCAAGGTTTACATCAAGATTTTGGCAAAGTCTACATGAAGCAATGGGGACTAAACTTCGTTTGAGTTCTGCGTACCAACCACAAACTGATGGTCAAACGGAGAGGATTATACATTCACTAGAGGATCTATTAAGAGTTTGTGTGTTAGAACAAAAAGGGAGTTAGGATGAATTCTTGCCTTTAGTAGAATTCACCTATAACAATAGTTTTCACTCAAGTATAGAGATGGCACCCTATGAAGCGCTATACAGACGACGATGCCGAACACCTTTGTGTTGGTATCAAGATGGAGAGAGTATGACCATAGGACCTGAGATGGTGCAACAAATGATGGAGAAGGTGAAAATGATTCAAGAGAAAATGAGGGCAACTCAGAGTAGACAGAAAAGCTATGCTGATAAAAGAAGAAGACCTCTTGAATTTGAGGAAGGTGAGCATGTGTTTTTGCTAGTCACACCCACGACTGGTGTCGGAAGGGTTATAAAATCCAGAAAACTCACTCCTAAATTCATTGGACCCTATCAAATTCTTCGTTGGATAGGTCCAATCGCTTATGAAATAGCTTTACCGCCTTTTCTTTCTAACCTTCATAATGTTTTCCATGTGTCCCAGTTAAGAAAGTATATTCCTGATCCAACTCATGTCATTCAGCCCGATGAGGTACAATTGAAAGAAAATTTGATGTATGAGACACTTCCTATTAAGATTGAAGACAGGAGGGTGAAGCAACTAAGAGGGAAAATGATTCCGTTAGTAAAAGTGATCTGGAATGAAACAACAGGAGATGCTACATGGGAGATGGAAAATAAGATGAGGGAACAATATCCACAATTGTTCTAAGGTATGATAAATTTTGGGGACGAAATTCTTTTAGTAGGGAAGAGTTGTAACACCCCAAAATTTACTATTTCTCAGTAATGTCTTAATTGTATTGTTTTGTGATTTCTGTGTGCTGTAAAATTATTTTGACTGTTCTGTGACTATTTTTGATCATTGTGTGTGATTTACTCTGAGTCAGGAAAATAATAATTTTTGAGCTGGGGAAAATCTTTGACGATTTATTCGGAGCCGGGGGAGCTTACTAAACCCGAATCCGAGAGGTACGTTACCTGATCTTTTAATTTTTAGAATTTATTTGTGAAATAAAAATATTTCACGTATTATTTTATTAGACATTATCTGCTAAATTACAGGTAATAGTTTCTACCAATTGGGTAATAGATCCTGTATCTTTTATTCGTAAGGCAATAGACTGGGAAAAATCTTTGTGACTCACAATTTGATGAACCAATAGGAATTGGTCAATGATAATGGCTTGAATTTTCTTAACCAATAGAAAGTGGTCAACAATAATGGTTAGACTAATTAATCAAGAAACTAAGTAAGCTAATTAAGTAGTTAACCATGTAACTAAGTGAACTAACTAACTAAACTAAGTATAACTAAGAACTAATTGAAATCAAAACTTAGTTACTTACCTCCATGTGCTCCACAGCCACTAGGTGTTCTAGGGAGTTCTTGAACAATCTATTCATCTATTATGACCAAAGGATGACCATCTAATGACTTAAGCCATGTGAAGCCATGTGATTGATTTCTATCTTGATTGAACAAGCCTTGAACTTTCTATGCACGCATCTACACAGCCATGCACTAGAGAAATAGGCTATCCTACTTCATTTCTATCACTTTGTGACTTAAAACATTTCTCTCCATTCTCTCTCATCCAGGAACAAACACAAAACTCCATTCTCTCCCTTTCTTGAAGCATTCGGACACCACCTTCAAAGCTAACATCCAAGCTTCCAAAATTTCATCTAATCTCATTTTCCTTACCTATATGCTATTCTAAACACATTTCATCTTATAAGTTTCACTTAGTTCATCCTTTTGGTGCTTCTAAATCAAGCTAGAGTTTTCTACTCTATAAGGTAAAGTTCTTGTTTCTTATTCCTAAGTTTGATTCTTGAGTTTCTAAGCCATGATTGATCCATGGTTTCTCTTTGTCAAGCTTTGTTTGTGACTTTAGTTTGGTTTAAGCTTGTTAGGGTTTTCTTTGGAGGCTCACGAAATCTCTAGGAGGCCATACAAGAAGGGTTTTTGTCTTCCTTGAGGTAAGAGGGAGATTAACCTCATCAACCATGTGTTGGTGGTGAGGAAATGGCTTGTTTGTGGTGAAAAATCGATAAGAATTTATTCACTTATATGATTTAAGCTTGCTTTATTTGTGGTGATTTTTGGTTGGCATGCTTTATAGCTTTGATTATATACTTGAATATGTGATTGTGGAAGCATGATTGATTATTGTATTAAGTAGGATGTGATTTACATGATAAGGAAGTGTATGAAGGATCCAAAGAACCTATGAAGGCTCACAGCCATAACACCATAAAGGGAGCAAAATGTTTTAATTTATTTTCCTAATCATGGATGAAATGATTTAAAGATAAGAAATTAGATTAAAGGTTTTTGTAAAGAATAAAATGATGGAGAATAATTAATTATGATTTATGAAACATATAGGGTAATTCGGCCAACATGCCTATTTTTGATCTCATAGATCCAAAATTATTTTACTAAGTGTAGACTTAGGTATTTGATTAGTGGAAAATTAATTTGACAGGTTTTAGACCTAAAAAGAAAGTAAACTAATTTTTAAAATTAAATTAGTATAGTTAGGTTAGGAAGTAAGATAAAGTTTAAAACTTGAAATTTATTGATGTATAGCTCACCCTTTGGGTTTTGAAGTGCGTTAGATAATTTTGAGTTGTAATGTCCCAATTAAATCAAAGAAATGTAATTTTGTGGAAAATGGTAGAAGATGCTACTTAAAGAATTTTTAATGAGAAAATATTAAAAATGGTTTAATAAGGAAATATTAGAATTAAAATCCAATTTTGATATTTAATGAGAAAAGTTTTATTTTGAGCTTAGAATATTAACTAAATATTTTACATAATTGAAAATACACAGAAAAACTCTTACGCGATTTAAAAATAGTAATTTTTATGTGCGCGTTTAACAAAATGTGATAAAATCTTTACGCGATTGAGAAAATATTGGAAAATACTTATGCGTTTTTGAAAACGTAAGAAAAATGTTCTGCGATTGTGAAAATGTGATTAAAATGCTACGCGATTGAGAGTAACAGCAGTTTGTTGTCGGGTTGTTGTGGTGGGCTCGATTATGTTGGAAAGTGATACCGCCAAGAGATGGCGTGTTTAGGTGAAATACTGTAAGAATGATGATTGCATGTGTATTTGAACCATACATCATGCATTAAAAAGCGTGTCAGCTTAATTGGTTAAGGCTATTATTGCCTAGGAGATTGAATTTACACCTTCGTGCAGGTGAGAATTGCGTAGTTACGATCTTCAGTGATCTTGGAGACGTCGGGGTGTGGAATGTCATATGTGGCCAGTTGGTAGCACCTCTGGGTCATGGTATCCTATGCAAACACACTGACGATCTTGACGGAGTTACTACTCTTTTCGTGATTGGTTGAGAGTGTCTTGTATGAGCCATATTGTGCATATTGATATAATATATTGGCACATGATTTGAGGCTGACGATATACAGACATGTACTCCCTATCTTTCTCTCCAAAATTGTGATTAGCTCTATGGAGTTGGAATGGGTCTGTGTGCATATGCATGTTGGTCAACATATTGACATAATGATTATATTTAAATGATATTCTATCTGTGATATGACAATATGATTCATTGTGTTAATACTATATCTGTATATCTGCTGTCATTTTCTATACTGTCATACTGGTATTGATGTAGGGGATCTCACCTCTTTGCTGTATTATATCTATTTTACTGTGTATGTTTGATGAAGACCAAGGAGAAGAGGAAGCCAGAAATTCTGTTTACCGTTAGTGACTGTTTTCTTGTTTGTTGAGATGGCGGCAAGGCGCCAAGTACTGGGATTTGTCTGAGTACAGTTCCATGGTGGGACTGATGCTTGGAGGTTTAACTTAGATAATAAACGGTTTGTGTATACCAGGGACTTGACTTTGAATCTGAGCGGAACCCGTGATGGGATTCCTGTTTTGACTCAGCATGTGTCGTTGCGTCAGGAGTTCACGATGCCTATTCGTGAGCTCTGGGGTGCCACTATTTATACACCACGAGAGGACTCGGTGATGTCTTCAGCGAGAACCCTTGTCAGGCGAGTGATATACCCACTAGGGTTTTTTGATGATATTGAGGAAGAGGATCCTTCCGAGGGCCTAAATCCTTAGTTGTTAAAAGTTTTTAGTAAGACAGTTTATATTTTGATGTACATGTTGTACATATTTATCTTTTGGAGTGTAATATTTATGTAAATTATTTACGAACAAGGTTTGTAATATTAATGTGAGTTTTGTTCTGATACAAGTTGTACTTATAATTTTTAATTATTTTATTTACTTTCAGTTTTCCGCAAATGAAATTTTAAAATTAATTTTTTTACAAGATTAATTCTTTTACAACTTGGGTAAGTTATGTTAGGATTAGTCTTAAATATGATACCCTACAGTAGGTGTTGTAACTTCCATCATCCTCCTAGCACCATTCTACCAGTGATGATGGTTCCAAGGAAGAAGAAGACTTACGAGAAGTGAAGATAGAGCAAAGATGGAGAAAATTAATATAGGGTTGTTTTATGTTATTTTTGAAAATGTTTAGTTGTTGTAAGTAGCATTCTTGGATTTAAACACTTTAGTATAATATAGTTTATACTATGGTCATTAAATTCAGGATATTACATTATTGTATCAGAGTAGTTCATCCTGTTGAGTCGGGGTATGGACTGACTCGGTTTAGGCAAGTTTAGTGCCTTTCTGCTAATTGTTATGCATTTCTTAACTTATATATTAGATATGATGATAAAATTGTATGTTTTGCCTTAGATTGGTATGTTATTAGCTACTGTTACATGGTTACATGATATTGAGACTGTAGCTCAATATGTGTTGTTTCTGTGTATACAGGAAACTATAGCACCAAAAGAGCGACCTAGAAAAGCAGGAAACCTAGCTCTAGATGAACCGAGTATGGCTGAGGCCGTACTGGCGATCACCAATGCGATGTGAGAACAAATGACTGCAACTATGAATGCATTGAGGGATTAAGCAACTGTGACTGCTAGGATGTTTGAACAAATGGGGAATGCACAAACAGCGCAACCACAGCTGGCACAAGTGATGCAAGTGGAAGGGAACCAAAATTTTCATGATCTTTTAGAATTTCGGAAGGCTAGCCCTCCATCCTTCCGGGGAGAGTATAATCCGGCAAAGGCCGAAGAGTGGATAGCTAAATTGGAGAAAATTCTTATAGTAATGAGGTGCATGGAGGACCAAAAGATGTCTTTTGTGACTTATATGCTAAAGGGCGGTGCAGAGCATTGGTGGAATGGTGTGAGGAGGATGATGGAGTCAGCAGAGACACAAATTACTTGGGAGGTCTTTAAAATTGCATTCTTAGAAAAGTATTTTTTGCAAAGCGTACAAGAAGAAAAGGAGATGGAGTTCTTACAATTACACCAAGGGGATATGACGGTTGGACAGTACATAGCAAAATTTGAGGAATTGTCTAAGTTCTCATCTTATCTTAAGTACAACCTAAATAACAGATGGAAATGTGTGAAGTTTGAGACGAGTTTGAGGGATAGCATGAAGAGAATAGTGAAACCTTTAGAAATTCGGGATTACCCTACCCTAGTGAACAAGTGTAGAATGGTAGAACCTCTGAGTTTTAGGTCACAATCGGAGCATCGATTGCAAGATCATCATAAACGAAAGAGTAAAGAGGATAGATCAGAGAGGAATGCCTGACAACCTAGAGATCAGAGGGACAAGGGAAAGCAGGTCCAGATAGATGACAGAGGGCAAAAATGTGTTAAATGTGGTAAATACCATGGGGATAAAACTTGTTTAGAAGATCAGATAATGTGTTTTACTTATGGCAAGACAGGCCACTTTGTAAGGAACTGTCCTCATAGGAAGGAGCCTGAGTCAGAGGTTAGACCGGGAAAAGTCTATTGGTTGGAAGCCAAGGAGACAACACAATCTCCTGGTTCAGGTAAAGGTGAGTTTGTTGGTGAATTTGTTTCTTTGATATTCAGTTGTACTTGTTTTCTTTATATGTAAGTAGTTAGGACTTCTCACATTAGGTAAACTAAATTTTGGGGACAAAATTCTAAAAAGGAGGGGAGAAATGTAACATCCTGGGAAAACATGTTAGGCTTGTACATGGTTACAAAAGTAGCCTAATACATACTTAACATGCTTGTGGAATTTTGTGACTTTTGAGCACATTTAGGCACTTTGCTATAACATTATATGATGAATATAGTTGTTATTAGCTCTGAAAGTCGCTTAAACTACTTAGCTAATGGAAATAAATGCAGATAATTTGTTTCTAGGTCACAAATGTGTGAAAGATGTTACAGTTGAAATTTGAGATCAATCAGAGTCAATTTGGCATTTTTAAACATACTGAGCGTGTGTTTTAATACCGGATTGACTACTAGCAAATATGGAAAAATGTGAAAATGACGAAATAAGATTTTTATCGAATCTCAGAAAATATTTTGGATTTGTTAGAAGTAAGAAAAATTGGTTTTGGCAAAATCTAAGTGTTCTTAACAGATTAAAATTTGTTAGTGGTCACTTAAGTGACCAAAGAGCACACATCTCTTTTTTTGTTGCCTTGGCTATTTAGGCATCCAAAATGAGATATTTTTCTCATTTTCTCATCTCTTCTCTTTCAGTTACATCAAGCAAGGGCAAAGGAAAAGAAAAGAAGGAAGATCCAAGGAAAGGATCAATCAAGGAGGAGGAAGAGGATAAAGGTGGAGAAGAGCTTCTCAGTGACTTTGTTTCTGGCCGTTGAGGTAGGGGGAAAACCTTACTTTCATTCTTTTCTTCCATCTTTTTCATTTGGTTCTTGGAAGTTCTTGATGAGAAAAATGGATTTCTAGGGTGAAAATTAGGGTTTTGGCTTGATTTTTGTTAGAAAACAAATTGATAGTGTGCTTTTGGAATGGGATTTTAGGGTTTTTATGGTGATGGATGATACTTTGAGGTACAATGAGTTTTTGGATCACTTTAGAGGTTGGAAATTTCTTAAAAAATTGGAGCTTAAGTGATTGAAAGTCCATCATTCCTCAAGGGAATAGTGGCAGTTCTGCAGAATTTTGCAGAACTTCATTTTCTGTCATCGAGCGCCTAAGCACCCTTAGTGAAGCACTGAGCGCTCGGCGCCCAGTAAGATTGTGTGTGCTGCTGTGCAGCTATCGCCTAGATGCCTATGAAGGATGAGCGCCCATTACAAGAGAATGCAGGGAAGACTCTGCCACCTAAGCGCCTAAGCGCCCAATGGAGAGCGTCTAGGCGCCCATTTCAGCTTTTGAGGGCATTTTTCTTATATGATTGAAATGAAGTGCTTGACTTGTGTGGACCTTTATTATATGCCTTTTTATGAGTATTGAGACTCTAATAGGCGTATTTAATAAAGTGTTATGTGTTGAATATAAATCAATTGGTATATTAGTTATGGAGATATTTAGCATCATTGTGATCCAATTTAAGATAATGGATGTAAATCAATTGGTATGCTATCTATGTAGTGATTGACATCATTGTAATCCACACATATGATTATGAGTGTAAATCAATTGGCATGCTAGTTAGTCTTAATTGACATCATTATATCTCATAGTTATGTTGCTGAGGATGGAGTCCTCATTGTTAATGATTATAGATTGTAAACCAATTGGTATGCTAGTTATTGTAGTAATTAGCATCATTATTTTCTATATTCATGTGTTTTGGGTGTTCATACATGATTGTAAGTGAAGAGGTAACATTCCTTCCATATCATAGTGATGAGCTGAGGATGGTTAATTCCCTCACACCCTGTGAAATGACTAGAACTGAGTTCCAGTGCTTGATCAGGACTTGTGGAACCGGGTTCCTTTGTTCTGTTCAAGGCTCATGCATACCATACATTTCCTGTGGGACTGAACATGAGTTTCTTCTCTAAGTATAAGGAATCATGACATTATCCACATTCATTTTAAGTTATTGCATAGGCATGAATATAAGGCATTACTAAGCATATATATGGCAACTATATGGGCGGTTGCTAATCATAACATAATCATACATGGCAATTGTATGAGCAATTGCTATTCTTTGAAATGTTGATCTGCGAGTTATAATTTGATAAAAATGAGATTTTATACAAATTTATAAAATTGGGATTCCATTTTGGGAAGAGAAAGGAAACGGTTTTGGCTTTTGCCACATTTCTAGTGTATTTATTTATAAGTTTGGAGAACTAAAAGTGTTTTTCCTCGAAATGGCTGGAACTATTATAATGACATGTTTTATGAACCTCACTACTGAGAATGTACAATTCTCACCTCGTGTGTGTGTATTTCTATGATGGTTCCAGGGAAGAGGAAGACTTACGAGAAGTGAAGACAGAGCAAAGATGGAGAAAATTAATATAGGGTTGTTTTATGTTCTTTTTGAAAATGTTTTGTTGTTGTAAGTAGTATTCTTGGATTTAAACACTTTAGTATAATACAGTTTATACTATGGTCATTAAATTCAGGATGTTATATTAAAGTATCAGAGCAGTTCATCCCGTTGAGCTGCGGTATGAACTGACTAGGTTTAGGCAAGTTTAATGCCTTTCTGCTAATTGTTATGCATTTCTTAACTCATATATTAGATATGATGATAGAATTGCATGTTTTGCCTTAGATTGCTTTGTTATTAGCTACTGTTACAAGATTACATAATATTGAGACTGCAGCTCAATATGTGTTGCTTCTGTGTATACAGGAAACTATGGCACCAAAAGGGCGACCTAGAAAAATAGGAAACCCAGTTCCAGATAAACTGAGTATGGCTGAGGCCGCACTGGCGATGGCCAATGCGATGCGAGAACGAACGACTGCAACTATGAATGCAATGAGGGAGCAAGCAGCTGTGACTGCTAGGATGTTTGAACAAATGGGGAATGCACAAACAGCGCAACCACAGCTGGCGCAAGTGGTGTAAGTGGAAGGGAACTAAAATTTTCATGATCTTTCAGAATTTCGGAAGGCTAGCCCTCCATCCTTCCGGGGAGAATATGATCCGGTAAAGGCCGAAGAGTGGATAGCTGAATTGGAGAAAATTTTTGCAGTAATGAGGTGCCCGGAGGACCAAAAGATGTCTTTTGTGACTTATATGCTAAAGGGCGATGCAGAGCATTAGTGGAATGGTATGAGAAGGATGATGGAGGTAGCAGGGACACAAATTACTTGGGAGGTCTTTAAAATTACATTCTTAGAAAAGTATTTTCCACAAAGCATATAAGAAGAAAAGGAGATGAAGTTCTTACAATTACACTAAGGGGATATGACAGTTGGACAGTACATAGCAAAATTTGAGAAATTATCTAAGTTCTCATCTTATCTTAAGTACAACCTAAATGACAGATGGAAATGTATGAAGTTTGAGATGGGTTTGAGGGATAGCATGAAAAGAATAATGAAACCTTTAGAAATTCGGGATTACCCTACCCTAGTGAACAAGTGTAGAATGGTAGAACCTCTACATTTTAAGTCATAGTCGGAGCATCGATTGCAAGATCATCATTAATGAAAGAGTACAGAGGATAGATCAGAGAAGAGTACCCCATAACTTAGAGATCAGAGGGACAAGGGAAAGCAGGTCCAGATAGATGACCGAGCGCAAAAATGTGTTAAATGTGGTAAATACCATAGGGATAAAACTTGTTTTGCAAATCAGATAATGTGTTTTACTTGTGGCAAGATAGGCCACTTTGCAAGGAACTGTCCTCATAGGAAGGAGCCCAAGTCAGAGGTTAGACCGGGAAGAGTCTATTGGTTGGAAGCTAAGTAGACAACACAGTCTCTTGGTTCAGGTAAAGGTGAGTTTGTTGGTGAATTTTGTTCTTTGATATTTAGTTGTAGTTGTTTTCTTTATATATAAGTAGTTAGGACTTCTTACATTAGGCAAACCAAATTTTGGGAACAAAATTTTAAAAAGGAGGGGAGAAATGTAACATACTGGGAAAAACTTGTTAGGCTTGTACATGGTTACAAAAGTAGCCTAATACGTACTTAACATGCTTGTGGAATTTTGTGACTTTTGAGCACATTTAGGCACTTTGCTGTAACACTATGTGATGAATATAACTGTTATTAGCTTTGGAAGTGGCTTAAACTGCTTAGCTAATAGAAATAAATGTAGAGGATTTATTGCTAGGTCACAAATATATTGAAGATGTTACAATTCAAATTTGAGATCAATTGGAGTCAATTTGGCATTTTTAAACATACTGAGTGTGTGTTTTAATACCGGATTGACTACCAGCAGATATGAAAAAAATGAGGAAATGAAGAAATAAGATTTTTATCGAATCTCAGAAAATATTTTGCATTTGTTAGAAGTAAGAAAAATTAGTTTTGGCAAAATCTAAGTGTTCTTAACAGATTAAAATTTGTTAGTGGTCACTTAAGTGACCAAAGAGCACACGTCTCTTTTTCTGTTGCCTTGGCTATTTAGGCATCCAAAATGAGATATTTTTCTTATTTTCTCGTCTCTTCTCTCTCGATTACAGTAGGCAAGGGCAAAGGAAAAGAAAAGAAGAAAGATCCAAGGAAAGGATCAATCAAGGAAGAGGAAGTGCTTCTCAGTGACTTTGTTTCTGGCCATTGAGGTAGGGAGAAAACCTTGCTTTCATTCTTTTCTTCCATATTTTTCATTTGGTTCTAGGAAATTCTTGATGAGAGAAATGGATTTCTAGGGTGAAAATTGGGGTTTTGGCTTGATTTTTGTTAGAAAACAAATTAATAGTGTGCTTTTGGAATGGGATTTTAGGGTTTTATGGTGATGGATGATACTTTGAGGTATGATGAGTTTTTGGATCACTTTGGAAGTTAGAAATTTCTTAAAAATTTGGAGCTTAAGTGATTGAAAGTCCATTATTCCTCAAGGGAATAGTGACAGTTCTGCAGAATTTTGTAGAACTTTGTTTTCTGTCATCGATTGCCTAAGCGCCCTTAGTGAAGCGCCTGAGCGCTCGACGCCCAGTAAGATTGTGCGTGCTACTGTGCAGCTAGTGCCTAGACACCCATGAAGGAGTGTCTGAGCGCCCATCACAGGAGAATGTAGGGAAGACTCTGCTATCTAAGCGCCTAAGCGCCCAATGGAGAGTGTCTAGGCGCCCATTTCAGCTTTTGAGGGCATTTTTCTTATATGATTGAAATGAAGTACTTGACTTATGTGGACCTTTATTATATGCCTTTTTGTGAGTATTGAGACTCTAATAGGCGTATTTAATGAAGTGTTCTGTGTTGAATATAAATCAATTAATATGTCAACTATGGAGATATTTATCATCATTGTGATCCAATTTAAGATAATGGATGTAAATCAATTAGAATGCTATCTATGTAGTAATTGACATCATTGTAATTCACACATATGATTATGAGTGTAAATCAATTGGCATACTAGTTAGTCTTAATTGGCATCATTGTATCTCATAATTATGTTGCTGAGGATGGAGTCCTCATTATTAATGATTATAGATTGTAAACCAATTGGTATGTTAGTTATTGTAGTAATTAGCATCATTGTTTTCCATATTCATGTGTTTTGTGTGATCATACATGATTGTAAGTGAAGAGATAACATTTCTTCCATATCATAGTGATGAACTGAGGATGATTTATTCCCTCACACCCTGTGAAATGACTGGAACTGGGTTCCAGTACTTGCTCAGGACTTGTGGAACCGGGTTCCTTTGTTCTGTTTAAGGCTCATGCATGCCATACATTTCCTGTGAGACTGAAGATGAGTCTCTTCGCTAAGTCTAAGGAATCATGACAATATCTACATTCATTTTAGGTTATTGCATAGGCATGAATATAAGGCATTACTAAGCATGTGTATGGCAATTGTATGGGCGGTTGCTAATCATAACATAATCATACATGGCAATTGTACGGGCAATTGCTATTCTTTGAAATGTTGATCTGCGAGTTATAATTTGATAAAAATGAGATTTTATACAAATTTATAAAATTGGGATTCCATTTCGGGAAGAGAAAGGAAACAGTTTTAGCTTTTGTCACCTTTTTAGTGTATTTATTTATAAGTTTTGAGAACTAAAAGTGTTTTTCCCTGAAATGGCTGGAACTATTATAATGACATGTTTTATGAACCTCACTACTGAGAATGTACAATTCTCACCCTGTGTGTGTGTATTTCTATGATGGTTCCAGGGAAGAGGAAGACTTACGAGAAGTGAAGACAGAGCAAAAGTGGAGAAATTAATATAGGGTTGTTTTATGTTCTTTTGAAAATGTTTTGTTGTTGTAAGTAGCATTCTTGGATTTAAACACTTTAGTATAATATAGTTTATACTATGGTCATTAAATTTAGGATGTTACACAATACAATTGCAGCAAAAAGCTAAAAAACAACAAAAAGGTTCATATCTTACAAAAACCTGTCGGGAACAAAGCAAAAAAAAAGAGCTTTTTTTTCAATGTTCAAATAAAACCCAAACAATAGAGAGAAAAGGAGTGCGTACAAGAATTGGCCATGGAGATAGCAGAGAAGAATGGCGGTGCATGACTGGGAGAACAATGTGACGGAGAGAGTAGAGGAGAACGACCATGAGAAGGGAGGTGCACGGCTGGGAGAGAGCAAACAGAGAGCGATTGAGAGTGCAAAAGAGCGCAAAGGAGAGACAAAATATAATTTAGGAAATTTGGGTTTCTAAAACCCTTGAATTTTGAAGAGATTAAAGACAGAATATAACTTAAAATCTTATTAATTAAATTATATGGATTATTTAGAGATGGAAAATTTAGAGACGGATAAATTCCATCTCTAAATTCCCTCTCTAAATTATTTGACTTTTTAATTTCAAGATTGACTATTTAGAGACGAAAATTTTTGAGACGGATAATTTCTGTCTCTAAATTTCTTCTCTAAATCTATTTGACTTTTTAAATTTTCAAATTGACCGTTTAGAGACGAAAATAGAGATAAAAATTTTTGAGATGGATAATTTTTGTCTCTAAATTATAAAATTTATTTTTTGTCTCTGAATCATCATTTTCGTTTCTATTTCCATCTCTATTAGAGATGAAATTTTGTCCGTCTTTAAATTCCATCTGTAATTCGATTTCTCTATTAGTGTTCTTTGTACCTTCCAAAGCCCACTAAACTTTTTTTTTTCTAGAAATCTTTTGGTTTATCATGTAGAGTCATCCCTTCTAGATCTTCTTTAATATATGCATTTCTTTTGTTATCATTTGAAATGTTAGTTTTATTGAAGGCAATGTACATGGATTCTTCTTTTAGAAATGTTTCTATGATTTTGGATTTTCATTGATTTATTTGTTTGTCAAAACTGGTTGATTGGTAACTTAATATTTTTTGGAATTCATTTTATTATATTGTGATCAAATGTTTTATTAGAAATTTCATGTTGGATTTCAAGCCCAAAAGTTATGTGTGTTTAGAAAAGTTAGGCCCAGTTGCTTGATTCCATGATAGGTGGAACAAGACAACCTTTTTAATGAAAGGGCATGTTTACTCTCCACTCTCTTTATATATGTGTGTGTGTGTGTGTGTGTGTGTGTGTGTGTGTGTCTTTTTTGCATCTTTTGACTAACAAACTGTCGTTGCCCCATCCAAAAGAGAAAGAAGAAGGAGATGAAGATTCTGATTCTTATAGTCCACAAGTGTGTACAATATTTAGTGTTTCTTGATCGTAAACTTGATAAAGAGCAAGATGTCTACAAGATGTATGCCTTTAATTATTAATATGGTATGCTAAATTCATAAATTTATGAACTAGGGACATACTATGTATGATTTCTAATTTAAACATCTTCAACAATTGAAGTTCTAGAGTTAAAGACTCAAAAAGCTTTTGATTAGGTAAATATATCTTTATCCACTTTAGACTCAAACATACTAAGTAAAAACTTGTTGGTGAATGAATAATTTTTTGATTTTATTCCTTTCTACAGTTTCTTTAAGATTGGCTATTAAGATTCTGTTGAGAATATAGATTAAGGTGTTTAACAACCTTAGCCCAAAAATATTCTATAAGATTGTTTTCGGAGAATTCTTGTCATTTCTTGAAGAGTACATTTTTTCCTTTTCTCAAGTCCATTTTGTTGAGGAATTTTTTCATAAGAAAAAAAAATTGTGACAAAAACCATTAATTCTATTTATAAAACTCTTTGAAATAGAAATATTCAAATTCTCCTTTCGATACGAATTTCATACGTGTAAATTATTTCACTACAAGAAATTCATTGTTTGTAGCAGTTTTTAAGTCAACCTGCGGCAGTTTTATACCTCCTCAGATTTATTTGTGGCAATTTTTAAAATGGTTGCATTTACGATTGCCACAAACATTTGTGGCAGTTTTTAGTGGGACAAATTTCTTTGAGTTATTTGTGGTGACTCTATTTTCTACAAAACTTGCTCTCATCAAAGAAAGATAAATTGATAAAAAACAGATTGCAAGAAGAACTCTCATGAGATAGGAAAGGTGGATCACTTCAGCATGACTTAGTTGAGAAATGAGAAGTGTCTTACAGAGGTGAGAAAGTTCATGTTGAGAAGAGACAAGATTAGAAGTCTAAGAGAAATGAGATGACCAAGGTCTGTCATCTAAAGCATAACTAAGAAGAGCTAATCATTCTTGAAATACTCAAGTTGAGCAAAGTCATGAAATGAGAAGAGCGACAGAAGTCTTCTTCATGAGGAAAGACAACTGAGAAGAGTAATTTCATGCACCCAATTCTGCGTCGCTACCACAAATTAGGATTAAAAGACCACACACACTATAACACAAGAAAATGGCTAGTTGCTATCTGAACGTGCATAGAACAATTTCTAAAGCTTCAACGGCTAGATTTTTTTAAATCTATATAATTGAGTGAATTTAAAAAATCATTGTTTTTCATGACTGAAATCGTGACAAGAGACAACCAAAATTTTTTTAAAAAATGAAAAATAATTCCCAATAGAGTCGCTAATTGTCACGACCAAGATCGCAAATGGAGAAAACCAAAATTTAAAACTAAAATATAAGTCAAAGAAATTGCCATCAACTTTATTTGCTTAGGAAAAGGTTAAAAAAACTCTAAAATTTTTTAAAGCTTGTTTGCGAAAACCAAATTAAGTTTAGAGGAAGTTCGGAGGTTGACTATATATAGGGAAGGATCAGTGGTTGAACTTGATTAAAAATTTTGGAGGGATGAATGACTTGGTTAAAAAAATGGAAAAAAGTTCATTTATTATATGGAGCATAATTTCAGGGTCTTTAAAAAAATATTTTTATTGATTAATCAAGTCCGCAATATATATATAGGGAATATATTTAGTGAGATGAGTTTTTATTATGAGAAAGTAATATGAGTAAATGTTGACCATACAACTATATATGGATGGTCAAGATTAAATACTTGAAGGTCATGTGACCACTTAAAAATGTTACATGCATTTATATTCTAATCTTGACCATTCATGTAAGATCTAATGGTCAAGATTCACTATTCTCACCTCTCACAATTTTTATTATGAGAGTGTGAGAGGAGTAAATCTTGATCATACAACCATACATGAATGGTCAAGATTAAAAGTTATTTGAAGGTCATGTAACAACTTAAAAAAGTCACATGCATTTATGTTCTAATCTTGACTATTCATGTAAAATCTAATGATCAAGATTCACTCATCTCACCTCTTACAATAAATACTCCTCTCACTAGAGTAAGATCCTATATATATATATATATATCACAAAAGATTATAGGTAAAGAAATTTAGAGTCAAAGCTACACAACACTTCTATATTCACATAGAGATACAATCACCAGAATTTAAAAATATAATGCAAAACAAAAACAAGAAAAAAATATAAATGATTGAAATAAAAAATAGAATGAAGTGATTATAGACTTAGACACATGGTGAGACCTATATGTGACAATATATCTTCCATTCAAAAGATAATTTAAATATAAATATTTACATATTATAAAAACTCAATAATAGATAATATGTTGCCAAGTATATGTTCACATGAACCCGAATCTATAATATTATCACTCTTAAAAATATCCAATTTAACTGAAAAAGAGAAAGTGAGGCTCATGAGGAAACTAGTTGACTGAAAAAAAGATAAAACCAAGGAGAATTAAATTTGCAAGACTCTATCACTTTTTCTTAATATGAAATAAATTAAGAGGTTATTTTAAAATTTGTTTGGAAAAATTTAGGGAAGGGTGGAAACTTAATTCTATTACACCCTGATACATTTGTCTTGAGATGACTACCATAAAGTTAATTATGTGAATTAAATAACATTCACATATTTAATTTACCACACAAAATAAACAAACAATTAAAATTAAATAAAATAAATTAAACATTTAGAAAAATAAAATAAAATAGAATCAAATTATTCACAATTCAAAACACACAAAACAAAAAATAAATTATGAGATAGAAAATAAAATAAAATAAAATATTTACAAGCAAAATAGAAAGTAAAAATAACATAAGAATAAAAGTATTTACAAATTATGGAACAATAAAAATAAAAATAAAATTCAAAGACAAAATTATGAAAATTTACCATTTTACTTGACTTTTGTTCCGGCGTATCCCTCAAGTGCAATGAAAAATTAAAACTATGTAATTCTTTATAAAATAAGTATGGATTTGTTAATTTTAATTAATATTAAAAAATAAGATGTTGAAGCAAATATTTGTTTAACAATAAATCAATTTAAATCAAGTGACATGCCAATTGGAACCAATTCAATAAATCAAATGAATAAAGAAAGAAAATTTCATCAAACCAACCCAATAACACAGATTTTTTTTTTAATTTTTTTTATCTTATTCAATTTTTTCAGGTAATATATTTTTCCTTTTTTATTTTTATTTTTTTATTTTTGTTTTATTTTTCCTAATTTTATTTATTTAATTTCTTCTAATCCTAAAAATCTATCATCTTTTTTTTTTTTGGGTACATATTTGATATTTGTCACCTTTTTTTTTTACACTATTTTCTACCAAATTAAGAAGCATTTTAGATACACTTGAATTTTAAAATAAACACTTAAGAAGTATTTTTAAATATATTTAGATTCCATCTTAAAAAAATGTAAAATTAAAAATAAGTGGAAGAATAAATAGTTTTAACATTTGTAATTTTTAGTATAAGCCATTTTCAATCATTAAATTCAAATGCAAAATAACGTTTTCTTTAAAAATAAGTTCCTTTAGAAAAAGAACTTGAAAATAAATATTTTTTTATAAGTGTATCTAAATAAAGCCTAAGACCTAACCTAAACAAGAATTAGCTCGCTGTTAAGTACAAAATCTAGACTCTTAAATTATCACATAGACCCAACTCGGCTACCTAAATAAATAGGCCAATATTCTTCTATAAAGAAAATAAACCAATAAAAAAACCAAAATAACAAATATTAACCCAATAAGAAAAAATAGACCAAAAAAAAATCAAACCAATAAAAAAAACAAAAATTAACCCAAATAAGAAGAAAAAGAAAGAAAATAGAGAGGTCAAAAGTCTTAGAGCTTGGTGGTGTGCATAGATATTGATAGAAGCAGGGCAAGGAATAGAGGGTTTCAAGACGTGGTGACAGAAGCTAGAACGGTGAGGCTAGCAGTGGTTCGACTTGGTTCAAGACAGTGGCATCGGTGGTGAGGCGCTGCTTCTGCTGATGGTCGTTGGTTCGAGCTTTCAATTAGTGGCAACGATGGGTGTTGGTTATCGAAGAGGGGTACTAGTGCGACGTTTGAGGGTGGAGGTGAGGCTTGAAGCTTCTGGTTCATGATGGGTAGGGGTGGCTTCGGCTTGCTGGCAATGAGATGGGTCTCATTCTGTTGGATCCCATGACTTGCAATGAATTAAAATAGTAAAACACTGAAGCCTAAAGCGTGCAAAGCACTGCTCTCAAGGATTATTTCGATATAATTGAAAATCCTCTAGGGTACAACAGACTCTTCCTGACAATGTCAAGGTTTTCAAGAATTGCAAGAGAGTTATGATCATGTGACCCAATAGAGAGAAGAGAGAAGGAGAAGATGAAGAAGGAGAATGTTCTTAGTGGATGGTTTTATAAGAAAAACAAAAGGGAAAGCTGTTAGCAGAATTTGCACGTTAGAAGACCAAATCAAAACAAATTTTGCACATTAGAATTTGCACATTGGAAGACCAATCAAAACAGATTTTGCATGTTAAAAATTGCACGTTGGAAGTGTAGACCGAGTCAAAAACGTGGATAAGACCAAGTCATTTTTAAACTTCTTCAAAATACTCATTTTTAGGTAAGCTCAAAAAATTAATTAAATTTTTTATAAAAAGTTTCGGGCCTCATGTTATCACGCGTAGGGGGACAAATCGAGAATTTGTACTAGCCACGAGCCTTCGGCCCATTTTTGTGCACGCGAGCCCACCACCTAATTCGTTTCTTACTAAGCCCAAGTCACAAGTTAATATATAAACTCTTCTAAAGTCTTACTTCTAACCAATGTGAATATGAAATAAAAAAATAAATAAATAATTAAAATATAGATTCTGGGTTACATCATGAGTGCAAATGTTTCTAATCTGGTGTCTTCTGAACTATGAACCAGACCTAGATAAATAGAACTTTAACTTATAATGTGATTAGTGAAGTTTAAACTTCTATGAACCAAAACATCTTTCGTGTAAATTAGAATATCAATTGATCACATCTACACCCTCACTTATCTCTTGATGTTAATGCTATTTTGCGCTTTTCGGCTATATGCGTGCCTGGTTGTTTATGAGTGCTCTAAAGACTATGCCATCATCTCACAAGAGCGACCCCACTCCACACTTATATAGGTGATTTCATCAAGTGTATACTGCACTTTATACACCACCCGTAAGGAATATGAAATTCATTAAAAGCATTTAGCTTATCCTTACATTAAATGCAGTCTAGCACTTCTCATGCTTTTCACACCATAGAAAGGGACAAAAAAAGTGCTAGCAGAACTAACAAGTGACTAGTTATTACCCATATGAACCTTTTTCATTGGATCTCCACTCATAGAAGTTGGGTTACCATCACTGTTAATTTCAAATTGGCTTAAGTCTCATTCCCCTCGATGTGGTATTTATTAAGTTCCTTCCCAAAGGCTTATTCAGAGGATCTACCAAGTTCACTTCTGACTTCACGTAATCAATGGATATAACTCTATTTTTCAGCAGCTGCTTTATCACCTCATGTCTCAACCTAATGTTTTTGTTCTTACCATTTAAAGTTCTATTATTTGCAATAGATATTGCTGCCTTGTTGTCTCAATGCACAGATACAGAATGGGTTAGTTTTATTCCCAATGGAATATTTTCTAAGAAATTTCTCAACCACTCGACCTCATTATCGGCCTTCTTTAGAGCAATAAACTCTGACTCCATGGTGGATTTTGCAATTATTGTTTGTTTGGCTGATCTCCAAGTCACCACACCACTACAAAAGGTGAACATATAGCCACTAGTGAATTTAATCTCATCTGAAATCTAGTTAGCATCACTATATCCTTCTAATGCAACGAGAAATCCACTATAAGTAATACCATAGTCCATGGTAACTCTCAGATATTTCATTAGTCTAGCCAAAGCGGCCTAGTGATCATTATTGGGATTATGTGTATATCTACTCAATCTGCATATAACATATGCTATGTCAAGTCGAGTGAAATTCATCAAATGCAACAAACTCCCAATGATCTATGCACACTGAGACTGGGCAACAAGATCACCTCTGTTTTTCTTTAATTAAGTGTTAACATCATAAGGGGTACTTATGAGTTTGATATCGAAATGTCCAAACTTCTTTAGAAGTTTCTCAACATAATGTCTTGTGACAGTATTATATTATCACACTTCCTTATGACTTTAACACCTAGAATTGCACTAGCTTCATCCATGTCTTTCATGTCAAATTTAGATGCAAGAAAACATTTTGTTTGATGCACTATGTCTTGGCTAGTACAAAAAATGAGCATGTCATCCACATATAGACAAATAATCACACATTCACCATTTATTAATTTTGTATACACACATTTATCAACTTCAACAGAAGAAAAACCATCACTAATTAAAGTTTGATCAAATTTTTTATGCACTGTTTAGGTGCTTGTTTTAGACCATATAAAGATTTGAGAAGTTTACATACTTTATTTTCCTATCCAGGAACTACACACTCCTCAGGTTATACAATATAAATTTCTTCTTCTAAATCACCGTTTAAAAAAAGCTATTTTAACATCCATTTGGTAAATAACCCATTCATATGCAGAGGCTAAAGTAATCAAAACTTGAATAGAAGAAATTCTAGTTACAGGAGCAAAGGTATAAAAAAAGTCAACATTTTGTTTTTGAGTAAAACCTTTTGCTACTAATCTAGCCTTATATTTTTCAATTGATCTGTCAGGGTTATATTTCCTTTTAAAAATCCATTTGCAACAAGTGGTTTTGCTTCAAGAGGTAAATCTACTAAAACACAAGTATTGTATTTTGTAATTGAATCAATTTCAGATTTGGTGGCTTCTTTCCAAAAAGGTGCATCAGGTGAGGAAAAGACTTCAGAAATAGTTAAATGGTCATCGTCAATAAGATATGTGTAAAAATCATTTCCAAAAGAAGTTTCCTTTCTTTGTCTTTTACTTCTTCTCAAATTCTCATGTAAATTATTAGATAAATTTTGTGCTAGATCTTCAAAAATATTTTCTAATTTTAAGGGAAAAACATGTTCAAAAAATTTAGCATTTTTTATCTCAATTATAGACTTGCAATCAAGCACGTCACTTTTTAAAATTAAAAATCTATATACAGTACTATGATTAGCATACCCAATGAGCATACAATCTGAAGTCTTAGAGCCTATTTTCCTCTTTTTAGGTTCAAGTAGCATTACTTTAGCTAAACACCCCCACAATTTGAAATATTTTAAGTTAGGCTTATAGCCCTTCTATAACTCATGGTGTTTTACCTGTTTTCTTATAGGGAATCCTATTTTGTAAATGACATGCAGTTAATAAGGCTTCACTCCAAAGGTTATTAGGTGCATTAGAGTTAATTAATAGGGCATTCATTATTTCTTTTAAAGTCCTATTTTCCTTTCAGCTACTCCATTGGATTGAGGTGAGTAAGGGGGTGCAATTTCATGAATTATTCATTCCTTTTCACAAAAATCATTAAATAAAGTGTATTCACCACCTCTATCTAATCTAACTCTTTTAATTCTTATATTTAATTGATTTTCTACTTCTACTTTATATAAAGGAAACATGTTAAACGCCTCATCATTATTTCTAAGTAAATATACCTTCGCGTACCTAGAAAAACCATCAATAAAAGTCATACAATATTTTTTACCACATCTAGCCATAGTTTGTTTTAAGTCTCCAAAATCAGAATGAATTAATTCAAGTAGTTTAGTATTTCTTTCTACGGATAAACAAGATTTTTTAGTTATTTTTGATTTCGCACATATTTCACATTTATTTAAACACGTATCACTAAAACCAGAAAGTAATCTAAGATATTACATTTTCTTAATATAAAAAGCACTAACATGTCCTAATCTAGCATGTCATATATCCATAGAGTCAATCAACTATGAAAAAGAAGATGCATTTTCATTAATTATTTGAGCAACATTGAGTATAAACAATCCCTGATATCTTTTCTCACAAGTTCATTATTTTTTGTCATCATAATTTTATCAGACTTAAAAGACACCTTAACCCCAACTTTTCCTAGCAAGGCCACAAAAATTAAATTTGCCTTTATGTTGGGTACATGAAGCATTTCGTTGAGAGCTAGGGTCTTGCCAAATGTGAGCTTGAGAAGAATTTTTCCTTTTCCAAGAACTTCAGCAGTTCGAGGATCACAAAGATACATATGTTCTTCTCCATCTCCCACAAAATTGTAGGAGGTAAACATATTTTTATTTGCACAAATATGTCTGGTAGTCCCAGAGTCTACCACCCAATCATTCACATTGGCCATCAACAAGGCTTGAGAAATGACCACAACAATTATATAATCTCCTTCGACCAAGTTTGCCTTTGGCTTAGGAGGATTGTAATTTCTCTTCCTATGTTTGCTTTGAGCCACTCGATGACCTGGCTTACCACAAACATAACAATTTCCTCCACTATTTTTGAAAGCGGGATTATTCACTTTTGGTACATAGTGAGGTTTATTGTAATTAGACATTTTGTTGGGTTTATTGTCATACATTTTCTTATTGGCATGTACCATGTTTGCCCTTGAAGTCAATGCTTTTGCTCTTGTAGCTTTGATTTCCTTCCTGTTTGTGTCCTCAATGATGATGTGGGTGATCAGATCGGCAAAAGACAATTGCTTGTTCTTGTGTTTGAGTTGCTGCTTGTAGTCTTTCCAAGATTTTGATAATTTCTCAATGAGTAATCCTGCAACAAACTCATTCGATAGTGTGATCTTCTCGGCTTTCAACTCTTCCAACAACATGTGGTACTTGTTGATCTGAGTCTTGATATCATTTTCATTAGTCATCCCCCATCTTTAGTAGTTTCCAATGATGAACTTTCACCTCCCAGCATCCTCAGCAGTGTATTTGAGAAGCATAGACTCCCAGATTTTGTTGGTTTCCTTGTATGAACAATAGACATCAAACAATTCGTTAGATAATGTGCAAAGAATTGTATGTCTACAAACCTTGTTGGCATAAGTCTAGTCATCCAATTTTTTCAAGCCAGAAGATGAGTCTGGCTTTGCATCTGTAAGAGCATCAACAATGCCATGCTTGTCAAGAACATAGTAGATGTGATTAGCATTGGCAATGACAATGGTTTTGATGATAACAAACAAGAGAAATGATGGTTGTACAAAGATCAAGTCCTAAGGTTCTTCAAGTATAACTTATAGGACTTAGATCTTATGTTAAGGATAATAGGAATCACACTAGCTCATGTTTTGTTTCCATTCAACTTTGATCTATTTGCAAAATCATGTTTTATGTTGATCAAGTTTGAGCAAAATGTTTTTAGAAAGGATGAAAAGAAAACCATGTTTTATACTTATGAAAATACTCTTCAAGTATGTGCAAAATGTTTTTAGAAAAGTTAAAAATGATTTGGGAAAGTTTGGTTATGAAATCATTTAGAAATCTTGTTTTCTTGGTGAACCAATAACGAATTAGGTGTTTTGTATAACAGATTATCTGAGAACAATAACTGATTATGTGATTTCAAATAACAAATTATTTGAAATCCATAACAAGTTATTCACCTTGGCAGAAACGTTCCAATTGATGTTTTAAAGTGAATAATTTGTTATGGAAAGTCCATAACAGGTTATTTGCATGTTGGGAATGTTCCCTCTTAGTTTTTAAATGTTCCTAACCGATTAGGGGTGCCAAATAACCTGTTATTTTCGTACTATAGTGTTTCTTGATGAAATAAATAATCTGTTATACTCTTTCATAATAAATCTTGTGTTTGTTCTTCTAAACTATACTCTTTAATATTGTGCACTGTTTCATTAGATTTGCTTAAATATTATCTTGCTTGATTGTGATATTTGTGAGTGATTCATCTTTATCACTTAATAGCTTCAACAAAAATTGTTAATCAAGTGTTTTACAAGGGTTTTGCAAAAATATTTATATACTCAATTCACCCCCCTCTTGAGTATTAAGGCCACTTGGTAACAAGTGATATCAGAGCTAGACTCTTATATAAAGAGCTTAGCAACTTCAAGAGAAGAAATGACTTCAAATGGTTTTTCTAATGAAAGTTCTTCTATAAATAGACCTCCTTTTTTCAATGGGGATGGTGATGCATATTGGAAAGAATGAGTGAAACTTTATATTGAAGCTATTGATTTAGATGTGTGGGACACTATTGAAAATGGTGCTTTTGTTCCCACACGTACTATTGATGGTGTAAGAACTAATACACCTAGTAGTGAATGGACCGATGAGGACAAAAAGAAGGTTCAATACAATTTGAGAGCCAAGAACATCATCGCCACATCCTTGGGGTATGATGAATTGTTTAAGGAGTCAAATTGTAAGACCGCTAAAGAAATGTGGGATACTTTACAAGTAACTCATGAAGGTACAAGTGAGGTAAAACGATCTAGAATAAACACTCTTACTCATGAATATGAATTGTTTATAATGAATTAAAGTAAAAGTATTCAAGAAATGTAAAAGAGATTCACACACATTTTAAATCATCTTATCTTATTGGGAAAGACATTTCCTAATGAAGATATTATTAATAAAGTTTTGAGATGTTTGAGCAGGAATTGGCAACCCAAAGTAACAGCTATTGCGGAATTAAGAAATTTATCAACAATGTCTCTAGCCACTCTATTTGTGAAGCTCCATGAGCATGAATTAGAACTAAATAAGCTCAATCATAATCAAGAGTATGACAAGAAGAAGAAAGGGATTGTTCTCAAAGCCACCTCCTCCACAATTGAAGAAGATGATGAAGATGATGAAGAAGGAGTAGGAAACCTTGAGCTAAACGAAGAAAAACTTAGTCTTCTTATGAGGAAGTTCAGAAGATTCCTTAAGAAGAAAGGAACTCAAAGAAGACTACCTTTCCCTCCAAAGAAAACCGATCATAAAAGGGAAGGAACCTCATCAACTCCAACATGTTATGAATGCGGTAAACCGGGGCATATGAAGATGGAATGCCCTGTATATCTTAAGAAGTCGGAGAAGTTTGAGAATAGACCCTTTAAGGAAAAGAAAGGAAGAAAGGCTTATATTACATGGGAGGATAATGACATAGATTCTACCAATAACTCGGAAAGTGAAGAAGCTCATCTTTGTCTCATGGCTCAAGGAGAAGAAAGTGAAAAGAGTGACACCGAGGTAACATCTCTTAACTTAGATTCTCCACCTTCTTATAATAAATTATAAGATACTTTTTAAGAATTGCATGATGAATCCATGAGGCTCACAAAAATGGTTTTATCTTCCAACAAATTAATCTCCTTATTAGTAAACAAAGTTACTATTTTAAATAAGGAGATTAATGAGCTTAAGATTGAAAATGAGACCTTAGGACTTATTAATGCTAACTCATTATGCATGACTTGGTCCTCACATAATAACACACCCATACCCTTACCTTGCTCATCATGCAAAGCATTTGAAAAGGAAATTGAAGACTTAAACAACACTCTTGCAAAATTTACCTTCGGAAGAGATAACTTTAATGTGTTGTTAAGGAAACAAAAATGTGTTTTCCAAAAAGTCGGTTTAGGGTATAATCCCAATAATCAACAAAAGTCTTACAACAACTTCTTTGTTTCCTCAAATACATGAAGTAGCCCCTTTATCAAATGCTTTCATTGTGGTAGGAAAGGGTATAATGCATCAATATATAATATAAGAAAGAATATCAACACTAAAATTGGAACTAAGATGACCTGGGTCCCTAAGGGCACATTTCTTAATGCTAACACACAAGGACCAAGAGAATTTGGGTACCAAAGTTTAAAATCTGAATGTATGTTGTAGGTATACTTGAAAACCAAAAGTTCAAGTTGGTATCTTTATAGTGGTTACTCCAAGCACATGACCGGTGATGACTCCAAATTTTCCTTCCTTGTCCCCAAGAAGAGTGGTCACGTGACATATGATGACAACAACAAAGGGAAAATCCTTGGAGTTAGTAAAGTTAGTAAGATCCCTTCCTCATCCATTGATAATGTCTTGTTTGTTGAAGGACTCAAACATAACTTGCTTAGCATTAGTCAATTGTGTGACAAGGGCAATAGAGTGATATTTGATTCTAATTATTACATAATTGAGGGTAAGGATGATAAGCATGTCAAGTTTGTTGGTCATAGGTCAATAATATATATATGATTAGCCTTGATGACATTTCCTCAAATGATACTAAATGCTTTATGAGTAAAGAAAATAATTCATGGTTATGGCATAGAAGACTTGCTCACATTCACATGAATCACTTAAACAAGTTAGTTTCTAAAGAATTAGCAATTAGTCTTCCAAAGCTCAAATTTGAAAAGGATAAACTTTGTAATGCATGTCAAAAAGGAAAGCAAGTAAAAGTTTCTTTTAAAGCTAAAAATGTGGTTTCAACTTCTAGGCCTTTACAACTTTTGCACATGGATCTTTTTGGTCCTTCTAGAACTACGAGCTTTGGTGAAAATTACTATGCATTAGTGATTATAGATGATTTTTCTAAGTTTACATGGACATTATTCTTGTCTCACAAAAATGAAGCTTTTCAATCTTTCAAAAAGCTTGCCAAAGTTATCTAAAACGAAAAAAGGTTTTTGTATTACATGCATAATAAGTGACCATGGTAGGAAATTTAAGAATCATGAATTTGAAACATTTTGTGATAAACATGGCATTGAGCATAATTTTTCTGCACCTAGAACACTACAACAAAATGGTGTTGTAGAAAGAAAAAATTGATCTTTAGAAGAAATGGCAAGAATTATGCTCAATGAGGGCAACATTTCTAAGTATTTTTGGGCGGATGCAGTTAACACTGCTTGTTATGTTATGAATAGGGCCCTAATAAGGCCAATTTTAAAGAAAATCCCCTATGAATTGTACAAAGGAAGGAAGCCAAATGTTTCACACTTTCATGTCTTTGGATGTAAATGCTTTGTTTTAAATAATGAAAATAATAACTTAGGAAAGTTTGATGCAAAATCTAATGAAGGGATATTTCTTGGATATTCTATACATAGTAAGGCCTTTAGAGTTTATGATAAACAAACTATGACTATAGAAGAGTCCATACATGTTACTTTTGATGAAACTAACCTAAATGAGCTGAGAAAGGAGTTTGTTGATAATGTTATAGAAATTTTGGCAAGAACACACTCAGAGAATCAAGAGAAAGAGCCCAAGAAGCAAGAAGAGAGACCCATTAATCACTCATGGCTAGAGGATTCAGAAATCATGGATCTACCCAAAGAATGGAGGACATTAAGATATCATCCTCTCGATAAGGTGATAGGTGATGTATCAAAAGGGATAATCACTCGAAACTCTCTTAGAGATGCATGTAATCATTTGACTTTTGTCTCTCTAGTTGAACCTAAAGACATAAATGAGGCCATTAATGATGAACATTGGATCTTGGCCATGCAAGATGAACTAAACCAATTTGAGAGAAATCAAGTTTGGGAATTAGTTCCAAGGCCCAATGATCATCCTATAATTGGCACCAAATAGGTCTTTAAGATCAAATTTGATGAAACGGACTTAATAACAAGAAACAAAGCTAGGCTTGTTGCTAAAGGTTATAATCAAGAAGAAGGAATAGATTATGAGGAAACATATGCTCCCGTAGCTAGATTAGAGGCCATTAGAATGCTACTTACATATGCATGCATCATGGATTTCAAGCTTTATCAAATGGATGTTAAAAATACTTTTTTAAATGGTTTTATACAAGAAGAGGTGTATGTGGAACAACTTCCTGGTTTTGAAGATTTTGAATTGTCCAACCATGTTTTTAAACTGAAAAAGGTTTTGTATGGCTTGAAACAAGCTCCTAGAGCTTGGTATGAAAGGTTGAGCAAGTTTCTTTTAGAAAAGGGCTTCTCTAGGGGAAAGGTTGACACTACTCTTTTCATCAAGCATAAAAAGCATGACATACTTATATGTTAATGATACAATATTTGGTGCTACTAATGACTCTCTTTGTAAAGAATTTGCTAACACCATGCAAAGTGAGTTTGAGATGTCCATGATGGGTGAGCTCAACTTCTTCCTTGGTCTCCAAATCAAGCAAACAAAGGATGGGACTTTCATAAGTCAGTCCAAATATTACAAGGAGTTGCTCAAGAAGTTTGGAATGGAAGGTACCAAGCAAATGGCTACACCAATGGACACTTCTTGTTACTTGGACAAGGATGAAGAAAGTAAATCTGTAGAAATTAAAAATATAGAGGTATGATTGGGTCACTCCTTTATTTTATAGCAAGTAGGCCAGCCATTATGTTTAGTGTGTGCATTTGTGCTAGATATCAAGCAAATCCTAAAGAATCACATTTATGTATTATAAAACAAATTATGAAATACCTAATAGGCACTTCACAAATGGGTTTGTGGTATCCTAAGGGTGCCTCATATAGCCTAATTGGATATTCTGATTCTGATTTTGCTGGATGCAAAATGGATAGGAAGAGAACTAGTGAGATATGTCAGTTGCTTGGAAGCTCACTAGTTTCTTAGTATAGTAAGAAACAAAACAGTGTGGCACTGTCAACAGCTGAAGCTGAATATGTTACAGTTGGGAGTTATTGTACTCAAATCCTTTGGATGAAGCAAAAACTTCTAGACTATGGTCTTGAGCTGGATCACATCCCTATAAGGTGTGATAACACAAGTGCAATCATATTGTCCAAAAATCCCATTTTGCACTCTAAAACAAAGCACATTGAGATTAGGCATCATTTCATAAGGGATCATGTTCAAAAAGGTGATTGCTTACTTGAATTTGTTGAAACCACTAAGCAACTGGCTGAGATTTTCACTAAACCATTAAGCAAAGAATCATTCTTCAATATAAGAAGAGAACTTGGCATTTTGGATCAATCATTTAGATCAATCATGCATCTAATCTTACTGTATATTATGTGTTTGTGGTGCAAAACTTGTCATATTACTGCATAATATGCTAATTTCTTGCATAATGTGGAATGATTGCATAGTTATTTTGTTTTAATCATTTTTAAATCCAATACTGACTTGAGCGTCGAAGTTTCCCCTAAGTTTGTTTTGCAGGTGCTTGATCCATGCTTAAGTCCCCCAACATTCCCAATCTCAAGTTCTTCATAAAGAAAAATGGCTTCAAGTACTTTTGAAGAAGAAAAATCAACCTTGGAGATACAATTATGATGGTTTGAGATGATGAATTTAAAGATAAGCTAAAATAACCCTTAAATTGGTATAAGTTGATGGTTCAAGGATTACTTGTTGAAACCTTTCTCTGTTTATGGTGAAGCTATAATTTGTTACGGAAAGCAAATAACTAATTAGAGCCTTCACATAATTAGTTTGTTATGCCTTTGAAAAGACTAAATCAGTTTTTGAACTTCATTTAGGGTACTTAAAATGGATGTCATGGAAGCAAAGTCAAGTTGATTATCAAAGATGCTATGTGATTGAATTCTTAAAGGTTGGATCTTTGAAGATTTTCTAGTTTTGGAAATGAAATAATCTATTAGAAGAAAGAAATAATCTGTTACTTGAACTTGGAACAAGTTTGGCACATTGGAACTTATTTCTATCAAGACATGATAACTAATTATGAAGCTCTTGTTAATCTGTTATAGGAAGAAAGTAATCAAATATTTACTCCTTGGATGGGTGATTATACTTTCTATCAAGGCAATTAACTGGTTAGGAGAAGTACCTAACTTGTTATTCACAAAGTTAGAGGATGGTGGTCTTTCAATCCATGAAGATAACCAATTACAAGACCTCTCTAACCAATTATGGAGGTATTTTGAAGTTCCTGGAGACTACAAATAACCAATTAGGACCATTTCCTAATCTGTTATTGAAGCAAACAGAGGCTTAATCTATTGTGGGTCATGAAAATAATCTGTTAGAAGCCTTGCCTAACCTGTTATTCAAGCAAACAGTGGCAACACTTTGATGTGGAGCACGAAAATAACCAATTAGGCACAAGTCCTAATCGGTTATTGTGGCTGACAGAGAGCCACTTATCTATTTTTTCTTCACCCTAACCGATTATTTCTTTTCCATAATCGATTATTTTAGCTCACAGGAACCTCCCATTTTTGTTCCAATACGAAGATAACTGATTAGCTTCACCCTCTAACAGATTATTCACTCAACTCGTGGCCACCCATATTGATTCTTCACACAATAACCGATTACCCAATGAACCTAATTGATTATTGTGCTCCATAAAACACCAAAACCATGACTTTCCCCTCACCATTCATGAACCACACCTCGATGGCCATCTTCTTCCTCTCACACCCACTTACACCCACTCCCTCAAACTCCTCACCCACTCCAAATCCAACCAAAATCCACCATTAAAACACATTTTTCATCATTTTCCATCACTTTTCACTGATTAAAACTCATAAATTCTTCCAAAAATCTCACTCCACTCATCCTTTCTCTCTCTTAAAACGTGACCTAACCTCCATTATCAACCATGGCAAGTAGCTCCTCTCATCCTAAGAAATCATGCACCAAAAATCCCTCCAGTCCAAAGGAAACACCTAGCCCAAGTCTTGAGCCAGATCTTCCTCTGAGTTTGGACCAAAGGAGGTACTTCTCACATAAGGCTCAAATGCCCAAGTATAGGCTAAAAATTAAAGCTCGAAATCTTATTCAATCGAAGTATATGGATTGGGATTACTTCGTCAACAATGGGTTCACCTTTCTCACTGACTTGCTGGAGTACCATGGACTGAAGACCTTTATCACCACAAAATATGAGTATTATCTTGAACCCACCAAAGCCTTTTACTACAATCTGAGTATATCTGGAATGAATTTGGTGTCATACTTAAAAGGCATAGGATTATAGTAAGACCCAATGACTGGGCTCTGTATTTTGGTTTAAATCATGCTGGAGCAATTCTTACAGAGGATAGTCACAAAGACTGGGAATGGTATGTTAGCAATGATGCTGTTAGGGACATGATTTAACCAGGCAATAGAATTCCAAAGGTATCCTTCACTTTTGGGATCTTGAAAGTGGAAGATCGTCTTCTCCACTATATGTTAGCTCATATTTTAGTTCCAAGAACTAGTAACTATGCTTTGCTTAAGGAAGAGGATATCTTCTTGCTTTGGGCCCTGAAACAAAGACTGCACATTGATTGGCCACTTTATATTATACATTATATGAAGAAAGTAAAGGACAAGTTAATGATGGATCTTCCATATGCAATGTGATGTAGATTAAAAATTGTAAACCCAAGTGCAAGTTGTCTCAAGTAATAAATTCTCAGGAGTGCGAGGTCGATCTGTTACCAAGTGGCTTCCAGTACTCAAGAGGGGGGTGAATTGAGTATAAATTTTTTTCTCAAAACCTCTTTTTATCAAAAATAAATATTAAAAACTTAATAAATAAATGCACAGAAGGAATGAGAAGAAGAAAAGAAACAATAAAAACAGTGAAAAATAAATATACAATAAATTAAAATTGCATAAAATAAAGAGATTAAGAAGAGAGAAGCAGGCACAGTATTTATCCTGGTTTGACCACTAACCCACTTGTGGTCTACGTCCAGTCCTCAAAAGCCGAGATTTTTCACTAAGTATACAAGCTTCAATAGGTGCTTGCTACCGTTATACAAAAGAGCACTTTTCACACACAGGGAAACTCTACCCTTGTGCTAAAGTCTCAGCCTGTAGGGATACCCCATCCTTATACAAACCTTGAGGGATACCTCACCCTCGAAACAGAATAAAAGAAAGTAGATGAAGAGAAACTCTCACTTAGAGTAAATTATACAAATTGAAGCACTATAGAGCTCTCTAAGAATATCTCAGAATTTTACCAAAAGAGCACAGAGAGAAAGAGAGAATTATGTAAACAGCGTTTTAGCACAACCAAAAATAATTTCAAGGATTTTTGTATTTCAGACGTGAGGCAAGGTCTCTATTTATAGAGCCTTTGATCAGAAAATATAGTTGAGGTAATTAATAGCATAATAAATGCAAATCCGTTTACGTATCAAATTCAAAAACCAGAAGTAGAAACTCGTGGGTTATTCGAATACCATTATGAGGTATTCGAATACCACTGATATCAATATATAAAAAATAGTTTAGACTTAGGTTATTCGAATACCATTATGAGGTATTCAAATACCACTGATATCAGTATATAAAAAATAGTTCAGACCCACATTATTCGAATACCACAATAAGGTATTCGAATGCCACTATTTGAAACACGCTTATAAGAGCATTTTTAGAAGGATTGTAATCGAATACCTCTAAGAGTATTCGAATACCTCTGTTCAAATTATGAAAAAAAAACACCTTTAAGAACCAGATTATATGAGTTTAGAAAATCCACAAACTCTTTGATTATCAACGCCACATTAAAACTTTAATTTAGTTTGTAGAAAAACATGTTCTTAGATTTTTTGAGTTAAACACTGAGATATCCTATGAAAGCTCTGTACAAGAGAGATCCTAAGTCCTAAAACTAAACTTGAAGAACTTGGACTTGATCTTTTCATCATTTCCATATTTGTTATCATCAAAACTCATCATCAATGTTGCATGGTAATCACATTCTCCCCCATTTTGATGATGACAAACTATTCATTGAGAAAAACATTAGTTCATATAAATTGGAATTCAAAGAGATAGGAGACTTACTCTCAGAGATAACAAAACAAGCATATTCTCCCCCTTTCTTTTGGAATCCAAGAGCCAATATTAATCCAATTTTAACTTGTCTTTTCTCAAATAAGATTGATTATTTTTCTCCCCCTTTTGACATGATCAAAAAGGATGCATTCAATTAATAAAGCACATTGATATGTATGAGATAAACAATAAACAATTGTAATTGATAACAGATTAAAATACTCATTGCATTAAACGAAAGTGGCCAAATGCATATACAATTGTAATTAAAAGACAGTCAATACAATAAACAGCCAAAAACATAACATAAGCAATAGAACCTACGACTAAGCAAGCCCTAGAAATAGGCATCAGGTGGTGGAGGAGGAAAGGCAGGGTCGTTGCCAGACAGCAGAACTCGAAGGGCAGCCTGTTCACGCTCAACACCAGCTATTCTGTTAAACAGAATAGTGAAAGTGTTCTCCATGTAGGTTCTGTTATCCAACAGAGAAGCCAGGATTTGCTCATTCGTGACAGGAGCAAGAGCAGGGATATCAGCAGCAGCAGCAGGATCGCCTTGAGGGTCATCCTCATCATCATCAACTTCCACTGGGAACACCCAGCCTTCATCGGTCCTAATCATTTTCATTTTGTTAAGGGTAAAAGACCCAAAAATGTGATGATGGGTTAGCGGGGTCGCTCGCTTAGTTTCTAGAATATGTGGATACTTGCCTAAAAAGGCAATAATGATCACGTCATAGGGAAGCTCAGACCGCTCTTTACCTTTTGCCCTCATCACGTGCTTCATAATGAAGACGGGCCAATTAATCTGATGGCCTTGCTTTAGAATCCACAGCATGAACGCATCATCTTCACTCATGTAGGCGTAGTTCCCACCTCTAGGAGTTAGGATGTGGGCATAAGCATAGTGTAGGAGCCTGTCCTGGCTCTTCATCATGCCCCCTTTGACTCCCTTTTGAGTCGAGGGTAAAGCCAACCCAGGGCGAAGAACTTCTTCAATTGCTCTGTTCTTATCGAAGAGCTGGAGGAGTGAATCTTCTTCAGCAAAGTGGCCAATTGAGTGCAAGCCAAACATATGAACCCAATCGCTTGGTGTGATCACAATGTTTTGATCGCAGACACTGGAATGTAGCTCCTGACCTTCAATCTTCAGGTTGCAATAGAACATCTTGACCAGGTCGAGATACAGAGCTGCTGAGAAAGAGCAGAAGCGAAGTACACCTTGGTGATTTAGCCGGTTTAGAAAGTCAAAACCACCTTCTCTTTCGAAGAACCCCAAGTCGAGGTACTTCGGTTGCACCAAGTTACGCTCTCGAAAGTGTGTGACGAAGTGCCTAAGCTGTTGCTCGTTGGAGGAAAGCCTGCGAAGGTCCAGCAAGTTATTGCATGGAGCCGTCTTTGTACGAGGACGCTTAGAGCGAGAGGAGGATGAGGCCATGGAAGGAAAACAATGGAGGAGAAGGAGAGAGGAGGGGTGAAGACCGTGAGAAAATGAGGTTTTAGGAGGAGGGAAAGCAAAGAGTTTTTTTGAAAGTGGAGAGAGAAGAGAAAGGTGTATTCGGATACGCAGGGGGGTATTTAAAGAATGCCCAGATCTATTCGAATACCATGAGTATGTATTCGAATACAGCTTTTCGGAAAGCTCAAAGGACGCATCCTTCAGACAGAGGGTATTCAAATACCATACCAAGTATTCGAATAGATTGCCAAATTAGGCTTGGCTGCCAAACGATGGTATTCGAATGCTTTTTACAGTATTCGAATGACCCTGATGGTATTCAAATACTCCAGAGTCCTATGAGAGAAACTGAAACAGAAAGCCTCAGGGTATTCGAATAATCCTGATGGTATTCAAATACTCCAAAGCCCTGTGAGAGAAACTGAAACAGAAAGCCTCAGGGTATTCGAATAATCCTGATGGTATTCGATTGCCTTATCAGAAAAACATAAGTTTTCTCGTATAGCAGCAAAGGTATTCGAATACCATATGGAGGTATTCGAATAACTAAATAAGTAAAACACATATCTATGTCCAGAAAATGCATTTTTGAGAGACAAAAGCATACCTGTTGATGGAGTACCTGCAAAAAAGATTTTGGGATAACTCCGACGCTCAAGTCAGTAATAATTCAAGAAGGATTAAAAATAAATTTAAGCAAATAACAAGCATTTATATGTTGGATTAATCAATTATGCCCAATTCTCCTCTTATATAAAAGAATGCTTCTTTTGCTAGGGGTTTAGTGAAGATATTTACAAGTTGCTTAGATATTTCAACAAATTCAAGAATACAATCCCCTTTTTGTATGTGATCTCTAATAAAGTGATGTCTTATCTCTATATGCTTTGTTCTGGAATGCAGAATGGGATTCTTAGAGATATTTATTGCATTAATGTTATCACATCTTATCGGAATGTGATCAAGCTGAAGATCGTAGTCTAAAAGTTATTGTTTCATCCATAGGATTTGAGCACAACAATTACCGGCTGCAACATATTCAGCCTCAGTGGTGAACAGAGCCACACTATTTTGTTTCTTGCTATGCCAAGAAACTAAAGAATTACCAAGCAAGTGGCATGTCCCACTAGTACTTTTTCTATCCAATTTGCACCCAGCAAAATCAGAGTCAGAATAGCCTATTAGGCTACATGAGGCACCCTTAGGGTACCACAAGCCCATTTGTGAAGTGCCTACTAGGTATTTCATTATTCGTTTAACAGCACTTAAATGAGATTCCTTAGGGTTTGCCTGATATCTAGCACACATGCATACACTAAACATAATATCTGGCCTACTAGCAGTAAGATAAAGGAGAGATCCAATCATACTCTATATTTCGTTATTTCTACTGATTTACCTCATTTATCTTTGTCCAAATAGCAGGAAGTGCCTATCGGAGTGGCCATGTATTTAGCGTTTTCCATTTCGAATCTTTTGAGCAATTCCTTACAGTATTTGGTTTGGCTTATGAATGTCCCTTCGTTCGTTTGTTTAATTTGAAGTCCGAGGAAGAAATTCAGCTCTCCCATCATTGACATTTCAAATTCATTCTACATTGTCTTAGCAAATCTTTGCACAGGGATTCATTAGTAGCACCAAAGATAATATCATCCACATATACTTGCACAAGAAGAATATCATGCTTTTTATTTTTAATAAAAAGGGTAGTATCGACTTTTCCTCTTGAAAAACCATTTTCTAAAAGGAACTTACTCAACCTTTCATACCAAGCTCTAGGAGCTTGCTTTAAACCATATAAAGCCTTTTTAAGTTTAAAAACATGGTTGGGTAGTTCATGATTTTCAAAACCCAGAGGTTGTTCAACGTACACCTCCTCTTGAATAAAACCATTTAGAAAAGTACTTTTGACATCCATTTGATATAATTTGAAATCCATGATGCAAGCATAAGCAAGTAACATTCTAATAGCTTCTAATCTAGCTACCGGTGCATAGGTTTCTTCATAATCTATTCCTTCTTCTTGATTATATCCTTTAACAACCAATCTAGCTTTATTTCTAGTTATTAAACCATTTTCATCAAGTTTGTTTCTAAAAACCCATTTGGTGCCAATTATAGGGTGATTATTAGGTTTAGCAACTAATTCCCAAACTTGATTTCTTTCAAACTGATTTAATTCCTCATGCATAGCTAAGATCCAATGTTCATCATCAAAAGCTTCAATTAAATCATTAGGCTCAATTTGAGAAACAAAAGCTAAGTGATTACAAGCATTTCTAAGATAGTTACGAGTACTTACACCTTTAGATACATCACCGATAATCTGATCAAGGGAGTGATATTTTGAAGTTCGCCATTCTTTGGGAAGTTCCAAAGCTTGCGAATCTTCTTGTCTTTGTTTATCCTCTTGCTCCTTGATTTCCTTTTCTTTATTATCCAAATGTGTTTCCGCCAAGACTTCTGCAACATCATCAATAACAAGATCCTTTCTCGATCCATTTGGGTCAGTTTCATCAAATGCAACATGTATAAATTCTTCAATAGTCATAATTCTTTTATTATATATACGAAAAGCTTTACTATGATTTGAATAACCAAGAAATATACCTTCATCGGACTTACCATCAAACTTGCCTAAATTATATTTTTCATTATTTAAAACAAAATATTTGCATCCAAAAACATGAAAATGTGAGACATTTGGCTTTCTTCCCTTATACAACTCATATGGGATTTTCTTTAAAATAGGCCTTATAAGGGCCCTGTTCATTACATAACAAGCTGTACTTACAGCATCTGCCCAAAAGTATTTAGGAAGAGCAGCCTCATTAAGCATAGTTCTCGTAATTTCTTCTAAAGAATGGTTTTTCCTTTCTACAACTCCGTTTTATTGCGGAGTTCTAGGGGCAGAGAAATTATGATTAATGCCATGTTCATCACAATAATTTTCAAAAACATTGTTTTCAAATTCGCCACCATGATAACTTCTTATAGAAGAGATTTGAAAACCTTTTTCATTTTGAATAACTTTGGCAAGTCTTTTAAAAGCTAGAAATGCATCATTTTTATTTGAAAGAAATAAAGTCCATGTAAACCTAGAAAAATCATCCACAATCACTAAAGGATAGTAATTTCCACCAAAGCTCATAGTTCTAGAAGGTCCAAAAAGATCCATGTGCAAAAGTTGTAAAGGTCTAGTAGTTGAAATTATATTTTTTTGCTTTAAAAGAGACCTTTATTTGTTTACCCTTTTGACATGCATCACATAATTTATCTTTTACAAAACTAAGCTTGGGTAGTCCAATTACTAGCTCTTTAGAGATCAACTTCTTTAAGTGATCCATGTGAATGTGTGCAATTCTCCTATGCCATAACCATGAATCATCATTCTTACTTAAAAGGCATTTCGCATCATTTGAAGATACATCATCAAGACTAATCATATAGATGTTGTTTACTCTATGACAAATGAATTTAACATGCTTATCATTTTTATCTTCAATTATGCAACAATTTGAATCAAATATAACTTTATTTCCTTTATCACATAATTAGCTAATACTAAGCAAGTTATGTTTCAAACCTTCAACAAGTAACACATTTTCAATAGAGGAGTTAGGGTTCTTACCGACTTTGCCAATTCCAAGAATTTTTCCCTTGTTGTTATCACCATAAGTAACGTGTCCATGATTCTTGGGAATAAGCATGGTGAATTTTGAGTCGTCCCTGGTCATGTGCTTGGAGCATCCGCTATCGAGGTACCAATTTGAACTCCTGGCTTTCAAGCACACCTACAACACATGTTTAGTTTTTAGCCTTTGGTACCCAAACTTTCTTGGGTCCTTGTGTGTCAGTTTTGGGTATAGTACCCTTGGGAATCCAAACCATTTTTTTTCCAATTTTTGTATTTATATTTTTCCTTGCATTGCATATTGATGCACTATGTCCTTTCCTTCCATAGTAAAAACATTTAATAAAAGGACTACTTGAAACACTAGAATGCACAAAGAAATTTTTATAGAGTTTTTGTTGATTTTTCGGGTTATAACCTATCCTGACCTTTTGAAAAACTACTATTTGTCTTCCTAATAAAATATTTAAGCTATTTCTTCCAAAGGTGAATTTAGAAAGAATGTTCTTTAAGTCTTCGATTTCTTTTTCAAGCATATGACATGAAGAACAAGATGAAGAAGTAGAAGCATGTGAAGAATGATTTGTGCATGCATCAATGATTCCCAAAGTTTCATGTTCAATTTTCAATTCTTCTATTTCTTTATTTAAGACAAGAATTTGATTTTCTAAAGAAGAAATTGTTTTCTTAAAAGAAGAAATAATTTTTGTGAATTTTAAAGATTCTTCATGTAATTCTTCAAAAGCATCTTGTAGTTCATCGTAAGAAGGCAATAAAGTAGTATTAGAACTTACCTCATTTTCGCTTTCTTCTTCTTCTCCTTTGGCCATGAGATATAGCTGAGCTTCCTCGCTATCCGAAATTTGTCGATTGAATCCATGTCGTTTTCATCCCATGCTATATAGGCTTTTCTTCCTTTTCTTTCCTTGAAGGGCTTCTTTTGAAATTTCTCCTTCTTCTTTTGGTAAACTGGGCACTCCATTTTCATGTGACCAGGTTTGCCACATTCATAGCAAGTTGGAGTCGATGAAGCTCCTTCGCCTTTGTAATGATTCTTCTTCGGAGGGAAGGGAGGTCTTCTTTGCGTTCCCTTTTTCCTGAGAAATTTACCAAACTTTTTAACTAACAAACTAAGATTTTCTTCGCTTACCTCGATGTTCTCTGAGCTTGCTTCATTTTCTTCATCATCATTGTCAAATGTTGAGGAAGTGGCTTTGAGCGCTATGCCTTTTTTCTTTTTATCATTTTCTTCGCTTTGACTTAATCTGCTCAGTTCTAGTTCGTGCTCATGAAGTTTTCCAAAGAGGGTAGCTAGAGTCATTGTGGACAAGTCCCTCGATTTTGAAATAGCTGTTACCTTAGGTTGCCAAATCCTGCTAAGACATCTCAAAACCTTGTTAATCAAATCTTCGTTAGAAAAACTTTTGCCTAAAGATGCAAGATGATTAACTATGTGGGTGAACTTCTTTTGCATTTCCTGAATGCTTTCTCCTTAGTTCATTCTGAATAATTCATATTCACGAGTTAGAGAATTGATTCTCGACATCTTAACTTCACCAGTACCCTCATGGGTAACTTACAAAGTGTCCCACATTTCTTTAGCATTTTTGCAATTTGAAATTCTAAAAAACTTATCATATCCCAAAGCAGTAGTAATAATATTTTTGACTTTTAAATTAAATTAAACTTTTCTTTTGTCTTCATCAGACTATTTATTTCGTGGTGTTTCGGTCCTTACACCATCGACCTCATGTGTGGGTATAAAAGCGCCGTTTTCGATAGCATCCCATACATCTAGATCAATAGCTTCGATGAAGATTTTCATTCTTTCCTTCCAATATGCATAACCATCCCCATTGAAAAAGGGTGGTCGGTTTATGGAAGATCCTTCTGAAAAATTATTTGAAGAAGCCATATTCTCTTGAAGCTGCTAAGTTCTTTATACAAGAGTCTAGCTCTGATACCACTTGTTACTAAGTGGCTTCCAGTACTCAAGAGGGGGGTGAATTGAGTATAAAACTTTTTCTCAAAACCTCTTTTTATCAAAAACAAATATTAAAAACTTAATAAATAAATGCACAGAAGGAATGAGAAGAAGAAAAGAAACAATAAAAATAGGAGAAAATAAATATACAGTAAATTAAAATTGCATAAAATAAAGAGATTAAGAAGAGAGAAGCAGGCACAGTATTTATCCTGGTTCGACCACTAACCCACTTGTGGTCTACGTCCAGTCCTCAAAAGCCAAGATTTTTCACTAAGTATACAAGTTTCAGGTGCTTGCTACCGTTACACAAAAGAGCACTTTTCATACACAGAGAAACTCTACCCTTGTGCTGAAGTCTCAGCCTGTAGGGATACCCCACCCTTATACAAACCTTGAGGGATACCTCACCCTCGAAACAGAATAAAAGAAAGTAGATGAAAGAAACTCTCACTCAGAGTAAATTATACAAATTGAAGCACTATAGAGCTCTCTAAGAATATCTCAGAATTTTACCAAAATAGCACAGAGAGAAAGAGAGAATTATGTAAACAGCGTTTTAGCACAACCAAAAATAATTTCAAGGATTTTTGTATTTCAGACGTGAGGCAAGGTCTTTATTTATAGAGCCTTTGATCAGAAAATATCATTGAGGAAATTAATAGCATAATAAATGCAAATCTATTTACGTATCAAATTCAAAAACCAGAAGCAGAAACTCGTGGGTTATTCGAATACCATTATGAGGTATTCGAATACCACTGATATCAATATATAAAAAATAGTTCAGACTTAGGTTATTCAAATACCATTATGAGGTATTCGAATACCACTGATATCAGTATATAAAAAACAGTTCAGACTCACATTATTCGAATACCACAATAAGGTATGCCACTGTTTGAAACACGCTTATAAAAGCATTTTTAGAAGGATTGTATTCGAATACCTCTAAGAGTATTCAAATACCTCTGTTCAAATTATGAAAAAACAACACCTTTAAGAACTAGATTATGTGAGTTTAGAAAATCCACAAACTCTTTGATTATCAAAGCCACATTAAAACTTTAATTTAGTTTGTAGAAAAACATGTTCTTAGATCTTTTGAGTTAAACACTGAGATATCCTATGAAAGCTCTGTACAAGAGAGATCCTAAGTCCTAAAGCTAAACATGAAGAACTTGGACTTGATCTTTTCATCATTTCCATATTTGTTATCATCAAAACTCATCATCAATGTTGCATGGTAATCACACGATCTACAAGGAATTGATGAAGAAAAATTTGTTGAGGTAAGGAAAAGATTTGTCACAAAAATAAAGATGATAAATAAAATTGTTCACAAGTAAAAAGGAATTACTTGGGCTAGGAGATCCATTCTTAGTAAATAAATTAAAGACAAGATTAATTCTTTTATAACTCAATTAGCATCCACACATAACGGAGGTTCCAATTAGAAAATACAACATTCAAAGTTCTTTAAAAGTTATATTAGTTATATTATGGTTCCTTTAATTATCCACTAATGCTAACACTTGTAAATGGGTTTAAGCATTCATTGTGCCAATCTCTTGTCTACAACAAATCAAGTTCTCCACTTTACAAGAAAAGTTTCTAACACCAACACTTGTAAATAGGTTCAAGCATTCATTGTACTAATCTCTTGTCTATAACAAATCAAGAAATTCACTTTACAAGGAGGGTTTCTAAATTGATTGGAAACAAAATACAACAAATATAATGATCACTTGATAATATATCATTTAAGCACAAGAAAGAGATTAATCTAACCTTATTTTATTACCAAGAGCTTCATCCTTTCACCCAAGCAAAATGAAACTTAGTTACTCATAGATAAGAAGAAAGGAAGAGAGAAGAAGAAGAAGAAGAACATAACTTCAATTTAAAACAAAAGAAAACTACAACAAGATAAACAAACAATACAATAGCATGATCTTGGCCTCTAGGACCAAGACCCCCCAAATGATCTACTAATGGTGCCTTTTATAGAGGATTAGGGATACAAAATGATAAGGGGGCTGAGTCATGAATGAGTGGATGGGTGAAAAATGAGTGGAAAATGCCAAATGACTTTTGGTGAGTGAAAAATTATGGAGATTTTTTGTCTCTGAAAGCATTTAGCTCTGAAGTCATTGCATTCGTCATTTTTTAACAAAGTGGTCTTCATAAATTGTAGGCTTGGATCTTAGATTTCAAATGCCATTGATTTGGGTCAAAAATCATTTCTATAACTCAAGATATGATCTGATTACTACATACTATTTAGGTCCAGCAATAGCTCCTATGTTCTAACATCCAAGCCCAATATGACCTTCAAGGAGTCCGAATTAGGTTTTGTGTTCAACATGAAAGTTGTAGATTTGGATCTTAGCTATCAACCATCAAAATTTTAGCCCATTTGAAATCTTATAACCCGAGCTATGTCATGAACAGTACACATAGGTCAAGCTATCAGGATCAGCACCCTAGTTCTTGCTTCAACTCTAATTTGAGTTATTCAATCATGTGATTTGGCCTTTGAGGTCTTCATAAAAGTTGTAGGGAATTGTCTTAGATTTTTTACAAGACTAGAATCACATTAACTAGGTATTTACAACTCAAGTTATAGCCAATTTACTGAACATTGCCAAAAAGATAAATTAAGGCTAATTCATGCAATAATTCTTTCAATGATCCAATAAGGTCCAATATCATAAAATGTGTCAAAATCAACTTAATTAAACCTAATTGAACCTTAAGAAGCCCAATGAGAGGATTACAAAATATATAAAATATATTATCAAATTTCTCCACAATTAGCTTTTGCACTCCTGGGCAAAACACATAAAAAAAAAACTAGGAAACAAAGAAAAAAATGACACAAACTCAAAAGCTAAAAACTTTAAAGGATTCAATGAATCAAGAAAAGCAACCAGTCATTCAAAGGATTAAAACATTCATGAAGTAACATTTCTTCCCAACTCAAACCAACAAGCAAGGAAACTTTAGTTGAAAAGAATGAATCAAGAATGATAGATCCTCACAGAATTTACTCTCAATCTCTCAAGTGTTTAAAAGGTAAGTATTTCACTGTATTCAACTCATGAATAATTGCACTACCATAAGCTTGCTTGTCTTCTACTTCTCAGCTACTCAAAAACACATGCACACAAAAATCAAGAGGGTTTTATTCAAGGTTGTAATAGGGCTATGGTAAAGGAGAAGTGTAATATGGATATGACAAGTTAAATACCAGAGAGAATAAAAGAGCATTATGATACAGTTAGAGTGGAGAAGATGTTTAAGAACATTCAGTTTAAATTTTTCAAGGGTTTCTTAGTTCCTTCTCTGTTTGCTTCCTTCTCATAAAGGACAATGACCAATATTTGACTAATATTTTGTTGAAGATCAATGCTGCTTTGGTAGGTTGAATTCATTGTTAGGCCTGAACATTATCCTTCTCTTCTCGTTGTTTCCAAGCATCCACTCTCATTCTAGGTATGAATGTGTCATACTTTGATTGCAGCGGTGGTCAGCTCTTTTTTTTTTCTTTTTTTTCTTTCTTTTTTTTAGGAACATTTTACACACACACACCCCCACACTTATTAAAAAACTCAATTAATAACAAAATCAATGCTCTATTTTCCCTAAGGTTAGGTAAGGATATGATTTTTTAAAGGCACGTTATGAGTTAAAAATAAGGAATGGTCAAATAAGCTCAAAGGGGGTACACAAGGGAAAATATGCAAGGTTGGCTATTTGGTCAAAGTAGCTATTTCAAGAAAAATGCCTCAATCATGTTTATGTATGCATGTGAAAATGTAGTCTAAAAAAGAATCAAAGCAAGTTTTAGAGTAATAATTCCATAAGTGAAAAAAAATCACACAAGAAAAAAAGAATGGTACAGATGTTCAATCCATTCATCAATAGGCTCAAAATCTCACAAGGCATATGTCTATCATTCTCAATCTATCAATTCAACATCCATAACCAAGTATGTAAAATTTAAGAAAGAAGACAATTTATTCAACCATGTCATGATCCCTGAATCCATTTGCTACTTCTACACAAAATAGTTACTATCCCAATCTAGATGTGTCTCAAGAGTAAAATTACTCCTTACTCTGTCATCCCTAATTGGTTTAGCTGTAGGTTTCTGACAATCATATCAATAAACATACTTCCCAATTTAGATGCGTCTCAAGAGTAAAATCACTCCTTATTCTGTCATCCTTCCTTGGTTTAGTAAGTTGCTGATAATCATATTATACTTTCCCACTTTTTTTTTTGTCAACTATCTTTCCGCTCAAACAGATCACAATATTATCCTCAATGTTAAAATTTAAACCTAGACTGAAGAAATAATCATCAATATACATCAAAGAAATTATTGGGACAAAATTAAACAAAGTAATGGGGAGAAGTCACATACCCGAAATGCTTAGATGAGTATAGAATAACTACATCTTGATAATGGTTTGCAATGACAAAAATAAAATAAAGTAAAATGAAATAAACAAGCATGCAAATAATTTTTTTTTAGTTTCTTTTGTTTTATTTTTTTTTGTTGACCGGTACTATTTATATCCCCATACAAAGGCTCCGATATTTGGGAGGCACTTAAGCCGACTCAATAAAAACACAAAATACTAAAAACTTACCTCAGCTTTGGTAGACAGGATCGTCTACCAAAGTCTCTGCTACATCTGAATCCTTCAACTCAAGTTATAGCTTCAACTATTGACCATTTACCTTCTTCCAAATTAATTTTATAAGAACAGACCAAGGGACGAACACCTTTTTTATCAGCAATGCTCCAACCTTTCTTAGGAAACTCCTTAAACTTTGGTTGCCATGCCTGAGTGTCATGATCCTTAGTTCCATAAAAAATAGTAGAAATATTAACTACATCAGAGGGATTACTGATAAAATCAAACTCAGAATTAATAAGAAAATTCTCAAAGGGATCAAAATCATGGGTTGTAGAAACTCTCTTATCCATGATTGAGTCAATCATGTATGTTTGGTGGCCCTCGTCATCATTTTCTGGCTTAACAAGACTTTTTGTCACCTCAGGTTCCTTGGGTAGCTCAGTATCACTACTATCTTGATTCTTTTCCACATCCTCTAGCTCATTCACACTCATCACTTTGGACACTTGGCTCTTTATCTCCTTGCTTTCTTCAATAATCTTTCCATTCCTAAGGGTTATCACTGACTTAACTTGATCTATTTGTTAGTTTTCTGGACTACCCTCATTTAAACTGTACTGATCTTTGGGATTTAGTTGAGGTTAAGAAGGAAATTTTTCTTTCTCATGAATGGTGAGTGCAGAAGAAAGTTTAGTAAGAGTGTCTTTTATGTTAATCATGACTTGAGTGTTTTGATTAATAATGGCATCTTGCTTTTCCATGAATGCATACAATGTTTCTTCAAAGTTATTCCTGTATGATGGGACAAAAGGTGCATATCCTTGAGAATTTTGAGAGCTCTGTTGTGCCCGAGGAGGTGGTAGTTGCATGAATTGTGCTTGATTATTATTCCTCCAACTGAAGTTCGGGTGATTTCTCCATCCCAGATTGTATGAATCTAGCTTAAATCTAAAATTGTTGGCATTTGGTGGAAAGGTAAAACATGATGGACTAGAATTTTGAGGTGGTTGCAAATACTCACGCATGGTTCGCAAATATTGATTTTCATGTTCATCATACACACTTTCATTTATAGCCATTGTGTTTGATGTCTGTAATTGTGATTTAAACAAATCAATTTGTAAAGTACCAAGATTAATTTTAAGCAAATGACAAGAATTTAAATCACGATACCATTTAAGCATAAACAAGTAACTTAAAATAGAAAAGAAATAGAAAAGAAAATATACAAGTAGACGGTATAAACCATCCATTAAATATTAATAAGGATGGGGTATAAACCGAACACCAAATAAATATTAACAAGGATAGTAAATAAATATTAACAATGATGTGATATGAACCAACCACCAAATAAATATTAACAAAGGTGTGGTAATAACTAACCACCAAATAAATATTTACAAAGGTGTGGTATAAATCAACCACCAAATATATATTTACAAAGGTATAGTATAAACTAACCACCAAATAAGTTAGTAAGCAGATAAAGTAAAAAGTTAGATAGTTGATAAAGTAAAATGTTAGATAGTTAGTAAGAGAGTTAGATAATTAATAAGTTAGAAAGCAAAAAAATTAAAACGTTATTAGGTTAGTAAGTTAGAAAGTTAGAAATAAAATACGAGAAAGTAAATTACAGAATTTAAAGTGTAGAAAGTAAAGTACGAGAAAGTAAAATACGAGAAAATAAAAAGAGAGTTTCCCCAATAAGTTAGTACGTTAGTAAAATAAAGAAAATAAAAGGGAGAATTTTTTCTACTAAGTTAGTACGTTAATATGCACAAAGAAGAGAACAAAAAAATTAAAAGAGTAGAAAAAAATAAAATATATATATATATATATATATATATATATATATATATATACAAAATATTTACACAATAAATTTATTTTTCAAATCAAGTCCCCGGCAACAGTGCCAAAAACTTGATGTGGATTAAAAATTGTAAACCCAAGTGCAGGTTGTCTCAAATAATAAATTCTCGGGAGTCCGAGGTTGATCCACAGGGAATTGATGAAGAAAAATTTGTTGAGGTAAGGAAAAGATTTGTTACAAAAATAAAGATGATAAATAAAATTGTTCACAAGTAAAAAAGAATTGCTTGGGCTAGGAGATCTACTCTTGGTAAATAAATTAAGGACAATATTATGGAGGTTCCAACCGAAAAATACAACATTCAAAGTTCTTTAAAAGTTATATTGGTTATATTATGGTTCCTTTAATTATCCACTAACGCTAACACTTGTAAATGGGTTCAAGCATTCATTGTGCCAATAATCTCTTGTCTACAACAAATCAAGATCTCCACTTTACAAGGAAAGTTTTTAACACCAATACTTGTAAATAGGTTCAAGCATTCATTGTGCCAAGCTCTTGTCTACAACAAATCAAGAACTCCACTTTACAAGGAGGGTTTCTAAATTGATTGGAAACAAAATATAACAAATATAATGATCACTTGATAATATATTATTTAAACACAAGAAAGAGATTAATCTAACCTTATTTCATTACCAAGAGCTTCACCCTTTCACCCAAGCAAAATGAAACTTAGTTACTCATAGACAAGAAGAAAGGAAGAGAGAAGAAGAAGAAGAAGAAGAAGAAGAACATAACTTCAATTTAGAACAAAAGAAAACTATAACAAAATAAACAAATAATACAATAGCATGATCTTGGCCTCTAGGACCAAGACCCCCTAAATGATCTACTAATAGTACCTTTTATAGAGGATTAGAGATACAAAATGACAAGGGGGCTGAGTCATGAGTGAGTGGATGGGTGGAAAATGAGTGGAAAATGCCAAATGACTTTTGGTGAGTGAAAAATTATGGAGATTCTTTGTCTCCAAAATCAATTAGCTCTAAAGTCATTGCATTCGTCATTTTTTAACAAAGTGGTCTTCACAAAAGTTGTAGGCCTAGATCTTAGCTTTCAACGCCGTTAGTTTGGGTCAAAAATCATTTTTACAACTCAAGATATGGTCTGATTACGACATACTGCTCAGGTCCAGCGACAGCTCCTATGTTCTAACATCTAAGCCCAATATGACCTCCAAGGAGTCCGAACTGGATTTCGTGTTCAACATGAAAGTTGTAGATTTGGATCTTAGCTATCAACTATCAAAATTTTAGCCCATTTGACATCTTATAGCCTGAGCTACGTCATGAACAGTACACATAAGTCAAGCTATCAGGATCAGCACCCTAGTTCTTGTTTCAACTCCAATTTGAGTTATCCAATCGTGTGATTAGGCCTTTGAGGTCTTCATGAAAGTTGTATGGAATTTTCTTAGATTTCCTACAAAACTAGAATCACAGCAACCAGATATTTACAACTCAAGTTATAGTCAGTTTACTGAACATTGCCAAAAAGATAAATTAAGGCTAATTCATGTAATAATTCTTTCAATGATCCAATAATGTCCAATATCATAAAATGTGTCAAAACTAACTTAATTAAACCTAATTGAACCTTAAGAAACCCAATGAAAGGATTATAAAATGTATAAAATATATTGTTATCACAATGCTGATTGCTAAGGTTCTCAATCAATATAAGTTGTGCTTATGAGATGAGGGAATCATTCATCTTACTGGTCACCACAAGTTTGGAAAGGCCACCAAAAATCGAATGCATATCAAGATGGTTAATAGTGCCTGGGTTTATAGAGTTGGGCATGATGCAGCTACACCAGAAGAAGAAATGCCCGCTGCCCCTGAGGAAAATGTGATTATGCAAGAGGCTCCAACAACGAATGAACCTCGTATCCTTGTTGCCATTGTGGATCTTTGAGCTTATTAGGAGCATAGCAACATAATCATCTTCGATCGGTTAAGTGCTATAGAAGACCACTTGGATAGGCTTAAGCATCGTCATCCATCATCAGAGGATAGTGAGGATTAGGAATGGATCATTTCAGTTTCTTTATTGTGCTTAAGCTAATCTAATTGTTTATCTTTTGAATATGCTATTAGCTTATAACTTTGCTAAACCATAGTTTGACTTTGATATATTTTGGTATGACCTAGAAAATGTTTTGCCGTGATTGGTCTGTTGGTATGCATATCTTCTGATATGATTATAGAATTACTGGAATACTTTTGAATATTTGTTGAATGACAATGGTTTTGTGGACATGTTGCTACTTCTCTCTTTGTCAAACACTCTTTTTGTATATCTTTTTGATCAAGACAAAAGGGGGAGAAGTTTTTAGGTATATATGACATTGAGAAAAGGAACACAAAATAGAACAAGGTATGATTTTTTTTTCAATGATCTTGGGATTCCAAAATTAAGGGGGAGCTATGCATTTCTGATCCAATCACCTCTTGAAAAATAGAGGGGGAGTAAGTCTCTATCCTTTTATGAGTTCCAGTTTATTTGAACTAACTTTTTTCTTAACTAATGCTTATCATCATCAAAAAGGGGGAGAATATGTTTAGCATTAGCAATGACAATGGTTTTGATGATAACAAACAAGAGAAGTGATGGTTGTGCAAAGATCAAGTCCTAAGGTTCTTCAAGTATAGCTTATAGGACTTAGATCTTATGTTAAGGATAATAGGAATCACACTAGCTCATGTTTTGTTTCCATTCAACTTTGATCTATTTTCAAAATCATGTTTTATGTTGATCAAGTTTGAACAAAATGTTTTTTAAAAAGGATGAAAAGAAAACCATCTTTCATACTTGTGAAAATACTCTTCAAGTATGTGGGAAATGTTTTTAGAAAGGTTGAAAATGATTTGGGAAAGTTTGGTTATGAAATCCTTTAGAAATCTTGTTTTCTTGGTGAAACAATAACAGATTAGGTATTTTGTATAACAGATTATCTAGGAACAATAACTGATTATGTGATTTCAAATAACAGATTATTTGAAATCCATAACAGGTTATTCACCTAGGCAGAAACGTTCGAATTGATGTTTTAAAGTGAATAAGCTATTATGGAAAGTCCATAACAGGTTATTTGCATGTTGGGAACATTCCCTCTTAGTTTTTAAATGTTCCTAACCGATTAAGGGTGCCAAATAACTTGTTATTTTTGTGCTACAATGTTTCCTGATGAAACAAATAATCTGTTGGGCAAAACCAATAATATATTATCTCGGATAGTAGAAAACATTTCCCAACGGCTCTTTTGGAGCATTTAATGCCCCAACAACCACCAACAGCTCTAAATTGATTTGGTTATAAATGAAAGTCTTTGGGCATCAAAGAAATGTTGGAGAACAATTTGAAAAACATACTTGAGCATTAAATTCGTGTTTCGTCATCATTTTCTCTAAACCCCTGTTTTTGAGCTAAGTTTATGATTATTTGATTCCATAAGCTTCAAGTTGTATTATCTACTCTTTGAGAGAGTTTCTATTCATCTACATCTTTGTATAATCTATAAAGAGAGGGTGAGGTATCCATCAAATCTGTAAAGGGTGAGGTATCCCTTGGAAGAAGAGACTCAAGCATAAGGATGAGGTATCCCAAGGTGTTGAGTGCTCCAACTTATAAAGGTCATCAAGCACCTGTTGAAGCTTGAACAATTAGTGGAAATCTCAAGTGTTTACTTGAGGACTGAACGTAGGCCACAAGTGAATTAGTGGCTGAACCGGGATAAATCATGTGTTTGTTCTTCTAAACTTTACTCTTTAATATTGTGCACTGTTTCATTAGATTTGCTTAAATATTATCTTGCTTGATTGTGATATTTGTGAGTGAAAGCCTTATTTCTTATCTATCCATTCATCTTTACCACTTAATAGCTTTAACAAAAATTGGTAATCAAGTGTTTTACAAGGATTTTGTAAAAATATTTTATATACTCAATTCATCCCCTCCTGCCACTATTTGAAGTTTTGGCCTCTAAACATCTCGAATTTGGAGACATTATGGAAAGGCTTAGCATAGGTGGCTACGGCAACAATTGGAGGAGGGTTTTGCATGTTAGGGTTGTTGGATCCGTTGTTGGCTGAGGGGCTTGCACGGGTAGCGGTGGCATTTTCTAGTTTGACCATAATCCTTGAGATTATTGGATCCTGTGACTTGCAATGAATTAAAATAGTAAAACACTGAAGCTTGAGGTGTGCAAAACACTGCCCTTAAGGATTATTTTGGTATAATCGAAAATCCTACAGTGTACAGCAGGCTCTTCCTGACAATGTCAAGGTTTTCAAGAACTGCAAGAAAGTTATGATTATGTAACCCAACAGAGAGAAGAGAGAAGGAGAAGATGAAGAAAGAGAATATTCTTAGTGGATGATTTTATAAGAAAAACAAAAGGGAAAGTTGTTAGCAGAATTTGTACGTTAGAAGACCAAATCAAAACAGATTTTGCACGTTAAAAGACTAAATCAAAATAGATTTTGCATGATGGAAGTGCAGATTGAGTCAAAAACATGGACAAGACCAAGTCATTTTTAAACCTCTTCAAAATACTCATTTTTAGGTAAGCTCAAAAAATTAATTAAATTTTTGATAAAAAGTTTCGAGCCCCATGTTATCACGTGCAAGTAGGGGCAAATCAAGGATTTACACTAGCCACGAGCCTTTAGCCTATTTTTATGCGCGCGAGCCCACCACCTAATTAGTTAGATAATGTGCTAAGAATTGTATGTCTACAAACCTTGTTGGCACAAGTCTAGTCGTCCAAATTTTTTTGGGCCAGCAGATGAGTTTGGTTTTGGATCTATGAGAGCATTAGCAATACCGTGCATGTCAAGAATAGAGTAGACACGCTCCTGCCACTGTTTGAAGTTTTGGTCTCTGAACATCTCGATTTTGGAGACATCAGGGAAGGGCTTGGCATAGGTGACTGCGGCAACAACTGGAGGAGGGGTTTGCATGTTAGGGCTATTGGATCTATTGTTAGCTGAGGGTCTTGCATGGATAGTGGTGGCATTTTTTGGTTCGACCATAATCCTTGAGATTGTTGGATCCCGTGACTTGCAATGAATTAAAATAGTAAAACACTAAAGTATGAGGTGTGCAAAGCACCGCCCTCAATAATTATTTTGGCATAACCGAAAATCTTGCAATAGCCCAAGTCACAAGTTGATATATAAACTCTTCCAAATTCTTACTTCCAACCAATGTGGGACTTTATTATTTTGAAATATTACTCTTTTCACAACATGTTCTTGGTAGTGATACATGGTTTGGGGATTGTTTGGTGTTGTGGATCTAATGGTGGTTTGAATTGCTTGAATCTATTTGCGTATAGTTCTGTTATAGAGAAATTTAAGTTTATTGATTAGGTCATACATGGGGGTGTTAAATTGGGTGTGATTTGTGATAACATAGGGTCTTGTTGGTTTTTATTTATGAGTTTTGGTCTGTGTTTGTTTCTGGGATCGAAACAAAGGGGTTGATGATTTGTTCTGTAATTAGGAAATCCTGACTTTCTAGATGTTTGAACTTTATGGCTAGTATGGGTTTTCAAAGTTGAGTTTTGGTAACTATGATGTGGGGTTTGATTGTGGGTGAGGAATAGTGAGTGTGGTTGAAGGGTGTTGATGAGGATGATGTTGTTTGGGTTTTGAATGGAGAGTAAGTGTGGCAGTGGTGGGGTGCTTTTGGTTTTAAGGTGATGGCTTGGGATGATGCTTTGGTGGATCTGTTGTTGAAAATCTCATGAAACTATGGTGAAAACCAAGCAATTCAATGCACCACAAATATTTTACAGATAAGGGAAAATGAACATATCAAAGGAAGGATACTTTGCACAAATCAAATCATAGAAATAAATCATACATAAGATCATATAGTCACACATTTAATTCAACAAGTATTGTATTGATCAGAGAAACCATATTCAGAGGGGACTATTAAGAACTTATCTCTAGTCCAAAGCTTTAATGGGAAACAAAACTTGCACTACTTCCCTATATGCTCATTTTTTTCTCTCAAAACCAGTCCTTTGCCCAGTTCGTGTGTCTCTACTGCCTCCTTTTTTATTCTCTTTGACCTAATTCAATCAACTTTTATTTCCACAATAAATCATTCTTTTTATTCTCCAATCAAATTCTTAATTAACATAAGAAAAAAAAACACATGCCAAAATGAGGTAATTTGAATCTGGACATTTGAATATGAATACTCTATTTTGGGCCGAGAAATATTTGGCATTTGGGCTAAGAGAAAAAAATGAGAAAAGAAAAATTAAATTAGGCCAAGATTATCTTTTCAAGAACAATTTTTTAATCTCAATTTTTAATACAAAAAAGTCCAGTAAAAAATAGGTGCTAATTAGAACATACTGCATTCTGAATTCAATAGAATAGTGTCATCACTTTGCTCATCAGGCTACTCATGTTTCTACACTGCTTTCTTCACTTTTTTAATTGAAAGAAAAATGATGTTATCACATTATTTTCCTAATCAGACCACTATCCACACCATTATTTAATGGTTATGATTAAGTGAGAGAAAGTGATAGGAAAAAAGTGATGTAATCAATTGTATGAGGAGTAGTATAAAAAGTAATGTGAGAGAAAAGTAGTGTGAGAAAATCATAATTGTAATTGAAAATCTTAAGTGTAGGTATGAGCTTAGCTTTGTGTGGTGTGTGTTCTAGACTAGTGTAATGGGCCCAATATGGCGAAAGCCCAACAACTAGGTAGGATGTGGCACCTCAACAACAATGGATGGGCAGTGGCACCTCAACAATAATGAATGTCACCATTTTTATCCAACCAAGGAATATTCTTCAATAAATACCAATTGTAAAGTACCCAAATTTTAGACATATAACAATTATGAATCTCCACCATTGGAAGGACTCACAATTATCAAAGGAGTTGACCTCGTCTTACTTCGGATTTGCACAACGTTCAAGGGTGGCTATTATCTTATGAATAGTGATGGTTTTCTAATTCATAGAGATGGAAACTATGAAGACATCAAGCTACAAATAGGCACAATATGGGAATGGTAAGGGAGCAATGGAGAGGTACGATGAACAATTAAATCAAATTATGGAAAGGTTGGACCAATTAGAGGAATCAATAAGGGAGTTTACTTTTGACCTCCGTGAAACATTTGAAAAATTCATTTGCCTAATCTTCCTCTCTGTCTTTGAAAAACTCAAGATAAACATACATAGATAGTTAGGACTTTAGTTAGTAGAACTTTAGTTTAATTAGGAGTATTTTATTGTTCATTTTTTTTAAGTTTCTAGTTTGGAAGTTTACTTTTGTTAGGATTTTATGTAATGGCCTATCTTTACAACAAACTTGATGTATTTTCTAGAGCAAGAGACATTGAGGACAATGTCAAGTTTGAGTGTGGGAGTGTGGCCTAGCTTAAAAAAATATATATTAGCTTTATATTAGTTTTCTAAGTAATCTTAGTGTTAGAGTCAGCTTAAGTGTCTCATTAAGTTCGAAATCTTTGTAGATGGATGTAAATAGCATCGGCCAACAAAAAAATTTAATAATTAATAAAACAAACAAAAATAATTTCCTTTTCTTTTTAATTTAGCTTTCATTTTTAATTTAAATATTCAATTTAGAAATGTATGGGATAGAAATCTCCATAAATTAATTTTGCAAATAAGCACAAAGTTTTTGAAAATCAATAAGAAAAGAATAAGATTTGCTTTGAAAGATGTTTTGAGATACCAAAAGAGTTAAATGTATGATAACCTAGGAAGGTCCAAGTGGGAGTAACTCATGATTGTTTTTCTTGTTTAGCTTGAAACAATTTACTTTTCTAAATATGCTTTTCATAGATCTATTGATTGAATTTGTAAGTCTAAAGTATCTTACCAATCCTAGAGCAACTCTTTTAAACCTACCTAGGTGAAATTCTAGTGTGTGCATTATAAGAGATATGATTTAAGCATTCTTTGTTAATCCTTTTGCTCATTACCTACCCTACATATATTTACCCCCAGTAGCCCTTCTGAAGCCTATATTTGCTTGTTGTCTTTCAGTTAACCCTTAGTTACCCTTGTCTTTTTTAGTCTAAACACTAAACTAACCCTCTATTAGAAGGAGTGATGGAGGGAAGTGAAAAGACTCATTAGGTAAAGTTAAACATCAAAAGAGAGAAAAAGCATGAAGTATACTAGTTTGAAAAAATAAAAAAATAAAAAGAAAGGAGAAATATCCACCCACGTTCTCAAAGAATAAGTGTGTGGGGGGAGGAAGAAAAAAGAACATAAGAAAAGCGAAGTATTGTTGAAAAACTTAGTAAGGATGAGAATTTTTTATGTGTGGAATAAGTACACGGTCACTAATTTAAGTCTAAGCAAAACTATTTTTAAAAATATAAAAGTTAGCTTGATTTAACATGAAAAATCTTCCTATCATCATTATAGATTCCTAATTTGTTTTGATCTTCTTTGTTATGATTGTTTTCTCACCTTTGTGAAATCTATATTCTTTCTTTGTTTATTAACCATTTTTCGCCTTAGTCAAATTATAACCTTATAAAAGACCTTTTGAAATTTTAAATGCTTGCACTATATTAATGGAGATAGAGATACTAGGTTAACTAAAAAAATGCTAGATTATAGGGCTTTTTTTGGCAGAAGTTATAGATAATCCCGCAAATAAAGGAAAATTTTAAAATACTCTTAAAAGAGCATGGAGTATGGATGCTCGAAAATGCATCACCTTGATTAATGCGCCAAAATGATTTATGGCTGAGAATAGTTACATTCATCTTCTTCTTTTTTCATTCACTTTCAGATTCTCAAGCCGCAAGAACTTTTCTCCAGTAATCACAAGTATTCTTCCACAAAGCTTCCGCCTTTGTAGACATAAAAATGCTAAACCTGACCCAACGAAGAAGTTCATAAGAGAATTATACAGTGACTTGGAAATGGTTTATGTGGGACAATTGTGCTTTTCTTGGGAATTCCTTTAGTGAGAATATGAGAAGGCCTTAAAGTTATGGGAATATGGCCAATATGCATTGCGAAGGTTCAATGAAGTAGCTGGGGAGTTTCAACAATTTCAAGTTCTTCTCCAAAGATTTATAGAGAATGAATCTTTCCAAGGGCTACGGATTGAAAACTATGCCAGGAAGAAAGGGTGGCTTGGGGGAAAAATCACAGACATAGCTTTTTCTTCCTTGCAGCCATAAGAAGAAATGGTGTGGTGCCGGTCAAGTGGTATCGGTGGTGGCCACAAACAGTATCATTGGCCAAGGGTGTGGTGGAGAAAGAGGAGAACAATGAGAGTGAAGAAGTTAGAGAGAGAAAAAAAAAGAGTTAAAGGTTTTTACTCATTATATCAGGTAATTTTGGTTAAACATTGATGTTCAAAATTTCAATAGGAAAATTTTAAACGGCTTCGCAAATAAATTATAGTGCGGCGTTTTCTTAAAACGCCACAAAACACTATGAATACTGATTTTTTTTTGTTCTTTTAGTGGAGGTATAAACTCGCTCAAATTTAAAAACCTTGAGCTCATCTTGTGCTACTTTTGTTTTCTCCTAAAATTAGAACCCTCCCTCCTAAATTAGGTCCGCGTGTCTCTTCCTCCCCCCCTCTCGCTTTTGTTCGATGGCATACTCTGCTCAGTTACGTGGTCGCTGGTCATCGACCGGACTTTGCGCTACTCGATAACGGGCTCGATGGCATGTGCTGCTCAACGGTGTGCACTGCTCGACGGTGAACTCTGCACCAGATGGTGGTTGCTATGATTCTGAGGTCGTAAGCTTTGCTCGAAGGCGGGCTCGACCACGATTCTGAGTTCATAATGTGGTCACATTCAGGAAATTCCACCACTTCCAGGTTCCATTCTCTCTCTCTCTCTCTTGCTAGTTTTTGAGTTTCTGTTTGGTTGCTACATAAAAAATCCACTGGTCATGATATTTTGTTACTTTTTACTCTGGATTTCATAGATTACTTTTGAGTTCCTGCTTGTTCTAACATTCTTTAAACCCTAAACTTCTTGTCTGACATTTTCATTGTATTTTTTTTCTTAAAATTTGTTTAGTCTGTCCCTCAAGCTGATTAGATGCTAGTAAGGTTTCAAATCTCGGAATGAGATGGCTGTCGCAGCCGTGACAAAATGTTTGCAGCGGCCGCCGTTTCTGCTTCAGCCCGCTACAGGGTTGAGTTTGAAAATCACGTCCGACGGTCACAACGGAATGGTGTTGCAGCTGCAATGGATGAGGCGTAATGGCATTTCAACCGCAACGCTCCTCCGTTCATATTTTCTCACTTCAAACACCGTTTTTTTCAATTTTTCTCAGTATAAAAAGTAAAAAATACATCAAATAAACCCTAACGAAAGATTAACCTCTTAAGAGACTCAAAGAATCATCTTATAGCTCAGATCTGTTGGAGGAGCTCCTACTGCTGCATCTTGGGTTAATCTGGACCTCTGTTTCGCAATCTCCAGTTCAGGCTGGTCTCGATCCGTGGTGGAGGCGTGGATCCATGGTGCAGCAACTCAACCCTAAGCCTCAAGTAACCCATCAAATCCATGGTTAATTTATGTCTATTTAGAGGTGTGGGCCGTATGGCCGTGGGGGTGTTAGGTTGCTGTGGGTGCTACTGTGGGAACGGGAAAGGGGAAATCGTGGGTGTTCATGACAAAACAGAGAGGTAAGGGAGTGGGGGATGGGGAAGGCTTTGGTGGCCGTGGACGGGGATGGCAATTGTGGCGCGCGCGTGGACAGGGACAGTCGTGGTGGCCCATGGCCGGGGAAGGCCGTGGTGGCCGTGGGTGAGTGGGGGAGTGAGGTGAGGGAGTGGGGGTAAGGGACGGGAATGGGAATGGGGAGAAATGGAGGGAAGGAGGGAGGGTGAAATGGGGGAGAAAAAGGGAAAATGGGGAGGGTAGGGGGTGGGCGTGGGCGTGGGAAATGGGAAAAAATTTGGGAAATGGGAAAAAATTGGGAAGGGGTGTGGGAAATGGGGAAAATTTGTGGGAATTGAGAAAAAATCGGGGAAGGGGGCATGGGAAAACAGAGGAGGGAAAAAATTGCGGGAGTGGTGGGGAAGGGGCGTGGGAAATGGGGAAAAATTTGGGAATTGAGAAAAAATTGGGGAGGGGTGATAACTTCTGGAAATGAAGTTATTTCACTTGAATTTGAATGTATATGAGCATGCTATCCTTAAGTTTTATAGGCCAAATGATCAATTCATGTAGGATTTTGATGATTTAAGCTTGTAATTGAGAATTGAATCTTCGAGGATTTTATTTAAAGAATTTGGATTGATTATGATCTGATGGACTTTAACACTGTCTTAATGCAGGTATTCAAGATGGGAAGACCTTGGAAGGGATAAAGAAGCAAAGAAGAGCTAAAATAAAGAAGGATGTAAGAGAGAAGCAAGGACAGCCAATCCACGCCTAGGCAGGGAAAAATCACGCCTAGGCGTGGAAAAGTCACGCTTAGGTGTGACACTCTCAGGTTTTCAAGGTTTGCAGATAGAGACACCCACGCCTAGGCGTGACCAGCACCTGACACCACGTGCTTTATAACCATGCCTAGGCGTGGGAAAAATTCTGGTCCACGAAAATTTGCTTTTAATATCTGATTTTGGGGATTGGAAGGGGAGCTTCTGTTTTTGACCAAGCACAAACTTCATAGAGGAAGGGAGAGGAGGAGAAAACTTTGGAATATTGAGGTGATTCAAGTAAAGAATCAAGATCAAGGAGTAAGATCAAGCATTGGATTCTCACCATTCTTGTTCATTCTTTCCCTTTTCTCTCTTGATTTGTAATTTGATGGGTTTCATAACTCCATTAGTTTTCTCTTCTTTCATGATGTGTAACTAAACTCTAATCTATGGGCCCTCTAGGATCTTGCTATGGATTTGAATATCTTGTAAATTTGTTGGGTTTCTATTAATGAAATTGGTTTTGTTCTTCCATATCTATGCTTAATGCTTGTTGTTGATTGACCATCAATTGCATGATTTTAGTATTCTAATTGAACTAGAAATAGGGTGTTGTGAATATGGATATGATATGGTTGATGTATGTTCAATTACATTCTATTGGGTTGAGTGTATTGATTAGCTAATGGGATGGACACATACCCATTAGTCATGCATAGCAAGTGTTTGATAATTGGTCTTAATGAGTGAATCTTATGCTAATTCACATGGACACATAGTGGATTAACTAAGTTTCACATAGGTAATTGTCCTAGACATAGGCTTTTATCTATTGCTTGTTTTAGCTAACAAAACTAACTCATTGTTAGATGCTTGTGAATTACAAGTTATTCATTGAAGTAACAAGTGAATTGGGACCCCTAGGCCTTAATCATTCTCATCTTTCTCTTGTGTATTCGGTGTTTGGTGCATTCTTGTTTTGTTTCTCTTAAGTTGTTATTTTAATTGCAACCTACTTTCACATTTCGATTACTTGGATAAGAATTTGTGAAAATTGTTTAAGTTTAACAATTCTCTAATTGTCAATCTCTTGGGACACGATACTCTAACTCTCATATATTACTTGTTGACCCCTATGCTTGCGAATTACACATAAACAGGGGGCGTGGGAAAACAGAGGAGGGAAAAAATTGGAGGGAGTGGCTCGGTAAATGGGGAAATTATAGGGGGAAATTATAGGAGGGAAATTAGAACCAAGCTAATTGATTCCCAACAAAAATAAGAAATTTGTTTAATTTAAATTACTTTTCTTTTCAAAATTCAACCAATTTAAAGGTGAGAGATTTAGAAAATTAACTAACTTTGAGATTGTGAGAAGAAAATTAGAAATTTAAAATAAGATATTGAGGGTGAGAGAAATTATTTTAGAGAAACTTAGAAAATTCTAAGAATTAAATTAAAATTTACTTTCAATTAACTTGTTAGTTAACAAATTTTATGAGTTAGCTTGAAGCATATGTTATAATATTTAAGTTTTAATTATATAATTTATCATTGATTTTTTTAAAAAAATTTTACAAACACATATCTGTTTATATGTAAGTTAGTTAAATAATGCCACCAAGAGAAGAATTTTCAACAGGTAAAGTAGCAGGTGCTCCAAGTGAAGATATTGGTTGGCACTTCAGAAGAGTTGTACCTGGTAAAACTAGAAATAATGTGCAATGCAAACTCTGTGGTAGAGTGTTAATGGGTAGAATTACTCAGTTGAAAGAACATCTTGCACACATGCAAAGAGAAGTCAAGGGTTGTGCTAAGGTCTCAACTTTTGTCAGAGAAAATATGATGAAGCTTTTGTTGGATAATAAAGCAAATAAAATAGACTTTAGAAAGAGAAAACAAGAACTTGTGGCACGTTTAAGAGGAGATGAAGATAATGATATTGAAGGTTTTCTTGATGAAGACAGAGTTAAAAGGCTAGTTGTAACGCCCCTTTTCGAGGAGGGAATGTCACACCATAACCACGAAACAGAAATAAAATGTATAAACTAAGACCCGATTCATTATATTATAGATAAGCCTATTTAGTTGTAATCATATAAATAATTTAGTGAATTTTTTTTTTATAAAATAAGATGATAAAACGTAGTTACAACAGAAAGTAATATGAGAAGTAAAGCATACATTCACACATCATACTTATATATATACTTATATCATACTTATTTAGATACATCACCAGATATACAAAAAGTAGAAGTTTTACTTGCCCCAAAATGATTACACATATAAAGCCCACCAAAAAGATAAAACATCAGGCCCCCAAAATATTTACAGATAACCATCAGTGGCTACCAACAGCATCAGCCCTTAAAGCGAATGAGAACGAACCATAGTTGGATCCTCCTCAAGGGCTTCCTCGTCAGAGAAAATCCTCATCAGAGAAACCGAGTTACAAGCGGGAGCTCATGCAGAGGATAAGAATGAATCCTCTTGTGGGGAGTAATAGCGCTCACCCCATATATCACGTATGGGTAAGTAAATCTTTAAATACAGGTGAGCATTAAAAGTAAAGACAGGCAGATCATAACATCCCCAAGCCAAAGACACAGTCATATCTCAGAGGTAGATGTAGCGATCCGTACTAAGGTTGATGTGCCAGCATTCCAAACCTCCATGAAAAGTCAATCTCACATAACCCAAAAAGCCATGCAGACAGGACGCCATGTCCAAATAGGAAACTAATCAAAATCAGGCCAGAACCCAGGGAATTTGTGCACTTCCCCTTCTTCACTGATGTCTTCAGAGAAACACATAAATAAATAGAATAGCAGAAATATAGAAAAGAGGTAAGACATCCTACATTCAGTACCAATTATGGCAGTAAAGAAACAGAACGGCGCAAAGCGCCCACATAGCATTCCAGAAATAATAATCAGCATCAAGAAGCAAATAGTAAACAACTTAACGAATCCAGGCAGTTATGACATCAATAAGGCAACAGTTCCAATCATCGTATAAATAAATGCCAAGTAATATGTTGACTCACTATGCATGTGCACATGATACCGAAATCCTACTCCATGGAGCTAGACATAAACATCAGAGAGAATGATCAGGAGACATGTCTGTAACTCGGCTGCCGCGGCCAACAAGTGCTATAATTTCTCAATTTATCAACGTACACATCATGGCATTGTACAAGACATTCTATACTAGATCGCGATATAGGACAGTGTCTCGGTCCGGATCGTCGGCACGTTTATATCGGTCTGCCCTATGAATAGAAGAGTTACCAACTTCCCATTGTGAGGTACCCGTACCCCAACGCCCCCAAGGTCAACCAATGGCCTACACTTATCTATTTGCACCCGCACATAGGTGTGATTCAATCTCCTAGGCAACATGGCCTTAACAATAGTCCACCGAACTTTCACAATGCATGATGACTCAATGCATATTCATGTATATTCAACAATGATATACTCATCCCATAACATACCATAATTTGGCCAAGTTAAACATCAACAAAATTTTGGTCCCATTCATGGACCCATAATAACATATTACTAAATTCTCAAATGAGACAATACACTTTTTAAAGTTTATTATGAAGTTTTACTTTAATTTAACATTTCTTATGAAATCTTTCTCTAGAAGAATTCTCTTGTAATTCTCATTAGATCTTTATTTCGCTTAATTAGCTAAGTTCTTTACTTAAATTTAACCATATTCACTTTGAACATTATTCTAAGGTTCTCAAGTCTCACACCCACTCTTATTCTTCCCTTAAGTTCAAAAAAATCACTCTAGGTCATTAAATAAATTCATTGCTATCACATTATTAATTACTTAATACTTAATTTCTTAAGTTCCAAGGTTACCCAAAATTACATATTTGAACCCAAACAAAAGCCTTAGAGGCCGTGAGCCTCCGAAAAGGGTAAGAACCCAAAATTTTCCATTGCTCTATTAATTATTATTCACTTGATTAGTTATGTCTCCAATTTGTTATAAAATTTTAACCATGAACACCCTATTGAAGGGGGTATGGCCGTGAGCCTCATTAAGGAGAACAAAGAACCCTTGCTTCCAATTCATATTTCCAATCCATCAAAATCAATCCAAGATCATCAACATACACAAATACAACTAATAAAACCACTTAGAGGAAATTAATACAAAGATCATTAGAAAAACACACAACCAAGAGAGCAACCCTAACATGGATTTCTCACAACTAACACGCAAACAAGTTTTCCACTACCAATAGAGGTTGAAGTGGATAATCTTCCTCTTACCAAGAGAAATAACAATGAAAGCAAGCTCTTTTTTCTTTGGGAATTCGTCCTCCAACACCTCAAAACCCTAGAATATTCAAACTCACAAAAATCATAATCAAAGCTTGAGAAAGGTATCCATGATCACCAAAGTGACCATGGATCACGAAAATGAGATGGAAAAATGAAAAAGCTATAAACTTTTACCTTAAAGTTTCAAGCTTTAAAGCTTGGTGGAAGAAGATGAAAATGGTGGATTCAAGAGATAGTCACAAAAGAGAAAATGTTCTAGGTGATGAGAAAAGGTAGGAAATAAGGTTGGTTGGGTGAAAAAGCTTGGAGGGCCAAAAATGGAGTCTTGACCGTGGGGGTGGTGAGAAAATGGAGTGGAAAGTTGAGTTCTTTGAGGTGATTTCAACAAGAAAAGAAAAACTTCAAGGAAGAAGTGGATTCAAGCAAGATGGTTGCTTGAAATCAAGTAACAATGGAGGAGGAAGAAGGTGTGGCTGCCCTGGGAAGAAGAAGAGAGAAGGAAAAGAAAAAGTTGAGAGAAAAATGAGAGAAGAGAAGTGTAGAGAGAGAAAGTGTTAGAAAAGTGTTTAGGGTTTTTGAAATGGGAAAGGATGGATGGCATAAGTAGAAATGTAACAAAATTTAGTCACATTCTCCCCTCATTACCGTGGCCACATGGGAGAGAAGAGGAGGGAAAGTTGCTCCTAGAAACTTGGGTAAAGCTTCCTTGAGAAGCTTTGTTAGATTTTGCAAAAGTCAACTTGATTGGACATAAAGTAGATTTCTGGATAAGGTGATAAGGATTTTTACTACAAGCTATTACCCAATGGACAATTGTTACAGTTTACTAAGCCAGTATGTATTGTCCAATGGATAATAGAGCGTACTGCAAAATTTTTATTTAACAGAATATATCGCGATTTTATTTATACTATAAAATCTCAAAAAACATAAACTTCGTAAATTGTGTCTGACCTCGGGTTTAGTAAGATCCCTCATCAACGTTTCTGCAGTTCAAGGTTTATCAGCCTCGGGAAAAATATTTCATTTTCTCAGCTCCGCTCAACGTGTACGCAAAATGAGAAATATATTAAAATATTCAACATTTTCAAAAAAATTCACAAAAATTCACAAAAATCACAAATATTATAAAATGACTATTTATCATAAAACAAACAATTTTCGGGGTGTTACAACTTTCCCATTCTAAAAAGAACTTTTGTTCTTGAAATTTTCATACCTTAGAATAGCTGTGGATGTTGCTTCTTCATCTTGTCTTCTAACTCCCATGTTGCATCTCCGGTCGTTTCATGCCAGATCACTTTTACTAACGGGATTCCCTTCCCTTTGAGTTGCTTTACTCTCCTATCTTTAATCCTTGTAGGAGGTGCCTTATAGGTTAAGTTCTCTTTCAATTGTACTGTGTCCGGTACTATGGCATGGCTCGGGTCAGGAATATATTTTTGAAATTATGACACATGAAAGATATTGTGAAGGTTAGAAAAAAAAAGGTGGTAGGGCTATTTGGTAAGCTACTAGACCTATCCAGTGAAGAATTTGGTAAGATCCAAGGAATTTGGGAGTAAGTTTTCTAGATTTTAGAACTCGGCCGACCCCAGTCGTAGGCGTGACTTTCAAATGCTCACATTCTTCAAACTCAAGAGGTTTTCTCTTTTTGTCCGCATAGCTCTTCTGTCGACTCTGAGCCGTCCTCATCTTTTCTGGAATCATCTTGATTTTCTTAGTCATTTGTTGTATAAGATCAGGTCCAATAGTAAGACGTTCTCCGTCTTAGTACCAACACAAAGGTGTTCTGCACCGTCATCCATATAGAGCTTCACAGGGTGCCATCCCTATGCTCTAATGAAAGCTGTTGTTATAGGTGAACTCTACTAATGGTAAAATTTCATCCTAACTTCCAGCCTGTTCCAAAGTGCAAGTTCTTAGTAAATCCTCCAATGATTGAATCGTCCTTTCCGATTAACCATCAGTTTGAGGATGATAAGCAGAACTCAAACGTAGCTTTGTTCCCAACGCTCATTGCAAACTTTGCCAAAACTTTGATGTGAACCTTGGATCTCTATCAGAAATAATACTGGTAGGCACACCATGCAGCCTAACGATCTCACCAATATACAGCTGAGTCAACTTCTCCATGTTGTACCTTATGTTGATTAGTAAGAAATGTGCTGAATTCATGAGTCGATCAATGATTACCCATATTGAATCGTAACCTCTTCTGGTCTTTGGTAATCCAACTACAAAGTCCATCGCAATACTATCCTACTTCCATTCGGGAATAGCTAGGGGCTGCAACATTCCTGACGATCTCTGGTGTTCAACCTTTGCTTTTTGGCAAACCAGACAAGGCAACACACATCTGGCAATGTCACTCTTCATTTCGTGCCACCAAAATAACCATTTCAGGTCTTGATACATCTTGGTTATTCCCGGATGCATACTTAACTTGCTCGAGTGAGCGTGTTTGAGAATATACTTTCTATGTTCTTAATCCCTGGGTATACAAACTCTATCTCTGAACCTTAGGATTCCATCAGTTCCTTCCTCAAATGTTGTCACACCGCCTTGCTTCATTAGCTCCCTTTATTCTTGTAAAAACTTATCAACTTTCTGCTTCTCTTGGACGTCTTCCATTAGGTCATTTGAAATAGTGATCATGTTCATACAAATCTTCCCCGGTGCCAATTCCACAAAGGACCATACATCCCTGAATTGCTCTATCAAATCTTTTTCCTTGACCATCATAGTAGAGATACTGAGCATCTTCCTACTCAAAGCGTCGGCCACAACGTTTGCCTTTCTAAGGTGATACAGAAGTTGAAAATCATAATCTTTCAGAAATTTCAACCACCTTTGCTGTCTCATATTCAACTCCTTTTGGTTATACAGGTACTTCAAGCTCTTGTGGTCACTAAAGACATTAAACGTTGCCCTATAAAGAAAATGCGTCTATATCTTCAAAGCGAATACCACAACTGCTAACTCCAGGTCATGAGTTGGGTAATTCTTCTCATGCACTCGCAACTGTCTCGAAGCGTAAGCCACCACTTTTCTATTTTGCATAAGCACACATCCTAATCCTTGGTATAAAGCATCGCAATGCACTTCGAAGGGTTCACTTGGATCAGGTAGAACTAACACTGGTGAAGTAGTTAGTTGTCTCTTCAATTCTTGGAAACTTTCTTTGCAAGCATTAGTTCACTCAAAGGCTTAATTCTTTCTCGTGAGTTGAGGAAGAGGCCCTGCTATCTTAGAGAATCCCTCAATGAATCTCTGATAGTATCTAGCTAATCCCACAAAGCTCTAAATTTCTGTCACTATCTTCGGCCTTTCCCATTGCAGAAGCGCTTCCACTTTTGACGGATCCACTGCAATCCCTTTCCTCGAGATCATATGACCCAAAAACTTAACTTCTTCCAGCCAGAATTCACACTTTGACAATTTGGCGTACAACTTCTTCTCCTTCAAAATCTGGAGAACTATACTGAGGTGTTCAGCATGATCCTCCTGATTTTTAGAATAGATCAGAATGTCATCAATGAAGACAATAACAAATCTGTCCAAGTAAGGATGAAAGATTCTGTTCATGTAATCCATGAATATGGCAGGTACATTCGTTACACCAAACGACATCACAAGATATTCGTAATGACCGTAACAGGTACGAAAAGTCATCTTGGGAATATCCTCCACCTTTACTCAAATATGATGGTAGCCCAATCGCAGATCGATCTTAGAGAATACCGCTGCCCCTTTCAATTGATCCATTAAGTCATCTATCCTCAGAAGTGGATACTTATTATTGATCGTGACCTTATTCAGCTGGTGATAGTCCACACATAATCGCGAAGTCCCATCCTTCTTTATGACTAGCAACATTGGTGCTCCCCATTATGACACACTGGGTCTAACAAACTACTTTTCCAAGAGTTCTTCTAACTGCTTCTTAAGCTTAACTAACTCTAATGGTGACATTCTGTAGGGCGCTATAGATACAAGACCAGATCTAGGCACAAGATCAATGGTGAACTCTATCTCCCGCTCCGGCGGTAAACCTGGTACGTTATCAGGAAAGACTTCAGGAAATTTATTACTTACTGGAATAGCATCCAGATCTATCTTGCTCTCGACTTCTAAGGAAGACAATAGCATATATCCCTGGGCTCCTTCTTTCAAGAAAGCTCGAACTTGGTTGGCCGTAAAAAATCTAGAAACTTTATCCATAGGGAATACTATGGTTCTATGAGAATAGTCTAACAGGATATGGTTAGAAGACAACCAATCCATTCCTAAAATTACGTCTAATTAGGAAAGAGGTAAGCAGATCAAATCAACAGAAAAGATTCGACCCTCAACAATTAAAGGACAATTTAAACAAACTTTGGTGGTAACAACAAGTTTAGCAGTAGGGCTAGAAACAGTCAAGTCAAAAGGTAAAGAAGACATAAGTAAACTAAGTCATCGCATACAGTCATAAGAAATGAAAGAGTGGGTTGTCCTAGAGTCATATAGTATAGTCAAAAGATTACCTCCTATGGTACCCTCTCCTTGTATCAAATCTTCAGATTCGGAGGCTTCCGCTCCACTCATAGTATAGACTCGGCCTCCTGCCTGCGGTTTTGTAGTTCATGCAGTGTTGACTGAAGGCTCGGCCTTAGCTTGATTGCAGTCCCTAGAGACGTGTCCAGATTTCCCATATCTGAAGTAGATTATTCCTTTGATGGTGCAATCCCTTGTTAGGTGATCCTTCTCGAACTTCAAACACTTTGGAGAAGATGCCACATTCTGACCAGTTCGATTTCCACCAAAATCTCTGTTGAGACCTCTACCAGATGACTGTTGCTGACTTCCTAGTGGTCGGGAATAGGGTTTCTTCTGAAAGCGGTTTGCATTGTTGCTACCTCCTCTTTGGAACCTAGTAGGTCCAAAATTACGATTCCTCGTGTCCCGCGCCTGATCTAGATCTTCTACTCGGTGACACGTGTCCAACAGCTCTGAAAACTAGTTGATCCTCAAGGTTATGACCGCCTTTTTCATGTCATGCCTCAATCCTTTCTCAAATTTTTGACACTTCCACACCTCGTCCAGCTGGTGTTGGAAATACATTGAAAATTTGGACAACCTCTCGAACCTTGCGGCATACTTGTTGACAGTCAAGTTCCCTTGCCTCAAGCTAAGGAACTCCATCTCTTTGGCATGTCTTGCACTTACTGGAAAATACTTCTCCAAGAATTTATTTTTGAATACCTCCCAGGTGATTACTCGACCTTCAGCTTCTAGTAATCTCTGCGCTCCATTCCACTAACTTTCGCGTCTCCGATCAGTATAAAAGTAGCATAGGTTACCTTCTTATCATCGGCATAGTTCATGCCTTTGAAAATTTTTTCCAGCTCCTTGATCCAAAGACTAGCCTTCTCTGGATCAAATTTCCCCTTAAACTGAGGAGGGTTGTTACGATGGAACTCTGACAAATTTTGAGCATCGGCTGAAGCTTCTAGTTATTCTGCAACCCTTTCCTATTATTGAGCAGCTCTCTTAGTTTGTTGTGCAATGACATTCGCCATTCATTGCATTGCTTCGATTTTTGCGGCCATGCCTCCACTACATGCCATTTCACTTTTTCAGGGTAGACTGAATGAAAAACACAAGGAAGAATTAGATGTATCCTTTCGGAATATTAAACATAGAGAATCACACAGCACAAACAAGATAGACCTAACCACAAATACCCAAAAGAAAACTTAAATTGGGACTCTGATACCAAACTGTGTAACGCCCCTTTTTGAGAAGAGAATGTCACACCATAACCACAAAACGGAAACAAATTGTATAAACTAAGATCTGGTTCATTATAATATAGATAAGCCTATTTAGTTGTAATCATATAAATAATTTGGTGAATCTTTTTTTTTTTATAAAAAAAGATGATAAGACGTAGTTACAACACAAAGTAACATGAGAAGTAAACCATACATTCATACATCATACTTATATATATACTTATATCATACTTATTTAGATACATCACCAGATATACAAAAAGTAGAAGTTTTACGTGCCCCAAAATGATTACACATATACAGCCCACCAAAAAGATAAAACATCAGGCCCCCAAAAGATTTACAGATAGCCATCAGCGGCTACCAACAACATCAGCCCCTAAAGTGAATGAGAAGGAACCATAGTTGGATCCTCCTCAGGGTCTTCCTCGTCAGAGGAAATCCTCATCGGAGCAATCGAGTGATGAGCGGGGGCTCGTGCAGAGGATACGAACGAATCCTCTTGTGGGGAGTAATAGCGCTCACCCCACTGACGAGCGCTGAACTCAGTCAAAATTATAACCGAAGTTATTACCTAAGCTTGTAGCACAGTGACAACACCGGATCATCTCCACGAGGATTGTAGATGCAATTTAATCAAATCAAGTGAAAGTTAGCTAAAGGGGGGGTTTGACAGTTTAAGATCGCACTTAACAAAATTAAAGGAAGAAATAACAATTAAAGAGCAGTCAATTTAGAAACCTATCCAAGATTGAGTGGATTCAATCATAGACCCTTCATAGAACACTTGAAGCGCAATTGAATTGTTAATTTGGATCTAACCGAGATCTCTGCATCAAATCCTAATTCATACTAGACGATCGTCTAGAATTCAATTAACAAGTGATAAACACAAATCCGCAATCACACCATTCATGAAGATCTATGTTAATTTCAAGTACCGAATTCAATTAACTTAGGCACAAATCAGTAACCTAACCTTTTCAATTCTATGATTAATTTAGATCAATCAGTTCTAAGTTTCATCACAAATCTCAATCTTCATTTATGTGATTAGTTTAGATCAATCAGCTCTAAGTTTCATCACAAATCTCAATCTTAAACCAAGATCAAATCAGATCAACATAAATAGAATCACCATTCATGCATTCAAGATCAAGAAGAAGAAAAAGAGAAGAAGAAAATAGGAATTCAATTACAAATCAAATACAATACATAACCAATGTCTTAAGAATCCAAACCACAATCTCTTCAAGAGTTCTAAATTGACCGAAAGTAGCTTAGCCCTCCATTACCACGAAGGGGAGCATCAAAATATACAAAAGCTATGAGAAACTATGAAGAAACAAGAAGAAACTATGAGAGAAATGAAGGAGAATACAACTTGTTCTTTCATGATAACCAATGGTGCCTTTTATAGAAGTCTAGGGTAACAAAATGACAAAGGGGAGTGGGTGGATGAGTGGGTTGGTGAGTAGAGTAGTTGAGAGTGTTGGTGAGTGAAGTATTTGAGAGGGTTGGTGAGTGAAGTAGTTGAGAGGGTTGGTGAGTGAAGTAGTTGAGAGGGTTGGTGAGTGCGAAAATTTCTTGTCTGACTTAGAAGCCAAAAACGACCAATTATACTACAGACCCATGAAAAGTACTCTTCATGAAAGTTGTAGATCTTTGTCTTGGCTATAACATGCATATCTGGATCATCCAATTTGGCTTCCTACAGCCCAAGATATGACCCAAATACCGCAAGTTACTCAAACCCAACTTCAGCACCTCTGTTCCGACTTGCAAGCTCAAACTGACCCATTAGACTTCATTTTTTCAAAAAGTGTTCTTCATGAAAGTTGTTTATTTGGATCTTAACTAGAAGCTATCCAAATCTCAGCCCATCTCCATTATTAAAGTTTGAGATATGATTTTATGAGTGCACACCGTTCAGATTCTAGTGACAGAACCCGTATTCTGACTTCCATGTAAACTTAGGTCCCTTAGACATCTGTTTAGGACTTTGAGCTCTTCATCAAAGTTGTAGAGCTTCCTCTTAACTTTCCTACAAGGTAAAATTCATGATTATCAGATATCAGGAACTCAAGTTATGGCCAAAATACAGAAACAGTGTCAAATCTTAATAATGCTGAAAATATTCAATTAGGATCAATTTGAGCTCAAACTCACAAAATCATACCAAACTCAATCAATTAAGAATATGGAGAGTGTAAATGCCTAAACATAAGGGTTTCTTAATGAATAAAATATGTGATTATCAAATTCTCCCACACTTAGCTTTTTGCACTCTTGGGCAAAACTCAAGACCAAAACAAGGACATAAGAGATTAACAAAAATTTAAATTTCAACGATATTCAAGAGCCTAAAATTTTACAATCACGAAGAACAACCAAAGGTTCAAGGGATCAAAACATTCATGAGTTAACAATTCTCCACATCTCTAACCAACAAGCAAGGTATCTTCAACATGAATCGAGAATGATAGATCTTCACAAGATTCCCTCTCAATCTCTCAAGTGTTTAAAAGGTAGGTATTTCACTCAATTCAACCCATGAAAATTGCACTACCATAAGCTTGCTTATCTTCTACTTCTCCACTACTCAAAACACATGCACACACAAATCATGAGGACTTTATTCAAGGTTGTAGTGAGGTCAAGGTAACAGAAGAGGATAAAATGGATATGAGAAGATAAATACCAAAGGGAATAAAAGCAAATGAGAGCTGAGTTCAAATATCAAGCATAAAAGTTCATCCCAACTCTAATGTATATCCCTTTACATATTCATTTCCCAATCCTTTTTTTTCTTTTCTTTTTTTTTTTCTTTTTTTTCTTTTTTTTTCTCTTTTTTTATATATATATATATGAACATAACTATATACATACATTTTTCTTTTTTCTTTTTTTCTTTTTTTTAGGCACTCTTTCCTTTTTCAATAACTATTTTGTACACACACCCCCACACTTGTTCAAAAAAAACTCATCCATTAACCAAGCTAATGTTCTTTTATTCCCTAAGGTAAAGTAAGAACACGATTTTTCATTTAAGGCACATAATGAGCTAGAAACAAAGAATAGTCAAATAAACTCAAAGGAGTTAAGTAAAGGAAAATATACAAGGTTGGTAGGAATCAAAGAATTTTCAAGAAGTCAAAAGAGTGCTTGATATCATATTGAAAACAAGGTTGGCTATTCGGTTAAACTAGCTAATTAAGAAAGAGGGCCTCAATCATGTTCATACATGCAATTGAAATGTAGCCTCAAAAAGAATCAAAGTAAGTTCCAGAGTGGCCATTAACATGAGTGAAAATCACACAAGAAAGAAGAGAATGGCATAAATGTTGAATCCATCCATTAGGCTCAAAATCTCACAAGGTATGCATCCATCAAACTCAATTCATCAATTCAATCATCCATCACCAAGCATATCAGTTCAAGAAGGGAGAAAAGTTATTCAATCATGCAATGAACTTTTTTTTTTAAAACAAAACAAAACAAAAAAAATGCTAAAATCTCTCCCTCATACTTAATATAACATTGCCCTCAATGTGAAAAAGAGATATAGAAAAGAGTAACACAACCTGATAAGAAGTGAATCAACGCCAAGCAGAAAAGAAGCACACTGTCAGTGCCGCATCAGACCCTGAAAAGAAATCAAATAATAAAATTTTAGTACTTCCACAATTTAATACTAATTAATTACTACCTAAAAAAAAATTCCTTACTCTGCCACCAGTTAAGATGCGTCTCAAGAGTAAAATTACTCCTTACTCTGCCATCACCAATTAGTTTAATAAGTCCATGACAATCATATCATGCTTTCCAAACAAAACAACAATAATTTTTTTTTATTTTTTTTTTTTGGGTCAACTATCCTTCCCCCCCAACTAGATCACAATATTGTCCTCAATGTTAAAATATAGATGAGTAAAGGATAGAAGATATTACCTATTGGAGAAAGCTGACACAAATGTAAACAGAAACAAAATACAATAAAATTAAACCCATTAAAGATGAAGTTCCAGATCTGGCTTTCTTTTCTTGTTACTTCCTTTGCTACTTCCTGTTGACCAATCTATCTGAGCTAATACCTTATCAGGTACATACTTAAAAGCTTCTAATTTATCAATGAGCTTATCAATAGTGGAGGCAGAGATAAGAAGTTGTCTTACCGAAGGAGTGATAAATTTCTGTTCCACAGCTTTGTCAAGAAAAGATAACAAAAGATCAAAGAAATTATTAACATTTAACAAACCAATGGGTTTATGGTGGATGTTCAGTTCGGCCCAAGAGACAATTTGAAAAATTTCTTCTAAAGTACCAAAACCACCTGGTAAGACAAGAAATGCATCAGAATTGTCAACCATTGTTTTCATTCGTCCATGCATAGATGTTACCTGAATTTCTTCTCCAACTGTCTTTCCAGTGATGTTATTTTCAGCTAAAGGTTTAGGAATAACACCTAAAACCTGACTGCCTCCTATAAAAGCTTAAAGTGATACAGCCCCCATTAACCCACGACAACCTCCCCCATATACAAGATGAATATTCCTCGCAGCAAGTGATCGACCAAGAGTGCTAGCTGCGTTTACAAACTCTAATCCCTTCCCATAACTCGACCCACAAAAAACACAGACATTTTTTAGGTTACGAATAAAAGGCCACATTCTATACTCTTCCTCTCTTTGAGTGTTTCTGAGTTGAAGGAAAATGGAGAAAATGGAGTGTTTAAATAAGAAAAAGAATGGAAAGGGGAATAATTGCACCTATAAGGGTAGGTTGACGGTTGTCAGAAAAGGTTAAATTTAAGAAATAGAGAATCTTTTCTTTCTTTTTTTTTTTTTTTGTTTTTTTTTTTTTTTTGTTTTTTTTTTTTTTTGTTTTTGCTTGAAAGATGACTTGAAGAAGAAGAAGAAGATGATACGTACAGAGTGTTTGTGGATATGGCTCACATCTGCCTCTAGTTTAACATCCAGTAACGGCTTAAACATCTTCTATGAGTCGAGGATAAGCTTCCCATCCAATTTTCTTATAAATTGGCAAACAGGGCCTTTTAGAGTCAGATTCCCAAGACTGTAGCGTTTTTCTTCATCCTTGAAGAGATTCCACAATTTAAGAATTTCACGATGCACCAATCCACAAGAATGTGTCTCAAGAGTCAATAAGATATCATCTAATGACTCCTTACTCAGTCCATTCTTAATGAAGAAAATTTTATCTTCTCTATTTGCGGAAACCATCCCCAAAGTACGACATCGCTTGTTACAGTTCCATCGTCCACATTTGTGACAGACTTGTAACCTTTTTGCTCTTCTCCTTTTAGAATATGAACTTCTTCCAAGACCGAGCATATATGAGTCAAATGAAATTGAGGACTCACCTGCTAATCGGACCTTTGCTTCAATTATCCAGCGTACATCTTCTGGCATACCTTTGTGCATTAACAGTCTCAATCTTTTACATCGAACTTTGTAGATTTTTCTCAGAGCATTTTGAGGAAGAGAAGGAAAATGTTTGCTCAGGTTTGAAAGAATGACATCCATTTTGAAGGAGAAGAAGGGTTCAGTTATTTTGGGAAACTGAAAAATAAACCGACTTGAGAGTCACGGAGTACCGTATCCGCCACTTAACCGACAACACAAAGAACTCAAGAACTTGGTTTTCCAGGAATGGTTGAGTCTTTGTCCATTAACTTTAAGCGCATTACCATTCCTAGGATCCTCAATATCTATGGCCCCAGAGGATACACGTGTTTGACAACAAAAGAACCGCACCACCTAGATCTCAATTTTCCAAGGAGTAGGTGCAGATGATAATCTCAAAGCAGAACTTTTTTGACCAATTTCCGCAGCTTTTGCAAAAGGTGTAACAGACCTTGAATAAAGTAGGCCAATAAAATCCATACTGCAAGATTTTCGCAGTTGTTGTCGCTGAAGAAAAAAAATGACCTCCACATGCTTCCGAGTGACAAAATTTAATGGCACTACCTACCTCATTGTCGAGCACACAACTGTTTTTTTTTTCTTTTTTTCTTTTTTTTCTATTTTTTTCCCTTTTTTATTATTATTCATAATGCAGATGGAGAAGGTTCATCACCTCCACTTCTGTATTCTCTGGAGGTTCATGATACTGTTTGAGGCAGTGTCCATTTACGATGAAAGCTTTGGCAGTGACCTCACTTTTAATCTGAACAGCACCAGAAAGAAAAACCATAGTAACAATAAATGGTCCATCCCATCTAGACCTTAATTTGCCAGGCATGAGTCAGAGGCAGGAGTTATAGAGGAGAACTTTTTGACCAATCTCAAATGTTTTCCTCGAGAATCAACTTATCATGGAAGGCTTTGGTCTTCTCCTTATAAAGTTTGGAACTTTCATAAGCCTCCAAGCGGATCTCCTCCAATTGCTTTGCATTGCAGCTTCCTCTCCATACCGCTTGATCTAGGTCCAAGTTGCACCTTTTCACCGCCCGAGAATGCATGATGCTCAATTTCCACCGGCGGTGGCAGGGCTTTTCAAAAACAATCGATACGGAGACATCCCGATTGGTGTCTTATAAGCGATTCGGTAAGCCCATAAAGCATCCTCAAGCCTCTTGCTCCGATCCTTTCTGTTAGGTTGAACTGTCTTTCACGGAGTATCTGCTTGATCTCCCTGTTGGAAATCTCAGCTTGCCCATTAGTTTGGGGATGGTAAGGTGTAGAAACTCTGTGCAGAACTCGATACTTTTTCATCAAGGCTTCCATGCTCCAATTACAGAAGTGCGAACCCTGATCACTAATGATAGCTTTTGGGACTCCAAACCTGCATAAAATATGTGATCTAACAAAATCTACAACAACTTTGGAATCATCAGTCCGAGTGGCTTTTGCCTCCACCCATTTAGATACATAATCCACAGCAAGCAGAATGTAAACAAAACCAAATGACACAGGAAAAGGACCCATAAAATCAATACCCCAAACATCAAATATCTCACAGAACAACAAAGGTTGTTGGGGCATCTCATTCCTACGAGAAATATTCCCTGTTCTCTGGCATTGTTCACAAGATTTACAAAACAAATATGCATCATGAAATAGAGTGGGCCAATATAATCCAGAGTCCAAAACTTTCCTAGCTGTACGAGTAGGTCCAAAATGTCCACCACAGGCAAATGCATGACAAAAGCTAAGAACAGAATTAAACTCATGATCAGGAATGCATCTCCTAATGACTTGGTCACTACAAAATCTCCACAAATAAGGGTCATCCCACACATAAGATTTTGACTCACTTTTCAGTTTATCAATCTGTGCCTTAGTGAAATGTGCAGGTAGTGCTCTAGCAATCAAGAAATTCACCAAATCTGCAAACCAAGGGATCTTACCTTGCATCTTGAAAAGTTTCTCATCAAGGAAGGCATCATGGATAGGAGAAGAATCTGCCTCTCTCTCAATCCGACTCAAGTGATCTGCCACCAGGTTCTCTGCTCCACTCTTATCTCTGATATCAATATCAAACTCCTGTAAGAGCAACATCCACCTAATCAACCGAGGCTTTGCATCGGGCTTTTTCAGGAGATACTTCAAAGCTGCATGATCTGAGAATACAACCACTCTAGAACCAAGCAAATATGATCGAAATTTATCTAAAGCAAAAATAATTGCTAAAAGTTCCTTTTCGGTTGTAGTGTAGTTGGCTTGTGCAGCATCTAAAGTCCTCGAAGCATAGGAAATGACATGAGGTACTTTGCCGACTCTCTGTGCAAGGACAGCTCCCAATGCATAATTAGAGGCATCACACATGAGTTCAAATGGGAGTGTCCAATCTGGTGGCTAGATGATAAGTGTACTGGTCAATGCTTGCTTCAAGTGATTGAAGGCATCCTTACATCTCTGGTCAAAGTGAAACTCTACATCCTTTTGCAACAAGTTGAACAGTGGAAGGGCAATTTTGCTAAAATCCTTTATGAACCGCCGATAGAAACCTGCATGACCAAGGAAAGAGCGAACCTCCCGCACGCATGTGGGGTAAGATAGGCATAAAATGACATCTATTTTTGTAGGATCTACCTCAACACCCTTGCTAGATACTATATGCCCTAAAACTATACCCTGTTCTACCATGAAATGACATTTTTCAAAATTCAGGACAAGGTTAGTTTCAATGCACTTATGCAAAACCCAATCCAAACTATCCAAACATGCATCAAAGGAAGAGCCATAGACAGTAAAATCATCCATAAACATATCCATGCAACTCTCTAAAAATTCAGAGAAGATACTGACCATACACCTTTGAAAGGTTCCCGAAGCATTGCACAGACCAAAGGGCATTCTCCTATATGCAAATGTTTCAAATGGACAGGTGAAAGTGGTCTTCTCTTGGTCTTTTGGGGCTATATGAATTTGAAAATAGCCCGAATATCCATCTAAGAAACAGTAATGCGACTTGCCAGCCAGTCTCTCCAATATCTGATCAATGAAAGGCAATGGAAAATGATCTTTTCTAGTGGCCTGATTAAGCCGCCTATAATCAATGCACACCCGCCAACTGTTCTGGATTCTTGTGGGTAGGAGCTCATTGTTCTGATTTACAATTACTGTGACTCGCATTTCTTTGGAACCACTTGCACCGGGCTCACCCATTTACTTGTCGATATGGGATAAATAATGCCACTTGCAGTGGCTTGGTCACTTCCTTCTTCACCACATCCAGAATCAGGAGATTTAGTCTCCTTTAGGGTTGCCTCACTGGCTTGGTACCTTCCTCCAATAAAATCCTATGCATACATGTGGAGGGACTAATACTAGGAATGTCTGCAAGTGTCCATCCGATGGCCTGCTTATGCTGCCTCAAAACCTGCAGCAATTTTTCTTCTTGTTCAGGTTGTAGATTCTTAGCGACAATCACTGGCAGCTTCTCATCATCTTCCAAATATGCATATTTAAGGTGGTCTGGCAAAGTCTTTAGCTCTAAGGATGGGGGATGCACAATAGAAGGCAGCAAGCTATTTGAAACAAGCAACTCAGTAGCATTAAATTCGACATAATTTTGACTCATATTTTCATATGCTACATCAGTCAAATAAGCACCTGCATCATCACTCATAACTGCATAAATCTCAGCACATGCAGCATATGGTTCAGTATCACAGCTAACACATATATCACAAGTGACAGAATCCAGAAAGTCAGCAATATCAAGGAATTCAGCACTCATATCAGCATAAGTATCATCAACCAGCATTTCAATCACATCAACATGAAAAACTGAATGTGATAGCTACATAGAATGCAGTTATTTGTGCCCTATCCTTGTGCTAGAATGAATGCTATTTCCTTGTTTAAATGCATATTTGGAAGGTTTTGTGCTTATATTTGATATATTCTGAATCTAAGCCTTTCTGATATGTTATTATGCAAAACTGAACTTTAATGATTATGGATTGAGTAGATTTATATATGTTATTGATTTGGTATTTTCTCTATGATAGGAGGGGCTCCAAATAAGGTTAAATATGGATCAATTGAGCTTAAAGAGGAAGAGGAAGCCAAATTGGTATTCCAGCAAGCAACGCCGCAGCGCAAGGCAGAGCACGCCGCGGCACAAAAAGGATTTTCAGCCTGGTCATACTTGGACCCAGGGCAAGAGTGTTGCGGCGTAAGGAAGTGAACGTTGCGGCGGTACATAGACCGACCCATTGGGCGCCGCGGCGCGCATGTGTGGCCACCGCGGCGTGAAGGTGGCTGCTGAGCCTATAAATAGATTTTGACACGTTTTTCTCAGAACTTCTCCCCCCGCTCTCTGTTTTCTCTTTGTTTTTCTGAGTTTTGGCCATTTGGCTATCTCTCTCTTTTTAGGTTTTGTTAGTTTAGTTAGTTTAGGTTAGTTTTAGGTTAAATAGCTTGGCTAGATCTTCATTGCTGGTGGATTGGAGGCCAGGATCAAAGGATTGAAAGAGGATTCAAGCTTCAGAGACAAATCAATGAGCTTCTTTCTCTCTTTTCCCTTTCTCTCTTCTCTTCCTTATCTTTTGTATAGCTGAGCTATGTTTTAGGATACTTTGAATCCTTTTATTTATATTAATGATGTGTTTTCTCTAAGTTTGTGTGGATGTTTGATTGTGGTTCAATCATTATCTGTGTTTAATGCTTGTTCTTGGTTGGCCTCAATTGCATGATCCTAATATTGACAAATAAACTAGACATAGGGATTTGTTGATATGGATATGGTGTGGTTGATACATGTTCGGCAAGTTCAATTGGTTTGGATGAGCTGATTCGCTAACTGGATAGAAATATACCTTTTAGCCATGTATAATGTGTGATTGAGAATAGATCGTTCATGAGTGGAAGTTGCACTGGCTCTCAAGGAAACTTAGTGAGTTGGGCAATTGAAACCAGGGTTGATTGACCTAGACATAGGCTTTTGACTAATGAAGATTCTCAAGCTAACCTAATCAATGCATTTATGTTTATGAGGAGAATTGCATGTTGTTGATAGATGTATGGGGTGAAGGAGGATTTCCTGAAACCTAACCACTTTAGGTTTATTGCTTTTGTAGGTTAGATAGTTAGTATATTATTTTCCTATTTTTATGTCCTTGTCTAGAATTGATTAAGCTATTGGTTGGTATTTAGCGTTATAACATAATAATATCCTCGTGGGAGCGAACTTTTACTCTGTATCTGTATTACTTGTGTGACCCGTGCACTTGTGGTTAGCAAATGGGCAACACGTTTGACCCTCAACAAGTTTTTGGCGCCGTTGCCGGGGATATTTCGTTATAAATGGTTTGCCTGATTAGATTGTAGTCCTGTCAATGCCTAACAAGTTTTTGGGTTACCAGGGATAGTTTTTATATTGTTAATATCAACAATGAGTTTGATTAGTTCTAATTCAAGTTGTATATAAGTTGTATATAATCTATGTTTCGTTTATGTTTTGTTTTAGTTTCAAATAAGAAGCTGGGTGATTTCATTCATACGAGGCCCTTGAAGGACTTCGCGACTCCTGAAAGGATTACCCTTGGATCAAGTTCTTGAAGACTACTCATCCGCAATACTTCAATTTTGGTGACAAAGTCCTGCTGGGACTATAACTCAGGCCCTTCGTGGGAGGGTACCCCATGTTTATGTTTCATTCCTGTTTTTACTTTGTACATAAATAGTTAGTATGTTATGTTTTGTATTTGTGTATTAATATGTTAATATGCTTATGTTAGTTGTTAATGTGTTTTTGTTAGTTTGTTCGTGTATATAAGTGTTAGTATGTTAGTTTAGTAGTTTATAGTTTTTTTAGTTGTTATGTGTTAGTTGTGTTAGTTCTTGTTTGTATACGTTCTAAGTGTTGTTTGTGTTAGTTAGTATATAGGTTAATATGTTCATTAGGTTAGTTTAATGTTTTTGTTTGTTTTTAAAGTTTTAAGTTTGTTTAGGTTTGTATATAGGTTAGTAAGTTGTTTATATGTGTTAATACGTGTGTGTTGTACATTTCTGTAATTTAGCTTTTTGAACAAGTTTTGTTGTAGCTAGAGACCCATATGAGCCAATCCAAGCAACAAAACTGTGTTTGCTGCTAAATTTAGCAGTTTGTGTAGTCACACCGCGGCGTAGGGTAGTACGCGCCGCGGCGCAAGGGGCATTTCTGCATAATTATGCAGCTTTTTGTGGGCGCCGCGACCTAAGCATGGGTAAAGCCATGGCTACCGATTTTGTTTTTGCTGTTTTTGCTTTTATTTTTGTTATTTTTTCTGTTTTTAAATATTTAGTAATGCTCAATACTTATCTCAGGTTCCCTATAGGCCATGTTCTTTAAAGATGCACTTCATTTTAGGTTTGGGGGAGTATCTTTACATGTTTAATTACTTTTATGCTCAATGTTAACATGTATTGGTATTTTGAGTATGCAGTGATTTTAGTCAACATATTTTCATGATTATATTCTGTTTTGACTATCACTGATGTGCTGATGACAAGAATTTTCAATTTTCACTTTATGCAAAAGATGTTATGTATGCTTGAATTGAAAAGTTGAATCTATTTGAATGCATGACATGTTGCGAGAATGCTGGTGTTGTTTTTGGTTGTCCATGATTTGAAAGGTTGCTATTTGCCCCCTTTTCAGTGAAACCTTATGTGATTTGATGCATGTGAAACAATTTAGTTACTTTTGATGCATGATTTACATCTCACTTAGATGCAAGTGTAACTTTGAAAATGATAAGAGTGCATGTTTTGAGAATGTTTATGGATGTACATGTAGAGTTTTGATTATCCTAGAAATTATTTTTGAACTCCCTTGAGGTGAAATTCTAAGTTGTGCATGATTGAGGAAATGATTAGGGCATTGTTTGGACCGATTGAGCCTTAAAAAGCTTACCCTGATATGATGATATCCTTAGGTCCCTTTTTGAAGCCTTAAACTATTTGGCCTTATTTGTTTTTCATAACCATTGTGTTCGTTAACCTGTTAGCCGTTCTAATGCATGTGAAAGCATGTCATTTTCTTCCTACCCTTATTGTTTGTTGAGTATATAATGTGTTATTTCTTGAAATGAGTCTGATGATTAGGGGTATGCATATTCAATTCAAAATGAGCCTGAAGGATCCAGATGCAAAACAAAGAAAAGAAAAAGCATTACTTTGCAAAAATAGAAGAGAAAAGAAAGAGAAAATACAAAGAAAAATGAAAATGAAAAAGAAAAGCAAAAGCTTAAGAAAAGTAAAGTTCAAAAAGCATCGAAAATGGTTCTGGCAAGTTTTATGATCTCACAATTGAATACCCTGCTAGTATCAGTTTGTGGCTCATGTCTTGGAATATCATGTTTATGTGTCTCAATATTTGTATTGTATCTTTCCCGTTCATTTCTTTCGCCCATACCATTGGCCTTACATTATAAGCTGATTAAGTCCCTTTTGATCCTCAATCTTGTGTGATTTACATTAGTGGAGAGAGAGTTGATTTACAATCTTGTGGATTCTGTGAATCATATGCATGTATGCTTATAAGCTTATCTGAATGTGTATGACTTGATTAGAAGAAGTTTATCTTGCATGTTTGTGATAAATGTGAATTGCATGGAAAGTTTTCTGGCTTGTTAGCATGTTTAGGATTGTATATGTGTGGAACTGTTTACGGGGCATTTGCACTTTTTGAGAATTGATGCAGTCATTACACACTAGTATTTGATTTTGAATGAAAATAAGAAGATTGAAATATATTTGCTGAATGAAAAATTGATTTGAATGTTTAAGTGATTTACTTAGTTCTATTTTGTTTTGCTCGAGGACTAGCAAAATGTAGGTTTGGGGGTGTGATAGCTACATAGAATGCAGTTATTTGTGCCCTATCCTTGTGCTAGAATGAATGTTATTTCCTTGTTTAAATAGATATTTGGAAGGTTTTGTGCTTATATTGGATATATTCTGAATCTAAGCCTTTCTGATATGTTATTATGCAAAACTGAGCTTTAATGATTATGGATTGAGTAGATTTATATATGTTATTGATTTGGTGTTTTCTCTATGATAGGAGGGGCTCCAAATAAGGTTAAATATGGAGCAATTGAGCTTAAAGAGGAAGAGGAAGCCAAATTGGCATTCCAGCAAGCAACACCGCGGTGCAAGGCAGAGCATGCCGCGGCGCAAAAAGGATTTTCAGCCTGGTCATACTTGGACCTGGGGCAAGAGCGCCGCGGCGTAAGGAAGTGAACGTTGCGGCGGTACATAGACCGACCCATTGGGCGCCGCGGTGCGCATGTGTGGCCGCTGCCGCGTGAAGGCGGCTGCTGAGCCTATAAATAGATTTTTACACGTTTTTCTCAGAACTTCTCCCCTCTCTCTCTGTTTTCTCTCCGTTTTTCTGAGTTTTGGCCATTTGGCCATATCTCTCTTTTTAGGTTTTGTTAGTTTAGTTAGTTTAGGTTAGTTTTAGGTTAGATAGCTTGGCTAGATCTTCATTGCTGGTGGATTGGAGGCCGGGATCAAAGGATTGAAAGAGGATTCAAGCTTTAGAGACAAATCAATGAGCTTCTTTCTCTCTTTTCCCTTTCTCTCTTCTCTTCCTTGTCTTTTGTATAGCTGAGCTATGTTTTAGGATACTTTGAATCCTTTTATTTATATTAATGATGTGTTTTTCTCTAAGTTTGTGTGGATGTTTGATTATGGTTCAATCATTATCTGTGTTTAATGCTTGTTCTTGGTTGGCCTCAATTGCATGATCCTAATATTGACAAATGAACTAGACATAGGGATTTGTTGATATGGATATGGTGTGGTTGATACATGTTCGGCGAGTTCAATTGGTTTGGATGAGCTGATTCGCTAACTGGATAGAAATATACCTTTTAGCCATGTATAATGTGTGATTGAGAATAGATCGTTCATGAGTGGAAGTTGCACTGGCTCTCAAGGAAACTTAGTGAGTTGGGCAATTGAAACCAGGGTTGATTGACTTAGACATAGGCTTTTGACTAATGAAGATTCTCAAGCTAACCTAATCAATGCATTTATGTTTATGAGGAGAATTGCATGTTGTTGATAGATGTAGGGGGTGAAGGAGGATTTTCTGAAACCTAACCGCTTTAGGTTTATTGCTTTTGTAGGTTAGATAGTTAGTATATTATTTTCCTATTTTTATGTCCTTGTCTAGAATTGATTAAGCTATTGGTTGGTATTTAGCGTTATAACATAATAATATCCTCGTGGGAATGAACTTTTACTCTGTATCTGTATTACTTGTGCGACCCGTGCACTTGCGGTTAACAAATGGGCAACACGTTTGACCCTTAACAGAATGCTCCTCAAGGGGATGTCTCATGGCATCAAAAATGTTAAACTGTACCACATCTTCACCAAATTCAATAAAAAGGGTGCCAGCGTGCACATCTATCTTGGTTTTGGCTGTCTTGAGGAATGGTCTTCCTAGAATGAATGGAGCATGATTTGTTGAAGACTCATCTTCCATGTCTAGAATATAGAAGTCCGTTGGAAAAATCAGCTCATTCACCCGCACTAACACATCTTCCGGCACTCCTGCAGGATGAGCAGTGGTCCTGTTTGCCAACTGAATTTAGAAACCTATCCAAGATTGGGTGGATTCAATCATAGACCCTTCATAGAACACTTGAAGCGCAATTGAATTGTTAATTTGGATCTAACCGAGATCTCTGCATCAAATCCAGAATTCATACTAGACGATCGTCTAGAATTCAATTAACAAGTGATAAACACAAATCCGCAATCACACCATTCATGAAGATATATGTTAATTTCAAGTACCGAATTCAATTCACTTAGGCACAAATCAGTAACCTAACCTTTTCAATTCTGTGATTAATTTAGATCAATCGGTTCTAAGTTTCATCACAAATCTCAATCTTCATTTATGTGATTAGTTTAGATCAATCAGTTCTAAGTTTCATCACAAATCTCAATCTTAAACTAAGATCAAATCAGATCAACATAAATAGAATCACCATTCATGCATTCAAGATCAAGAAGAAGAAAAAGAGAAGAAGAAAAGAGGAATTCAATTACAAATCAAATACAATACATAACCAAGGTCTCAAGAATCCAAACCACAATCTCTTCAAGAGTTCTAAATTGACCGAAAGTAGCTTAGCCCTCCATTACCACGAAGGGGAGCATCAAAATATACAAAAGCTATGAGAAACTATGAAGAAACAAGAAGAAACTATGAGAGAAATGAAGGAGAATACAACTTGTTCTTTCATGATAACCAATGGTGCCTTTTATAGAAGTCTAGGGTAACAAAATGACAAAGGGGAGTGGGTGGATGAGTGGGTTGGTGAGTAGAGTAGTTGAGAGGGTTGGTGAGTGAAGTAGTTGAGAGGGTTGGTGAGTGTGAAAATTTCTTGTTTGACTTGGAAGCCAAAAACGACCAACTATACTACAGACTCATGAAAAGTACTCTTCATGAAAGTTGTAGATCTTTGTCTTGGTTATAACATGCATATCTGGATCATCCAATTTGGCTTCCTACAACCCAAGATATGACCCAAATACCGCAGGTTACTCAAACCCAACTTCAGCACCTCTGTTCCGACTTGCAAGCTCAAACTGACCCATTAGACTTCATTTTTTCAAAAAGTGTTCTTCATGAAAGTTGTTTATTTGGATCTTAACCATCAGCTATCCAAATTTAAGCCCATCTCCATTATTACAGTTTGAGATATGATTTTATGAGTGCACACCGTTCGGATTCTAGTGACAGAACCCGTATTCTGACTTCCATGTAAACTTAGGTCCCTTAGACATCTGTTTAGGACTTCGAGCTCTTCACCAAAGTTGTAGAGCTTCCTCTTAACTTTCCTACAAGGTAAAATTCATGATTATCAGATATCAGGAACTCAAGTTATGGCCAAAATACAGAAATAGTGTCAAATCTTAATAATGTTGAAAATATTCAATTAGGACCAATTTGAGCTCAAACTCACAAAATCATACCAAACTCAATTAATTAAGAATATGGAGAGTGTAAATGATAAACATAAGGGTTTCTTAATGAATAAAATATATGATTATCACCCACATATCACGTATGGGCAAGTAAAACTCAAAATGCAAATGAGCATTAAAAGTAAAGACAGGTGGATCACAACGCCCCCAAGCCAGAGACATAGTCATGTCTCCGAGGTAAATGCAGCGATCCATACTCAGGTTGATGTGCCAGCAGTCCAAACCTCCATGAAAAGTCAATCTCGTATAACCTAAAAAGCTACGCGGACTGGACGCCATGTCCAAATAGGAAACTAATCAAAATTAGGCCAGAACCCAGGGAATTCATGCACTTTCCCTTCTTCACCGACGTCTTCAGAGAAACACATAAATACATAGAAAAGCAGAAATACAGAAAAGAGGTAAGACATCCTACATTCAGTATCAATTATGGCAGTATAGAAACAGAATGGCGCAAAGCGCCCACATAGCATTCCAGAAATAATAATCAGCATCAAGAAGCAAATAGTAAACAACTTAACAAATCCAGGCAGTTATAACATCAATAAGGCAACAATTCCAATCATAATATAAATAAATGCCAAGTAATATGTTGACTCACTATGCACGTACACATAATACTGAAATCCTACTCCATGGAGCTAGACACAAACATCGGAGAGAATGATTAGGAGACATGTCTATAACTTGGCTGCCACAACCAACAAGTGCTATAATTTCTCAATTTATCAACGTGCACATGATGGCATCGTATAAGACATTCTACACTAGATCGGGATATACGACAGTGTCTCGGTCCGGATCGTCGATGCGTTTGCATCGGACTGCCTCACGGACAGAAGAGCTACCAACTGCCCATTGTGAGGAACCCGCACCTCGATGCCCCCAAGGTCTACCAATGGCCTACACTTGTCTATTCGCACCCGCACATAGGTGTGATTCAATCTCCTAGGCAACATTGCCTTAACAATAGTTCATCGGACTTTCACAATGCATGATGACTCAATGCATATTCATGTATATTCAACAATGATATACTTATCCCATAATATACCATAATTTGGCCAAGTTAAACATCAACAGAATTTTGGTCCCACTCATGGACCCATAATAACATATTACCAAATTTTTAAATGAGATAATACAATTTTTAAGGTTTATTATGAAGTTTTACTTTAAGTTAACATTTCTTATGAAATCTTTCTCTAGAGGAATTCTTTTGTAATTCTCATTAGATCTTTATTTCTCTTAATTAGCTAAGTTCTTTACTTAAATTTAATTATATTCACTTTGAACATTATTCTAAGGTTCTCAAGTCTCACGCTCACTCTTGCTCTTCTCTTAAGTTCAAAAAAATCACTCTATGTCATCAAATAAATTCCTTTCCATCACATTATTAATTACTTAATTTCTTAAGTTCCAAGGTTACCAAAAATTACATATTTGAACCCAAACAAAAGCCCTAGAGGCCATGAGCCTCCGAAAGGGGTAAGAACACAAAATTTTCCATTGCTCTATTAATTATTATTCACTTGATTAGTTATGTCTCTAACTTGTTACAAAATTTTAACCATGAACACCTTATTGAAGGGTTTATGGCCATGAGCCTCATTAAGGAGAAAAAGGAACCCTTGCTTCCAATTCATATTTCCAATCTATCAAAATCAATCCAAGATCATCAACATACACAAATACAACCAAGAAAACCACATAGAGGAAATTAATACAAAGATCATTAGAAAAACACATAACCAAGAGAGCAACCCTAATATGGGTTTCTCACAACCAACACACAAACAAGTTTCCTACTACTAATAGAGGTTGAAGTGGATAATCTTCCTCTTACCAAAAGAAATAACAATGAAAGCAAGCTCCTTTTTCTTTTGGAATTCGTCCTCCACCACCTCAAAGCCCTAGAATATTCAAACTCACAAAAATCACAATCAAAGCTTAAAAAAGGTATCCATGATCACCAAAGTGACCATGGATCACAAAAATGAGATGGAAAAATAAAAAAGCTATGAACTTTTACCTCAAAGTTTCAAGCTTAAAAGCTTGGTGGAAGAAGATGAAAATGATGGATTCAAGAGATAGTCACAAAAGAGAAAATGTTCTAGGTGATGAGAAAAGGTAGGAAATAAGGTTGGTTGGGTGAAAAAGCTTGGAGGGCCAAAAATGGAGTCTTGACCGTGGGGGTGGTGAGAAAATGGAGAGGAAAGTTGAGTTCTTTGTAGGTGATTTCAACAAGAAAAGAAAAACTTCAATGAAGAAATGGATTCAAGAAAGATGGTTGCTTGAAATCAAGCAACAATGGAGGAGGAAGAAGGTGTGGCTACCATGGGAAGAAGAAGAGAGAAGGAAGAGAAAAAGTTAAGAGAAAAATGAGAGAAGAGAAGTGTATAGAGAGAAAATGTTAGAAAAGTGTTTAGGGTTTTTGAAATGGGAAAGGATGGATGGCATAAGTGGAAATGTGACAAAATTTAGTCACATTCCCCTCTCATTGCTGTGGCCACATAGGAGAGAATAGGAGGGAAAGTTGCTCCTAGAAACTTGGGTAAAGCTTCCTTGAGAAGTTTTGTTAGATTTTGCAAAAGTCTACTTGATTGGACATAAAGTAGATTTTTAGATAAGGTGATAAGAATTTTTACTACAAGCTATTACTCAATAGACAATTGTTATAGTTTAGTAAGCCAATATGTACTGTCCAATGGATAATAAAATGTACTGTAAAGTTTTTATTTAACAGAGTATACCGCGATTTTATTTATACTATAAAATATCAAAAAACGTAAATCTCATAAACTGTGCTCAACCGCGGGTTTAGTAAGATCCTCCGTCGACATTTCCACAATTCAAGGTTTATCAGCCTTGGGGAAAATATTTCATTTTCTCGGCTCCATTCAGTGCGCATGCAAAATGAGGAATATATTAAAATATTCAATATTTCTGAAAAAATCTAACAAAATTCACAAAAATCACAAATATTATAAAATGACTATTTATCATAAAAAAATAATTTTCGGGGTGTTGCACAAGCTACTGAAGAAAGCATTGTATCATAGAGACAATGGGAAGATAGACAAAGATTTAGACAACAAACTGGAAGATTGGATTCTATATATGAAGGTGGAGGCAGCTCTCTTGCCAATGGCAGTAGTGGAGCGTTTCGTCAATATCAACCAAGTGATCTTGAACGCAAATTGAGGTTAACTGATGTTGATTTAGCTAGAAGTAAAAGTATGAAACAGACCAAAATTAATACAAATTTGATGAAAACACTAAGAAATAAGTTAGCAACAGCGGTCTCTAAATTGATAATATATGAGCTTTTTCCTATGAACTTATACGATTCTCCATGGCTACACATTTTACTCACTAAAGCTGCAGAGTTAGGACCAAGAGTTAAATTCCCTACTTCTTATGAGGTTTCAGAGGTGTACTTGGAAAAAGAATATCAGTCTATGAGACAGTATATAGATGATGAACTTAAACCAACATGGAAGGAAATGGGGGTGACAATAATGTGTGATGGCTGGACAAATGGCATAAATCACATGCACATTATGAATTTCCTAGTGTATTGTAGCAATGGAATAGTATTCTTAAAATCTATTGATGCTTCTAATGTTCCAGTAGAAACACTGATTATTATTTTAAGCTTCTTGATAAAGTTGTGGAAGAAGTCAGAGAAGATAATGTTGTCTAGGTGGTCACTGATAATGAGAAGGCACTAAAAGCTACTAGTTTAAAATTGATGGAGAAAAGACTGCATCTTTATTAGTCTGCATGTGCGGCTCATTGCATGGATTTATGCTTGGAAGATATTGGAAAAAAATCTAATGTCCAAAAAATACTAGAAGATGCAAAAAAAGTGACTTTGTTTATCTATAATCACATTTGGATAGTAAATCTTATGAAAAAGTATACAGGTGGCAGGGAAATTATTCGTCTAGCAATCACTCATTTCGCAACACAGTTTTTGTAGGTTGAATCAATTGAAAAGTAAAAACATGCTTTGAGGAATATGTTTGAGTCTGAGGAATTCAGAAAATCTAAGTGAGGAAAGGAGAAATCAGGACCTGCATATGAAGCTAAAAAAATTATTTTGAGCAAAGATTTTTAGAGTAAGGCCAGTGATATTATAAAGGTATTTGAGCCAATTGTCAAGATTTTGAGATTGGTGGATGGTGATGACAAATCAACAATGGGCTTTGTTTATGAAGCAATTGATAGAGCCAAGCAATCCATTCAAAAAAAATTTCGTTACTACACTCAATATAATGATATCATTGACAAAAGATGGTTCTTCATGCATTCTAACTTGCATGTTGCAGGTATATCAATATATTTACTTTATTTTTTTTCAAAGACTTATATTTGATTTTGAGATGCCAATTATTATTATTTTATTCATAAGGTTATTTTCTCAATCCTCAATTTCAATTTGGAGTTGAACATGGAAGAGATATAGCAAAGGAAACCTAGGATGGAACTACAAAAGTAATAAGCAAATTGGAGGCAAACATTGATAATCAATTCAAAGCTATCAATAAGGTAAATTAATTTGCATTTAAGATTTTGGAATGTATCATAATTGGTCATCTAAGAACCAAATTGTGATACGTTAATGTTTAGAAACTTATAATTTTTGAAGACTTATATGGATCATTAGTGCTTATAGTTGTTACTTTTTCAAGATAAGAAAGAGACATTTGACACAACATAAGCTCAAAAAGCTTGGACACAAATGAATCCTAGTAAGATTTTGTAGTTTTTGGTGTTTAATGTGTAAGTGCAAGAAGTATTTTACCTTTTATTTTTTTTATTAATATACGTAATAATGGACAATCATTTATTTAATTAGTTGAATGGTGGATGATATATAGATCTTGTACTCTTGAACTTCAATGCATAGCTATAAAATTTTTCAGCCAAACAACTTCAGCTTCTAATTGTGAGAGAAATTGGAGTACATTTAGCTATATTCATACAAAGACAAGAAATAGATTGAAGTACCAGAAATTATAGAAACTTGTCTTTACATTTTACAACATGAAGTTAAGAAAGAGAGGCTCTATGAGAAGTCAAGAAGAGATTGATACTAGCTTCAATCCTATTAATCTTGATGATATATTTCAGGATGAAGATCCTTTATCTCCATGGCTTGAGGAGAGAAAGGGACCATTATTGGATGGGATCCAAAACTCAGAATGACTTCCTATTGATTCTGATGATGATGGTGAAGGAATTGCTGGTGGGGATGATTCAGATTCAAGTGAAACACCTAGTCAAGGTCATGGTAGTGGATTAAGTCCACCATGTAATAACACTGGTAGTGGTGGTAATGCAGAACAAAGTCAAGGAGGAGGTGAAGGGTCGTATCATTCTTTTTAGGAATAGTCATACTTCAGACGTGATCAAAATCTCATAAATTATAGGATGGAGACAGATGTAGATCCTTCTAATGATGTAATCGATGTTAGTAGTAGAGGTGAATCCCAACCTAGGAAAAACAGAAGGTGGGAAAATACTAAGTTAGATGATTCTTCCTCATCTAGTGTATCACAATCCTTCGGTGATTTTGGTATTGTTGCATCATTTGAAGGCAATTAAGGCAACTATCCACCCTATTATCAGCATCCTTCTTACATGTCTCATGGCTACTATCCACCAATGCCAGCCCCACCATATTATCAGCCTTCCATGAATTACCAAGAGCCTTATCTGTATCCTTCATCAAATGTTTCCTATGATCAACAACAACAAATGGAACCACCAAGAAGTTCAGGATTTTTTGATTATGTCTTTAGCAGAGCAGGATATAATGATAACCAAAGTGAAAGTGGAGGTTATGATCCAATACGTTATTCTACCATGTGGTGAAGTAATAACTCATGCATGAACTTTGTTTAATATATTAGTAACGAATAATTTGTTTATGTTGAGGTTGAGGTAATCACTCATGTATGAACTTTGTTAGGTATGTGAGTAGCTATTGATTTTTTTATGTTAAAGTAATTACTTATGTATGAACTTTGTTGAATATCAGTAGCTACTAATTTATTTATGTTTTAATATTGGTCAATTAATTTATTACTTTTGGATATCTCTTATTAATGAAAAAAATTATAAATTATTAGTTATGATACATTGTACAATAAAATAGATAATTTAATCTAATTGGTGCCAAGTTAAGAAGAATTCATGCCGCAGTGACCGCAATCCGCATTGCAGCACTCGCAACACCCACAATCACAAAAATCAGAACGCGACCGTGACCTCGACCGCGACTTAGATTTAAAACCTTGGATGCTAGTATCTGTAGAAGTTTTAGACAACGGAAACATGATCAAAGTTTAACAAGGGCTAAGAGAGTTAAAAAATAATTCAAGTCTTTATCGGTGATTTACTTCAAATTATAAGTTGGTTGCAACCACTTACGATGCAGGCTTCGCCTTGGTGCTATTTAATGATGGCTCTACTGGTATTCCATTGGCATTTATCAATCTTATGGTGGCATTTTCATTTCCTTAATCTTATTTTCTTCCTGTTTATAATTTGCATATTTATAGTTCTATAATTTCTTTTTTACTAATTAGTGGCTAGTGGCTAGCTGCTTAGAGTGCCACTTTGTAGAAATGGTTGTAGCATTTGCTCTGTTCACAAATACTTCTCGTCTTTCATGTTATTGTTCTTCCATGACGTTTCATCCATACCCGTTAAACCGTTTAGCCATGTTTTTTTGTATTTAAGTGTATTTATTTCCTTCTTCAATATTTTTGATTTCATGCAATTAGGACCTAATTAAAGAAAATGATGAACTACTCACTTGAGAATAGGACATTTCTTCTTTTTTTTTAAGAAAAAGAAAAATAAGGCAGTATAATATATTAGCATGTGCACTAAGTTTGGCATCAGATTTCATATTTGTATATTATGGCTTGCCTCACACTCTAGATACTTCAATCAAGGCTACCCTGTAATGATGATATCAGTCTCTAATTGCCTCATTTTTCTTACTACATTTTGTTTTGCATTTTTCATTTCTAATCTTGTTGATATTATCCTAATATTAATCTTGCAAAAAAAACTTTTTTCTTTGGGATCTCCCTGATTGTGATGAAGAAAGGCTATGGGAATGAGACTAATTATTGTGGTGCATCCATGATCCATCTGACTTGTAAGCATGCTATTATGGCTGAAGAGTGATGAACCATATCCAAAAAATAAAAAGTTTGATTAGAACATGTTCAATTTGGAAGTGAATTGTATTTGGGGATGTGGCTCTTGATTCTTAAGAAATCTAACGAGTTCATAGTGTACTGATTCATAGTGTACTAATTTGTCTTACTCTTTATGTTCGGATTATTGATGAATTCATTAGTACACTGATATACTAATTTGTTTATGTGGCTTGTAAGGTGACAATTGTAATTTTTTTTCCTTGTGATTCTGCATGATTTGTTCTTTTTCTTGGTTTAGTTACTTAAGGTTTCACTCGTCCTTTATTTAAAACATGATGAGCCTTTCTTCATCTGATGTTGCTACATCCTCATCATCTACCCAGTGGCAATAGAGGTACAACTGATTGGATAATGCACTTAAGGCCTACATGATAATGAAAGAAGGATCCCTCAAGAATTGGCTGACTTCTTTGCTCCTCAACCACTGGTAAAGTATTTTGATGTTTACTTTTAATATTCAGTTATTAATATTTAGTATTGTTTATGTATATTTCATTAGTTGGTCCTCATTTATTAGAGCATAAATATCAATAAAAGTACTTCTGCCTTCGATTGTTTTTTTGTGAAATAATTTTTGTAGCTTCTAGTTTGGTTTATGCAAATTTTGTAATTTTTGGTGTGGTTTATGCAGTTTCTAGTTTAGTTTCTAGTCTGGCTTTTGCAGATTCAATAGTTTTTGGTTTAGTGCATTATGTTTCTGGTTTTGTTTCTGCATTTTCTAGTTTGGTGCTTGTTGTATTTGGTTCATTTTCTGTAGTTTTTGGACTGGTTTTGTGTAAGCTTCAAAGCCTTTTAGAAGTTATAAGAACTTGCTGAAGTTCTTTAAGAACTTTCTGGGTTTTGATGAATAATAAACTCACACTTAGATTTAAGTGTTACTAATGTTTTTGTGATGAATATCATAGTACAGAAACATATTCTTTTAGAACTTGCAATATCTTCGTGAAACACTTCGTGACAAGTCCTAATTGATAGAAGACTCTAAGTACCTTCTTTGTTTTTGAGTTATGTGCTTGAAAAGAAATTTGTATAAGTCTTTATAGCAACACTCAGACACGAAATAGGTCTTTACTCTTCAAGAGAAAGCTTCAAGTACAAATTGCTGAAGTATTGCTTCCAAGTTAAATCAACTCAAAAGCAAGAAGCCATTTTAAGAAGAATCGCATTTTCAAAAGCCAAACCAAGAAGAGAAGTTCATAAAGAAGTTTCAAAATTCAGAAACATCACTTTTGTCAAAAATCAGAAGCATCAAAAGTCTAAAAAGTTTAAAAAATGAAAAACTTCTGACTGTAAGCTCCGAAGCCCTTCAGAAGCATTCAGTTGCTGAAGTTCTTTAGTAGCTTCTAAGTTTTGATGATCAACAAACTTAACCTTAGAATATTTTCTTTAACGAATTATCTTTAGTATTTAAAAGAATAGATAGTGTTTAAAAGAATAGATTACAAAGACCCTCAAACTTTTTTTACATATATCGAGAATCATCTAAGTTTCGTCTGATGAAAATCTCTATGAAATCAAAGATATCTTCAAAAGATTTATGAAGAAGACTAAGTATGGAACTGAACTCTAAAAAAGAATAATTGTTCCTTAATGAGGAATTCTCGAAAAATCCTTCAGAAGTAAAAGTTTTAAAGAAAAGTTCCTCAGAAGATAAGTTTCTGAAGTCAGTTCTTCAGAAGACAAACTTCAGAAACCAAGTTCATTAGAAGACAAGTCTCAGAAGCAAAGTCAATCAGAAGACAACAATCAGAAAGTAACACCATTAGAAGATAGTCCTATAAGAAATATTAAGCATTAGAAGAATCAATCTTTTTAGAAGCATCTAAGTTCAAAAGATGTATCCTATACCAAAATAGTAAAGTCCAAGTTAGAAAGACTCAAAAGTTTGAAACTTCTGTCTATCGCTAGAAAAAGACAAAAATAATTAAAGAAAAGCTGACTGATCACTACAGGACAAGAAAATGGTAAGTGTACTTGTAACACCCCAACTTTTGGGATAATTACTATATTATCCTGAAATGTACTATTTTGTGAATTCTGTGAGCAGTAAATTAAATTTGACTGTTCTGTGAGTGTACTTGACTATTGTATGTGATTTGCTCCGAGCTAGGGAAATAATAATTTTCTGGCCGAAAAAATCTTATTTTAATGAATTGGAGCTGGGGGATCTTACTAAACCCAATTTGATTGATATATATATTAATCTCGTAATTTTTAAGATTTAATCGTGCAATAAAATAATTTTATATTATTATAATATTATTTTATGTTACAATACCTACTGTCTCAAAAACAGTAGAAATCTGCTTCGAATTGACCACGGATCTTTAAAAGTATGCGGGACCTGCGTTTAGGAAAAGCAGTCAACTATGCTGACTGGACAAATTCTAGCCAATGAGAGCAAGTCAACAAAAGTGGCTTGACTTTTTAAACCAATAAGAATAGGTCAACGATGGGAGCATAGACTTTAATTTGGACCGTTAGATGAAGACTTAGTTAGGAAGCCTTTGATTCCAACCGTTGATCAAATCAATGGTGAGATTAGAATTCAAGATTTATGACTAATCAATATCTACCTTAGATGTAATCTAGGGCTAAGAATTAAAGATGAAATCAATGGTTAGAATTAAGTCAAAAATAGTAGGCTTGAATTTGGTTAATCTAATTACCTAATTAGCAAACTAAGTGAACTAGTTTAGTTCTTAATTAATTATAATCTAAATACTAATTAGATATCCTAATATTGATTAAAGGTTATAATATATGCTAATATATATTAAACTAATTAGTTATATGATTAGAATGTTAATTAAAATTGGTTAGGATATTTAACCTAACTAATTTCATAATTAATTAGCATGCAATTAGGAGTAATTTGAGAACAATTAAGTCCCTAAAATGTTGAAGAGCCACACGATTTTTGGGCAGCAACCAAGGAGGCTAGTTGGCTTGGTTCTACATGGTTCTTGAACCCTCCAACATGACATAAGCCATGTGCACCTCCATGTGAACACACTTGGATATTTACCTAGCCTAATCAAACACTCAACCTCACCCAAAATTCACTCACGGCAGCAGCCCCTCTAATTTACACTCTTCACTTTCATTTTCACACTTATCCTAATCAAGCATTCTATTTTCTCTCCAAAAATACCAAGAACTCATGCACACTTTTTCTTCTATTTCTTTCCCTCTCTATTCGGCCAAGTACCCTACCCACACCACCAAATCTCTATAATTTTATCTCTTCATATTTTCTAAACTCAAAGCCTATTCTAAACACTTTTCATTCACAAAGTTTTTCCAAAAACCTACTCTATCTAGTCCAAAATCAAACCTTTTGCTTACATACTTAAGGGTAAGTCTTGATTCTATGGTTCAAAATTTGATTTCTAATTTTTCTAACCATGATTGTTCCATGGTTTTTCAATATTAAACCTTGTATGTGTTTTTACTAATTGTTTAAGAATTTTAGGGATTTATTTGGGAGATTGTATGAAATTTCAAGAAAGAAGGAAATTAACCGATTAATTTTCTTCAAGAGGTAAGAGGGAGATTTAATCTCATCAACCCTAAGTGGTGATGGGAAAATGGATTTGTTGTGTGTACCGAATCCATAAGGATTCATTTGTATGGTTGTTTATGGTTTTTATTATTTTTGTGATTGTTTAAATGCTTTCCTATTTGTGCTTTATTTTTGCCATGCATGTTTATAGCTTTAAAATAAATGGTATATATATTGTATGTGTTTATATTTGTATGTGTTTATAATTGTATAATTATTAAAGTAGGATGTAAATAACATGTAACGATTTGCATGAGTATTCCAAAGAACACGGAATGAGGCTCACGGCCTTACACCAAACAGAGAACCAAAATGTTCTCAGTAATTTTCTAAATCACTGATTTAAAGGATTTAGGTAAAATAATGGATTTAAGAATGATTTTGATTTAATTATGGCCAACATGTCATTTAGTGTATAATTGAATATCATTTTATTTTTGATTTTGGCCAACATGCTAATTTATTTTCTAAGATAGGTTAGGCAATGGATTTACAAAATAAACTAATTCCAATGAATCTTTGAGAAAACAAAAGGAATAAATTCAGTCTTAGAATTCTAAGTTAGCATAATTTAGTTTAAGTAAGAAATAAAGCAAACACTTGAAAAATACTAACGTAAAGCTCATTTTATGAATTTTGAAGCGCGTTAGCGAGTTTCAAAGCGTAATTATTGGGTAAAAATAAAATGAACTATACTTAGTGGAAAACATCAAAAATACCTTATACTGATTTTATAGGCAAAATGCTGCCGAAATTTACTAAAATTAGGCAAATAAAATGAAAAGATTCCATACTATATTTAAAACACAAGGAAAATACTCTACGTATTTTAAATGTACTAGATATAGCCTGCACATATTTAAAATAATAATTTTAAGCTATTCGGTTAAGAAAATGAATTAAAAATCTTACGCGATTGAGAAAATGATTTAAAAACATTACGCGATGTTCAAAAATGTCAAAATATATTTACGCGATTTAAAAATGTTTATAAAAACAACGAGATTGTGAAAACGCGATAAAATTTCTACGCGATTGAACGATACAGTGAGTTTTGCTGTCGGGTCAAAGTGGTGGACCCGGACATGTTGTGGTGTAGTACTGTCAAGTGGGACGTACTATACTTTGGTATTTTGTGACTAAGGGTATTTTCGTAATTATGGTAAAATTTGAATAATAAGGGTATTTTTTTTGTAATTTTTAGATCATGCTTAGAGTGTTGTGCCAATTTGGTTTATAATTGGTGATTGATTGATGAGACGAATTACACCGTGTTTTGGTGTGATAAGCGTAGTGTGGTTCATTTATGAACTTGGAGGCGTTAGTGTGCGGAGAATTCCACATGGGGACAGTGGGTTGCTCCTCTGGGCCGTGGTAACGGGCAACACACTAATGATCTTGACAAGCACTATTCTTAATCGGGATCTTGAGGAGACTATTAAGTACTATGCCTGTAGTGCACGAAGTTTGGACTGTGTATTGCTACACGATGTTTTGGACTGTGGACTATAGACACGACGTTAGACAGTGCAATAGTTTGGTTGGGCAGCCATAAAGTATTATTAGTTTCTATTCGGATCATTCTCTCAGATATCCGTGTTTAGCTCCATGGAGTAGGAACGAGTCTGTGTGTGTTCATGCATTATCTGCATTTTACTGCTTACCATAATTTGTGATAAAAAAATGTATGATTTATTGCTTTAATATATTATGCATGTGATATAATGATATGTATTATGTTATTATAATTATGCATGATATATTGGTATGTACTGTTGTGATAATTGTTTTGTACTGTCGTTTTCTTTATTGCCATGCGGGTAATGATGTAGATTGTCTCATCTCTCTATATGTTTTCTCGATCTTACTATATTATTTACGTAAAGAGTTTGAGGAAGAAGAGGAACAGCCTCTTGAAATAGAGTATCCGGACGAGTGACAGCCGGGCGAGCTATACGAGGAGAACGAGCCGGTAGATCATTCTCACCATCAAGACTGATCTTGAGATCATGACGTTGCCAGGATTCTTCAGTTTTGTGAGATTTGAGTTTCACGGAGGTTCTGAGGCCTAGCGTATGCGAGTGGATAGAGGGACAGTTGTATATGTGGGACGTTTGATTGTGTCCCTATGTAGAGAGTATGATGGAGATGTCATATTCACTACTATGTTATATTTACATCTAGAGTTGCCACTGACTCTTAGGCGTTACTGGCAGGGAATATTTCATGCGCCTAGTGAGCTCAATAGTGAGTCAACAGCCCAGACTCGTGTCCGTAGTGCTGTGAGATCTCCAAGATGTCAACTTTTCGATGGTCTTTCTGGAGGATGATCCATCGGAGGGTTAGATATTTTCGAGATGCACTTGGGCAATACTATGTTTTAGTTTTGTGTCAACTCTTTACTGCTTTGTTAAATACATGTAGTTGTAAATTATGTGTGTACTAAAGAAGAATCATATGTATATTATGGTGTCATTATACTTTGTTCAATTTTGGGTTCTGTGTTATTTTATTTAATGTTATAATTATAAAAGAAAAAAAAATTTACCATAAATATTAATTATGTATCAAATGTTTTACAACTTGGGTAAGAGTTTTATTTTATTTTATTACATTCATAAATGTGACATCCCCACAAGGGTGTTACAGTACTCAGAACTGTAACTGTTGGAACTTCAAATGACTAGTTTCTAAAAGCCTATAAATTCAATAAGCTTGGAAGTTGGAAGATATGAAGCAAACTATTATTTTACAAACTTCTGATCAAACTTTTGAATGACCAAATCTCGCTTCGGATTAAGTTTCTCTATTGAAACTTTCTTCTAATCAATTTTTTGAACAGAGAAACCCATTCTCTCAAGTTTGTATTTGCATATAATCAGTCTTTGAATCTCATTCTTATCTCTATACCTATTTGCTTAAATTCATGTTTGAGTGTTGAGAGATACACAAACCTAAACTTCTCTTTGTATTCTGATCCGTTAGTGATCTTAGTGAGAATCTAGCTTGAAGAGGTTAGGGTGGAAAAAAGACTACTTGTAATCTAGCTTGGGAAAACTAGGGTTGATCAAAGAATATTCGTGGCAATATAAAATCCTAGTTTTTGACTGGAGACTAGATGTAAGCAAGTGGTTTAGCTGAACCAGAATAAACTTCTAAGTGTGAATCTTCTAAACTCATACTTTTATATTTCTGATCATTTAGTTCTTATCTTTAGTACTTGTCTTTATATCTGAACTCTTTCTTAACTTCAACAAGATCTAAGTTCTAAGTTAAGTTTAAATTAAATTCCTCTCAATTAAGCAACTATTTTGTCCATATAAACTTTTGATCCATACTATGATATATCCAAGTTTTCAAGATTCCTTTCAGAAATTAGAGGCACAATTCAACCCCTCATTTTCGTGCTCTTGCCATTTTCACTGACTACCAATGGGAAAAGACAAAGTTTTCAAACTAAAGGTGCCTGAGCACTACAGGACAAGAAAATGGTAATTGTTCTTTTACTTTGTGACCATTAGAAAGGTCAAGGTAACCTCTTGGAATGTTATAAATGTCCATAGGGTTATTTTTCATCTCTCTCTACTAATGTAAATAGCACATAACCAATGATCAAAAGGGTCTTTTAAAGCTTGTAATATAATGTCAAGTGTAAGGGTTATGATATGAGGATCACCTGTCCCCTTCTCTATGCCCCCACTTAAATTCTGTCAAGTATTCTAAACTTAATTACATGTCCCCTTCCTTTCTCTTTTTATTTTAATTTATTTTACTCTTGGCAAAATTTAAGTGGGGGGGGGACAGAGAAGGGGATAGAAAATGGGCAAGGGTAATCTTTATTTAAGAAAGAAATGGCAGGATAAAGAAAAGAAAAGTTAAGATACAAAACTATACAAATTTCAAAATTCAAGCCACAAAAATATTGAATAAGTGCAAAATGAAGCATAAGAATCAACACTTTATTTCTTTATTTTTTTCCCTTTTAATTTTTCTTTTCTTTTCTTCTTTATTTTTTATTATAACCTCCACCCCAAAACTTATTTTTTTGCAACACATTGGGTGGACTTTTTTTTTATACCTCCTTAAATACTTCATACACAAAAATAACTAAAGCTTGAATAATAAAATAATACAAGATATGCACTCAACAAAGGGTGTGTAAGAGAGGAATATTTTTTTTCTTCTTTTTTATATGTATGGGAAAGAAAAATGTGGGTAAAGAAAAGAAATATAGGCCAAATAATAACAAGGTTGCAAAAGGCGACCTAAAGATATAATATTATTAAGCTTGGCTTGAAAGCCTCAAAACGGTCCAAAAAAGGCCCTTATCATTTCCTTTATCATGCATTGTCTAGGATTTCACCTCGAGAGAATCTAACAACTTCTAAATGCAAGTAATTCACACACATGCATTCCCATAAACTTTCTCTAAGCTTGACATGCATTTATGTTTCAAGGTCTATCAAACATAAAGATGGGAAATGCATTGATACATAATTGAAACAATAAAGATAAACACAACTCATGAATTTTCACGTGATTTCCCAAGAAAAGAGATCAATCCAGAATTCATGCAATCATTGGATATTCAATTCAACAAACTTGTATGCTAAGTTTAAAAAATGTGACTCAAAACAAAAACTAGAAGACAACAACAATTGGATGATGATGACAAAATAAAACTAATAAGAACAAATAAATAAATATCGAAATAAAATGTTAAAGGTAAGAGAAGAAAAAAAATATTTTTGACAGCCGACAGCTATATACATCCCCTTACAAAGGCTTCAAACTCAGAGAGACACTTAAATTGACTCAACATTAACTTCAAAATAAAAAAAAATGTTATTCAATAAAATAAAGAATAACAAAATAATAGAATAAACTAATAACTAACTGAAACCGAAAGGATAAAAGAGTAAAGAAAAAGAAAGAAAACTTGGGTTGCCTCCTAAGAAGCACTTGTTTAACGTCATTCACTCGACGTTGCCTTTTGTTTTCTCTTATTGTCCTTTCAATCTCTGCATCAAATAGTAGTGAATTAGGGTCAATTGTACCTCGCATAGAACGAAACACCACTAGTGATTAGAAATAGAAATTAACAATTAAAGCAAAAGTAACAAAACAAAAATAAAAACAAAGCCTAGAGTAGTACTCTTCCTAGATACTAATGATTGTGATAAAAGCCTAATTCCTTGATAATGGTGCCAAAAACTTGATCGCCCTGCGTGTGATTATGTATTAATTTAGGCGATATTATCGTAAGTGCACGAATTGAACACATAATAAAGAGTGCACGAATTCAATCTTAATACATGTCAATTGAATCAAGTTACATCTTCACCCTAGAAACACATGAATTTAGCTACACATGACAAAAGAGAAGAAGAGATAGGAAGAGGAAAGATAATTCATCATAATAGAACCATAGAGAAGAAACCAAAGAGCTTTCAATGGTGATTCAATCTCCAACTCCATAAGAGCTCCATGAAGGCTCCTCCTCCTCTCCTCGGGCTCATCCCCTCACTGCCTTTGAGCCTCTCAAAACTCTATATTTTTTGTATATTTTTTGAACCAAAAGAGAGCTATTTTGCTAAACTCGTTTTCTCTGTTTTATAGAAAAGCTGACAACTTTTCGTATCTAACTTGCACTATTTTTCTCACCCTTCAGATGGCCGAATCTGCCCTTGATCTCAACAGATAATTTATATGATTTTCTATTAGCTTTTCAATACCGCAAACACTGTTTCGATCTGATCTCTGTAGCTCAAGATATGACTCAATTAATGAGGAATGAATAGGATAATTTGGGAATCTGAATCAAATCTCTTTGAGAATCATTATCCAATCTTCAATATTAATGACAGCTTAATTACAGAAAGTTGTCAACATGAGATTTGTATATCTCTTTCTTAGCTTTTAAATGCCCCTCGAATTAGATAAATTGCATACTTATAAAAAAAGTTATCCCAAATTTACTAAGACAAGTTTGATAGTGATACTTTCCTTAATTATTCTTTGACCAAATCTCTTGTTTTCTATTTCTTTTTATTGAATCCATATAAATTAGGAAACAAATATCCCACTCAAATTAAGAAACTATTTAAGATCCTTGCATTAAACGCAGAGATACTTGGTCGCCACGTAGAGATTATTTGCACTCCAATTAAGAATCTAACTTGATCCTTAAAATTTATGAATGCTAGTTGACTTGGTCAAACTTCGTCATCCACTTTGTACACAATTTTCACCTTCTTAATGCATGAACTGTGTAACATCCTGAATTTAATAACCATAATATAATCGAAGTATATCACAGTGATTAGATTCAAGCATGCTACTTACTACAGCTATACAATTTCTAATATAACATATCAACATTATATAAAAAATATGAGCCACGAATAAACAACTATATATATACATCATAGCCTCAGCAGGGCATACTGTTATATATAATTCAAAACAACTAAGCAAATATAAAATATATATATATAAGCTCAGTTCACAACAACACCTACATTGTGCTAAACTCCTCACATCTTCTTCTTCCGTTTCGAAGAACTCGCCCTTGGATTTACATGGAAACACAATTGGGGTAAGAAAACATATCTCAATAGAAGTATTCCAATACCAGTATATATATAAACATATATACTCATTCAGATAATATTTACAATTATCAAAATAGCATTTCATCACCGAAGCAAACAACATCTCCATCTTAAAGACACGCAATCGCTCATACAATTGCAATGCATGAATAATGTTATGAAAGCAACCACTCATACAATCGCCATACTATGCAAATTTATATCTGGTGTTTATGCCTATGCAAAATCCTAAGTATGAAAATGAATAATGTATGATACCATATCTAGGAATCTACAATTCCATGGTAATGTCATGAATGCATGAAACTTGAACAAAGTAATAAAAATCACAACCATAACCTTGAACAAGCACTGGAAGTCCATCTAGCAAACATCATTATCACAGAGGAAATCCATTCCCCCTCTCGGGTAGTGAAGTCCATCAACTACATAGTTATCGATAATGAACAAGGAAATCCATCCTCAAAATCACTATATTAGGAAGGATTCAATCCATCTTACCTAATATAGATCACCCACATCTACGGGGCTCACACATTTCAAAAAACTAATCACCCACATCAATGGGGCTTATACTTTTCAAAAAGGCAACTCATACAATCAAGTATATCATTATGACTAATTAAACTCTCATAATTAGCATTACAAATCATTATGATTCAATAATCACATATAGAGAATATTACACACCTAAAAAGGCTCCATAAACATCTCATGCAAAATAATTACTAATTACTTCCCATAACTAGTTTCACAATTGATTTATATTCATTTCAAATTCATTTTACAACACTTCATCAAATACTTCTAAAAGTACTTTAACACTCTCAAAAGAGCAAGCATGAGTGATTGCAACACTTAAGGAAGCTCATTTCCTCAATTCATCATAATACACAATATATGTGTATAATCATGTCTAATTATTCCACATAATTAACACTTCAAATCAGTATGATTCAAAATCACCCACTCTTCATGAAATACTCCCACTAAGCTCTCATCACTCCTTAAGAAGCACAAAAGAAGAAAACTACGCTACTGGAAGGCTCCAGGGCATTAAACACAACTTATAGTTGTTCTCTTGCACTCAAGTCGCGACATGTCCTGTGTCACACCGCAGCGCCCAAGCCTCGGGTTCAAGTACTGGCAGGAAACGCTTCCAATGTCGTGGCACCCATGTGTCACGTCGCGGTGCACAACCCTGTTCTTCAACATGTCGTGGCACTCAAAGTTCCACGTCGCGGCACCCATCTCTCGAGTCCCAAAATATAGGTGTGCTTCACACTCACGTCGCGACGTTCTGCACCTTGCGCCGTAGCGCCCACTGCAGAACTCAGAATGTGGTGAATTCTGCAGATACAGGTATTGTTTCATTGGAACCAGACCCTCTTCCAATCACTCAAAACTCGATTTCAAGTGATTTCCAACCTCTAACAAGCTCCAACTACACATAGCAACTCTTAAACCACTTCAATTTCACTCAAAACAACACTTTGTGAATCAAAACCCCAACATTAACCTAAACTCCCAAAACTGACCTAAATGGGGATTAAGGCTTCCAAATGATGAAAATTTCATCTCAGCACATCAACAAATCAGTTTCTAACTCAACAAATCTATCCACATCAAGATTCAACTCAAGAATCATTAAATCACTCATCAAACCTCAATTTCTTCATTAAGTCCCTCAAGAACCAAAAATGAAAGAAATGAAATAGTACCATCCATACAAGTTCCCCCTACCTCAAGGTCATAAAGATGGCCAAGGATGGATCCAAGCTCTCTAATCCTTGCTTGCCTCTTGGCTTCTCCTCTTTCTCCTTCTTCTTTCTCCTCCATGGTTCTATTTTCTCTTTTCTCTTCTCTTTTCTATTTTTCTCACCCTCAGCTATGAGACTACTTATAAAGATGAGCCAAATTTGGCTTCTCACAGATAAGCACTAAAACCTCGATCTGCTAAGAATACTCAGATTTCACCAAATCTAATTTTCTCGCTATCAACAGATTCAAAATAAATCCTAAAATTCATTAAAGATCCTGTTTCACCATTTCTCTATTTTTCCATATCAGTTGCTAGTCAACCGACATTAAAACACATAACCAGTATGCTTAAGAATGCCAAACTAACTTTGATTAACCTCAAACTTTAATTATAGCACAGTTCACACATTTCTGACCTGGAAACAAACTTTTCACATTTATTTCCACCAACTAAGTAGTTTAAGCCACTTTCGAAGTAAATAACAGCTATATTTCTCATAGAGTGTTACAGCAAAGTGCCTTAACATGCTTAGAAAGTCACAAAATTACACAGACAAGTTAAGTAAGTATTAGACTACTTCTGTAACATATACAAGCCTAACATGTTTTCCAGGGTGTTGCATTTTCCCCCTCCTTTTTAGAATTTTGTCCCTAAAATTCACTCGCCATCAATACTTAGTCTCTCACAACTAAGGTTCCAAGATCTCCAACAGACATCACACTCGAAGGAATCTCACCTTCCATAGCAATATCCAACTCATCATGATCAACCCAAGACAATCCAGTCTCAAGCAGGTCTACAGCTCTCTAGCCAAACCAATGCCAGATATTCTTCACTTAAGAAATCTATTTTCCACAAAACTCCTGGATTCCTCAATCCATAATCCTTACAAAACTTATCTATTAACCCGTTATCCAACACATGGGCTCCACTCACACTATAGGTACCACAACAATGGGTGTAGATGCAAACAAATCCTACACGAGTTTAGTCATACCAACTGGACCCTCACTAGAAGAACTCCTATTCCCCTAGTTCGCCTAGGTGAAGTCATAGTTTCCTGTCCACACAAAACATTACATATTGAGTAGGTCAATCCTTAATATCATGTAACTGTGTAACAGTAGCTACCAACATCCAACCTAAAGCAAGCCATGCAATCCTTTTTCGAATATCTCAAACAAGAGATAAGGAAATGCACAACACACAGAGAAACTTCCAGGTGCCTAAGCATAGTCAGTCCATACCCCGGCTCAACAGGATGAACTGCTCTGATACCAAAATATAACATCCCAAATTTAATAATCATAATATAACTGAAGTATATCACAGTGATTAGATTCAAGCATGCTACTTACTACAGCTATACAATTTCCAATATAACATATCAACATTATATAGAAAATATGAGCCATGAATGAACAGCTATATATATACATCAAAGCCTCAACAGGGCATATTGTTATACATAACTCAAAATAACTAAGCAAATATAAAATATGTATATAAGCTTAGTTCACAACAACACCTACACTGTGCTAAACCCCTCACGCCTTCTTCTTCCCTTTCGAAGAACTCACACCTGGATTTACATGACAATACAATCGGGGTAAAAAAATATATCTCAATAGAAGTATTCCAATACCAGCATATATATAAACATATATACTCATTCAAATAATATTTACAATTATCAAAATAACACTTCATCACCAAAGCAAACAACATCTCCATCTCAGAGACACACAATCGCCCATACAATTGCAATGCATGAATAATGTTTTAAAAGCAACCGCCTATACAATCGCCATGCTATGCCAAATTATGTCTAGTGTTTATGCCTATGCAAAATCCTAAGTATGAAAATGAATAATGTATGATACCATATCCAGAACCTATAATTCCATAGTAATGTCATGAATGCATGAAACTTGAACAAAGTAATGGAAATCACAACCATAACCTTGAACAAGCACTGAAAGTTCATCCAGCAAACATCATTATCACAGAGGAAATCCACTGCCCCGCTCGGGTAGTGAAGTCCATCAACTGCACAGTTATCGATAATGAACAAAGAAATCCATCATCAAAATCACTATATTAGGAAGGATTCAATCCATCTTACCTAATATAGATCACCCACATCTACAGGGCTCACATATTTCAAAAAAATAATCACCCACATCTATAGGGCTTGTACTTTTCAAAAAGGCAACTTATACAATCAAGTATATCATCATGACTAATTAAACTATCATAATTAGCATTACAAATCATTATGATTCAACAATCATATAGAGAGAATATTACGCACCTAAATAGGTGCCACAAATATCTCATGCAAAACAATTACTAATTACTTCCCATAACTAGTTTCACAATTGATTTATATGCATTTCAAATTCATTTCACAACACTTCATCAAATACTTCTAAAAGTACTTTAACACTCTCAAAAGAGCAAGCATGAGTGATTGCAATACTTAGCGAAGCTCATTTCCTCAATTCATCACAATACACAATATATGTGTATAATCATGTCCAATTATTCCACATAATTAACACTTCAAATCAATATGATTCAAAATCACCCACTCTTCATTAAATACTCTCACTAGAGTCTCATCACTCCTTAAGAAGCATAAAAGAAGAAAACTACACCACTGGAAGGCTCCAGGGCATTAAACACAACTCATAGTTGTTCTCTGGCACTCACGTCGCGACATGCCTTGTGTCATGCCGCAGCGCCCAAGCCTCGGCTTCAAGTACTAGCAGGAAATGCTTCCAACGCCGTGACACCCATGTGCCACGTCGCGGCACACACCCATTTCCTTCAACATGTTGCGGCACCTATCTCTCAAGTCCCAAAATATGGGTGTGCTTCACACTCACGTGACGGCGTTTTGTGCCTTGCGCTGCGACGCCCACTGTAGAACTTAGAATCTGCTGAATTCTGTAAATACGGGTATTGTTCCATTGGAAACAGACCCTCTTCCAATCAATCAAAACTCGATTTCAAGTAATTTCCAACCTTTGACAAGCTCCAACTATACATAGTAACTCTGAAACCACTTCAATTTCACTCAATACAACACTTTGTGAATCAAAACCCAGACATTAACCTAAACCCCCAAAACAAACCTAAATGGGGATTAAGGCTTCCAAATGGTGAAAACTTCATCTCATCACATCAACAAATTAGTTTCTAACTCAACCAATCTATCCATATCAAGATTCAACTCAAGAATCATTAAATCACTCATCAAACCTCAATTTCTTCATTAAGTCCCTCAAGAACCAAAAATGAAAGAAATGAAACACAACCATCAATACAAGTTTCCCCCTACCTCAAGGTCGTGAAGATGGCTAAGGATGGATCCAAGCTCTCTAATCCTTGCTTGCCTCTTGGCTTCTCCTCTTTCTCATTCTTCTTTCTCCTCCATGGTTCCATTTTCTCTTTTCTATTTTTCTCACCCTCAGCCGTGAGACTACTTATAAAGAGGAGCTAAATTTGGCTTCTCACAGATAAAGACTAAAACCTCGATTTACTAAAAACACTCAAATTTCACCAAATCTAATTTTTTCGCTATCAACATATTCAAAATAAATCTTATGATTCATTAAAAATCCTGTTTCACTATTTCTCTTTCTTGCCATATTAGCTGCTAGTCAACCGACATTAAAACACATAACCAATATGCTTAAAAATACCAAACTAACTCTGATTAACCTCAAACTTTGACTATAGCACAGTTCACACATTTGTGACTTGGAAATTGTAACACCCTCCTTTGGGTGCTACATTTAAGACCAATTCCTTTAATTGTACTTTACCCAAGTTATAAAATATTTAATGTCATAAAGTATAAGTTCCAAAGTTATTGTTTTCCTTATTCGCTAATATCATACTTAATATAACAAAATACAGATTTTAAATTTCTTCTCTAAAAAACATAGACTTTAAAGAAGACATAACCACATAAGATATAACTAGTTAACATCACACTCCAAAAAGATTATACATACCAGTGGCATGGATTTCAATCCACCCAAAATATGTAAGTTAAATATACAAGTTTATAATCAAAAGACATATAGTGTCCACATACTCCAAAACATACATTGGCCCAAGTCTAGACATCTAGGGAGCAGGATCTTCCCCTAGATCCCCCATAGGATCCTCCTTGGGCTCCTCCTCCTCCTCAGGATCCTCTTCAGGATCCTCCTCGGCACCCAAGTTAGCATACTTCCTCAGTTGAGGCAACAACCCACGAGTTGGTGTCCTAGCCGAGGACATCACAGGGTCCGGATCCTCCCTAGGGGTGTAGTGTAAGTTACCCCATAGCTCCCTAAGTGGCATAAAAAATTCTACATAGACAACAATAGTAAGAGAAAAGAAAGGAACATCATTATAGGTCCTATAGATAGTTACAGTTACATCCCCAAAATATCTAACACGCTCATTGTCCCAATCAATGTGCCAGGCACTTGCACCATCATGAAACTGAATTCGAACATAACCAAAAAGATCTCTTCTAGTAGCCATTCCAAAATACAACAGCAAACAACAACCCTTCCTCTTAATCTTTGTTCACAAGAACATATAAAACAAAAGAAAACAGGCAGAACAACAATACAAAGAGGTGAGACTTTCTACATCATTCCAACATGGTAGCAAGAGACAGCAAACAACAATAAGATTACAGGATATAATTACAACAATTTACAGTTAAGTTAATTTTCCAACAAATATCTCGATAATGCATACCACAGGTAAATCCACAGTATATTGACAAGCAATTTCACCATGTAGGTTCATCATAATGAAATGCTAAATGGTATGTGTATGCACCATGGATAGACCCCTACTCCATGGAGCTAAAACCAACATCGGAGAGAATGATCGGGAAAACCACTGTCTGTATATCATTAGCCTCAATATGTGCTTTTCAATATAATCAATATGCGCAAATGGCTATACAAGACACTCTCAATCGGATCGTGAATAGGATAGTGCCTGGTCGAGATCGTCGGTGCGTTGCACAGTCACCACGGCCCAGTGGAGCTACCAACTGTTCTTTTGTGGGATATCCGCGCCCCGACACCTCCAAGTTCAACAAGTGAACCACACTACACAATTCGCACCTTCACAAAGGTGTAATTCATCTCCTAGGCATTCCGCCTGACGACTAGTCATTCCAACTTTTATAATGTATGATCATATGATAATGAACCTAGGCATTCCGCCTTAACAACAAGTCATTCCGACTAAAAATACATGATCATATGTCAGATAACCATTTAATTTCATCAAAGAACCATAACAGGATTCAGTTCATAAGCTCAACCGCATAATATCATTATGTCCAATCATGAGGCATTTCAAATATAAGATTCTCAGTAATCATCCTTCACAAATCACATTTATCACAATTTTTATGAATTAGTGTGGAGTTCTACTCTAAGTCCAAGATCCCTTTTTAATTGAATTTTTTCACTAAGTAATGCCTTCTCACACTCTTCATAAGAACCTAAGAGAATTTACAAGTTATTGATCTCACATTTTCTCTTCTCTTTTGCCATAAGCCTTAATAGTACTCTACTTAGTTATGAACTCCCTTCCTCACTTATTTTTTTCTCTTTCAAGGCCGAACCTCTCTCCAACAAAGTGATTGAATTTATTTTACTACTCATTCACCATTACCAATCCTCCATTTACTTCCTTTCTCTTTTTAACACTTAGGTTTAAGTCAACATAACATTTTCATCTTGGATACCCCATTTTTGGCCTCATGGCCGTGAGCTCCCTAGGGCATTAGGGTTCCAAGTTTTCCAAATTTTACAAATAATCTCAAGCAAATAAATTATATCAACCATCACAAATCTCACCAAGGTCACACATAGCACAAAATCACAAAATCACATAAGGAAAGATTCACACAAAGCATCAAAGATTAATACAATAAAGTGAGAAGTCCTCACATGGATCCCTCACTCTCCACACATAATTTCGTCCCTCACCACCATGAATGGGTGATGAGAAAAATCTCCCTCTTACCTTTGGAGATATCAAACCACTTGTGTAGAACTTTGTGAAGCAAAACTTCCTCCTTCAAGAACCCCCTTTGAAATCAAAAATGACATAGTAAAAGTCATCATTTTTAGGCTTGGAAAAGAGTAGCCAAGAACACACATCAAAGCTTTGGAAGGAGGAAGAGAAGAATGATGAAAAAGGAGAGAACTTTTACCTTAGAGAATCTCAAACCCTAACTTGAAGGATCCTTGAAAAGATGATGAACAACCAAGATCTTCACAATAGATGGTCTTAGTAGGAAGTATGGATTCAAGAAACTTAGTTATTGGAAATTTGAGAAGATGAAATGGTGATGGAATGGTGGAGGCCGTGTGGTGTTGGAGAGAAATGGAAGAAGATGAAGATGGAGAGAAAAGTGAGAGAACGTTTGGGTGATGAGAGAGAAGTGGATAGGAGAGTTTGATGTGAAATGGTGATAGGAATTTGTCCAAGAAGTCCTTTTCCCCATAGGTGGTTGTGCACTCTCCTTGGAAAAGGAGAAAAGAAACTTCTCTTGGAAGCTTTATCTAAAGCTTACTTGAGAAGCTTCGCACGCTTCTCAAAAATGTCAATTAATGATGTGATGTGACGATATCACCTAGATGGTGTCATAAAAATGACTAGATAGAAATATTCTACTAGATTTCTACTACAAACTATTATCTAATGAATAAAAGTCACTGTCAATAAATCTGGTATCTATTATCCAATGGTTAATAGAGTGTACTCAAATTTTATCTGTCAGATAAAATCTCAAAAAATGAAAACTTCGTAAACTTTGTTCGACTTCAGGTTTAGTAAGATCTCCCAGCCTCAGTCTAACAGTCCAAGGTTCTCCGGCCTCAGAGGAATATTTTATTTTTTCGGCCCCGCTTAATGTGTATGCAAATCGATAAATATAATAAAATAATCAAACAATCCAAATAATTCTAGAAAAATTTACAAAAATTACAAATATTATAAAATGAACAAATATCGTTAAACAAACAAATTTTTGGGGTGTTACAGAAATAAACTCTCCACATTTATTTCCACTAACTAACTAATTTAAGTCACTTCTAGAGCAAATAATAGTTATATTTCTCATATAGTGTTACAACAAAGTGCCTCAACATGCTCAGAAAGTCACAAAATTACACAGACAAGTTAAGTAAGTATTAGGCTACTTCTGTAACCATATACAAGCCTAACATATTTTTTCAGGGTGTTACAAACTGGGTTTTGATGTCTTCATGAAAGTTGTAGAAAATTTTATCATCTTTCCATAGACACCTAGATTTGCTTAATCCGAGCTTTGTAACAAATGTTATGCTCAAAATACTTCAACAATGTCCTTATGCTCTTTATCAAGATTTTAGTAACCATGCCTAAAATACCACAAAAGTCTTTAAATTCCTAGAAAACATAATAAAAATACATTTAATTCAGTGGGCTTAGAATTTACTTAATATCATAAATAAATAGCATAATTCTTATCTCAAAATTTTCAAATCCTTCAAATATTTATCTTTAGGAATTTCTTATTTTTGCACAAAATCTGATGATTTATTCTAAAAATTCAAATAATCCTAGGTGAAGAGATAATTACTGAGAAATAAATTAAAATAAAATATAAAAAAAATAAAAAAATAAAAAAATCCTAATAAATAAACTCAAAAAATGAGTGTATTTTACACTCATCACTTCCCTCTTCTTCCTCATTTTCCTCTTCCTTTTCTTTTTTTTCTCTCCTCTTCTGCTCTGCTGCTGCTGTAGTTGTTAACGTGAGAGAGTGAATGAACTTGAGTGTGAAAAGAAGAAGGAATAACCACAAAGTCAAATAAGAAGCAGTTGGAACGTGAGTCATAAAGTAACTTGATATTTTACTGAAATATCATATATGTTAAGAACACTTTGATTCTACGAAATCAAGTTTCCTAACTTCTTGAGGTATTAGAATAAATCCTAAGATTCATCTAAAAACCAAATTCACCTTTTCCATGATTTTCCATATCTGCACCAAGTTAACCTGGTATTAAAACACACAACCAGTGTACTTAAAAATGTCAAATTAACTCAGTTTATCTTGAAACTTTAACTACATATCATTTTATACATTTGTGACCTAGAAATAAATTATCCATATTTATTTCCTTTAACAAATAAAAAAAGGATATTACATATAGCCAACAATCAGCTGCCTCTCCACGCTTCATCTTTACAAAATTTATCAAATTCATTGGAGGTTTACTCCTTTCCCCTAACAATTCTCAAAGTCTTTATAAACTTGCCACTTTGTTTCTTAACAAGTGCTTTAAATTTCTTAAATATCACAAATACATCAAATTTTTGTCTCATAAAATATACCTATACCATACGGGTTAAGTCATTAATAAATAAAATAAAATACCTAGTTTGAGCATAAGACAAGGTATTTATAGGACCATACACATTGGTGTGTACCAATTCCAATAATTTTCTAGCTCTCCATGCTCCTTCCTTTGGAAATGGTTGGCAGTGGTGTTTGCCAAGCATACAACTTTTGTAACATCCTATTACCACTACCTTAGTATATCTTCAATATACACGGATATATACTATTAACCATGTTACTTCTAATTTAAAATCATCGAACTAGATTCATAATAACCATACGCGATATTATAAAGAGCCAGGTGGAAAAGAAAAGATTGTATATATATAACCTCAGCCTCAAAAGGGCATATTATAATACATAAAATTTTTGTATTATCCAAAGCAAATATAATAAAATACATGATTTGTTCAAAAGTAGTAAAAACTACTCTAGTGTATCTGCTTCTTCTTCTTCCCCTTGGAAGAGTCTCGACCTGGATTTATCACACAAATAGAAAACAGGGTGAGATTTAACAATTCTCAGTAGATAGTTTATAAAACATGACATCATGATAACTTCAGCTGCTTTGGGAGAAAACAAACTATTTGATGACATCTAGAAAGGTAGCAAAAGCCAAAAACTATTCATTTCTCTTCCTGAGGTAGAACGTTCGATTATTACTTAATTAAACACTTACAATACTTGAACTTACTAAGAATATATTATGATTTCAAAAAGAAATTGAGTCTCTACTCAATATCACCAAAACATTCACTTATTCTCCTTATGTAAAAGTTCACTAAGCAAATACATAATCTATATACAAAATTTCATCTTTCCTATGATAGAACAATTACCTATACAATTGTAAAATATCACAGTTTAGTTATTCATAAACATGTTATAAGTATTACACAAATATTGTTCACAAAGAATAAACTTACTAACTTTGGATTAGGATTTGCAACATGTAGATAAAGTTCTACTCTATACTACTGGAATATTCACATTTTACTTCTATGTAAACATTCAGTAAGCCATTCCACAACCCCTAACTAACCTCATTGAAAGATAAGACAATTGCCCATACAATTGTCTTTGAAATGCAAATGCTTGTGCATACCATATGCTCATGCCTATGCAATTTCCTAGAATAATGTTTGTGAAATGCAATGTGATTGTGTTTGTGTAGTTTTGTGTCACTTGGATACCCCCTATTCTCTTTAAAATTGTAGAGAAGAAAATTGAAATTCTCATACTACTTAGTAATGAGTGGATTGGTTCCTACTCACAATAGTGAATGTACTAATTTCATTATATAAAATTAGTAACCTTGGCTCTATTTATGGGGACTCTATTGGGAAGTCTCATACTAAGAATTTAGGATACCCCTCTCCATCGAGGATCAACTCCTAAAACTCCCATTTGTGATAAGGACCCTATTTGAGAAATCTCAACTTGAGGATTGAGAAACCCCTTCCCTATCAAGGATCATGTCCTACAATTCTCTAGCCATCTAATTGTGCACATCATATAAGGTTACTCTACGTGGGAATAGCAAGTGATATCAAGTGCAACATCATTGTTCTTCAATGATTAGCTCCTTACCTATGTCAATCCACTACTATTGGATGTACAAAGTCCTACTCTTTTACACATGTGCTAAGTTGATATTTCATTCATGAAATATCTGTAATAGTGTCTTAACATACACTAAAAGGCATGTATAAAATATTCTAACAGATAAAGAACTCTATTTTCTCAAAAAGAAACACATGGATCAATTTGTTACTTTCCCAGTGCTTAGGCGCCGAATGACAACAATCATCCCCTATTTTATCTGTCATTGGGAGCTTAGGCGCCCAACTTCTGAGTGACCAATCACTCAATACCAGAGCCTTTTGGTTTTGCATGCTTATGTGCTCACTCTAAGTGCCCAGTACGTTAAACTTTCTGGCCATGGGCGATTAAGCGCCCAACTTCTGAGTGCTTAAGCGCCCAACATCAAACTCAGATGCCCTATTCTATTGAGTTTCTAACTAATCCTTGACTCCCAAACACAAGTCTTCGATGGTTTCTAACCTCATACACGGCCTCTAAACATACTATAACTCTCATACACATTCTCAAATCACTCAACTAGTGACAAAAGAACAAATATTCTAAACCTTCATCCTATAACCCATTTCTCTCAAACTCATATTAATGGAGTTCTATGGATGCTCACATGCTCTAAGTCACAACCATACATGTATTAACTCAATATCAACACTTCTCAAGTTCCTAATGAGTTCATCTAACTCAAACCCTTGAGAAACACTTTGAAACCCATTTTCTAACCTATCAAGCATACTCCATGTATTAAGAAAGTGTAGAAAAGGATTGAACTAGGAAATCGAACACCCCTACCTCAAGTCTTTAAGGATGATGCTTGATCTTGGTCTTTTTTCCTTTCCTTGGTTCTTCCTCTTCTTCCTTCTTCCTTTCCTTATTCTCTTCTTTCTTTCCTTTCCCTTTTCTTTTCTCTTTCCTTTCCCTTTTCTCTTCTTTTCCCTTTCCCTTTTCTCTTCTCTTCCCTTTCTGTTGCTCCAGAACGTGAGAAATGAGATAAAAGTAAGGAGAAAAGTCAAAGATGAAGGCTTGAAAGTGAAGGACGATGAAGGGATAAGGATGGACTATATTTAGTTGAAAATTTTATATCTCTTAAGAATACATTGCTTTTACCAAATCAAGTTTCCTAACTTCCATAGATATTATGAAAAATCTTAGGATTCATCTCAATCCTATTCCCATCATTTCATAATCTTTCATACACCTAAAACTATCACTGAAGTTCTATTACTCTTCCGTAGGTTACATTAAACCTTAAGAGAATGAACTAATAAGCTTACAGGTATCCATCTTAACATGTTCTCATTATTAGTAAATTCTCCATTCTTTACTTGATATGTTCTCAAATTCTCATAATTTTTCAAGATATCTAACTACTTGATTTGATCTTTAAACACTTACTCAATGTAACTAAAAATATTAAACTAACTCAGTTAATTCTCCAAAATTAACCACATCACTTCCTATTTATTTGTGTCCTAGAAATAAATTCTCTATATTTATTTTCCTCATCTAAGTAGTTATACTACTTTTTGAGATATTAACAGTTATTTCTCATATTCAGTGTTATAACAAAATAGCCTAACTATCTTAAAAAGGTTACCAAAGTTAACAGGTAACTTATACAAGAGTTACTGAACTCCTATAACACTGATTAAGACTAACTGGTTAAAGAGGATGTTACTTTTCTCCCCTCCTTTTTAAAAAAATTTGTCCTCAAAATTGCTTACCTCATATCAGATATGATATCATACTCGAAGGAATTCCACCTTCCTTAGTTGTATCTAACTTATCATTTTCAATCTCTAACCAAACTTAGAGGTTCTCATTTTCTAATAATAACTTACTAAATCTAAAAACTATCTAACAACTCTTCTATTTGTTTCTTGAGTTTTGCTAACTCTAAGGGTGTCATTCTATAAGGTGCTATAGATATAAGTTTGATTCCTGAATCCAAATCTATAGTGAGTTCTATTTCTTCCTTAGGTGGCAACTCATTAATTCTACTAGGAAGTACTTCTAGATAATCTTTTACCATAGGTATATTTCCTAAGGCTTACTCAACTCCAATATTTGAGGAGAAAAGGAGAATGTGTAACACCCTAACTTTTGGGATAATTACAATATAGTCCCGATTTGTACTGTTTTGTGAATTCTGTGAACAGTAAATTTAATTTGACTATTCCGTGAGTGTACTTGAATGTTGTATGTGATTTGCTCCGACCTAAGAAAATAAAAATTTTCTGGCCGGATAAATCTTATTTTAATTAATTGGAGCTGGGGGATCTTACTAAACCCAATTCTGATTGATATATAAATTAATAGCGTAATTTTTCGGATTTAAGTGTGCAATAAAATAATTTTATATTTTTATAATATTATTTTATATTACAAGACTCTACTGTCTCAAAAACAAGTAAAAATCGCTTTGGTTTGACCACGAGATCTTTAAAAGTCTTTGTGGGACCGCGTGTAGGAAAAAGCAGTCAACTGTCTTGATTGTACAATTTCTAACCAATGAGAGCAAGTCAACAAAGGTAGGCTTGACTTTCCAAACCAATAGGAATTGGACACCTAAAGGAGCATGTGTTTTCATTTGGACCGTTGGATGAAGACTTAATGATGAAGCCTTTAATCTAAGCCATTGATCTAATCAATGGTGAGATTAGAATGATAGGTTTTTGATCAAGTGATATCTACCCTAGATCTAATCAATGGTTAGGAATTAAAGATGAACCAAGGGTTAGGATTTAGTCAACAATTGTAGGCTTGAAAATGGTTAGTAACCTAATTAAGCTTAATTAAACTAATCTAATTACTTAATTAGCATACTAAGTGAACTAGCTTAGTTATGAATTAATTATAATCTAACTACTAATTAGATATATTAATATTGATTAAAGATTATAATATATGTTAATATATACTAAATTAATTAGTTATATTAGTAGTATGTTAATTAAGAATGGTTAGGATAATTAGCCTAACTAATTGCCTAATTAACTAACATATAATTAGGTGTAATTGGAGGACAATTAAGACATTATGGAGGGGAGAGTGAGCACGGTTTTGGGCAGCAAGGAGGCTTAGTGGGCTTGGTTCTACAAGGTTCAAGAAGGATCCAACATGACTAGGCCATGTGCTAGCTAGTGTGAACACATTTGTGATATTTTTACCAAGCAAATTCACTCACTCAAGCTCACCTAAAGGCCACTCACGGCTGCTGCACTCTTCATTTACTCTTTACTTTAGTTTTTCATCTTTATCACATTTTGGCTATTCACTTCTCTCTCTAAAATATCAAAAGCTCAAGCAAACATTTCTCTTCCATTTTCTCTCTCTATTTCGGCCAGCCCTCATCCAACCACACCAAGGCCTTCATAATTTTAGATCATCACATTTCTTGAACCCAAATACCATTCTAAGCATCTTTCATTCACAAACTTTTCCCAAATTCCTACTCTAACTTGCTCAAAATCTCACTTCTTGCTTACTTCCTCAAGGGTAAGTTTGATTTCTATGGTTCAAAATTTAAATTCTGATTTTTCTAACCATGTTTGTTCCATGGTTTTCCTATTTTGTACCTTGTATGTGTATTTGCTAATTATTTGAGAATTTTAGGAATTTTATTGGTGGTCACACGAAATTTGGAGGAAAGGAAGGAATCTTACCGATTGTTTTGTCTACAAGAGGTAAGAGGGAGATTTAATCTCATCAACCCTAAGTGGTGATGAGAAAATGGATTGTGTTTGTGTGTAGAATCCATAAGGATTCGGTTGTATGGTTTATTTGTGATTTTATTGTTTCGGATTGTTTAAAATGCTTTAATAATTGTGATTTTAATTTGCTATGCATGATTATAGTTTTTATTATTTTTGCTATGCATGATTATGGCTTAAAATATATTGTATGTGTTTTATATGTGATTACATAATTGTATGTAATTATAATTGTGTATTTATTTAAGTAGGATGTGAATAACATGTACGAAATGCATGAGTGTTCCAAAGAACACACTATGAGGCTCACTACCTTACATCCAAAAAGAGAACCAAAATGTTCTCAAGCAATTTTCTAAATAACTGATTCAAGGAATTTAAGTAAAATAATCAAAGTTAAAAATGGTTTAGGTTAATTGTGGCCAAAATGCCATTTAGTGTATAATCAAATGCCATTTTACTTTGATTTGGCCAACATGCCATTTTATTTACTAAGATAGGTTAGATAATTATTTTATAACATAAATCGATTCCAAAGAATCATTGAGAAAATCAAAGGAATTAATTTGTTTCTAGAATTTTAACTTAGCAGAATTTAGTTTAAGTAAGAAATTAATCATACACTTGAAAAGTACTAACGTAGAGCTCATACTATAAATTTTGAAGTGCGTTAGTAAATTTTAAAGTGAAATTATAGGGTAAAAATAAAATAAACTATATTTAGAGGAAAACGTTAAAAATACCTTATATTGATTTTATAGGCAAAATGCTGCCAAAATTTATTAAAATCAAACGCATAAAATGAAAAGATTCCATACTATATTTAGAACACAAGGAAAATACATTACGTATTTTAAAAGTACTAGATATAGTCTTACACATATTAAAAATAACAATTTTAAGCTATTCGGTTAAGAAAATGAATTAAAAATCCTACGCGATTGAGAAAATGATTCAAAAACAATTTTACGATGTTTAAAAACGTCAAAATATCTTTACGCGATTTAAAAACGTTTGTGAAAACGTCGAGATTGTGAAAACGCGATAAAATCCTACGCGATTGAACAATACTGTAAGTTTTGCTGTCGGGCCAAAGTGGTGGACCCAGACATGTTATAGTGTAGTACTGTCAGGTGGGACGTACTATACTTTGTTTTTGGTGACTAGGGGTATTTTGGTAATTTCTCGTAAAATATGGTAAAATTTGGATAATAGGGGTATTTATGTAATTTTAGCTCATGTTTAGGGTGTTGTGCCAATTTAGGTTATAATTGGTGATTGATTGACGAGGCGAATTACACCGTATTTGGTGTGATAAGCGTAGTGTGGTTCATTTATGAACTGGAGGCATTAGTGTGCGGAGAATTCCACATGCGGACAGTGGGTTGCTCCTCTGGGCCGTGGTAACAGGCAACACACTAATGATCTTGACAAGCACTATTCTTAGTCAAGATCTTGAGGGGACTATTAAGTACTATGCCTGTGGTACACGATGTTTGATTGTGTACTGCTACACGATGTTTTGGACTGTGGGCTATAGACACGACGTGTTGACGGTGCAATAGCTTGGTTGGGCACCATAAAGTATTATTAGTTTCTATTCGGATCATTCTCTCGATATCCGTGTTTAGCTCCATGGAGTAGGAACGAGTCGTGTGTGTATCATTCATCATCATCGCATTTTAATGTTCATGCATTATCTCGTATATTCTGTTTATTATAATCTGTGATAAATTATATGGTTTATTGCTTTAATATATTATGCATGATATTGTGTTATGTATTATTGTTGTATATTGCTTAATATATGTCTTGTTGTGATAATTGTTTGTCTTGTCGTTTTCTTTATTGCCATGCGGGTAATGGTGTAGATTGTCTCACCTCTCTATATGTTTTCTCGATATTCTTGTGTTACTTAGTAAAGAGTTTGAGGTAGAGGAGGATCGCCTCTTGAGGTACGGTGACCACGACGAGCAACGGTCGGGCGATTTATACGAGGAGGAGGAACCAGTAGATCATACCGATCGTCAAGACTGATCTTGAGGTCATGGCACTGCCAGGATTCTTTGGGTTCGTGCGACTGGAGTTCCATGGAGGTTCCGAGGCATGGCGTATGCATGCTGACCGAGGGACAGTAGCGTATGTGGGACGATTGACTGTGTCCCTATGTAGGGAATATGACGGGGAGGTCATATTCACTACTATGCTTTATCTTCATTTAGAGTTACCTTTAACCATTAGGCGCTATTGGCAGGGAGTTTTTCACGCGCCTAGTGAGTTGAGTAGCGAGTCGACGCTCGGACTCGTGTCCAGAAGTCTTTGGGAGATCTCATAGATGCACACTTTTCGATGGTTATTCGGAGGTGACGGATGGTGATTCATCGGAGGGTTTGTTATCTACTGGGATGCACTTTGGGCAAGTATATGTTTTAGCTTTGTGTCAAATCTTTCTTGTTTTATTAAATACATGTAGTTGTAAATTATGTTTGTATTAAAAGAGAATCATATGTATATTATGGTGAGTTTATGTTTGTTATATCTTGTGTTTCGTGTTACTTTATTTAATATTATAATTATAAAAAGAAAAAAAAAATATTCCGCAAATTTTATATAAGTATCAAATGTTTTATAACTTGGGTAAGAGTTTTATTTTATTTTATTTCATTACATTCATAAATGTGGCATCCCCATAAGGGTGTTACAGAATGTACCCTTATACCCCTCCTACTAAGGAGTTGTTCACTTGTTTAACTCTAAAAAACATAGACTTAAAAGAAATAGGCATAGATGAATTATCAAATGTAAACCTCAAAGTCTTACCTGAACAATTCAAAATAACATAGTTCGATGACAACCAAAACCATGCCTAGAATGACATCAATATCAAGAAGAGATGAATAGATAAGATTCACAAAGAAAATCCTATCTTCTATTTTCACACAATAATCCAAACAAACAAAGGAAGTTGTGACTAGCTTTCCTATTGGTGTAGACACGGATAAAACATGGGAAAACTCAAACATAGGTAAATCTAATCTCTTCACATATTCATAGGAAATAAAGGAGTTGGATACTCCTGAATCATACAATAAAATCTAGAGATTATCTTTAACTATGCACTTGCCTCGTATAAGATCGAGAGATTGAGCTGCCCCTTTACCACTTAGAGTTTAAACTCTTCCTTTAACTTTAGGTTAAAGTTGGGCATTGCTCCCAGTTTCTATGGACATCCCTTTGAATAGTGCCCTAGTTGGCCACATATATAACATACTATTTGGCCTAGTAAACAAGGTCTGCCACCATGTAGTCTAGTCTCCCATATCCATCATATTTCAGTCCCTTTAATTCTGTCTAAACTTGCTTGCCTTTATCTTGAGGATAACTAGGTTTAGAAACACCGTTCTTGTCCCTATCATCCCCTTTCTTCCCTCTTGTGAAAACCTTGTGACTTTTATCCACTTCAGGTTAGTTGTCAAGACCTTCAACTATTCTCTTTGAATGGCACTAAAAACACCACTTTGTTTATTTCGATCAATCAAAAATACCCTAATTGAATAACTCTCAAGTCAGTTTGATTCCTTTCGAAATTACACCTGTAGAATAGCTACCTATTCACTAGGCCTTTTTCGAACAAAATCGAAGACTTGCTAATTGAATTACTCTTATAGTATATTCGGTTTACCTAAAACTCTTGCCAATCGAGTAGCTCTTAGTTTACTTAGTTAACATGACTTACCATTCTAAAATAGCCTACCTGAATAGCTCTCTTAATCCACTCGATTAACACTAGTATGTCTTTCTGAACTGCGCTAATCGAATAGCTCTGCTAATCTATTCGATTAGCCTTGAGGACCATTACTAGAGGATTTGTAAAAGGAGAATATAATTCAATTAGAGCTAGCAGATGGTTTATGAAATTGTGGTCAAAGGTCATAGTGAATTCCTGCACCAAGGGATTAATATGAGTTAAATTGCTAGAAACTAGAGATGATGAATTGGATACAACTAAGAAAGGTGATATGTGAGATGGCATTGACTCGGAGGAAGCCACATGAAAGTTTGAATCCAATATGATATGAGGTCATCCAGAGCTTTTTGCTTGAAATAATCAAATTTTGAGGACTAATTTTTTTTTAAAAGGAGGGGAGAATTATAACATCCTCCATAACCTAATAGTCCTAATCAGGGTTATGGAAGCTCAATAATATTGGTATGAGTTATCTGTTGATTCAGGTAACCTTCTAAACTATTTTGGAGCATAATTCTATAATAATGGAAGTGAAAAATAGTTAAAGTTTCAGCAAAAATAGCTGATATGATGAAAATAAATATGAAAAATTTATTTCTTAGTCATAAATGATTGATTTGAGTTGTAGTAAATTTTGGAGAATCAACTGAGTTAGTTTGGTATTTTTAAGGATATTAAAGGGGGGATAAATGGAACAGTTAAGTAGCTCAAAAAATTATGAAATTATATGGAGATGACAAGTAAAATATGAAGAATATTTTGGTATATAATATAGACTAAGATAAGTATCAGTAAGCATATTTGCTTAATTTTTAGGTTTAACTTAACTCAATGAAGAGTAATGAAACTTAACTGATAAATAACAATATATGGAAAAATTTAGAAATATGGATCCAAGGACTAAGTTGAGTCCTAAAATTTTCCAGAACACTTATGGACACTTGAAAACTTAGCTTTGGAAGATTAAAGTGTATGTAACAGATTCAAAAGTTTCAACAAATTTTTTTTTTCTCACTTTGTTTCCGTCCACCACCTTACCATTTCCTTTCATCCTTATCCAATATTTGACTTTTCCCTTCATCTTTTGCTCTCATTTTCACATGGTTCTACAGCCCAAAAACAGAGCAAGAAACACGACCAAGAGAAGAGAAAAAGGAAGGAGAAAGAAGGTGAAGAAAAAGAAGAAAATTCAAGGAACCAAGCTACAAGGAGCTAGGAAATGAGGTAGAGGATGCTTGCCTTTACCTTGTTCTTGTTCTTTTATGAATTATTGAATGAAAAACTTGTGATATTGATGGTGTTTCTGGTTATGTAACTGACGGCTAAACTATTGCTTTCAATTTGTGCTTCATCTTTTTTTGAATGTTGTATTAAATTTATGATGCTAATTATAATGAGAAAATGGTTGGATTTGGGTTGAATAGGTCATAGCAGGTTGCTACCCTATTGTGCCTAGAATTGTGATGCTTTTGTGCATGACATTTTGGCTTGAAATGTGATTGAATGGTCATGGTAGAATGCTACCCAGCGTGACTAGAAATTTTTTATGCTTTTGTGCATGAAATTGTGGCTTGAATGATGGTTGAAGGTCTTGGTAGAATATTGCCCTATTATAACCATAATTTGGGTGCATTAGTGTCATGCATTGATGCTAAGTTTTGATTGAAAATGTTAAGAATAAGTTGCACTTAGTTTTCTATGTTTGCTTGTTGAATAAGGTTAATTGATGAAACTATTAAGGTGGTCATGAAAAGAATGACTTGGTCGTGACTTGTTTATGGCTTGTTGTGTTTGATATTGATCTTTGAGTTGCTAAGGGTTTATGGAGAAATCATAGCACTTGAATTATTATTTATATAGAACCTCTTCGCTAATTGATCGTATAACAAATGAACTTGTTTATGATCAATTTGATGTTCAAATTGTGAATGCTTATGTCATGAAGAACATGAAGTTTTTGATGATAACAAAGTCAAGATGAAGACTAAGTCTAAAAGAGGTATATTTGGTATAGTTATAAGTCTTAGAGTCTTAATGGAAGATGCTCTCAATATATCTCAACATATCTTAAAATGGTTTTTGACAGGTCTTTTTAAATCAACTCAAAGTTGAAGGTTCATGTTTTAAAGATATGCTATTTTTAATCTTGGACAATATAACTTAAGTTTATATATTATCAAATCCAAGTATTTTCTAAGTTGAAAATGGTTATCAAGCTTAATTGGGCTTAAAAATGAGTTTAAGGGTGATTGTAATCGATTACATAAATGTTGTAATCGATTACAACTCTGGTAGAAGCCATGTAATTGATTATATAAGTGTCGTAATCGATTACATCTCTGGCAGAGGCTTTGTAATCGATTATATGAGGATTGTAATCGATTACATCTGATAACTCCATGAAATGTAGTTATTTATGCCCCATAATTGTGCTTCACGGCATGCTTAGTCCTTGTTCTTATGCATATTTGGAAGGTTTTATGCTTATATTTGTTAAATGTCATTTGGATACCTTCCTTTATGTTTTTGAGCAATTTGTGTATATTTGTTGATTGATTAAGTAAATTTATAATTATATTTAACTTGGTGCCTTATCTAATGCAGGAAAGGCTCAAAAGAGACAAATTGATGCAAGCCAAGGCCCAGCATTGGAGGAAAGAAGCCAAGGAAGCATTCCAGAGTTCCACGCCGCGGCGTGGAAATGTGCACGCCGCGGCGTGAGGGTCTCAGCCAGCCACATACTGACAAGACAGACAGCTCCACGCCGAGGCGTGGGAATGTGCACGCCGCGGCGCGCATCGGCGAGCTGAGCCTATTTATTCTATTTTTCATGCACCCTTTCGGGCTCTCTCAGTTTTCTCTCTTAGGTTTTAGGTTTTTAGTTTCTAGGGTTAGAGGCTGCAACTGGGTTCTCCATTGGAGGTGGAGATAGAGCTTGGCGAGTTAGGGATGGAAGCCCTTTCTCCATTGGAGGAGGATCCGAGCTTCAATGGCGAAATCCATAAGCTTTCTCCTTCTCTCTTTTCTCTTTTCTCTTCCTCATTTCTTGAACATGTATTTTGTAATTTGTTCTCATGTTCATTATATAGTTGCACTTTATTTAGGGATGATTTTGAATCCTTTTATTTATACTAATGATTTGTTCTTCTCTGAGTTTGTGTGAATCCTTGATTTTGTTCAATCATTTTGTGTTTAATGCTCTTGAGTGTTTGACTAACATTTGAGTGATTTGATAAAATCTAATGAACCTAGACATAGGGATTTGGGTTTGAGATCGTATATATGGTTGATGCATATTCGATTTTATTCCAATGGCAGGATGAGTTGATTCGCTAATGGGATAGACATATACCTCTTAGCCATGTATAGCACGTGTTTGAGAATAGACCTTAAAGAGTGGATTTTGTGTTAGCTCTCAAGGACACTTAGTGAGTTGGGCAAATGATACCATGGTTAGATGACCTAGACATAGGCGTTTAGCTAATGTAGATTCTCAAGCTAACATAATCATTGCATTCATATTTATGAGGAGGATTACATGTTGTTGGTTGATGTAAAAGGTGAAGAAGGATTTCCCTAAACTCTAACCGTTTATCCTTATTGCTTTTTGTCTTTACTTTCTTTACTTCTATCCATTTTTATGTTCTTGAATAGAGTTAGGTGAGCTATCGGTTAATACTTAGCATTGGAAATAAACTTATCCTCGTAGAAACGATCTCTTACTCTGTAACTATATTACTTGTGCGACCCGTGCACTTGCGGTTAGCAAATGGGCAATACGTTTTGACCCTAACAACATCTTACCCAGAAAGCCAAGAACATGTTCTTAGAGCCATGTAATCGATTACATGGATCATGTAATTGATTACCATGAGTCTGACAGTTGGTAACAACTCTTTTCTTGGCATTTAATGCTGCCATTAATCACTCCCAACGTCTTTCTTGAGCTGAACACTATAAATACAAATCATTGGGTCATCTTTAATAACTAACGAACAACTTGAAACACATTTCTATTGTACTAATCCATGAATCAATCTTTCAATCTATTTGTGCTCTATTTTGGCAAATATTTGAGATATTCTTAAAGAGCATTATAGGGCTTTAATTTGTATTAATTACTCTTGTGATAGTTTCATCTTTTATACACTTTGATTCTTTATAGAGAGTGTGAGGTATCCCTCAAACAATTTGTAAGGGTGAGGTATCCGTTGAATTTGAGGCTCAAGCACAAAGGGTGAGGTATCCCAATGTGTGGTGAGTGCTCTATTGTGTAAAGGTTACAAGCACCTTGTAACATCCCAAATTTAATAACAACATTATAACCGGTGTTATATCATAGTCATTAGATTCAAGCCTGCTACTTACTACAACTATGCATTTTCTAAGATAACAAAACCATGTATACAGAAAATAAGAGCTTCGTAATGAATAAATAATATATTTATTACACAATATCAGTATATCTCACAAATACTTTATGTACATAACTTCAAAACAAGCTAAGCAAATATAAAATATATATAAGCTCAGTCTAAAACAACATCTATGTTATGCTAGTCTTTATACATCTTCTTCTTCTCTTTTGAAGAACTTGCACCTGGATTTACATGGCAACATAATCGAGGTGAAAAATCACAATTCTTAGTAGAAGTATTCCAAAACTAGCACTTTATACATTCATACAGAATACACAACTTTTAAATTAACACTTTAATCACAGAAGTACACAACACTCCAATCTCTGAAGTACGAAAACAACATCTCCATCTCAGAGATGCGCAATCGTCCATACAATTGCAATGTCATGAGTTCATGTCATGGTATCAACCGCCTATACAATTGTCATGCTATGCCAAATTATATCTAATGTTTATGTCTATGTAAGTCCTAAGAGTGAATGAAATTCAAGAATGTCATGAGTCCTCAGACGTATTAAGGATATTATCTACCTCAACTACTCTGAGATATACTATGATATGTTATGAGTTATCAGGCATAGTGATGATATGACTCACCTCCACTACTCATCAAAACGTAGAGAGGATATTACTCACCTCAATTACCCTGTAACATAGAGAGGATATTACTCACCTCAAATATGTTCCACAACCATATCATGTAAAATAATAACTAATTATCTACAATAATTAGCACCACAAATCAATTTGATTCACACGTTCAAACTTCACTAATACTCCTGTTAGAGTCTCATTACTCATTAAGAAGCATAAAAAAAAGAACTACACAAGTGAGGCACTTCATTTCAACTAAAACAAAGTCCTTTCAGAAAACTGGACTAGGCGCTCAGGCGCTCCCTATTAGGCGCTCAAGCGTTCGAGTAGCAAAAAGCCTCCCTTGTTCTTCCCAGCGATGGGCACTCAAGCGCTCCTTGCCTAATGTAACATCCCAATACCGATAACCTAGTATATCAAACATATACTTGGATAAATAGTATTAACTATGCTACTTCTAACTTAAACATCATACAAATCCATATCATTTAAACAAATAATAATGGAAAGTCTTGCGAAAAACTAAAAGATTATACATACTTCTTTGCCTCAAAAGGGCATTAGTATACATAAACTTTATACATACTAAAAGCAGCATAAATAAATACAAAGCTTTACAACTAAATAAAAACTATCATAGTCTTCATACTTTTTCTTCTTACCTTTGGATGAACTTCCACCTAGATTTACATGGGAACAATCGGGGTGAGAAATCATATTTCTCAGTATAAGTAACCAATACCAGCAGTTTAAAAATTTGCAATGAATAAACCAAACTGAAACTAGTAAACATATTAATATTCTTTGGATAAGAAACAATTACAAACTTCCCCTCTGTGTAACATTCCTGAGCAATCTATACTTCTGATTTAATAATCGTAACCACGATGACATCAAACAACTGCCCATACAATCATTTGAAATCATCTACAAGACAACCGCGCCCATACAATTGTTACCAAAGGCAAAAGCACACAACACAAAAGAATCATAAATCACAACAAGAACAGATAGCAAAAGATGAAGTGAATAAATGATGTATGATTATGCTCAAAGAAAAGTGTATGATAGTGTAAGTGTAATGTCATGAGACTTGACTATTCCCCTGGGTAGGGAGGGAATGTGCTATAATAACAAGTAACCTTCTATAACCTACAAAGTAAGGAGAGAGTCTGTTATATAACTTGTAACCTCCTATAATATACCTAGTAGTCTACTATAAACTAGGTGAACGAGTTCACCAGAAACTGAGTGGATGCCTCCATTATCTCAACTCTAGGAATAACAAGTATGCGCAAAATGTGACGCGGGTGTGTGAAAATGCAGCGTTATGTCTAACTCTAACATAACCACCACATAACTCTATACTAAGTCCATCTTTGCATTACTAACTCTACCTTAACTCTGTGAAAGCATTTCATGCACTATGGCATATAATCAATGCCAACTAGACTTAGTACACTTTCTATCTTGGCTTTACTAGCTCTACCTTCTCTCTATGAGAGCTTTCATGCACTATGGCATTCACCCTTGCCAACTAGAGTCTATGGCACTCAACTCTTTCTAATCAAACTTAATTCTCTTGTATCTAGTATCCCACATACTCATCACTCCACAAGTGATATCTAATGCAACACCATGTTGCCTAAGGAGCTAGACACCTAACCATGGCAATCCATAGCCAATGGATGCACAAAGTCACTTCACTTTCCCTTGTATGTCACTTGGTCTTTCTCTTTAAGAAATACCATCTCTAGTGCCTCAACACTCTTAAAAAGGCATAAACAAATTACTCTAGCAACTAAGGATTTCAAAGCATTAAAAATTTGTTGAATTCTGAGCGCTCCCTAGGCAGAGCATAGCTCTATGCTATTTCGCGTCGCGTGCCTAAGCGCTCTACATTGAGCGCTTGAGCACTCTCAGCCCTGCTGCACGAAACTCAACTCTGGTCTATGAGCGTCTAAGCGCTCTGCATAGGGCACTTGAGCGCTCCCCGGATGACAACAAATCTGCATAATTCTGCAGAATAATGTACTGTTCCATTAGACCACAACAACGATCCAAACTTCCAAAAATGAATTCTAAGTGATTTCTAACATCAATCTAGGCCCCTAAACTTATTATATTCTTTTTACAACCTATTGATTCACCTAGGCATAGATTTAGGTTCAAAAAGCACCCTAACTCCAACCATCACCAAGTTCCTCATCTATGAACCCTAATGGTTGATCTTGAGCCATAAATGGCTATCTAGCTTACACTGAGCTGAAAACATACTAACCTAATCGTTGAAATCAAGAACCAAGTCAAAAACATAAGTTTGTCTCCTCAAACCCCTATTTCTATTCAAGAAACCTAGGTCCATTCAAGATGAACTACAAGGAAAAGATGAATAGAAATCCCTTACCTCTTGCTTGGATAAAGATCTTAAAGCTTTACTCTTGCTCTTGGATCTTCCTTCAACCTTTGATCTTATTCCTCTAGATTTTCCCCCTTTTCTCTTTTCTTTCTCTTCTTTCTCTCCTCTTCCCCCTCTATTTTCTGCTTCAGCCGTGGGAAATGAAGAAGAAAAGTCCACTTTGGCTTCTTATAAGCCAACCACTAATGTGGTACTAACTCCCGATCTGCTAAGAACATTTAGATTCTACTAAATCCAGTTTTCTAACTTCCAACAAGTTTAAAATAAATCCTAAGATCCATTAAAAATCTTGTTTCACCAAATGTCTATTTTTTCATATTTGTTGGGGGTCAATCCAGCGCTAAAAGCATAACTAATATGCCTAAAAATACCAAATTAACTCAGATTATCCTAAAACTTTAACTACAACTTACTTAACTCATTTGTGACCTAGAAACAAATTATCCAAATCGGTTTCCCTTAACTTAGCAATTTATGCTATTTTCTGAGTCATTTTAGGCCATTTACCACATTCTATGATGCAGTAAAGTGCCTAAACTATCTCAGTTTGTCACATAACTTCACTGACAGGTCAAACAAGTGTTATGCTACCTTTTGCTACCATAAATTAGTCTAACATGCTATTGAGGGTGTTACACCTGGCACTCAAGCACTCCAAGCGCGCATCCAAGGCGCAAAGGCGCTAGTCGCGTAGCATAAATATGCTCTTTGTCTGCCCTGCTGGTGCCTAGGCGCTAGACACTCAGTGCTTGAGCGCTGACTGGGCAGAATGAAATTTATAGAATTCTGCAAATGGAACTACTATTCCATTGAGGAACAAAGGTGTTTCAATCACTCCAACTTCAATTCCACATGATTTCTCACATCAATTAAGATCCATTAACACATTACAACTCTTATACCACTTTGATTTCACTCAAACAAGTAATTTGTGAATCATTCATCAACCTAACACCTAAACCCGCAAATCTTGGCCTAAAAGGGAACAAGGGTGTTCAAGTGATGTAAAATTCAACCTTATGCATCCAACAAACTATTGTTCACACAACCAAGCCATCCTCAAGTTCCTCATCAAGATTCAAGCATAAAACCACAAAGATCAACACTCAAACCCCACTTTCTTCATCAACTCTCCTCATGAGAAAAGATAGAGAAATGAAGAAAAGGAGTAAAAACAAGTTTTTCCCCTACCTCAAGGTCTTGAAGATAGCCAAGGATGGATCCAAGCTCTCCTTTCTCTTTCCCTTCTTTCCTCTTTCTCCTTCTTCTTTCTCCTCCACTGTTCCCTTTTCTCTCTTTTCTCTTTTCTTTTTTCTATTTTATGTTTTCTCTCTCAGCCATAGGATACTTATAAATAGAAGTCAAATTTGGCTTCTCATACCAAGGTACTAAGACTCCAGATCTGTTAAAAACACTTAGATTTCACCGAATCCAGTTTCATAACTTCCAACAAGTTTCAAATAAATCCAATGATTCATAAAATATCTTGTTTCACAATTTCTATAATGTTTCATATCTACTGGTAGTCAATCTGACATTAAAACACATAACCAGTATGCTTATAAATGCCAAACTAACTCCGATTAATCTCAAACTTTAACTACACCATATTCCACACATTTGTGACCTAGAACCAAACTCACCACTTTTATTTCCATTAACTAAGTATTTTAAGCTAATTCCAAGGGCTAATAACAGCTATATTTCACACAGTATTACAACAAAGTGACTAAACATGATCAGATGACCACAAAACTTAATAGGCATAACGAATAGGTATTAGGCTACCTCCATAACCATATACAAATCTATCATATTTTCACGGGTGTTACACATCTATTGAAACTTGAAGATATAGTGAAAAATCTCGAGTGATTGCTTGAGAATTAGATGTAGACCACAAGTGGATTGGTGAATGAACCAGGATAAACCTTGTGTTTGATCTTCTAAACTCGACTCCTTTACATTTGTGTATTTATTTTACATGCTTGCTTGAACATTCTTTGTTTTAGTTTATTCATTTGTGAGTAAAAGTATTCAATCTTCTCTATCTATTCATCTCTATCAATCAATAGATTCAATGAAAATTAGCAATCAAGTGATTTGTGAAAGATATGCGAAAATATTTTACAAACTCAATCCACCCCCCTTTTGAGTATTGAGGCCACTTGGTAACAGATGGTATCAAAGCTAGATTCTTGTGTAAATGGCTTAACAACTTCAAGAGAAGTAATGGCTTCAAATGTTTTTTCTTCAGAAAGTTCTTCTATAAATAGGCCCCCCTATTTTAATAGGGATGGTTATGCCTATTGGAAAGAAAGGATGAAGATTTTTATTGAAGTTATTGATCTTGATATGTGGGATACCATTGAAAATGGCCCTTTTGTTCCCACACGTATAGTTGATGGTGTAAGAACCAATACACCAAGAAGTGAATGGACCGATAAGGACAAAAAGAAGGTTAAATACAATTTGAGAGCCAAGAACATTATTACCACATCCTTAGGGTATGATGAATTCTTTAGGGTGTCAAATTGTAAGACCTCCTAAGAAATGTGGGATACTTTACAAGTAACCCATGAAGGTACAAGTGAAGTAAAAAGATCAAGAATAAATACTCTCACTCATAAGTATGAATTGTTTAGAATGAACTAAGGAGAAAGCATTCAAGAAATGCAAGAGGTTAACACACATAGTAAATCATCTTGCTTCATTGGGAAAAACTTTTCCTAATGAAGACCTCATTAACAAAGTCTTAAGATATTTGAGTAGGAATTGGCAATCCAAAGTAATGGCTACTGCGAAATTAAGGAATTTATCAACAATGACATTAGCCACTCTTTTTAGAAAGCTTTAAGAACATGAATTGGAGTTAAATAGACTCAATCAAAATGAGGAGCTTGACAAGAAGAAAAAGGGGATTGTACTCAAAGCCACCTCCTCCACCATTGAAGATGATGATGAAGATGATGGAGATGGAGCAGAAAACTTTAAGCTGAATGAGGAGAATCTTAGTCTCCTTATAAGAAAGTTTGGAAGATTCTTTAAGAATAAAGGAATTCAAAGAAGGCAACCTTTTTCCCTCCAAAGAAGTCCTATCATAAAGGGGAAGGAACTTCATCTACTCCAACATGCAATGAATGTGAAAAACTAGGGCACATGAAGATGGAATGGCTCGTATATCGTAAGAAGACAAAGAAGTTTGAGAAAAGACATTCTAAAGAAAAGAAATGAAGGATAGACTACATAGCATGAGAGGACAATGACATGGATTCTTCTAATAGTTCAGAAAATAAAGAAGCTCATTTATGTCTCATGGCTAGAGGAGAAGAAGAAGAAGAAGAAGAAGAAAGTGACATCAAGGTAACTTTTTCTAACTTAGACTCTTCACCTTCCTACAGTGAATTACAAGATGCTTTTGAAGAATTGCAAGATGAATTCATAAGGCTCACAAAAATAGTTTTATCTTCTAACAAAATAATCTCCTTATTAGTAAACAAAATTTCTACTTTAAACAAGGAGATTAACGAACTCAAAATTGAGAATGAGACTCTAGGATTAATCGATGCTAACTCATTATGCACAACTTGTTCTTCACATGAAAATGCATCAACATCCTCATCTTACTCATCATGTAAAGCATTTAAAAAAGAAATTGAGGATTTCAAAAATAATCTCTCAAAATTTACCTTTGGAAGAGATAACTTGAATGTGTTACTAGAGAAACGAATATGTGTTTTCCAAAAAGTTAGTTTGGAGTATAATCCCAATAATCAACAAAAGTCTTACAAGAATTTCTTTGCATAACAAGAATTTTACAAATTAACTACGAAAAAATCCGTAGCTAAATTTATTAGCTATGGATTAGCTACGGATTGGTCCGTAGTCTAAATCTCGTAGCTAATTAGCTACCAAAAATTTCCGTAACTATTCCATAGTTAATTTTTAAATTTTTGTAACTAATCCGAAGCTAAGTTATAACTAATTTTTGTTTAGAGTTTCCTTCATTTTCGTAGGTAATTAGCTACAAATATTTTTGTAACAATTCCGTAGTTAATCCGTAACTGATTTTAACAATTTATAGCAATTTCGTAGCTATTTCCTAGCTATTATGTTGCTAAATCCGTAACAATTCTGTAGCTAATCCATAGCTAATTATCCCTAGTAATTCTGCAGCTATTTCCTAGTTATTATGTTGCTAAATACATAGTAAATCCGTAGCTAATCTGTAACAATTATCCATAGCAATTCCGTAGCTAGTTCGTAACAATTCTGTAGCTAATTCGTAGTTATTCCCTAGCTAACCAAAATTAATTTTATAATAATAATTGATATATTTTAAAATTATACCTATATAAATATTTCAATCCAAACATAAAAAATCAACAAATAAGTTGTACAAAGCAAAAAAAAATCATAATTGCATTAGTAAGATCAAAACATGTTCTACAAAGAAAGGATAACTATTCAATAAGTCTAAGTTAATACAAATAGTTCTAAACAAATTAACTCTATCATCAACAAACACAACTAATCAATCCAAGTTAACCACATGATCATCAACTTCATGATCATCCCCAACTGCATCGCTTTGTGATGGTGTCTGCGGCACACCATTTATTGCTTGGGAGCCAACAATCTCACGAAGGATAGGCACCAGCAACATCTGGACAAAGGAAGTCATCGCTTCATTAACAGCTTCCTTTATGGCTTGTGTCAGAACAGTGCAGGAGGAATCACCAACTTGTGAAGAGTCTTCTCTATACTTGTCTAATATCGTGGTGTCATAAGAGTCTTGAAACGAAAAACCTAGAAAACTTTATCAAAACAATCAACAACTTAACAAATATGATTAGTTTTAATTTTAAAGACACCTACAATGAAGTTTTTCGAGCACTGAGTGACATATTCTCCATTTTTTCTCTTATGCACACTTTCATACAAATCTCTGAAAGGGACTGGACAATTCAACTCTGCCTTCTGTAATCAACATCTATTAAAATATAAAATTCTAAAATCTTTACTACAAGAAACCTTCACCTTCACCTTCTTCCATTCTACAACTGCCCTATTAGGGCACCTCAACTCAACTCAACTCAACTCAACTCAACTCATTAATCTCACCACCGCCAACCCAATATACTTTTATGAAAATCAACACCGACATATATATATTTAAAAATGGAATTTAAATTTTATTAATAGAATATTATAATTTTAAATAGTTTTATTAAATTTTTTATTTATATTGACTTTTAAAAAAATTTATAAAATAAAACTAGTAAAAGTAACTTGGACTTTGACCACTCTTATCTACCACAAAAAGAGGGGGGGTAATTATAACTAATATATAATATATGAAGACTGAACAAAAGAGTGAACAAAGAGATGTGAAAGATAGTTTAGTGAAACCTTTAGATTTTACTAATTAAAAGTTTAATTAATCTTAAAAAAAATTTGAAGAAAACCAACCTATACCTAGCTAGCTAGCTAGCTAGCTTGATAGATCCTACAACCTCCAAATTTGATTAGTCCTTGAAAGACCCCTGATTGATGCTCAGAATAATTGAATATATATATATATATATATATATATATATATATATATATATATATATATATATGACAAACTTACTAGCTAAGTCACTGTAGATTATTAATAATGAAACAATAATGATAGTATTAAACTATTAATGTCATAGATGACAATTTCATGTAGCAATCAATTTACTGAAACGTTTTGATAATCACAATGTGGGTGCAGAACAGGAACTACATTCTCTGGGCCATAGTAGTATCAGAATATATCAAGGATGATTAACTTCTTTACCCATTATTGGGCAAGAGGACACTTCACAGGGATCTGTGATATGATATATTATACATGATATAAGAGGGATATACATCCTGGTTCAAAAATAAGGAGCCCGCTGATGGGGAAAACCAAAAGATCTAAAGCCTAAATGATGCCACTGATCCATACAATAAAAGGATTGCACCTGACACTTTAGTGTCACTTTACAAGCACGAACTTGGAAGACACAATTGTGCTAAGGCAAAAATAATTAACAAAGTGACAATCCAATGCCATTTTGAAACATTAAATCTCAATTGTAGGAAGATTCATGATAATAATCATATAGAAAAATACTATAAATCATATAAGTTCATCAACTATTCATATAGAAAAATATGTCCTTGAAAGTTGAGTATTAAACCAGTATAAAACATTAGCACACTTATGCTTCACAATAGTTCTAACCTATCTCTAATACACTCCACACAAATGTGGAAGTAGCTCAAGCAAAACATTAGCTGACCACTGAATGGACAGACCAAATCTATATCTGCCAGTTTGTTTAGGTATAGCAGTTAGAGTTACAATAGGGTTCAACTCTCTATACTAAAGAATGTGCTCAACAAGTAGAGCATTGCCTATGGGCAGCGCACATATCTCTTTGTATATCCTAAATCATTAACATATGGAACTTCTAAAGCTTTTGCCAACTGAAGGGCTTATGCAACAAACCTGAAAAAGCAGCATATATAATTAAGAAAAGGAAAACAGAAACTTATTAAAACAAGTGAACCTAATTAAGTTCTTTTATTATATTATAAATTATAAATTAAATTATAAATAGGATTTTATTAGAAACCACTATGAAAACATCAGTATTGAGATCTATATACAAAAGGATCCGGCAGGGTAAATAGAAAAGAAGGGGGAGAATAGATCAAATTGCAGACTACAACCTACTAGAGAAGATAAGTGCAGTGAAACTCTAACATATGAAACCCCTACTCAAAAGAAAATAAGACAAGGCCCATTCCATGAACCCGGAAGAAGAAAGTTACAAGAAAATTAACAAACAACTTCAAATTTTAAAGAAGGTTAACAGCAACAATTTCACAATTAGATAATTAAGAAAATGCTCAGGCTCAGAAATAAGCAGAAAGAATACATGCAAAAATAGACTCACATATTGCAATTATTTTGTAACTCTGGAACAAATAAATTGGGTGTTGCATTTTGAGTAAAAGACTGGTATTTTTGAGCAACGGCTCCAAGCTGACTAACCTGAATATAACAATAAAGTAAAAATAAGAATAAATAATCATAATGTATAACACCTTATTAGAGGAAACAACAATCTAAATGTATAAGCAAGTAATACTCTGTTAACATCTCTACAATGATAATCAGCTTTACAGAAGTCATTCCTAGCAAAATAATATTACTAGCATCAAAACCAAGAATACATAGATTGAGTGGTGCTTGGCAAACATATTAACAAGTAACAATCTCAAAACATGTAATAGTCACATGAAACAAACATATCAAGTCTGTCTAAATATCAATAGAAAATATATGTCAACCATCATTACATAAATCCTGTAAGCATCTGTTGATACAAGATAAGGATATAAAGGCTTCTCATAATTAAACTATTTAATCAGCAACCTGAGGTATTAAAAATCTTCTGGGGATGGGCTCTTCATGGCACCGAGCAAAAAATTCCCAAGAGCATATCTGCAGAAGAAATAATAAACAAAAGAATGACAGTTTAAAAAGTTTTTGGATATAAAGAGAATATCAATAATAATGTACAAGCATTTTTTATTTAAAATATGAAAGTCATTATTCCTATTCATAACCTTCAGGTATGGAGAGAAAGAGAGAGACAACATTCTCTCGCTAAAGTGGAGGCTGAGAGTCAGACCGAGACAGCCACTGCACGCAGTGTAACTGTCGTGCCAATCTCTCACCATTTCTTGCATTGGTAACTTCCCAGCCAGATCTTCTTCTTCCTTTCAATCGCGCTTTCTTCATTGTTACTAACCTGTTGAGGACATACTGTCTCTGATAAGAAATTCCGGAAAATATCAAGCAAATTCCACAGAATTTATAGATAAGGACAGCCAGCCATATTACAATAGTAAAAAGACACTACCAAAATATGCTTCCCATCTATAAAGCACTGGACACCTCTTCTTGGAAGAGCAGAGAAGTCTGAGACATCAAAAAGCCACCCAGACTTCAACCCCTTGGCATCATTTTGGGTTCCAGTAGTAGCAGAGGAGTCATCAAAGAAACAAAAATGACGTGCATATTCTAATATGGCTTTTGCCAGTGGGTGTTCACTGCTAGCCTGAATCATAAAAATAAAATGAATTGAAACAAGGTATAATTCATTCCTCTAATAGGCCTCACACAAGAAATAGAAGGGTGAAATTTTCTGACAATCAAACATATAAGAAGAAATGGTAAATCTACTCTAATCTTGTTCCTCATGCCATGACAGCATGCCATAACACTATTCAGGAAGTTAAGCTGTCTATTACAAGGAGGGGGTAGGAAATGTAGAAATATCTCATATTCATATAAGTCCTCTATAACTTCACCTGCATCTAGGCTCTGAACCAGATATGTGACAATATTATAAACAGACAATAAGAATCAAAGAAAGTAACAATCGTCAAGAAATTGGAATTCACCTCAGCAGAAGCCACCAATGTCAAAAATTCTCTACGTTCCATTCCTGTGAATACCTTGGCAGTAGTAACACTGGCATTTCCTTGAGTTAGAGTGCCAGTTTTGTCAAATATCACATACTTCACCATCTGAGCCCTTTCCAAGGCATCTCCTCCTTTAATTAACACACCATTGTTAGCCCCAACCCCTGTTGCCACCATGACAGCCGTTGGTGTTGCCAAGCCAAGCGCACAGGGACATGCAATCACCACTACAGATATTGAGAACATTAGGGCAAAAACAAAATGATTTCCATTTTCTGGCAGCCATTTTTCTGGGTAAGCTCCTTCAGACCCAGCAATATACCTGAAGATAATCAGCCAAAACTTTAAGAGAAAAGTAGGGATAAGCATTCCAATCACATTAGGAATCAACTTTTATCAATATGCCAAAATTAGTTAAGGTGATCTTACCAACCCAATAATGTCAACAATGCCAAAGAAACAACTATAGGAACAAATATGCTTGCTACCTGCAAGCCAAGAGAATGGTACCTGAGTTCATATCTAATACTTCTTCAATCATCTATGGACAATTCAACTACTCAATGTTATAAAATTAAGAAAATGGTGACTATTTAAAGAAAATGATAAGCAAGCAAAAAACAGCCCCTTCATTTAAGAAGAAAGCCAAAAAACTAGGAATAAGGGGATGAGAGAGAGAGAGAGAGGAACCTTGTCAGGTGGAGAAGACGCCAACCGTTTAGTCTGAATGTTTTGCGTTCCTCGACGGAAGGAGGGGGCAACTGCGGGACATTGAGGATGATATCGACGCAGAGATTACCCAGCGTGGCAACGTCGACGTGTTTGGCTCCGATGCTCCTCAACCTGTAATCGGGCACAGCAACGGAATCGAGCGAGGAAGAGATGGGTTTGGGGACGGCGAATTCGAGGCCCTTGCAGGTGAAAACGGAGGGGGCAGTTGAGAGGGAAGATGCTCAACCCAGGTTTTGGGTGGGATTTGAAATGGAAAGAAGGTCCATAGGCGTGGGAGGGAATTGGGGATTTGAGGGCTCTTGGTGGGAGAGGCATTCAGCGAATAATGAGAGAGAGAAAAAAAGAAACGATTTGAGATTGAGATTGAGCGAGTGATTTGGTCTGGGAGGAGGGATTTGAGAGAGGGAGAAAGAATGAGAGGGAGGGAAGGATGGAGGAGAGATTTGAGGATGTAGGAAAATTTAGAGTAAGCTCGCATAAAAGATTAAAGAGAGTTAATTTGGTAAATTTTTTTATGTAATTGAAATTTAGTTATGAAAATATTTGACAGCTAATATGTAACTAATTAGTTACGGCTTAGATATGGATTAGTTGTGAAATAAATTTTTTTAGTTAAATTTTGTAGTAAAATTATAACAATTTCGTAGTTATTTGTTTAATAAAAAAAATTTTGATGTGATTCGAAATTTAGCTAAAAAATTTTATTTCGTAGCTAATCCACAACTAATTTGTTACGAATTAGCTACTAAAATTTTTTGTAGCTAATCTGTAACTATTTGCTTAATAGAATTTTATTCAAAATTTAGCTACGAAAATTTAATCCGTAACTAATTAGCTATAGATTAGCTACCAAAATTTTTTGTAGCTAAATTTGGTAACTAATTTATAAAATTCTTGTAGTATTGTTTCTTCAAGTACATCAAGTAGCTCATTTATCAAATGCTTTCATTGTGGGGAGGAAGAGACATAGTGCCTCAACATGCAATGTTAGGAAGAACTTAAACACCAAGGTTGAGACTAAAATGGTTTGGGTCCCTAGGGCACCTTGTCTAAATCTAACACACAAGGACCCAAGAAAATTTGAGTACCAAATGTTAAAATTTGAATGTGTATTGTAGGTGTGCTTGAAGGCCAAGAGTTCAAGTTGGTATCTTGATAATGGTTGCTCCAAGCACATGACTGGAGATGGCTCCAATTTTTCCTTCCTTGTCCCCAAGAAGAATGGACGTGTGACATAGTGACAACAACAAAGGAAAGATCATTGGAGTTAGCAAAGTTAGTAAAATCATTTCCTCTTCTATTGATAATGTTTTACTTGTTGAAGGGCATAAACATAATTTGCTTAGCACTAGTCAATTATGTGATAAAGAAAATAGAGTTATATTTGATTCTAATTGTTGCATAATTGAAGAAAAGATGATAAACGAGTTAAGTTTGTTAGCCATAGAGTTAAAATATATACATGATTAGCCTTGATGATATATCTTCAAATGATGTTAAATGCTTTATGAGTAAAGAAGATGATTCATGGTTATGGCATAGAAGAATTGCTCACATTCACATGGATCACTTAAATAAGTTAGTCTCAAAAGAGCTAGTAATTGGACTTCCAAAACTCAAATTTGAAAAAGATAAACTTTGTAATGAATGTCAAAAGGGAAAGCAAGTAAAAGTCTCTTTTAAAGCTAAAAATATTGTTTCAACTACTAGACATTTACAACTTTTGTACATGGATCTTTTTGGTCCCTCTAGAACTATGGTGGAAATTACTATGCATTAGTGATTGTGGATGATTTCTCTAGGTTTACATGGACATTATTCCTATCTCACAAAAATGATGCTTTTCTATCTTTTAAAGAGACTTACCAAAGTTATCCAAAATAAAAAAGGTTTTTGCATTGCATCCATAAGAAGTGATCATGGTGGTAAGTTTGAAAATTATGATTTTAAAACTTTTTGTGATGAACATGGCATTGAGCATAATTTCTCTGTCCCTAGAACTCCACAACAAAATGAGGTTGTAGAAAGGAAAAATAGATATTTAGAAGAGTTAGCAAGAACTATGCCCAATGAAATAAACTTTCCTAAGTATTTTGGGTGGATGCGGTAAATACCGCTTGTTATGTTATGAATAGGACTTTAATAAGGTCAATTTTAAAGAAAACCCCCTATAAATTGTACAAAAGAAGGAAACCAAATATTTCTAACTTCCATGTCTTTGGTTGCAAGTGTTTTATTTTAAATAATGAAAAAGATAACCTAAGCAAGTTTGCTGCTAAATCCGATGAGAGAATATTTCTTGGTTACTCTATTAGTAGTAAATCCTTTAGAGTTTATAACAAGAGAACAATGACCATTGAGGAATCAATTCATGTTGCATTTGATGAAACTAACCCAAATGGTCTGAGAAAAGATTTGGTTGATGGTGTTGTAGAAATCTTGTCAAGAACTCACTTGGAGAATCAAGAGAAGGAGGCCAAGAAGCAAGAAGAAAGCTCATTGGATCCCCCAAGCCAAGAGGATTCACAAATCATGGACCTTCCCAAGGAATGGAGGACATCAAGATATCATCCTCTTGACAAGGTGATAGGTGATGTATCGAAAGGGGTAATCACTCAAAACTCTCTTAGAAATGCATGTAACCATATGACTTTTGTCTCTCAAGTTGAACCTAAAGATATAAATGAAACCATTAATGATAAACATTGAATTTTGACCATGCAAGATAAACTAAACCAATTTGAGAGAAATCAAGTTTGAGAATTAGTTCCAAGACCTAATGATCAACCCATAATTTGCACTAAATGGGTCTTTAGGAACAAACTTGATGAAACGGGATTAATAATATGAAACAAAGTTAGGCTTGTTGCTAAAGGTTATAATCAAGAAGAAGACATAGACTATGAAGAAACATATGCTCTCATAGCTAGACTAGAAGCCATAAGAATGCCACTTGTATATGCATGCATCATGGATTTCAAGCTTTATCAAGTGGATGTCAAAAGTGCTTTCTTAAATGGTTTTATACAAGAATAGGTGTATATGGAACAACCTCCTAGTTTTGAAAACTTTGAACAGCCCAATCATGTTTTTAAATTGAAAAAGGCCTTGTATAGCTTAAAACAAGCTCCTAGAGCTTGGTATAAAAGGTTGAGCAAGTTCCTTTTGGAAAAAGGATTTTCTAGAGAAAAGGTTGACACCACTCTTTTCATCAAGCATAAAAGGCATGACATACTTCTTATTCAAATATATGTTGATGATATAATTTTTGGTGCATGAATGACTCTCTATGTATGGAATTTGCTAACATTATGCAAAATGAGTTTGAGACGTCTATGATGGGTGAGCTCAACTTCTTCCTTGGACTCCCAATCAAGAAAACAAAGAATGAGACTTTCATAAGTTAATCCAAATATTGCAAGGAACTGCTCAAAAAGTTTGGAATGGACAATACCAAGCATATGGCTACACCAATGGACACTTCTTATTACTTGGACAAGGATGAAGGAGGTAAATATGTAGAAATATCAAAATATAGAGATATGATTGGCTCACTCCTTTATCTTACGACAAGTAGGCCATATATTATGTTTAGTATGTGCATGTGTGCTACATTTCAAGTAAATCCTAACGAATCACATCTATGTGCTGTAAAAAGAATTATGAAATATCTAATAGGCACTTCACAAAATAATTTCTGGTACCCTAAGGGTGCCTCATGTAGCCTCATTGGTTATTCTGATTCTGATTTTGCTGGATGCAAAATGGATAGGAAGAGCACTAGTGGGACATGCCACTTGCTTGGAAGCTCATTAGTTTCTTTGCATAACAAGAAACAAAATAGTGTGGCATTGTCTATAGTTGAAGCTGAATATGTTGCAGTTGGGAGTTGTTATGCTCAAATCCTTTGGATGAAGTAATAACTTCTAGATTATGGTCTTGAGCTTGATTACATCCCTATAAGGTGTGATAACACTAGTGCAATCAATTTATCTAAAAATCCCATTCTACACTCAAGAACAAAGCACATAGAAATAAGGCGCCACTTTATTAGAGACCATGTTCAAAAAGGTAATTGCATGCTTGAGTTTGTTGAAACTACTAAACAACTAGCTGATATCTTTACTAAACCTTTGAATAAAGAAACTTTCTTTTAAATAAGAAGAGAACTTGGCATATTGGATCATTCATGCATTTAACTTTTGCTGCATAATTCAAATTTCTTGTTGTATAATTCAATGGTGCTGCATAATACAATTTGTTGCTATATAATTTAATTTTTTGCTGCATAATTACAATGTTTTAATCATTTTTGAATTCAATACTGACTTGAGCGTCAGAGGCTCCCCTTAGTTTGTTTTGCAGGTACTCCTTCATGACTAAGTCCTCCAAATAGCTTAACTTTTTAGTCAAAAGACATGTCCTTGAATAATGATGATTTTCAATTACAATGGTTTGATCTTTGCTAATGATGGTGTTTTTGCAAGGATAAGTTTTTTGGGTCAAGAACTAGATTGGTTTTAAGCCTACATGATGTTTGGAATTGGTTTAAGAGCTTTTGGAAGTGTTTTGGAAGTTTTGGTATAAGTCCTTTGCTATTTGAAGTGCAAAAACTAAGTTCATAAGGCTTGTAATCGATTATAGTAGCCATGTAATTGATTACAAAGGCTCTGTCAAGCATTCCAAGCCAAGTCAAAATGCATGTAATCGATTACACATTTTCCAAAACACGCGTACTAGATTACAGCCCCAATGTAATCGATTACAACGACGTTTTAAAAGGGTAGAGATACGAAGGATAGCCATTTTCACTCTGCTTCATTAGTTTCTCTCTCTACACCACCACCCTCTCAAAAATCTACTAATTTCTCTTTCAATTCTTCACTAAATCATGCCCTTCCACCTCCATTCCACTTGAATTCTTCATCCCTCTAAAACCCCCAACCTTATTTCCATCAAAAACTCCAAATTCATCCACCAATCTCCCTCACTCGTATGCTACTTTCTCTCTCTAAAGACCTAAACCTATCTCACGAATTCACATCCTTTTCTCACAAATTTCCACCTTCTCCCATCACCAAACACCACAAAAATCACTTCCCTCCACCTTCCTTACATCATTTTCACCTATTTTCCCTCAAATGGTAGAATCATCAAAATGCACAAAGTGACCAAGAACAGGGGTGAATATGGCAACATCCTCTCAGGCTCCTCCACCCACCATTTCTGGCTTGGATCTCTCTCAACACTTCAGGACCGCTAAGAAAGCTGAGCTCTTTCACCAAAAGTTTTAGTTGAGAAAGATTATCCAACCCAGGTATCTCACTAAAGCTTTTTGTGCTAGTGAACCTTTGGCGAGTTTTAGGATGATGGAGAGACTTGATTTGATTGACTTTCTAAGTATTAAGAAAGATGTTTATCCAGATTTAGTTAAAGTTTTTTATGCAAATATGAAATATGAGAATGATTTCCTAATTTCTTAGGTTAAGAAGAAACCGATTATTATTACTAAGGATATATGGTATAGATTGACTGGGCTGAGTTTTGATGGTACAAACTTCTATGGTGGTGAAAATGTATAGGGAGATGACTATGTATACAGACCTGCATTGACTTCTTTATTGAGAATTGGCACTACGACTAAACAGAGAGTTATGGTCACTAGGTTGACAATGGAGAACTGTAACATCCTCCTTAACATGTTAGTAATGTTTATGGATAGAAATGAACCATAATATTTGTTTAACATGTCCAAGTAATCTTGTGACATTCTGAGTTAGTTTAGGCACTTTGTCGCAATACAGAATGTGCAAAATAATTATTTTTACTTAGGAAAAATAGCATAAATTGCTTAGATAAGGGAAATAAATATGGAAAATTTATTTATAAGTCACAAATGTATGAAATAAGGTGTACCGGATTGACTTATAGCAGATATAAAAAATTATGAAAATGGTGAAACTAAGATTTAGGTGAATCCTAGAATTTATTTTGATATCTCTGGAAGTTAGGAAACTTGATTTAGTAAAATTAAAGTGTTCCTAAGATATATAAAGTTTCAGTAACTTAAACTAAAGTCAAATGTTATTATCTTATAACTTGACTTTCTATGCTTTTTCTTTCTTCATTTTCACGTTTCCAGCTGCATAAATAGAGAGTGCAGAAACGAAAGAAAAATAGAGGAGAAAAAAGGAAGAGAAAGGACAGAAAGAAACAAAGGAAAAAGGGAAGAACAAGGCTTGATTTCAGCATCCTTGGAGAGTAGAGGTAGGGGTCTTATGTTTATGTTCAAGCATGGGATGAAAGATGGGTTTGTGTTGGGTTTTGCATTTTTCTTGGTGGTTCTTTGAATTCCATGTCTGAGATTGGTTTATTCATAACTTGTTTGAGGTTTGGTTGTCAACTTTGATCCTTCAAACATCTTTTTGTCTACATGAATAATAAGTTGAAAATGGATTCTTATATTGTGTATGGTTATGTTTGATTTCTATAAGTCATGTTTGAATGGATTAAATGGATGTACAAGGGTTACAAGATGCTTAAAGATCATGTTTAGGATTAAAAATCACTTAGAATCCATGATTTAAGGAAGGATTTAAATGGGTTTTGAAAGTGGTAAAGAAATAGCCATGAACGTATGCAGAAAACTAGTTCTATAAGTTGTTATTCGAATAACAACAGTGTTATTCGAATAACAAGAACCAGAAAATGAAGAAAATGTATTAGAATAACAAAGTTGTTATTCAAATAACAGCATCCAGAAAAGTCATTTTTGATAGCTTGTAGTATTTGTAGCATAACTTGAGCTGTAGTCATCGAAATGAAGTGGGGTTTGTTTCATTTTAAAGACATAAGATAAGGCTATTTACCTATAAAATTCTAGAATTTTTGAAGTAAGGATGTACATTTGGTGCTTTCATGAACATCAGCCTTTCTAGGCGTCAAAGGGCCACGTCTAGGAGCCACACGTCTAGGACCCACTCCCAAAAATTGCTAGCATCATGTTTTTGTTAAAATGGAGCTCCCGACTAGTTGGGATCCTTCATAGATATTTCTTAAAGTGTGTTGTGACATTAAAAGATGTATTTCAAGAAAGAAATACCCACTTCATATACTTGTGATGATTAAGGTTTTGCTTCCTTATTATGCAAGGAAAAATTTGATTATGTGAAAGGTGAATGAAGGAATGGTTTTAAAATCTTCTTGCATGTTTTGGTTTTTAAACTTGATGTTTTCTATTTCTATGTATTTGGCTTGAGCCAAAGGTGCTCTTAATGCCAGGGTATGATATTAAGGGAGGTCAGGGAACAAAGGTTTTCCCAATACCTCATTTTACTTAAGAACAAAGGTTTTCCCAATACCCAGAGGAAATACAAGGAACAAAGGTCTTCTTGGGAATATGCAAACATCATGTATTTTTCCAAAACAAAATCTTTTAAAATATTGCATAAGCATAACTTAGGGTATTCCTTAGGCATAATCACACATCATAATACATTGCATAAAATAACAATTGTATGGGCAATTGTTTTGTTTTATGTTAATGAAAAGTTGATGATTACCTTAAGGATAATCAATGATTAAAGAAGATTATGTTTGATTGCCACTATAATGGAAGTAAATGAACATGCTAAATTGAATTGAATTGCTATGTATTGATTAAATTGTTTTATTTAATTAAATAGAATGTCTACTTCAGGAAGGGAAATGACTGAGTTTTGGCATATGTCACCTTTCCATTTATTTATTGCATGTAACTTGTTTTTCCCTGAAGTATGTTTTTAAAACTTACTATTGAGGATTTCAATTCTCACCCCAGTTTCTTATTTCCATGGTAAATCCAGCAAATGCCCAGAGTAGAAGCAAAGAAGTGCAGAGAAGATTTAGTTAGATAGTTTATATATATACTAGTGATTTACTTAGTTAATTAGTTTGGTTATGTACTTAAATACTCATGACTTGATCCTTTGGTACTTTTGTATATCTCAGACATATAATGTACAATCATTGTAAAGAGCAAGTTTCTAGTTGTGTAAAATTTCTTATTCTCTTTACTTTTCAAAGGCTTTATATATTTATACGTTGTTAGTTATTATACAAGTCTTTAATTTACGATTTATGTTTAGAAGTGACATTCCTAATGCTACTTAATTGAGTATATGGATAATATACATAGTAGTAGTTTTAGGTTGTTACACGAATAGGGTGCTCTATTACATAGTGGTTAGGGCTTTAATTCCTAGGGGAGGCAACTACTCCCAAGTTCTCAAGGATGATGTCCTGACTCTATGGGCTATGAACACTGGCAGGCCGATTAACTGGGTCTACTACGTTATGCAGCATATGTTGAAGGCTAGGAAGAGCCACCATCCCCTACCCTATACCATGCTTGTCACATCTATTTTAGAGCACTTTCGTATTTCTTTGTCTGGGGAGGCCAAGGATACCAGTTCTGATGGACCTGAGTCCATTAGTCTGTATACACTACAAACACTCCAGTTGAAAAAGATTGGTGACACCTGGTATTATCTGCATCATGGAGTTGATGGCCATATTCCTCAAGATGTTGAAGATAATGATGACGACGGGGACTAGTAACTTGCTCCAGCCACAACCACTTTGGATCTTTTACTCCAGGAGATGCACAACCTTCGAACTAGGATGGATAGCCTTGAGCAGAAGGTAGATCATCTTGGGCTGAGGGTGGATCACTCTGATCAAGAGTTGGCTTCTATTCTATCTCTGTTGGAGGGACTAGAGTATGCACTGAGTCGAGGTGCCAGTGCTCCTACTTCATCTGTTGTACCTCTTGTCCCTGTTGATGCTATAGCTGGTGCCCGTGCATCCATATCCTTTGTTGTTGCTCCTGGTGCGACAGCTGGAGATCCTGATGATAATGAGGAGGTTCTTGGTTTTGATGATGATCTTGATACTAATGACGATGATATGGATCTTGATAATGTGGTAGATGATAGTGATAGTGAGGCGTTTGCTTGACGACGGGACTTAGTCATGATGTTCTTTTTTTACACTACTCATAATATTCTGTCTAACCCATTAGCAGTTTGTTAATTTTATGACTCTGTATATGACTCTGGTTATTATGCTTCTAGTGGTTATATAATCTGATCATCTGATTATTATGCATCCTTTTGTTAAGCTGATGAATGGTTATCCTATAACTTTGATCTGTTGTTATCCCCTGTTGTTGTAATGACTGATTATATGGGTTGTATCATGCTAACTGCTGCTGAAATGTTGTTGGTATTATTGCTTGCATATTGAATGCTTATGTCTTTTGGATAATGCCAACAAGGGAGAGATATAACATACATGTTGCATGAGTACGGGGGAGTTTTTACATGCAACTTGTAACACCCTCCGAAGGGCATTACATTTCAAGCCAACTCCTTTTAATTCTTTACCCAAGTTATAAAATATTTAATATTATTTTAATATGGGTTTCAAAATTTCTTTGCATTGATAACATAAACTTACCGAATTGTAGAAACAGAAGACATAAAAATTGTATAGTATACATCTCATGTACATAACATAGATTAGTAACAACTTAAATACATAAAAGCTTACGTACTCCAAATAACATATATAACTACCATATAAAAACTGAACCTAGCCCAAGTCCAAAAACTTGAAGAGTAGGGTCCTGCACCTGATCTTCTTCCAGATCCTCTTCAAGATCCCTAACGGACAAATTCCCCAGTCAGGGCATGTCACTACGAATGGGAGTCCGAGCGGTCGACTCCTTGGAGTCTTCCCTAGGAGTGTTATAACGATTACTCCATAACTCAATAATAGGCATAGAGAACTCCAAATAAACAGAAGCATCCATAGAAAACGTAGCAACCCCATGCCGGGTCCTACTCCAAAGCAACGTAATATCTCCAACATATTGAATATGCCCCATGTCCCAATGGATGTGTCATGCTTCGTTGCCCCTATGAAACTGTAAACTAATGAAATTCTGAAGACTCTGCCTCGTCGCCATCGCAGTCTTCTCAAAACATAAATATAGAACAGAACAATACAATAAAGATGTGAGATCCCTTACATCAATACCATCATGACAGCAAAGAACAATAATGACAATAATGCCATTCATATACAACAATATCACAGAACAACAGGTATAATCATATTATCAACTAACAGATAATTTAACAATATATATATATCACAATATTTGAATACAGATCATACCACAAAAATAAGTATACTAACTATGCCACAACAATATGTACATTTACTATGCATATGTACAATGTGTATACTGACCATTTTTATGCACAATGCACCCATTTCCTACTCCATGGAGCTAAACACAAATTCGGAGAGAATGATCCAGAAGATATGTCTGTACATCATCTGCTTATTCAAGTACTATAATTTTTCTCAGTGTACACATCATAGCTTATATAAGATATTCTACGCCAGATCGTGAATAGAGCAGTGTCTCATCGAGATTGTCAGTACGATTGTAACAGTCACCACAGCCCAGTAGAGCTACCAACTGTCCATTTGTGGGATACCCGCGCCCCGATGTCTCCAAGGTCATTCATAGACCTTCATTAACGCAATTCGCACTCGCACGAAAGTGTTATCCATCTTCTAGGCAACAATAGCCTTAACAGACACTGTCTGACAAATAATGCATGATCAATGACTCAATGCAATATCCTAAGCCACCATCGGCTACAATCACACATTGATATATCCGGGTCCAGTACATCGGCCATATAGCAAACTTACTGTTCCTCTCAATCGCGTAGCATTTTTATTGCGTTTTCACAATCGCAGAAAACTTCTGTTACGTTTTCAAATCATGTAACATTTTTTCCAATGTTTTCTTAATCGCGTAACTAAAAATCATCATTTTTAAAGTGTGTAAGAGTTTTTCTATATATTTTCAATCGCGTAAAACATTTTCTCAATATTCTAAGCTCAATTTAAAACCTTTCTCATTTAATATAAAAATTGGACCTTAATTCCAACATTTTCTCACTAATCCACCTCTAAATAATATTTCCAAATGTTTTCGAAAAAAACTTAGATTTATTTTCATTATATCAAAATACTACAAAAATCCTTCTTCATTACTCTTATTAAATAAGACACTTGAATTTCAAAACATCATTCTAACTTTATTTCCATACTAAGGCCAAAAATCACTCTTTGTTCATAAAAACTTTCTTAAATTAAAGTACTTGAAATTTCAACTATCCTTAAAATCATTTCCATTGATAGAACCAAAAATTTTTACTTCTTGAATTATAAAATTATATTCATTTACTTTTTACTTGTAAATCCTTTAATCCTAATTTAGTCCCCAAATTATCTAAGTAATATTTTCTAACATTCTTTCCAAAACTTTCATTAATCTAATTCTAAATAAAATCCTTTCCATTTAACTTCTCAAAATCATCTTAAATAAAATACTTTAAGTCTCCAAATTACCTCTCTATCCTTTTTTCCACTATATTGGCCGAAAATCACATTTTAATTAGTGATAAAAATATATCCATTTCCATTTTGTAATTCCTTAATCAAATTTATTATCACTAATCCTCTAAGTTAACATTTAATAAAACATTTTGCATTGAATTTCCCCTTTGGAGGGCTTGGAGGCCGTGAGCCTCTACGGCTATTGGAGCCTAAAATTTCTTTCCTCTCAAGCAAAATTGATAGCATACAACATATTTTAAGCATCAAAATTTCACTCTAACAAGTTCATGCATAATATCAAAGCAATAAAATCACATAGAACAATTAATTACAAACCATACAATCACACACAAATTTCGTGTCCCTCACCACCATAAGTTGATGAGGTTAATCTCCCTCTTACCGTAGATGTAGCTTCCTAACTCCTTGTAGAATCCTTTGTATCAACTTCCTCCACCAAGTAACTCTTAAAATCAAAGTAAACACAAATATATTAACATCCAAGGCTAGAGTAGGACAACCATAGATCAAATATGGTATTAGAATTTCAAGAATCAAATAAGAAATCAAGTTTTAAGAATTTTATCTTGGAACCCTACAACTTGAACTAAAAAATCAAGCTTGAAAATGGTTGAATCAAGTCTTGATCACAACATCAAAGTTGCTTAGAATGGTGTTTAGGATCAAGTAGTATGGTTGGTTTGAATTATGAGAGGTTGGAAGGTAATTTTGGGTAGCTTTTGACTGGCATGTATCTCATAAATAATGTGTTTTGATGATAACAAACTTAAAGATGTTGCAAGATCAAGTCCAAGAGTCTCAAGACCATCAAGTATAGCTTTTAGGACTTCAATCATTTTGTAAAGGTATATATAAAGATTCACAAATAGCTCAATCTTACATTTCGAAATAGCACACAAGTTTTCAAGGCTTCAATATGGTTTTTAACTTCCAAAGAATCAACCATCTCGTGTCCATAAGCCAACAAGATCATATGGAATCAAGAGCAACATTTAAAAAGGCATAAAACATGTTTTTCCATGTATTATTCGAATAAGGAGTTTCTTATTTGAATAACACAAGTCAGGGATTCCAAATAATCTTTCAGGAAAAGATTTATTTGAATAAACCCTGTGCTATTCGAATAAATGGTTCAAAAAACATTTTGGCATGAATAAGTTATTCGAATAACAAAGTGTTATTCGAATAACACATTTCCAGGAAGTCATTTTATTAAATGGTTATTCAAATAACAAGTTGTTATTCGAATAACAAGCCTTTCAGCAAAACCATGTTTAAATGGTTATTCGAATAACAATGTTGTTATTCGAATAACGAGAACTCAGAAAATCAATTATTCGAATGAATTATTCGAATAACATGAATGTTATTCGAATAACAACATTGTTATTCGAATAACCATTTAAACATGGTTTTGCTGAAAGGCTTGTTATTCGAATAACACATTATAGAGGAAAACACGCCTGTGCTATTTAAAGCCTTATTCAAATAAGAATTCTCTTATTCGAATAAGAGAGCTTTCAAGAAACAGAAATTAATGGATAGTTACGTATCATTAAATGCTCCAACCACCTCCCAATGGCTCTAAACTTCAATGACTTATAAATAGAAGTTGTTGGGCATTTATGGGGGTTAGACAATCAATCTGAAAAACCTTGGTTGAGCATTAAAAATGAGTTTTCATCTATTCCTCCGTTAATACTCTGTTTCTGAGCGTAAATCGTGAATCATATACCCATTGAATTTCCAGTTGTATTATTTGCTCTTCGAAGAGAGTTTCTACCTATTCAATCTTTGTATAATCTCTAGAGAGGGTGAGGCATCCCTCCAAACTGTAAAAGGGTGAGGTATCCCTTGGAAAATAGAGACTCAAGCATAAGGGTGAGGTATCCCAAAGTGTTAAGTGCTCAAGGTTGTAGTGGTTGTCAAGCACCCATTGAAACTTGAAGATATAGTGGAAAATCTCAAGTTGTTGCTTGGGGACTGGACGTAGATCATAAGTGGATTGGTGATCGAATCAGGATAAACCATTGTGTTTGTTTTCTCTAAACCCTTCTCTTTATTCTGTGCACTATTTTATTGAATTGCTTGAATATTGTCTCCTTTGGCTATCACATTTATAAGTAAAAGTGTATATCTCATCTATCCTTCTATCTCTAATCATTCAATAGTTTCAACGAAAATTGGTTATCAAATGATTTGTGAAAGATTTGCGAACTTGTTTTACTTACTCAATTCACCCCCTCTTGAGTATTGAGGCCACTTGGTAACATAGCTTGGCCGTGAGATGAGGAAGAGAAAATGAGAGAAAATGGTGTTTAGCTTTTGCATGAAAGATAATAGCTTTGAAAATGTGATATTTTCTCTCTCCTAAAGCCCTTATGGCCGTGAGATACAAGGAGAGTGAGAGAGATATTTTAGTTTACTACAACCCCTCACAACCATTGATTCAATCAAGAGTGGATATCCAAAGCTTTCCCTCTAAGCTTGTTTCTAATTGGTTGTTCATAAAGATGTCATAACCATCATCTTTGACCAACTAATATATTTTCTAGATATTTTTCAAGAAACTATTACCCAATAGACAAAGGCTACTGCTAGTTATTGTCCAATGGATAATAACATTACACAATGGATAATAGCTTCACCCAATGGATAATAGCTTTATCCAATGGATAATAGAATGTAACAAAATCTCAAATAAAGAAAATTTTCGTTAACTGTTTTCGGTTTTGGATTTAGTAAGTTCCCTCGGCCTCGCATTAATAGTCTAAAACTTTCTAGTCTAGAAAATTTTTTATTTTTCCGGGCTCGCTTCGAACACGTATACAGTCCAAAATAATATTAAAATAATCAAAATAAATAAAAAATTCCTAAAAATTCACAAAAATTCACAAATATTATAAAACTCATATATATCAAGAAAAATGAAAAATCGGGGTGTTACAACACTCCCCCACTAAAAAAGAATTTCGTCCTCGAAATTATCTTATCTTTAAACAAATGTGTGCTCTTTCATCTTGTCCTTTAGTTCCCACGTTGCATCTCCAATTATGTCATTCCAGATTACCTTCACTAAGGCAATTGCTTTTCCCTTGAGTTGTTTCACTCGCTTATCTTCGATCTTAATAAGAAGTGTCTTATAGGTCAAGTTCTCTTTTTAATTGTACTGCATCTAGTACGATAATCAAGAATATATTTTCTCAATTGAGATACATGGAAGACACCATGAAGGTTAGAAAGAAAAGGTGGTAAAACTATTTGGCATGTTATCAGACCTATGCAATGAAAAATTTGATATGGTCTAATGAATTTAGGAGTGAGCTCCCTAGATTCAAATCCAGAAATCTCTGTCTCAGGAAACACTAAAGTTTTTATTGGTACGGTTAAATAGGATATGATTAGAAGATAATCAATTCATTCTTGGGATCATGTCTATTTGTGAAAGAAGTAGACAAATCAAATCAACAGAAAAGTTTCGATCTCGAATAATAATAGGATAGTTTTAAACAGGCTTGTGTAGTAATAGCAAGTTTAGCAATAGGAAATAGTAATATTCAAGTTAAAAGGAGATAAAAACACAAACAAACCCAAATTGGTTCACACAATCATAGGCAACAAATAAAAAAAAATATGGGTCACCCCTGAGTCAAACAGTATAATTTAAGGCTTACTTCCTATGATACAATCTCACTTGGCTAGATCTTCAAATTGGGAGGCTTCAGCTCCACTCATCGTGTAGACTCTTCCTCCTACTTGAGGTCTTGTCGCACGTACGTTACTCATGGAAGGCTCCGTCTTCGATTGTGTACAGTCTCTAGAAAAGTGTCCGGGCTCCCCACATCTGAAACAGATGATCCTTTTGATCATACACTCCTTTGTCAAGTGATCTTTTCCACACTTCTAACATTTTGATGCCGATGCTACAGTCTGACTGAATTTGTTGCCGCTATTATTTCCTCCAACTGTTTACTGTTGTTATTGATTCCCCGGTGGCCATGAATACGGTTCCTGATGGAATCAGTTGCCATTACCATCACTCCCCCTTTGGAACCTAGATGGTCTAAAGTTACAAGATCTCGTATCTCAGGATTGATCCAACTCTTCAATTCGGTGACACTTATCCAACAAAGCTGGGAATTGCTCAATCCCCAAAGGTAGAACTGCTTGCTTCAAGTCATGTCTCAACCCTTCTTCAAACTTTCGGCACTTCCACTCCTCATCAGACTAGAGTTGAAAGTATCGAGAGAATTTTGATAGGCTTTCAAACCTAGCTGCATACTGACTGACAATCATTCCCCCTTGCTTCAGTCCAAGGAACTCCATCTCTTTGGCGTGCCTCGTACTAGCTGAAAAATACTTCTCCAAAAACTTACTCCGAAAAACATCCCATGTGACAAACCTTCCCTCAGCTTCCAATAATCGTTGCGTTCCTACCCACCAATCCTCAGCGTCTCCAATGAGCATAAAGGTAGATAAGTTACTTTCCTCTCATTTATGCATCCCATGCCTCAAAAAATCTTCTCCAACTCCTTGATCCAAAGATCCACTTTCTTTGGATCAAATTCGCCCTTAAACTGAGGCGGATTATTGCGGCGAAACTCTGACAGATTCTAAGTCTCACCTGTCGCTTCTTATTATTGAGCAGCCCTTTGATTTTGTTGTACAATCACGTCAGCCATCTTTTGCATCGCTTCCACTGCTGCAGCCATACTACCACTGTCGCGTCCTGTTTCCATATGTGCACATTGACCACGAGCCATTGCTTTTCTTCGACGTTAGACTAATCAGAACACAATGAAAATTTAAGCTCAATCATTCAAGCAAGACTGTCTCCTTTCGAAAACCAAACACAGAGAAACACACAGCACAAACAAGACAAACCTAATCACAAACCCAAAAGACTCAAACTTGAGCTCTGATACCAACAAATATAACATCCTTCGAAGGGCATTACATTTCAAGCCAACTCCTTTTAATTCTTTACCCAAGTTATAAAATATTTAATATTATTTTAATACGGGTTTCAAAATTTCTTTGCGCGTATAACATAAACTTACCTAATTGTAGAAACACAAGACATAAAAACTGTACAGTATACATCTCATGTACATAACATAGATTAGTAACAACTTAAATACATAAAGCTTACGTACTCCAAATAACATATATAACTACCATATAAAAACTGAACCTAACCCAAGTCCAAAAACTTGAAGAGCATGGTCCTGCACCCGATCTTCTTCCAGATCCTCTTCGGGATCCCTAACGGACAAATTCCCCAGTTGGGGCATGTCACTACGGACGGGAGTCCGAGTGGTCGACTCCTTGGAGTCTACCCTAGGAGTGTTATAACGATTACTCCATAACTTAATAATAGGCATAGAGAACTCCAAATAAATAGAAGCATCCACAGAAAACGTAGTAACCCCATGCTAGGTCCTACTCCAAAGCAACGTAATATCTCCAACATACTGAATGCGCCTCGTGTCCCAATGGACGCGCTATGCTTCGTTGCCCCCATAAAACTGTAAACTAACGAAATTCTGAAGATTCTACCTCGTCGCCATCGTAGTATTCTCAAAACATAAATATAGAATAGAACAAATAGAACAATACAATAAAGAGGTGAGATCCCCTACATCAATACCATCATGGCAGCAAAGAACAATAATGACAATAATGTCGTTCATATACAGCAATATCACAAAACAACAGGTATCATCATGTTATCAACTAATAGATAATTTAACAATATATGAATACAGATCATACCACAAAAATAAGTATACTGACTATACCACAACAATATGTACACTTACTATGCACATGCATAATGTGTATACTGACCATTTTTATGCACAATGTACCCATTTCCTACTCCATGGAGCTAAACATTCGGAGAGAATGATCCAGAAGATATGTCTACACATCATCTACCTATTCAAGTGCTATAAATTTTCTCAGTGTACATATCATAGCTTGTATAAGACATTCTATGCCAGATCATGAATAGAGCAGTGTCTCGTCGAGATCGTCGGTGCGATTGTAACAGTCTCCACGGCCTAGTGGAGCTAGCAACTGTCCACTTGTGGGATACCCGCGCCCCGACGCCTCCAAGGTCACTCATAGACCTTCATTAATGCAATTCGCACTCGCACGAATGTGTAATTCATCTCTTAGGCAACAATAGCCTTAACAGACACCGTCTGACAATTAATGCATGATCAATGACTCAATGCAGTATCCCAAGCCACCATCGGCTACAATCACACATTGATATATCCGGGTCTAATACATCGGCCCTACAGCAAACTTACTATTCCTCTCAATCGCGTAGCGTTTTTATTGCATTTTCACAATTGCAGAAAACTTCTGTTATGTTTTCAAATCACATAACATTTTTTCAACATTTTCTTAATTGCGTAACTAAAAATCATCATTTTTAAATTGTGTAAGAGTTTTTCTACATATTTTCAATTGCGTAAAACATTTTCTCAATATTCTAAGCTCAATTTAAAACCTTTCTCATTTAATATAAAAATTAGACCTTAATTCCAACATTTTCTCACTAATCCACCTCTAAATAATATTTCCAAATGTTTTCCACAAAAACTTAGATTTATTTTCATTAAATCAAAATACTACAAAAATCCTTCTTTATTACTCTTATTAAATAAGACACTTGAATTTCAAAACATCATTCTAACTTTCTTTCCATACTAAGGCCAAAAATCACTCTTTGTTCATAAAAACTTTCTTAAATTAAAGTATTTGAAATTTCAACTATCCTTAAAATCATTTCCATTGATAGAACCAAAAGTCATTACTTCTTGAATTATAAAATTATATTCATTTACTTTTTACTTGTAAATCATTTAATCCTAATTTAGTCCCGAAATTATCTAAGTAATATTTTCTAACATTCTTTCCAAAACTTTCATTAATCTAATTCTAAATAAAATCCTTTCCATTTGACTTATCAAAATCATCTTAAATAAAATACTTTAAGTCTCCAAATTACCTCTCTATCCTAGTTTTCACTATATTGGCCAAAAATCACATTTTAATTAGTGATAAAAATATATCTATTTCCATTTTTATTTTGTAATTCCTTAATCAAATTTCTTATTACTAATCCCCTAGGTTAACATTTAATAAAATATTTTGCATTGGATTTTCCCTTTGGAAGGCTTGGAGGCCATGAGCCTCTATGGCCATTGGAGCCTAAAATTTCTTTCCTCTCAAGCAAAATTGATAGCATACAACATACTTTAAGCATCAAAATTTCACTCTAACAAGTTCATGCATAATATCAAAGCAATAAAATCACATAGAACAATTAATTACAAACCACATAATCACACAAATTTTGTGTCCCTCACCACCATAAGTGATTGATGAGGTTAATCTCCCTCTTACCTTAGATGTAGCTTCCTAGCTCCTTGTAGGATCCTTTGTATCAACTTCCTCCACCAAGTAACTCTTAAAATCAAAGTAAACATAAATATATTAACATCCAAGGCTAGAGTAGGACAACCATAGATCAAATATGGTATTAGAATTTCAAGAATCAAATAAGAAATCAAGTTTCAAGAATTTTACCTTGGAACCCTAGAACTTGAACTCAAAAATCAAGCTTGAAAATGGTTGAATCAAGTCTTGATCACGACATCAAAGTTGCTTAGAATGGTGTTTAAGATCAAGTAGTATGGTTGGTTTGAATTATGAGAGGTTGGAAGGTAATTTTGGGTAGCTTGGCCGTGAGATGAGGAAGAGAAAATGAGAAAAAATGGTGTTTAGCTTTTGCATGAAAGATAATAGCTTTGAAAATGTGACATTTTCTCTCTCCTAAAGCCCTTATGGTCGTGAGATACAAGGAGAGTGAGAGAGATATTTTAGTTTACTACAACCCCTCACAACCATTGATTCAATCAAGGGTGGATATCCAAAGCTTTCCCTCCAAGCTTGTTTTTAATTAGTTGTTCATAAAGATGTTATATCCATCATCTTTGACCAACCAAGATATTTTCTAGCTATTTTTTAAGAAACTATTACCCAATAGACAAAGGCTACTGCTAGTTATTGTCCAATGGATAATAATATTACACAATGGATAATAGCTTCACCCAATGGATAATAGCTTTATCCAATGGATAATAGAATGTAACAAAAACTCAGATAAAGAAAATTTTTGTCAACTGTTTCCGGTTTCGGGTTTAGTAAGTTCCCCCGACCCCGCATTAACAGTCCAAAACTTTCTGGTCCAGAAAAATTTTTATTTTTCCGGGCCCGCCTCAAACACACATACAGTCCAAAATAATATTAAAATAATCAAAATAAATAAGAAATTCCCAAAAATTCACAAAAATTCACAAATATTATAAAACTCATATATATCAAGAAAAATAAAAAATCAGGGTGTTACACAACTTCTACTTAATATTTGTCTCACCTCATGCATAAACTACGGGGGAAAGTTGCGCTTAAATCTCTGACATATAAATATAAATGCTACTCTTTTTCCTATGTTATTTTGTCATCATCAAAAAAGGAGAGAATGTGAATGCTTATATCATTAATAACATGAAGTTTTTGATGATAACAAAGTCAAGATGAAGACTAAGTCCAAAAGAGGTATATTTAGTATAGTTATAAGTCTTAGAGTCTTAATGTAAGATGCTCTCAGTATATCTCAAAATGATTTTTGAAATGTCTTTTTAAATCAACTCAAAGTTGAAGCTTCATGTTTTAAAGTAATGTTGTTTTTAATCTTAGACAATGTAACTTAAGTTTATAAATTATCAAATCCAAGTATTTTCTAAGTTGGAAATGGTTGTCAAGCTTAATTGGGCTTTAAAATGAGTTTAAGGGTGATTGTAATCGATTACATGATTGTTATAATCGCTTACATCTCTGGCTGAGGCTTTGTAATCAATTACATGAGGATTGTAATCGATTACATCTTGCCCAAAAAGCTAAGAACATGTTCTTAGAGCCATGTAATCGATTACATGGATCATGTACTTGATTACCACGAGTCTGCCAGTTGGCAAGGACTTTTTTCTTGGCATTTAATGCTGCCATTAATCACTCCCAACGTCTCTCTTGAGCTAAACACTATAAATACAAATCATTAGGACATCTTTAATGATTAACCAACAACTTGAAACATATTTCTATTGCACTAATCTGTGAATCAATCTTTCAATCTATTTGCGCTCTATTTTTGCAAATATTTGAGATATTCTTGAAGAGCATTATAGGGCTTCAATTTATATCAACTACTCTTGTGAGAGTTTTATCTTTTATGCACTTTGATTCTTTGTAAAGAGGGTGAGGTATCCCTCAAACAATTTGTAAGGGTGAGGTATCCCTTGAAGTTGAGGCTCAAGCACTATGGGTGAGGTATCCCAAGGTATGGTGAGTGCTCTATTGTGTATATGTTGTAAGCACCTGTTGAAGCTTGAAGATATAGTACATCTCGAGTGATTGCTTGAGGACTGGACGTAGGCCATAAGTGGATTAGTGGCTGAACCAGGATAAACCTTGTGTTTGATCTTCTAAACTCAACTCATTTAAATTTGTGTATTTATTTTACATGCTTGCTTGAACACTCTCTGTTTTGGTTTATTCATTTGTGAGTGAAAGAAAGTATTCAATCTTCTCTATCCATTCATATTTATTAATCAATAGCTTCAACGAAAATTGGTAATCAAGTGATTTGAGAAAATATTTTACAAACTCAATTCACCCACCTCTTGAGTATTGAGGCTACTTGGTAACACAAATAATGATTAATATTTGAAAGATTACGTTTATATAAGCTTGAGTTTATCATCCTTGGATTTATTGATATGATAATGAGATACAGATATGAACGTCATACTTGGAGGTGATATTTGCTGTTAGAAATTATTATTGACTATCCGTGTACTTGATGACTATCATATTGACTATCCATGTACCTGATGGATATCATATTGACTATCCATGTACCTGATGGGTATTATATCAAATATCCATATACCTGATGGATATTATATTGATTACCCCTTGTATCAGAAGGGCGTATTAATGATTATTCCTTAAACCTAGAGGAAATGAGATTATAATCTTGTTATAGAAAGTTATGACTCATGAGAGATATATTTTTGAATGTGATATATGGTAATGATATTAGAAAGGTTCATAGTGTGGAAATTAGGAATATGATAATGAATCTGAAATTTGTGTTTGAATATTGATATGATTTTTAATAAAGTTAAAATTAGAATTCTGTTTCGAGAAGAGAAATGACTTATTTTGGCCTTTTGCCACCTTTCTAGGATAAAATTTAAGTTTTTAAAATGATTTTTCCGTGAAGCAACTGGAAGTATTATGATGATACAATTTTTTTTTTAAAAAAAAACTTACTGAGAATTCGTAGAATTCTTACTCCTATTTTGTTTTATTTCCATAATATTTCTAGGAACGAAGTCCGCAGTAAGCTGAAGAGAAGAGTTGCATATTGGAGACTTGGTGTAGTATAGATTTTTGGATAAAGCTTTGTATAATAATTTGTATGAAATTACACCTTAAAGGCTTATCTTGTATTCGTTGTTAAATAAATTATAACTTTGTATATGTATTCCTTCTTAGTGTTTTGTACGCTAATTCCCTCATAACAGACTCATATTTTCAAATATATAATAAAAACTTTATAAAATTCCTTATTGGTATAGAAGTGACATACCTAATCCTAACTATTAATGTATGATTCTGATCATGTCATTAGTACTAGTATTTGAATGTTACAGTTTTCAAGCTAAATAACCCAAAACCAACCGTACATAATTCAACCACAACATGGTTTCTCCATAGATATACATTCAAACCAATCTCAAAATGGTTCGTAAAAAATGGGTAAAACATCAAAATTCATCTCATCAATCACATAATTCATAAAAATCCAAGTTAATGATAAGTTCAATATCAATAAACATATCACAAGCATATTACCCTATTCTCATCATCTTATCATTCACATCACAAGGAAAGAATAGGTAAGGCAAATAAATACACCCCTACCTTATGTCAAGTGAATGATACTTCCTTCTTCTTTCTTACTTTCCTTTCTCTTTTCTTACAGCAGACTGACAAGACTAAGAGATTGAAAAGAGAAGAAAAGTCAAAGAATGAGATAAGAAAGTAGAAAAGGAGAGGCGGTGGAGAAAGAAATAAGGGAGATTGGATGAAATTCAACTGGAAATATTGTATCTGTAACACCCACCTTAGGGTATCACATTTCAAACCAACTCCTTATAATTAATTACCCAAGTTATAAAATATTTAATATTAACTTAATATGAGTTTCAAAAATTTCTTTTTCGTAGAAAACATAAACTTTATTGAATTAGAAAAACACAAAATATAAGAACTGAATAAAATACATCTCTTGTACATAACATAGATTCGTGATATCTTTGTTACAGAAAATTTACATATTCTAAACAAAATATGATTACCATATAAAAATTAGACCTGGCCTAAGTTCACAATATCTAAGAACAAGAGTTCTCCTCAGAAGACAATTTCCCTAGCTGGGAATGTCTCGACGGATAGAAATCCGAGCCAATGATAAATCGAAGTCCTCTCTAGGAGTATAGTGAAAATCATTCCACAACTCCCTGATAGGTAAGACAAACTCTGCATAAGCAACCGTAAAAGATGAAGTAATGACCCCATGACGAGTCCTACTTACTGATAAAGTAATGTCGCCACAATACTCTATATACTCGGAGTCCCAATGAACATACCAAGCCTCAGCACCTTCAAGAAACTGTAGTCTAAAGAAACGTAGCTGACCCCTCCTTGCAGCCATTGTAGACCGATCAAACAAAGTCAATCCAGCTCAACCCTAGACGATCTGACCTCGTCCTTCTTACAGTCTTTACCAAACATAACCATAAAACGTAACAGACAAACAATACAGCAAAGAGGTGAGATCCCCTACATCGCATATTAATATGGCAGCAAAGAAACGATATGAACAACAATGTCGTTCCATACATACAATCCATAGATTAATATAAAACCAGCAGATATATTCATGACATTTAATAGATAAATAATCCAATAAACATGCAACACAATATCAGGCATAATGATAATACCATAATCATATTATATCACAATAATACTATATCACGACAATATGAAATGCTGACTATGCATATGCACGATGTGTATGCTGACCATCCTTATGCACAATGTAACTAGTTCCTACTCCATGGAGCTAGATTCAAATTCAAAGATGAACGTTTTAGAAGATCTGTCCCCTCTAAAAGACAGTCTACGCCGGATCATGAAAAGAAATAGTGGTTGTCGAGTTGCCAGTGCATTGCAGTTAGTTTATCACGGCCAGGGATATATATATATATATATATATATATATATATATATATATATATATATATATATATATATATATATATTGTGATAGCATAATCACAAAGTGAATCACCGCGTCCTGACATCCCCCAAGATCTGGTCCAGATCCACTATCCTGTGAGTTCTTGTTCACTCTTTAGGCATAAAACGCCACAATAGTCACCGGCTATATAATGCTCAAATGTATATCAAACTACCGTTGTACCGTTCCCAATGATATTAAAGCAATTGCCCATACAATTGTCCAATACCATTAGTATCAATGATATTATATAACCGCCTATACAACTACATAATACCAATGATCCACTCGGTTCCAAAACTTTGATTCCACAAGCACAATGCTAAAAACATAAACCAATTGGGTACAATGCATTGGTCCTACAGCAAAACTCGTGGTTCCTCTCAATCGCGTAGCGATATTATCGCATTTTTACAATCGCGTAACACTTTAGTTACGTATTCAAATCGCATAATGATTTTTCAATATTTTTTCAATCGCGTAAAGATTTTAAAACATTTTCTCAATCGCGTAGCTAAAAATCACTATTTTTAAATTGCGTAAGAGTTTTTCTACATATTTTCAATCGCGTAAAATATTTCTAACATATTTTAAGCTTAAATTAAAACTTTTCTCATTTAATATCAAAATTGAACTTTAATCCCAATATTTCCTTAATAAATCACCTTTAAATAATATTTTCTAATATTTTCTTCACAGAACTGTATTTCTTTGATTAACTTGGAATATTACAGCTCAAAATTTCCTAACGCGCTTCAAAACCCAAAGGGTGAGCTATACGTCAGTAAATTTCAAGTTTTAACTTTTATCTTACTTAATAGCTTAATTACATTAATTTAATTCTAAAAAAATTAGTTTATTTCGTTTTTAGGTCTAAAAACCTATCAAATAAATTTCCTATTAATCAAATACCTAAGTCTACACTTAGTAAAATAATTTTGATTCTAGGATATTGAAAATTGGCATGTTGGCTGAATTTCATTGTATGTTTCGTAACTCTTAATTAATTATTTTCTAACACCTTATTCTTTACAAAAATCTTTAATCCAATTTCTCATCATAAAATCATCTAATTCTTGATTAGGAAAATAATTTAGAACATTTTGCTCCTTGGTGGTGGTTGAAGCCATGAGCCTCTAAGGAAACCATCATACAATTTTCTATCATGTGAATCACATCCTACATTACACAAGAATCAACATGCTTTCATAATCACATATTCAAGCTTATCATCAAAGCAATAAAATCATATTAAGCATCTAATCACAATTCAATCAAAAAATATCATCTCATATCATCTCATATATATAAATCATGCATAATTATCAAAGCAATAAAAATCACATATAATCTAATAAACATAAACCAATAACCACATAATCGAGTGAATAAATCCCCACATGGATTTTTCACTCACAAGCACAAACAATCCATTCCTTCACCACCACATATGGTCGATGAGGTTAATCTCCCTCTTACTTGGTGTGTAGCTTCCCAATCTCATTGTAAAACTCTCTTTGTATCAAACTTTCACGACCAAGTAGATCTTAGAATCAAAACAAACACATACAAATGAGTATCTACGGCTTGATTAAAATGACCATAAATCAAACATGGTCTTAGGATTCCAAGAATCAAATAAGAAATCGAGTTTCAAGATCTTTACCTTGAAACCCTAGAACTTAAACCCAAGAATCAAGCTTGAAGATGATTAATTTTGACTAAAGTCTCAATACCAAAGAGTCTTAGAATGATGTGAGGATTCAAGAAGTATGGTTGGTTTAAATTAAATAAACTTGGAAGGTAATTTTAGGGTGGCTGGCCGTGAGCTATACAATAAGAGAAAAGTAAGAGCTTTTGAGTTCTTTGCTTGATGGAAGGATGAAGATGAATGAATCTTGAGAAGTTCACAACATAAAAGTTGCTTGGATTGATGAGAGGATTCAAGATATGATGTTAGATGAAATTATGGAAGATTGGAGGTAGGTGTTAGGAGTGGTGACCGAATTCTTCAATAAAGAAGAAAGTATGAAGTTCTTTGGTTGTTCTTGGTGTTTTTGGAAGTGAGAGAAAAGATGATAGAGGTTTATGGTCACAAAGTGTTAGAAATGAAAGTGAATATCCTATTTCACACTTGCATGGCTGCGTGGTTGTCTTGATAGAAAGTTTAAGGCTTGTTCAAAAAGCTAGAAACAATTGCACATGGCTTCATATGGCGTAGGTCATCAAGTGGTCACTTATTGGTCATAAAAGATCATTCAAGAACATGCTAGAATAGCCTAGTAACCGTGTGGCTCAATGGAAAGCTAACTTTATTTTAATTTTAATTAGTTTCTAATTACACCTAGTTTAGGTAGTTAGTTCAATTATGCTAACTTAGTTAGGTTATTTAGTTACATAACTAACTATCTAGTTACTTGATTTGATCATGCATTTGTCATGCATTGATCATCCTTCTAGAAAAACCCTAGATATTTTCTTGTAACCATAGACTCCAATTATTAGTTAACTTAGTTTGTTCCACTTAGTTACTAATTAGGCTATTAGGGTAACTTAGTTAGTTTATCTAGTTACTTAGTAACTAGTCCAACCATTAATGTTGACTTCATCTCCTAACCATTGATTTAATCTAAGGTAGATATCCTAAGCTTCCTTATCAAGTTTGCCATCCAATGGTTCACAACAAAGTCCATGCCAATAAACTTGATCAATTTCTATTGGTTAGTCATTAATCTATGTAATGATGGTTCATTATTACACTTAAGATATTTAACTTAGATATTTTCATTCAGATATTTTTCAAAAGATATTTTCATCTAAATATTTTACGTAGATATTTTTCTGAGATATTTTACTGAGATATTTTTCGTTAGATATTTATCTGTAGATATTTTACTAGGTGAGTCATTGTTTCTACAAGTTTCTAGAGAAAGAATAATAAGATAAGCTTGAAATAGTAAGTAGCCAATTTGAATTTATCTTCTAGCTTGAGTAGTCAATTTGAATTTCTCTTCTTCAACTTGAGTAACCATTTTGACTTCTTCCTGCTTGCCATTGGTTCATCACTTTGAGTCATCGCCATCAAGACATTTTTCCAGAAAATATTACCCAGTGGACAATAACTACTGCTATTATTACTCAATGGATAATAGAAAACTTAGATAAAGAAAATTTTCATCAACTATTCCTAATTTCGGGTTTAGTAAGATCCCCCGATCCCATCTTGACAGTCCGAAACTTTCTGGTTTAGGAAAAATTTTTATTTTTTCTAGCCCGCCTCAAACACACATACAGCTCAAAATAATATTAAAATAATCAAAAACTCAAAAAATTTCACAAAAATTCTCAAAAATTATAAAAATTATAAAACTCATATATCTTGAGAAAAGATGGAATTAGAAGCTTACGAGTTCAAAAATAATATTAAAATAATTAAAATACTTAAAATTTTTTAGAAATTCACAAATATTATAAAATGTATTTATATCAAGAACAATGAAAAATCGGGGTGTTACAGTATCTCTTAGAGATACTCTAATCTTCCATTGATAAATTTTCTAACCTTTATAGGTATTATAGAAAATTCTATGATTTCATTCAATTTTCAGTTTAATCATTCAACAATTATTCTTATACACCATTATCAACTACTAAGCTTCATTATTCCTTCTTGAGTTAAGTTAAATCTAAGGAGTTAAGTCAAGAGGCTTAAGGTATCCATTTTAATCCAATATTCATTCTTATATTAACCTTCATCTTCTCTTTAACATTTTCACAAAATCTTATAACCATCTGAACTACTTTTCTATTTAATTTGGCTTTTAAACACTTATTCAGTGTCATTAAAAATGTTAAATCAATTCAGTTGATTCTTTAAAATTTACTACAGCTCACTCTAATCACTTATAACCCAGAAATAAACTTTTCATATTTATTTCTATCATCTTAGTTGTTTATGTTAAATTATGAGCTTTTATATTTCTCACATTCAGTATTATAGTATTAAGCTCAAACTAATTCAAAAGATTACCAAAATTAACAAATAACTCATACCTATGTTATTGAGCTACTACCTGATTAGGACTATTAGGTTAGGGAGGATGTTTCATGTAACGCCCCAATACTAATGCTATAGTATAACTGGAATATACATGAGTAAACAGTATTAGGAACGTCACTTCTAGCATACATACATCATACTACTCCAATAATAACTATACATGTTATTATATAGAGCCTTGAGAGGGAAAAGTAACTTATACATGAATATTATACATTTGAAAAGTTGTTCTTTACTAATATAACAAGTACAACTAACTAGTATATTAGTGTCTGAAAATGTACAAACTAAACCCCAAAGGCCTATGTACCATACATACAACTTTATACATTCCATTGCAAATACTATAAATACAAAGCAATGGACAAGAAGTAAATAAGTCTACTCTAGGTCACCATCTTAATTTATTCTCCTTGAAAGAATCTCATGCTGGATTTATCATGGAAACAAAGCAAAATGGTGAGAATTCAAAGATCTCAATAGTTCTATCTCATTTAATGACATCATAATAACTTTACTTGTTTTGAAAAAAAAATAAGTCTTTTAATAACATATAGAAAGGTGGCAAAAGCTAAAATTGTTCCTGTCTCTTCCTGAGACAGAAAAATTTAATTATTGCTATGGTTCATATTCTCATAATCAACCATTTATAAAAAATTTATCATAGCATCCATATATCATAAGAATCTCAAGTATATAAGTCATAGCTCACTACCATTCAAACATTTACATACTCTTTTTATGTAAACATTCATAACTCAAATCCATGATCTATACATAGCTAACATCTCATATAAAATCATATGTTAATGTTCATGAAATGTCGTATGATAATGCTTATGGAATTTCATATGTTAATGCTTATGAAATGTCATACGCTAATGCTTATGAAATGTCATGCCTCTTGTATATTCCCAGGAACCCAGTTCCTTGTACTTTTGGGTAGGGAAGGAATGTTACCTCCTCACACTACTAGTAATACTAGCCCTATTGATGAGGAAACATATTGGAAAGACTCATACTCCCTTCCCCATTGAGGATCATCTCCTACAATTCTCATCTATGATAAGGAAACTATTGAGAAATCTCACACTAAAAATTTAGGATCACCTTCCTTATCGATGATCATCTCCCACAATTCTCTGGCCAAATATCCAAAGGATCACCATCATTTTCAAAGGATACATATATTAGATCTAGAATCACCATCATTTCCTAGATCATGTCGAAACTAAGGTATCCAAAGGATCACCATCATTTCCAAGGATACCTATCTAGGATCACCATCATTTCCTAAATCAATTCTATGGTTTATCCCTTATAAAGGAATATCATATAAGGATCATGTCATAAAGGATCATCGCTATTTCTTTTAGCATATCCAATTTCTTTAAATTAATGAATACTTAGAAATGCACTTTACATTGCAATTCAATTACTAGCTCCATTTTAATATTCTAAGGAGCAAATCACTTTTCTAGTACACTTCGTAATCATAACAAGTGTACAGATAACCGAGTGTACTATATCACCATCATTTTAGCATAAGCTCAACTTCAATAATGTAAAGAAGCAAATCACAATAATCATTCATTCTAGGCTCAACGTTAACAATTAACGAATCAATTCACTTTTCTAGCATACTTCAATAATATGACAAATGTATAATGCAAATGTATCTCATTATGCATGAATCTAGTGCACAAGGTCTTCACTTCACAAGTGAACTCAATGCACAATATCCTTGCTCTCCAAAGTGCTAGATGCACACCATTGTCACTCCACAATTCATTGAATGCACAATATTATCATCTCTCATAGATATGCTAGGTATATGTCCACATCGTAAAATACCTCTAATAGTGCCTTAACTCACACAAGATAGCATAAATATGTAAACCCATCAACCAGAGAACTCTATTTTCTCAAAATGGGAAACAGGAAAAATTCTATCTTTGGGTGATTAATCGCCCAAAACCCACCAATTAATCGCCAAATGACAATAGAGAACCCACAATTTTTCTTTCATTGATCGATTAATCATCCACTTTCTGACCGATTAGTCACTAGGTCGAAGTTGTAACATCCAAATATTGCTATCCTAATATATCTGACATATATAAGAATAACCAATACTAGTCATGCTACTTCAAACTCATACAACAAACTAAACCTATAACATTTATACAAATAATTATGGAGAGCCACAATAACAAAAGTTATATATACATCATTGCCTCACAAGGCACATTGTAATACATAATCTTTTACAACAACTAGATCTTTACAAGTCCATGATGTGTTCACGGGTGTTACAAAAGTTCCCCTCTAGTAGTGACCGATTAATCGCTCACTTTCTGGGCGATTAATAGCCAGAGGCAGAATTCTCAGATTTCGCCTTTATGAGTTAGTAACCAATTTAAGACTTCCATATTCAATTTCTAAATGGTTTTCTACACCAAACATATTTCCTAAACATGTTAAACTCATAAATACATTCTCAAATCACTATAATAAAAGCATATGAATAATGAACATTCCATCAAAACTCATATTCACAACCTCAAGAGTATTGAGTTATATGGATGCTCATAAGTTCAAAATCCACAACCATGCATGTATCAACACTTTGACATACTAATAGCTATCAAGGCTATCAAATTAAATCAGTTTATACACCAATTTACCAAAATACTTATAGTATAAGGCACAACCGGGTTAATCCTGTTAGCCAAGTGGCCTCAAACTCAAGAGGGGGTGAATTGAGTTTATGAAATATTTTTGCAAATCTTTCATAAATCATTTGTTAAACAATTTTCATTGAAGCTATTGGATAATTGAAGTGAATAGATAAATGAGATTGAATACTTCACTCACAAATTAAATAAACCAAGATGAATAATATTCAAGCAAGCATATAAAGTAAATGCACAAATGTAAAGAGATAGGGTTGAGAGAATCAAACACAAGGATTTATCCTGGTTCAGCCACCCCTTGTGACCTACGTCCAGTCCTTAAGCGAACCACTCGAGATTTTCCACTAAACTTCAAGCTTGAACGGGTGCTTGAAAACCTTTACACAATAGAGCACTCACCAACACCTTGGGATACCTCACCCTTGTGCTTTGAGCCTCAAAAATAGGGATGCCTCACCCTTTACAACCTTTTGAGGGATGCCTCACCCTCAAGAGATACCTCACCCTTTTCTAACTTTGAGAGATACCTCACTCTCTAAGGGATACCTCACCCTTTACTCTAGAGGGATACCTCACCCTCTCTTTTTCAGATTACACAAAGTATAGAAGATAGAAACTCTCTTAAAAAGTAGATAAATACAAATTAAAGCTCTAGCAATGCCCCTTTTGAATATATCAAGTTTTCTCACAAAAACAGGGGAAAAATGTTTTTGGATTGAATCTCGTATATGATTGTTAGATTGATGTTCTAAAATGAAGTTCAACCCTTAATGAAGACCCAAGGCAAGTATTTATAAGTTGTATGAAGAAAAGAGCCGTTGGGGGTGATAAAGCCAAGCTTTTAATGCAGTAAAAATAAGTTGGGGTGCATGGGACCGCATGTAATCGATTACCGTGACCCATGTAATCGATTACATGGATGTTTGAACGTGTTCTTGGCTTTCTGGGCTCTTTGTAATCGATTACATTATTAGTGTAATCGATTACATGGCTTCTGACTTGCTTGTAATCGATTACACAATCTATGTAATCGATTACATGACTCCTTGAATGTGTTCTTGCCTTTCTGGGCTTCAATGTAATCGATTACATTACTGGTGTAATCGATTACACGGCCTCTGACTTGCGTGTAATCGATTACATGAACCATGTAATCGATTACTAGCTCTCTATTTAGCTTGTAATCGATTACAACACATGTGTAATCGATTACCTTGGCCTTTGAACACATTTTTCAAGTCCAATTAAGCTTGTAAGCCATTTCTAACACCTCAAGACATTTGATTAAACATAAAACCTTTCAAGAGTGTTAGATCTAAGATTGAAAATAATGTTTCTTTGAAAAACATGTGTAGCTTTGAATTTTCACACTTATTTTGGAAAAGATATTTGGAAAACCATTTGAGAATCATTGAGATACTTAAAGAGCATTTTACATTGATATTCTAAGACCTATATCTAATATACCTCTTTTGATCTTGGTCTTTACTTTTGATCTTGATCTTCATCTTTGACTTTGTTATCATCAAAAACTATTTGACATGCTTTAGGGACATAAGCATTCACATTCTCTCCCTTTTTGATGATGACAAACTAAACATTCAACAGAATGAGAAATATATGCATTTATTTGATTATCAGATAATTGAGTGCAACACTCCTCTATAAAGTATGCATGAGATATAATATGTGAAAGTGCAAAACTCCCCTGTACACATGCTCCCCCGTACACATGCAATATATTTCACTAATCTCTCCCCCTTTGGCATTATCAAAAAGAAGACATAAGCATTCAGATTTGATATAATTATTTCAGCCCAGCAGGATCAATATAAGAGGATAAATCATTTAGCACATCAAGATGTGATACTAATAGCAAATGCATATGAAGAGAAACTTAGATGGTATTTATCATTTATGCCAATAGAAATTAGAGTCATATACAAGAGCAATATGGGATTAGATAAAGATTAAGCATAAGGAAAGCATCATGAAGGACCAAACTTGAAACAAAAAAATTTCCAAATCATTCCAAGACAATTTCAAACATCATTTAAGCATATATTCCAATCAGATTATGATCCAAAACACATTATTGTGCAGCAAAACAACATATTATGCATCAAGAAAGCATATTATGCTGCAAGTTAATGTATTATGCAGAAGATTGGACATTATACAGCAAAATGTTATGCAACTAGGTGACCAATTTATACAGCAAATAAGCATATTATGCAGCAGACTTAGATGCATGATTAATCCATTATGACAAATTCAAAGATATTGATTTTATACATGCCATTTCATAAAAAAAATATATATTCATTTAGCATATTCAAGATATTAAACTAGTAAAGCATAGAGCAAGTCTCCACTTATCCAAAGGACGTAAGTTCAAACTTTTTGGAGACAAGGAGGACAACATGAAGCATTTTCTTTTTGTGCTTGGAGCAGCCACTTTTCAAGATATCCAAAGTTAATTCTTGGCCTTCATGCACACCTACAACACACTTCAATTTTTGACTTTTGGTACCTAAATTTTCTTGGGTCCTTGTGTGTTAGTCTTTAGCAAAGTGCCTTTGGGAACCCAAACCAATTTAGTTCCTAACTTGTTATTGATATTCTTCCTTACATTACAATTTGATGCACTATGCCCTTTCCTACCACAATGAAAGCATTTAATAAAGGGACTACTTGATGTACTTGATGAAACAAAGAAATTCTTGAGAAACTTTTGTTGTTTATTGGGATTATACCCCAAACCAGCTTTTTGAAAAACACATCTTTGGTTCCCAAGCAATATGTTCAAATTATCTCTTCCAAAGGTAAATTTTGAAAGAGTGTTTTTCAAGTCCTCAATCTCAATTTCAAATGCTTTACATGATGAGCAAGATGAGGGTGTAGATGCATTATCAAGTGATAAACATGTCATGCATGAAGAATTTGCATCTATCAATCTAAGAGTTTCATTTTCTAATTTTAATTCCTCAATTTCTTTGTTTAAAGCATAAATTTGTTATTCAAATGAGGAAATTGATTTCTTGGATGATGAAATAAGTTTTGCAAGTCTTATAGATTCATTATGCAATTCTTCAAATGCATCTTGTAATTCATCAAAGGAAGGGGAAGACTTTGATTCAGAATTTGAAGATGTTACCTCTATGTCATTTTCATCTTCCTCTTCTCCTCTAGCCATGAAACATAGACTGGCTTTCTCATTATCCGAGCTATCTGTTGAGTCCATGTCATTATCATCCCAAGCTATGTAGGCTCTTCTTTCTTTCTTCTCCCTTGAGGAGTTTTGGTGGTATTTTTTCACTTTACTTTGATAAATTGGGCACTCCATCTTCATGTGACCCAACTCTCCACATTCATAGCATTTAGGAGTGGATAAGGTTCCTTTCCCTTTGTGATAGACATTCTTTTGGGGAAAGAGAGGTCTTCCATGAGCTCTATTCTTCTTAAAGAATCTTCCAAATTTTTTGACTAGTAGAGCAAGATTCTCCTCATCTATTTTCAAGTCATCCTCATCATCTTTATCATCTTCATTTACCATGGAGGAAGTGGCTTTGAGAGCAATTCCCTTCTTTTTGTTGTCAACTTCTTCATTTTGTTTGAGTCTATTCAACTCCAATTCATGTTCTTGGAGCTTGCCAAAAAGTGTGGCTAAAGTTATTGTAGCAAGATTTCTAGATTCTGAGATAGCCGTCACCTTAGGTTGTCAGTCCCTGCTCAAGCATCTTAAAACCTTGTTAATAAGATTTTCATTAGAAAATATCTTTCCTAATGAAGCTAAATGATTAACTATATGTGTAAAACGTTTTTGCACTTCTTGAATGCTTTCAATATGGTTCATTCTAAAAAGTTCATATTCATGAGTGAGAGTATTAATTCTTGATCTTTTCACTTCACTAGTACCCTCATGGGTTACTTCTAAAACGTCCCACATTTCTTGAGCAGATTTACAATTTGAAGCTCTAAAGAATTCGTCATACCCCAAGGATGTGGCAATGATGTTTTTGGCACTCAAATTATATTGGACCTTTTTCTTATCATCATTGGTCCATTCACTTCTTGGTGTATTAACCCTTACACTATTAACAACTTTTGTGGGGATAAAAGGACCATTTTCAATAGCATCCCATACATCTAAATCAATAGCTTCAATAAAAATTTTCATTCTTTCTTTCCAATAAGAATATCCATCCCCATTGAAAAAGGGAGGTCTATAGATAGAAGAACTTTCTAAAAACTCATTTGAGGAGGCCATCACTTTCTCTTGAAGCTGTTAAGCCCTTTACACAAGAGCCTAGCTCTGATACCACTTGTTAGCCAAGTGGCCTCAAACTCAAGAGGGGGGTGAATTGAGTTTATGAAATATTTTTTCAAATCTTTCGTAAAACGTTTGTTAAATAATTTTCGTTGAAGCTATTGGATAATTGAAGTGAATAGATAAATGAGATTGAATACTTCACTCACAAATTAAATAAACCAAGATGAATAATATTCAAGCAAGCATATAAAGTAAATGCACAAATGTAAAGAGATAGGGTTGAGAGAATCAAACACAAGGATTTATCCTAGTTCAGCCACCCCTTGTGACCTACGTCCAGTCCTCAAGCGAACCACTCGAGATTTTTCACTAAACTTCAAGCTTGAATGAGTGCTTGAAAACCTTTACACAATAGAGCACTCACCAACACCTTAGGATACCTCACCCTTGTGCTTTGAGCCTCAAAAATAGGGATGCCTCACCCTTTACAACCTTTTGAGGGATGCCTCACCCTCAAGAGATACCTCACCCTTTTCTAACTTTGAGAGATACCTCACTCTCTAAGGGATACCTCACCCTTTACTCTAGAGGGATACCTCACCCTCTCTTTTTCAGATTACACAAAGTATAGAAAATAGAAACTCTCTTAAAGAGTAGATAAATACAAATTGAAGCTCTAGTAATGCCCCTTTTGAATATCTCAACTTTTCTCACAAAAACAGGGGAAAAATTTTTTTGGATTGAATCTCATATATGATTGTTAGATTGATGTTCTAAAATAAAGTTCAACCCTTAATGAAGACCCAAGGCAAGTATTTATAAGTTGTATGAAGAAAAGAGCCGTTGGGGGTGATAAAGCCAAGCTTTTAATGCATTAAAAATAGCCATTGGGGTCTGTCAGACCGCGTGTAATCGATTACATAGCCCATGTAATCGATTACATGGATGTTTGAACGTGTTCTTGGCTTTTTGGGCTCTGTGTAATCGATTACATGGCTTCTGACTTGCTTGTAATCGATTACACAATCTATGTAATCGATTACATGACTCCATGAACGTGTTCTTGCCTTTCTGGGCTTCAATGTAATCGATTACATTACTAGTGTAATCGATTACACGGCCTCTGACTTGCGTGTAATCGATTACATGAACCATGTAATCGATTACCAGCTCTCTGTTTAGATTGTAATCGATTACAACACATGTGTAATCGATTACCTTGGCCTTTGAACACATTTTTCAAGTCCAATTAAGCTTGTAAACCATTTCTAACACCTCAAGACATTTGATTAAACATAAAACCTTTCAAGAGTGTTAGATCTAAAATTGAAAATAATGTTTCTTTGAAAAACATGTGTAGCTTTGAATTTTCACACTTATTTTGGAAAAGATATTTGGAAAACCATTTGAGAATCATTGAGATACTTAAAGGGCATTTTACATTGATATTCTAAGACCTATATCTAATATACCTCTTTTGATCTTAGTCTTTACTTTTGATCTTGATCTTCATCTTTGGCTTTGTTATCATCAAAAACTATTTGACATGCTTTAGGGACATAAGCATTCACAAATCCCTTAGATCACTCTAATCAAGAAATTAAATTAAGAGGTTAACAGGGGAAAAAAGGGTTACAAAATTAATTAACAAAAAGTAATTAAAAATTATAAAAAAATAAAGTAAACCATCAATTTAAAGAAATTAACTAATCTTGAATTTAAATCTTCATTGATCACTACGAATCCATTCAATTGCTAATCAAATTCTTGGTCTTAGATCACATCAAGAAGCCTTAAGATGATCCATGAATTTTCTACCAGATAATCATCTAGAATTTAATTAATCAAGGTTAAATGAGTTAAGCACCCATCTAATCCTAAATTAATCTAAAACTCATAATTCAACCAAGCTTAACAAATAACATCCAAGAAGCCTTTGATACAATGTTTAATCTATGTAATCCTCATTAAACACAAGGTAGTTATGCAAGTATTGTAACATCCTGAAAATTCTTTATTTCATTATAAATAATCATTCTATAATATTTATGATTTTTAGGAATTTTTGTTAATTTTTCTGGAAATGATGAATATTTTAATATATTTTTCATTTTGCGTGTGCACTGAGCGGAGCTGGGATGACGAAATGTTTTCCCTAAGGCTGGTAAACCTTGAACTGTCAACGTGTCGACAGGAGATCTTACAAAACCCGAATCCGGGCATAATTTGCGAGGTTTGCGTTTTTTGAGGTTTCATCTGCTAGATAAAATCGCTGTATCATAAAATTATCTGATGAATAATAAAATATTATTTTCATCAATTGTAACTTTTATTCACTGAGAAAATAATTCTAACAGTGTAATTAATCATCTGTCGGATGTATTTAATTAAGGAGACAAGCTTACTATGCACTTTATCGAGAAGCGCGCGAAGCTTCTCAAGGAAGCTTTGAGGAAAACTTCTAGGAAGTTTCCTTCCCAACCACTTTTCTCTCTCCTTCCTTTTTGGTGCTGCACGGTTGACTAAGGGGGCATATTACATTTTCACTTCTCTCATTTTCTCTCCCTCACGTCTGCTCTCTTTCTCCCTTCTCTTTTCACTCCACAGCAGCAACACCTTTACCATCCACACCTCCATTTTAACTTCAAGCTGTCACACTCCTTACACCCACTTTGTGTTTGGAGGACCACCATCTTTGAGGAAGTCATTTTCAAGAGTTCACCATTCTCTCCATCTTCATCCTCTTTTACCTTTGAAGCTTAAAGGTTGGAGCTTTAAGGTAAAAGCTCATGGCTTTCTCTTCCTCTCTTCTCATTTTCGTGACCCACGGTCATTTTGGTGACCATGAGTATCCATTTCAAGATTTGGTTTTGATTTTGTAAGTTTAAATGTTCTAGGGCTTTCAGGAAGCTAAGCACAAAATTTCTAAGTAAAAAAGAGCATCCTTTCTTTGTGCTTCTCTAAGGTAAGAGGAAGACACTCCTCCTCAACCTCTATTAGCATTTAGAAATGTTGTCTGTGATTGATAGTGAGGAAATCCTATTGAGGGTTATCCTTTGTTTGCATGTTGTTTGTAATGTATTTGTGCTATTAGATTGTTTTTGTGTATATTGATGTATCTGAATGGATTGGAATGTATAACATGGAAGGAAGTGACGTCGGATTGGTTCTCGAATGGCCATGGTTTTGAGCCCAAAATTTGGGGATTCCTTGTGAACAATTGTAACAATTTGGACTTCTGACCATTTAGTACAATGTCAATATTCGTCGAGTTTGGACTTCTGACCATTTAGTACAATCTCAATATCCGTCGAATTTGATCTTCTAACCATATTCGTCGAATTTGATCTTCTGACTATCAAGCACAATGTCAATATCCGTCGAGTTAGGATGTCAATATCCGTCGAGTTAGGATGTCAATATCCGTTGAGTTAGAATGTCAATATTCGTCGAATTAGAATTTCTGACCATTTTGTGTTTTCATCGGTTCAACACTTGGAAGATTTCTCCAACGTCAACACCCACCCGTCAAATTAGGGTTTCTGTAAATCTTCTAGTATAATCGACAGTTTTGATCTTCATTCGACAGAACCTTCATTCGACAAAAATTGATTTTTAACCACTCTTGTCAAAATTGTAATTTAGCCTTTTCTGTCACCAAATCACCCTATGACTGACATCTTTCACCAATCTACCATGTTACTTTTCATCGAAAGGTAGCCTCAATTTTACACTAGATACATTGTCTCTGTCGATTTCAAAAGTATACTTTATCACCTAACACCTAGCAATTAAATTAGTGGTTTTACTGGTGATTCCGGCCGTGTATCTTCCTGGACTCAAGGCTTTTGGACTAATATAAGCATATTAATTTTAAATAATTGGATGGCTAGAAACTAATTAGGGATTCATAAAGAGGGAAAAACAAGGACTTTGAACAGAGGAAGAACATGAGTATGGGTGAGGTTGCAAGGAACATAATGAACCTAATGTTTGACTTTTATCATGACTATGGATGGGATAGTGGTTATCCTTAAAATGTGCTATTGGCTTGATGTGGATCCGTGAATGGGATCAAACCTAGTTGTTAAATGATATGACATGCAATTTTAGGCACGATATGATATGATTATGATCTCATATATGAATGTACATATATGCATTGAACCCACATGCATTTGAAGCATGATTGACCTAGTTTGTCATGAGGAGCATGATCGAGTCATGCATTGAACAAAAAAAAAAAAAAGAGAACATCCGTTGGACTTTGTTAAGGCCGAGTTGCCTAGGAGATGATCACACCTTAGTATGGGTGTGAATAGACATGTGTGGTCCTGTAGTTGACCTTAGGGGCATCGGGGCGCAGACGTCTCACAGAGGGCAGTGGTAGCCCCCCTGGACCGTGAGACAGACCGATGCAAATGCACCGACGATCTAGACTGAACACAGTCCTATATCGAGATCTTGTGGGAATGCCGCTGTATAAAGCCTTGTTGCACAAAATGACTGATTATGTTCTGGAAAGCACTTGTTTTTATGGCTGACGAGATACTGGCATGTCTCCCTGATCATTCTTTCCGACTGTTTTGTGTCTAGCTCCATGGAGTAGGATTTTGACTATTGTATGCATGTGCATAGTGAGTCAATGCATTATCTGGCATTTATTCGTTATTATAACTTGGAATTGTTGTCTTACTGTTATATATATGTATGACTGCCTGGAACTGCTTATTTGTTTATATCTGCTATCTAATGCTTATGATTATTATCAAGAATGCTATGTGGGCGCTTTGTGCCATTTTGTTTCTGGCTACTATAATTGGTAATAATGGTAGGATGTCTTACCTCTTTTCTGTCTTTCCATTACTGTTTGTTTGTGTATTTCGTCCCATCAAAGACGACTGAAAGGAAACGGAAGCTCCCGATTTCCCCGACTTCTGGCCTGATCTCAATTAGCGACTACTGAAGAGCATAGAGGCACGCACGCGCTGATTTCTGGGAGATGTGTGTCTAACCTTCTTAGGAGGGCCAGAGTGCTGGCACATCAACTTTGACTCCGAGCTCTGTGTCTACTTGGGAGACGTGTCATTAGCTTTGGCCTGGAGGCGTCACGAGCCACCTATCTTCACCTGCTGTATCAGCCTATGTCTGGAATTTCATTTCCTATACGGGAGATGTGGGGTGACCGCTACTACGCCTCGCGAGAAGACTCTTTTGACTCCATAGCTTGGGCCCCGTCCCGTAGCTCTATGGCTCCTATGGTGGTTTCCTCTGATGAGGAAGACCCCGAGAAGGTCCCTGAGGACGACCTCGCGGAGGATCCTGACACGATTCCTCCTCATCTGAGGGACTGATATTGCTGGTAGCTACTAATGGCTACCAGTGTTTTTGTTTTGGGGGCCTGATGTCTTTTGTAGTGGGCTGTATATTTCTGATACCATGGGGATGTGTATGTATAATCCTTTGGGGCAGGTATAGTTTTGCTTTTTGATATACCAGGCTTTGTAACTAAACAGTTTGATGAATATATATATGAAGATGCAGTGTTAATTCCAGTGTATGCCTTACTTCTGCTTTTGTTCTTTACTTCCATTGATGTTCGGTCACCGTGGTTATTAATTATTGTTATTACTATTACAAAGAAAAAAAAAATACTTGCCAATTTAATTACCCAACTATAATCAAGTAAATACATATATATTATATCAAAAGCAACCGAGTCTTAACTTATAAAATTTTATTTCCGCATTGTAATTGACAATGTGACGTTCCCTTCCTAAAAGGGGCGTTACATTAAGTTAGTATCAGAGCCCCGGTTTATGTTTCTTTAGGTCTTGTGATTAAGTCTGTCTTGTTTGTGCTGTGTGTTCTCTGAATAGTAAACGTAAAGGTGTATTGTTTGATGTTCCTAGTGGATGCAACTGACTTTTCTATGTTTTCAGTTAATCCAATCTAAGAAAGTAAGATGGCGCGAAGGGAAGACATGGCAGCAGCTATTACGGTGATGCAGAGGATAGCTGAGGCCGTCGCACAACAAACCGAGCAAGCTGCTCAGCAACAAGAGAGAGTTGCACAACAATAAGAGCGAGCTACTCAATAGCTAGAGGCTACTGCAGATGCTCAGAACTTGGCGGAGTTTCGATGCCACAACCCTCCTCAATTCAAAGGAGAATTTGATCCGGACAAGGCTAGTCTGTGGATCAAGGAATTAGAAAAAGTCTTTCGAGGAATGAACTGCGCTGAGGACAAAAAGGTGACCTATGCAGCTTTTATGCTGGTGGGCAATGCTGAAAACTGGTGGAATAGAGTGTAGAGGATGCTGGAAGCTGCGAACCGCGAGATTACTTGGGACTTATTCGAGGAGAAGTTCCTAGATAAGTATTTTCTTGCGAGTGCAAGACATGCAAAGGAGTCATAATTTCTCAACTTACGACAAGGGAATATGACCGTTAGTGAGTATGCGGCCAAATTTGAAAACTTGTCACAGTTTTCAACATACTCTCAGCATCAACCAAATGAGGCATGGAAATGCCGAAGATTCACGGAAGGACTGAGGTATGAGGTGAAGAAGGCTGTGATCTCCCTGAAGATCAATGAATTCTCAGAACTGTTGGATACTTGCTATGATGTAGAGGCTCTGGAGTAATCTAGAGATATGAGGAACAGAAACTTTGGGCCTATGAGGTTCCAGAGAGGCGGCGGTAACAGTGCTAACTGCTTCCAGAAGAAGCCATACTCCCGACCAATGGGAAATCAGCAACAGGCCATGGGTGGAAGTTCTGGTGGAGGTTTTACTAGGAACCGGACTAGCCAAAACGTGGCGTACCCCTCCAAATGCCGGAAGTGCGGGAAGGATCATCTAACAAGGGATTGTTCTATCAAAGGGATTATCTATTTCTGACATGGAAAACCTAGACACATCTACAGAGACTGCAATCAAGCGAAGGCTGAACCTTCAATGAATGCTGCAAAAGCCAAGAAACCATAAGCTGGAGGACGAGTTTACACCATGAGCGGAGCTGAAGCCTCTGAATCCGAAGATTTGATACAAGGGGAAGGCACCATAGAAGGTAATCTTTTAACTGTACTGTATGACTCTGGGGCAACCCATTCTTTCATATCATATGACTGTGTACAAAGACTTGGTTTACCAGTATCGTCTTTACCTTTTGATTTAACTGTTTCTACCCCTACTGATAAACCGGTAGTTACTACTAAAGTCTGTCTAAACTGTTCATTGGTTGTTTAAGGTCGAATCTTTTTGGTCGATCTGATCTATTTACCCCTTTCCCAACTAGATATTATCTTAGGGATGGACTGGTTGTCTCCCAACCATGTTCTATTAGACTGTTCTAGAAAAACTATAGTTTTTCCCATAGATGAGAATTCTAGATTTCTGACAGCCAACCGAGTTCTAGCTCTCTTGAAAGAAGGAGCTCACGGATATATGCTACTGTTTTCGTTGAAAGTCGAGAGCGAGGTTGATGTGAACACAATTCCAATGGTGAATGAGTTTCCCAAAGTTTTTCCTGAGGATGTACCTGGTTTACCACCGGCTCGAGAGATAGAGTTTGCTATCAACCTAGTACTGAGAGCTGGTCCCGTGTCTATAGCACCTTATAGGATGGCACCGACAGAGTTAGCTGAGCTCAAGAAACAGCTAGAAGAGCTTTTGGAAAAGTAATTTGTCAGACCAAGTGTGTCACCGTGGGGAGCACCATTACTATTAGTTCGCAAGAAGGATGGCACATCAAGATTATGTGTGGACTATCGGCAGCTGAACAAAGTAACGATCAAGAACAAATATCCACTCCCAAGAATTGATGACTTAATGGACCAACTAAAGGGAGCAACGATGTTTTCAAAGATTGATTTGTGATCCGGGTATCATCAGATACGAGTAAAGACGGAGGATATACCCAAGACTACTTTTTGTACCCGATACGGTCACTACGAATATCTCGTGATGCCATTTGGCATGATGAATGCACCAGCTATCTTTATGGACTACATGAACCGAATCTTTCATCCTTACTTGGACAGATTCATTATGGTTTTCATTGATGACATTCTGGTATACTCTCAAAATCAGGACGACCATGCTGAACACTTCAGTATAGTTCTTCAGATTCTGAAGGACAAAGAACTGTATGCCAAACTGTCAAAATGTGAATTTTTGCTGGAAGAAGTTAAGTTTGTGGGTCACGTGATCTCGAAGGATGGGATTGCAGTGGATCCATCAAAGGTGGAGGCTGTGCTACAATGGGAAAGACCAATGTCAGTAACGGAGATCCGAAGCTTCGTGGGTTTAGCAGGATATTACCGGAGGTTCATTGAGGGATTCTCTAAGATTGCTGGACCACTTACACAACTCACAAGGAAGAACCAAGCTTTCGAGTGGACCGACAACTGTGAGCAGAGTTTCCAAGAGTTGAAGAATCGGCTGACTACCTCACCAGTGTTAGTGCTACTTGATCCGAATGAGCAGTTTGAAGTGTACTGTGACGCTTCATACCAAGGACTGGGATCTGTACTTATGCAGCATGGAAGAGTAGTGGCTTATGCTTCAAGGCAATTGCGAGTGCACAAGAAGAACTACCCTAAGCACGACTTGGAATTAGCGACTGTAGTTTTTGCTCTGAAGATATGGAGGCATTTTCTCTACGGAGCGACGTTCAACATTTTCAGTGATCACAAGAGTCTGAAGTATCTGTATGATCAGAAGGAGTTGAACATGAGGCAGCGAAGGTGGTTAGAGTTCTTGAAGGATTATGATTTCTGACTTCTGTATCACCCTGGCAAGGAAAATGTTGTGGCAGATGCCCTAAGTAGAAAAATGATCAGTGTTTTTGCCTTGATGATCAAGGAAAAGGATATGCTAGAGTAGTTCAGAGATGTATGGTCTTTCGTGGAGTTAGAGCCAGGGAAGATTTGCATGAATATGGTTACCATCTCAAGTGAGCTGATGGATGACATAAGGGAAAAGCAAAAGGTTGACAAGTTCTTACAAGAAGTGAGAGAGCAAGTGGAGCAAGGCGATGAAACAGCGTTTGCGGAAGGAATAGGCAGAATTCTGAGATTCTGTGGAAGAGTTTGTATTCCACGAGACCAAGAGCTTAGAGAATATATCATTAACCATGCTCACACAAGCCAGCTGAGTATGCATTCGGGCATAACAAAAATGTACCAAGACTTGAAGAAGTTGTTCTGGTGGCATGGAATGAAGAGTGACGTCACTAGACGCGTATCGACTTGTCTGGTTGTCAAAAAGTTAAAGTGGAACATCAGAGGCCAGCGGGATTGTTGCAACCATTGTCTATTCCTGAATGGAAGTGGGACAGCATTACCATGGATTTTGTAGTCGGATTGCCAAGAACAAGAAATGGTCATGATTCGATTTGGGTAATCGTAGACCGACTCATGAAATCAGCACATTTTCTCCCGATCTACATAAGATACAAACTGGAGAAACTGACTCAGATCTATATTGGAGAAATTGTTAGACTGCACGGTGTGCCTACAAGTATTATTTCGGATAAAGATCCAAGATTTACTTCAAATTTCTGGAAGAGTTTGCAAGAAGCGTTAGGGACAAAGTTACGTCTGAGTTCTGCTTATCACCCACAGACCGACGGTCAATCAGAGAGGATAATCCAATCTTTGGAAGATTTGCTTAGAGCTTGTACCATAGAGCAGACTGGAAGTTGGGATGACGTTCTACCGTTGATAGAATTCACCTACGACAACAGTTATCATTCGAGCATAGGGATGGCACCCTATGAAGCTCTATATGGATGACGGTGTCGAACACCTCTGTGTTGGTACCAAGACGGCGAGCGCCTTACTATTGGACCAGAGATTATACAGCAGACAACTGAGAAAGTTAAGATGATTCAGGAAAAGATGAGGACGGCTCAGAGTCGGCAAAAGAGTTATGCAAACCAAAGGAGAAAACCTCTTGAGTTTAAGGAAGGCGAGCATGTGTTCCTGAAAGTCACACCTACGACTAGGGTAGGCCGGGCCCTGAAATCTAGAAAACTCACTCCAAAATTCCTTGGACTGTACCAAATCATTCACCGAGTAGGTCCTGTAGCCTACTAAATAGTCTTACCTCCTTTCCTTTCAAACATTCATAATGTTTTTCATGTGTCACAACTTCGAAAATACCTTCCTTACCCAAGTCATGTCATAGCACCGGATACAGTACAATTAAAAGAAAACTTAACTTATGTGGCACCTCCTGTAAGAATCAAGGATAGAAGGATAAAGCAATTAAGAGGCAAGGAGATCGCATTGGTGAAGGTAATCTGGAACGAGGTGACTGGAGATGCAACCTGGGAGCTGAAAGACAAGATGAAGGAGCAACACCCACAATTATTCTAAGGTATGCAAATTTCGAGGACGAAATTCTTTTTTAGAAGGGGAGTGTTGTAACATCCCAAAAATTCTTTATTTTATTATAAATAATTATTTTATAATATTTATGATTTTAAGGAATTTTTGTGAATTTTTCTGGAAATGATGAATATTTTAATATATTTTTCATTTTACGTGCGCACTGAGCGGAGCCGGGATGATGAAATGTTTTTTCTGAGGCTGGTAAACCTTGAACTGTCAACGTGTCGATGAGGGATCGTACCAAACCCGAGGGTGGGCACAGTTTGTGAGGTTTGCATTTTTCACGGTTTTATCTGCTAGATAAAATCGCTGTATCATAAAATTATCTGATGAATAATAAAATATTATTTTCATCAATTGTAACTTTTATTCACTGAGAAAATAATTCTAACAGTGTAATTAATCATCTATCGGATGTATTTAATTAAGGAGACAAGCTTACTATGCACTTTATCGAGAAGCGCACGAAGCTTCTCAAGGAAGCTTTGAGGGAAGCTTCTAGGAAGCTTCCTTCCCAACCACTTTTCTCTCTCCTCCCTTTTTGGTGCTGCACGGTTGACTAAGGGGGCATATTACATTTTCACTTCTCTCATTTTCTCTCCCTCACGTCTGCTCTCTTTCTCCCTTCTCTTTTCACTCCACAGCAGCAACACCTTTACCACCCACACCTCAATTTTATCTTCAAGATGTCACACTCCTGACACCCACTTTGTGTTTGGAGGATTCATCCTCTTCCACCTTTGAAGCTTAAAGGTTGGAGCTTTAAGGTAAAAGCTCATGGCTTTCTCTTCCTCTCTTCTCATTTTCGTGACCCACAGTCATTTTGGTGACCATGGGTATCCATTTCAAGATTTGGTTTTGATTTTGTAAGTTTAAATGTTCTAGGGCTTTCAGGAAGCTAAGCACGAAATTTCAAGGTAAAAAGGAGCATCCTTTCTTTGTGCTTCTCTAAGGTAAGAGGAAGACACTCCTCCTCAACCTCTATTAGCATTTAGAAACGTTGTCTGTGATTGATAGTGAGGAAACCCTATTGAGGGTTATCCTTTGTTTGCATGTTGTTTGTAATGTGTTTGTGCTATTAGATTATTTTTGTGTATATTGATGTATCTGAATGGATTGGAATGTATAACATGGAAGGAAGTGACGTCGGATTGGTTCTCAGATGGCCACGGTTTTGAGCCCAAAATTTGGGGATTCCTTGTGAACAATTGTAACAATTTGGACTTCTGACCATTTAGTACAATGTCAATATCCATCGAGTTTGGACTTCTGACCATTTAGTACAATGTCAAAATTCGTCAAGTTTGGACTTCTGACCATTTAGTACAATGTCAATATCCGTCGAATTTGATCTTCTAACCATATTCGTCGAATTTGATCTTCTGACTATCAAGCACAATGTCAATATCTGTCGAGTCAGGATGTCAATATCCGTCGAGTTAGGATGTCAATATCCGTCGAGTTAGAATGTCAATATCCGTCGAATTAGAATTTCTAACCATTTTGTGTTTTCGTTAGTTCAACACTTGGAAGATTTCTCCAACGTCAACACCCACCCGTCGAATTAGGGTTTCTGTAAATCTTCTAGTATAATCGACAGTTTTGATCTTCATTCGACAGAACCTTCATTCGACAGAAATTGATTTTTAACCACTCTTGTCAAAATTGTAATTCAGCCCTTTCTGTCACCAAATCACCCTATGACTAACATCTTTCATCAATCTGCCATGTTACTTTTCGTCGAAAGGTAGTCTCAATTTTATACTAGATACATTGTCTCCGTCGAATTCAAAAGTATACATTATCACCTAACACCTAGCGATTAAATTAGTGGTTTTGCTGGTGATTCTGGCCGTGTATCTTCCTGGACTCAAGGCTTTTGGACTAATATAAGCATATTAATCTTAAATAATTGGATGGCTAGAAACTAATTAGGGATTCATAAAGAGGGAAAAACAAGGGCTTTGAACAGAGGAAGAACATGAGTATGGGTGAGGTTGCGAGGAACATAATGAACTTAATGTTTGACTTTTATCATGACTATGGATAGGATTGTGGTTATCCTTAAAATGTGCTATTGGCTTGATGTGGATCCGTGAATGGGATCAAACCTGGTTGTTAAATGATATGACATGCAATTTTAGGCACGATATGATATGATTATGATCTCATATATGAATGTACATTTATGCATTGAACCCACATGCATTTGAAGCATGATTGACCTAGTTTATCATGAGGAGCATGATTGAGTCATGCATTGAACAAAAAAAAAAAAGAGAACGTCCGTTGGACTTTGTTAAGGCCGAGTTGCCTAGGAGATGATCACACCTTAGTGCTGGTGGGAATAGACATGTGTGGTCCTGTAGTTGACCTTGGGGGCATCGGGGCGCGGGCGTCTCACAGAGGGCAGTGGTAGCCCCTCTGGACCGTGAGACAGACTGATGCAAACGCACCGACGATTCATACTGGACACAGTCCTACATCGAGATCTTGTGGGAATGCCGCTGTATAAAGCCTTGTTGCGCAAAATGACTTATTATGTTCTGGAAAGCTCTTGTTTTTATAGCTGACGAGATACTGGCATGTCTCCCTGATCATTCTCTCTGACTGTTTTGTGTCTAGCTCCATGGAGTAGGATTTTGACTATTGTATGCATATGCATAGTGAGTCCATGCATTATCTGGCATTTATTCATTATTATAACTTGGAATTGTTGTCTTACTATTATATATGTATATGACTGTCTGGAACTGCTTAATTGTTTATATATGCTATCTAATGCTTATGATTATTATCAAGAATGCTATATGGGCGCTTTGCGCCATTTTGTTTCTGGCTGCTATAATTGGTAATGATGGTAGGATGTCTTACCTCTTTTCTGTCTTTCCATTACTATTTGTCTGTGTATTGCGTCCCATCAAAGACGACTGCAAGGAAACGGAAGCTCCCGATTTCCCCGGCTTCTAGCCTGATCTCAATTAGCGACTACTGAAGAGCATGGAGGCACGCACGTGCAGATTTCTGGGAGATGTGCGTCTGACCTTCTTAGGAGGGCCAGAGTGTTGGCACATCAACTTTGACTCTGAGCGCTGCGTCTACTTGGGAGAAGTGTCGTTAGGTTTGGCTTGGAGGCGTTACGAGTCGTCTATCTTCACCTGCTATATCAGCCTACGTCTAGAATTTCATTTCCTATACGAGAGATGTGGGGTGACCGCTACTACACCCCGCGGGAAGACTCTTTTGAATCCACAGCTCGGGCCCCGTCCCGTAGCTCTGTGGCTCCTATAGTGGTTTCCTTTGATGAGGAAGACCCTGAGGAGGTCCCTGAGGACGACCTCGCGGAGGATCCTGACACGATTCCTCCTCATCTGAGGGACTGATATTGTTGGTAGCTACTGATGGCTACTAGTGTTTTTGTTTTGGGGGCCTGATGTCTTTTGTAGTGGGCTGTATATTTCTGATACCGTGGGGATGTGTATGTATAATCCTTTGAGGCAGGTATAGTTTTGCTTTTGATATACCAGGCTTTGTAACTAAACAGTTTGATGAATATATATATGAAGATGCAGTGTTAATTTCAGTGTATGCTTTACTTTTGCTTGTGTTCTTTACTTCCATTAATGTTCCGTCACCATGGTTATTAATTATTGTTATTACTATTATAAAGAAAAAAAAATACTCACCAATTTAATTACCCAACTATAATCAAGTAAATACATATATATTATATTAAAAGCAATCGGGTCTTAACTTATAAATTTTATTTCCGCATTATAATTGATAATGTGACGTTCCCTTCCTAAAAAGGGCGTTACAAGGCGTCCCGGGGCCGATGAGGGTGGGGAGTGATCGCCGGCGCAATGAAGCACGGACAAGGAGCGGCTCCTGGCGGGCTTCTAGGTAGAGGGTCTGCATGAAAGAACTGAATACGCACCGGAATGAGAGGGATTCAGAGACTGTGCAGGTATGGGACTGCATAGTTGAGGATGGCTTAAAGGAATTGATTTGGTGTAGCTATATCAACAAGTTGTAACTTCTTTTCGGGAGCCTAGAACATAAGAACTTCATGGTTAAGCGTGCTTGACTTGGAGCAATTGTGGGATGGGTGACCTCTTGGGAAGTTTCCTAGGATGCGTGTGAGTGAGGACAAAGTACGCTGAAAAGACCCGTGTTGGTTTGTGGAGACATTCATCAATCCTGCAGGCAGTCCCGAGTCATTACATTAATGGTATCAGAGCCGGGACCTCTCCCAGTACGGTGTGGTTCGGGGACGAACCAAGCGGAAGTTGGTGGGCATGTGGCGTCCCGGGGCCGACGAGGGCGGGGAGTGATCACCGGTGCAATGAAGCACGGACAAGGAGCGGCTCCTGGCAGGCTTCTAGGCGGAGGGTCTGCATGAATGAACTGAATACGCACCGGAATGAGAGGGATTCAGAGACTGTGCAGGTATGGGACTGCATAGTTGAGGATGGCTTAAAGGAATTGATTTGGTGTAGCTATATCAACAAGTTGTAACTTCTTTTCGGGAGCCTAGAACATAAGAACTTCATGGTTAAGCATGCTTGATCCAGAGCAATTGTGGGATGGGTGACCTCCTGGGAAGTTTCTTAGGATGCGTGTGAGTGAGGACAAAGTACGCTGAAAAGACCCATGTTGGTTTGTGGAGACATTCATCAATCCTGTAGGTAGTCTTGGGTCGTTACAAGTATCACATCAACATCCAAATCAAATTAAACAATTCAATTTAGATTTAACAAAATTAAAGAGGAACTTGATTAACAAGTAAAAAATAAACTTGATCAACAAGCAAAAGATAAACTTGATTAGTAATTTAATGTAAAATAATCAAAACAAGATCTCAGAATTAAACATCAAGATTGTCAATCTCTAAAATTGATTTAAAAGGGTCTAGCCCTCCATGGATGGAAGGGAAAATAGAAAAGAAAGAAAACTAGAGAGAAAGGAGAAGAAAAAAGATGAAGAGAGGAAGTGCAAGCAAGAATGGCTTGGAGAAAATTAGGGTTGAGTTTCGTGGATGCTGCTACTACTTAAATAACTATCTTTAAAATTAAAAATACAAGTTTTCCCTCAGCTTAGGGTTAATCCTCTTCCTCTTAGATTTAATTGGACACCTAATTTGCATAATTTGGGCTTAGGATGAGAGAGTTATGCCCAAAACATTCTTAATAGCTCTCTAAACTTGTCAGTGACTTTAAATGGTTAAAACACCATAAAAATGTCACCATTTTGATAAGTCATATCATAATAATTGAATATCTATGTCTCATCTTTCTTATGGCACCAGTTTCAGCTCCAGATGACTCTTACAACCCAAATTATGGCCTAATCTTTGTACATTATCTAGGTTCCAGCAACATCTCTATTATGAATTCGAGGCCTAATCTGCCCACTAGACATCCGATTCAGCCTTCAACATCTTCATCAAAGTTGTAGAGCCATCTCTTAGCTTTCCTAAAAGATAAAATTCATAATTTTTAGATGTCTATAACTTAAGTTATGCCCAAAATATAGAAATAGTGTAAAATTCTCAATAATGCTGAAAAAATACAATTAAGCCCAATTTGAACTCAAACTTATAAAATGTGGCCAAAACTAATCAATTAAGCATATAAGAGGTCTAAGAGACTAAATATGAGGGTTAACTAACATATGAAAATTGTGTTTATCAAATTCCCTCACACTTAGTTTTTGCACTCTTGGGAAAAATTAGAAATTCAACATAGGGAACAAGGAACAACAATACAAACTCAAAAGTTAAAAACTCTAAAAAACTCACTTTCCAATGATGTTCAAGAATGCAAAAGTCTATAAGCAAGAAAAGTAACTAAAGCTTCAAGGAATTAAAGCATTAATGAAGTAACATTTCTTTATATCTCAAATCAACAAGTAAGGTAACTTTATTTGAAAAGCATAAATCAAGAATGATAGAACCTCTCAAGATACATTCTCAATCCCTCAAGTGTAATATCCTAACACTGTTACCTTAGTATATCTGACATATACCTGAATAAGCAATATTAGTTATGCTATTTCTAACTTAAACATCAATCTAACTCATAACATTTATATAAATAAATCATTATGGAGCGCCTTGCAGAAATATACATATTACATATATATACATCTTTGTCTCAAGTGACATAATGTAATACATACAATTTTTTACAAACTAAAAGCAAATATACAAAGATATACAAAGTTTGACTACTAAAACATAAAACTAAACTAATCTTCATACTTCTTCTTCTTTCCTTTGGAAGAGCTTCCATCTGGATTTACATAGCAACACATGAGATGAGAATTTATAATTGTTAGTAAAAGTATACCAATATCAACAGTTGTAATATTCATAAAGAATAAATAGCCCATAAACATCATAAATAAGTTTGCAACTAATAATTAAACTACTACTCATTACTTAAGGAACAATCACATTATCTCTCCATGTAATGTTCCCAAGCAAACCATAATTCTGAACTAACTCAATCAAAGGATAAGACAATCGTCCATACAATTGTCTAGAAAATGCAATGCAATGTTTATGAAATGATGCATGATTAAGGTCATGAAAATGTATGTGATAGTGTAAATGCAATGTCATGAAACTTGACTTTTCCTCTAGGTAGGGAGGGAATCTATTACCTCCTTATCCTACGTAGTAGGGAGAGAATGTGTTACCTCCTTAACTTACTTTGTAGGGAGGGAATATGTTATATCCTTAATGTACCTTGTAATGAGTGGACCGTTCCACTACATAACACTACTAGGAATAGTGTAACATCCCAATATTGCTATTCCAATGTATTTGACATATATAAGAAAAACTAATATTAGCCATGCTACTTCATACCCAGACAACAAACTAAACCCGTAACATTTATACAAATAATTATGAAGAGTCATGATAACAAAAGTTATATATATATATACGTTATTGCATCGATAGGCATGTTGTAATACATAAACTTCCCTATCAACTAGATCTAGTATATTATACAAACTTTAACCATATAAAGCATATAAACTATACTAGTCTTCATACATCTTCTGCTTCTCTTTTGAAAAACTTGTACCTAGATTTACATGGTAACACAATCGGGGTGAGAAATCATAATTTCCAATAGAAATCTTCCAAAACCAACATTTTATACATTCATGAAGAGTACGTAACTTTAAATTAACACTTCAATCATAGAAGTTCACAACATCTCCATCTCAGAGATACGCAATCGCCCATACAATTGCAATGTCATAAGTTCATGTCATGGTGGTAACAGCCCATACAATTGCCACACTATGCTAAATTATGTCTAATGTCTATGACTATGCAATAACTTAAGTATGAATGATTAATGTTATGATACCAAATCCATGACAATGTCATGATATGCATAAGTCCTGAACAAAATAATAGAAATCACATCCATGACCTTGAACAAGCATTGGAACTTAATTCCAATAATCTTCTCTCCGGCTAGTGAAATCCATCAACTACGCGGTCATCATCAAATGAAGATAGGAAGTCCATCCTCAACTCATCACAATATATAATACATATATATAACCATGTCTAACTACTTCCCATAATTAGCATTACAAATAATTTTTGATTTAACACACTCTTACTTCATTAAATACTCCTATTAGAGTCTCAACACTCACTAAGAAGCATAAAAAAAAGAAACTACACCATTAAAAGGCTCCATTGCATTACACAATAACTTTTATTCAAGTCTGGAAGCCACGCCTAGGCGCCACCCACCCACGCCTAGGCGCCACCCACCCACGCCTAGGCGTTATAGTGGTAGGGAAATGCTTTGTAACTTCCAGGAAACTACACCTAGGCGCAGCTTTGTCACGCCTAGGCGCCAAGCTCTCTGTCTCACACACGCCTAGGCATGACCCTGCGACAGAGTTTTCTGCAAAAGACAGGAACAATGGCCTTCCAACCACTCAAACCTCTAATTCAAGTGATTTCCAACCTCATACAAGGTTCCTAACTCCATTTTAACTATTAAACCATTTTCAAAACACTTCCACATGAATCAAAGAACCAAAACATCAAGCTTGAACCCTAAAACTCAACTTCTATCTCAAGATAAACCAAAGGTGTTTAAGTAATGAAAACTCATCATCAAGCATCAAACAACCTAAAAACATGTTATTCTCAAGTTCTACAACAAGATTTAAGCATAAAACAGCAAAGAACAACACTCAAACCCCACTTTCTTCATAAACTCTCCTCATGAGAAAAGATGGAGAAAATGAAGAAAAAGAGTAAAACAAGGTTTCCCCCTACCTCTAATGGCCAGAAATGAAGTCACTAAGAAGCTCTTCTCCTTCTTTTCCTTATTCCTCCTCTTGGTTAGTTGAATCCCTTCCTTTAGCTTCCTTCTTTGCCTTTCCCTTTTGTTTCTTTGCTGGTAGCCAAAAGAAAAGATGAGAATGAGATGGGAAATATCTCATTTTGGTCTTTAAAAAGATTTAGGTAGCAGAAAAAGATGGAGGAGTTATGTGCTCCTTAGTCACTTAAGTGACTTCCAAAAACCCGATCTGTTAAAAACACTCAGATTTCACCAAAACAAGTTTCCTAACTTCCAACAAGTTTAAAATAAATTGAAGATTCATCAAAAATCTTGTTTCTCCATTACCATATTTTTCCATATCTACTGGTAGTCAATCCAGCATTAAAACACACTCGCAGTATGCTCAAAAATGTCAAACTAACTCCAATTAACCTCAAATTTTAACCACAACTTTTGCTACATATTTATGACTTAGAAATAAATTATCCATATTTATTTCCACCAACTAAGCAGTTTAAGCTAATTACGGGGATAATAACAGCTATATTTCACACATAGTGTTATAGCAAAGTGACTAAACGTGCTCAAAAAGTCACAAAACTTAACAGGCATGACAAACAAGCATTAGGCTACCTCTGTAACCATATACAAGTCTATCATATCTTCACTGGTGTTACACATAGCCAGTGTGTGTGTGAAATGTGGAGTTATATCTAACTCTTACATAAACACCACACCAACTCTATACTAAGTTTGTCCTTGCATTATTAGCTCTATCTCGACTCTATGAAAGCCCTTCATGCACTATGGCACTCAACTATTACCAAACAAACTTAGTATACTTATATCCAGTATCCCACCTCCTCATAACTTCACAAGTGATATCTAATGTAATAGTATGCTGCTTAAGGAACTAGACATCTACCTATGTTAATCCATATCTAATGGATGCACAAAGCTTCCTAAGAAAATCTGCACTGGGCGCCTAGAAAGGATGATTTTTATGAATGCGCCAAATGTACATCCTAACTACAAAAATTATAAAATTTTATAGGCAAATAGACTTATCTCATATCTTTCAAATAAAATAAACTTCACTTCATTTAACTTAGTGTAGCTAAAGTTATGCAATGAAAGGCAGAGGCTGAAACTGGGCAACTAGCTATTTTACCATAATTTGACCTTACTTTAAACTGAAACTGGGAATGCATAAATAATACAAAATTCTTGAAATTTTTACCTCTTATTGTAACACCCTCCTTAGGGCGCCACATTTGGTGTTACTTAATTACCAAATTACCCATTCATTAGAAATCGCGCTTGTAATATAAATATGAGTTATAAAATTTCTTGATGATAATAAGATAAACTTAGCAGAAAATAAAAACATAACAACATTGTCACAAATAATTTACATCATATATACATACAAGCCTTTAGTACTGTCGTACTTAGATATTTTACAAACTAGACTTCCAAAATATTTAAACTTTAATTTAAAACTAACATATTGCCCAAGTCCTACTAGACAGCAAAACCCTCAGACGGGTCCTCCTCAGATTCCTCAGCATATAGGAATCTATCATGAGGTGCAGTCCTACGGATAGGTGTCCGAGCAGACGACACAATACTAATCGCACTGGGAGTACGATAGTAAGCTCCCCAATACTTCCTAATGGACATTGGGAACTCTAGTTGTACAAAAAGATTAACAAAAAAAGTAAGGGTGTCCTAAATGTTGCCTACTCAATCTAATATTTAGGTCTCCCATATAGTAAATACTCTCTCTCTCTAAATCAACAGTCCACGCCTCATCTCCTCCAATGAATGTCAGCTTCAGGTAGCCAAGAAACTAGGCATCTCTATTTCTTCAAAACTCAACGTCCTCAGCAGGAATCTGCTCCTCCTCAGCTTCTCACTCCACTTCTTGCTCGACGTCTAACAAATATAAATATAATACAGAACATGCATACAAAGAGGTGAGATCACCTACGCCAATACCAGTATGGTAGTAATGATGATAAACACATACAATATTTCATATAGCTATCATACCATAATTACAGTTATACCATCAATATCATTTATCAATAAAACACATGTAGTAAGCAATATTTACAATCATGCCACTAACAATAATCAAATATCCAATAAATCAGCTATCATAAACATAATTATGATAATACCCTCAATAGCTACATGTATGCACACAAACTCAATTTCCTACTCCATGGAGCTACAACTCAGGTTAGAGAGAGTGATCGAAAAGATTTGTCGGTACCAACATGCTTCAGACCACGTGCTCAATCTTGCACATCTAGCATATACACGACAATCTTTATCAGATCTTGATTAAGGATAGTGTCTCGGTTAGTATCATTGGTGTGTTGCGTCGGTCTAACCTACGGCACAGAAGAGCTACCAACTGCCCATTGTAGGCAATCCGCACCCCAATGCCCCCAAGGTCAATTAGTGACTTACACTACGCATATCACACCCACTCAAGAGGTGTAGTCTCTCCTAGGCAACTAGCCTCATACAGTCCATCAGACCTTTCCAATGCATATACTATGCGCGATTCATATTTCCAATTTATATTACATATTCGAGGTCCACACAATAATCTAACAGTATTATTACTATATTTTAATCGCGTAGTCATATTTTTGCATTTTCTCAATCGCGACTCAATTCTGTCGCCCTTTTCAAAATCGCATAGCAATTTTTTAATGTTTTCCAATCGCGTAAATATTTTTCAAACGTTTTAAATCAAAAATACTATTTTTATTATTTTAATACCAAAATTGGCTTTATTTTCTATATTCGCACAATAGTCCCTCAAAATCTCATATTTACGAAATAGTCCCTCCAAAAATTAATATTTGTAAAATAGTCTCTCATAATATTTATATTTACAAAATAGTCCTTTTTTATAAATATTTGTAATATGACCCCTCTAAAAATAATATTTAAAATATGACCCCTCTAAAAATAAGTATTTATACAATGGCCCCTTATTTACATACTATTTATAATTTAGTCCCTCTTTTGTAAAAATTTGTAGTATAACCCCTCTAAAAATCAGTAATTGTATTGTTTCCCAAAAATTGTTATTTCTTTTCTTTAATCCATATAAAAATCATTTTACTTTGCCATACTCAATTTTTTCCAAATTCATTTAGGTCTCTCAATTCTCATTTTAATTCATCAGTGTAAGGACTTTGGTCCTCTTTTCCATGATAAGGTCGTGAGCCTCAGTGCTCTTTGGAGCATTCATACAATCGTTTTATCATGTTGTTCACATCCTAAATTACACATACAATTTCATGCTTTCATAATTATACATACACACATAATATCAAAGCTTTAAGCATTTCATCACACATGCAAGCATAGAAACAATACCATACACATCATAAACACAATCAAAGCATACCAAACAATAGGTGAATAAACCCTTATGGGTTTTTCACCGAACAAAACCATCCCCACACCACCAAAACTTGGTGGTGAGGTAAATCTCCCTCTTACCTCTTGAAGACAAGTCTTTCAAGCTCCTCTCCTTCTCCTTGATTTCGTACAAGCCACTATCAATTCCTAACAATTCTAAAACAATTAGTAAAATCACATACAAAGCTTAATAATGATAAACCATGGAACAAACATGGTCTAGAAAATCGCAAACATGAATTTAAACCATAAAAACCAAAGTTTACCTTTAGGGAAGTAAGGTAGAAGTTGGATTTTGAAGCACTTAGAGTGTGATTTTGGGAAAACTTCCTAAATGAAAAGTGTTTAGAATGTTGTCTAGCTTTAGGAAATGTTGAGAGTGAAAATTATAGGTAAGTGATGGTGCTTATGGGTGTGTTGGCCGAACCTATGGAGAGAAAAATGGAAGGAAATTGAAGCTTGGTGTTCTTGGAATTTAGAGAGAAAATGGAGCTAAGTCTTTGGTGAGAGAAAAATGAAATTGTGTGAGTGAATAAAGGGAGCTGCTGCTGCCGTGTGAGTATAGGGAAATTAAGTGATATACTTGACTCAAAATATCACCAATTGAGTGCACATGCACATGGCTTGGTCATATATTGGTCATGCTATTGTCATGCAAGATGGTTAAAGAACCATGGAGAAGCCTCCCCAAGGCTGCTGGGCGTGTGACTCTTCATAGGATTAGGGACTTAATTGTTTTCAATTAACACTTAATTGCATGCTAATTAATTAGTTAATTTATTAGGTTAAGTTTCGTAATTTCACTAAATTGACATTCTAACTATATAACTAATTAATTAAACATATTATGGCATATATCATAGTCTCTAATTAAAATTAGGATATTTAATTAGTAATTAGTTTATAACTAATTAATAATTAAGTTAGTTTACTTAGCTTGTTAATTAGGCCATTAGATTAACCAAATTAGGTTTAATTAGTTACTAAGCAAAGTCAAGCCACTATTGTTGACTTTATCTTAGCCATTGTAATCAACTTGGTTTCCTATCCATTGATCTCATCTACGGTGGATATTACTTAGTGGTTTTATTAGGATTCGTTTTACACCATTGATCGGATCAACGGTTATGATCAAAAGCATCTAAATCATGTTTTTCATCTAAGGGTCCATATTGAAGTCTATGCTTCTTTATTTGACTTCTTCCTATTGGTTTAAAATAGTCAAGCCACCTATTTTGACTGATTCTTATTAGTTTAGAATTCTGTCCAGTCAGAATCGTTGACTGCTACACTAAACGCGGGTCCTATAGACTTTTCGGGTCCATGTTAAACAGATTTCTACTATTTTTAAGATAGTAGCTACTGTCACATAAAATAATATTATAATAATATAAAATTATTTTATTACACAGTTAAATCCTAAAAATTAAAAGATTAATATATATATCAATCGGAATTGGGTTTAGTAAGATCCCCCAGCTCCAATTAATTAAAATAAGATTTTTCTGGTCAAGAAAATTATTATTTTCTTGACTCGGAGCAAATCATACAAAATGATCATAAATGATCTTAGAATAGTCAAATTATTTTTATAACACACAGAAAACATAAAACAAAGTAATTCTGCTATTACTATTAACATAATCAGAATTTGGGGTGTTACAACTCTCCCCCTCTAAAAATAAGTTTCATCCTCGAAACTTGACACACACTCAAAATAAAAATGGATACTGCTCTCTTATCTTCTCTTCCAACTCCCACGTGGCTTCACCACTTACATCGTTCCACTCCACTTTAACCAATGTGATATCCTTTCCTCGAAGCTGCTTTATCCTTCGATCTTCAATCTTGACTGGAAACGTCTCATAGGTCAAGTTTTCCTTTAGTTGTACAGCGTCTGGCTCAATAACATGAGTCAGATCATAAATATATTTCCGTAGTTGTGATATGTGAAATACATTATGAAGATTTGATAAGAACGGTGGTAGTGCAATCTGATAAGCTACCGGACCTACCCGACGAAGTATCTAATACAGTCCAATAAACTTCGGAGTGAGCTTCCTCGACTTGATTACTCGTCCAACTCCAGTCATAGGCGTCACACGTAGAAATACATGGTCACCTTCTTCAAATTCAAGCGGACTTCGTCTTTTATCTGCATAACTCTTTTGCTGCGTCTGAGTTGTCCTCATCTTGTCTTGGATCATCTTCACCTTCTCAGTTGTCTGCTGCACAAATTCAGGTCCTACCATAGTACTTTCACCATCGTGGTACCAACACAATGGTGTTTTGCATTTTCTCCCATATAATGCCTCATAGGGTGCCATTCCTATGCTCGAATGGAAACTATTGTTGTAGGTGAACTCTATCAACGGTAGAAATTCATCCCAACAACCAGTTTGCTCTAGAACATAAGCCCTCAACAAGTCCTCCAATAACTGAATTATCCTTTCTGACTGACCATCTGTTTGTAGATGGTAAGCAGAACTCAAACATAGCTTTGTTCCCATCGCTTCTTGCAAACTGTTCCAGAATCTCGATGTAAATCACGAATCTCGATCATAAATTATATTGGATAGTACACCATGAAGTCTGACAATTTCATTGATGTACACTTGAGCCAACTTCTCCATTGAGTACTTAATATTAATCGATAAAAAGTGCGCCGACTTTATAAGCCGATCAATAATTACCCATATAGAATCGTGACTCTTTCGAGTTTTCGGTAGTCTTGTGACGAAATCCATTGCTATGTCATCCCATTTCCACTCAGGAATAGGCAAAGGTTGCAACATTCCTGGTGGTCTCTGGTGTTCCACTTTGGCCTTTTGACATATTAAACAGGATAATACATATTCTGCGATATCCCTCTTCATTCCTTGCCACCAATACAGTTGTTTCAAATCTTGGTACATCTTCGTGGCTCTTGGATGCATACTCAACTTACTTCTATGAGCTTCATCCAAAATTGATCTCCTCAGTTCTAGATTGTTTGGTACATAAACTCTCCCCTTGAATTTTAGAATTCCATCAACACCTTCGCTAAATTCCAATTCTGCCCCTTGACTTCTTGCTTCCTTTGCTTCTTGCAAGTACTGATCACTGTGTTGTCCTTCTCATATTCTATCCATCAAGTTATTCAAAATAGTGATCATGTTCAAACACATCTTCCCCGGTGTCAACTTCACTGACAATCGCATATCCCGAAATTCTTCTATCAGTTCCTTCTCCTTCATCATCATAACAGAAGCATTAAGCATTTTCCTACTTAAGGCATCCGCTACGACATTCACCTTCCAGGGATGATACTGTAACTGAAAGTCATAGTCTTTCAGAAACTCGAGCCAACCCCTTTGTCTCATGTTCAACTCTTTCTAGTCAAACAGATACTTCAAACTTTTATGGTCACTAAAAACAGTGAACGTTGCCCCATAGAGAAAATGTCTCTATACCTTCAATACAAACACTACTGCTGCCAACTCCAAGTCATGAGTCAGATAATTCCTCTCATGCACTTTCAACTGCCTCGACGCATACGCCACAACCTTACGATTCTGCATAAGTACACAACCTAACCCTTGATACGAAGCATCATAATACACTTCGAAAGATTCGTTCGGATCAGGCAGAATCAAAATCGGTGAAGTAGTCAGACGTCGTTTTAACTCCTGAAAACTTTCCTCGCACTTCAGTCCATGCAAACAGTTGATTCTTTCGTGTAAGTTGGGTAAGAGGTCCTGTAATCTTTGAAAACCCCTCAATAAATCGTCGATAGTAACCGGCCAATCCGATGAAACTACGGATCTCTGATACAGTCTTTGGTCTTTCCCATTCAACAACTGTCTCCACCTTTGAAGCATCAACCTCAGTCCCATCTGCTGATATAACATGCCCCAAAAATTGTACTTCGCTCAACCAAAATTCACATTTGACAACTTGGCATACAACTTATTCTCCTTCAAAATCTGGAGAACCACTCTGAGATGTTCAGTATGCTCCTTCTGACTTCGAGAATAAATCAAGATGTCATCAATAAAGACAACTATAAACTTATCCAAGTATGAATGAAAAATCCGGTTCATAAAGTCCATAAATATCATAGGTGCATTAGTCACACCAAAAGGCATCACTTGATACTCGTAATGCCCATATCGTGTCCAAAATACAGTCTTTGGGATATCCTCCACCTTTACACATATCTGGTGATAACCAGAACGTAAATCAATCTTAGAAAATATTGCGGCTCCTCGCAATTGATCCATCAGATCATCGATTCTTGGTAGTGGATACTTATTCTTGATTGTAATCTTGTTCAATTGTCAGTAGTCTACATATAGACGAGAAGTCCCATCCTTCTTCTTTACCAACAACACTGGAGCTCCCCAAAGTGATACACTTGGTTTCACAAACTGCTTCTCTAATAAATCCTCTAATTGCTTCTTAAGCTCTGCTAATTCTACTGGCGACATCCGATAAGGCGCCATAGATATAGGTCTAGCTCTAGGCACCAAATCAATAGAGAATTCGATTTCTCTTTCGGGTGGTATTCCAGGTATATCTTTAGGAAACACTTCAGGAAACTCATTCACTACAAAAATATCCTTCAGAACATCTTCACACTAAACCTCCAAAGAAGACATTAACAAATACCCTTGATCTCCTTCCCTCAAACAGGCTTCCACTTGAGTAGCCGTTAGGAATCTAAAATCCTTAACCTCAGGAAAAACTAATGTCTTACTAGCACAGTCTATCAAGATATGGTTGGAAGACAACCAATCTATTCCTAAGTTTACATTAATCTTGGAAAGAGGCAAACATATCAAATCCACATGAAAGATCCTATCTCTAACAGATACAGGGCAATTCAAGCATACTTTTGTAGTTATCACAGGCTTATCAGTAGGAGTACTAACACCCAAATCATACGGCAATATAGTCACAGTTAATCCCAAACGCTCCACACAATCACATGCAATGAAAGAATGTGTTGCTCCCTAATCATATAATACTGTTAAAGGATTACCTTCAATAGCACACTCCTCCATTATTAAGTCCTTAGATTTAGCGGCTTCCTCCCCGCTCATTGTATAAACTCGACCACTCGCCTGTGGCCTTGCAGTGCGAACACTTCCTACAGATGGCTCCGCTTTCTACTAATCACACTCTCTAGAGAAATATTCTGGTTTCCCACATCGATAACAAATCACCGCCTTATGCTGACAGTCCCTGGTGAGATGTCTTTTCCCACACTTAAAATATTTAAATGCAGAAGTTCCAGTCGAAATTGCTCTACTACCACTTGAACTTCCTCCAAATGATTGTTGCCGATTCTGACTTACTGCTGGTTTAGTATGTGGTTTCTGTTGGTAACGGTTGCCACCGCTACTCTTCCCCCTTTGGAACCGTGCTGGTCCAAAATTCTTATTCCTCGCTTCTCGGAGATGATCAATCTCTTTGACCTTTCGGCACTTATCTAGCAATACCGGAAACTGATCGATATCAACAGTTGCTAAAGTTCGCTTGATGTCAAGCCTCAGCCCCTCTTCGAACTTCCTACACTTCCATTCCTCATCTGGATGCATCTGGAAGTACCTCGAAAACTTAGACAAGCTTTCGAACCTTGCTGCATACTCACTTACAGTCATCACCCCTTGTCTCAGACTAAGGAATTCCATCTCCTTAGCATGTCGAACACTGGCTGGGAAATACTTCCCTAGAAACTTCTGCCTAAAGAGCTGCCATGTCACAACTCTCCCTTCAGCTTGAATTAATCTGCGGGCTCCTGCCCACCAAGCCTCTCCATCACCGACTAACACAAACGTCGCGAAAGTAAGCTTCCACTCATCAGTACAACCCATGCCTTCAAATATCTTCTCCAGTTCCTTGATCCAAAGATCATCTTTCTCTGGATCAAACTCTCTGTGAAATTTTGATGGATTGTTCCTCCGAAATTCTGACAAGCTGTGAGCATTATCATTTGCTCTTTGGTTCTGCTGTGCAACAACGTCAGCCATTCGTTGTATTGCTGCAATAGTTGCAGCCATATTCTAATTATCATCGCCGGCATTTCCAGCTGCTGCCCTCGCATTCATGCGTCCTCTTCCACATCCAGCCATTTTGTTCTATAAATCAGACTGAACAACACAAAGAAAAGTGAGGGTCAGTCTTCAAACAATATTGTTTTTCTTTCGGAAAACAATTACAGAGAATCACACAACTTAGACAAGACAGACCTAACCACAAACCCAAAAGACTCTAACTTGGGCTCTGATACCAACTAGTGTAACACCCTCCTTAGGGCATCACATTTGGTGTTACTTAATTACCAAATTACCCCTTCATTAGAAATCGCGCTTGCAATATAAATATGAGTTATAAAATTTCTTGATGATAATAAGATAAACTTAGTAGAAAATAAAAACAAAACAACATTGTCATAAATAATTTACATCATATATACATACAAGCCTTTAGTACTGTCGTATTTAGATATTTTACAAACTAGACTTCCAAAATATTTAAACTTTAATTTAAAACTAACATATTGCCCAAGTCCTACTAGATAGCAGAACCCTCAGACGGGCCCTCCTCAGATTCCTCAGCATATAGGAATCCGTCATGAGGTGCAGTCTTATGGACAGGTGTCCGAGTAGACGACACAATACTAATCGCACTGGGAGTAAGATAGTAAGCTCCCCAATACTGCCTAATGGATATTGGGAACTCTAGTTGTACAAAAAGATTAATAGAAAAGTAAGGGTGTCCTAAATGTTGCCTACTCAATCTAATATTTAGGTCTCCCATATAGTAAATACTCTCTCTCTCTAAATCAACAGTCCACGCCTCATCTCCTCCAATGAATGTTAGCTTTAGGTAGCCAAGGAAACTAGGCATCTCCATTTCTTCAAAACTCAACGTCCTCAGCAGGAATCTGCTCCTCCTCAGCTTCTCGCTCCACTTCTTGCTCGACGTCTTAACAAATATAAATATAATACAGAACATGCATACAAAGAGGTGAGATCACTAACGCCAATACCAGTATGGTAGCAATGAAGATAAACACATACAATATTTCATACAGCTATCATACCATAATTATAGTTATGCCATCAATATCATTTATCAATAAAACACATGAAGTAAGCAATATTTACAATCATGCCACTAATAATAATCAAATATCCAATAAATCAGTTATCATAACCATAATTACGATAATACCCTCAATAGCTACATGTATGTACACAGACTCAATTTCCTATTCCATGGAGCTACAACTCAGGTCAGAAAGAGTGATCGAAAAGATTTGTCGGTACCAACATGCTTCAGACCACGTGCTCAATCTTGCACATCTAGCATATACACGATAGTCTTTATTAGATCTTGATTAAGGATAATGTCTTGGTTAGGATCATCGGTGTGTTGGGTCGGTCTAACCTACGGCACAAAAGAGCTACCAACTGCCCATTGTAGGCAATCCGCATCCCAATGCCCCCAAGGTCAACTAATGACTTACACTACGCATATCGCACCCACTCAAGAGGTGTAGTCTCTCCTAGGCAACTAGCCTCATACAGTCCATCAGACCTTTCCAATGCATGTACTATGCACAATTCATATTTCCAATTTATATTACATATTCAGGGTCCACACAATAATCTAACAGTATTATTACTGTATTTTAATTGCGTAGTCATATTTTCGCATTTTCTCAATTGCGACTCAATTTTGTCGCCCTTTTCAAAATCGTGTAGCAATTTTTCAACGTTTTCCAATCGCGTAAATATTTTTCATACGTTTTAAATCAAAAATACTATTTTTCTTATTTTAATACTAAAATTGGCTTTATTTTCCATATTCGCACAATAATGCCTCAAAATCTCATATTTACGAAATAGTCCCTCCAAAAATTAATATTTACAAAATAGTCTCTCTTTTATAAAATATTTACAATATGACCCCTCTAAAAATAATATTTACAATATAACCCCTGTAAAAATAAGTATTTATACAATGGCCCCTTATTTACATACTATTTATAATTTAGTCTATCTTTAGTAAAAATTTGCGATATAACCCCTCTAAAAATCAATAATTGTATTGTTTCCCAAAAATTGTTATTTCTTTTCTTTAATCCATATAAAAATCATTTTACTTTGCCATACTCAATTTTTTCCAAATTCATTTAGGTCTCTCAGTTCTCATTTTAATTCATCAGTGTAAGGACTTTGGTCCATTTTTCCATGGTAAGGCTGTGAGCCTCAGTGCTCTTTGGAGCATTCATACAATCGTTTTATCATGTTGTTCACATCCTAAATTACACATACAGTCTCATGCTTTCATAATTATACATACACACATAATATCAAAGCTTTAAGCATTTTATCACACATGCAAGCATAGAAACAATACCATACACATCACAAACATAATCAAAGCACACCAAACAGTAGGTGAATAAACCCTTATGGGTTTTTCACCGAACAAAACCATCCCCACACCACCAAAACTTGGTTGGTGAGGTAAATCTCCCTCTTACCTCTTGAAGACAAGTCTTTCAAGCTCCTCTCCTTCTCCTTGATTTCGTACAAGCCACTATCAATTCCTAACAATTCTAAAACAATTAGTAAAATCACATACAAAGCTCAATAATGATAAACCATGGAACAAACATGGATTAGAAAATCACAAACTTAAATTTAAACCATAAAAACCAAAGTTTGCCTTTAGGGAAGTAAGGTAGAAGTTGGATTTTGAAGCACTTAGAGTGTGATTTTGGGAAAACTTCCTAAATGGAAAGTGTTTAGAATGTTGTCTAGCTTTAGGAAATGTTGAGAGTGAAAATTATAGGTGAGTGATGGTGCTTATGGGTGTGTTGGCCGAACCTATGGAGAGAAAAATGGAAGGAAATGGATGCTTGGTGTTCTTGGAATTTAGGGAGAAAATGGAGCTAAGTCTTTGGTGAGAGAAAAATGAAATTGTGTGAGTGAATAAAGGGAGTTGTTGCTGCCGTGTGAGTATAGGGAAATTAAGTGATATACTTGACTCAAAATATCACCAATTGAGTGCACATGCATGTGCACATGGCTTGGTCATATATTGGTCATGCTATTGTCATGCAAGATGGTTCAAGAACCATGGAGAAGCCTCCCCAAGGCTGCTGGCCATGTGACTCTTCATAGGATTAGGGACTTAATTGTTTTCAATTAACACCTAATTGCATGCTAATTAATTAGTTAATTTATTAGGTTAAGTTTCGTAATTTCACTAAATTGACATTCTAACTATATAACTAATTAATTAAACATATTATGGCATATATCATAGTCTCTAATTAAAATTACGATATTTAATTAGTAATTAGTTTATAACTAATTAATAATTAAGTTAGTTTACTTAGCTTGTTAATTAGGCCATTAGATTAACCAAATTAGGTTTAATTAGTTACTAAGCAAAGTCAAGCCACTATTGTTGACTTCATCGTAGCCATTGAATTCAACTTGGTTTCCTATCCATTGATCTCATCTACGGTGGATATTACTTAGTGGTTTTATTAGGATTCGTTTTACACCATTGATCGGATCAACAGTTATGATCAAAAGCATCTAAATCATGCTTTTCATCCAAGGGTCCATATTGAAGTCTATGCTTCTTTATTTGACTTCTTCCTATTGGTTTAAAATAGTCAAGCCACCTATTTTGACTAATTCTTATTAGTTTAGAATTCTGTCTAGTCAGAATCGTTGACTGTTACACTAGGCGCGGGTCCTACAGACTTTTCGGGTCCATGTTAAGCAGATTTCTACTGTTTTTAAGACAGTAGGTACTGTCACATAAAATAATATTATAATAATATAAATTTATTTTATTGCACAGTTAAATCCTAAAAATTAAAAGATTAATATATATATCAATCAAAATTGGGTTTAGTAAGATCCCCTAACTCCAATTAATTAAAATAAAATTTTTTCGGTCAAGAAAATTATTATTTTCTTGACTCAGAGCAAATCACACAAAATGATCATAAATGATCTCAGAATAGTCAGATTATTTTTATAACACACAGAAAACATAAAATAGAGTAATTCTGCTATTACTATTAACATAGTCAGAATTTGGGGCGTTACACTTATAGCCTTACATGTTAGATTCAAAATGCCACTAGTCTCATGTATTTTAAACCTCGGAGCAAGAAGTTATGCAATCTGGTTTACTAGGTGTTAATTTGCCTATTTCTACAGAATCTGGCTCAACTTGAAACCAAAACTGGTGCTACTTGGGTTGCTCTAAAAATCTAAAATTTTTACTACATGAAGCTTTATATCTTAGCTTTCAAATGAAATAAGTAGCAGGTCATTTATATAACTACAGCTCAAGTTATGCTACCAACACCACAAGGTGTCTGGATTGGATTTTCTACATAACTTGGTTTTTAACCGAGTTTTTTGCATAATTTGGTTTCTAACTAGGTTCTAACCCTAAAAATCAATTCCTAGATGTTCTCCAACATCACTCATGATCACTAATCATACCATAAACCTCATACATACATCTTAACTCATGCACGCATGGATTAGAGCATCAACTATAAACCTAAAAACACATTTCTCAACTTACAACTCAAGTAAAAACCATGGGTTCTAAGGGATCAAAACTAACCACCATGCAACAATCAAGTTAACTTCTAACTCACTTCTACCATAGAAGCAATAAACAAGCATCTAAGCTCACTAAACTCACCCAAACCCATTTTTCTTCATCAAGCAAACCTAGAAACAAGATGAAGATGAAAGGGAGATGGATGAAGTCAAGCACCCCTACCTCTAGCTCTTGAAGATGACCAAGCTTTGGTTATGGAAGCTCCTATCTTCCTTATCCTTTTCTTCTTCTTCCTCCTTCTTCCTCTTCTTTTCTTTTCTCTTTTCTCTCTCGTTTGTTGCTGTTATGGTAAGAGAAAAGTGAGAGTGGGTGAGGAAATAAGAAATAAAATTCAAGGAAGAGATAGGAACGTTTGACATCAAAGCCATTTAAAATTTATGCTTGAAGCTTTATATCTATTAGGAACACTTAGATTTCACCAATCAAATTTTCTAACTTCCTTAGGTATTAAAATAAATTTTAAGATTCATCTAAATTCTAATTTCATCATTTTCATAAACTTTCATATTTGCACTAAGTCCATCCGGTATTAAAATGCTCACTTAATGTGCTTAAAAATACCAAACGAACTCAGTTTACTCTCAAACTTTAACTACATGCTCATCCACCTATTTGTGACCTAGAAATAAATTATGCATATTTATTTCTTTCATCTAAGCAATTTATGCCACTATATGAGTTATTTTATGCTACTTTACACCTTCTGTGCTGCAGCAAAGTACCTAAACTAACTTAGTTTGTCACAAAATTACACCAGCATGTCAAGCAAGTATTAAGCTACCTCTATAACTATCTACAAGTCTAACATGTTATCGAGGGTGTTACATCAAGTGTTTAGAAGATAAATGTTTCACTCAATTTAACCCATGAAAATTTGCATTACCCTAAGCTTGCTTATCTTCTACTTCTCCACTACTCAAAACTTATGCACATACAAATCAAGAGGACTTCATACAAGGTTGTAATGGGGTCAAGGTAAGGGACGAGAATAATATAAAGATGACAAGTTAAATACCAAAGAGAACAAAAGAATATTAGGGATGAGTTCAAATAACAATCATAAAAATTTATCCCAACTCCATGTAATGCAAATTCTCTTTACATATTCTTTTCCTTTTTCTTTTTTTTTTTACAACCATTTCCTTTGTTTTCATTTTTTTTAATTTTTTTCTTTTTTTCAATTGGCCACTCTTTTCTTTTCACCAAACACTTTACACACTAATTAGCACACCCCCACACTTATTCAAGAACTCTTCCAATAACAATGCCAATGCTCTCCTATTCCCTAATGTTAGGTAAAAACATGGTTTTTCATTTAAGGCATGTAATGAGCTAAAAACAAGGAATGGTCAAATAAGCTCAAAGGGTATCAAGGGAAAATATGCAAAGGTTGGCTACTTGGCTAAAGTAGCTAATTCAAGAAAAATATCTCAATCATGTTCATGTATGCATGTGAAAATATAGCTTCAAAAAGAATCAAAGCAAGTTCTAGAGCAACAAATTCCATGAGTGAAAATCACACAAGAAAAAAAAAATGACCCAAATGCTCAATCCATTCATTAAAAGGCTCAAAGTCTCACAAGGTATACTTCTATCAAACTTAATCTACTAATTTAATTTCTATTACCAAACTAGTTAATTTCAAGATGAAAGACAATTTATTCACTTATGTTATAAACCTTTAACTTCAATTGATACATGCTCACAACTTTCACAAATCTCAAAATTCTATTGGAAATCAATTAAAAACATAATTTATTATATATATATATATATATATATATATTTCAAAATAGAAAAAAATAGAATTGAAAAATAAAAAAGAAACAGTAAAATTAAAAATGTAAAATAGAAAGTAGAATATATATATATATATATATATATATATATATATATATATTTCAAAATAGAAAAATAATAGAATTGAAAAACAAAACAGAAACAATAAAATTAAAAACATAAAATAGAAAATAGAATGTAAATTCCTCCCTCACACTTGAATCTTAAATTGTCCACAATGTAAAGCTTATAAAACATCAAATCATTAATAAATTTAAGACAAGTAAAAATAAAGGAGAGAAAGAAGAAACATCCTTATCAAGTGATGTATATGGCCATTTGCAAGTGGACCTCCTCCACTATGCCCTCTTGAGCTCCCTCATAGAATTGCTTGAGGCAATGTCCATTGACTTTGAAAGCTTTGTTAGTTGCCTCACTTGTGATCTCCATTGCACCATAAGGAAAAACCTTAGTGACTGTAAAAGGACCTATCCACCTAGAATGAAGCTTACCGAGCATGAGCTTGAGGCAAGAATAGTAAAGGAGAATTTTTTGACCAATCAAAAATTCTTTTCTTGCAATTATCTTATCATGAAAGGTTTTGGTTTTCTCTTTGTAGAAACTTGATTTCTCATAAGCTTCCAACCAAATCTCTTCAAGTTCTTGGAGTTGGAGTTTTCTTTAGGATTTGGCTTAGTTCAAGTCAAGGTTGCACTTCTTTATTGCCCAATAGGCCTTATGCTTAATCTCCACTGGAAGGTGACATGCCTTGCAAAGACTATCCTATAGGAAGACATGCTTAAATGAGTCTTGAAGGTAGTCCTATATGTCCACAATGCGTCCTTAAGCCTTTTCCTCTAATCTTTTCTATTCGGTTGGACTAGTTTTTCCAAGATTTGTTTCAACTCCCTACTTCAGCCTGCCTATTGGTTTGTGAATGGTAGGGAGTCGAAACCTTATGCATCACACCATATTTCTTCAACAATGCCTCCATGTTTTTATTACAAAAATAGGAGCCTTTGTCACTGATTACGGCTTTTAGAACTCCAAGCCTATAGAAAATATGAGACCTGACAAAGTCTAAAACAACATGAGAATCATCAGTCTGAATCACCTTTGCCTCCACCCACTTAGATACACAATCAATAGGTAACAGAATGTAAACAAAACCAAAGGAATTAGGAAAAGGGCCCATGAAATTAGTGCCCCATACATCAAATATCTCACAAAACTGATACCAAGTGGCTCCAGTACTCAAGAGGGGGGTGAATTGAGTATAAAACTTTTCACAAATACTTTTAAAATAAACACAAGTATTAAAATTATTAAATAAATAAAGAGAAATTATGAGAGGAAGAAGAAGAGCTTTAAGAACAGCAAATAAATAAATATGCAATAAAATTAAACTACGTTAAATAAAGAGATAAAGAGAAGAAGAGCAAGCACAATATTTATCCTGGTTCGACCACTAACCCACTTGTGGTCTACGTCCAGTCCTTGAAAAACTATCCGACATTTTTCACTATGTATACAAGCTTGAATAGGTGCTTGCTACCATTACAAAATAGAGCACTTTTCACACACAGGGAAACTCTACCCTTGTGCTAAAGTCTAAGCCTGTAGGGATGCCTCATCCTTATACAAACCCTGAGGAATACCTCATCCTTGATATAGAAGAGCAGAATATAGATGAAGAGAAACTCTCACTCAGAGAAAATAATACAAATTGAAGAGCTAAGAATCTCTCTATGGATATGTCAAAATTGTAGCAAAAAAAACACAGAAAATAAGCATAAATTATAAAATAGATTTTCAAAGCAAGCGTAAATTAATCAGATAGCTGGGCAAGAAAAAGAAAAGACCCACAATCTCTATTTATAGAGTCCGAAAGGAATTTAGCCGTTGAAGCAATTAATCCTGTAAATAATATAAAAATATGGCCGTTTCTTTCTATATCAGGATCCCGTGTTTATTCGAATATATATCCAATTATTCGAATATTATGTTCTTTTAAAAATATTTCTAAAACTGGTTATTCAAATAATATATTGGTTATTCGAATAACACTGCCACAAACTCTCTTTAAAAATAATTCTAAAAACTGGTTATTCGAATAACACTGAGTTATTCGAATAACACTGTCATAATATGATTTCTAGGAAACGGCTCTATTTGAATAACTCATCAGTTATTTGAATAGCTAATATAAAACAAGCCATTCTAAAACATCTTATTCGAATAACAGGAGTGTTATTCGAATAACACTTTTAAAACCAGAGGTGCACAGTAGTAAAATTTAAAACTTTATTCGAATAACTAATAAGTTATTCGAATAATTCATCAGTTTATAAAATAGTTGTAAGTGCTTAAAAAAACAGCTCAGATGGTTTCCTAAAAACACCAAAACATTTTTAAGTTATTTTCAAGACCAAAACAGTTTTGGAAAAGATTAAGAAAATATTTTTGTTTTATATTATAAAACCATGAGATATCCAAGGAGAGCCTCATACAAAGAGACTCTAAGTCCTAAGGCTAATCTTGAAGTTCTTGGACTTGGTCTTCTCATCATCTTCATATTTGTTATCATCAAAACTTAAACTCCATTGTAGCAAAGTCAAACACATTCTCCCCCTTTTTTATGATGACAAACTATTATTAAGAAAAGCATTAGTTCACAAAAATTGGAATTTACAAGGATAACATTTGGAGATAACTTACTTTCCCTCTTTTTCATAAAATGTGTTTTTAAATATCAGATGTGCGTAGCAGCTCTCCTTTACTTTTGGAATCCAATAACTATTTTTATTTTTACCTGAATTTTCTCAAGAAATACCTGTCATTAATTTTCTCCCCCTTTGGCATGATCAAAAAGCACCGAGGATCAAGGCAAAACATATATATAAAAGTAAATTCAAATATATAACAGATAAATTTTTCTCATATAAACAGATAACACAGAAGTAAAACATCAATGTCATTTATATTAACTTTCCAAAAACATGTACAACCAAGGTAAAAATAAATACAAAAACAAAGCAAAAACACAATAAAGCAAAAGAAGGCCTAAATATTAGCATCTGATGGTGGAAGAGGAGAGTCTGGTGCAGGGGCAGGTGACATATCTCATAAAGCAGCAACCTCACGTTCAACACCTTCTATTCTATCAAAAAGAATAGAAAATGTGTGTTCTATGTAGGCTCAGTTATCATGCAAGGTAGCCATGATCTGCTCCAAGGTGACTAGAGCAGGGGCAGTAGCAGCAGGTGCAGGAGGTATAGTAGCAGGAATATCAACAGCAAGACTAGCAGGAAGGTCTTTAGGGTCATTCTCATCATCACCAACTTCATCAAGATACACCTAGCCATCGGGGGTCCTGACCATCTTCATTTTGTTCAGGGTAAAGGATCCAAAGATATGATGGTGAGTTAATTTTGTCGCCCGCTTAGTCTCCAAGATCTGAGGCTACTTGCCTAGGAAGGCAGAGACGATCAAACCATAGGGCAAATCAGACCTTTCTTTGCTTTCTTCATGATTAAGGCAGGCCAGTTGACCTGATATCCTTTCTTGATGAGCCACAGCATAAAGATATCGTCCTCACTTAGGTAGGCATAGTTGCCTCCCCAAGGTGCTAAGATGTGAGCAAAGGCATAGTGTAAGAGCCTATCTTGGCTCTTCAGCATGCCTCCCTTGACTCTCTTAGGAGGCAGGGCCAGGCCAGGCTAGGCTTCAGCAGATCTTCAATGGCTTGAAGCTTCTTGTATTATTGATCTAGAGCTTCAACATCATCATCAAGATTGCACCCAATGGTTTGCAACACAAACATCTGTTGCCAATCACTGGGAGTGATGACCATGTGCTGATCAGAAACATCTGAATGAAGGTCTTCGGCAACTATCTTCATGTTGTAGTAGAACACCTTTACTAAGTCTGGGTAGAGAAGGGCTTGGTGTGAGCAGAAGCGAAGAACACCTTGTGTGTCCAGAAGGTTGAGGAAGTCAAATCCGCCTTCATTCTGGAAGAAGTTGAGATCTATGTACTTTGGGTGCACAAGGTTATGTTCCCGAAAGTGCATAACGAAGCGACCCAGTTCCTCTGGGTTAGAGGATAGCCTTCTAAGATCTAGAGGGTTATTGTAGTGGGCTGTCTTCATGCGTGAGCGCTTGGCAGGTGAAGAGGAGGAGGCGATGAAGGAAGATGTATGGTGAGGAAGGGTGTTTAGGGTGAGAGAAGGTGGAGAGAAAGATGAAAGGGTGGAAAAACAGAGAAGAGAGAAAGAGTGATATTTATAGAGGAGAGGGGTGCGTAGAATAGAGAGAGAGAAAGAGTTAGAACAAGTGGAAAACTGATAGAAACAGATAGAAGAACGTTGAAGAGCACAAGGAGAATATATAGAAAACCAGTGTTTATTCGAATAACAAGGGTGTTATTCGAATAAAACAGCTAGGAGACCCAAAGGTCATGACGTTTCAAACTCAAGTTATTTGAATAGCTTTTATTTTATTCGAATAACAAGCTTTGTGAGAGGGCTATCTGCTAAGGTTTTATTTGAATGACCCTATGGTTATTCGAATAACCAAGTTAGAACAAATGCCTTGATAAGGCATTTATTCGAATAAGGGTGAAATATTCGAATAAGGCAGAAAAGATGAAACACAGGAACAGAGAAACCACTTCAGGTTTATTCGAATAGATTATTATTTATTTGAATAAAGCATGAAGATAAAAACACATTTAACACTTATTATTCGAACAACATTAGAGTTATTCGAATAGGACAGATACCAGAGATTAAAAACTGTAGTTGCTTAACACAGTTTATTCGAATAAATGGGATGTTATTCGAATAAAACTAATGTGCAACAGAGTTTTTTTCTTAACAACATATGGAGTTTATTCGAATGACCATAAGTTTATTCGAATAAACTTATTAGAAAAACATTTAAAAACACATTCAGAGGATATAAATTTAGAATCAGAGACTTACCTCATGTTATTTTACCTGCAAAAAGAGAATTTAGGGATATCTCCAACGCTCAAGTTAGTAAAATTCAAGATTAATAAATCAAAAATAGATCAATAAACATAAACATTAAATGCAAGATTGATCCAAAATTCCAAGTTCTCTTTTTAGGTGAAAGAAAGTTTCTTTAAGCAAAGATTTTGTGAAAATATCAGCAAGTTGATTAGTTGTTTCAACAAATTCTAAAACACAATCACCTTTTTGAACATGATCCCTTATAAAATGATGTCTTATTTCAATGTGTTTAGACCTTGAATGCATGATAGGGTTTTTAGTCAAGTTGATTGCACTAGTATTGTCACATCTTATACAAATGTGATCAAGCTGAAGACCAAAGTCTAGAAGTTGTTGCTTCATCCAAAGGATTTGGGCACAACAACTTCTGGCTGTAACATATTCAGCCTCAGCGGTGGATAAAGCCACACTGTTTTGTTTCTTGCTATGCCAAGAAACTAAAGAACTTCCAAGCAAGTGGCATGTTTCACTAGTATTTTTCTTATCCAATTTGCAACCAGCGAAATCAGAGTCGGAATAACTAACAAGAAGTGGCACCTTTGGGATACCATAAGACCACTTGTGAAGTGCCACCAAGATATTTCATAATACGTTTTACTGCACTTAAGTGTGATTCTTTAGGATTAGCTTGGTATCTAGCACACATGCATACGCTAAACATAATATCAGGTCTACTAGCAGTGAGATAGAGAAGGGATCCAATCATACCTCTGTATTTGGTGATTTCCATAGATTTACCTGCTTTATCCTTGTCTAAGTAGCATGAGGTGCTCATTGGAGTGTTCATATGCTTTGAGTTTCCATTCCGAATCTCTTTAGGAGTTCTTTACAGTATTTGGACTGGCTAATGAATGTTCCACTCCTTGTTTGTTTAATTTGAAGTCCAAGGAAGAAGTTAAGTTCTCCCATCATGGACATCTCGAATTCACTTTGCATGATATTTGAAAAGTCCTTGCATAAAGACTCGTTAGTAGCACCAAAGATAATATCATCTACATATACTTGTACAAGGAGAATGTCATGCTTATTATTTTTAATGAAAAGAGTTATATCAACTTTGTCTCTTGAAAAACCATGTTCTAAAAGGAACTTACTCAACCTTTCATACCAAGCTCTAGGAGCTTGCTTTAAACCATATAAAGCCTTTTTAAGTTTGAAAACATGGTTGGATAGTTCATGATTTTCAAAACCTGGAGGTTGTTCAACATATACCTCCTCTTGAATAAAACCACTTAGAAAAACACTTTTAACATCCATTTGATATAATTTAAAATCCATGATGCAAGCAAAAGCAAGTAACATTCTAATAGCTTCTAGTCTAGCTACAGGTGCATAGGTTTCTTCATAATCTATTCCTTCTTCTTGATTATATCCTTTAGCTACAAGCCTAACTTTATTTCTTATTATTAGGCCAGCTTCGTCAAGTTTGTTCCTAAAGACTCATTTGGTGCCTATAATTAGATGATCATTGGGTCTTGCAACTAATTCCCATACTTGGTTTCTTTCAAATTGATTTAACTCTTCTTGCATTGTTAGATCCAATGTTCATCATCAAAGGCTTCATTTAAGTCTTTAGGTTCAATTTGAGAAACAAAAGTCATATGATTGCATGCATTTCTAATTGAGTTTCGAGTACTTACACCTTTAAATACATCACTTGTTACTTGGTCAAGCGGGTGGTATCTTGAGGTTTGCCATTCTTTGGGGAAGTCCATGGCTTATGAGTTCTCTCAAGTTGGGGGTTCCTCTTGACTTTCTTCTTGCTTTCTTTCTTCTATTTCCTTGTCATTGAAGTTGGTTTTTGCCAAGACTTCTACAACATCATCAATAACAAGATCCTTTCTCGATCCATTTGGGTCAGTTTCATCAAATGCAACATGAATGGATTCTTCAACAGTCATAGTTTTCTTATTATAAACTCTAAAAGCATTGCTATGATTAGAATAATCAAGAAATATACCTTCATTAGACTTAGCATCAAACTTGCCTAGGTTATCATTTTCGTTATTTAAAACAAAACATTTGTAACCAAAAATATGAAAATGTGAAACATTTGACTTTCTTCCTTTGTATAATTCATACGGGATTTTCTTTAAAATAGGCTTTATAAGGGCCCTGTTCATTACGTAACAAGATGTACTTACAACGTCCGCCCAAAAATACTTAGGAAGAGTAGCCTCATTGAGCATAGTTCTTGTCATTTCTTCTAAAGAATGATTTTTCCTTTCTACAACTTCATTTTGTTGTGGAGTTCTAGGGGTAGAAAAATTATGCTCAATGCTATGTTCATCACAAAAAGTTTCAAAAGCATGATTTTCAAATTCGCCACCATGATCACTTCTTATAGAAGTAATTGAAAAAACTTTTTCATTTTGAATAACTTTGGCAAGTCTTTTAAAAGCTAGAAATGCATCATTTTTATTTGAAAGAAATAAAGTCTATATGAACCTAGAAAAATCATCCACAATCACTAAATCATAGTAATTCCCACTAAAACTCATAGTTCTAGATGGTCTAAAAAGATTCATATGCAAAAGTTGTAAAGGTCTAGAAGTTGAAATTATATTTTTCACTTTAAAAGAGACCTTTACTTGTTTTTCATTTTAACATGCATCACATAATTTATCTTTTATAAAATTGAGCTTGGGTAGTCCAAGTACTAGCTCTTTAGAGACCAACCTTTTTAAGTGATCCATGTGAATGTGTGCAATTCTCCTATGCCATAACCATGAATCATCATTCTTACTCAAAAGGCATTTCGCATCATTTGAAGATATATCATCAAGACTAATCATATAAATATTGTTGACTCTATGACCGATGAACTTAACATGCTTATCATTTTTATCTTCAATTATGCAGTAATTTGAATAAAAAATAACTATATTTCTTTTATCGCATAATTGGCTAATACTAAGCAAGTTATGTTTAAGTCCTTCAACAAGCAATACATTATCTATAGAGGAGTTAGGACTCTTACCGACTTTGCCGATTTCAAGAATCTTTCCTTTGTTATTATCACCATATGTAACGTGTCCATGATTCTTGGGAACAAGCAGCGTGAATTTGGAGTCATCTCCAGTCTTGTGCTTGGAGCAGCTGCTATTAAGATACCAATTTGAGCTTCTGGCCTTCAAGCACACCTACAACATATGTTTAATTTTTAACTTTTGGCACCCAAATTTTCTTGGGTCCTTGAGTGTTAGTTTTAGGAATAGTACCCTTAGGGACCCAAACCATTTTTGTTCCACTCTTTGTATTTATATTTTTCCTAGCATTGCATGTTGACGCACTGTGTCCCTTCTTCCCATAATAAAAGCATTTAATAATAGGACTGCTAGAAGTACTTGAGTGAACAAAGAAATTTTTATAAAATTTATGCTGATTTTTGGGGTTGTAACCTATCCCAGCCTTTTGAAAAATAGCTCTTTGTTTTCCTAATAAAATATTCAAATTATCTCTTCCAAAAGTGAATTTAGAAAGTGTGTTCTTTAAGTCCTCAATTTATTTTTCAAGATTTTGACATGATAAGCAAGATGAAGAAGTTGAGATATGAGAAGAACAACTTGTACAAGCATCAATTAATCCTAGTGTTTCATTTTTAATTTTTAATTCTTCAATTTCTTTATTTAAAATAAGAATTTGATTTTCTAGAGAAGAAATTGTTTTCTTAGAAGAAGAAATTAATTTTGTAAGCCTTATTGATTCTTCACGCAATTTTTCAAAGGCATGTTGTAATTCATCATAAGAAGGTAATTAGTCATAGTTAGAACTTGCCTCATTATCGCTTTCATCTCCTTCTTCTCCTTTGGCCATGAGACATAGATGAGCTTCTTCATTATCTGAACTGTCAAAGGAGTCCATGTCATTGTCATCCCATGCTATGTAGGCTCTTCTCCCTTTTCTATCCTTGAAGGGCTTCTTTTCAACTTTTTCCAATTTCTTTTGATAGATTGGGCACTCCATCTTCATGTGGCCCGATTTTCCACATTCATAGCAAGTTGGAGTTGATGATGCTCCTTCTTCTTTATGATAAGTCTTCTTTTGGGGAAATGGTGGTCTTCTTTGTGTTCCTTTCTTCTTGAGAAACCTTCCAAATTTCTTTACAAGGAAACTGAGGTTCTCTTTATTCAACTCAAGGTTGTCCGCTTCATCTTCATCATTTTCTCCTTCAATATCAATGTTCGAGGAGGTACCTTTAAGTGCGATTCCCTTTTTCTTCTTGTTAGTTTCTTCACTTTGGCTTAATCTATTCAGCTCCAGCTTATGTTCATGAAGTTTTCCAAAGAGGGTAGCTAATGTCATGGTTGACAAATCCCTCGATTCTGATATGGCTGTTACCTTGGGTTGCCAAATCCTGCTCAGACATCTCAAAACTTTGTTAATCAAATCTTTGTTAGAAAAACTCTTTCCTAATGATGCAAGATGATTAACTATGTGGGTGAACTTCTTTTGCATTTCCTGAATGCTTTCTCCTTGGTTCATTCTGAATAATTCATATTCACGAGTAGGAGAATTTATTCTCGACCTCTTTACTTCACTAGTACCCTCATGGGTAACTTGTAAAGTATCCCACATTTCTTTAGTAGTTTTACAATTTGAGATTCTGAAAAATTCATCATACCCCAAAGCAGTGGTAATGATGTTTTTGGCTTTTAAATTATGTTGAACTTTTCTTTTATCCTCATTTGACCAATCACTTCTCGGTGTCTCAATTTTTACACCATCGACCTCTTTAGTAGGTATAAATGCGCCATTTTTGACATCATCCCACACATCAAGATCAATAGTTTCGATGAAGATTTTTATTCTTTCCTTCCAATAGGCATAACCATCTCCATTGAAAAAGGGTGGTTAGTTTATGGAAGATCCCTCTGAAAAGCCACTTGAGGAAGTCATGTTCTCTTGAAGCTGCTAAGCTCTTTAAACAAGAGTCTAACTCTGATACCACTTGTTACCTAGTGGCTTTAATACTCAAGAGGGGGGTGAATTGAGTATAAAACTTTTCACAAATACTTTTAAAATAAACATAAGTATTGAAATTATTAAATAAATAAAGAGAAATTACGAGAGGAAGAAGAAGAGCTTTAAGAACAGCAAATAAATAAATATGCAATAAAATTAAACTGCATTAAATAAAGAGATAAAGAGAAGAAGAGTAGGCACAATATTTATCTTGGTTCGACCACTAACCCACTTGTGGTCTACGTCCAGTCCTCGAAAAACTATCCGAGATTTTTCACTATATATACAAGTTTCAATAGGTTATTGCTACCGTTACAAAATAGAGTACTTTTCACACACAGGGAAACTCTACCCTTGTGCTAAGGCCTCAACCTGTAGGGATGCCTCACCCTTATACAAACCTTGAGGGATATCTCACCCTCGATACAGAAGAGTAGAATATAGATGAAGAGAAACTCTCACTCAGAGTAAATAATACAAATTGAAGTGCTAAGAAGCTCTCTATGGATATCGCAAAATTGTAGTAAAAAGAGCACAGAAAATAAGCGTAAATTATAAAATATACTTTCAAAGCAAGCGTAAATTAATCAGATAGCTGGGCAAGAAAAAGAAAAGACCTACGGTCTCTATTTATAGAGTCGAAAAGGAATTTAGCCATTGAAGCAATTAATCTCGTAATTAATATGAAAATATGGCCATTTCTTTCTATATCAGGATCTCGTGTTTATTCGAATATATATCCAGTTATTCGAATAACACGTTCTTTTAAAAACATTTCTGAAACTGGTTATTCGAATAATATATTAGTTATTCGAATAACACTACCACAAACTCTCTTAAAAAATAGTTCTAAAAACTAGTTATTCGAATAACACTGTCACAATAGGATTTCTGGGAAACGGTTCTAATCGAATAACTCATCAGTTATTCGAATAGCTAATATAAAACAAGCCATTCTGAAACATTTTATTCGAATAACAGGAGTGTTATTCGAATAACACTTTTAAAACCAGAGCCGCACAACAGCAAAATGTAAAACTTTATTCGAATAACAAATGAGTTATTCGAATAACTCATCAGTTTATAAAACAGTTGTAAGTGCTTAAAAAAATAGCCCAGATGGTTTCTTAAAAACACCAAAATATTTTTAAGTTATTTTCAAGACCAAAACAGTTTTGGAAAAGATTAAGAAAACATTTTTGTTTTATCTTATAAAACCATGAGATATCCAAGGAGAGCCTCGTACAAAGAGACTCTAAGTCCTAAGGCTAATCTTGAAGTTCTTGGACTTGGTCTTCTCATCATCTTCATATTTGTTATCATCAAAACTTAAACTCCATTGTAGCAAAGTCAAACACAAAAACAATAATGGTTGTTGAGGCATCTCTTTCCTACAGGAAATGTTACATAGTCGTTACAATTCTTACAACAACTATAAGCATCATGAAACAAGGTGGGCCAATATAATCCAAAGTCTAAAATCTTCCTATTGGTGCGTTGTGATCCAAAGTGACCACCACATATGCAAGGGTATGACAAAAATGCAGAATAAACTAAAACTCATAATTATGAACACAACATCTAATCACTTGGTCACTACACAGTCTCCTTAGATAAGGATCATCCTATACATAATATTTAGACTCACTTTTAAGCCTATCAATCTGATGCTTCTTAAAAAAGTAAGTAACTCATATGTAACTAAATAATTCACTAAATTAGCATACCAAGGGTCCTTACCTCGCAACTGAAAAAGTTACTCATCTAGGAAGGTTTCTCGGATAAGAAGAGTGTCCATTGCCTGTGGGATCCAGCACAGATGATCTGCTACTAAGTTTTTGGCTCCGCTCTTATCTCTAATCTTAATGTCAAACTCTTGTAAGAGCAACATCCACTGAATGAGTCTAGGCTTCACCTCAGGCTTCTTCAACAAGAACTTCAAGGCTACATGGTCAGAGAAAATAATAACTTTAGTGCCCAGCAAATAAGAATGAAATTTATCTACAGCGAAAATAATTGCTAGAAGCTCTTTTTCAGTGGTGGTGTAATTGGCTTGGGCAGAATCCAAAGTACGAGAGGCATAAGATATCAAATGAGGTTGCTTTCCAAATCGTTGAGAAAGGATGGCGCTAACTACAAAGTTGGAGGCATCACACATCAGCTCAAAAGGAAACTACCAATTTGGCAACTGAATAATAGGAGAAGAGGTCAGGTTCTTCTTCAACTAATCGAATACCTTCTTGCAATGCTCATCAAATTCAAACTCGACTTCTTTTTTAAGAAGCCTAGACAATGGAAAGGCAATTTTGCTAAAGTCCTTGATGAAACACCTGTAGAGCCCTGCATGACCAAGAAAGGAACACACTTCCTGCATGCAAGTGGGGTAGGGTAAAGAGGCTATAACATTGATCTTTGCTCTATCTACTTCAATGCCTTTGCTAGAAACTACATGCCCTAAGACTATACCTTGTTCTACTATGAAATGACATTTCTCAAAATTAAGAACAAGATGTGTCTCAATGCACCTATCAACCACCCTAGAAAGGCTCTCTAAACATGCATCAAAAGAAGATTCATAAACTGTGAAGTCATCCATAAAAACTTCTATGCAGTGTTCTAACAAGTCAGAGAAAATGCTCACCATACATCACTAAAATGCACATGGGCATTACAAAGCCCAAAAGGCATCCTACACCAAATGGGCAGGTGAAGGTTGTCCTCTTGGGCTATATGAATATGAAAGTAGCCTGAAAATCCATCTAGGAAGTAATAGTATGACTTGCCAGCCAACCTTCTCAACATCTGATCAATAAAGGGCAAGGGAAAGTGACCCTTCCTAGTGGCTTGGTTGAGCTTCCTGTAATCAATACAGACTCTCTAGTTGTTCTATACTCTATTGGGGACTAGCTCATTCTTCTCATTGACGACCACAATCATCCCGGTCTTCTTAGGAACTACTTGCATTGGACTCACTCATTTGCTATTTGAAATGGGGTAAATGATGCCAGTTGACAATAGTTTGCTCACTTTCTCTTCACCACGTCCAAAATTAGAGGGTTAAGTCATCTTTGAGGTAGCCTCACTAGTTTGGCTTCCTCCCCCAATAAAATCTTATGCATGCGTGTGGAGGGGCTAATCCCAGGAATATATACAACCATCCATCCAATGGCTTTCTTGTGTTGCTTTAAGATCTGCAACAATCTCTCCTCTTGTTCAGGCTACAAATTCTTTGCTATTATCACTGGTAGCTTCTCATCTGCTTCCAAGAACACATACTTCAAATGTTCAGGTAAAGACTTGAACTCAAGGGTAGGTGGTTGTTGCACTAAAGGTAATAATGTGATTGAAGAAACTAATTCTATTGATTTAATTGCATCATCACATGTAATACGTGTACAATATTCTAAAACAACATAATCATATCCCATAGAATCAAAAAATTCAAAACTTGCAGTATCATCTCTCATATGCACAGAAATCTCAAAACATGCAGCACACATACTAGTCTCATCACAAATAGAAACAGAACATCCAAAACATCCAGAAAAATCAACACTATCCAGAAAATCCCATATTTTTAGGAAGTTGAGCTAGCTTATCAACATGCATATTGTAACACTCTAATACTAGTATTAATGACATGTCTAGGATCATGTATTAGAAGCTAGGATTAGGTATGTTACTTTAATTCTACTAACAAATTTTTGAAAATAATTATAACATATACGAAAATATGAGCCTGATGTGAATATATAAATATTGAAAGGATATTTATATAATTTCAAACATAATAATAAAAATATTACATCGTATGCCTTCATGGCACTACTTATACAATTACTACATAATACTTTTCCCAGCATTTACAACTAAACTTGTTCTTTAGGATTCTAATCTTCTCTTCTACTTACCGATTCCTTCATTATCCCTAAAAATATTATAGAAATACAAACATGCGGGCGTGATAATTCAAAGAATTCTCAGTAGTATTATTAAAAATGTGTCATCATAATATTTCTAACTGTTTCAAGGAAAAATACATTTTTAAAACTCAAATTATATAAATTATCTAGAAAGGTGGCAAACTGCCAAATTTGGTCCTTTCTCTTCTCAAAATAGAGGTTCAATTATTATCCTTTATAAAAATAATTTGCATAATCAAATAAGATCACAAAATACTAAATCAAATTCTGTTTATCAAAATCATTTAGCAAAATTAAATCAAGTATCATAATCATGTATAATATTCATCATACTTAAACATTCTTCATAATAATTCTTTATATCTAATATATATATATATATATATAATCATTCATTGTGTTATTCCTCATTCATCATATATATATAATCAACCATGCATCATCACTATATCTAAAATATCAAATATCATTCTTCGTGTTATATACTTCATCATTTCTACACTTTAATTCTTTCAATTATCGCTATTATATAATACATTCAAATATATAAATATCACTCAGATGCTATTCTGTTCTGGATTCTCTCATACTCAAGGTTATATCTAGTTCTCATATGTGGAGATATTCTCATACTCGAGATTATATCTCATTCTATTCTGGATACTCTTATACTCGAGATTATATCCAGTTCTCATATATGGAGATATTCTCATACTCGAGATTATATATCATTCTATTCCTTATATACTATGATAGGGAGGGAATGTCCATCCTCACACTATCATTCCATTCTCATTCACAATCATTTGGTAGGTGAGGGAATGTCCATCCTCATAATACCATTCATTTTAGGATCACCTCTGCCAACTAGGAAGAACTTAAGTGAAGAGGAAGAGGGTATCATCCATCCTTAACCTCAACTACTCTGGAAGGGAGGGAATGCTCATCCTCACGCTTCCATTCTACCTAGATGAGGATCCTTTCCTATAATCATTATTGGCCATATAAAAAGGCTACTCATACAATTCAAATCACATATCATAAATTCTCATCAAATTCTTAATATTATTCATTTCCAAGAACTTCTCAAGCAATAATAATTCAAACATAAAAGCTTTAGATACAACAAGAGAATTCATCACATCTTTGTGAGTTACCATCCATCCTCCATGGCCAAGTTAAGATCAATATGGTCAATTCATGAATGTAAATGCTGGAACATCTTCATAAACTCTTAGTATTTTAATTAAATCAATAATAAGCATAAGTGGTTAATAATGTGTCACAAAGTCAAGTACAAATGATGAAAAGCCAAGTAACTCAGAGTATGCACACAGTTTGCTTTCTTGAAACTAAAATATATTCAAAGCTAATCAATGAGACTTATTTTCTCTTAGTTGGCCCTATACATCCATGGCTTAACAAATCCATTTCCATGCATCAACACATCAAATTTCAACTACAAAAAGGGCAGCACCCTGCCACAATTAATTATCAACTTTCTAATCACAATCTCAAGCACACAAATAATCATATTCTGTTTAGAAAACAATAGCAACACAATAAAATAGCAGTAGCACTATAAAATAGCAGCAAAAACATTAATAATAATACAGCAACAACACTATAAAATAGAAGTAACAACACTATAAAATAGCAGCAGCAACATTAATATTAATACAGCAGCACCACCACCAAAAACACAATAACGTCCTATCTTTCTCATCAATTTCAACATCACAATTACAACCCAAAAATCAATAGAAAAAGAATAACAAATTAAAGCAAAGAAACCACCTCCAACCATGTTGTGGTCGTGAGCCTTATCATGCAATATGGTTACCACGAATTCAAATCAACATAGTTTTCTTTTCCTCTATGGGTTGGCTATAACCTTACAACCCCAAAAACATACCCAAAATATTACTTTTCTTTCACAGAATTGCATAAGAAGAAAAACAACATAAAGGTAAGATACAAAGCACAAGAAAATCAAGAGAAACCTCCTCTTATTACAATCTGTCCACAGCCTATTAGGCTCAATAAATCACCATTTTAAATCCAATTTAATGGAGAATGGAACACAAGTTATAGATAAGAACCCCTATGTTAATTCCCTAGCCTTGGTTCCTTATTTTTCTTTTCCTTTCTCCTTTTCCTCTCTTGGTCATGCTCCTTTATTTTCTAATGTGTTGCTACCTCTATTTTTGGGGTTGTTAACATGTAGAAATAATGGAGGAAGAATAATGAATAACAAGTTAAATATGGTTGGAAATGAAAGGATGAAAAATGAAGGATGAAGTGGAGAGAATGGTGTAGTCGTGAGAAGCTTTTCTATTCTGTTTTTGGGTCTTTTTTTATGCAAGAAGTTTGGAGAGAAAGATGAAGAAATATCAAGAATAGACTAGAAGGTGATTAGCAGTAGAGTAAAGAAAAACGAGAAAACTTTCTTATGCTGTAACTTTTATATATATTACATACTCTTTAATCTTTCAAAGCTAAATTTTTTAAGTTACCATAAATATTATGGAATATTTTAGGACTCAACTTAGTCCTTGGATTCATTTTTCCATAACTTCCCATATACTGCTATTTATCAACTCATTACCCGGTCCTAAGTTAAATTAAACTCAGGAATTAAGTAAATTTGCTTACTGATGCTTATCTTAACCTATATTATATATCGAATTATTCTCCATATTTCACTTGTCATATCCATTTAATTTCATAATTTTCTGAATTGCTTAATTATTCTGACTATTTCTCAACAATATCCTTAAAAATACCAGACTTGCTCAGTTGATTCTCCAAAAATTTACTGTAATTCTTATCATTGACTCTTGGTTAAGGAATAAATTTTTCATATTTATTTCCATTATATCAGCTGTTTATGCAGATACTTTAATTATTTCTTCTCAGTCAATGTTATAGAATTAGGCTTAAACTGGTTCAAAAAATTACCCGAATTAACAGATAACTCTTATAAGCATTACTGAGCTTCTATAACCATGATTAGGACTATTCGGTTAGGAAGGATGTTACACATATCATCAACAAGCAAATCAATGACGTCTAACTGAAAAATGGAATGCTGTTCTAAACGATATTTCGTGACATCAAAGATATTAAATTAAACTATGTTATCCCCAAATTCCATGGAAAGGGTACCAGCATACACATTAATCATAGCTTTTGTAGTTTTCAAGAAGGGTCTACCAAAATTAATGGTGGTTGACTAGATACAAATTCATCTTCCATGTTCAAAACATAAAAATCTACTGGAAATATTAAATTATTTACTCTTACCAAAACATCCTCAAGCACTCCTGCAGGATGAGCTGTGCTCTTATTTGCTGGCTAAATGATAATTCTGCTTGGCTTCAACTCTCCAATCTACAGAAATTCATAAATTGATTTTGGCATCACATTAATTAAGGCACTCAAATCCAACATTGCATGTGTAAACTGCTTGTTGCCTATTGTGCAAGGAATGGTGAATGTTCCAGGATCCTTGCATTTAGGAGGCATATTTGGTTGGATCAAGGCAGAAACATTTCTTCCCACACTCACTTTCTCATTTCCTTTCAACCTCTTCTTATGAGTGCACAATTCCTTTATAAACTTAACATATTTTAGAATCTGCTTTATTGCTTCCAAGAGAGATATATTGACTTGTACATTTCGAAAGATATCTATAATCTCCCTTTCCAATTCAGTGTCAGCTATCTTCCTTGATTGAGTCATTCTATTGGGAAAAGGAAGAGGAGTGCTGAGAGCAAATTTTTCTATATAATTTTTCATTAAATTTTGATTTTTCTTCGAATTCTCTACATGTTCTATATTCTGTTGTATTGCATCTTTTGCAAAATTCTAGTTTGCTGAATCTGATTTTTTTGCATAATCCTATTGCACAATCTATGGTTGGAGTTGGAGTTGGACCATGTAACGTCCCAATATTAATACTATGGTATATCCAAATATATACGTAAGTAAACAGGATTAGGCATGTTACTTCTAACTTTTAAACATCATTTAAAACTTTATAATAATTATACATATCAAAATATAGAGCCTCGAAAGGAAAGTAATCAAACTATACAATATAAGTATACATCTGGGAATTTTGATTCTTTACTGAAATATCAATTATAGATAACTAGTACATCAGTAAGTGTATGAATTCAAACTAAGCCTTCATGGTATATGTATAATATATACAAATCGAAAGTGTAACATCCCAAATACTAGTGCTAATGACATATTTGGATTATGCATTAGTAATTAGATTTGGCATATCACTTTTAAATATCATCAATCTTAATAGAAAATAAATTAAAGATATATAAAAATATGAGCCTATCTCGGAAGTATATTATACATATATCTGAGAATGGAGTTTATATAAATTGTACATCATTGTACTTTATATACATAGCTTGCCTTCAAGGCACAAAATTTATATAACTAAATATCAAGATTAAAACAAAAGGAGATAAAGCATATCTACATCAAAGTTCTTCTTCTCATTTGGCTTCATACGTTCTTCTTGGAATCATCCGAGAAATTCAAACAAATGGGGTGAGAATCTTACAATTCTCAGTAGTTTGTTATAAAAATCATGTCATCATAATAATTGCAACTATTTCAAGAAAAAATCAAGTGAGTATTATTAATTAATTTTATAGAAAGGTGGCCATTTCTAAAACAATTTTTTTCTCTTCCCAAAATAGAGGTTCAATTTATGTTCTTTATCAAAATCATTTGTAAAATCAAATAATTCATTGAGTCTAGTCATATATCAGGAATAATCATTTATCATATATCATCATTCATTATATCTCATCTTTCATCATATCTCATCATTCATCATATCTCATCATTCATCATATCTCATCATTCATCATTTGTTAAAAAGGTATAAAGGGAATGTCCATCCTCGTACTACCTCAATAATGAGGGAATCATTCTTCCTCATTTAATATTTCTCATTTCAAGTATAGGGAGAATGTCCATCCTCAACTACTTTGATAGGGAGGGAATCATCCTTCCTCATGTGAATGTTTATGTCATGGAGCATATCAATGAAGTTTTTGATGATAAAAAAGTCAAGATGAAGACGAAGTTCAAAGAGGAATATTTGGTATAGTTTATAGGACTTAGAATATCATTGTAAAATGCTCTCAACATATCTCAACTATCTCAAATGGTTTTTGAAAGATCATTTTAAAATCAACTTGAAGTTCAAAGTTCATATTTTAAAGAAATGCTGATTTTAATCTTGGATTTTGTAAATCAAGTTTACATCTAAACAAATCCAAGTTTTTCTAAGTTGGAAATGGCCATCAAGCTTGAATGAACTTGAAAAATGTGTTTAAGGGCCATTGTAATCGATTACACATGTGTTGTAATTGATTATAAGTCAAACAGAGGCCTTGTAATTGATTTCATTGAGATTGTAACCGATTACATAAGTATTGTAATCGATTACATATCTGGTAGAGGCTCTGTAATCGATTACAATGAGGTTGTAATCAATTACATCCTACCCAGAAAGCCAAGAACACATTCTAAGAGCCAGGTAATCAATTACATGGACTATGTAATCGATTACATCAAGTCTAACAATAGCAAACGACTATTTTCTTGGCATTTAATGTTGCACTTTAATGCACCCAATGACTCCTTTGATAAAAAATAGTATAAATACATGTCTTAGGTCATCATTAATGGCTAACCAACAACTTGAAACCTATTTCTATCACTCTAATCCGAGAATCAATCTTTCAAACCCTTATTGCTCTGTTTTTGCAAATCACTTGAGATATTCTTGAAGAGCATTGTAGGACTTCAATTTGTATCAACTACTCTTGTAAGAGTTTTATCTTGTATGCACTTCAATTCTTTGTAACAAGGGTGAGGCATCCCTCCAAATTGTAAAGGGTGAGACATCCTTGGGGTATGATGAATTCTTTAGGGTGTCAAATTGTAAGACTGCTCAAGAAATGTGGGATACCTTACAAGTAACCCATGAGGACACAAGCGAGGTAAAATGATCAAGAATAAATACTCTCACTCATGAATATGAACTATTTAGAATGAACCAAGGAGAAAGCATTCAAGAAATGCAAAAGAGGTTCACTCATATTATAAATTATCTAGCTTTATTAGGAAAAACTTTTCCTAATGAAGATCTTATTACCAAAGTTTTGAGGTGTTTAAATAGGAATTAGTAACCCAAAGTGCCGGCTATTGCGGAGTCAAGAAATCTATTAATAATGACATTGGCCACTCTATTTGGGAAGCTTTAAGAGTATGATTTGGAGATAAATAGGCTCAATCAAAATGAGGAGCATGACAAGAAGAAAAAGAGAATTGCACTCAAAGCCAAGATGATGATAAAGATGATGGAGATGGTGTAGAAAATCTTGAGTTAAGTGAGAAGAATTTTAGTCTCCTTGTAAAAAATTTAGAAGATTTCTCAACAAGAAAGAATTTCAAAGAAGGCTACCTTTCCCTCCAAAGAAGACTTATAATAAAGGGGAAGGAACCTCATCCACTCTGACATACTATGAATGTGAAAAATCGGGGCATATGAAGGTAGAGTATCCCGTCTATCAAAAGAAAATAGAGAAATTTGAAAGGAGACCCTCAAAAGAAAAGATAGGAAAGAGAGCCTACATTGCTTGGGATGACAATGACATGGACTCCACCGATAGCTCGGACAATGAGGAACCTCATCTATGTATTATGGCTAAAGGAGAGGAAGAAGAAGAATATGACACTGAGGTAACTTCTTCTAACCTAGACTCTTCACCTTCCTATGATGAATTGTAAGATGCATTTGAAGAATTGCATAATGAATCCATGAGGCTCACTAAAATGATTTTATCTTCCAACAAAACAATCTCCTTATTGGAAAATAAAGTTTCTATTCTAAACAAGGGGATTAATGAGCTCAAAATTGAGAACGAGACCTTAGGACTTATTGATGCTAACTCATCATGCATGATTTGCTCTTCACATGATAATGCACCCACACACTTGAAGATTGAGCCTAGACTAGGTCTAAACAGTTGAAGAGTAGGGTCCTGCACTCGATCTTCCTCCAAATCCCCTTCAGAATCCTTAGCAGACAAAACCCTCTCTCGGGGCATGTCACCACGGATGGAAGTCCGAGCAGTCGACTCCATAGAGCCTTCCCTAGAAGAAGCTCTACAATCATCCTAAAGCTCCCCAAGAGGTATGTAAAACTCTAGGTGAATAGCTACATCCACAGTAAACATAGCAACATCATGTCGGGTCCTGCTCCAAAGTAAAGTAACATCTCCGACAAACTGAACACGCCCCATATCCCGATGGATGTTCCACGCTTCGACGCCGCCATGAAACTATAGTCTAGTGAAATCTCGCGGATCTTGCCTTGCCGTCATCACAATCTTTGCAGACATGAGCATAAAACAGAAATAAACAGAATAACATGACAAAAGAGGTGAGATCCCCTACATTAATACCATCATGGCAGCAAGAAACACAACGAAAGACAATAATGCCTTTCCTATACAATGATATCAAGGAATAACAAATATACTCATATTAATACAGGAATATGACAGATCAACATGTATATTCATGTTATCAACTAATATATAATTCAGTAAGGTACATCAAAATACATAGACACTGACCATACCATAACAAGATGTACACTAACTATGCATATGCACAATGTGTATGCTGACCATCCTTATGCTCAATGCAACCAATTCCTACTCCATGGAGCTAAAAATTCAGAGATGAATGTTCCAGAAGATCTGTCCCCCCTTAAAGACAGTCTACGCTGGACCACGAAAAGGATAGTGTTTGTCGGGTCCTCGTCGTGTGTTTTCCACGGCCAGGGGTATACAATGTGATAACAGATCACTAAGTGGATCACCTCACCCTAACGCCCCCTGAGATCCATTCGGGATCACACTAACCAAATTCTCATTCACTCATAGGCAACAAAAGCCGACTGTATAATGTTCAATGCATAAACGATGAAATCAAACCATCGTTGTACCGTTCCCAATGGTATTAAAGCAATCGCCCATACAATTGTCTAATACCATTATTACCAATGATATTATATAACCACCCATACAATCACATAATACCAATGATCTACTCGGGTCTAGTACTTCAGTTCCACAATCCACTTGGGTCCAGTACGTTGGCCCAGCAGTAACCTTACTGTCATTTTTAATCGCAAGATATCTTTGTCATATAATTTAGAAATTCATCATTCATGTCTCACAGTAATCTTACTATTATTTTCAAACAGGATACCTTCATTACATAATTCAAAAATCATCATTTATCAACTTGAGTTCAGAGATACTTTCCCTTTCCCTAAGCCCTAAAATACCTCAAGTTTCCATTACTAAAATTCCTCAAAATATCATTTACTAATATCCTTTCAAAAACTTATATTATTTTTAATTTAATGAAACATTTTCCATCCTTATCTTATGAGTCTCTATTTCTTTATCATTAAACATCCCTATCTTGTAAGTCCTTATTTCTTTATCATTAAACCAACTAGGTTCACCACTAATAAGTCAGTTTTCATTATTCCAAAACCAACTAGGTTCACCACTTGTAAATCATTTCCATTACTCTAACTATACCTAAACTATTTCCATTGATATAGCTAAAAGTCATTACTCCTCAAATCATAATATTGTGATTATCTTCTCTTTTTACTTATAAATCCTTTGATCCTAATTAGTCTCCCAATTCATCTAAGCAATATTTTCTAATACTCTTTCCAAAACTTATATAATTCAACTTCTAAATAAAATCCTTTCCATTTAACGTATTGAAATTCATCTTAGAAAAAATACTTAAGTCTCCAAATTACTTCTCCATCTAATTATCAAATATCATGACTAAAAATGAATTTTTCTTCAATGGTAAAACTTTGTTCCTTTCTTCTTTCAGCTTGTAACCTCACAAATCATGTTTTTGCCACCTCATCATCTAAGTTCTTAATCAATAACATTTTCCTCATATATATCTCCTCCTAGGCTAAAAGGTCGTGAGCTCAAGTGATCAATGGAACCCAAAAATCATTCCTTTACAACATAATCATAGCATGTCACATACTTTAATAACCACAATTAATTAAGTTCATGCATACTATCAAAATTATATCATCACATATAATCATCAATCCACCATTACTATCTCTTTACATACAGCAACATCATATAATCATACAAAATCAAACAAACATAAATCAAAAGTCACAAAATCGAGTGGATGAATTCTCACGTGGATTCTTCACTTCCAACACAACTATTTCATTCCTCACCACCATAGCATGGTTGATGAGGTTAATATCCCTCTCACCTTGGAAGAAAACAAAAAAAGAAACTCCCTTTATGCCTCTTGAAATTTGTCCAACTCCTCCACCAAAACCCTAGGATGAGCAAACTCATATAATCAATAACCAAAACTTGAAAAGAGGAGTCCTTGATCACCAAGGTGACCAAGAATCACGAAAATGAAGGAAAGAAAATAGAAAGTCAAGAACTTTAACTCAAAGCTTCAAGTTTAAGGCTTTATGGAAGAAGATAAAGATGGAAGAATCAAGTGATGGTCATAAAAGGAAAAAGCTTCTAGGTGATGAGTAGATGCAAGAAATAAGGTTAGTTGAGCAAGTAAGCATGGATGGCCATCCATGGTGGTACTTGGCCGTGAGAGTGAGGAGAGAAAATGGAGATGAGAGCTTTAGGAGGTGATTCCAACAAGAAAATGTCTTCAAACAATATGTAGTTTCAAGCAATGTGATTGCTTGAAATTAAACAAACATGGAGGGTGAAGGAAGAGGGTGTGGCCGTGAGGTTGGAGAGGAGATGAAGAAGAGAAAATGTGATAGAAAAGGAGAAGTTGAGAGAGAAAAGAAAAGTGGAGAGAGAAAGCAGTAGAAACTTTTGAAAATGGAAAAGATGAAAATGTGAAAATGTGAATGAGTGTTTAGATGAAAAGATGACAACTTGTATCATCTTTTCACCCTCATTGCCGTGGAGTTTCTAAGGGAGGAGAGAGAAAAGTTGGCTTCCTTGAGAAGCTTGATACAAAGCTTGTTTACTTTTTGGGAAAAGTCAAGGATGATGTCACTTTGATGATGTCATTAAAATGCTCTCTAGAAAGATGACTAACACTCTACTAAAAAGTCACAGTTAGCAAAGTCGGTATCTATTATCCAATGGATAATAGAGTGTACCCAAATTTTATCCATCAGATAAAATCTCAAAAAATGAAAACTTTGTAAACTGTGTCCAATCTCGGGTTTAGTATGATCCCCCCGTCACCGTTTCCACAATCCAAGGTTTTTCAACCTCGGGTAAAATATTTCATTTTCCTGGCCTCGATCAGTGTGCGCACAAATTGAGAAATATATTAAAATAATCTAATAATTCAAATAATTTCAAAAAAATTCACAAAAATCACAAATATTATAAAATGAATATATATCACGAAGCAAGCAACTTTCGGGGTGTTACAGCTCTCCCATTTTAAAAGAAATTTCATCCTCAAAATTTGTTATACCTTAGAACATATGCAGATATTGCTCCTTGTAGAAAATGTCTCCAGATCTTCAATGCAACCATAAAAGCTGACTCCGAGTTTGTGTAGGGTAGTTCTTCTCATGTACTCTCAGTTGTCTTGAAGCAAACACTACTACTCCTTCTATTCCAAACAAGCACACGTTTTAAACCTTAACGTGGAGCATTGTGAGACGTCTCAAAAAGTTTCATTGGGATTAGGTAGAATCATCACTGGCAAAGTAGTCGAGTTCCTTTTCCATTCTTGAGAAATTCCCTCACATGCATCAGTCCATACAAAAGCTTAACTTTTTTGCGTGAGCTGGATAAGAGGTCCTACCATCTTGGAAAATTCTGCAGTGAAATCTCTGATACTAACTAACTAATCCCATATAGCTACGAATCTCCGTTACGGTCTTCGGTCTTTCCTATTAGTGAACTGCTTCAACTTTCGACGGATCCACAACAATTCCTTCTTTTGAAATCATATGCCCCAAAAATTTAACCTCTTCCAACCAAAATTCGCATTTTGATAACTTGGCATACAACTCTTTCTCCTTCAGAATCTAAAGAACCACACTGAGAGGTCCAGCATGTTCTTTTGAGCTTTAAGAATTGGTCAAAATGTCGTCAATAAGGATAACGACAAATCCATCTAAGTAGGAAAGAAAGATCCTATTCATGTGATCCACAAATATTTCTAGAGCATTCGTTACTTTGAACGGCATTACTAAATACTCGTAGCCCTCATAATGCATCAGAAAAGTTGTTCCGAGAACATCTTCTACTTTTACACGAATTTGAGGGTAACCAGAACGCAAATTGATCTTGGAGAAAACAACAGCTCCTTTCAGTTGGTTTATTAGATCATCTATTCTCAATCTTAACAGGAAGTGTCTCATAGGTCAAGTCCTTTTCTAATTGTACTGTATTCAGCACTATGATATGGTTTAGATCATCACATATTTTCTCAATTGAGATACATGGAAAACATTATGGAGGTTAGAAAGAAAAAAAATAATAAAGCTATTTGGTATGCTATCGGACCTATCCAACAAAATTCGATATAGTCTGATGAATTCAAGAGTAAGCTTTCTAGGTTCAAGTCCAAAATTCTCAACCTCAGGGAACGACAAAGCCTTATTGAAACAAAATAACAAGATGTGGTTAAAAATAACTAATCCATTCCTGATATCATGTCTTTTGTGAAAGGGATAAACAAATCAAATTGGCAGGAAGGTTCTGATTTCTAATAATAATAGGACAATTTAAACAGGCTAGAGTAGTAATAGTAAGTTTAGCAACGGGAAATAGTGATATTCAAGTCAAAAGGGAAATGTCAATACAAACAAACCCAAATGGTTCACAGAGTCAAAGGTAACAAAATAAAGGGTTGCCCCTAAGTCAAATAGTACAATTTAAGGCTTACTTCCTATGGTACCATCTTCCTTGGTTAAACCTTCGGATGGGAAGCTTCTGCTCCACTCAATGTACTGACTCCTCCTCTAGCTTGAGCTCTTATTGCAGGTTCATTGCTAATAGAAGGCTTCGTCTTTTGTGAAGGATAATTCCTAAAGACGTGTCTTAGCTTTCCGCACTTGAAATAGATCGTTTCCTTGCTTGCACAATTCTTCGTTAAGTGATTCCTTCCATACTTCTTACAATGTGGTAAAAATTTCACGATCTGACCGAATCTACTGTCACTAGTACTTCTTCCAACTGTTTGCTATTAATGTTGATTCCTCGGTGGTCGTAAATAAGATTTCTGCCGAAATCGCTTGACCTTACGATTTCTCCTTTTTTGGAACCAATATGTTCAATGTCATAGGGTTCCATATCCTGAGACTGATTCAACTCTAACAAAATCTGAGCCTTGGCTATCAATTCCTGTTGCTGAGCGGCCTTCTACTTTTGTTGTACTGTCATGCCAGCCATTCTTTACATTGCTTCCATAGTCGCAGCCATCCCTTCATTGTCGTGCTCCACATTCCCACACGTACATCTACCGCGAGCCATTTCCTTTTCTCCGAAAATAGACAAATCAAAACATAATGGAAACAAGAAGTAACCTTTCAAACAATATTGTCTCCTTTCGGAAACCAAGCAATACATCTTTGTGTTCGGTCTCAGAGAAACACACAGCACAAATAAGGTAAACCTACCCATAAACCCAAAATACTTGGACTTGGTCTCTACTCACACTAGAAGTACCACTCCAAAGGGTGTAGGTACAAACAATTCGTCATGAGTTCAGTCATCTGACTGGGCTCTTACTAGAAGAACCCTTATTCTCCTAGTTTGCCTAGTTGAAGTCATAGTTTCCTATCTACATAGAACATTACATATTGAGTTGGCCAGTCCTCAACATCATATAACTATGTAACAGTAATTTCTAACATTCAACCTAAAGCAACTTTATGCAATCCTCTTTTAACATCTCAAACAAGAGACAAAGAATTGCACAACACATATAAGCATTTCTACAAGCCTAAGCATAGTCAGTCCATACCCCAGCTAAACAGTGTAACACCCCCTCCGAAGGGTATCACATTTCATACTAACTTCTTATAAATAATTAATTTCCCAAGTTATAAAATATTTAATCTCATTTAAATATGGGTTTCAAAATTTCTTTTCCATGGAAAACATCAATTGATCAAATTAAGGTAACTCAAAATATAAAAACTGAATAAATATACTTTTCATATAAACATAGTTTACTACAATTATTCATTCATTATCTTTACATACCTAAAAGCATAACACCTAAAAATATGAGCCCTTGTCAGAAGACAAATTTCCTAGCTGGGAATGTCTCGACGGATAGAAATATGAGCCAATGATAAATCGAAGTCCCCTTTAGGAGTATAGTGAAAATCATTCCACAACTCCCTGATAGGTAAAACAAACTCTGCATAAGTAACCGTAAAAGATGTAGTGACAACCCCATTGCGAGTCCTACTTACGGATAAAGAAATATCACCACAATGCTCTATATATTTGGAGTTCCAATGGACACGCCAAGCCTCAGTACCTTCAAGAAACTCTAGTATAAAGAAACCTAATTGACCCCTCCTTGCCGCCATCGTAGTCTTCAAAGATGTAAGCATAAAATAGAAATAGATAGAACAATACAGCAAAGAGGTGAGATCCCCTACATTAATACCAGTCTGGAAGTATAGAAAATGACAACATACATACAGATATAATAATTAACATAATGTACCATATTATCATTTTACAGTAAATCATACTGGCATTTCACTAATAAATTATCATACCACAGATAAAATATCAAATAAACACAATCATCATTTTAAGATGCTGACCAATAATGCATATGCATAGAGACTCAGTCCTACTCCATGGAGCTAATACACAATTTCAAAGAGAAGATCCAAAAGATATGTCTGTCACTCGGCTGCCGAGGCCAAAAGTGCTATAATTTATTAATTTATCAAAATGTACATCAGGCATTGGACAAGACATTCTACATTAGATCACGATATAGGACAGTGTCTCAGTCCGGATTATCGGTGTGTTTGCATCGATCTGCCCCACGGACAGAAGAGCTACCAACCATTCATTATGAAGTACCTGCACCCCGATGCCGCCAAGGTCAATGAGTGACCTACACTTGTCTACTTGTACCCGCACTTTAGGTGTAAATCAATCTCCTAGGCATATAGCCTTAATTAACAAGCGAATACGCTTTTCTATGCATGATGTATATACTGTCATTAATCACATAGTATTTCATATTCATACACCATTACTTGGCGATATTCAACATAATTAGGTCAATCACCGTTGAACCGTTCCCAATGGTATTAAATCAACTGCCCATACAATTGTCTAATGTCATTAGTATCAATGATATTATATAACCGCCCATACAATTACATAATATCAATGATCCACTCGGGTCCAGTACCTCGGCCCTACAGCAAAACTCATTGTTCTTCTCAATCGCGTAGCGATATTATCACATTTTCACAATCGCGTAACACTTTTGTTACGTTTTCAAATTGCGTAAAGATTTCCATCATTTTCTAAATCGCGTAAATATTTTATCACATTTTCTCAATCGCGTAGCCAAAAATAACTATTTTTAAGTCCCATAAAGATTTTTCAATGTATTTTCAATCGCATAAAATACTTCTAACATATTTTAAGTCTAAAATTAGATTTTTCTCATTTTAACACCAAAATTGTCTTTATTTTTATTATTTGCATAATAGTCCTCCTATAAAATAATATTTACATAATAGTCCCTCATTAAATAATATTTCCAAAATAGTCATTCTTTAAATCATATTTGCAATATAGTCCATTTTTAAAGAACATTTTCAATATAGTCTCTCTTTAAATAATATTTTCAATATAGTCCCTCTAAAAATTAGTATTTCTATTATTTTCTAAAAAATCGTGTTACTTTAATTTACTTAGGACATTACAGCTCAAAATTTCCTAACGCGCTTCAAAACCCATAGGGTGAGCTATACGTCAATAAATTTCAAGTATTGGCTTTTATTTTACTACATAACTTAATTAGGCCAATTTTAGTTCTAAAAATTAAATTACTTTCATTTCAATTCCAAAACTTACCAAATTGAGTTTTTACTATTAAAACACCTAAGTTTACACTTAGTAAAATAATTTTGGATCTTGATAATAAAAAATTGGCATGTTGGCCGAATTCATATAGTGCTTCAAAATTCATATATAAATCATTTTCTAACACTTTAATCCTTATAAACTCAATTAAATTTCTTGTCACAAAATCATTTAATCCTCAATTAGGAAAATAATTTAGGACCCTTAGTCCCCTTTTTGGTGATGAGGCCGTGTGCCTTTAGGCTCTTTGGGGCCTTCATATAATTTTTCCTTATAATGTTATTCACATCCTAAATTACACATAAATTTGAATGCTTTATAATTTACACATACAAGCATATTATCAAAGCTATAATCATACCAACACATATGCAAGCATAATTTCAAAACTATAAACATAACAAGCACAAACAAAGAGAGCTTAAATAAGTAAGTGAATAAATCTTTATAAAGTTTTCACTACAAACAAGTCATTCCCTCACCATCAACGCTTGGTTGATGAGGTTAATCTCCCTTTTACCTCAAGGAAGACAAAAACTTCAAGCTTTCTTCTCTTCTTCAATTTGTGTGGCACCAAACAAAACCCTAATCAAATTTAAACAATTTTAAAAGTCATAAACAAGGCTTGAAAACAATAAACCATGGATCAATCATGGTCTAGAAAATTAAAATCCAACATAGGATCAAAGAATCAAAAGATTACCTTTGGAGTAGTAAACTAAAGCTTGGTTTTTGATGCACTTAAAGAGAGATTTAGACAAAACTCATTAAAGCAAAAGTGTTTAGAATGAGGTTTAGGATCAGAAAGTATGAAAAGATGAAATTATAGAAGTGTGGAGGTTGGGTTTTGGTAGGGAGGCCGTGTGCTTTAGGAAGAAGGAGAAGAAGTGTTCTTGGTATTCTTGAGTATTTGAGAGAAAATGATGAAGGCTTGTCACAAAGTGGAGTAAAAATGAAATTGGATAGCTATTATGGAGTGAATGGCCGTGTGAAGGAGTGTGTAGGAGACTTAAGACTTGTTTGACAAGATTAAAACATCACATGCGCTACACATGGGTTTCACATGGCTTTGGTCACAAAGTGGTCATCTTTTGGTCATTAAAAAAATTCAAGAATATGCTAGAATGGCCTTGTTGGCTGTGTGACTCATGGAGGGTAGTAATTAAGTTTGATTTCATTCTAACTTCTAGTTACACTTAGATTAATTTGTTATTTCATCTAGTTGCATTTAAACTAATTTAGTTAAGCCATTTACTTACATTCTAACTAGTTTATTACTTTATTATGTCATTGTATATGTCATGCTTAAGTCATGTTTCTAGATAATTTAGATATTTATATAGTAACTAGCTTCTAATTATTTAGCAACTAAGTTAGTTCATTTAGTTACTAATTAAGCTATTAGGGTAACTAAGTTAGATTATCTAGTTTCTCAACTAACAAATCTAACCATTAAAATTAACTTCATCTCCTAACCATTGATTAAATCTAAGGTGGATATCATAAGCTTCTTTATCAAGATTACTCTCACACCATTGATTAGATCAATGGTGATGATCGAAGGCTTCTTCATCAAGTTTCCATCCAACGGTTCACAATAAAGTCTATGCCACTATTGTTGACTAAATCTTATTGGTTAGTCATAAAGCTATATAATGATGACTCGTGATTACTCTTAAGATATTTAAATTAGATATTTTCAGCTTTCATGATTACACTTGAGATATTTTATTAAGATATTTTTTTGATAGCCTAGATATTTACTAGGTGAGTCATCATAGAATCTTCTAGAATAGCTGAATCAGCATGGTGAGTCATAGTGCTGAGTCACCAGTTGAGTCATCAAGATATTTTTCTAACAGATATTACCCAATGGACAATAACTACTGCTATTTTTGCACAATGGGTAATAGAAAACTTAGATACAGAAAATCTCTATCAACTATTCCTAGTTTCGGGTTTAGTAAGATCCCCCGATCCCGCCTTGACAGTCCGAAACTTTATAGTCCAGGAAAATTTTTTATTTTTTCGGGCCCGCCTCAAACACACATACATCTCAAAATAATATTAAAATAATCACAGATTCAGAAAATTCCATAAAAATTCTCAAAAATCATAAAAATTATAAAACTCTTATATTTTCAGGAAAAATAAAGTTCAGACATATATTTCAAAAAATAATATTAAAATAATCAAAATAATATTAAAATATTCAAAATAATTAAAATTTCTAAAAAATTTACAAAAACTCATAAATATTATAAAACTCATTTATTTCAAGAAAAACAAAAAATTGGGGTGTTACAACTCTTCCCCTCTAAAAAAAATTTCATCATCGAAATTTCTCTTACATATAAAAACAAAAAGGATATTATGTCTTTATCTGGTCTACCAGCTTCCACGTAGCATCTCCAATTATGTCGTTCCAGATAACCCTCCTGCTTTTCTTAAATTTCCTTTATCAGATTATTCGAACAAGTAATTGTAATCAAACAAATTCACAAACAATCGTATATTCTTGAATTGATCTGTCTATTTGTTCTCCTTAACCATCGTAGCAGATACACTAAGTACATTTTCCACTTAAGGCGTCCGCCACGACATTTGCCTTTCCAGAATGACACTGAAGTTAAAAATTGTAGTCCTTTGAAAATTCTAACTATCGTTACTTCCTCGTATCCAAGCCCTTCTTGATTGAACAGGTATCCCAAGCTCTTAAAATTATTGTAGACATTATAGGAAAGAAAATGTCTTCAGATTTTCCTCGCAAAACAACTATCGCATATCCTAAAACATGAATCAGATAATTCTTCTCTTGCACGTTCCACTGCCTTGAAGTATATGCCACAACCTTTCTATTTAATCTTAACACTCAACCTAAATCCACAAGTTGAATTTCCACCAACAGAATTCGCACTTGGATAGTTTCGCGTATAACTCCTTCTTCTTCTTCAGAAATTGAAGAGCTGCATTGAGTTGTTCAATACGTTCCTCTAGATTTCAAGAATAGATCAGAATATTGCCAACTAAAATAATGACAAATTTGTCTAAATAGGGACAAAAGATCCTATTCATATAATTCGTGAATATCACAAAAACATTCTTTACCCCGAATGGTATTACTAAATACTCATAGAGCCTATAATGCGTTCGAAAAATTATCTTGGAACATCCTCCACTTTCACGCAAATCTGATAATAACTAGCACGTAAATCGATCTCAAAGCAAACAACGACTTCCTTCATTTGGTCTTCTAGTTCCCATGTTGTATCTCTTGTCACATCTTTCTAGATTTTCTTCACCAAGATAAGTTGTTTCATTCGCTTATCCTTAGTATTATCAGAAAAAGTCTCATAGATCAAGTTCTCTCTATAATCATACTGTATGTGGTACTATGACATAGTTTGAATTAAGAATATATTTTCTCAATTAAGATTCATGGAAGACACTATGAAGGTTAGAAAGAAAGTAACAAGGCTATTTGGTAGATTACTAAATTTGTCCAACAAAGAATTTGATATGGTCCAATAAATTTAGAAATGAACTTGACCCAATGAATTTAGAAATGAACTTTTTGGATTCAAATTCAAAAATCTCAGTCCAAGGAAACACTAAAGTTTCATTGAAATAATATAGTAGGATATGGTTGGAAGATAACCAATCCATTTATAAAGTTAAGCTCTCAAATAGACATGATTTCAAATCAACAGAAAAGATTTGATCTTTAATAGATATAGGTAGAGTTAGAAAACTCGAGTATAAACAACAAGTTTAATAAGAAGAGTAGAAATACTCATATCGAAAGATAACAAGGACATAGATAACTCAAATTGATTTACTCAGTCTATTTGTGAAAGAAGTAGACAAACCAAATCAACAGAAATATTCCAATTTCGAATAGTAATAGGATAGTTTTAAACAAGTTGAGTGATGATAACAAGTTTAGAAGTTGAAGTAGCAAAGTCAAAAGGAAACAAAAATACAGATAACCCAAATAGTTCACACAGTCACAGACAACAAAAGAATGGGTTACCTTACGAGTTATACAGTACAGTTTTGGATTTACTCTCTATGGTACAACTTCCTTATTCCTTAAGTCCTTATATTTGAAAGCTTCCATTCCGCTCTTTGTATTGACTCTTTCTTCAGCTTGAGATTTTGAAACAGGTGTATTACTATCATAAAGCTCCGTCTTCGGTTGTGTACAGTCTTTGGAAATGTGTTCGGGCTTCCCGCATCTGAAACAAATAATTCCTTTGATCATACACTCCTTCGTTAAGTGGTCTTTTCCACACTTTAAGTATTTTGGCGATGATGCCACAGTCTGACCAAAACGATTGTTACTAGTACTTCCTCCATTTTGTTGTTGCTCCCCTAGTGATTGTGTATTCGGCTTTTGCTGAAAACGATTGACCTTACGCTTCCTTCCTTTTTGGAACCTAGTTGATCTAAAGTTACGGGGTCTTGTACTCTGAGGTTAATTCAACTCTAACAAGTTCTGAAGTTCGATTATCAGTTTCAACTGCTTAACGATCTTCTGACTCTGTTGTACCGCTATTTTAGTCATCCTCTGCATTACACTCCTAGCTACGACCATACGTTTATTGTCAAGTCTCACGTCCACATGCTTTCATCTATCGTGAGCCATTTCCTTTTCTTCAAAAATAGACAAATCAAAATTCTAAGAAACTAAACGTAAACTTTTCAAACAACATCGTCTCCTTTCAAAAACCAAACAATATCTCTGTGTTCGGTGTCAGAGATTCACACAGCACAAACAAGACAAACCTACCCGCAAACCCAAAAGACTCTAACTTGGGCTTTGATACCAACTAATGTAACACCCCCTCCGAAGGGTATCACATTTCATCTTCTTATAAATAATTAATTTCCCAAGTTATAAAATATTTAATCTCATTTAAATATGGGTTTCAAAATTTCTTTTCTGTGGAAAACATCAATTGATCAAATTAAGGTAACTCAAAATATAAAAACTGAATAAATATACTTTTCATATAAACATAGTTTACTACAATTATTCATTCATTATCTTTACATACCTAAAAACATAACACCTAAAAATATGAGCCCTTTTCAGAAGATAAATTCTCTAGTTGAGAATGTCTCAACGGATAGAAATCCAAGCCAATGATAAATCGAAGTCCCCTCTAGGAGTATAGTGAAAATAATTCCACAACTCCTTGATAGGTAAAACAAACTCTGCATAAGCAACCGTAAAAGATGTAGTGACGACCCCATTGCGAGTCCTACTTGCGGATAAAGAAATATCACCATAATACTCTATATATTTGGAGTTCCAATGGACACGCCAAGCCTCAGCACCTTTAAGAAACTGTAGTCTAAAGAAACCTAATTAATCTCTCCTTGCCACCATCGTAGTCTTCAAAGATGTAAGCATAAAATAGAAGCAGACAGAACAATATAGCAAAGAGGTGAGATCCCCTACATCAATACCAGTCTGATAGTATAGAAAATGACAGCATACATACAGATATAATAATTAACATAATGTATCATATTATCATTTTACAGTAAATCATATTGGCATTTCACGAATAAATTATCATACCACAAATAAAATATCAAATAAACACAATCATCATTTTAAGATGCTGGCTAATAATGCATATGCATAGAGACTCAGTCCTACTCCATGGAGCTAATACACAATTTCAAAGAGAAGATCTAGAAGATATGTCTGTCACTCGGCTATCGTGGCCAAAAGTGCTATAATTTATCAATTTATCAAAATGTACATCAGGCATTGGACAAGACATTCTACATTAGATCAAGATATAGGACAGTGTCTTGGTTCGGATCGTCGATGCATTTGCATCGGTCTACCCCACGGACAGAAGAACTACCAACCATCCATTGTGAGGTACCCGCACCCCGACGCCCCAAGGTCAATGAGTGACCTACACTTGTCTACTCGCACCCGCACTTTAGGTGTAAATCAATCTCCTAGGCATATAGCCTTAATCAACAAACGAATATGCTTTTCTATGCATGATGTATATACTGTCATTAATCACACAGTATTTCATATTCATACACCATTACTTGGCGATATTCAACATAATCGGGTCAATCACCGTTGAAACATTCCCAATGGTATTAAATCAACCACCCATACAATTGTCTAATGCCATTAGTATCAATGATATTATATAACCACCTATACAATTACATAATACTAATGATCCACTCGGGTTTAGTATCTCGGCCCTACAGCAAAACTCGCTGTTCCTCTCAATATTATCACATTTTCACAATTGCGTAACACTTTTGTTACGTTTTCAAGTCGCGTAAAGAATTTCCATCATTTTTTAAATTGTATAAATATTTTATCGCATTTTCTCAATCGCGTAGCCAAAAATTACTATTTTTAAGTCGCATAAAGATTTTTCAATGTATTTTCAATCGCATAAAATATTTCTAATATATTTTAAGTCCAAAATAAGATTTTTCTCATTTTAATACCAAAAATTGTCTTTATTTTCATTAATTATATAACAGTCTTTCTATAAAATAATATTTACATAATAGTCCCTCATTAAATAATATTTCCAAAATAGTCCTTCTTTAAATCATATTTGCAATATAGTCCATTTTTAAAGAACATTTTTAATATAGTCCCTCTTTAAATAATATTTTCAATATAGTCCCTCTAAAAATTAGTATTTTTACTGTTTCTCAGAAAAATGTGTTTCTTTAATATACTTAGGATATTACAGCTCAAAATTTCCTAACGCGCTTCAAAACCCATAGGGTGAGCTATACGTCAGTAAATTTCAAGTATTGGCTTTTATTTTACTACATAGCTTAATTAGGCCAATTTTAGTTCTAAAAGTTAAATTACTTTCATTTAAATTCCAAAACTTACCAAATTGAGTTTTTACTATTAAAACACCTAAGTTTACACTTAGTAAAAAAATTTTGGATCTTGATCATAAAAAATTGGCATGTTGGCCGAATATAGTGCTTCAAAATTCATATATAAATCATTTACTAACACTTTAATCCTTATAAACTCAATTAAATTTATTGTCACAAAATCCTTTAATCCTCGGTTAGGAAAATAATTTAGGACCCTTAGTTCCCTTTTTGGTGATGAGGCCATGTGCCTCTAGGCTCTTTGGGGCCTTCATATAATTTTTCCTTATCATGTTGTTCACATCCTAAATTACACATAAATTTGTATGCTTTATAATTCACACATACAAGCATATTATCAAAGCTATAATCATACCAACACATATGCAAGCATAATTTCAAAACTATAAACATAACAAGCACAAACAAAGAGAGCTTAAATACTCAAGTGAATAAATCCTTATGGATTTTTCACCACAAACAAGTCATTCCCTCACCATCAACACTTGGTTGATGAGGTTAATCTCCCTCTTACCTCAAGGAAGACAAAAACTTCAAGCTTTCTTCTCCTCTTCAATTCGTGTGGCACCAAACAAAACCCTAATCAAACTTAAACAATTTTAAAAGTCATAAACAAGGCTTGAAAACAATAAACCATTGATCAATCATAGTCTAGAAAATTAAAAATTCAACTTAGGATCAAAGAATCAAAAGATTACCTTTGGAGTAGTAAACTAAAGCTTGGTTTTTGATACACTTAGAGAGAGATTTAGACAAAACTCATTAAAGCAAAAGTGTTTAGAATGAGGTTTAGGTTTAGAAAGTATGAAGAGATGAAATGATAGAAGTGTGGAGGTTGGGTTTTGGTAGGGAGGCCGTGTGCTTTAGGAAGAAGGAGAAGAAGCGTTCTTGGTGTTTTTGAGTATTTGAGAGAAAATAATGAAGGCTTGTCACAAAGTGGAATAAAAATGAAATTGGATAGCTATTATGGAGTGATTGGCCGTGTGAAGGAGTGTGTAGGAGACTTAAGACTTGTTTGACAAGATTAAAACATCACATGCACTACACATGGGTTTCACATGGCTTTGGTCACAAAGTGGTCATCTTTTGGTCATTAGAAAAATTCAAGAATATGCTAGAATGGCCTTGTTGGCCGTGTGACTCATGGAGGGTAGTAATTAAGTTTGATTTCATTCTAACTTCTAGTTACACTTAGATTAATTTGTTATTTCATCTAGTTGCATTTAAACTAATTTAGTTAAGCCATTTACTTACATTCTAACTAGTTTATTACTTTATTATGTCATTGTATATGTCATGCTTAAGTCATGTTTCTAGATAATTTAGATATTTATTTAGTAACTAGCTTCTAATTATTTAGCAACTAAATTAGTTCATTTAGTTACTAATTAAGCTATTAGGGTAACTAAGTTAGATTATCTAGTTTCTCAACTAACAAATCTCACCATTAAAATTAACTTCATCTCCTAACCATTGATTAAATCTAAGGTGGATATCATAAACTTCTTTATCAAGATTACTCTCACACCATTGATTAGATCAATGGTGATGATCGAAGGCTTCTTCATCAAGTTTCCATCCAATGATTCACAATAAAGTCTATGCCACTATTGTTGACTAAATCTTATTGGTTAGTCATAAAGCTATGTAATGATGGCTTATGATTACTCTTAAGATATTTAACTTAAGATATTTTCAAATTTCATGATTACACTTGAGATATTTTATTAAGATATTTTCCCAGTAGATATTTATTCCTAGATATTTACTAAGCGAGTCAACATAGAATCTTCTAAAACAGCTGAATCAGCATGGTGAGTCGTAGTGCTGAGTCATCAAGATATTTTTCTAATAGATATTACCCAATGGACAATAGCTACTGTTATTTTTACACAATGAGTAATAGAAAACTTAGATACAGAAAATCTCTGTCAACTGTTCCCAGTTACGGGTTTAGTAAGATCTCTTGATCCCGCCTTAACATTCCGAATCTTTCTAGTCCAGAAATTTTTTTTATTTTTTCGGGCTCGCCTCAAACACACATACAGCTGAAAATAATATTAAAATATCACAGACTTAGAAAATTCCACAAAAATTTTTAAAAATCATAAAAATTATAAAACTCTTATATTTTCAGGAAAAACAAAGTTCGGACATATATTTCAAAAATAATATTAAAATATTCAAAATAATTAAAAATTCCCAAAAATTTACAAAAACTCATAAATATTATAAAACTCATTTATTTCAAGAAAAATGAAAAATTGGGGTGTTACAAACAGGATGAAATGCTCTGATACCACCTAATGTAACACCCCTTCCTCTCTCCCGAAAGAAAAAGAAAAGAGGCTTTACGTTTTAGACTAACTTCATTCTTTTCCAAAAGAGAAATTAAAACTTTGCTCAACTAGAGAATAATCGACACTATAAAATATGAGTTTCAAAATCTTTCTCTTTTAAAGGAAATAATGTAAAATCACCAAAATAGAAAAAACTCAAGTTATAAGAATAGAATAAAAGGCTTTTCATAACACAAAGTTTACTACCTCCTTGAATAGATTATACTCATGTTCCAAAAACATAAAACTTGCATACTCCAAAATTACACATCTAATTACCAGATAAAGATTGAGCCTAAACTAAGTCTAAACACTTGAAGAGTAGGGTCCTGCACCCGATCTTCCTCCAAATCCCCTTCGAAATCCCTAGCAGACAAAACCCTCTCTCAGGGCATGTCACCATGGACGGGAGTCCGAGCAGTCAACTCCATAAAGTTCTCCCTAGAGGAAGCTCTACGATCATCCCAAAGCTCCCCAAGAGGCATGTAAAACTCCAGGTGAATAGCTACATCCACAGTAAACGTAACAACATCATACTGGGTCCTACCCCAAAGTAAAGTGACATTTCTGACAAACTGAACACGCCCTGTGTTCCAGTGGATGTCCCACGTTTCGACGCCCCCATGAAACTGTAGTCTAGTGAAACCTCGCGAATCTTGCTTGCCGCCATCACAATCTTTACAGACATGAGCATAAAATAGAAACAGACAGAATAACACGACAAAAGAGGCGAGATCCCCTACATTAATACCATCATGGTAGCAAGAAACACAACGAAAGACAATAATGCCTTTCCTATACAACGATATCAAGGAATAATAGATATAATCAAAGTAATACAGGAATATGACAGATCAACAGGTATAGTCATGTTATCAACTAATATATAATTCAGCAAGGTACATCAAAATACATAGACACTGACCATACCACAACAAGATGTACACTGACTATGCATACGCATAATATGTATGCTAACTATCCTTATGCTCAATGCAACCAGTTCCTACTCCATAGAGCTAAAAATTCAGAGATGAACGTTCCAGAGGATCTGTCCCCCCTCAAAAGATAGTCAACGCTGGACCACGAAAAGGATAGTGTTTGTCGGGTCCTCGTCGTGCATTTTCCACGGCCAGGGGTATAGAATGTGAAAACAGATCACTAAGTGGATCACCTCACCCTGACGCCCCCTGAGATCCATCTAGGATCACACTATCCAAATTCTCGTTGACTTCTAGGCAACAAAAGCCAACTGTATAATGTTCAATGCATGAACGATGAAATCAAACCATCGTTGTATCGTTCCCAATGGTATTAAAGCAATCGCCCATACAATTGTCTAATACCATTAGTATCAATGATATTATATAACCACCCATACAATCACATAATACCAATGATCCACTCGGGTGCAGTACTTCGGTTCCACAATCCACTCGGGTCCAGTACGTCGGCCCAGTAGTAACCTTACTATCATTTTCAGTCGCAAGACATCTTTGTCACATAATTTAGAAATTCATCATTCATGTCTCACAGTAATCTTACTGTTATTTTCAAACACAAGATACCTTCATTACATAATTCAAAAAATCATCATTTATCAACTTGAGTTCATAGATACTTTTCCTTTCCCTAAGCCCTAAAATACCTCAAGTTTTCATTACTAAAATTTCTCAAAATATCATTTACTAATATTCTTTCAAAAACTTATATTATTTTTAATTTAATGAAACATTTTCCATCCTTATCTTATGAGTCTCTATTTCTTTATCATTAAACATCCCTATCTTGTAAGTTCTTATTTCTTTATCATTAAACTAACTAGGTTCACCACTAATAAGTCAGTTTTCATTATTCCAAAACCAACTAGTTCACCACTCGTAAATCATTTCCATTACTCTAACTATCCCTAAACTATTTCCATTGATATAGCTAAAAGTCATTACTCCTCAAATCATAATATTGTGATTATCTTCTCTTTTTGCTTATAAGTCCTTTGACCCTAATTAGTCTCCCAATTCATCTAAGCAATATTTTCTAATACTCTTTCCAAAACTTATATTATTCAACTTCTAAATAAAATCCTTTCCATTTAACATATCAAGATTCATCTTAGATAAAATACTTAAGTCTCCAAATTACTTCTCCATCCAATTATCAAATATCATGACTAAAAATCAATTTTTCTTCAATGGTAAAACTTTGTTCCTTTCTTCTTTCTCACAAATCGTGTTTTTGCCACCTCATCATCTAAGTTCTTAATCAATAATATTTTCTTCATATATATCTCCTCCTAGGCCAAAAGGCCGTGAGCCTCAAGTTATCAATGGAACCCAAAAATCATTCCTTTACAACATAATCATAGCATGTCACATACTTTAATAACCACAATTAATTAAGTTCATGTATACTATCAAAATTATATCATCACATATAATCATCAATCCACCATAACTATCTCGTTACATAAAGTAACATCATATAATCATACAAAATCAAACAAACATAAATCAAAAGTCACAAAATCGAGTGGATGAATCCTCTCGTGGATTTTTCACTTCCAACACAACTATTTCATTCCTCACCACCATAGCATGGTTGATGAGGTTAATATCCCTCTTACCTTAGAAGAAAACAAAAAAAGGAACTCCCTTTATGCCTCTTGAAATTCGTCCAACTCCTCCACCAAAACCCTAGGTTGAGCAAACTCATATAATCAACAACCAAAGCTTGAAAAGAGGAGTCCTTGATCACCAAGGTGATCAAGAATCATGAAAATGAAGGAAAGAAAATAGAAAGTCAAGAACTTTACCTCAAAGCTTCAAGTTTAGGGCTTTATGGAAGAAGATAAAGATGGAAGAATCAAGTGATGGTCATAAAAGGAAAAAGCTTCTAGGTGATGAGTAGATGTAAGAAATAAGGTTAGTTGAGCAAGTAAGCATGGATGGCCATCCATGGTGGTGCTTGGCCGAGAGAGTGAGGAGAGAAAATGGAGATGAGAGCTTTAGGAGGTGATTCCAATAAGAAAATGTCTTCAAACAATATGTAGTTTTAAGCAATGTGATTGCTTGAAATTAAACAAACATGGAGGGTGAAGGAAGAAGGTGTGGCCGTGAGGTTGGAGAGGAGAGGAAGAAGAGAAAATGTGATACAAAAGTGAGAGAAAAGGAGAAGTTAAGAGAGAAAGGAAAAGTGGAGAGAGAAAGTGGTAGAAACTTTTGAAATTGGAAAAAGTGAAAATATGAAAAAGGTGAATGAGTGTTTAGATGAAAAGATGACAATTTGTGTCATCTGTTCCCCTTCATTGCCATGGAGTTTCCAAGGGAAGAGAGAAAAAAGTTAGCTTCCTTGAGAAGCTTTGTTCACTTTTTGGGAAAAGTTAAGGATGATGTCACTTTGATGATGTCATGCCATTAAAGTGCTCTCTAGAAAGATGACTAACACTCTACTAAAGATATTACCCAATGGATAAAAGTCACAGTTAGCAAAGCCGGTATCTATTGTCCAATGGACAATAGAGTATACCCAAATTTTATCCGTTTGATAAAATCTCAAAAAATGAAAACTTCATAAACTGTGTCCGGCCTCGGGTTTGGTAAGATCCCCTATCACCGTTTCTACAGTCTAAGGTTTTCTGGCCTCGGGGAAAATATTTTATTTTCTTGGCCCCGCTCAGTGTGCACATAAATCGAAGAATATATTAAAATAATCAAACAATTCAAATAATTCCAAAAAAATTCATAAAAATCTCAAATATTATAAAATAAATATATATGCAAGCAACTTTTGGGGTGTTATAATGGGTGAGCTCAACTTCTTCCTTGGTCTCCAAATCAAGCAAACAAGGTATGAAACTTTCATAAGTCAATTCAAGTATTGCAAGGAGCTACTCAAAAAGTTTGGAATAGACAATGCCAAGCATATGGCTACACCTATGGGCACTTCTTGTTATTTGGACAAGGATGGAGGTGGTAAATCTGTAGAAATCTCAAAATATAGAGGTATGATTGGCTCACTCCTTCATCTTACAGTAAGTAGGCCTAATATTATGTTTAGTATATGCATGTGTATTAAATTTCAAGCAAATCCTAAAGAATCACACCTATGTGCTATAAAAAGAATTATGAAATATCTAATAGGAACTTCACAAATGGGCTTGTGGTACCCTAAGGGTGCCTTATGTGGTCTAATTGGTTATTCCAATTCTGATTTTGTTAGATGCAAAATAGATAGGAAGAGCACTAGTAGGACATGCCACTTGCTTGGAAGCTCACTAGTTTCTTAGCATAACAAGAAACAAAATAGTGTGACATTCTCTATAGCAGAAGTTGAATATGTTGCAGCTGGGAGTTGTTGTGCTCAAGTTTTTTGGATGAAGCAACAACTTCTAGACTATGATCTTATATTTGATCACATTCTTATAAGGTATGATAACACTAGTGCAATCAATTTGTCTAAAAATCCCATTTTGCACTTAAGAACAAAGCACATAGAAATAAGGCACCATTTCATAAGAGACCATGTTCAAAAAGGTGATTGCATACTTGTGTTTGTTGAAACCACTAAACAACTAGCTGATATCTTTATCAAGCCTTTGAATAAAGAAGCATCCTTTTTTTTATAAGAAATGAACTTGGCATATTGGATCAATCATGCATCTAATTTTGCTACACAATGTGTCATTTCCTGCATAATTTGTCATGTTGCTGCATAATCTGTCATTTACTGCATAATGTCATAATTTGCTGCATAAGTTAGTAAAGTTGCTGCATAATCTATCATTTGCTGCATAATGCTATAATTTTCTGCATAAGTTGGTGCATAATATGTTATTCTGCTGCACAATTACCTTATTTTAATCATTTTTTAATCCAATACTGACTTGAGCATCAGAGGCTCCCCTAAGTTTATTTTACAGGTACTCCATCGTGACTAAGTCCTCCAAAAAGCTCAACTCTCACCAATCTTGTTAAAGTGGTTTGATCCTTGACCAAGGTGATGGTTTTGAAAGAACATGTGTTTTGGATCAAGAACTAGTTAGTTTTTCTGCTTACATGATGTTTGGAATTAGTTTAGGAAGATTTAGAAGTATGTTGATGGTTTTGGCACAAGTCTTCTGCAATTTGAAGTGAGAAAATCAAGTTCAGCAAGCTTGTAATCAATTACAGGAGCCTTGTAATCTATTACACAGGCTCTTCTAAGCATTACAAGCAAAGTCAGAATGCTTGTAATTGATTACACATATTATGTAATTGATTACAACCATTCCAGAAAGCTTGAAATCGATTACACCAACCTTGTAATCGATTACAAGTAACCCAGGATGTGTGTAATCGATTACACCCTAATGTAATCGATTACAAAGGGGTTTTAAAAGGGTCTCAGACGCACGAACAACCATTTTTGGCTTACAACTCATCCTTTCTCTCTCTAGGCTCACGAAACCCTCTCCAAAACTTCACTATTTCTCTCTCAATTCTTGCCCAAATCATACCATTCCACCTCCATTCTACTTGAATTTCTCCTCTCCATCAAACCCCTAAACCAATTTCCTGTAAAAATCCCCAAAACTTTTTCCTCATTTCCTCTCATATACGTTTTCTCGCTCTAAGCCCTAACACACGAAGCCCACCACTCTCTCACTAGTTTTACCACCTTCCTCCACCACCAAACACCACGCAAACACCTTCCCTCCACCTTCCTCACCATTCATTTTCTCTCCTTCCTCTACAATGGCAGAATCCTCTAAGCGCACCAAGAGAGCAAGAATAGGGGCCTCCACAGGAACATCTTCTAGTGCTCCTTCACTCACCATTTCAGGGTTGGACCTCACCAACACTTTGGTATTGCCAAGAAGACTGAGCACTTCTAGAAAAATTTTCAACTACGAAAGATCATCTCCCCCAAGTATCTCACAAAGGATTTTTGCTCTAGTGAGCCCCTGGAAAGTTTTAGGATGATAGAAAGATTAGGACTGCTAGATTTTTTTAGCATCAAGAATGACATTTATCCTAATTTAGTCAAAGTGTTTTATGTCAATTTAAAGTATGAAGATGACTGCCTAATATCTGAAGTCAAAAAGAAATAGATAAGAGTCACTAAGGATCTTTAGTATAGGCTAACATAATTGACTTTTAATGGTGAGAATTTCTGTGGATGTGAGAATGTTTGGGGACATGACTATGAATATAAGGCTGCCCTAACTTCCTTGATAAGATTTGGCTATGATATTCCTAGGGATAAAAAGAGGGTAATGGCTACTGGGCTAACTATGGAGAACAAGGTATTGCATTACCTTGTGGCTAGGGGATTGGTTCCTAGGGGAGGAAACTACTCCCAAGTGTTCAAGGATGATGTGGTGGCTTTATGGGCAATGAACACTGACCGACTAATCAACTAGGCTTATTATGTTATCCAGCACATGTTGGAAGTCTGAAAGAAAGCACATGCTCTGCCATATGCCATGCTGGTAACAACTATTCTACAGCACTTTCATATCCTTTCATCTGGGAAGACAAAGGATACTAGTTCCAAAGGGCCATAGTCCATTGGTGTGCATATTCTGCACAAGTTTCAACTGAGGAAAGTTAATGATAAATGGTACTATCTCCTTCATGGGAGTTATGGCCACATCCCTCACAAGGTTGAGGATGCTAAGAAGGATGACAACCAGCCACAGCCTGCTCCCACAGCCACTTTGGAAATGTTTCTTTAGGAAATGCGCAACTTACAAATGGGGATGGAGCGTCTTGAGCAAAAGGTAGATCATCAAGGATTGGAGTTGGCTTCCATCCGATCTTTTTTGGAGGGACTCGAATATGTACCGAGGACAGATGCCAGTGCTCCCACCTCTTGCTCCCATATCCTTTGCTGGTCCTTCCGGTGCTAATACTGATGATGATAAGGAGATTCTTGGATCTTAGGATGATCTTGACACGGATGACAATAATATGGATCTTGCTGATATGGCAGTTGATACTGACAGTGACAGCGAGGCGACAGACTGACATAGGACTTAGTCTTGATGTTCTGTTCTTTCATAATATTTTTTTCTAACCATTAGCAGTCTTTACTTCTATTTTGTATATGACTCTGGATATTTTGGAATTAATGACTATACAATTTGATCATTTGATGCATTTTTTATTGGTTTGTTGATTATACTATGATATTGATATGGGTTGAAATAGTTATACTCTGTTATCCTCTGTTGTTATGCTGATTGTGTGCATGACTGAATCATGCTAAATGCTGCTGAAATTTTATTGGTATTATTGAGGAAAAATTGAATGCTTATGTCTTTTTGATAATGCCAATGAGGGAGAGATTAGAGAGATTATACCTTGCATAAGTACATGGGAGTTTTCACATGTAAATTATTCATCTTATTTCGTACATAAACTATGGGAGAGAGTTGCGCTTAAATCTCTGACATGTAAATACAATTGCTACTCTCTTTTTCCTATGTTATTTTGTCATCATCAAAAAGGGAGAAAATGTGAATGCTTATGTCATGGAGCATATCAATTAAGTTTTTTATGATAACAAAGTCAAGATGAAGACCAAGTTCAAAGAGATATATTTGGTATAGTTTATAGGACTATCAATGTAAAATGCTCTCAACATATCTCAACTATCTCAAATGGTTTTTGAAAGATCATTTTAAAATCAACTTGAAGTTCAAAGTTTATATTATAAAGAAATATTGATTTTAATGTTGGATTTTGTAAATCAAGTTTACATCTAAACAAATCCAAGTTTTTCTAAGTTGGAAATGTCTATCAAGCTTGATTGAACTTGAAAAATGTGTTTAAGGGCTATTGTAATCAATTACACATGTGTTGTAATCGATTAGAAGTCAAATAGAGGCCTTGTAATCGATTACATTGAGGTTGTAATCGATTACAAGCTAGACACAGGCCTTATAATCGATTACATAAGTGTTGTAATCGATTACATCTCTAACAGAGGCTCTGTAATCGATTACATTAAGGTTGTAATTGATTACATCCTGCCCAGAAAGCCAAGAACATATTCTAAAAGCCATGTAATCAATTACATGGACTATGTAATTGATTACATCAAGTCTAACAATAGCCAACGACTATTTTCTTAGCATTTAATGTTGTCCTTTAATGCACCCAACGACTCCTTTGATCAAAAATAGTATAAATACATGTCTTGGGTCATCATTAATGGCTAACCAACAACTTGAAACCTATTTCTATCACTTTAATTTGAGAATCAATTTATTGCTCTGTTTCTGCAAATCACTTGAGATATTCTTAAAGAGCATTATAGGACTTCAATTTGCATCAACTACTCTTGTGAGAGTTTCATCTTGTATACATTTCAATTCTTTGTAACAAGGGTGAGGCTTCCCTCCAAATTGTAAAGGGTGAGGCATCCCTTGAAGTTGAGGCTCAAGTACAAAGGGTGAAGTATCCCACAGTGTGGTGAGTGCTTTTTTGTGTAAAGGTTGCAAGCACCTATTGAAGCTTGAAGATTTAGTAGAAAATCTCGAGTGATTGCTTGAAGACTAGACGTAGGCCACAAGTGGATTAGTGGCTGAACCAGGATAAATCTTGCGTTTAATATTCTAAACTCAACTCTTTTACATTTGTGTTTATTTTATATGCATGTTTAAATATTCTATGTTTTGGTTAGTTCAATTGTGAGTGAAAGTATTTAATCTTCTCTATCCATTCATCTCTATCAATCAATAGTTTCAACAAAAATTGATTAACAATTATTTTGTGAAAGATTTGCCAAAGTATTTTATAAACTCAATTCACCCCCCTCTTAAGTATTGAGGCTACTTGGTAACACCGTACACTATCAATTATCTAGGATAGGGAGGGAATCATCCTTTCTCACACTACTCATCATACAAGATTTCCTCACACTATAAATCATCTTATCCCTCAACTTAATGAATGAACATTGTCAAAGTTCATCATTAACCAAATATAAGTTATTCTTATTTCACAAGCACACTGAATGCACAAAGATACCAATTCTTCATAAGTATATCTATATATATTCACATCATAGTATACCTTTATATATGCTTTAATTCACATCATACATCATGGAATGAGATTATTTTAAGCTAAAGACTCTATTTTCAGATAATAAAATCACATGGAAGCCTCTACCTTTGGGCAATTAGGCGCCCAAAAACTGAGCAACTAATCCCCCAAATAGAGCTCCATTTTTCCTCTTACTGATTAATCAGTCAGGTACTAGGCGTTAATCGCCTAGTGGCAAAATGTTCAGAATCCATTCCTTTGTGTTGGACACTAATCCATACCTCCCATACTCTACTCCTAAATGTTTCTACACCAAAACATGATCTCAAAACATATAAAACACATGTGTATTCTTCTCAAGTCCACCAATACCCATTTTAGAAATCTCAAATACATGATATTCTTTGAATAATCATAAGTCCAAAATTCAATAACATATATATATATATATATATATATTCTTAGATATCAAAATCTTTAACTTCTAAAAAGGTTTAACATTCAAATTAAAAAATAAAGAATAGAAAGATTTGAGGACACCAAATACATGTTTATGGAGTTTCAAGTAATACATGAGTCCAAAACCATAAGTATGTTCATACACATGTTTCGTAGCTTCAATCATCAATCCCTTCATATTAAATTCTTCCATACCACTCATAAAAATAGAAAGGGAGAAGAAGAAACACGACAACCACAATGCCCTACCTTAATTCATTTAGCTTGTTGAGGTTTGCTTCCCCTTCTTTTCTTTCTTTCCTTCTTTATCTTGTTTTTCCTTTTTCCTTTACTGCAAGTAGCTTCCTTCCTCTTCTACTTTTCTCCCTTTTCTTCTTTCTTTTTTTCTCTCTTTTTTTGTTGCTAAAAGCTATGAGAAATGAAGGCAAATAAAGGAGAAGAAAGGTCAAATTTTGATAAAGATGAAAGAAGAAAAAGAGAGGGGGTGGAGGCTGGGAATAGATAAGGATGGAATTCAGTTAAAACTTCTGTATCTCATAGGAATACTTTAATCTTTCAATGCTAAGTTTTCTAACTTCCGTAAGTGTTACAGAAATTTTTTGGACTTCACTCAATCCTCATATCCATGATTCCATAATTTTCTATACACTGCTATTTATCAGTTAAGCTCTACTACTCTTCCTTGAGTTAGGTTAAACCTAAGAATAAAATAAATGGACTTACTGATATTCACCTTAACTGGTGTTCCTTAACAAAATATTCTTCATCATATACCAAATATCTCCACAAAATTTCATTATTTTCTAAGCTACTAAACTATCCAATTAAGCCTTTAAACATTCATTCAGTGTCGTTAAAAATGTCAAATCAATTCATTTGATCCTCCAAAATTCAATATAGCTCATTCCAATCATTTATGACTTAGAAATAATATTTTCATATTTATTTCTATCTTATTAGTTGTTGATGCTAAAATCTGAGTTTATATGAGCTATTATTCGCATTCAGTGTTATAGTATTAAGCTCAAACTAGTCCAAAAGGTTACCTGAATTAACAGATAACTCATACCGGTGTTACTGAGCTTCTATAACCCTGATTAGTACTATTAGGTTAGGGAGAATGTTACAGAAAGAAAATATTCTACTCTAAGTTACCAACTTCACTTCCCCTCCTTAGAAGGATTTCAATTTTGATCTGTAAATTATCATAGAAACAAACAAGTTGTGAGAATTCAAAAATTCTTATTAGTATAACATAAACAATGACAATTATAATACAATTCTATGATAAATACACATAGTTAACACCACATATGAAGTTATGGTTAGTGCTCATGTAATGTCAAATGCTAATGCTTATGAAATGTAATTTGTTAATGCCTATAAAATGTAAGATGTTAATGCTTATGAAATACCATGTCCTTCAATAAAGTGCCCTTCCGCTACTTTGACCTGGGCTGAGTGCATACCCACTCTTTAGTCATATACTTAAGGAATGTCATGTCCTTCGACAAAGTGCCACTTACGCTACTTTGACATGAGCTGAGTGCGTACGCACTCTTTAGTCGTATGCTTATGGAATGTTGTAATACCCCGATTTTTTATTTTTTTCCTGATATAAATACGTTTTATAATATTTATGAGTTTTTGTGAATTTTTAATTATTTTTATTATTTTAATATTATTTTGCGTTGTATGCTTAAAATTCATTTTTTCTGAATATATATGAGTTTTATAATTTTTATAATTTTTTGAAATTTTTGTGGATTTTTCTGAATTTTTAATTATTTTAATATTATTTTGAGCTGTATGTGTGTTTGAGGTAAGCTCAGAAAAATAAAAATTTTTCCTACACCAAAAAGTTTCGGACTGTCAAGGCGGGATTGGGGGATCTTACTAAACCCGAAACCAGGAACAATTGATGAAAATTTTCTTTATCTGAGTTTTCTATTATCCATTGAGTAATAATAGTAGTAGCTATTATCCATTAGATAATATCTTCGGGAAAATATTTTGATGGCGATGACTCAAAGTGATGGACCAATGGCAAGCTTGAAGAAGAAAAAATGGTTACTCAAGTGGAGGAGGAGAAATTCAAATTGACTACTCAAGATAGAAGACAAATTCAAATTGGCTACTTACTCTTTCAAGCTTATCTTATCATTCTTTTTCTAGAAACTTCTCTGTGATGACTCACCTAGAAAAATATCTACAAATAAATATCTAAGGATAAAATATCTAACAGAAAATATCTTCATAAATATCTCAAAAAAATATCTATGTAAAATATCTAGATGAAAATATCTTTTGAAAAATATCTGAATGAAAATATCTAAGTTAAATATCTTAAGTGTAATAATGAACTATCATTACATAGATTAATAACTAACAATAGAAATTGGTCAAGTTTAGTGACGTAGACTTTGTTGTGACCCGTTGGATGGCAAACTCGATGAAAAAGCTTTGGATGATCACCATTAATCTAATCAATGGTGTGAGAACAAACTTGATAAGGAAATTTAGGATATCTGCCCTAGATTAAATCAATGGTTAGGAGATGAAGTCAACAAAAATAGTTAGACTAGTTAGCAAGAAACTACATAATCTAAGTTACTCTAAAAGCCTAAGTAGTAACTAAATGAAACAAACTAAGTTTGCTAATACTTAGAATCCATAGTTACAAGAAAATATCTAGAGTCATCTAGAAGGAATGACTAATGAATGACAAATGCATGACTTAATCATGTAACTAGATGGTTAGTAATGTAACTAAATGAACCAACTACCTAAACTATATGTAACTAAGAATTAAATGGAATCAAAACTTAGTTAGTTGTCCAATGAGTCCCACGGCCACTAGTAGTTCTAGGATGTCCTTGAATGATCTATTATGACCAATAGATGATCATTTGATGACCTATGCCATGTGAGACCATGTGAAGCCATATGATGGATATTTTTTTTATCTTGCAAAACAAGCTTCGCACTTTCTCTCCAAAGCACCTACACGGCCATATACATGAGAATAGGAAATTCTATTTCATTTTCTAACACTTTGTGACTTAAGTTTTCTCTCTATTCTCTCTCTTCCAAGAACTCCAAGAACAAACACCAAAAACTCCATTCTTTTCTTCTCTTGAAGGCTTATGGCTAAACCCATTGAAACACCTTCCAAGCTTCAATAATTCTAAACAACCTTAGATCTAGAACCTAGACACAATTCTAAGATACTTTATAGATGAGATCTTAGCCTAAATCATCCATCTTCAATCTTGTTCTTCAAGTTGAAAATCAAAAAGTTCACACCTTGTTCTTCCAAGAAAACTCATGGCTATACCCTCTCCACTAACATCCAACCACTTTTGATTCAATCCAACCTCACTTCTTGAATCCTCACATCATTCTAAGACTCTTTGGTGTTGAGACTTTAGTCTAAATCAATCATCTTTAAGCTTGATTCTTAGATTTAAGTTCTAGGGTTTCAAGGTAAAGATCTTGAAACTTGATTTCTTACTTGGTTCTTGGAATCCTAAGACCATGCTTGATCTATGGTCATCTTAATCAAGCCTTAGATACTAATTTTTATGTGTTTGTTTTGATTCTAAGATCTACTTGGTGGTGAAAGTTTGATACAAAGAGGATTAAACAATGAGTTTAGAAAGCTACACACCAGGTAAGAGAGAGATTAACCTCATTGGCCATATGTGGTGGTGAAGGAATGGATTGTTTGTGTTTGTGAGTGAAAAAATTCATGTGAGGATTTATTCACTCGATTGTATGGTTATTGGTTTATGCTTGTTGGATTATTTGTGATTTCTATTGCTTTGATATTTATGCATGAATTATATATGTGAGATAGTATGATTATGATTAAATTATGATTAAATGCTTAATATGATTTTATTGCGTTAATAGTGAGCATGAATATATGATATGTTGTATATGATAAGAATCATGTGGAAAGGAAAACTATTTTGGGTTCAAATAACCAAGAGGCTCACGACCTCAATGATGATTTTGGAATAAACCACTTGAAATGTTTTACTAAGTATGAATTTTAGATGATTAGGTAACAAGTAAATGGATTAAAGATTTTTACAACGAAAAATGAGATACGAAATGAATAAATATTTGATTATGGAAAATAAATGAATTTTCGGCCAACATGCCAAGAGTTAGTATTTTAGACCAAAAATATTTTCTTAAGTGTAGTCTTGAAGGATTAATTAACAAGAACTCAATTTAGTGAATTTTGAGATGTAAAAGGAAATAAAATAATTTTTAGAATTAAATTAGTGTAATTAGAGTATTAAGTGAGATAAAAGTCAAAACTTGAAATTTACTGACGTATAGCTCAACCTTTGGGTTTTGAAGCGCGTTAGGAAATTTTGAGCTGTAATATTCCAAGTTAATCAAAGAAATACAGTTCTGTGAAGAAAATATTATTTAGAGAAGTTTTGGCAAGAAAATGATTTTTGAGGATGATTTGGAACTTATAGTATTTTATTGAAAGTTTTATTGAGAGTAATGAACAAATATTTTTGAGATATATTGAATTAATTAAAATAATATAAGTTTTTGTGAAAAACATTTGGAAATAGTAATTAAAGGAAGTTTAGTGAGAAAATGTTAGAAATATTATTTAAAGGTAATTTATTAAGGAAATATTAGGATTAAAGTCCAATTTTGAAATTAAATGAGAAAAGTTTTAATTTAAGCTCAAAATATGTTAGAAATATTTTATGCGATTGAAAATACGTAGAAAAACTCTTACATGACTTAAAAATAGTGATTTTTAGCTACGCGATTGAGAAAACATTTTAAAATCTTTACTCGATTAAGAAAATGTTAAAAAAATCATTACGCGATTTGAAAACGTAACAAAAGTGTTACGCGAATGTGAAAATGCGATAATATTACTATGCGATTGAGAGGAACAACGAGTTGTGCTCTAGAGCCGACGTACTGTACCTAAGTAGTTGTGGTTTAGCATTGTGCTTGTGGGACCGAAGTTCTTGACCCTTGTGCATCTTTGGTATTATGTAGTTGTATGAGTGGTTATATAATATCATTGATACTAATGGTATTGGACAATTGTATGGACAGTTGCTTTAATATCATTGGGAATGGTACAACAGTAGTTTGATTTCATTGAATATGCATTTGAGCATTATACATGTAACACCCTCCTTAGGGCATCACATTTCTGACTCCCGACTCATAATCTGAAAAGAAGTTCGCACAAAGTTTGAGTTATAAAAGATGAGTTTCAAAATTTCTTCTTTACTGAAACGTAAATTTACTGAAAATATTAGGTAATATTGAAAATCATATTTCAACTATTCATTATGCAATATTGACACCAATTAATATCACAATTTAAAAAGAAATATAAAATTAACAGACTTATTTTTTTAACAGTAGCAAACCCCATTACGGGTCCTACTTAATAGCACGGTACAACACTAACATTAAATCTTAACATACTCGTTCCTTCTCTTGTATCGACTTGATGCATCAGAACTTTACTCCTTGTCTACCCGGCACATCTTCGAACTTGAGATAGCCACTTTTCAATGTTTCCATCAATCTCTGAGTATCTACTACTCGTTATGTCTAAGACAACTCATTCCTTCTACTGTATAATTTTAACAATACAGACAAAGCAAAACAATATAACAAAAGAGGTGAGATCACCTACACTAATACCAATATGGCAGCACAGAGATTACACAAACAGCAATATCATACAGATAGATCATACCATAATCATGCTATCAGCATTAATCAACTATCATCATCTAATCATTTATCAGTTCAATCATCATCCAAGTACTCAAAACAATTGTCATAGCCAACATTCCTCAATTAATATATCATGCAGATATAAATGCTCAGATTTATGCATATGCACAAAGACTCAGTTTACTAAAAACAACTCCATGGAGGTTTTCACAATTTCGAGAAGAATGCTCTGGTTAATTGTCAGCCTTAGCCCAAAGACAATCTCACAGTCGTTGAAAAGAATCGTGCTCTTGTCGGGTATCGTCAATGCGTTGCAACGGACTGCATCGCCAAGTGGCACAGGGTACTCGCCAACTGTCCACTGGTCGACCGCTGCGCCTCGACGCTCCCAAGATCCATCATAGACCTCACTATCAATTCTCATTCACTCTTCAACCACAAGGGCCATAATAGTTATTAGCTATATTTTATACAATGCACGAATATATCAGTGCAAGTCCAACCCCAAAGGGCCAAATCTTTTCAATTTCATTTGTTCAATGTAATCATATGCTTCAACGCATATTTTTTCAATGCATGTATAATGCACCAAATCCAATCACAGACAAAACATGTCATTTTCTCACACAGCATCCATATACTAGTTCTACAGTATTTATATTGTATTTTCAACAGAAAAATCATATTATCACATTTTCATAGTTATAAAACACTTTCATCGTGTTTTCACAAAATTGCGCAACATTTCCAATTCATTTTCACAATTCCAAAATGTTTCTGTTACGTTTTCACAATACTACAACTCTTTTGTTGCACCTTTAAATCATGTATTAAATTTTTCAACATTTTTCTCAATCGCATAAAAATATACGTTTGTAAAATCACGTAATAATTTTCCATCATTTTCAAAATCACAAAACTTAAAAGTCATTCTTTTAACTCGCATAAAACACTTTCCATCATTCTCAAAATATTTAAAACACTTTCCAAATCACATAATGATTTTCCATCATTTTCATAATCACGTAAAAATATTCTATCACTTTTAAATCACATAGTGATTTTTCAACAGTAGTTCAAATTATATAAAATATTTAAACGTAATTCAAATCACTTAAAATGTTTCAATGCATCTCCAATCGCGTAGTAATATTTTATCATATTTCAAATTGTGTAAAAATATTTTACTGTATTTCTAAACATTTAGAAATATTTTACTGTATTTCAAACTACATACTTTAAAAATTACATTTTTAAGATACGTAAATAATTTTTTTCACCACAATTCCATTACAGAAAATATTTCTCATTTCTTCAAAAATTCAATTTCCACTTTTCTCAAAATAATATGACTTTATACTTTATTTAACACATTTTCTTTACTCAAGAAAATCTTTTTCCACATTTCTTTACTCAAGAAATCCTTTTCCAAAATATAATTCACAAAATCACTTTTCCATTGATATAAATCAACGTTTCAAAACTTAACATTTTCTAACGTACTTCAAAACTCAAAAATAAGTTATACGTTAGTAAATTTTCAAAATACCATTATATTCTCCATTTTTCCCAAATCATTTCCAAATCAACCTTCCTCAAAATAATATAACTTTATACTTCATTTAATATATCTTCTTATTCAAGAAAATCCTTTTTCACAGTATATTCCACAAATTCACAATTCCATTGAATTAAATCAATATTTCTAACTTTAAAAATTACTAACGCTTTCCAAAATCCAATGGGATTTTAACAAAAATAAATTCTTTTTAAAACAAATTGAGGCTCACTTGCAACCTCTCTTTTCCATTTACATAAAAATTCATTTCTCAAGTGCTAAAATACTCTGATTCCCTTTTTAAATTCTTTGTATTAAATTAATTATATTTCCACTTAAAAAATCACTTTGTTTCATCAAAATCAATGCATTACAAGCCTTCGAAAAAGTGGACATGACTATTGAAAATTATCAAAACATTTTTCCTTCTAAATTGATATGGTTTTACACAAACAAAACCATTAAAATTTTATTTTCAAAACCGAGATACCGATGGTTATAAAAACCAAACTCATTTGTTCAAATCCTTTTTCACTTTCTTTACAAATCCTTTTTCACTTTCTTTGCAAATCCTTGTTCACTTTTTTTGCAAATTCTTAAAATCAATGTTTGCCCGTTTCATTCAAAACTCATATTTAGAAAAACACTTAGGATCTTTTTACACAAAATAAATCAATAAAAATTCCTCAAAGCCCATATTCTTGTTTTCTTGAAAAAATAGACCCTTTGTTTATTTTTCATACTATTCAAATCATCCATTTTCATTTTTCATGAAAATATTAATTTATGAACACCTATTTTGAGGTGTCTTGGCCAAAATTCATTAAGTTCTAAGGACCCAAAAATTAATTTCCTTATTCTTGAAAAATTTCAACATGAACTCTAATTTTTGGGAGCTCAAAACCGTAGCCTCCCCCCTTGGCCTTTGGAGCCAAAAATCAATTTTCTTTTCATCACCACATCATGACATACATATATATATATATATATATATATATATATATATATATATATATATATATATATATATATATCATATAATATTTCATATAAAACTATAAACATGCCATATACTTATCATACATAATATAAGCATATCATCAAAGTCATAAAATCATGTAAAGCATATCAAGCATAAGCAAATAAATCAAAGCTCATAAACATACATAAATTATTACATGACCATGGATTGGAATCCTCACATGGATTCACCATCCATCAAATATAAGACCATCTCTCACCACCATACTTGGTTGGTGAGATGGATCTCCCTCTTACCTCTTGAAGATCCTCAAAAACTTCTTGATTTGCTTCTTTTTTCAAGTCCTTCACCACCATAGGCTTCTCAAATACAAAACAAAATACATAGAAATTAGTATACTAAGCTTGATTAAGAGGAACCATGGATCAAACATGATTTAGAACATGAAAAAGAGAGAAGAAATGAAGTTTCCTTACACTTCACCTCAAAAACCCAATAACTTTGATCTTGAAGAAAGTCCATGAAGATGAATTATTTAGAGAAAGTCTCCAACATGAAAGTTGCTTAGAATATCATGTAAATTCAAGATCTATGGTTGGATTAAATTAAACAAACTTGAAGGGTGGTCTTAGGGTGGTTGACCGAATTCCTCACAAGAAGGAAAACATAAGCTTTTTGATCTTTAACTTGAAGGACAAGGTTGTAGATGATAGAATTTTGAGAAGTTCCTAACATGAAAGTGTTTTAGATTGATGAGAGGATTCAAGATATGTAGCTAGATAAAATTATGGAAGATTGGAAGTGGTTCTATGGGTGGTGACTGAATAACTCAAAAAAGGAAGAAGGTGAAGTTCATGGTGTTGTTCTTGGTGTTCTTGGGAAATTTGAGAGGAAATAGTGTAAACTTTTTGGTGAGAGAAAAGAAATGAATATTGATAGTAAATTGAATGGTGCAGCCGTGTAGTAGTTTGTAGGTAATATTAGGAGATAAGTTTGAACCCAAAATATCACCAATTATGTTCACATTGAAAACACATGGCTTATGTCATCTTTGAATTATTAAATTGCCATGCTAGATAATTCAAGAACCTTGGAGAAGCTCTCCAAGCTGCATGACCGTGTGGCTCTTCATAGGATTAGGGAATTAATTGTTTTCAATTTACACCTAATTGCATGCTAATTAATTAGGTAATTAGTTAGGTTAAATTTCCTAATCAATCTTAATTAACATTCTAACTATATAACTAATTAATTAAACATATTATTTCATATATTATAACCTCTAATTAAAATTAGGATATCTAATTAAGAATTAAATTATAACAATTTAACATTTAATTTAGTTTACTTAGCTTGTTAATTAGGCCATTAGATTAACCAAATTAGGATTAATTAGTTACTAATCAAATTCAAACTACTATTGTTGACTTCATCTTTTTCTTTGGCCTAAAAAGCCTATTCAAAGTTGTCTCCCCTTTCCCTTGCATCTCCAAACCGTCCCCCCCTCTTCATGTACTCCAAATGTGACAATTTCATAACCATCACTTTAAGCCATCCTAACAATTGATTAAAAGAATAGTTTGGATTAAAAATAGTTACTAGGTTTAGGTTTTAGATGGAAGACTTTATTTGAGCCATTGGATCATTTTTGGTTTGCAATCCTAACCATTGAATGTGTCTCCAAAATGAAGGGTCAAGATTACACTTTCAAACTTTACATCCAAGGGTCCAAAATGGTTGTAGTCATTTTTGATGACCAATTCTTTACCATTGATCTAAATCCAAATCCAATGGTCATTAATGATTCATCTCCACCATTGATTAAATGTACATCCAAGGGTTGATAATGGTCATAACCATTTATAAGACTAAATCTCTACCCTTGATTTAATTTCCATCCAACGGTTATAATTGATCTTATTCACTTTTAAAATTAAATCTCCACCGTTGATTAAATCAAGATTAAATCTCCAACGGTGATTAAATCGATGGTGGATATCCAAACCATCAATGTTGACTTAACAGTATAGAATTTTATTTTTATCTATTATAACCTCACGAAAGAATATATTTACTGTATTTTTATCATCCAATAATTAAATACTGTACAAAATACAGTAAAGAAAATTTTCTAAAACTGTTTCCGGATTCAGGTTTAGTAAGATCCCCTGTCTCTGTCTAAACAGTATAAATTTTTCTATGCGTAGAAATTTTTTTCACTTTGCGGGACCCACTTGGGCCCACGTATGGCCACCTGAGCCCACATACACCCCTGGGCCCACAAACAGAAAAAAATTCATAATCATCCACAAAAATCACAAATATTAGAAAACACACAAATATCAAATCAGATCATGTAAAATAATTAAACCTAACGGTAAAAATTAAAATATGTAAAGTTTTCCCCGGCCCAAAAATTTGTATTTTCCTGACACGGAGTAAATCACTCAAAACGATCAAATACGCTGACAGAATAATCAAAATAATTTTACAGTATTCAGAAATTACTAAACAGTAAAATTCTGTTAACTATCAAAATTACTATTTAAGAGATAGAAAATTTTGGGGTGTTACAATACAGTCAGTGGCTGTTGTGGCGTTTTATGCCTAAAGAGTGAATAGGAACTCACAAGATAGTGGATCTGGACTAGATCTTAGGGGATGTTAGGGCGTGGTGATTCACTTTGTGATGATGATCTCACATTATATATATATATATACCCTTGGCCGTGATAAACCAACTACAACACACTGGTAGCCCGACAACCACTATTTCTTTACATGATCCGGAGTAGACTGTCTTTTAGGGGGGGACAGGTTTTCTGGAATGTTCATCTCTGAATTTGAGTCTAACTCCGTGGAGTAGGAACTGATTGCATTGTGCATAAGGATGGTCAGCATACACATCATGCATACGCATAGTCAGTATTTATATTGTTGTGATATAGTATTATTGTGATATTATCATTATGCTTGATATTATGTTGCAAGTTTATTGGATTATTTATCTATTTAATATCATGAAATATACCTGCTGGTTTTATGCTATTTTATGGATTGTATGTTGAACTTGTATGTTGTACTGTATTGGTATGTTTGTCATTTCTTTGCTACTATATTGATATGCGATGTAGGGGATCTCACCTCTTTGCTGTATTGTTTTATCTGTTTCTATTTTATGCTTACATCTGTGAAGACTATGATGGCGACAAGGAGGGATCAGCTAGGTTTCTTTAGATTACAGTTTCTTAAAGGCGCTGCTGCTTAGCGTGTCCATTGGGACTCGGAGTATATAGAGTATTATGATGACATTACTCTATCCGTAAGTAGGACCTGCCATGGGGTCATTACTTCTTCTTTTACGATTGCATATGTAGAGTTTGTTTTACCTATTAGGGAGTTGTGGAATGATCTTCACTATACTTCTAGGGAGGACTCTGAGATATCACTTTCTCAGATTTCTATCCGTCGAGACATTCTCGGCTAGGGAATTTGTCTTCTGAGAAGGACTTATGTCTTTAGGTGTTGTGAACTTGGGCTAGGTCGAGTTTTTTTATGGTAATTATATTTTATTTAGAATACGTGAGTTTTATGTAATGAACATGTTACGAATCTATGTTATATATGAGAGACGTATTTAATCCAGTCTTTATATCTTATGTTTTTCTAATTCAATAAAGTTTATGTTATCCATGAAAAGAAATTTTGAAACCCGTATTTTAATAATATTGAATATTTTATAACTTGGGTAAAGGATTTTATAAGAAGTTGGTTTGAAATGTGATACCCTAAGGTGGGTGTTACATTAGTTGGTATCGGAGCCCAAGTTAGAGTCTTTTGGGTTTGTGGGTAGATTTGTCTTGTTTGTGCTGTGTGTTTCTCTGACACCAAACACAGAGATATATTGTTTAGTTTTCGAAAGGAGATAATGTTGTTTGAAATGGTTACGTTTGATTTCATTGTGTTTTGATTTATTTGTCTTTGAAGAAAGACAATGGATCGTGGTAGACGTAAGCATGTGGACGCGAGACATGACGATGATTGTATGGTCGCAGCTAGAAGTATAGTGCAAAGGATGGCTGACATAGCGGTACAACAAAGTCAAAAGATCGTTCAGTAGCAGGAACTGATAACCGAACTTCAAAGTTTATTAGAGTTGGAGCAGTCTCAGGATGCAAGAAGCTGTAACTTTGAATCCTCGATAATCCAAAAGGCAAGGAAATGTAAGGTCAATCGATTTCAACAAAAGCTGTATATACGACCATTGGGGAAGCAACAACGAACAAATGGAGGAAGTACTAGTGGCAACGGATTTGGTCAGACTGTAGCATCAACATTGAAATGTAGGAAGTGTGGAAAAGCTCATTTGACAAAAGAATGTTCGATCAAAAGAGTTATTTGTTTCAGATGCGGGAAGCCCGGACATATTTCTAGAGGTTGTATACAATCGAAGATGGAACCTTCCATTAGTAATGCACGTGTTTTGAGATCTCAAATAGGAGAAAGAGTTAATACAAAGAGTGGAATGGAAGCGTTCAAATATAAAGACTTAAGAAACAAGGAAGTTGTGCCATAGAAAGTAATCCTAAAACTGTACTGTATAACTTGCAAGGTAACCCATTCTTTTGTTGTCTATGACTATGTGAACCATTTGGGTTATCTGTGTCTTTGTTATCGTTTGATCTGAGTATTTCTACTCTTCTTGTTAAACTTGTTGTTTATACTCAAGTTTTCTAACTCTACCCTATATCTGTTAAAGATCAAATCTCTTCTGTTGATTTGAATTGCTTGTCTAAAATCACATTTATTTGAGTTCATGATTTTATGAGAGGATTGGTTATCTTCCAACCATATCCTGTTATATTGTTTCAGTAAAACTTTACTGTTCCCTGAAACTGAGATTTTTGGATTTGAATCTAGAAAGTTTATTTCTAAATTCATTAGACCATATCAAATTCTTTGTTGGATAGATCCAGTAATCTACCAAATAGCCTTATCACTTTTCTTTCTAACCTTCAAAGTGTCCTCCATGTATCTCAATTGAGAAAATATATTCCTAATTCAACCCATGACATAGCACCAAGTATAGTACAATTAAAAAGAGAACTTGATCTATGAGACATTTTCTATTAAGATAAAGGATAGGCGGGTGAAACAACTCAGAGAAATTGCCTAGGTGAAGATAATCTGAAACGATGTGATGGGAGGTACAACATGGGAACTAGAAGATCAAATGAAGGGCGTCGCTGTTTTCTTCAGGATCGATTTGCGTGCTGGTTATCATCAGATTCATATGAAAATAGAAGATGTTCCAAGACAGTTTTTCAGATGCATTATAGGCACTACAAGTATTTAGTAATACAGTTCGGGGTAACGAATGTTTTTGTGATATTCATGAATTACATGAATAGGATCTTTCATCCCTATTTAGACAAATTTATCGTTGTCCTTGTTGGGGATATTCTAATCGATTCTTGAAGTCCGAAGGAGCATGTTGAACATGTTGATGTGATTTTTTCAAATTCTGAAGAAGGAGAATAAGTTATACGCGAAGCTATCCAAGTGCGAATTCTGGTAGAGGAAGTTTAACTTTTGGATTGAGGTCACGTGTTGATGCAAAATAGAAAGATTATTACGTATACTTCGAGGCAGTGGAACGTGCATGAGAAGAATTATCCGATTCATGTTTTGGAATTTGTAATAGTCATTTTTGCATTGAAAATCTAGAGACGTTTTCTTTATGGATCAACCTACAATGTCTATAGCAATCACAAGAGCTTGGAGTACCTATTTAATCAGAAGGAGTTCGATAAAAGGCAAAGACGATAGTTAGAATTTTTGGAAAGACTACGATTTTTAACTTCAATGTAATCCCGGGAAAGACGAATCTCATGGCAAATGCCTTAAATAGAAAATGTACTTCATGTATCTGCTATGATAGTTAAGGAGAGTGAATTGATAGAGCAATTCAGGAATATGCAGTTGTTTGTGGATTTGACGCTTGGGGAGGATTTGTTTGAATATGGTTACTATTCGAATAGTCTGATGAGGGAAATTTGAGAAAAGCAGAAAGGTGATCTGGAAACGACGTAACTAGAAATGCTACGTGGAAGCTTGATGACAAGATAAAGACGTAATATCCTCTTTCGTTTTAAACATGTAAGAGAAATTTCGAGGACAAAATTCTTTTTGGAGGGGGAGAGTTGTAACACCCCAATTTTTTATTTTTTTTCTTGATATAAATACGTTTTATAATATTTAAGAGTTTTTGTGAATTTTTTGGAAAATTTTAATTATTTTGATTATTTTAATATTATTTTGATTATTTTAATATTATTTTAATTATTTCAATATTATTTTGTGCTATATGCTCAAAATTCATTTTTTTCTAAATATATATGAGTTTTATAATTTTTGGAGATTTTTGTGGATTTTTATGAGTTTTTGATTATTTTAATATTATTTTGAGCTGTATGTGTGTTTGAGGCGGGCCCGAAAAAATAAAAATTTTTCCTGGACCAAAAATTTTCAAACTATCAAGGCGGGATCAGGGGATCTTACAAAACTCGAAACCAAGAATAGTTGACAGAAATTTTCTTTATCTGAGTTTTTTATTATCCATTGAGTAATAATAGTAGTAGCTATTGTCCATTGGGTAATATCTTCAGGAAAATATCTTGACGGCAACTTCTCAAAGTGATGGACCAATGGCAAGCTTGAAGAAGAAAAAATGGTTACTCAAGTGGAGGAGGAGAAATTCAAATTAACTACTCAAGCTAGAAGACAAATTCAAATTGGCTACTTACTCTTTCAAGCTTATCTTATCATTCTTTTTCTAGAAACTTCTCTGTGATGACTCACCTAGTAAAGTATCTACTGTAACACCCCAAATTTTTTGTTATGTTACAGTAATGACTGAATTTCACTGTTTTGTGTTTTCTGTGTACTATAAAATTAATTTGACTATTCTGAGATTACTTTTGAACGTTGTGCGAGATTTGCTCCAGGTCAGGAAAATAATAATTTTCGGGCCTGGGAAAATCTTATTTGATTTATTCGGAAACGGGGGATCTTACTAAACCCGAATCTGAGAGACACCAAAAAGAATCTTTTTATTTTTAGAATTTATCTGTGAAATAAAAATATTTCATGAAAAAATAATCTGCTGTTTTATTTATAGCAGCTTCTGCTGTAAATTATTGGACCCAATATATTTTAATTAACCAAAAATGTACTTAGAATATTTTCTATAACCTAAATTAAAATGAACCAATAGAAACAAGTCAAAAATGATGGTTGGACTTTTCTATCCAATAAGAAATGGTCTAAGTTGAAATGTTTGACTAGTTACTAAGTAACTGAATAAAGCTAATTTAGTTACCTAAATTGCCTAATTAAGGAACTAAATGAACTAAGCTAGTTACTAATTAGTTAGGATCTAGTTACTAGCTAAATATCCTAATTTTATCTAGAAGCCATGACTAGGCATGACATATACAATGACCTAATTAATTAGTTAGCTATGTAACTAGATAGTTAATCAAGTAACTAGAAAACCTAATCTAGTTAGTTGTTATTTGATTAAAGAGTAACTAGAACAAAATTGAAAATAAACTTGGTTACCTTTTCCCATAGGGCCACACGGCCAAGGAGCTTCTCCAAGCTTCTTGAACACTCTTGCATGACACTTTGATGACCAAGTGGTGACCAAGCCATGTGCTTTCACATGTGAACACAAAATGTGATATTTTACTATTATAGTTATCTTATAATTTTCCTACACTACTCACACAGCTGCACCCTTTCTATTTACTCTCAATATTCATTTTCTCTCACCTAAAAAGCTAAGCCTTCATCTTTTCTCTCCAAACACTCAAGAACACAAGAACTTTTCCCTTTCTTTTTCTCCTTGGAGGTTTCGGCCAGCCACCCTAAATACCACTTCCAAGCTTCTATAATTTTTCTCCTCTACATTTCCTAAACTTAAACCATATTCTAAATATTTTTCATTTAGAAAGTTTTGTCAAAATCCTACTCCAAGTATCTCAAAATTCAAGCTTTGGGTTACTTCCCTAAAGGTAAACTTTTGATTCTATGGTTCTAAGTTGAGTTTTAATTTTCTATACCATGATTGTTCCATGGTTCTTTGTTATTAAGCCTTGTTTGTGACTTTAGTGATTGTTTAAGATTTTTAGGGATTTGTTTGTGTGTCACAAGAAGTCAAGAGAAGGAGGGAACTTGAAGATCCTTGTCTTCAAGAGGTAAGAGGGAGATTTACCTCACCAACTAAGTGTTGGTGGTGAGGAGATGGTTTTGTATGGTGAAAAATCCATAAGGGTTTATTCACTTATTGTTTGATGCTTCTTTGTTTATGATTGTGGTGTTTATGATTTTGTATTTGTGGTTGCATGTGTGATGGTATGACTATAGCTTTGATAATATGCTTGTATGTATAATTTTGGAAGCATACAAATGTATGTGTAATTTAGGATGTGAATAACATGTTGGAAAGATTACATGAGAGCTCCAAAGAGCTTAGAGGCACACGGCCTCACTACTTTTAAGAGGACCAAGAGTCCTAAAATTATGGTTTCAAATTCAGGATTAAAGGTTCTATGACAATAAAATTAATTAAGAGATTTTACAAGGATTTAGAGTGTTAGAAAATAAATTACAATGAATTTTGAAGCAAGAATGAAAGTAACTTGATTTTTAGAGTTAACATTGGCTTACTAAGCTATGTAGTAAAATAAGTGTAAATACTTGAAGTTTTCTAACGTATAGCTCACCCTATGGGTTTGGAAGTATGTTAGAAAAATTTGAGCTGTAATATCTTAAGTAAAACAAAGAATTATCATTTTCTGGAAAATAGTAGAAATACTGATTTTTAGAGGGGCTATATAGAAATTTTTATTTAAAGAGGGACTATATTATAATTATTATTTAAAGAGGGACTATATGATAATTATTATTTAAAGAGGGACTATGTTGCAAATATTCTCTAAAAGAGGGACTATCTTATAAATATTATTTTATAGAGGGACTATTATGTAAATATTAAAAATAAAGTCAATTTTTAGTGTTAAATGAGAAAAATCATATTTTTGTTTGAAAACGTGTGAGAAATATTTTACGCGATTAAGAGTACATTGAGAAATCAATATGCAATTTGAAAATGTGACAGAATTGTTGTGCGATTGAGAAAATGCAAAAATATGATTACGCGATGAAAATACAGTAAAGATACTGTTGGGTCAGTGTGTGAACCCTGAATATGAGATAATGAATTTGAATTGTGAATGGTGCATAGTACATACATTGGAAAGGTCTAATGGACTGTATGAGGCTAATTGCCTAGGAGAGAATACACTTCTTCAGTGGGTGCGATATGCGTAGTGTAAGTCACTTGTTGACTTTGGGGGCATCGGGGTGCAAGTTGCTTACAATGGGCAGTTGGTAGCTCTACTGTACCGTGGGTTAGATCGATGCAGCATACCGATGATCCTGGCCGAGACACTATTCTTAATCAAGATCTGATAAAGACTGTCGTGTATATGCTAGATGTGCAAATTATAGCACGTGGTCTGAGGCATGTTGGTACAGACAGATCTTTTCGATCACTCTCTCCGACCTGAATTTTAGCTCCATGGAGTAGGAAATTGAATCTATATGCGCATGCATAATTATTGAGTATTGATATCGGTATGATATTTGAACCGTTGAATAATTAGATATTGTTGAGAGCATGATCGTGATTATTATTTAATACATGTATTGTGATGATAAATAATGTTGATGGCATAATTGTAATTATGGTATGATGTATTTGTATGATGTATTGTATGTGTTTTATCTCCATGCTACCATGCTGATATTGGCGTAGGTGATCTCACCTCTTTGTATGCCTACTTTGTATTGTATTTATATTTGTAAAGACGTTGAGCAAGGAATTGAACAAGAAGGTGAAAAGGAGCAGATTCCCGTGGAGGAAGCTAAATTCTGAGAAGATGGCGATGCCTAGTTTCTTAGTATATATGAGGTTGCAATTTCGTGGAGGACCGGAAGCGTGGCACGTTGACTTTGATAGAGAGTGTATTTTCTATATAGGAGACATAAATATTATCCTAAGTAGGCTTTATCAAGGGAACCCTTATTTTAGTGTAAATATTAATGTACACTTAGAGTTTCCGTTGTCCATTAGGCAATACTGGGGAGCTTACTACCGTACTCCTAGTGCGATTAGTATCGTGTTGTCTGCACGGACACCTGTTCGTAGGACTTCGCGTCAGTTTGGATTCCTACCTACTGAGGAATCTGAGGAGGACCCGTCTGAGGGTTTTGCTATTTAGTAATACTTGGGCAGTATGTTAGTTTAATATAATGTTGACATACTTTAAGAACTTGGTCTATAAATATTTAAGTATGACAGTACTAAAACTTGTGTATATATGATGTAAATTATTTGAGATGATGTTGTAATCTTTTTATTTTCCGCTAAGTTTATCTTATTGATATTAAGAAATTTTACAATCCGTATTTACATTACAAAACATATTTTATAATGAAGGGGTACATTGGTAATTAAGTAACATAAATGTGATACCCTACAGTGGGTGTTACATCTACGGATAAATATCTAAGGATAAAATATCTAACGAAAAATATCTCCGTAAATATCTCAGAAAAATATCTCAGAAAAATATCTAGATGAAAATATCTTTTGGAAAATATCTGAATGAAAATATCTAAGTTAAATATCTTAAGTGTAATAATGACCGATCATTACATAGATTAACGACTAACCAATAGAAATTGGTCAAGTTTAGTGGCATGGACTTTGTTGTGAACCGTTGGATGGCAAACTTGATGAAGAAGCTTTGGATGATCACCATTGATCTAATCAATGGTGTGAGAACAAACTTGATAAGGAAACTTAGGATATCTACCCTAGATTAAATCAATGGTTAGGAGATGAAGTCAACAAAAATGGTTAGACTAGTTAGCAAGAAACTAAATAATCTAAGTTACTCTAAAAGCCTAAATAGTAACTACATGAAACAAACTAAGTTTGCTAATACTTAGAATCCATAGTTACAAGAAAATATCTAGAGTCATCTAGAAGGAATGACTAATGAATGACAAAAGCATGACTTAATCATGTAACTAGATGGTTAGTAATGTAACTAAATGAACTAACTACCTAAACTAAATGTAACTAAGAATTAAATGGTATCAAAACTTAGTTAATTGTCCAATGAGTCTTATGGCCACTTGTAGTTCTAGGATGTTCTTGAATGATCTATTAAGACCAATAGATGATCATTTGATGACCTATGCCATGTGAGACCATGTGAAGCCATGTGATGGATATTTTTTTTAATCTTGCAAAACAAGCTTCACACTTTCTCTCCAAAGCACCTACACGGCCATATGCTTGAGAATAGGAAATTCTATTTCATTTTTCTAACACTTTGTGACTTAAGTTTTCTCTCCATTCTCTCTCTTCCAAGAACTCCAAGAACAAACACCAAAAACTCCATTCTTTTCTTCTCTTGAAGGCTCACGGCTAAACCTATTGAAACACCTTTCAAGCTTCAATAATTCTAAACAACTTTAGATCTAGAACCTAGACACAATTCTAAGATACTTTGTAGTTGAGATCTTAGCCTAAATCATCCATCCTCAATCTTGTTCTTCAAGTTGAAAATAAAAAAGTTCACACCTTCTTCTTCCAAGGAAGCTCATGGCTATACCTTCTCCACCAACATCCAACCACTTTTGATTCAATCCAACCTCACTTCTTGAATCCTCACATCATTCTAAGACTCTTTGGTGTTGAGACTTTAGTCTAAATCAATCATCTTCAGGCTTGATTCTTGGATTTAAGTTCTAAGATTTCAAGGTAAAGATCTTGAAACTTGATTTCTTACTTGGTTCTTGGAATCCTAAGACTATGCTTGATCTATGGTCATCTTAATTAAGCCTTAGATACTAATTTTTATGTGTTTGTTTTGATTCTAAGATCTACTTGGTGGTTAAAGTGTGATACAAAGAGGATTAAACAGGGAGTTTAGAAAGCTACACACAAGGTAAAAGGGAGATTAACCTCATCGGTCATATGTAACGGTGAAGGAATGGATTGTTTGTATTTGTGAGTGGAAAAATTCATGTGAGGATTTATTCACTCGATTGTGTGGTTATTATTTTATGCTTGTTGGATTATTTGTGATTTCTATTGCTTTGATATTTATGCATGATTTATATATGTGAGATGGTATGATTATGATTAAATTATGATTAAATGCTTAATATGATTTTATTGCGTTAATAGTGAGCATGAATATATGATATGTTGTATATGATAAGAATCATGTGAAAAGGAAAACTATTTTGGGTTCAAATAACTAAGAGGCTCACGGCCTCAATGATGATTTTGGAATAAACAACTTGAAATGTTTTACTAAGTATGGATTTTAGATAATTAGGTAACAAGTAAATAGATTAAATATTTTTACAAAGAAAAATGGAAATGAATAAATATTTGATTATTGAAAATAAATGGATTTTCGGCCAACATGCCAAGAGTTAGTATTTTAGACTAAAAATATTTTCTTAAGTGTAATCTTGAAGGATTAATTAACAAGAACTCAATTTAGTGAATTTTGAGATGTAAAAAGGAAATAAACTAAATTTTAGAATTAAATTAGTGTAATTAGAGTTTTAAGTGAGATAAAAGTCAAAACTTGAAATTTACTGACGTATAGCTCACCCTTTGGGTTTTGAAGTGTGTTAGGAAATTTTGAACTGTAATATTCCAAGCTAATCAAAGAAATACAGTTCTGTGAAAAAAATATTAGAAAATATTATTTAGAGAAGTTTTGGCAAGAAAATGATTTTTGAGAATGATTTGGAACTTACAGTATTTTATTTAAAGTTTTATTGAGAGTAATGAACAAATATTTTTGAGATATTTTGAATTAATTAAAATAATATAAGTTTTTGTGGAAAACGTTTGTAAATAGTAATTAAAGGAAGTTTAGTGAGAAAATATTAGAAATATTATTTAAAGGTGATTTATTAGGGAAATATTGGGATTAAAGTCCAATTTTGATATTAAATGAGAAAAGTTTTAATTTAAGCTTAAAATATGTTAGAAATATTTTATGCGATTGAAAATACATAGAAAAACTCTTATGCGACTTAAAAACAGTGATTTTTAGCTACGCGATTGAGAAAATATTTTAAAATCTTTACGCGATTGAGAAAACATTGAAAAATCATTATGCGATTTGAAAACGTAACAAAAGTGTTATGCGAATGTGAAAATACGATAATATTACTATGCGATTGAGAGGAACAACGAGTTGTGCTGTAAAGCCGACGTACTGTACCTAAGTAGTTGTGGTTTAGCATTGTGCTTGTGGGACCGAAGTTCTAGACCCGTATGGATCTTTGGTATTATGTAGTTGTATGGATGGTTATATAATATAATTGATACTAATGATATTGGACAATTGTATGGGCAATTGCTTTAATATCATTAGGAATGGTACAATGGTAGTTTGATTTCATTGAATATGCATTTGAGCATTATACAGCTGGTAGCTGTTGTGGCGTTTTATGGCTAAAGAGTGAATAGGAACTCACAGGATAGCGGATCTGGACCAGATTTTGGGGGATGTCAGGGCGCGGTGATTCACTTTGTGATGATGATCTCACATTATATATATGCCCCTGGCTGTGATAAACCGACTACAATGCACTGGTAGCCCGACAACCACTATTTCTTTTCATGATCCGGCATAGAATGTCTTTTAGGGGGGACAGATCATCTGGAACGTTCATATCTGAATTTGAGTCTAACTATATGGAGTAGGAACTGATTGCATTGTGCATAAGGATGATCAGCATACATATCGTGCATATGCATAGTCAACATTTATATTGTTGTGATATAGTATTATTGTGATATTATCATTATGCTTGATATTGTGTTGCAAGTTTATTGGATTATTTATCTATTTAATATCATGAAATATACCTGCTGGTTTTATACTATTTTATGGATTGTATGTTGAACTTGTATGTTGAACTTGTATGTTGTACTGTATTGATATGTTTGTCATTTCTTTGCTGCCATATTGGGATGCGATGTAGGGGATCTCACCTCTTTGTTGTATTGTTCTGTCTATTTCTATTTTATGCTTGCATCTGTGAAGACTACGATGGCTGTAATACCCTAGAAAATCATGTTCTGCTTGTATATGGTTACAGAGGTAGCTTAATACTTACTTAACATGTCTGTGTAGTTTTGTGACTTTCTGAGCACGTTTAGGCACTTTGCTATAACGCTAAGTGAGAAATATAGCTGTTATTTGCTCTGGAAGTGGCTTAAACTGCTTAGTTAGTGAAAATAAGTGTGGAGAGTTTGTTTCCAAGTCACAAATGTGGGAACTATGCTACAGTTAAAGTTTGAGAATTTTTAGAGTTAGTTCAACATTTTTAAGCATATTGGTTGTGTGTTTTAGTGTCGGATTGACCCCTAGCTGATATGGAAATATTAGTTTTTGGTGAAACAAAATTTTTAATGAATCTCAGAATTTATTTTGAATCTGTTGGTAGCTACAAAATCAGTTTTGGAGAAGTTTGAGTGTTCTTAGTAGATTAGGGTTTTAGTACCCAACTAAGAGAATTCAAAAGGGATTTCTTTTCTTGAAATATCCCACGGTAGGGATATTTGAGGGATAAGAACCAAACAGAAAAAAATAGAGAAGCAGAAACAGAGAAGAAAAGAGAAAACGTGAAGAAAGGAAAGAAAAGAAAAGAAAAGAGAGAAAGATAAACCAAAGAGGAAGAGAAGGATCAACAATCAAAGGAAAGGATCCAAGAGAAGGCCTTGCTTCATTCTCATCATCTTGATCTTGAGGTAGGGGAAAATATGTTACTTCATGACTTCATCTTCTTCATTGGGTTTATGGGGACTTGATGGAGGATGTGGGGTTTTGAAGTATGAGAATTGTGTTTATATTAGTAATTGCATGAATTTTGCTAGAAAGCTTGAGAATAGTATGTTTTTAGTTTGCTAGAGGCAATAGAACAATTCTTCATCACTTGAATACCCTTGAATGCCATTTGTGAAGGAATTGGAGTTTTAGGGTGTAAATGGATGATTTAATCCAAGAATCAAAAATTTGTGTTGTGAGTTGGTGTTTTAAGTTTCCTTCTTGTTTGTGAACTTGTTTGGGACTTGAAATCACTTAAAAACTAAGTTGGAGTGGCCAAAATCCATGAAAAATGGCCAAAGGAATAGTAGCATCGTGCAGGAGAGTTTCTGCCATGTTTCTGGTTCAGGTACAGGTCCCGTGTACGATTACACGGCTTAGGCCGTGTAACTTTCTGCCAGAAATTTTCCTGATGCACGAAAACATGGCCAGGGCCGTGTAAAATCACATGGCCGTGTATTTTGACACGTTGTGTCTTCTGTGATGAGAATTAGCTCTTGTGGTCTTCATTAAAGTTTTAGCTCTTTCTCTTAGCTTTCCAACGCCACTGAAACCATGTCATTTCGATAACCATAGCTCAAGTTATGCTCATTTTACTGCACAAAGGTCAAAGGTTGAATTTGAACAGAATGTGTTTTTGGTTAGGAAATGCATGTTTTGGCATTTTATAAGGCTAGAAGCCTTAGAGGGACCTTAGATAACCATAGTAGGGTGGATTATCAAGGGGTAATGTGTTGGAACACCTTAGGCTTCCATAGTATGGTGGAATGCCATGGGCAAGGATAGGGCGCCTAGATGCCCAGAGCAGATTTCATCAGAATTTCTATTTTGATGTTTTGAGGTTCCTAATTGCTAGGATACTTTGTTTATGCCTAGTAGAGTATGTTAAAACTCTAATAGGAGTAATTGATGAAGTGGAAATGTATTAAGTCAAGTTGACTTGAAATGCTACTTAAGGGAGGTAATTAGACATGGTCATATATACATATAATTTGTATTGTGATAGAATCGAGGAATTGAGTTTCCCTAAGTGTAGGAATGATTCGTGTATGCTCTTTTAAGAGTGATAAGGTACTTTTAAAAGTATTTTATGATTTGTTTGTGAAATAAATTTGGAATGCATATAAATCAATTGCGAAAACTAGTTATGGGAAGTAATTAGTAATTGTATTGCATGAGATGTTCGTGAAACCTATTGAGGTTTTTAATGCTAATTATGAGAAGTTAATTAGACATGATGATATACTTAATGGTAAGATTTACCTTTTTGAAAGGTGTGGGCCCCGTGAAAGCGGGTGTTCTATATCAGGTAAGGCTCATTGTATCCTTCCTAATACAGTGAAGTATTGAGGATGAATTTCCTTGTTCATTATCAATAACCTTGTAGTTGATGAGACTTCACTACTCAGGGGGAATGAGATGTCCTCTGGGATAATGATGCATGTTGGATGAGACTTCCAGTGCTTGTTCAAGGTTATAGATGAAACTATGGACTTCCATTACTTTGTTCAAGTTTAATGCATTCATGACATTACCATGGGATTGGAGGTCCTGGATGTGGTATCATGCATTATTCACCTCCATACTTAGGAAATAGCATAGACATAATCATTAGTCATAATTATGCATAACATGGTGATTGTATGGGCGGTTGCTATCATGACATTTTCATGCATTGCAATTGTATGGGCGATTAAGTGTTGTTGAGATGAGGTGTTGTTGCTTCCATAATTGAAGTGTCAACTTGATAATTGTGATATTATCTGATTGTAAATATATGTATATATGCTGGTATTGGAATACTTCTACTGAGATATATTTTCTCACCCCGATTGTGTTGCCATGTAAATCCAAGTGCAAGTTTTTCGAAAGGGAAGAAGAAGATGTATGAGGATTAGCATAGCTTAGATGCTATTTTGAGCTGAGCATATATAAATGTTTTATATTTGCTTAGTTGTTTTAAGTTATGTATAATAGTATGCCTTGAGGCTGTGATGTATGTATAACTTTTGTTTTCGTGGCTCTCCATATTTAATCATTATGTATGAATGATATGGGTTAAATGTTGACGTATGTTAGTAGTAGCAGGGTCAATATTGGGTTATTCATTTATATGACGATATATTTGGGTAGCAAATATTGGGCTGTTACAATGGCGACAGGGAGGGATCAGCTAGGTTTCTTTAGATTACAGTTTCTTAAAGGCATTGCTGCTTGGCGTGTCCATTAGGACTCAGAGTATATAGAGTATTGTGGTGACATTACTCTATCCGTAAGTAGGACCTGCCATGGGGTCATTACTTCTTCTTTTACAATTGCATATGTAGAGTTTGTTTTGCTTATCAAGGAGTTGTGGAATGATCTTTACTATACTTCTAGGGCGGACTCCAAGATATCACTTGCTCGGATTTCTATCCATTGAAACATTCCCGGCTAGGGAATTTGTCTTTTAAGAAGGACTTATGTCTTTAGGTGTTGTGAACTTGGGTCAGGTCAAGTTTTTATATGGTAATTATATTTTATTTAGAATACGTGAGTTTTATGTAATGAAGATGTTACGAATCTATGTTATATACGTGAGATATATTTAATCCAGTCTTTATATCTTGTGTTTTTCTAATTCAGTAAAGTTTATGTTATCCGCAAAAAGAAATTTTGAAACTCGTATTTTAATAATATTAAATATTTTATAACTTGGGTAAAAGATTTTATAAGAAGTTAGTTTGAAATGTGATACCCTAAGGTGGGTGTTACAAATTTCATGTCCTTCGAAAAAGTTGTTACCAAGTTGCTTCAAACTCAAGAGGGGATGATTTGAGTTTATAAAATATTTTCTCAAATCTTTCACAAAATACTTGAATATCAATTTTTATTGAAGCTATTGATTAATTGAAGTAAGTAAATAGATGAGATTAATCACTTCGCTCACAAATAAATAAGCTAAGATGAATAATATTCAAGCAAGCATATAAAAGTAAAGTATCAAAGTAAAGAGATAAAGTTGAGAAGAGCAAACACAATGATTTATCTTGGTTTAGACACCTCTTGTGACCTACGTCTAGTCCTCAAGTAAATCACCTGAGATTTTTCACTATCACTTCAAGCTTGAACAGGTACTTCAAACCTTTACAACTGAGAGCACTCAACACACCTCCGGGATTCCTCACCTTGTACTTGAGCCTCAAAAACAAGGATACATCACCCTTTACAACTCTTGAGGGATACCTCACCTTTTTCTTTATCAATAGATATACCTCATCCTTTTCTCTAGAGGGATACCTCACCCATTTTACAAGAAATCAAAGAAAGATAAAGGATAAACTCTCAAAAGAGTAGATATTACAAATTGAATCTCAATGGGTATAAGGATTGATCACACTTTAGCTCATAAAATAGAGAAATATATTCAAGGCTGTTAAACTCGTATTCAATGCTTAACCAATATGTTTCAAATTGACTTCTAACTCTTCTTTAATGCTCAATGACTTGTATTTATAGCCCAATGCATTAAAGAGTCGTTGGGGTGGTTGGAGCATTAAATATAGTCACACTAGCCGTTATTTTCTATTTTTGGAAATATGTTTATTCGAATAACAAATCTCTTATTCAAATAAAAATGTTTATAACACAATAGGAAATTGGTTTCTGAAGCATGTTACGCGTAGCCTATTGAAGCTTCGTATTCAAATAATGCCCTGTGCTATTCTAATAAAGCTTGATGAAATGGAAATCTTGTCATTCTGACTTTTGCTATTCGAATAAGGAAACCCTCTATTTGAATAAACCCATTTAAAAATCACTTTAATCATCTTTTAAAACTTACTAATTGTTTCCAAATGTTCCACTAAGCTTTTAGGCATTTAAAGGCTATTTCTTAAGAAACCTAAAATCATTTTAAAGCCTTGAAACCATGTGTATTATTTGGGTTCTTAAAAAATAAGTTTAGAGCTTAAGTGTGAACCCATTTTTACCTTTATAAAAAGATCTAAGTCCTAAAGCTATTCTTAAGGATCTTGGACTTGATCTTGCCATCGTCTTCATGTTTGTTATCATTAAAATAATATTCAATGGCAAATAGCCAATTACAAAAGTTCCTCTTACAATACTTTGACCTGGGTTGAGTGCTTTCTCACTCTTTAGTCATATATTAATGCTTATGATATGCTTATGTCATGACATTTTGAATTATGTTATTCGATCAGGTCTCTAAGCCCTTTTTCGAATAACATCAAAAATAATTTCACTTGGTTATGCCTTTAAAGTAGCTCATTACCTTTTCGATTAGAATCGAAAACATGTCATTCGAATAACTCTCTTAGTTTATTCGATTAGCCTTGAAAACATACCATTCTGGAATGGCTTATTCGAATAGCTCTCTTAGTATATTCGATTAACATCAAACTATGTTATTCTAGACTGTCATTCAAATACCTATCATAATCTTTCAATTAACATCAAAATTATGCTATTTGAATAGCTCTCATAGTTGATTCGATTGACATCTATAATATGCCCTTCTGGATTATGTCAATCAAATAGCTCTTATAGTCTATTTAATTAGCTTTGAAAACATGCCATTCAAATAGCTCTCAGTCTTATTCATCTTATCATCAAAAATATGTTATTCGAATAGTTGACACATCAAACTTGGAACATTATGTGATGTTTTATTCGAGTAGCCTCTTGGCCTATTCGAACAGGACGAAGTAGAAAGGAATTATAGTGCATCAAAACAACAATTTTCCTATTTCATTTCATTCACATACCAACTTTTTTACTACAAATACTCATTTACACCCTAAATCATGTAATAAGACATTGGAAAATCATCAACAACTAGTTTTTGTAGTTGTGTTCGTGCTTATATATGTCTATACATATGTATGCTCAAGTCTCGTCAAACAAATAAATCCATACACACAATTATGATTTTTCTCAAGTTTCATGAAAACTCCATTCTGTCTATTCCTTACCACTTTTCGACAAGCAAAGAATGATACAACATAGAAAAGAAACACAACAACCTCCTACCTCAGCTCCCTATGGATGGTGTTCAATTATCTTTCTTGTTCTTCTTACTTCTTCCTTTTTTTTCCTTTCACGTTCTGCTTTCTCTTTTCTTTTCTTTCTTTCTTCTCTGTTTTCTCATTTCTTTTCCTATCTCTATTGTTTCTCCTCTTTTTTGTTGCTAACAGCTGTGTGAAATGAGAGAAAGTAAGAGATATTTATGCAATAAATTCAAAGACGGTGGAAAGAAAGATTAAAGGGACAAGTTAGTTTGACTTTTAGTAACTTTGAACATTTTATACCTCTTAAAGATACTTTAGGCTTCTGTATTATCCAAAAATGTCAAACTACTCATATTAGTGTTAATGCATTTCTATAATCATAATTAAAACTAATAGGTTAGGGAGGATGTTACAGACCACCCACTTCTTTGCCACTTCTCAAGGTTATGGCACTCACATTGCCCATTTGATTATTAATTATTTGGGAGGGTAATTGACCGAAACCTTGAGTCTTCAACTCATTGATAGAAGTTATAAGTTGACCAATTTGAGTCTCCAAGTTCTGAATGGTGGTCTCGGTTCTCTGTTAAAACTGAATGTTATTGGTTGCTAACTACTTCACTAAGTCTGCCAAGCTAGGTTCTGAATTGCTACTTTGCTGCATGGGTTATTTAACTAAGTGTTGAAATTGTTGATTGCTCAGGCCTACTGTGTTTTATCTGGTCTGTTGTTGTTGTTGCTGAAGTTGGCCAAAATTGTTACAATACCACAAATTGTGATGATCTCTCCATCCAGGGTTATATGTGTTAGAATAAGGGTCATACTTTGGCTGCTATTGGTATGGTCTTCCAAGAAAGATTCTAGCCACTGCTTTACTGCTTTCTTGGAGTGTAGGACATTGGTCTGTTAGTTGATCTGGCAAGGAGCAGATTCCACAAAGTTTTACTGGGGACTGAATTTATTTTTTTCCCGATGCTAGTTGCCTAACCAAGGAAGTCAGCTCCTCTAATCTATTATCAATTCTCTGTTGATTAGCATCAGAAACCCTTACTTCATAGACTCCTCTGGTTGAGGTAATGACTCATGTGCCAAATTATTATGCATTTGCTTCTATGTTCGCTATTAAATCTCTTGTTGCAGTAGAGGTTTTTTCCACTAAAGCTCCTCCAAAGGCAACATCTACCATGCTTCTATCCATCAGTAAAAGTCGTTCATAGAAATATTGTATTAGTAACTAGTCATTGATATAATGATGAGGACACCTTACACACAACTTCTTGAATCTCTCCCAATACTCATGCAGAGTTTCTCCTAATATCTACCTTATACCACATATATCCTTCCTAATGGCTGCAATTCTGGAAGCAGGGAAGAACTTTTCTAGGAATAGTCTCTTCATATCATTCCAACCTGTTATGGCAGCCAGCTGCAAGTAATACAACTAATCCTTGGCTACTCCATCTAATAAGAATGCCTAAAAAAAAAAAGTCCACCCAATGTGTTGCAAAGAAATAAGTTTGGGAGTGGAGGTTATACCAAAAAATAAAGAAAAGAAAAAAATTAAAAAGGAAAAAATAAAGAAATAAATTGTTGATTCTTATGCTCCGTTTTGCACTTATTCAATATTTTTGTGGCTTAAATTTTGAAATTTTCAAAGTTTTGTATCTCCACTTTTGTTTTTTTATGCTACCATTTCTTTCTTAACCTTAACCCTGGGCCTCACATTACAAGCTTTAAAAGACCCTTTAATCATTAGTTATATGCTGCTTACATTAATGGAGAGAGAGATGAAGAACAACCCTATGGATACAAGTCTGATGTGCATTTACATTTTTATAAAACCTATCTGAGCTTGTATTTTTTAGTAGGTATTGGTCTTACATTTATGTCTATGCGAAGTCATTTATGCATGAGAGTTGCATGTGGGAGTCGATGTAACAATTGGATTGTACATGTGTGACACCTTGAAATGAGATTGTGAAGTAGCTTCTGAGGATAAGAATGGTTTTCGATAACCAGTATTGTCATTTTTGAGTCTGCATGTTTTGAGTTTTAGTTGTTTTTTTTTCTTCTCTTGTTTTTAATTCTTCTTTTTATTTATTGCTTAAGAACAAGCAATATTTAAGTTTGGGAGTATTTGATGAGTGTAAAATATACTCATCTTTTGAGTTTATTTATTAGAATTTTTAATTTATATTTATTTAGTTTTTTATTTTTATTTATTTTTAATTTTAATTTATTTTAAATTAATTATCTCTTCACCTAGGATTATTTGAATTTTTAGGATAAATCATCAAATTTTGTGTAAAAATAAGAAATTTCTAAAGATGAATATTTGAAGGATTTGAATATTTTGATATAAGAATTATGCTATTTATTTATGATGTTGAGTGAATTCTGGGCCCACTGAATTAAATGTATTTTCATCATATTTTGTTGGAATTTAAGGAATTTTGTAATATTTTCGGCATGCTTATTAAAATCTTAATAAAGTGCATAAGGACATTGTTGCAGTAGTTTGTTTTTTACCTATCTATTATAATCTAATTCAAAACACATTCAAACCATCCATTTTACAGCCCTAGAGTTTGGGAGACCCTTACTGCCATCATTGTGAGGATAGAATAGAAGATAATGGTTTGGTTCCATCTTATAGACTCGGACAATAGAGCTATTCTTTGTGGGGAGTCTAGAACAATGAATTGAAAATAATATATACAATGATTTTAGTTATAACAACAGCAACAAGTGGTAGACTTTATGGGCATATACGTGCATGATGCTTTGGAGTTGGAGGAATAAACAGGTCTTTGATAGCAACTTCATTCCACCTGCCTATCCTTGGAGAATAATGAATAGGTGTTGTGAGGAAGTGGAAAAGTTGTGGGCTCAATTTTGGACTGCTAGCACAATGACAATAATCAGATAGGTTGGTGTTAAATGGTCCCCTCTCATTGATCCTTGGATAAGGATTAATACTAATGGTGCAGCGAAAAATCAAGCACTCAAATTGTTGCCTATGGTAGCTTGTTCAAGAATTGTGATGAAAAGTGGATCTCAAGTTTCTGCAGGAATATTGGCTTGACTTTAGCCTTTGTAGCTGAATTATGGGGAATTTTTGATGGATTACAATTAGCTTGGAACTTGGGATTTCATTTCATTGAATTACATATGGATTCGGAAGTAGTGTGTAATTGTGTCAAGAGTGGTATGCAGGGGACTACAGAGGGAAGAAGTATATTGCAACAAATAAGAATTTATTTGGAGCGTGATTGGAAAGTGAAAGTGAAGCACAATAGAGAAGAAAACATGTGTGTTGATATGCTAGCTAATATGGGAAGTTTTCTTCCTATAGGTTTGGTTGTGCGGCAAGTAGCTATTGTAATGGGAGTGTTTAACACCTTTAATATCAAAATTTACACAAAAGGTATGAAAAATATCAAAAATGTAACACACTACAAAAAAATATCAAAGGTGGGTAGATGACAAAGCAATAGAAATGCTCAAAGTAATCGAAGCTATGAACTGACAATAGAGAATGCTCATTGATTTTTACTAATCCAAGCTATCAAAGAAAACACAAACCCATAACATAGGAAAATGAAAGCTATGAACTAACCTTCTAAAAATGGCAGTGGATCCAAATGAATTTGGTAGCAATTCTTGTTGAAAAACAAAAACACGAGAAAAAAAAATCAAACTCTCCAAAACCCTTCCTTTGAGTGCTTTAATAAACGTGAAACAATAGTCACATAGCAATGTAGCTTGGGATTATACTTGAATAGTCAACAAAATCAATAGATTCAAAGGTGATGAAAGTGTGATTTGAGTACCTAGTGTTCGCACAACACCAAAGGGGCGGCTCTGGTTCTTGGGGACGACTATGGATAGAGGTGTCGTGGTGGTGGGTTGGGTTCGAGATGGGCGGCACAATGTGGATATGGGCGCAACGGTGGTGGCATGCAGCGCGAATGGAAGTAGCGTGCGACTGAGACGAGAGAGAAGGGAGAGAATGGGAAGAAGGGGAGGCACAAGAACGAGAGAACACGCGAGGATTTTAGAAATTTCACCTAAAGAGATAGGAATTAAAATTCTTTTTTTTTTAACTAATGAAATCCCTTCTTAAATTACTTAGAATTTTTAAAATGATTTTGTAAAATATCCAAACAAGTTATTTTATCACAAATCATTTTAAATCCCCTATAAAAATACATTCATTCCTTAAAATACTCTATCCAAACACAGCCTAAGGGATTTTCTTAAAGTTTCCACCATATAATAAAACTATAATTTTATGTCCAAAAGTCAAAATATTAAATTAGTAAAGTTCTCTTTTGTAGTGCATGAAAACAACAAGCTTCCTTTTTGGGATCTCAAACATCATAAATCAAAGAGTTGCATGTTATTGGCTAGGCATGCATTGTCTAAAAAAACCATTTTTTGTATCCTCATAGAGCTTTTTGCTAATATAAAAATACATAAACAACAACCTTAATTAAGAAGCTACTAAGCTAATCAAGTAAAATCTTCTCCTTATCTTATAATTTAAAATAGAATAATATTTTAAAATAGAATCCAGTAAGTTACTAAATAGATCAAGTAAGATTTTCATATCACAACTTAAAACAGAATTGCAATCTCTTAAGGAAAATCACTAAACAAATCAAATAAGGATCTTTCACACATATCATGAATTTAAAACAGAATCATACTCTTCCATGAGAGGTTTCTAAACTAATCAAGTATGAATTTCATATCAAAATAAATAAAAATGGAAACATAACCTTCCATAAAAGTTACTAAATAAATCAAGTAAGGATCAAGATTTCAAGATAAACATAAAACATAATCTTCTAACAAATCAAGTAAGAATCTTTTACAAATCATAGTGTAAAACAAAATCATATCCAAACTAACTCAAGATCAAATAAACCTTTTCAATCATGATTTTGAACATTAACTCAAGGATTCTAATATCATCAATCTCTTAGGAACAAAAATTGAATTTTGTGAACAACAATCAAAGATTAAATCAAACTAACAGTGAAACATTATCTCATACATGTCTCATAGTTTTAAGGCAGAAAAACATCTCATGCATGTCACTATACAGTCTCGATTTTTATAGAAAAAGAGTAGGAGAGCATACATGAAAATTTCCATATTTTAACATCGTTAAGTTATCAACTCAAACTAACATTTTTCTTGATTTTAAGCCTTAAAAATGTTAGCCATGGCAACCATTACCCAAGAGGGGGGGTGAATTGGGTGATGACTAGTTTTAATGTAACTTTGACAAATTATGCATTTTGAATAACTCAATTAATAAATGCAGTGGAATAAGTCTAATAAATGTACAACTATTGAGGATTACTCAAATATAACTTGGGATATATGATGAACTAAGTGAATAAGCTAGATATCAAGTTGTAATAATCAAAATATCAACATATGCAATAAATAAATATATTCTACCAAATACTGAATTTAAAGAGTGTAGGGAAGAGAGAATCAAACTCAAGAATTTATCCTGGTTCAGCCACTAACCACTTGTGGCCTACATCCAGTCCTCAAGCTTAACTTGAGATTTTCTTCACTATCTCCTAGACTTTACGGGTGCTAGAAAAATCTTTGTACATACAAGAGCACTCCTCACACCTTGGGATACCTCACCCTTGTGCTAGAGCCTCCAATTCTTCAAGCTTCACAGGTGCTTGATGACCTTTACAATGAAGAGCACTCACAACACCTTTGGGATACCTCACCCTTTGTGTTTGAGTCTCACTACAAGGGATACCTCACCCTTTTCTCTTTTGAGGGATACCTCACCCTCTTACAATGATTTCAAGGTGAATAGAAAGAATATAAACTCTCTTGAAGAGTAGATATACAACTTGAAGAACAAAGTATAGATGATAGAAAACTCTCTCAAGAGTGGATAATACAAGTTGAAGCTCAATGGGTATAAAGGATTTACACACTTAGCTCAAAACGAAGAATTTAGAGAAAAAGATGATGAATTTCGTTTTCAATGCTCAAGGGTAACTTTCAGAATGTTCTCCAACTTGTTTTTGATGCCCAAACACTTTTATTTATAGCCCAATGAGTTTTAGAGCCGTTGGAGGTGTTTAGAAATGATTTTCTATGAAAACTAGCCGTTTATAGCCGTTAGAAACGTTCCTGGGCACTTTGTAATCGATTACAAGCTTCATGTAATCGACATGTGCTTTCTGGCACTTTGTAATCGATTACATACTTTGTGTAATCGATTACATGCTTTCTGGGCACTTTGTAATCGATTACATACTCTGTGTAATCGATTACACGGCTTCTGTCAACGTTGTAATCGATTACATGACTTGTGTAATCGATTACACCATTTCTGGTTTTCAAAATCGACTTTAAAATGTCATAACTTCTTCATTTCTTATCCAATTAAAGCAAATGACCACTCATTGGAAAGCTCTTTGAGTCTATTTTCATATGAAAGAAGTTTCAGAACAAAACTCAAAGTATTTTAAAAAATATGATCAAAATAATAATCAAAGGTCATATTTTCAAAACTCAAACTTTAATTGGTCATAACTTTTTCGTTTTTTTATCCATTTAAAGCAAATGACCAGTCATTGGAAAGATCTTTGAGTCTATTTTCAAATGAGATAAGTTTAAAAGTAAAAATTAAAGTATTTTAAAAGTTATGATCAAAAGAGTAAGTATATGTCAGTTTTGCAAAACACAAACTTGACTATTTTTCATAGATTTGAAATACTACCAAGACTAGCTTTCCAAAAATAGTTTGTTGGGCATTTAAACATTTTAGAAACACTTATAAATATGTTTAAAACTTGTTTGAGCTTAGTGTGATTCCTTTTTACCTTTACACAAGATCTAAGTCCTATAAGCTATTCTTGAAGATGTTGGACTAGATCTTTTGCCACCATCACTTCTTGATGTAATCCAAGCTTCCAAAGAAAATCTTCTCTTCAAAACTTGCAAATGCTTGGAACATCTTTTCATTTTCATTCTCTTTGAGTTGAGCATAGTTGTGATCTTTTGCTTTCTTGTTGCAATGCTTACTCTTGGTACTTAGACTATCCTACAAAGTATTACTCACTTAACCAAACATAGTTAGTCCAAATTCATAACTCAATATCTTCATATGCATGATTCATAAATGTATAACTCTAGTTAGTCTAACATGCATACAAGACTTTCATAGACATATCCAATATTAATTTATTTATAACTCATATAAAATATTATTGGATATATTATATGATGAATGTTACATATATCTTATTAAACACATTTATGTAACATGGTCAACATTCTTTTGTGATACATTTGTCATTTATTAAGTACAACTATAAAGCATAAGCATCATTCTTTTTGTCTTGTATTTGTCATCATCAAAACTTAACATATTAAATCATTAGGGCAAACTTATTTCCACAAAAAAATCGAATGCTATGTTTGGATATTTAGCAATTGATGAAATTGAATGGAATGAGATGGGATGGGATGAAATGAAGTAAAGTTATCATTCCATTGTTTAGGAAGTGGATGGAATGGTAAGAGTTATAATTTTATTTTTCTTAAATTATCCTTATTGCAAACATACAAATTTTATTTATTTCTAACTAACAAGAAAGACTTTAATTATCTTTACATATTATCTAATGATGTTATTTACTAGATACTTTTTTTAAAAAAATTATCTTTTTTTTTGTTATTTCTTAATCTTATTTTTAATTATTTGTATCTAAAATGGCTTAGACTTGTCGATATACGAATATCTTTCAAAGTGAACAACTACCTGTTTAGTTTATGACCCTGACATAGTAAATATCATTACAAAATAGCATCTCTTGATTTCTTCCATTAATTTGACAAACTAGCTCATGGTTAGTGACTTTTTTTTATGTAGTTATGTGATGCTATACCAATGAGACAACAAAGCTATAAATTATTTTAGCAATAAAATTGTGATACCAGTTGAAAAATTATATTTGAACATAAGGATTAGGTCTTATATGCAACTTTACACGTAGAAAATTTTTCAAAAGTTTGACCAATCATTACACAAACATCATGTTCCTTTATAAATGAACTCTACTACTTGATAGCCACAACTAAACATGTATTTGTAATTACAATAATTAAATTACCGTCATGACCAATTCAACCTTAAAGCATACAATAATACCAATAGTCTACTTTTCGAAAGAACAACATTTCAAGTTATAAGTTAAAAGAGATAACATAAGACAAGAGAAATAACACCAACATAAAAATATTAAAAAGGGAAGCTAAGTCATCAAAGTTCTAATCCAATAGGAAAGACAACCCCAACTGAAGTAGAATTAACAAAATAAGAATGTTATGTAGCCTAAATGTTAGGTGGGTAGCCTGGCATAATCCGAGGTAACATTTCCTCGTGCTTGTGAACTGGAATTTTGTTAAAAGCTTTCATAGCATCAGGATGGTGAATAAGGTGCATATCTACATTGGGCAAGAAAACTAGTTCAATGCCTATGTCCTCCAATTGTTCCCATATTACATCCTCAGCAACAACATTCTTATTTTGTTTGGCTAACTTAGTTGTGCTCTTGCTTAAGTTGTCAAACACCTTAACCATTTTCTCAAGAGATTTAGCAATATGGCCCATGCTTACATCATCTTCCATAACTGTTCTTGCTCGTTTCTTAGCCCTAGATGAGGTTGCACCATGAGAATGGCCATCAGAAGGCACTTCAGGAGAAGTGAAGGGCTGAAATTCCTTTTCATAATTGTCAAAGCCCTCTAACTAACTTCATTTATGGACACCAAATGGTCAATGCCATCTATGGTGTCATCATAACCATTCCCACCAGATGCAGCTCTTCTTACTTTAATTTTAGTTGTTGTTTCTGCATGCTCTCTTGTTGCCCGATCTTTCCCAAAAAGTTTAACTAATCTATCATAATGTGGGATAGGCTTGTTTCTCCATTCAGCAGCTTCAGGTTTAACCTATAATGAAAATAAATGAAATCAAATATTAAAGAACAAAATTAACCATAACTAAACTTACATAAAAACCATCAAACTTTAATATTTGTATATTAAATATACCTCAATTAGCTTGTCCCACACTTTAGGTTCAACAATCCACATGTTTGTTGTTGCATCCTAACCAAACCCACTTAGACCATTTTTGAAAAGATCATAACAACCATTGAATTTTGATTTTATGTTTTTCATGTGATCTTTTCATTTTATCTTTAGAGATTGGTCTGTCTGGAAAGTGGTCTCTCAACTCTTTCAGAATGTTGTCCATTGCCTTTGATGTCATACTATTGCCATTTTTATTTCCCAAATTATGTTGATGCAAATATGCATCAATCAAGACCTCATCCATAGATGGTGTCCAAAAACGTGTATCACTAGATTTCTTTGCTTTCTTTGGATTTGCATCCATATCTAAGCTTACATAAAAACCAATGGCATATATAAAACTTGATCAATACAAATTGCCATCAATAAACCATCAATAAAAGTTTACACTAGTATATGACAAAGATGAAAATTTTGAAGTACATTCTACATACTAAAAATCAATTTAAGCACATTAATTAAAGTACATAAAATGAACTAAAATCATTGAGTTTATTAACTTGATTAAACTAGGAACTTACACCATGTGCTTTGAATTTTCATTACCTTGTGGAACTTTCAGAGGATATCCATGGGTCAAGGCATTTTTTACAATTCTTGAGTCTGATGTCGTTCCTTCCCATCCAGGTAAGACATGTGTAAATTTTAAATCAAAAGAGCATGCATCCAATACATTTTGTGTAGGGTAATCTTTCCTACCACGATACTTAGGGTCATGTTTCATTGGAACTTTGACATGTACATGCATAAAATCAACTACTCCAATACAATCCTAACATTCAATTATCCTATTAAAATGTGCATGACATTAACTTATTACTACTAAAGTAAAACTAAAAATATATATTTACTTTAAAATATGGGTAGAACCTATGGTTGTTGAGTATCTCTAGAGGAACATGTGTCCTATCAGGTTGTTTCAAATATATCTCCTCCAACTCTATTAAAGCTTGTAACACTCTATGAAAATGGCGACTAATAGTCTCTCTTGAATGTCTAAAGAAAAAGGACATTACACAATTCCTTACATTATGTCCTACTATGTAAAGGAATTTGGCATTTGTTCTTCAATTGTTGCATTTCGTGTGTGTTGAAGTCCACCTTGATCTCTTAATATGGTGCACAAGTTTAAGAAAGCTCGAGGTCCCATACGAATTATATCACGACATCGATCATTGCCCATAATTTGTTTCATTAGTTCATCTCGAACTCTTTCTCTATGTGTTGTTATTCTAAAAGGTATTCTACATCTTCTAGACTTGTTTACACAATACAGCTGTAAGGCACAATACTTGAGCAGCCATCATTTGAAACATGTTGAGCAATATTAAATATTTGAATCTTATATCTTCATTGGACATCTATGACAATCTAAAAAGTGACACATAAATTAAAGACCATTAACATAGATTAATAAATAAGCTAGAGAAATGACCAGTTAATCTTAGTTCATTATGAAGCCATGTACATACTACAGAGACAGAATGTGTATTGATGAAATCCACATCATATCCCATTGGAACTTAAAGGAAAGATAAACATGGAAAACCCAAATACAGATTTGCTTAGTTAGAGCTAAATATAAGTTGTACTGTTATAGCAAAATTTTGATTTTGTAAGATCAAAAACATATGAAGCCGCATTTAGAATGGAAATCATCCTGTATAGAATACGGTGTGTCCAATGCCTAATACTATTTGACAAATATAAAAGCTATGCACAATCTTTCATCTTGTTTTCAGTAGATATGACAATGACATTATTCAACAAATGAAGCACAATGAATTAATGATGAAATTGATATGTTAAAACAACAGTGATGGATATGTGAGCCATCATTGATTTTTATAATTATACTCAGATCTGAGAAATGTTGGACAAGTCTTTTCATAATTATGTTATTTTATAGTTGACTAATCTTTGAAGTGTCTAATTCATAATACAAGTTTTCTCAGTTTATATCACAATTAGTTTCATGGCTGTCAATAGAACATGATCCTAAGATGGCAGATCTATAACCAAAACCAGTACTCCACTTACTCAAATTTCAAATTAACACCTCATCCTTTTATCGAGTTACCCAACCTCCATGCCAACAGCTAAATTGAGTTACCCAAGCTTGGCATTTTACCAAACAATTTATATGCAACTAAATAATCCAAATTAGATCAAACTACAAGAAAGAAACAGTAAAGGCTTCAACATCAAACTATCAAAGCAACCAACAATAGATGAAACTCAATGACAAATAGAACTTAAAACCAAATAGCCCATGTTTTTACATTGCCAAGGAAAAAGGGAATAATAGAGTCTCAGACTTAGTCTTACGAAATAAGGATTTGGCATCCGTTCTGCGTGTGGCCTTGATGGGAGGAAATAGCTTATTAGTTGTTGCTAATGAAGGCTTGCCCACCATGAGGGTGTGGTAGTGGCAGTTTGGTGGTTGTGGTGTAAGGGTGAACGGTGAAGAGGGTCTGCAACATCGAGCTTGAGTGAGGGAAAGGTAGTAGGACAGAAAGGTTTTCCTGCTGGTGAAAGCTTGTGCGTCGATGAAGGTGTTGCCGTGAGGGTGTGGTGGCTGTGGCAAATAGAGGGTGAATGGTGATTCGGTGAAGAAGGTTATGGACTTGCAGCGTCGATCTCGAGTGAGGGAGGGCAAAGAGGGAGGCAGCAATATGATATGAGGTTAATAAAGTAAAATTTTAATTATAGTAATAATAATAAATGATTCCATCTCATACGCCCCAAATCGGGGGGACAAAATTGACGGTTTCTGGTAGCCCACTTCTATCTCATTCCATCCTTTTTTAACATAACCAAACAATGGAACTTATCTCTATTCCATTTCATTCCATTCCCTTTCATTCCACTCAATCCCATCAATCCAAACATAGCCGAAGGTTTGGTGCTGCCTTTAAGAAGAAAATAGAATGAAAGAGAAACAAGTTGTAGAAGAATCAACAAGAAAACTACTAAGCAAAAACAAAAATAACCATCAAAGAATTAAAAAAAATTAATTACTACCATTTTTTTTTTAAATAGGGGGAGTGCTCCTCCTCGTGTCAATGTGGCTCTGCCATTATATATATATATATATATATATATATATATATATATATATATATATATATATATATATATATATATATATATATATGACATATCTAGTGATATGTGTTTTTATTATGAGAGGGTGAGAGCAATAAATATTGATCATACAACTATACATGAATGATCAAGATTAAAAGTTACTTAAAGGTCATATGACCACTTAAAAAAGTCACATACATTTATGTTCTAATCTTGACCATTCATATAAGATCCAATGGTCAAGATTCGCTCATCTCACCTCTTACAATAAACACTCCTCTCATCAAATACGCTCCCTATAGAGTGGTTCTGTATCAACACCTATATGCAAAACTATGAAATAACTTAAAGCCCAAACTATGTACATGGGTAGTTAATAGCTAGTTAACAATCACTACTAGAAAAATCCTATTTAGAGATAGACAAATTTCATCTCTAAAATGTTAAAATTTTGTCTCTAAATATTTAAAGATGAAATTAGAGACGAAAAATGATTTGTCGATAAAAGTGGAGTCTCTGATTGTTAGAAATGGAAAAATTAATTCCGTCTCTAATTAGAGATGAAATTTTTCCGTCTCCAAATTTTAAAATTCCATCGCTATTCAGTTATTGAGATTCATCTCCAGTTCTTTAATTAGAGATGAAAACATTTCTTCTCTATTTCCGTCTCTAAATTAAAGACAGAATTTTTCATCTCTAGATCCATTTATAATATTTTAAAAAATAAAAAAATAGGCATCTAATTGCGATTTGCCACAACTAGATGTCTTCATTTTATAAAAAAAAATATTTTTCTATGCACATAATTATCCAAAAAAATTTACCAAAATCACAATAAATAATCAAAATCAAGTAGCCAATTATCCAAAAATAACTCAAAATCAAGTACCCCCTCCCCCCTAAATACAATGTTGTGAAGGAGACTATAGAGTGCATTGTACACTTAGATACAACATAAATTTGACCTAAAATAAAAAATAAAAAATGAGTTGAAATACAAGTTATTAGTTGTAACAGAGAAAACAAAAATTGAAAGAACCTCTTCTTTATTGTCCTTGCCTCTTGTGAAAACCTTGTATCCGTGAAAGAAGAGTAGTCCTCAACCAGTTTAAAAGACAATTATAGACTGCAAGCACATAACAACTAGACAAAAAATATTAATACACATATTAAACAAATTCATAAATGGTGCAAAGAGTTATGCTAAGAATGTAAAGGTATGGCAGGTTTGAGAATAGAATAGGCATCATTACTGTGTTTCATATTCTTGCAAAAAAAATGACAAGGAAAAAGAGTACCCACAATGATGCTAATGAACCCAGATAAATTGCATACACAATAGTGCAGATAACACTATCCTATTATAATTCTCAAAGCATTTAAAACCAAAATTAGGATGAAAAATACAAGAGCAAAAAATTCATCAAAACAAAGAATAATAGACAAGCTAAACTCCACTTAGAAGACCCTATTCTTCTTAAAAAGTAAGGAAACAGTCACCAAACTTACTATTTCCTTTGCCTTCCTCATTTTCTCCACAAACTAAAATAAAAAAGCTCTCTTAACTTACTGAATTACAAACCATAGCATCAAGTACAATAATTAAAATTTCTTCACCTTATCAATGAACTGTGTGTAAGCTGATTCTCTAAACCTAGAGCACCATTATAATTTTCCAATGACATTAGTAGAAATAACAACAAAGAACCATACTTCAAAAAAATTTCCTCTCATCTCTCGATTTCACCTAAGAAAATCAATAACACATCAAGCACAATATGTACATGCACAAACCCTTCCTAAATAGGACAATAAAAAATTTTCATATAAAGAAACCCTTCCAAAATGAGTCAAATTGAACCTGTATAGTAGGTTGAAGAGTTGTAAGACAAATACCTATCAATAAACTCCAAAACCAAATTCAACAAATCAAAATAAGAAGTAACAATAAAGAAAACAACAGGAAACTAATAGTAATGATAATGAGAAAAGATTAATAGAAAAATAGCCATCAAAGAAAAGGAAAAAAAAATAGACGCATTAAGAAAAAAAAACTCTTAATTAAGTTCTTCTAGAAAACATTGAAAACATTATCACACAACTAAGCACCTTTCTCAGAATGGACCTTGGTTCCACTACTGCCCGCTTAGTAATGCATAGCCAACAATGGTAGTGATATCTTATGGGTAGCTGATAAAGAATATAAGCAGATTAATATTACAAAGAGTATGACTGAAAATTCCAATAATTTTTATCAAAGCAAATTCGAAATTAATATGGTCTCAATCATAATTTTATGCATAAAATTCTAAGGAAATAGAGAAACCAATCACATGCAAGAAAAGAAAAAAACAAAATAAGTCCATGACAATAATGTTAATATTACAAAATCAAAGGAAGAAACCCACAACAATATTGATATCCTGTAAAAGGTAAAGTTGCAAAAAACTCCATCCCCATCAAATAATAATGGGCAGCAATCCCTTTGAACTTTAGCAATGAATTGAATAATAATGGGCACTGACTATTGTAAAATCATTAGCATGCAAAACTATAAAAATGCAAAACACTCGACAATGTAAAATCATTAACACCCACATCTTCTTCCATTAGAACTTGTTTAAACTACCTCAAAGGTTCCTCATCCCCACCCATTTGGGTTACTCGTATATCATCCCACTACAAGAAACAACATTCCTTTCAGGAATTTAATCAAACACTTTCTGAGCATAACTTATTTGCCCACATTTTGGCAAATATTGGTTGCACAAAACCCCCTAGTACTATCAAACAAACACCTATTGTTTTGAGAAAGAGGATAACAATTTACCACCAAATTTGTTTTCAGAAAACCCCACCAAAATTTGGGTTCACAAAAACCCCAAAAAAATCAAACAATGAACCTCCGAATTGAGTGTTGGTTCTTTCAAGGAATGCAAATCAATTACGGCTTGTATGAAGAATAAGGGGAAAGTGTAATACCCCAAAAATTATTTATTTCATCATAAATAATTATTTTATAATATTTATGATTTTTGAAGATATTTTTGGATTTTTTCAGAAATGTTGAATATTTTAATATATTTCTCATTTTACATACACACTGAGCAGAGTCAGTGTAATACCCTAGAAATTGTTTGTTTCATGATGAATAGTCATTTTCCAATATTTGTGATTTTTGAGAATTTTTTTAGATTTTTTAAGAAATATTAAATATTTTAATATATTTCTCAATTTACGTGCGTGCTGATCGGAGCCGGAAAAACGAAATGTTTACCCTGAGGCTGGTAAACCTTGAACTGTGGAAACGTCGATGGGGGATCTTAATAAACCCGAGGTCAGGCACAGTTTACGAGATTTATATTTTTCAAGATTTATCTGATAAATAAAATCTCCATGCGTACTGTTAAGTAAAATTTTGCGATACGCTCTATTATCCGTTGGATAATTAATACTGACTTTATTCACTGTAATAATTATCCATTGGGTAATAGCTTGTAGTTAAAATCCTAATCACCTTATTATTTTAATTACTTTATCACCTAATTATCCTATCCAAATGTAATCCACTTTATGTCTAATCAAATCCTCTTTTTAAAAAAGCAACCAAGCTTCTCAAAGAAGTTACACACACTCCCTCTCTCCTCCCCTCTCACGCACGGCTGCATGCCCCTTTTGGAGCCCAAAATTTGTGCTTCACTTAATTAAGTTAACCATTTTAATATCAAAAATCAAAAAGTCATCATTTTTTCTACTATCAACTTCTCTCTCTACCCTTCCTATTCTCTCAAGTTCTCATCCTTCTCTCTATCACCACACCACACCACACGGCTGCCCCTCCTCCATGCCCTCCACTATCACAAAAATTTCAAAAGCCATATTTTCTTAATCTCCACTACATTCTAAACACCTTTCTAGTTGAAGATTTCTTGAAAAGCTTCCATCTTCATCATCTTCTTCAAGCTTCAAGTTTGAAGCTTTAGGGTAAGATTCTTGGTTCCTCACCTTCCCCTCTCCATTTTCTTTTTCAAGGTCATCTTTATGACCATTTATCTTCTCTTTTTCAAGCATTGGTATTGATTGGTTGAAGTTGAAATTTCTAGGGTTTTGAAGGGTGAAAATCGAAATTGTCAAGAAGCAAGCAATGAGATTTCTTTTCTTACTCTTCTCTTAGGTAAGAGGGAGATGATCCTCTTTGACCTCTCTTGGTAGTGAGAGACTTGATTTTGTGTTATCTCTGAGGAACCCTTGTTAGGATTACTCTCTTTGTTGTATGATTTTTGTGGTTATGTGTTGATTTTGCATTGTTTAATCTATTTGGATGATCTTATATGTATATTGATGATCTTGGATGGTTTGGAATCATGAAATGGAAACAAAAGTCCCTTGCTTTCCTCATGGAGGCTTACGGCCATGACCCCCATTTGGAGGGATCATGATTAAAAATTTGTATTAAGTTGGCAACACACCTAATCAAGTGATTAAAAGGTAATGGAGTTAAGAAAAACTTAGGGTTTCACCTTGGGAGGCCACGGCCTCTAGGGCCAATTTAGGATCAAATTATGTAACATCATGCAACCTTGGACTTTAATTGATCAAGTGATTAAATGACTAATAATGTAATGGATAGAAACTAATTTGATAACCTAAAGTAATTATTTAGACCTAAGACAAGAATGAGAGTGTGTGAGACTTGGAAAACTAAGAAAAATTCTCTAAGTGAGTTTTGAATAAACTTAAAGTAAGGAATTTAACAATCAAGAGAATTCCTCTAAAGAAGAATTTCAAAAGAAAAATTAAATTGAAGTGAAACTTAATTAATTGATTAATTAGGAATTAGTTAAGGTTTCATAAAATGGAAAGAGCCAAGAATGAAGTTTTATCCAAAGACTTAGAATAATTTTCAATTAAAGTAAGACCATGAGTGTAAGTAAGATTGTTAAATAATTCCATAATGTACTCTAAAAGTGTAATGTATTATTTAAAGACTTAATAATATTTATTGTGGGCCCATGAGTGAGGCCAAGAATGTATTGATACTTATCTTAGTCGAATTGCGACATGACATGGAAAGTATATTACTGTTCAATATACATGATATATGCATTGAGTCATCATGCATTGTGAAAGTCTGATGGATTGTTGCTAAGGTCATGTTGCCTAGGACACACCTTAGTGCAGGTGCGAGTAGATTAGTGTAGGTCATAATGTTGACCTTGGGGGAGTCGGGGTGCAGGTACCTCGCAATGGACAGTTGGTAACTCTTCTGTCTGTGGGGTAGATCAATGCAAATGCACCGACGATCCAGACCGAGACACTATCCTATATCACGATCTAGTGAAGAATATCTGTATAATGCCTTGATGTGCACGTGGATAAACTGATGAGTTATAACACTTTGGCTATAGCAGCCGAGTTGCAGACATGTCTCCTGATTTTTCTCTCCGACTGTTTATGTCTAGCTCCATGGAGTAGGTTTTGATATCGTATGCATGTGCATAGTGAGTCTATATATTATCTTGTATTTTATTCTGATGATAATTGGAACTGTTACCTCATTGATGTATAACTACTTGGGATTGTTAAGTTATTTAATATTTGCCTCTTGATTACTGCTTATTACCCTTATAATGCTATGTAGGCGTCCTACGCCATTTTATTTCTTTTTTTGCCATAATTGGTAATGAAAGTAGGATGTCTCACCTCTTTTCTATATTTCTACTATCTCTGTATATATATATACGATTCTCTGAAGATGGTGGTGAAGAAGGGGAAGTCCACAAGTTCCCCAGTTTCTGGCCTGACTTCGACTAGTATGTACTTTTGATCATGATGGCCCATCCATAAGGATTTTTGGGATACGTGCGTGTAACATTCCTCGAAGGTCCAGACTGCTGGCATGTTAACTTTAGCTCAGATCGCTGTGTCTACTTGGGAGACGTGTTAGTGTCGTTAGCTTGGGGGGCATTATGATCTGCCTATTTTCACCTGCAGCATTCGTTTACATTTAGAATTTTATATGCTCATTAGGGACATGTGGGGTGATCGTTATTACACCTCATAGGAGGATTCATTCCTCTCTACTACTCGAGCCTGGGCCCATAATTCGGTGGCTCCGATGACGGTTTCCTCTGATGAGGAAGACATTGAGGAGGATCCTAACACGGTTCCTTCTCTTTCTCAGTAGGGGCTGATACTGTCGATAGTCACTGATGGCTATCCGTCTTTTTGGGGCCTAATGATTTACCCTTTGGTCGGCTATACATTTATGATCTTTGGGGGCATACATAGTTTTGCTTTTTGTACATTAGGTGTTATAACTAAACAAGTCTGATGTAATTATATTTATATGTATTCGCATATTGTTCGAATGTATGCTTTACTTATATCTTACTTTTATTACAATTATGTCTTGTCACTATATTTTATTAATTATGACAAAAAAAAAATATTCGCTATTTTAATCACACGATTACAACCAAGTAAATTTTTATTTATATAATGAACCGGGTCTTAATTTATACTTTTATTTTCTGCATCATAAGTAATGATGTGACGTTCCCTCCCAAAAAGGGGCATTACACTAAGTTGGTATCAGAGCCTCGGTTTATGTTTTCTTTAGGTCTTTGTGGTTAGGTCTGACTTGTGTATGCTATGTGATTCTCTGTGTTTGGTATTCCGAAAGGATACACCTAATTCTTCACTGTGTATTTCAGTTAGTATTACTTGAAAGAACGAGATGGCACGAGGTGGAGATATGACAGTAGCGATTGAAGCGAAACAAAGAATAGCAAAAGTTATTGCCCAACAAATGGAGAGAGCTGCCCAACAATAGGAGAGGGATGCTCAACAACTTGAAGCTACGGCTAATGCGCAAAATTTGGTGGAGTTCCGTCACCACAACCCTCCTCAATTCAAAGGATAATTTGATCCGAAGAAAGTCAGTTTGTGGATCAAGGAGCTGGAGAAAATCTTCAGAGATATGAACTATACCAATGACAAGAAAGTGACTTATGCCACTTTTATGCTGATTGGGGATGTTGAAGACTGGTGGAACGGGGCACAAAGAGTATTAGAAGCTGAAGGTTGCGCAATCAATTGGGAGGTATTCAAGAATAAATTCTTGGACAAATATTTCCCCGCAAGCGCCAGACATGCAAAAGAGATGGAGTTCCTCAGCTTGAGACAAGGAAACTTGTCTGTCGGTGAATACGCCACAAAGTTTGAAAGCTTATCCAAGTTTTTGATGTATTTCCAGCACCAGCCAGACGAGATAGGGAAATGTCAAAATTTTGAGGAATGACTGAGGCATGAAGTGAAGAGAGCAGTTATCACCTTGAAGATCAACTAATTTCCAGAGCTGTTAGATACGTGTTGCCAAGTGGAAGCTCTAGATCAAGCTTGAGGCTCGAGAAACTGAAACTTTGGACTTATCAGGTTCCAAAGAGGAGGCGGCAACAACGCAAATCATTTCCAAAAGAAGCCTTATTCCCGACCATTGGGAAATCAACAGCAGACGTCGGGTGGAGGTTCTGGTGGGAACCGAATTGGGCGGAATATGGCATTTTCTTCAAAATACTTAAAGTGCGAAAAGGACCATGCAACTAGAGACTGCACCATCAAGGGGATCATCTGTTTTCGATGTGGGAAGCCTGGACATGTCTCCAGAGATTGCAACCAAGCTAAGGCTGAGCCTTTAGTCAACGCTACACAGGCTGTAAAGCTACAAGCAGGAGGCAGAGTGTACACCATGAGCAGAGAAAAAGCCTTCAAATCTGAAGATTTGATACAGGGAGAAGGTGCCATAGGAGGTAATCTTTTAAATGTATTGTATGACTCTGGGGTAACCCACTCTTTCATTTCCTATGACTATGTACGACGACTTAGTATACCTGTGTCTACCTTACCTTTTGACTTGACTGTTTCTACTCCTACTGATAAACCTATTGTTACTACCAAAGTCTATTTGAATTGTCCATTGATTGTTGATGGTTGAATCTTTTCTGTTGATTTGATCTATTTACCCCTTTCTCAGTTAGATGTAATTTTAGGAATGGATTGGTTGTCTTCTAACTATATCCTTTTGGATTACTCTAGTAAAACCATAGTTTTTCCCATAGATGAGGATTCTAGATTTTTGACAGCTAACCAAGTTTGAGCTTTCTTGAAAGAATGAGCTCAGGGATACATGTTATTGTCTTCCTTGAAGGTCGAGAGTGAGGTAGATGTGAATACAATTCCAGTGGTCAATGAGTTTCCCGATGTCTTTCCTGATGATGTACCTAGTTTACCATCGAAGCGGGAAATAGAGTTCGCTGTTGATCTTATACCGGGATCTAGTCCTGTGTCTATAGCGCCTTACAGAATGTCACCATCGGAGTTAACAGAGCTCTTGGAAAAGTAGTTCATTAGACCCAATGTGTCACCCTGGGGAGCACCAGTGTTGCTAGTCTGAAAGAAGGATGGTACTTCACGATTGTGTGTGGACTATCGCCAACTGAATAAGGTCACGATCAAGAATAAGTATCCACTTTCGAGGATAGACGATCTAATGGATCAACTAAAAGGAGTAGCAGTGTTCTCTAAGATCGATCTGCGATCAGGCTACCATCAGATTCGAGTCAAGGCGGAGGATATTCCCAAGACAGCTTTTCGTACTCGATACGATCATTACGAATATCTTGTGATGCCATTTGGTGTAATGAATGCACCTGCCATATTCATGGACTACATGAACCGAGTCTTTCGTCCTTACTTGGACAGATTCGTTGTTGTCTTCATTGACGACATCCTGATCTTTTCTCAAAATCAGGAGGATCATGCTGAACACCTCAGTATAGTTATCCAGATTCTGAAGGAGAAGAAGCTGTATGCCAAATTGTCAAAGTGTGAATTTTAACTAGACGAAATCAAGTTTTTGGGCCATGTAATCTCGAATGAAGGGATTGTATTGGATCCATCAAAGGTGGAAGTGGTTCTACAATGGGAACAATCGAAGATAGTGACGAAAATCTGAAGCTTTGTGGGTTTGGCTAGATACTATCAGAGGTTCATTGAAGGATTCTCTAAAATTGCAGGACCTCTCACTCAACTCACAAGAAAGAACCAAGCCTTTGAAGAGACGGCTAACTACTTCACCAGTGTTAGTCCTACCCGATCCGAATGAACCATTCGAAGTTTATTGCGATGTTTCATATCAAGGATTGGGAGTTGTGCTTATGCAAAATGGAAAAGTGGTGGCTTATGCTTCGAGACAGTTATGAGTGCATGAGAAAAACTATCCAACACATGACTTGGAGTTAGCAGCTGTAGTTTTTGCCTTGAAGATATGGAGGCACTTCCTGTATGGGGCGACGTTCAACATTTTTAGTGACCACAAGAGCTTGAAGTACTTATATGATCAAAAGGAGTTGAATATGAGACAGCGCAGGTGGTTGGAATTTCTAAAGGATTATGATTTCTGACTTCTGTACCACCCTGGAAAGGCAAACGTCGTGGTAGAAGCTTTGAGTAGGAAGATGCTCAATATCTCTACCCTGATGATTAAGGAAAAAGATCTGATAGAGCAGTTCAGGGATGTTTGGTCTTTCATGGAATTAGCATCGGGAAAAATTTGCATGAACATGGTTACTATCTCAAGCAAATTAATGGAAGACATCCGGGAAAAGCAGAAGATTGATAACTTTTTACAAGAGGAAAGAGAGCTAATGAGGCAAAGCAATTCGACAACATTCGAGGAAGAAACGGATGGAATTCTAAGATTCTGAGGTAGAGTTTGTATACCTAGGGATCAAGAGCTTAGAGAGTATATTCTCGAACACGCTCACACGAGCAAGTTGAATATGCACCCGGGAATCACTAAAATGTATCAAGACCTGAAGAAGTTATTTTGGTGGCATGGAATGAAGAGCAATATAACCAGATGTGTGTCTTCTTGTCTGGTTTGCCCGAAAGCAAATGTGGAACATCAAAGACTGTCAGGACTATTGCAACCTCTATCTATTCCCGAATGGAAGTGAGATAGCATTGCGATGGATTTTGTGGTTAGATTACCAAAAACCAGAAAATGTTATGACTCGATATGGGTAATCATTGATCGGCTCACGAAGTCAGTGCACTTTCTACTGATCAACATAAGATACAACATGGAGAAGCTGACCCAGCTGTATATCGGTGAGATTGTTAGGCTATATGGTGTACCTACCAGTATTGTTTCGGATAGGGATTCCAAGGTTTACCTCAAAGTTTTGGCAAAGTTTGCAAGAAACATTGGGAACAAAGCTACGATTGAGTTATCCACAAACTGATGGGCAATCAGAAAGGACGATCCAATCATTGGAAGATTTGCTCAGGGCATGCACTTTAGAACAGACTGGAAGTTGGGACGAAGTTTTATCGTTGGTAGAATTCACCTACAATAATAGTTTTCATTCAAGCATAGGGATGGCACCCTATGAAGCTTTGTATGGATAACGGTGCCGAACACCTCTGTGTTGGTACCAAGACGGAGAACGCCTTACTGTTGGACCTGATATTATACAGCAGACGACTGAGAAGGTCAAGATGATTCAGAAAAAGATGAGGATGGGTCAAAGTCGGCAGAAGAGCTATATGAACAGGAGAAGAAAGCCTCTTGAGTTTGAGGAAGGCGAGCATGTGTTTTTGAAAGTCACGCCAACGAATGGGGTCAGCTGAGTTCTGAAATCTAGAAAACTCACTCCCAAATTCCTTGGACCTTACCAATTTTTTCGCCGGATAGGTCCAGTAGCTTACCAGATAGCCTTACCACCTTTTCTTTCAAACTTTCACAATGTCTTTCATGTGTCACAACTACGGAAATATATTCCTGACCCGAACCATGTCTTAGCACCGGACACAGTACAATTGAAAGAAAACTTAACCTATGAGACACCTCCTGTAAAGATTGAAGATAGGAGAGTAAAGCAACTCAGAGGAAAGGAAATCTCATTAGTGAAAGTGATCTGGAACGAAAAGACCGGAGATGCAACATGGGAATTGGAAGATAAGATGAAAGAGCAACACCCACAACTGTTCTAAGGTATGAAAATTTCGAAGACAAAATTTCTTTTTAGAAGGGGAGAGTTGTAACACCCCGAAAATTATTTGTTTCACCATAAATAATTATTTTATAATATTTATAATTTTTTAGGATTTTTCTGGATTTTTCCAGAAATGTCAAATATTTTAATATATTTTTCATTTTACGTGCACACTGAGCAGAGTCAGTGTAATACCCCAGAAATTGTTTGTTTCATGATGAATAGTCATTTTCTAATATTTATGATTTTTAAGAATTTTTTTGGATTTTTTTGAAAAAATTGAATATTTTAATATATTTCTCATTTTGCGTGCGCACTGAGCGGTGCCGGGAAAACGAAATGTTTACCCTGAGGCTGGTAAACCTTGAATTGTAAAAACATTGATTGGGGGATCTTACTAAACCCGAGGTCAGGCATAGTTTACGAGGTTTACATTTTTTGAGGTTTTATTTAATAAATAAAATCTCTATGCGTACTATTAAGTAAAATTTTACGATACGCTCTATTATCCGTTGGATAATTAATACTGACTTTGTTCACTTTAACAATTATCCATTAGGTAATAGCTTGTAGTTAAAATCTTAATTACCTTACTATTTTAATTACTTTATCACCTAATTATCCTATCCAAATGTAATCCACTTTATGTTTAATCAAATCCTCTTTTTGAAAATGCAACCAAGCTTCTCAAAGAAGCTACACACACTCCCTCTCTCCTCCCCTCTCACACACGGCTGCATGCCCCTTTTGGAGTCCAAAATTTGTGCTTCACTTAATTAAGTTAACCATTCTAATTTCAAAAATTAAAAAGTCATCATCTTTTCTACTATCAACTTCTCTCTCTACCCTTCCTCTTCTCTCAAGTTCTCCTCCTTCTCTCTACCACCACACCTCACGGCTGCCCCTCCTCCATGCCCTCCACCATCACAAAAATTTCAAACAACCACATTTTCTTAATCTCCACTACATTCTAAACACCTTTCTAGTTGAAGATTTCTTGAAAAGCTTCCATCTTCATCATCTTCTTCAAGCTTCAAGTTTGAAGCTTTAGGGTAAGATTCTTGGTTCCTCACCTTCCCCTCTCCATTTTCATTTTGAAGGTCATCTTTATGACCATTTATCTTCTCTTTTTCAAGCATTGGTATTGATTGGTTGAAGTTAGAATTTCTAGGGTTTTGAAGGGTGAAAACCGAAATTGTCAAGGAGCAAGCAATGAGATTTCTTTTCTTGGTCTTCTCTTAGGTAAGAGGGAGATGATCCTCTTCAACTTCTCTTGGTAGTGAGAGACTTGATTTTGTATTGTTTATGGGGAACCCTTGTTAGGATTACTCTCTTTGTTGTATGATTTTTGTGGTTATGTGTTGATTTTGCATTATTTAATCTATTTGGATGATCTTATATGTATATTGATGATCTTGGATGGTTTGGAATTATGAAATAGAAATAAAAGTCCTTTGCTTTCCTCATGGAGGCTCACGACCATGACTCCCATTTGGAGGGATCATGATTAAAAATTTGTATCAAGTTGGCAACACACCTAATCAAGTGATTAAAAGTAATGGAGTTAAGAAAAACTTAGGGTTTCACCTTGGGAGGCCACGGCCTCTAGGGCCAATTTAGGATCAAATTATGTAACATCATGCAACCTTGGACTTTAAATGATCAAGTGATTAAATGGCTAATAATGTAATGGATATAAACCAATTCGATAACCTAAAGTAATTATTTAGACTTAAGACAAGAATGAGAGTGTGTGAGACTTGGAAAACTTAGAAAAATTCTCTAAGTGAGTTTTGAATAAACTTAAAGTAAGGAATTTAACAATTAAGAGAATTCCTCTAGAGAAGAATTTCATAAGAAAAATTAAATTGAAGTGAAACTTAATTAATTGATTAATTAGGAATTAATTAGGGTTTCATAATATGGAAAGAACCAAGAATGAAGTTTTATCCAAAGACTTAGAATAATTTTCAATTAAAGTAAGACCATGAGTGTAAGTAAGAATGTTAAATAATTCCATAATGTACCCTAAAAGTGAAATGTATTATTTAAGGACTTAATAATATTTATTGTGGGTCCATGAGTGAGACCAAGAATATATTGATGCTTATCTTAGTCGAATTACGACATGACATGGAAAGTATATTACTGTTCAATATACATTATATATGCATTGAGTCATCATGCATTGTGAAAGTCCGATGGACTGTTGTTAAGGCCATGTTGCCTAAGAGATTGAAAACACCTTAGTGCGGGTGTGAGTAGACTAGTGTAGGTCATAATGTTGACCTTGGGGGCGTCGGGGTGCGGGTACCTTGCAATGGACAGTTAGTAGCTCTTCTGTCCGTGGGGCAGACCGATGCAAACGCACTGACAATCCGGACCGAGATACTGTCCTATATCACGATCTAGTGAAGAATATCTATACAATGCCTTGATGTGCACGTAGATAAACTGATGAGTTATAGCACTTTGGCCGTGGTAGCCGAGTTGCAGACATGTCTCTTGATTTTTCTCTCTAACTGTTTGTGTCTAGCTCCATGGAGTAGGTTTTGATATCGTATGCATGTGCATAGTGAGTCTATATATTATCTGGCATTTCATTCTGATGATAATTGGAACTATTACCTCATTGATGTATAACTGCCTGGGATTGTTAAGTTATTTAATATTTGCCTCTTGTTTACTGCTTATTACCCTTATAATGCTATGTGGGTGTCCTATGCCGTTTTGTTTCTTTATTGCCATAATTGGTAATGAAAGTAGGATGTCTCACCTCTTTTCTGTATTTCTACTATCTCTGTATATATATATAAGATTCTCTGAAGACGGTGGTGAAGAAGGGAAAGTCCACGAGTTCCCCGATTTCTGGCCTGACTTCGACTAGTACCTGCTTTTGATCATGACGGCCCGTCCACAAGGATTTTTGGAATACATGCATCTGACATTCCTTGGAGGTTCAGACTGTTGGCATGTTAACTTTAGCTCGGATCGCTGTGTCTACTTGGGAGACGTGTCAGTGTCGTTAGCTTAGGAGCATTATGATCAGCCTATTTTCACCTACAGCATTCGTTTACATTTAGAATTTTATATGCCCATTAGGGACATGTGGGGTGATCGTTATTACACCCCATAGGAGGATTCATTCCTCTCTACTGTTCGAGCCCTGACCCGTAATTCGGTGGCTCAGATGAGGGTTTCCTCTGATGAGGAAGACCCTGAGGAGGATCCTGACACGGTTCCTTCTCTTTCTCAGTAGGGGCTGATACTGTCGATAGTCACTGATAGCTATCCATTTTTTTGGGGCCTGATGATTTACCTTTTGGTGGGCTGTACATTTATGATCTTTGGGGGCATACATAGTTTTGCTTTTTGTACATCAGGTGTTGTAACTAAACAAGTCTGATATAATTATATTTATATGTATTTGCATGTTGTTCGAATGTATGCTTTACTTCTATCTTACTCTTTATTGCAATTATGTCTTGTCACTATATTTTATTAATTATGACAAAAAAAATATTCACTATTTTAATCACACGATTACAACCAAGTAAATTTTTATTTATATAATGAACCGGGTCTTAATTTATACTTTTATTTTCCGCATCGTAAGTAATAATGTGACGTTCCCTCCCAAAAAGGGGCGTTACAGAAAGAATGATTCAGTAGAGAACAATACCTGCAACTGGGACCAAAGAGATACGCTTACAGGGGTGAATTCGATGATGGAGAGGATAACTATTGAACCTTTTGCTATTGCTGAGACCATCAGAGGAGTTGAGGCATTGAGGCATTAAGACGTGGAGGTGTCACTGCTGCTATTGGTACATTGTTGAGTTTGATGGGAATGGGAATTGGAATGCAAAGGCATACTGGAGGTGCGTTGAGGTTAGGTCAAAATAGAGATGTGTGGGATAGTCTGAGGCATTGGTGGCTTTAAGTTCTGGGAAGCCAAGGCATATCTCCATATCTTCCCTTCATCTTTCCTTTCTGTACTTTGGCTTTTATTGTTGTTATTTTGGAATTTGAATAAACATAACTTCCAATGTTTATATATATAGTGAGTTATTCTCTTACATACTTGCACTTCACTCACTTTCTCACTCACATTGAGAATCCACACCAATACATATCAAATAAAAAAATAAGAAAAAAATAAACAAATGGAAACCATGTTTGACCTACAAAATCAAAGACCCATGAAACAAGGGAAAATGAATACAATCCTAAAAGTACAAACCAAACACGAACACGCCATCCATGGCTACCACGAAACTGCCACTGAACACGAACCCAACCGAACCCAAAATCCATAGAGCCCAATCTCCCTAAGCCGAATCCGACATTGCCACCGTCCTCGCATCGTTGGTGACCTGCACCCATGGCCGCATCTCCGCCTCATTGGCCACACCGCTGTTTGTGTTCTCATGAATAGAGAGCTCAGGCTCTCTGTTATTCTCTTATATCTCTCTATTTCTTGGTCATTCTTTTTATTTTTCTATAATTTATATTTATGTATCTGTTTGTTTTATGTTTTATTTGGAATGATGGTTTTCTATACTTCAGTTTAAGGAGATGCTCTCACGGGCCACAAGCTCATGAGACGTTTATATTGAATCTTGTGAAGATTTTTCAATTTAAAAATAAGATAGTTTGTAAATTTAAAATAAAAATAAAAAACTTTAAATAAATTTGAACAAATTCACTTAATTTCAATATTATAATTATGGTGGATTATAAATTATTTTAAAAAAATAATATTCTTTGTAAAATTAATTTTTATAAATAATTCATCGATTAAAAATATTTTCCTCAAAAACGAAAATATCATTAAATGCAATTTTTTTAAAAATCAAATCGATCATTTCAATTCACCACTTTCATGCAAATATGTTATTGGCATGAATTCTGTTCTACAATAATGATTATTTAGTCGCTTATTCTCTGTCCTAATAATTTATTATCTTTGATAATATGCCAACAAAATAGGATGTGTAACAACAAAAATAATAAAAATTTTCTTTTAAATAAGAAAGAGAAGGAAAAGGAAATTGAGGAATAGAAATGTGTGGGAATGGAAACGAAAGTAAAGCTAAAATTGCACATGGTCATAGGTGAGAGGCAGTGTCGCCGATGAGAGATGGCTAAGAGTTAGGCGGTGTAACATCCTCCTTAACATGTTAGTGATGTTTATGGATAGAAATGAACTATAACATTTGTTTAACATGCCTAAGTAATCCTGTGACTTTCTGAGTTAGTTTAGGTACTTTGCTGCAACACAGAACATGCAAAATGACTATTTTAACTCATGAAAATAATATAAATTGCTTTGATAATGGAAATGAATATGTAAAATTTATTTTTAGATCACAAATGTATGAAATAAGGTGTAGTTAAAGTTTCAAGGCAAATTGAGTTAATTTGGTATTGTTAAGTATACTGGTTGTGCGTTTAATACCCGATTGACTTATAGCAAATACGAAAATTTATGAAAATAGTGAAACTACAATTTAGGTGAATCCTAGAATTTATTTTGATATCTCTGAAAGTTAGAAAACTTAATTTATTAAAATCAAAGTATTTTTAATAGATAAAAGTTTCAACACAGTAACCTAACCACCCTAATGTTCCTATCCACTCCTTTACTTTTTATTTGATTTATCCTCTCATCTTTCACATTTTCTCATCAGAAAAATAGAGAGAAAGAATGGGAGCAGCCAGTAGAGAAAAGAAGGAGAAGAAAAAGACGAAAAGAAGAAAAAAGAAAAAGGAAAAGATAAAAGCTTGAGGTAGGAGTCTTTTGCTCAATACCTCTATCTTGTTTTCTCTTTCCTTTGTTGTTTATGTTCAACCATGGGGTGAAAATGGGTTTGTGTTGTGTTTTTCATTTTTCCTTGGTGGTTCCTTGAATTCCGTGGCTGAGATTGATATATTTATAGCCTATTTGAGGTTTGGTTGTCTACCTTGATTCTCCAAACACTTACTTGTCTACATGAATAACAAGTTGAAAAATGGATTTCTTTTGTTGTGTGGTTAATCTTTAATCTTTGTATGGATGAGATACAAGTGTCTATAACAGTTATAAATTGATTAGAACTTATGATTGATGTGAGAAATTGGTGTTTGAGAATGAAAATTTAGTTTGGAATGGAGAATATAGGAAAAATTATTGTTGGTCCACTGGCGCCTAAGCGCCCAAGGACCAGGCGTGAAGGATTTGTGGGCTGAAGCACTGGCGCCTAGGCGCTTGCATTGAGCACCCAGTGCCCAGTATCATGAAAATGCGGGCGCCTAGGCTCCATTCTCATTTTTTGTCAGCATTTAGTTTTTATTAAATTGGAGCTCCCGACTCGTTGTGATCATTCATAGATGGATTCTAAAGTGTATTGAGACACAAAAATGGGTATTTTAAGAAAGAATCACTACTATATATATATATATATATATATTTATGATGATTAAGAATTTGCTTCTTTGTTATGCAAGGTAAGACTTAACTATGTAAAAAGTGAATGAAGGAATGGTTTTAAATACTCTTGCATGTTTTGGTTTTCAAACTTGATGTTTGCTATTCCCACGTATTTGGCTTGAGCCAAAGGTGCTCCTAGTGCCAGGATTATGATACTAAGGGAGGTTAAGGAACAAAGGTTGTTCTAATACCTCATTTTACTCAAAGAAAATACAAGGAACAAAGGTTGTCCTAGGAATATGCAAATATCATGAATTTTCTTAAAATAAAATGTTTTTACTAATATTACATATGCATACATTAGGGCATTTCTTAGGCATAATCATACATCATAATGTATTGCATAAAATGATAATTGTATGGGCAACTGTCCTATTTTATGTTGATGAAAAGTTGATGGTTACCTTAAGGATATTCAATGATTAAAGATGATTATATTTGCTTGCCACTATAATGGAAGTAAATGAACATACTGAATTGAGTTGATTTGCTATGTATTGATTAAATTGTTCTATTTAATTAAATGGAATGTCTACTTCAGGAAGGGAAAGGACTGAGTTTTGGCCTATGCCACCTTTCCATTTATTTATTACATGTAACTTGTTTTCCTTGAAGTAGCTGGATTTATTATGATGTCACGTTTTTAAAACTTACTACTGAGAATTTCAATTCTCACCCCAGTTTCTTATTTCCATGGTAAATCTAGTGAATGGTCAGAGTAGGAGCAAAGGATTGCAGAGAAGATTTAGTTAGATAGTTTGTACATATAATAGTGATGTACTTAGTTTATTAGTTTAGTTTTGTACTTAAATGCTCGTGACTTGTTCCTTTGGTACTTTTGTATATCTCAGACATATAATATAAATTCATTGTAAAGAGTAAGTTTCCAATTGTGTAAAATATCTTGTTCTCTTTACTTTTTATCAAAGGCTTTATATATTTATACGTTGTTAGTTATTATATAGGTCTTTAATTTACGATTTATGTTTAGAAGTGACATTCCTAATGCTACTTAATTGAGTATATGGATAATATACACAGTCGTAGTTTTAGGGTGTTACAGGCGGTGTCACAGTTTGGTGGGATGACGCAAAGGAGAATGAGAGAATGAGAAAAAATTAGGGTGGACGGCGCAGTTGCTTAAGTGAAAAAGTTATAACAAATTAGAAACAATTGGAATGTTCTCTCTTTTACTATTTTGTATTAAAAAAATAAAAGAGAGAAAAATAAGAGGATGATAAGAAAATTGAGATAACGTGTTAAACAAAAATGTAAAGATAAAGAAAATATGCAAAGAATATTATGATTTCTTTTAAATAATATACATGTGTTTAATTTTTAAATTAATTGTGAGAGACTAATAACAAAGTGTTATGATTTTCTTTTGGAAAAAGCTCTTTTAAAGTGAACAAGTATGGTTATATTTATTTTTTATTTAATTTAAAGTACATTGTGATCTTAACTTATTAAAATTAATAGTGTATTTAAAATTATATTTATTTAAAATTTATTATTTATTATATTATATAAATATTAAAATGTTATTTATCTTTTTCTCACTTTGATGTGCTGCTTAGCCTATTCTCATTCTTAATTCCATTTCATTCTACCATAAACTCCATTTTTTCTTCCCCCAAATTGGGTGAGAGGGGAGGAATCACATAAACCTTGTGCTCTCGTGGTCAAACACGGATTAATCACATGGGCGATTCAAATGGGCTGAGCTTGTGGAAATATCTTATGATCTTGGTTGAACTTTGTGGATATACCTCGTGGTCTCACAAAAATAAATCTTATAATTACCTTTTAATCATCGCACAAGTTATAATTTTTGAAAGCCGACACTGGCAAGAGGTGGGCGGCATCACCAGTGAGAGATGGTTGAAGGTGCAGGTCGTGTGAAGGTAGTCGTGGATAAAAGGTCGTGTCTAGGAATAGTTTCTACTTTTCTTAAGAGTGAAAGAACAAATGAAAAAAGAGATTTAAGGCTCCCACACACACTTTTTCATTTTTAAAATTTTTTTTTTGCAGATTTAGAGACATATAATAGTTTATCTCTAAACTTTTTAATATTAAAATTTTATCTTAAGAAATTTGTTAATGTTTTATTAAAAAAATTTATCAGTTAGAGACGGAAACATTTTGTCTCTATATTTTAGGAAAAAAATTATTTTATTATTTTTTTAATTTCTAAAATTATATAAATTATTTACAGATGGAACAATTCCATCTCTAAATATGTTTGACTTTTTAAAATGCTAAATTGACTGAATAGAGACGCAATTAGAGACGAAAAAATCAGAGACGGATAAATTTCATCTCTAAATTCTATCTCTAAATATATTTGACTTTTTAAAACACTAAATTGACTGAATAGATATGTAATTAGAGATGAAAAAATTTGAGACAAGTAAATTTTATCTCTAAATTCTGTTTCTGACTATATTTGACTTTTTAAAATGATAAATTGACCAAATAAAGATGAAATTAGAGACGAAAAAATCTGAGGTGAGTATATTCTGTAGCTAAATTCTGTCTCTAAACATATTTGACTTTAAATTGACTAAACAGATAAAATTAAAGACATAAAAGTCTGAGACAGATAAATTTTGTCTCTAAATTGTAAAATTTATTTTCCCTCTCTAAATCATCAAATTCATCTCTTTTTTTGTCTCTATTAGAGACGGAATTGTATCCATCTCTAAATGCTATCTCTAAATAGGATTTTTATAATAATGAATGTCTTTGTTAACAATGTCTTAGTTATTTTCTAAAATGGGTACTTTATTTGATATGACTCCATATTGATTCTCTTAAATGATAAGGTTAATTTAAGGTTCAACTTGGATTATCTCCTTATGGCCAAAAATAAGTAACTATTCCTTTTTTTTTTGTACAATAGTGGTAAAGAGGGTTGAAATTATAATAACTTGTAAACTATTCAAACCCATCACTACTAGCCCAATCATAGTAATTACTCCTATTTGCGTATAGTCAATCTTTCAAAAGAGATCCTCTACATAAACCAAAATAAAATTCTATTTGGGCTTATTCCTTCCATCCATCATTTTTAAATGAAATTGAACCATATTACAATACCCCACCAATACCATGCCTTTAAAAACCCATATCTTTAATTAACAAGTTCTCAAACTTGGTTAAGACACCTTTATGCTATCAGGGTGAAATTTTGTTACAAAACATAGCATTTCCTGTTGAAAATTGAATTCCTAGGAATTTTATAAAATCCTTAACTTTTAACCATGAATAGAATTACATCTTAGCTTTCAAGCCTCTAGAACCATGTCTATTGCACCTCTACTGCCCAAGATATATATCTTGGAAAATATGTTATCAAGATCCACTGTCTGCATAAACTAATATATTTTCAAATGGAAATGTGGAATAAATCATTTTTGTAAAAATAAGGGGTGCTGATGGGCTGTGTTAAGTTGGGTTTAACTTGGCCCAAACTCGACCCAAAATTTTAACTAGGCCAATTTTTAAGAACCAAACCTTACCCAATTATAGACCAACGAATGACCGGGTCGGGACTGAGCTAGCCCAATATTTAATCAAAATCTACAAATTTAGAGATTATTTATAACTAAGTCATGAAATTTTAAAATTAGAAAACTTGAACTAAGGAATGTTTAACAATATATATATCAAAACAAATTATGGTAATACAAAAATATTATCATATTATGTAAAAACTATTAATTTAAGTTAAGAAATCTTATAATTTATCACTAATTTTCAAAATATAGTGTAAGATTTAAAATATTATATAACATCGAGTTGGGTTGGGCCAACTAGAAGTGTGACCCAAGCTCGACCTAAAAAACACATCAAGTCAAATATTTAGACCCAAAACCGGCCCAATTAGGGTTGAGTGGGATATTGGGTCGAGCTAATATTGGGCTGAGCTGGGATATTGAGCCGAGCTAGGTCTTGAACATCCCCAGGAAAAATTATGAAAATTTACTTCAAAGTAGTGATATTTCTTAGCTTTCTAATGGGACAAACCATATGTGGTTTAAAGTTCTAGAGCTAAAGTTATGCATATTTCTATACCTACTATTCGATTTGGAATAACCATTACTACACATAATCAAAATCAAATATTTCTAGTTTCACTTAGATAAAACAAAAAAAAAGGTATCTCTTAGTTGAGAAATGATGATGTAGTAACCTAATAAGAATAATGTTATCACATGTAGCATTGCCTTCTAGCCTTAAGATAGTGGCACACTTAAAAATGTCGAGCTTTTCAACTCACTAGATTTCTTTTGACCCTTCCTCCAAAAATGGTCAGCATGAACCATCGAAGCATTCCTTCACCTCAAAACCCAATAAAAAGGGAATTTATCCTCTCCAGCTTCGTTAAGAAACTGGGGAAGCACATCATCTTAGGGGAATAGTCGAAAAAATTGGGTTTTGAAAGCATTATAAGTTTTCTTAAAGAATTCAAGAATTTTTCTACTGCAAGCATCGGTGAATTTGGTCCACCCAACCTTTGATAATGGTTTAAACGACCACAAGAAGTAGAAGAAATGAGCAACCATCAGTTCAATGTTGAGAGTGGCGCAAAGAAGCTTGAAAGAACGAATAAATGCCTAGTTGTTAGGATGAAGTTGGCATAGAGCAACATTTAAAGACTTTAGATTGTGGCATTGAAGGTTGGTAAAAGGAAAAGTAACAAGTATTTTGGTAAAGCAGGTTTCGTACTTATAGAACCACCGACTTTGAGAATCATTCGAAGGACCATTGCACATCCACTTAGAATAATTGCATGGTAGAAAAAAGGTATCGATCATGATGCTTGTCACTAGCTATCTGTCGTCTTCACAAATCCCAGTAATGCTTTCTTATGAAGAGCATTCCAGTCGAAGCCTCATCGCCTCCTCAGAAGCACAGTTACACGAACTAATTGTGGCATCAGAAGTCAAGGCAGATGAAGTTTCCATGACAACTACACCAATGTTTTGATCAACCATCTTATCTAGAAAGCCAAATAAACTTACATTACTTGAGGATGACTCATTGGCCAAAGAAGATGATATATGAGGTTTTTTTACCAAACTACTATTAATGGCAAAACTATTTACCAAAATGCTATTTTTTTAAAATTATTTACCAAAATGCTACTCTTTTGAAACTTTATACCAAACTGCCACACTTTTGTCCAATGTGATATTTTTTATTTTTTTGTCCATATGGAAAATGCTAAAGAGGGTGGTGCATCCACATAGAAAGCGCCAAACCATTTGACATTTTCCACGTGGATGCGCCACTTTCTTTGGTGTTTTCCATGTGGATATGCCATCCACTGTGGCGTTTTCATTGTAAAAACACTAAACCGTTTGGAGTTTTCTATATGCATGCGACGCCCTCTTTGACGTTTTCCACGTGGACAAAAAAAAATAAAAAATGAATGTAAAATAATACATACCTCATCATTCTTTAGCTGATCAAAGAACTAGCGATAATAGTCAAGTACGCCGGTCACAGTATTACTCAAAACTTTATGCTTGCGCCACCTATTTATAAGTCAAAGTATTATATTGTCAATGGAATAGGGATAAATTTAATTATGTCTGTACAAGTAAGCAATAGAGCAAAGTAATATAAATAAATGATATATTCAGAAACTTATTGTCATCCCAATGGACGTAACTGACCACGATCAGCATCATAGAACACATTGAGTTCAACATGGTCAGCCAGTGTAGGGGCAAGTTGAGGGAATTTGTACCATGCCCAATACTGCAATAAGATGCAAGCCCCTCTGATTTTGCACACCTTGTAGTCTGCAGCTTTGCAAAGTTCTCTATACAAGTACGCTAAGACTGCAAACTCCCAATTGTATGTCCCGATAACAGCAAAGTCCTCCAACAGTGGAAGGAACATCAAGTGCACATACTTATTAGAATATGATACTAATGGGTAAGGCCAGTAACAACAGCACTGTCAATAGGAAGACCTGATATAATACTGATGTCTTCCAACGTTATGGTGCACTTTCCAGAAGGCAAGTGAAATGTATGTGTCTCTGGGCGCCATTTCTCAACCAATGCAATAATCAAGGAGTGCGAAATCCACGTGGAATGAGTTAAGTGCCCTAGAAGCACATGCAACATGGCATTTTCTATGTGGCATTTTCTATGTGGATGCAATGCAACAAATGGTTTGGCATTTTTTATGTGGATGCGCCACCCTCTTTGGTGTTTTCCACATGGACAAAAAGAATGTCACGTTGGATAAAAGGGTGACAGTTTGGTATATAATTTTAAAAGAGTGATATTTTAGTAAATAGTTTCAAAATAGCAGCATTTTGGTAAATAGTTTTGCCATCAATGGAAGTTTGGTAAAAAAAGCCCGATATAGGACCAGGCATCTAGTTTAGATCAAAATAGCCATGCAAACCCTCCACATGCCTAAGCCTTTGGGCCACATGAACTTCCCAACCCTCCCAAACTTGGTTTAACATTTATTGTTCAGAAAGAAATTGACTAGAACGGACGAATTGGTATCTCGAGCCCTAATTTGAAGGCCTCCTTCTACGGACAACCGTATCCGATGTCTGGGGTAATAATTCCCTGACAATCTCCACTGAAACGTCACTAGCCTCACCATCATTATGGTTTTCTCTCACCCCAACAACCTTTATGGAATCATCACTTCCCCATTCAGAGTCCATCACTTAGCAACCAACTAACAAATAATGAAACAACAAAAATATGAAACCTCTAACAGCCAACATGAGATCACCCCGAAAATCAAAGCAAGCTATTTACTGAAAATTTTGTCAATTGTTCGACAATTTGATTCTAGATCTCAAATTGAAGAAAGGAATCACTTCTTCTATGGATTTTTCAATAATTAGGTAACTTAGATCACAAATATAAGGAATGAAGAGTAATCAAACAAGTGCAAATAAAGAAATCAAAGTAAAATGAAAATGAAAGCAATAAATGAAAACAAGTAAAGGAAATCATGTAAAGAAAGCAATAAAGATCTCGGAATGAAATGAAAGAGAACAAACTTGATTGAATTGAAGAGAATGGAAGAAAGTAAAGGAAAGCATGTAAAGAGTAAACAAATAATAGAAAACATGTAAAGATTGAATGCAACAAAGATCTAAAATGGAAATAAAAGGAAGTAAACTTAATTGAATTGAAAATGATGATTGAAAACTTGTAATGTACCTGTCGAATCCTCTAATATGTGTGGGATGTATAGGGATTTTACAAGTTCCAACTTTTATTACATTGTACAAACTGGTATAGGCAAATGTTCTAAACATTAGCCTCTAAAATTCTACCACCTAATAGACACGTGTCAACCATATAAATTAACACATTTTATAAAAGATAACTTAATTCTTAGTAACCACCAATAACTACTCTTGATAACTTATTTTGTCTTCAAATCTTCAATGGTCAAACTGATAAGAAGCACTTCCAACAACCTACTCCCTTGAATAAGTCTTCATTATCCAAAGTTTTCGACAAAATGTCAAAATATATTTTTCAATACTAACACAAGCACACATAGAGTTGAATAGGAAAAGGAAAGAGTATAAGAAGAAAACAATAAAAAAAATCTACAAATAAAAAGTTTAACAAAGGCGAGGAAGATCAAGGGAGAACGAAGCAAATGAAGATGGCAAGAGCAAAGTGAAGTGCATTGACAAGGCAATAATGAAAGAGATTAGAAGAACAAGAAGCACATAAAATAGTAAACAAGAAGCAAAACAACAGTTTTTGTTGGTGTATGCCCTAGTGGCCAATACATTTTGTTTGTACTGACATACATTATATTATGCTATTTTATATATGAGGCATTTCATTTATTGTGTTCTTTTTGATAAACATAATAAAGTCCTTAGAATAGTAAGTTTGATGCCATAGGACATCAAGTGGATGACTTGATCGTGAGATCCTTTTGGTTACAACACTATTCTTAAATGTCCCTAGTCAAGTATTATTGTTAATTAGGACAACAATAATACATTGAGACTAGTATGTGTAGAGACTGATGACCGCATCTCACGGGTCATGGATATGAGATATCAAGTCTTCACATTGGTACATATTAGAGTAATGATGTCTTGGGTGACCCACCATGAGAACGCTACATGGATCGTTACGTGAATGTCATAAGCGATTCTCATAGTGATAATGGTGTTTGTGGTCCTTTGACCTGAAATCACTACGATTCCTACATGAGGAGTTGTGTGTTTTAATGCCATCAAACGTCATCTCGTAACAAGGTGATTATAAAGTTGGTTATTGGACATACCGCAAATCATGCGAGAGGGATGTGAGTGACCTAGATGGAATTTGTCACTCCTACATAACAGGAGCGATATCTTCGGGCCCCCTGATTGAGTGAGACTGCGAAATGCATGGCCATGCTCAAATGAGTCAATATGAGATATTGATCTCATTTATTGTTACAAAGTCTACTCGAGTATCAGGAAACGAATGATTGGACTATACAAGGGTGACGCATTCCATGCCTTGTGTTCAATCTAGATATCTTGACAAAGGGACTAAACTACACGGAAACATTGATCACGGATAGGTTATGTCAAATCACCGACATTCTCATTACTTGGGTAGCAGAAGTGATGTGTTGCTAGATACCGCTCATTGTTTGTAATATTAAAATGAGATTTTAATATTACTACCAACGTCATGAGAACTGTAGGGTCGCACACTTAGAAACAGACTAAATTGGAGCAATAAGGATCCAAGTTGGACTCGGATTCAATTGTGGGCCTAACTCATGACAGATGGGTTTTAGGGTTGCACTGACTTACCTTGCCTCTCGCTCACACTCACTTAAGGCAACCACTATTATAAATAGTACTTTGTTAAGGGGGCTGCTATACATGTTACATCACAACCCTAGCCGCACCTAAGAAAGTGAGTGAGAGACAGGTGAAAGGTTCTTCTCTTCTATTCGCAGACTAGCAGCGAAACAGAGGCGTGACTCCTTTTGCAAGTCCTGTTCGTGTGGATACCGCAGAAACATCGTCACTATTACGGTGTTGGTGATTCACCTCGCTTGTGTTTATCACGCTTCAAGAGGTAATTTTTAAAAAACTCGGATTATGGACTTTTCGCATGGATCTGTGTGGGAATCCTATTATTCCGCTGCGAGATATTTTGATCCGCAATTCCCAATGATGGTATCGAGCCACTTGCGAAACTATGATTCGGTTTTTTCGCTTTTCTTGTTATATGCGATAACATGATTCGTTGCTTTCCTTTCATAAAAAGATATGATCTTTATATGTTATTTCTGAAATCGAAATAATCTTTGTATGAAACCGTGTTCTGTTTTATTTGTTGTTTACGAAACATGTTGATGTTTTTGAAACCATGAAGATGTTCATATAATTTCGCGAAAACGATTTTGAATGCTTTCGTTCTTGCGTTTTTCTGATATCTATATATGTGATATGTATGATTCTATGAAAACGGTTTTGAATGCTTTCGTTCTTGCGTTTTTCTGATATCTATATATGTGATATGTATGATTCTGCGAAAACGGTTTTGAATGCTTTCTGTTCTTGCGTTTTTCTGATATCTGTATATGTGATATGTATGATTCTGCGAAAAACGATTATGAATGCGATATACACAGCAGCGCGACACAAGGTTTTGGAAACCTTGTTTCCGTTTTGCGACGGCTATGAAGCTTCCTCGTGACATGAAGTGTTCATGTCTTCACGAATTCTGGAAACCCTGTTTCTGGATAGGTGATGGCGGCTGTGAGTTACCCCGCGGCACATGAAGCGTTCATGTGTTTGTGGGCCTTAGGGTTCAAATGTTGTTGCCCTAGCCGTCATGGAGGCAAGAAGGGGTCAACTCGAATTTTTCTCCAAGAAACCAGTGGTGGTATATGAGTGAAAAATTTAGGGAAGGGCGCTGGATAGGCCTCCCCTTGACCCCCCATGGCCGACCGGGCGGGACTGGATATTGCCCGAACCCGTTGCGTGGTGTGTGATATTCGAAAGCGCGATATTCAAATCTTTGTTTTATAATTCACAAAATAATAATGTGTTATTTCTTTGTGTTTATGTATTCTTAGAGATGCATGGTGCATGGTTATGGCCTTAGTCTTTATTTATGCTATTTTAGTTATTTTAAATACGACCTGCGTGTCGTGCCTTTCTCTCTACATTCTGATTGTACATTCTCTTCTCATCTAACTCCCCTCGAATGTAAAAGAGGTTTCTATAATGTAATCATCATGTGGAGACAAGGAGATGGCATCAAGTGAGGACGTTGGTGGGAGACGCTTGGTGAAGTGGCTTTTTAAAGCTAATCTCTTAGAGGCCATAACCATGTCACATTTATTATTTGCTTTATATGTATGAGATGCATGGATGATGTTTATGGTATGTTAAACAAGTTTAATAAATGGTGAGATCTAATAATAAAATTCCCTCAAAGAAAAATATTAAGTCATTATGTGATGCCTTCCAATGCATGGCACTCATCAAGACTAATATCGATTAAGTGTAGGTCCGCCAAAGCGAGTGCCTTTATCTATATTAGTAAGATGCGATGGGATAAGAGTAATATCCAAATGCCAACCATTGGGTCGACTTAACTAGGCCATTTCAATAGGATTGAAGGCTTAGAGGCATGAAGTTGGGCTTTAGTCCATTAGATGGATTAGAATAAATGTTATTCACCCAACTATCCAAGAGTTGCATGTGATGTAATTGGAAAGAGTTTCCTACCTAAATAACCGAATTTTGGGCGATCAGCCAAAGCTGACTCAAAGTTAGGTAAAATATGGATCTTGGCCCACTAGGAAATCTTTCGATGGGATTTTCCGAGTCAATCTTTGAGGGTCATTGACTTGAATAAAATAGTGGGAGGCATATTTAATTAAAAGACCTCATTAAATATGTTTATGGCATGATACTTATATTTTTGCATGTTTTGTTAATAGATAACCATGGCAACAAACACATCGGGTACTTTATCATTGCGATCCGTCCTTGAGAAGGACAAGTTGTATGCGGAACAAATTTTCTAGAGTACGGGAATTTGAGGATTGTCCTCAAGCAAGAGAAAAAGCGTATGTTTTGGAATGACCTATTCTGAGCCACTGCTTTGCTAATGCCCCTAGAAGCGAAAGAGATGCTTATAAGAAGCATCAAGATGATGCCTTGGACATTGGATGTCTAATGCTGGCCACCATGAACTCGAGCTCCAAAAGCAACATGAGAACATGGATGCATACGATATGATCGTACACCTTAAGAAGCTCTATCAAGAGCGGGCCAGGCATGAGAGATTCGAGGTCTCTAAAAACCTTGTTTCGGTGCAAGTAGTAGTAGAAGGAAGCCCTGTTGGTGCTCATGTACTTAAGATGATTGGGTACATTAAAAACCTAGAGAGACTCGGTTTTCCTTTGGGCCAAGAGTTGGCCATCGACTTAGTCCCGCAATCGTTCTTAGGAAAGTTTCGATCAATTTGTCATGAACTACAACATGAATGAGATTGACAAATCACTACCAGTAGTGTTAGGCATGTTGAGAAGCTCGCTGAGCGGAACATCAACAAAGGTAAAGGGAAGGCCATAATGATGGTCCAAAAGAATAAGGGCAAGAAACAATGAGAAAAAGCCCAAGGACAAGCTGGAAGGGCAAGGGCAAGGACAAGTCCAAGCCTAGCACTTCTAGCTTGAAACCAGTGGGTGGAGTGGCTAAGGAAGGTACATGCTTCCATTGCGGTCGACCAGGACATTGGAAGAGGAAGCTGTGCCAAGTTCTGGAGGAGCTCAAAAAGAAGAAGGGAAGTGAGACTTCCACTTCGGGTATTTTTGTTATTGAAGTCAATTTATCTACTTACGCATCATGGGTATTAGATCTTGGATGTGGATCTCACATTTGTGTAAATGTGCGAGGATCTAAAGACCGGTGAGACCATTGACGAAGGGCGAAGTCGACCTACGAGTTGGAAATGGAGCAAAAGTTGCTGCATTATTTGTAGGGACTTATTTATTATCTCGCCTTGGGCTTGTAATAGAGTTAGAGAAGCTGCTATTTTGTGCCTGCTATTAGTAGGAATATCATTTCTGTTTCTTGTTTGGACAAGAAAGGTTTTCTTTTATAATAAAGGACAAGTGTTGTTCTATTTATATGAATGATATTTTTTATGGTAGTGCACAGTTGAGTAATGGACTTTATGTACTTGATCTCGAAACGCCCATTTATAACATAAATACAAAGAGGTTTAAATCAAACGATCTGAACCCAACTTTTCTACGGCATTGTCGTTTGGGCCACATAAATGAGAAACGCATCTCCAAACTCCATAAAGATGGATTCTTGGACTCATTTGATTTCGAATCATATGAGATATGTGAATCTTGTTTATTAGGGAAGATGACAAAGGCCCCATTCACTTTGGACAAGGTGAAAGGGCTAGTGATCTTTTAGGCCTTATACATAGTGATGTATGTGGGCCACTAAACACGATCGCTAGAGGTGGTTTTCAATACTTCATTACATTTACCGATGATTTCGGTAGATATGGATTTGTATATCTTATGAAGCACAAATCGAATCCTTTGAAAAGTTCAAAGAGTTCAAGAATGAAGTACAAAACCAACTTGGAAAGAGTATTAAAATCCTTCGATCGGATCGAGGAGGAGAATACTTAAGCCAACGGTTTGATGATCATCCGAAAGAGTGTGGGATAATATCTCAACTCACTCCACCGGAACACCACAATGGAATGGTGTTTCGAAAGGAGGAACCGGACTTTGTTGGACATGGTCCGATCCATGATGAGTCATGCGGACCTTCCAGGCTCCTTACGGGGACATGCTGCATTGCACGCAGCTTTCACACTTAACCGTGTTCCATCTAAGACGGTTCAACGAGACACCATATGAGATATGGGTGGGAGACGGCCCAAGTATGTCTTTCATGAAGATTTAGGGTTGCGAAGCTTATGTGAAACGTCAAGTTTCGATAAGCTTGGCCCTAAATCGAGATAAATGCTTCTTTGTGGGGTATCCAAAGGAAACTAAGGGATACTTTTTCTATAATCCTACCGAGGGCAAAGTGTTTGTCGCACGGACGGTGTGTTTCTAGAAAGGGAGTTTATCTCCAAAGGAACCCAGTGGGAGAAAAGTAGAACTTGAAGAAGTTCAAGTTTCACAAAGCAAAGCAATGAACCAATGGTGGAAATAGAGCGACCTCCACAAAATGTTGTGGAACGACAACTGCTCTAGTAGCACAAGACCTGCGTAGGTCTAACGGGATACGTCATCAACCGAGAGAGATATGGATTTCTCATGACCCAACAAGGTGACGTATTGCTCATGGATCAAGATGAGCCTGTGACTTACCAGGAAGCCATTATTGGCCCGAGAATCGAGAAATGGCTTGAGGCCATGAGATCGAAATGGATTCCATGTATGCCAACCGGTATGGACCTTGGTTGACCCACCGAAGGGTAAAACCCATTGGGTGCAAGTGGGTTTTCAAGAAGAAAAGCGACATGGATGGTAATGTGCATACCTTTAAGGCGCGATTGGTGGCTAAAGGTTTCAAACAAATTCATGGTGTAGACTATGATGAAACTTTTTCCCCGGTTGCGATGCTTAAATCCGTTCGGATCTTGCTTCTGTTGTTGCAAAGCATACCATGATTATGAAAACGGCAAATGGATGTCAAAGCTGCTTTCCTTAATGGAAATCTTCTCGAAGATGTGTACATGACACAACCGAGGGTTTTGCCACTCCACGGGATGCTAGAAAGGTATGCAAGTTACAACGATCTATTTATGGATTGAAGCAAGCTTCCGGAAAATTTGGAATCTTCGTTTTGATGATACAATCAAACGGTTTGGTTTCATTAAGAATGAAGAAGAATCTTGTGTCTACAAGAAGGTTAGTGGGAGCACAGTTGTCTTTCTAGTATTGTATGTAGATGACATACTACTTATTGAAAATGACATCCCTACCCCTACGGTCAGTAAAGACTTGGTTAGTGAACTCGGCTTCTCTATGAAGGACTTGGGCGAAGCCACCTATGTATTAGGTATCAGGATCTATAGAGATAGATCACCGAGACCTAGCTTGGCCTAAGTCGAGTACATACATAGACAAAGTGTTAAGACGATTTAACATGCATGAATCCAAGAAAGGACTCTTGCCTATGTCACATGGTGTAAGCTTATCTAAGGCTCAATCCCTTCCACCCGGGATGAGAGGGATCGCATGAGCAAGATTCCATATGCATCCGCAATTGGATCTATCATGTATGCCATGTTATGTACTCGACGGACATCTCGTATGCTTTGAGCATGACGAGTAGGTACCGATCGATCCCGGTGAAAGTCACTTCGGATGCTATCAAGAACATCCTTAAGTACTTGAGAAGGACTAAGGATTCGTTCTTGGTATATGGAGGTGAGGAAGAGCTAGTTGTAAAAGGTTACACCGATGCTAGCTTTCAAACCGATAAGGACGACTCAGATCGCAATCGGGTTATGTTTTTGCCTAAATGGTGGGGTGTGGTGGAAGAGTTCAAAACAGGAGACGTCGCCGATTCTACCACAGAGGGTGAGTATATTCTTTGCCTCCAATGCAAACAAAGGAGGCCGTTTGGATCGGGAAGTTCATTCGAACTTGGCACTATTCCTAGCATTGTGGACCCGGTGGACCTCTATTGTGATAACAATGGAGCCATTGCACAAGCTAAGGAGCCTAGATCTCACTGACGATCCAAACATATACTTAGGCGCTTCCATCTCATTCGAGAGATCATTGATAGAGGAGATGTGAAGATATGCGAGAGTACCAACGAGATGATAACATTGCTTTGATCCCTTGACGAAGCCTCTTGCCTGCGAAGCATGAGGGTCACACTAGGTCTTTAGGCATTAGATATATGCCGATTGGCTCTAGTGCAAGTGGGAGATTGTTGGTGTATGCCCTAGTGGCCAATACATTTTGTTTGTATTGACATACATTATATTATGTTATTTTATATATGAGGCATTTCATTTATTGTGTTCTTTTTTGATAAACATAATAAAGTCCTTAGAATAGTAAGTTTGATGCCATAGGACATCAAGTGGATGACTTGATCGTGAGATCCTTTTGGTTACAACACTATTCTTAAATGTCCCTAGTCAAGTATTATTGTTAATTAGGACAACAATAATACATTGAGACTAGTATGTGTAGAGACCGATGACCGCATCTCACGGTCATGGATATGAGATATCAAGTCTTCACATTAGTACATATTAGAGTAATGATGTCTTGGGTGACCCACCATGAGAACGCTACATGGATCGTTACGTGAGTGTCATAAGCGATTCTCATAGTGATAATGGTGTTTGTGGTCCTTTGACACGAAATCACTACGATTCCTACATGAGGAGTTGTGTGTTTTAATGCCATCAAACGTCATCGTAACAAGGTGATTATAAAGTTGGTTATTGGACATACCGCAAATCATGCGAGAGGGATGTGAGTGACCTAGATGGAATTTGTCACTCCTACATAACGGGAGAGCGATATCTTCGGGCCCCCTGATTGAGTGAGACTGCGAAATGCATGGCCATGCTCAAATGAGTCAATATGAGATATTGATCTCATTTATTGTTACAAAGTCTACTCGAGTATCAGGAAACGAATGATTGGACTATACAAGGGTGACGCATTCCATGCCTTGTGTTCAATCTAGATATCTTGACAAAGGGACTAAACTACACGGAAACATTGATCACGGATAGGTTATGTCAAATCACTGACATTCTCATTACTTGGGTAGCAGTGATGTGTTGCTAGATACCGCTCACTGTTTGTAATATTAAAATGAGATTTTAATATTACTACCAACGTCATGAGAACCTGTAGGGTCGCACACTTAGAACAGACTAAATTGGAGCAATAAGGATCCAAGTTGGACTCGGATTCAATTGTGGGCCTAACTCATGATGGAGATGGGTTTTAGGGTTGCACTGACTTACCTTGCTACTTGCTCACACTCACTTAAGGCAACCACTATTATAAATAGTACTGTTAAGGGGGCTGCTATACATGTTACATCACAACCCTAGCCGCACCTAAGAAAGTGAGTGAGAGACAGTGAAAGGTTCTTCTCTTCTATTCGCGGCTAGCACCGCGAAACGAGGCGTGACTCCTTTTGCAAGTCTATTCGTGTGGATACGCAGAAACATCGTCACTATTACGGTGTTGGTGATTCACCTCGCTTGTGTTTATCACGCTTCAAGAGGTAATTTTTAAAAAACTCGGATTATGGACTTTTCGCATGGATCCTGTGTGGGAATCCTATTATTCCGCTGCGAGATATTTTGATTCGCAATTCCCAACAGTTTTTATGGGCAAAAGAAGTGAAACATGATCAAGGATAACTTAGCGAAATAGGAAGCATCTAAAAAGATCCAATGGTTGAAGATCAACAACCATAAAATTTAATGACAGGGAAAGAAAACCATGTTCAACGAATGAGATGAAGGTACAGAGGAAATCTACGACTAACATTCACTCCTAAATTGTTAAAAATTCAAGTGTGAGTGTTGAAGTCCCACATTGGTAAAGAATGGGCAAGTTGAAGGTTATATAAGTGAAAAATACCCATAGACCTAATGCCTTAAGGTTCTGGGTAAAGATGTGGTGTCAATCCCATTTATGTGGTTCTTCATTAGCTCATTGATGGATATCTCCCCGGCTTTTGGGCTCCCCCTACGGCCTAACAAGTGGTATCAGAGTCGATGGTTCACCTTGGACAAGTATTGCAATGGACAACGGTAGTTGGTAAATCCATGTGAAGGGTCTCTTGTGTCAAAATTCTTCCTAGTGATGTGGAGGCTAGACTGCGTGTTCCGTTGTAGATGTGGACAACAGCGGTACAAGTATGAAGAAGAGTGTGTGTAGCCCGATCTAGAGGAGATGAGGCTCTTGGATGAGGGCTTGGCTCTCTTGGTGACACCGTCAAATACTTGAAAGGCTTCCGTTTGAGGGGGAGTGACCGTGTGTGAAGGACTCACACTTGAGAGGGAGAATGTTGAAAATTCAAGTGTGAGTGTTGAAGTCCCATATTGGCAAAGAATGGGCAAGTTGAAGGGTATATAAGTGAAAAAGACCCATAGACCTAATGCCTTAAGGTTTTGGGTTAAGATGTGGTGTTAAGCCTATTTATGTGATTCTTCATTAGCTCATTGATGGAGATATCCCCAACTTTTGGACTCCCCTACGGCCCAACATAAATAATGGTGCTAGAACGACAATGGCATAATTAAAATTTATCTTTTCCTAAAATCAGGTTTGGACCACGGTTCAACATTTCAATCAATAGGTCACTAGCTGTAGCTTGCCCCATCATAATTTGTGTCAACCAATAAACTTAGGTTGCCTTGATACAATTACCTTAGTGTTTGGAGCATTAGATCAAATATGAGTTTGATCACCAACAAGGGTTGGGTTGAGTGAATTGCATTTTCAGAAAGATGATTAAAGTTCAAACTCTAGAGAAGATAATTATTGAGAAGGTCTTTTAGTCATGATAGTACCTAAAGGTTAGTCTCATAAAAATGTATATCAGAATACCTCAAAGACAAAAAATAATAATAATAATAATTTGATGGAAAGAAATTTTTTTTAACAGATTTAGATTCTATTCAACGGTCTAAAAACAATCACCTATATATTACATCAGTGAAAAGTTATTCCTTGTAATTGACCGTAGACATTGTTGAATAATTAATAAATAATACATCTTATTTGATTAAACTAGGCATTAATATGAAATTAAAATGTCAAATGTACTATATTTGAAATTATGCATCTGTATTTCACAAACAACAAAAATGTGAAAATTACTATAGATAACTTTACAATGCAGGGAACTGCCCTCTCTATCTTTCTCTATCTGATTCATTTATTTGTTTATATATGTAATATTTATTTATATTACTTTTACTTCACCTATAAAATAGAACACGAATTTGGATTCTCATCGCTGAAAAGCTGTGGAGCATAGACATAGTGAATGATATAAGGAACATTTTCCTTTGTTTTGGTTGTTTCACCAGACTTGCCATCTCCTTTTTCCTTGGTTGTTTCACCAGACTTTCCTTCTTTCTCTTTGGTCGACTCACCAGACTTATTATCATCTTTCTTCTTGGTTGATTCACCAGACTTTCCTTCTTTCTCTTTGGTCGACTCACCAGACTTATTATCATCTTTCTTCTTGGTTGATTCACCAGACTTATTATCATCTTTCTTCTTGGTTGATTCACCAGACTTTCCTTCTTCCTCTTTGGTCGACTCACCAGACTTATTATCATCTTTCTTCTTGGTTGATTCACCAGACTTACTCCCATCCTTATCTTTGGTAGTTTCTAAAGACTTTTCTTCCTCTTTGCCCTTTTCTTTCTTTTCTTCCTTTCTCTCTTCCTTAATGGAAATAACCTCTGCATTTTTATGCACTCTTTTTCTCATAAACGATAATAATTTCTCTACTTCAATGGTACCTTCAACTGTTACAGTTTGAGCTTTCTTGTCTGTTTTTACATTGAAAATACCTGCATTTCGTCAATCAAACTTAAGATCATGCTTGTCTTAGATCGAAAGATTCAGAAATTATAGAAATATAAATCCATCACTATAGTCCTCGAGTTACCTTTGTGCTTCAGTAATCTATGTTTTAGGTCAGCCTTACATTTGTCACAATGCATGTGAACCTTCACCGAGATAGTGCGTATAATTGGCTTGAAACCACACACGAAAAAATTAGTTGCCACACAGTCCCAAAAATAATTCAAATTTCAATAAAAGGAAATTTTATTACTACTCTTTTTATTTATTGTGACTTTTATTTAACTAACTTTTACATAAATTTTAAAAAATACCTTCCATTAAATAACTATACCTTATTCTTAAATAAACTAGTTATCTATTACAACTTTATGAAAAAAGTGACAAAATTAAAAAGATTGGAATAAACCCACTTCACTAATACTGTTAATTGGATACATCTAATCATAAGAGTATCATTGCAAAACCAAAGGCAGTTGGAACGAGTAGAGATTTAGATAGATGTCTTAGCTTGATTGAGAGTTTTAAAGGAAAAATGAAATAATTCATATTGAAATGATATGGAAAGAAATAAAATGAGATGATGGAAAAATATTACTTTATTATTTTATTGTTTAACCAAAGGATGGAAGGAAAGAGATGTTTCATTCTAAATCTCCCCAAATTAAAAGGTATAAAAACTAGGAGCTTACGGAATAATTTAAATTTTCATCCTTTCTCATTACACTTTATTACGTTAAAAAAATAAATAAATTTGATCCATTTGTTTTCACTTCATACTATTGTTAACCGGTTAACATTTTTTTGAGTACATAACCACATTTTTCAAAAGCTTAAGACTCATCTTATAGGCCTAATGGAAGAGTCCATATTGGAACCTTTCGGTGGCCCCCAAGAGGGTGTATGGGACGAAAAAGAGAGATAAACAATATTTACAAAAATGGAATCACGTTACTCTCTCAACATATCTCAATTTCTTACCAACTATGCTAGCAACACATACTCACTCAATTTTATTAATCCAAATATAACATTCAACTTATAACATGGATTCCCAATGTAGTAAATATTCATTTTTAATTATTGATTTAAAAATTGAATTGGATTAGTCGGTTTAACCAAAAAATCAGTGAACCAGTTATATATCTGGTCCATTTAAACCCCAAAACTGGTAATATAAAAAACTAGCGTAAAACTAGGTAAACTGGCTTAGCCAGTGAAAATTGGTTTTGACGGTGCTATAAAACTTTTAACTTACCTTTTTTTTCTCTCTAAAATATGGTGTTGAATAATACCACAAAAGTTTATATTGTGCTGAATAAGAGCCCAATGGGCCACCTCTGATGCACACAAATGAAGGCCCACAATGTAGAATTGTGTGGTCTTATAAAAGCACATGTGACAAAAACATGCACTCCCCACCCCACCACTATTCTCCTATTACTATTAGACATATATTATTATATTTATTACATTTATTGACAGTATATACTATATTTAATATTAAAATATATTTAAAATATATATTCTGATTCAAAATTCCATCACAGTTGAATTATTGAATTATGAACTAGTTTTTTCATCAGGTCTAGTTTATATATATAGATATACTTTTGGACTTTTTAAATGAGGTATTATTCAGAAGATAGGCCACTTGATGCGCGTGATTTATAATATTCATTAATATATCAAATATGTAGCTGCATTCTTTTTGGGCTTGTCTAGTGAGATATTATTCAGAAGATAGACGACTTGATATGCGTGATTTATAATATTCATTAACATATCAAATATGTAATAATAAATTAATACATTATTAAATAGTCAACTAATCGGACGTCAAAGTATACAAAAATAGTCAACTAATCATATTTTTTGACTTATATACTGTTATAAGATAAAATAATATTATTATTAATTTATTTACTAGCACTTTATTATAGAACCAATAAAGAACATCTTACTAAAAATTAAGAAACTATAGTTCTGACAAAAAGATTTTTTCACACACACGCATGCATGCATGCGCTTACACACACGTTTTAGACCTTCCATCAAACTGGTTTTTTAAAACTCGAATAAGTGTAGGTAGCAATGTTTTAAAAACCAAAGTGGATATTGAACCGATGGGATTTTTTAGTTTTGGTTTGATTAATTCAACTAATTAAATTTATAGTTGAATCAAATAATGTTTAAACTAAAGACATAGTCAGTTCATAGTCCAACTAGTTCAATTAACCAGTCAAGTTTCTAAAACATTAGTAGGTAGGGAATTGTTATGGTACCTTATGAGTTTAATACTTAAAAATGAGTTGTCAAATATTTATTAACTGAAGATTTTATAATAAATATTTAAAATTATATTAAGTATATAACTATCAATAAAATGCATATTAATTCACCTTGGTATCAAACTCAGAAAAAAATAAATGGGTACTGGAGTAATGTGACATATATCACGAATGAGATCATGATCTTCTGATGATATTCATTAAGATGAGAGGGTCATGCTATAAGAGAGAAAGATATAAAAATAAGGGAAAAGTCCAATTTATTCTTGCAACTTATGGTCATGTACACTTTGGTTCTGAAAATTAAAAAACGTGCAACGCGATCCATAAACTTTCTAACGTGTGCGTTTTTGTCCTTCCATTTGATTTTCCATTAAACTCTATTGGGAAATGTCATGCTAAAGTCACATTACCATTTTTGTACTAAATTTACCTTTAAAAGTATACTCCACTAGCCTCTAACTCTTCCAAACCACTATTAAAACACAATATCAATCAGTGAAGATCACCCAAAAAAACACAAATTCTACCGCAATGTCTTTTGCCCTTACTCCAAATACCAAGACCTCAATAGACCAAAATTCTTCAACCCAAAAAAGAAAACCCATCATGCCCACAACTCACCTTAGAGCAATATACCCACATCAGAACCAAGAAGTCATCCTCTATATCACCTTCAAACCCTATGCACTGCATTGCAACACCTACAACAGAGAAACCCCACACCCTTCCTTTATCCAACTTGAAAATAGCCACACACCAAAGCACCATTGCCCACCTACACCCAAGCCCATCATAGAAGGTACCATGAACAAAAGGTACCATTGGTAGACATCCCAACACACCTTAACTCCAAATACGCTACATTAGGATTTGTTATACGATAGGAGGTTGTTGCTATGGCCTTAGGGAGAGGAAACAAAGAGGAAGAAAGCTTGGATGCTTGAATAGGTATGATGAATAGGGTTGATTTGTTGGTTGTAGGTGGTGATTTGGGTTGATATGCTTAGTGGCTGAAATTTGATGTAGTGTATGGTTTTGATTTCTTGAATAGGGGGATTTTGAGTTGTTTGGTTCATGGCAGAGGTTGATTTCTTCAACAGGGAAAGTTTTTTTAATGTGAGTTGATGCATGGATATAGTTTGCTATGGTCAAGGGCTTAGTGAAGAAGGTGAGTGACAAGTTCCGAGTTGCTAGTAGAGGATTGGTTTTAATGGTGGCTGGGGATTTTGGGTAACATAGGGAGTTTGTGTTTATGGTGAGTGTCCATGGTGAGTTTGTGTTTATTATAACTTAAGAGTAAATTTGGTAAAAAAAAATAGGTATTGTGACTTAAACCTGACACTTTGTGTTAAAAGTTTGATGCAAAATCAAGCGAAATGATGAAAACACACACCTTAGAAAGTTTAGTGATTGCATTGCACGTTTTTTAAGTTTCAGAACCAAAGTACACATGATTCTATGTTGGAGGGGTTAAGTTAGAGTTTTTCCTAGAAATAATTATAGTAGGACTCACCATTATTTATGTAAGGTCTATTGATTTTGCTTCTATGTCTTTATCTCATAAACATGGGAGGATTCTCATCCATTATGAATGTGGACATAAAAAATAATTTAATTTGTAAAAACTAATTATATTTTTTTTTCGATAAGAGTACGTTATGAGGACAAAATTGAAATTGAATTTAGAATTCTGAACTGCTTTGTCAAAATTGAAATTGAAAAAGAATCTTAACTTTTATGTTTGGAACAAATAAAGAAATGAGGTATAGAGTTGTAATTCTTAATTGAATTGAAATTATATTGTTTTAATAATTTATCAAGAATATCTAAAACATAATTAAATTTAAATTAATAAATAATATGATTTTAAATTTTTATAGATATAATTTTCAATAGAGCTTGAGTTGTCAAATTATGTATCCTGTGGTGATGGATACCAAAAAGTGTCAAGGGCAACATCACCAGAGCACGCTGGTTGTAACACCCCGATTTTTTGGTTTTATGGATATTTATGAATTTTATAATATTTGTGAATTTTCATGAATTTTTAGAAATTTTTAATTTATCTTAATTATTTTAATATTATTTTGGACTGTGTGTGTGTTTGAGGCGAACCCAAAAAAATAAAAAAATTTCTTAGACCGAAAAGTTTTGGACTATTAACGCGGGGCCGGGGGAACTTACTAAACCCGAAATCGAAAATAGTTTACGAAAATTTTCTTTATCTGAGTTTTGGGTACATTCTATTATCCATTGGGTAATGCTTTTATCTATTGGGTAATAGCTTTTAAAAAATATCTATGCTTTTGGAAAATAACTTTTGAAAAATATCTTGAGATTAGTCAACTAAAGAGGCTATGACTTTATGAAGAACCAATAGAAAGGAAACCTACTTGTGAAGATAACTAATAGGAAGAAAGCTTAATAGTGAAGCTAGTTGAAGTCAACAAAGAGGGCTTGACTTTGGTTTGAACCATTGAATGGCAAGACTTGGAAGAGAAGCTTTGCATATCAACCATTGATCTAATCGATGGTTGTGATAGCAAGCTTAGTGACGAAGCTTAGGATATCTACCCTTTATTAAATCAATGGTTGAGAATGGTTGTAGTAAATTAAAATATCTCTTTATCTCTCCTTGCATCTCACGGCCTTGAAGCTCCTAAAGTGGCTAAGTTTCATTTTCTCAAAGCTACCATCTTTTCTCTCAAAAGCTAATACCATTTTCTCTCATTTTCTCTCCACTAGCTCACTGCCTTAGTGCCTAAAATCACTTTCCAATCTTTCATAATTCCATCTAACCTTACCACTCTATCCTAAACACCATTTCAAGCAACTTTTATGTTGTGATCAAGACCTAATTCCATCATCTTCAAGTTTGATTCTTGGATTCAAGTTCTAGGGTTTCAAGGTAAAGATATTGAAACTTGATTTCTTATTTGATTCTTGAGATTCTAAGACCATATTTGATCTATGGTTACCTTAATCAAGCTTTAAATGTTAATTTTTATGTGTTTGTTTAGATTTCAAGAGACTACTTGGTAGTGGAAGTTGATACAAAGAGCTATACAAGGAGCTTAGGAAGCTACATCCAAGGTAAGAGAGAGATTAACCTCATCAACCAATTATGGTGGTGAGGACATGAAATTTGTATGAAGGTGATGAATCCATGTGAGGATTATTCACCTTATTCGTATGATTTTGTGATTTGTGTTTAATTGCTTTATGTGATTTTATTGCTTTGATACTATGCATGAATTTGATATAGTAGGATTTTGATGTTTTATGTATGTTGTATGATATAAATTGTGATTGAGAGGAAAACTATTTTTGGTTCCAAAGACCCTGAGGCTCACGGCCTCTATGCCCATAAATGGGTAATCCATTACAAAATGTTTTATTAAATGTTAACCTAGAGGATTAGTGATAAGAAAGCTAATTAATGGATTACAAAATAAATATGAATATGAATATATTTTTATTACTAATTAAAAAGTGATTTTTGGCTAATATAGTAAAATCAGGACTAAGAAGTAATTTAGAGTTTTGAAATATTTTATTTAATGGAGTTTTAGTTGGAAAGATGAAAATGATTTATAATTTGTGAATTTAGTGGTTTAATGTTAAGAAATTTAATTAAGGATTTCTAAGATAAGAATGGAAATGAATAAATTTTATAATTAAGCAAAATAGTGATTTTCGGTCATGGTATTGGGAAATAGGATTGAGAATTAAGTTTGAAACTTAAAGTATTTTATTTAAGAGGATTTTTAATAAGGAAGATGGAAAAGGTTTTATTAAATTAAAATAAACGTAAGTTTTGGAAAGGATGTTAGAAAATATTATTTAGAGGAGTTTTAGCGAGAAAATAATTTTTAATGATAGTTTGGAGTTTAAAATATTTATTTAAGAAAGTTTTATTACAACAATAACCAACAACAATAACCAATCATTTTCCCACTAGGTAGGGTCGGCTACATGGATCAAACGACGTCATTGTGCCCTATCATTAATGAAAGTTTTATTAAGGGAAAAAAATAAAGATTTTGAGATATCTTGAATTAATTTAGATGATGTAAGTTTTTGTGAAAAATGTTAGGAAATATTATTTGGAGGAGGTTTAGTATAAAAATGTTAGAAATATTATTTAAAGGTGATTTGTTAAGGAAATAATGAAATTAAAATCCAATTTTGATATTAAATGAGAAAAGTTTTAAATTGAGCTTAGAATATTGAGAAAATATTTTACGCGATTAAAAATAAGTAGAAAAACTCTTACGCGATTTAAAAATGATGATTTTTAGCTATGCGATTAAGAAAACGTTTTAAAATCTCTACACGATTGAGAAAACGTCAAAAAACTATTATGCAATAAAAATGCTACGCGATTGAAAAATATAGTAATTTGCTGTCGAGCTAATGTATTAGACCCAAATATATATTAACATATGGTTATAACTGGTATTGGCTTGTAAGAATGCATGAAGTCATTGATCATGCATTATTTGTCAGACAATGTCTGTTAAGGCTATTGGTGCCTAGGAGTTGAATTACACCTTCGTGCGGGTGCGAATTCTGTTAGTGAAGGTCTATGAATGACCTTGGAGGCTTCGGGTGTGGGAATTCATAGGTGGCCAATTAGCCGCACTACTGTGCTGTGGTGACCAATGCAAATGCACCAACGTTCTTGACGTGAACACTACTCTATTCACGATCTGGCGTAGAATGTCTTGTACCAGCCATGATGTATACACTGAGAAAAATTATAGCACTTGAATAGGAGGATAACGTACAGACATATCTTCTGGATCATTCTCTCTGAAATTATATTTAGCTCCATAGAGTAGGAAATGGGTGCATTGTGCATAAGGATGGTCAGTACACACATTATGCATATGCATAGTCAATATACATATTGTTGTCATATGGTCAATATACTTATTTTGTGGTGTGATTAGCATTCATGTAATTTTGATATAAACTATTAAATTATATGTTAGTTGATAACATGATTATACCTGTTGTTTTGTGATATTGCTGTATGTGAATGGCATGATTACCATTATTGTTCTTTGCTGCCATGATGGTATTGATGTAGGAGATCTCACCTCTTTATTGTATTATTTTGTCTATTTTTGTTTTATACTTACATTTGTGAAGACTGTGATGGCGGCAATGAGGGATCAGCTAGGTTTGTTTAGACTACAGTTCCTCAAAGGCGCTAATGCTTGGCGTGTCCATTGGGACACAGAGCATATAGAGTATTGCTGTGACATTACTCTATCTGTAAGTAGGACCCGTCATGGAGTCACTACTTCTTCTTTTACTGTTGCATATGTAGAGTTTGTTTTACCTATCAGGGAATTATGGAATGATCTTCACTATACTCCTAGGGAGAACTTTGAGATATCTTTTGCTCAGATTTCTATCCGTCGAGACATTCCTGTTTATCTTCTGAGGAGGACTCTTTTCTTTAGATGTGGTGAATTTGGGCCAATCCAGGTTAGTTATGTTAGACGTTTTATGTTTTTGGGTATGTAAGTATAATATAGATATGGTTGTAGTAAATTTTGTTTATATGTAAAATATATTATTCAATTTTATGTCTTGTATTTCTATAATTCGGTAAGTTTATGTAATCCGCAAAGAAGAAATTTTGAAACTCATATTTTATAATATTAAATATTTTATAACTTGGGTAAAGAATTAAAAGAAGTTAGTCTTAAATGTAATGCCCTTCGGGGGGTGTTACATTAGTTGGTATCAGAGTCCAAGTTTTGAGTCCTTTGGGTTTGTGGGTAGGTTTGTCTTGTTTGTGCTATGTGTTTCTCTGACACCGAACACAGAGATATATTGGTTGGTTTCCGAAAGGAGACAACCTTATTTGAAATAGTTACATTTAGTTTTCATTGTATTGTGTTAGTTCGACGTTGAAGAAAGGCGATGGTTCATGATAGACATACGCATGTGGCTCGTGGTAAACGAACGAAGGTGGATGCGAGATGTGACAATGATGATATGGCTGCAGCTGCGATAGTAATATAAAAGATAGCTGCGATAGCAATGCAAATGATGGCTGACGTGATTGTACAACAAAATCAAAGGGCTGCTCAGCAGCAAGAAGCGATAACCGAGACTCAAAATCTGTTAAAGTTAAATCAATCTCGGAATGCAAGACTTCGTAACTTTGGACCATATAGGTTCCAAAAAGGAAAGAAATATAAGGTCAATCGGTTCCAACAGAATTTGTGTTTACAATCATCGGGGAATTAATAGCAACAACGAACAAATGGAGGAAGTACTAGTGGCAACAGTTTTGGTCAGACTGTAGCATCAACATCAAAATGTTAGAAGTGTGGAAAGGCTCACTTGACAAAGGAGTGTAGGATCAAAGGATTTATCTGTTTCAGATGCGGGAAGCTCGGACACTTTTCTAGAGACTGTACACAACCGAAGACTGAACCTTCCGTGAGCAACGTACACGCAACAATACCTCAAGTAGGAGGAAGAGTTTACACGATGAGTGGAGCAGAAGCCTCCCAATCTGAAGATCTTATTAAATGAGATTGTACCATAGGAAGTAAGCCTTTAAATTGTACTGTTTGACTCAAGGACAACCCATTCTTTTGTTGCCTATGTTTGTGTGAACCAATTTAGGTTGTCTGTGTTTTCATTTCTTTTTGACTTGAATATTTTTGTTCTCATTTCTAAACTTGCTATTACTACTCAAGCATATTTAAAACTATCCTATTATTATTCAAGATCGGAACTTGTCTGTTGAATTGATTTGTCTACTTCTTTTACAAATAGAAAAAAATCTCAGGGATGGATTGGTTACTTTGTAACCATATCCTGTTATATTATTTCAATAAAAACTTTAGTGTTCACTGAGACTGAGATTTTTGCATTTGAATCAAGAAAGTTCACTTCTAAATTTATTGGACCATATCAAATTCTTTGTTGGATAGGTCCGATAATCTACCGAATAGTCTTATCACTTTTCTTTCTAACCTTCATAGTGTCTTCCATATATTTCAATTAAGAAAATATATTTATGATTCAACCTTGTCATAGGACCAAATACAGTACGATTAAAAAGAGAACTTAATTTATAAAACATTCCCTGTTAAGATTAAGGATAGGCGAGTGAAACAACTCAGAGAAAGTGCCTTGGTGAAGGTAATCTGGAATGATGTGAATGGAGATACAACATAGGAACTAGAAGACCAAATGAAGGGAGCCACTGTTTTCTCCAAGATCAATTTGCGTTCTAATTATCATTAGATTCACATGAAAGTAGAAGATATTCCAAGACAGTTTTTCAGACGCGTTATGGGTACTACGAGTATTTAGTAATGACGTTCAGGGTAACGAGTACTCTTGCGATATTCATGAAATACATGAATAGGATTTTTCATCCCTATTTAGACAGATTTGTCGTTGTCCTTATTAATGACATTCTGATCTATTCTCGAAGTCTGGAGGAACATGCTGAACATCTTAGTGTGGTTCTTCAGATTCTGAAGGAGAAGAAGTTATACGTTAAGCCGTCTAAGTGCGAATTCTAGTTAAAGGATGTTCAACTTTTGGGTTTAGGTTGTGTGTTGATGCAAATAGAAAGGTTGTGGAGTATGCTTCAAGGCAGTTAAAAGTGCATGAGAAGAATTATTCTACTCATGATTTGGAATTTGCGATAGTTATTTTTGCGTTGAAGATCTGGAGACATTTTCTTTATGGACTAACCTACAATGCCTATAGTGATCACATGAGCCTGATGTACCTGTTCGATCAGAAGGAGTTGAATATGAGGTAGAGACAATAGTTAAAATTCTTGAAAGACTAAGATTTTCAACTTCAGTATCATTCTGGAAAGACGAATGTCATGGAGGATGCTTGGAGTAGAAAAGTGCTTAGTGTGTCGGCTATAATGGCCAATCGGAGAGTATAATTTAGTCGCTAGAAGATTTGTTAAGGGTTTGTGTGTTAGAACAATTAGGAGGTTGGGATAAATTCTTATCTCGGATAAAATTCACCTACAATAACAGTTACTACTCAAGCATAGGGATGGTACCCTTTGAGGCATTGTATGGACGATGATACAAAACACTTTTACGTTGGTATCCAGATGGGGAAAGTTTCGCGTTAGGACTTGAGCTTATACAACAAACAATGAAGGAAGTAAAGATGATTCAGGAAAAGATACGGATAACTCAGACTCGACAAAAGAGCTATTTTGACAAATGAAGGAGTAATATCCACATTTGTTCTAAAAATGTAAGAGAAATTTTGAGGACAAAATTTTTTATTAGAGGGAGAGAGTTGTAACACCCTGATTTTTTATTTTTCTGGATATTTATAAGTTTTATAATATTTATGAATTTTCATGAATTTTTGGGAATTTTTAATTTATTTTGATTATTTTAATATTATTTTGGACTGCGTGTGTATTTAAGGCGGGCCCGAAAAAATAAAAATTTTTCATGGACTGAAAAGTTTTGGACTGTCAATGCGGGGCCGGAGGAACTTAGTAAACTCGAAACCGGAAACAGTTTACTAAAATTTTCTTTATGAGTTTTGGGTACATTCTATTATCCATTAGGTAATGCTTTTATCCATTGGGTAATAGCTTTTAGAAAATATCTATGCTTTTGGAAAATATCTTGAGATTAGTTAACTAAAGAGACTATGACTTTATGAAGAACCAATAGTGTGAATGCTTATGTTTTGAAGCATGTCAAATGATTTTGTATGATAACAAAGCCAAAGATGAAGATCAAGATCAAAAGAAAATACCAATATCAAAAGATAAAGACCAAGATCAAAAGAAGTATATTAGATATAGGTCTTAGAATATTAATGTAAAATGCCCTTTAAGTATCTCAATGATTCTCAAATGGTTTTCCAAATATCGTTTTCAAAATCAACTTGTAAATTCAAAGTTAAACATGTTTTTCAAGAAATGTTGATTTTAATCTTGGATTCAATATTCATGAAGGCATTTATGTTTAATCCAATGATTTAAGTGTTAGAAATGGCTTACATACTTAATTGGACTTGAAAAATGTGTTCACAGGCCAAGGTAATCGATTACAAGCAAGTTAGAGGCCTTGTAATCGATTACACCAGTAATGTAATCGATTACATTGAACCCAGAAAGGCAAGAACACGTTCAAGAAGGTATGTAATCAATTACATGGATATTGTAATCGATTACAAAGCAAGTCAGAAGCCTTGTAATCGATTACACCAAGAATGTAATCGATTACACAGAGCTCAGAAAGCCAAGAACACGTTGGAACAATAATGTAATCGATTACATTTACTGTGTAATCGATTACAAGCAATCTGACAGAGTCCAAGGGCTATATTAATGGCATTTAATGCTTGGCTAAAAATGTCCCAACGGCTCCTTTACTTACAAAACTTATAAATACTTGCCTTGGGGCTTTTTTAAGGGTTGATCTTCAATTTAGAACATCAATCTAACACTCATATACGAGAATCAAATCCTGAAAATGTTTTTGTCCTGTTTTTGTGAGAAAACTTGAGATATTCAAAAGGGGCATTGCTAGAGCTTCAATTTGTATCAATCTACTCTTTGAGAGAGTTTCTATCATTCAAACACTTTATTTATTGTGTAAAGAGGGTATCCCTCTAGTGAAAAAGGGTGAGGCATCCCTTGTTGAGAAGAAGGTGAGGTATCTTTCAAAGGTGTAAAGAGGATGAGGTATCCCTCAAAGGTTGTATAGGGTGAGACATCTCTGTTTTGAGGCTCAAAGCACAAGGGTGAGGTATCCCAAGGTGTTGTTGAGTACTCCAATCTGGAAAGGTTTTCAAGCACCCATTCAAACTTGAAGTTTAATGGAAAATCTTGAGTGGTTCGCTTGAGGACTGGACGTAGGTCATAAGGGGTGGCTGAACCAGGATAAATCCTTGTGTTTGATTCTCTCAACCGTATCTCTTTATATTTGTGCATTTATTTTATATGCTTGCTTGAATGTTATTCATCTTGGCTTGTTTAATTTGTGAGTGAAGTATTCAATCTCATTTATCTATTCACTTCAATTATCCAATAGCTTCAACGAAAATTAATAAACAAATGTTTTACGAAAGATTTACGAAAATATTTCATAAACTCAATTCACCCCCCCTCTTGAGTTTGAGGCCACTTGGTAACAAGTGGTATCAGAGCTAGGCTCTTATGTAAATGACTTAGCAACTTCAAGAGAAAGTGATGACCTTCTCAAATGAATTTTCAGAAAGCTCTTCCATCTATAGACCTCTCTTTTTCAATGAGGATGGGTACGCTTATTGGAAAGAAAGAATAAAAATTTTTATTGAATCTATTGACCTAGATGTGTGGGATGATATTGAAAAGAATCCTTTTATCCCCACAAAAGTTGTTAATGGCGTAAGGGTTAATACACTAAGAAGTGAATGGACCAATGATGATAAGAAAAAGGTCCAATATAATTTGAGTGCTAAAATTATCATTACCACATCCTTGGGGTATGATGAATTCTTTAGGGTATCAAATTGTAAAACTGCCCATGAAATGTGGGATACCTTACAAGTAACCCATGAGGGTACTAGTGAAGTGAAAAGATCAAGAATCAATACTCTCACTCATAAGTATGAGCTTTTTAGAATAAACCAAAATGAAAGCATTCAAGAAATGCAAAAACATTTTACACATATTGTAAATCATCTTGCTTCATTGGGAAAGACTTTTCTTAATGAAGATCTTATTAACAAAGTGTTGAGATGTTTGAGTAGGAATTGGCAACCTAAGGTGACGGTTATTGCAGAGTCAAGAAATCTCTTAACCATGACCTTAGCCACACTTTTTGGTAAGCTCCAAGAACATGAATTGGAATTGAATAGACTCAACCAAAGTGAGGAGATTGACAAGAAAAAGAAGGGAATAGCTCTCAAGGCCACTTCTTCCATGATTAACGATGATGATGATGATGAAGATGGTGGAGATGACTTGGAAATAGATGAGAAGAATCTTGCTCTACTAGTAAAGAAATTTGGAAGATTCTTCAAAAAGAGTGAAGCTCATAGAAGACCTCTCTTTCCCCACAAGAATGTCTATCATAAAGGGGAAGGAACCTCATCTACTCCTAAATGCTATGAATGTGGAGAATTGGGTCACATGAAGATAGAGTGCCCAATATATCAAAGTAAAGTGAAAAAATATCACAAAAAATCCTCAAGGGAGAAGAAAGAAAGAAGAGCCTACATAGCTTGGGATGATAATGACATGGATTCAACCGATAGCTCGGATAATGAGAAAGCCAATCTACGTTTCATGGCTAGAGGAGAAGAGGAAGATGGAGACGACATGGAGGTAACATCTTCAAATTCTGAATCAAACTCTTCCCTTTCCTATGATGAATTGCAAGATGCATTTGAAGAATTACATAATGAGTCTATAAGACTTGCAAAACTTGTTTCATCATCCAAGAAATCAATTTCCTCATTTGAAAATCAAATTTCTGCTTTAAACAAAGAAATTGAGGAATTGAAATTAGAAAATGAAACTCTTGGATTGATATATGCAAATTCTTCATGCATGACATGTTTATTACTTGATAATACATCTACACCCTTATGTTGCTCATCATGCAAAGCATTTGAAATTAAGATTAAGGATTTAAAAAACACTCTTTCAAAATTTACCTTTGGAAGAGATAATTTGAACATATTGCTTGGGAGCTAAAGATGTATTTTTCAAAAGGCTGATTTAGGGTATAATCCCAATAACCAACAAAAGTTTCTCAAGAATTTATTTGTTTCATCAAGTACATCAAGTAGTCCCTTTATTAAATGCTTTCATTGTGGTAGGAAAGGGCATAATGCATCAACTTGCAATGTAAGGAAGAATATCAATAACAAGTTAGGAACTAAAATGGTTTGGGTTCCCAAAGGCACTTTGCCAAAAACTAACACATAAGAACCCAAGAAAATTTGGGTACCAAAAGACAAAAATTGAAGTATGTTGTAGGTGTGCTTGAAGGCCAAGAGCTGACTTTGGAATCTTAAAAGTGGCTGCTCCAAGCACAAGACCAGAAAATACTTCAAGCTATCCTCCTTGTCTCCTAGAAGCTTGAACTTGCATCCTTTGGTTAAGTGGAGACTTGCTCTATGCTTTACTAGTTTAATATCTTGAATATGCTAAATGAATATGCTTTTTATGTGAAATGACATGTATAATATCAATATCTTTGAACTTGTCATAATGGATCTATCATACATCTAATTCTGCCGTACAATACATTAACTTGCTGCATAATATGCTATTTTGATGTATAATATATTGCTTTGCTGCATAATGTGATATCTTAATGCATAATATGTCATTTTGCTGCACAATTATGTGTTTTGGATCAAAGATGGGTTAGTTTTTATGTTTACATGTTGTTTGGTTTTGATTTGGGATGTTTTGGAACTATTTTGAAGGCTTTGAGATTGATCAATTACTATTTGAAATGCAAAAACTGTTTTCAACAAGCTTGTAATCGATTACAAGATCCTTGTAATCAATTACAATGGCTCTGTCAAGCGTTTCAAGCTAAGTCAGAAAGCATGTAATCGATTACACAAACTTTGTAATCGATTACAAGGAAAATAGAATGCGTGTAATCGATTATAATAAAAGTGTAATCGATTACAAAACCTTTTTTTTATAATTTTGCTTAATCTTGATGTTCTGTTCCTTCGTGATGCTTTTCTTATGCTTAATCTTTATCTAACCCCATATTGCTCTTGTATATGACTCTGTTTTCTATTGGCATAAATGATAAATGCTATCTAAGTTTTTCTTCATATGCATTTGCTATTGGTAACACATATAGATGTGCTAAACGATTTATACTTTGATATTGATCCTGCTGGGCTGAAATGATTATATCCAATCTGAATGCTTATGTCTTCTTTTTTATAATGCCAACGGGAGAGAGATTAGTGAAATATATTGCATGTGTACGGGGGAGTTTTGCGCTTTCACATATCCTATCTCATGCATACTTTACGGGGGAGAGTTGCTCTTAAATATCTGATAATCAAATAAATGCAAATATTTCTCCTTCTGTTGAATGCTTAGTTTGTCATCATCAAAAAGGGGGAGAATGTGAATGCTTATGTCTTGAAGCATGTCAAATGATTTTTGATGATAACAAAGCCAAAGATGAAGATCAAGATCAAAAGAGAAGACCAAGATCAAAAGATAAAGACCAAGATCAAAAGAGGTATATTAGATATAGGTATTAGAATATCAATGTCAAATGCCCTTTACATATCTCAATGATTCTCAAATGGTTTTCCAAATATCGTTTTCAAAATCAACTTGTAAATGCAAAGTTAAACATGTTTTTCAAGAAATGTTGATTTTAATCTTGGATCCAATATTCATGAAGGTATTTATGTTTAATCCAATGATCTAAGTGTTAGAAATGGCTTACATACTTAATTGGACTTAAAAAATGTGTTCAAAGGCCAAGGTAATCGATTACACACATTTTGTAATCGATTACAAGCTAAACAGAGAGCTAGTAATCGATTACATGGAGCATGTAATCGATTACAAGCAAGTCAGAGGCCTTGTAATCGATTACACCAGTAATGTAATCGATTACATTGAACCCAGAAAGGCAAGAACACGTTCAAGAAGATATGTACTCGATTACATGGATATTGTAATCGATTACAAAGTAAGTTAGAAGCCTTGTAATCGATTATACTAAGAATGTAATCAATTACACAGAGCCTAGAAAGCCAAGAACACGTTGAAACAACAATGTAATCGATTACATTTGCTGTGTAATCGATTACAAGCAATCTGACAGAGTCTAACAACTATATTAATGGCATTTAATGCTTAGTTAAAAATGTCCCAACGGCTCCTTTACTTACAAAACTTATAAATACTTGCCTTGGGGCTTCTTTAAGGGTTGAACTTCAATTTAGAATATCAATCTAACACTCATATATGAGAATCAAATCCTGAAAACGTTTTTGCCCTATTTTTGTGAGAAAACTTGAGATATTCAAAATGGGCATTGCTAGAGCTTTAATTTGTATTAATCTACTCTTTGAGAGAGTTTCTATCATTCAAATACTTTATTTATTGTGTAAAGAGGATGAGGTATCCCTCTAGTGAAAAAGGGTGAGGTATCCTTCAAAGGTGTAAAGAGGGTGAGGTATCCCTCAAAGGTTGTATAGGGTGAGGCATCTCTGTTTTGAGGCTCAAAGTACAAGAGTGAGGTATCCCAAGGTGTTGTTGAGTACTCCAATCTGTAAAGGTTTTCAAGCACCCGTTCAATCTTGAAGTTTAATGGAAAATCTCGAGTGGATCGCTTGAGGATTGGAAGTAGGTCACAAGGGGTGGCTGAACCAGGATAAATCCTTGTGTTTGATTCTCTCAACCCTATCTCTTTACATTTGTGCATTTATTTTATATACTTGCTTGAATGTTATTCATCTTGGCTTGTTTAATTTATGAGTGAAGTATTCAATCTCATTTATGTATTCACTTCAATTATCCAATAGCTTCAACGAAAATTGATAAATAAACGTTTTACGAAAGATTTGCGAAAATATTTCATAAACTCAATTCACCCCCTCTTGAGTTTGAGGCCACTTGGTAACAAATAGAAAGGAAGCTTACTTGTGAAGCTAACTAATAGGAAGAAAGCTTAATGGTGAAGCTAGTTGAAGTCAACAAAGAGGGCTTGACTTTGGTTTGAACCATTGGATGGCAAGACTTGGAGGAGAAGCTTTGCATATCAACCCTTGATCTAATTGATGGTTGTGATAGCAAGCTTAGTAAAGAAGCTTTGGATGTCCACCATTGATCTAATCAATGGTTGTGAAGGAAAGCTTAGTGAAGAAACTTAGGATATCTACCCTTTATTGAATCAATGGCTGAGAATGGTTGTAGTAAATTAAAATATCTCTTTATCTCTCCTTGCATCTCATGGCCTTGAAGCTCCTAAAGTGGCTAAGTTTCATTTTCTCAAAGCTATCATCTTTTCTCTCAAAAGCTAATTCCATTTTCTCTCCACTAGCTCATGACCTTGGTGCCTAAAATCACTTTCCAATCTTTCATAATTCCATCTAACCTTACCACTCTATCCTAAACACCATTTCAAGCAACTTTCATGTTGTGATCAAGACCTAATTCCATCATCTTCAAGTTTGATTCTTGGATTCAAGTTCTAGGGTTTCAAGGTAAAGATCTTGAAACTTGATTTCTTATTTCATTCTTGAGATTCTAAGACCATATTTGATCTATGGTTACCTTAATCAAGCTTTAAATGTTAATTTTTATGTGTTTGTTTAGAATTCAAGAGACTACTTGGTGGTGGAAGTTGATACAAAGAGCTACACAAGGAGCTTAGGAAGCTACATCCAAGGTAAGAGGGAGATTAACCTCATCAATCAATTATGGTGGCGAGGACACGAAATTTGTATGAAGGTGATGAATCCATGTGAGGATTATTCACCTTATTCGTATGATTTTGTGATTTGTGTTTAATTGCTTTATGTGATTTTATTGCTTTGATACTATGCATGAATTTGATATAGTAGGATTTTGATGTTTTATGTATGTTGTATGATATAAATTGTGATTGAGAGGAAAACTATTTTTGGTTCCAAAGACCTTGAGGCTCACGGCCTCTATGCCCATAAATGGGTAATCCATTACAAAATGTTTTATTAAATGTTAACCTAGAGGATTAGTGATAAGAAAGCTAATTAATGGATTACAAAATAAATATGAATATGAATATATTTTTATTACTAATTAAAAAGTGATTTTTGGCTAATATAGTAAAATCAGGACTAAGAAGTAATTTAGAGTTTTGAAGTATTTTATTTAATGGAGTTTTAGTTGGAAAGATGAAAATGATTTATAATTTGTGAATTTAGTGGTTTAATGTTAAGAAATTTAATTAAGGATTTCTAAGATAAGAATGGAAATGAATAAATTTTATAATTAAGCAAAATAGTGATTTTCAGTCATGATATTGGGAAATAGGATTGAGAATTAAGTTTGAAACTTAAAGTATTTTATTTAAGAGGATTTTTAATAAGGAAGATGGAAAAGGTTTTATTAAATTAAAATAAACGTAAGTTTTGGAAAGGATGTTAGAAAATATTATTTAGAGGAGTTTTAGCGAGAAAATAATTTTCAATGATAGTTTGCAGTTTAAAATATTTTATTTAAGAAATTTTTATTAAGGGTAAAAAAAATAAAGATTTTGAGATATCTTGAATTAATTTAGATGATGTAAGTTTTTTTGTGGAAAACGATAATAAATATTACTTAGAGGAGGTTTAGTATAAAAATGTTAGAAATATTATTTAAAGGTGATTTATTAAGGAAATAATGGAATTAAAATCCAATTTTGATATTAAATGAGAAAAGTTTTAAATTGAGTTTAGAATATTGAGAAAATGTTTTACGCGATTGAAAATACGTAAAAGAACTCTTACGCAATTTAAAAATGATGATTTTTAGCTACGCGATTAAGAAAACATTTTAAAATCTCTACGCCATTGAGAAATGCAGTAATTTGCTGTCGGGCTAATGTATTAGACCCAAATATATATTAACGTATGGTTATAACTGGTATTGGCTTGTAAGAATGCATGAAGTCATTGATCATGCATTATTTGTCAGACGGTGTCTATTAAGGCTATTGTTGCCTAGGAGTTGAGTTACACCTTCGTGCGGGTGCGAATTCTGTTAGTGAAGGTCTATGAATGACCTTGGAGGCGTTGAGGTGCGGGAATTCATAGGTGGCCAGTTAGTCGCACTATTGTGCCGTGGTGATCGATGCAAACGCACCGACGTTCTTGACGTGAACACTACTCTATTCACGATCTGACGTAGAATGTCTTGTACCAACCATGATAAATACACTGAGAAATGTTATAGTACTTGAATAGGCGGATAACGTATAGACATATCTTCTGGATCATTCTCTCTGAAATTGTGTTTAACTCCATGGAGTAGAAAATGAGTACATTGTGCATAAGGATGGTCAGTACACACATTGTGCATGTGCATAGTCAATATACATATTATTGTCGTATGGTCAATATACTTATTTTGTGGTGTGATTAGCATTCATGTAATTATGATATACACTGTTAAATTATCTGTTAGTTGATAACATGATTATACCTGTTGTTTTGTGATATTGCTGTATGTGAATGGCATGATTGCCATTATTGTTCTTTGCGCCATGATGATATTGATGTAGAAGATCTCACCTCTTTAATGTATTATTCTGTCTGTTTTTGTTTTATGCTTACGTTTGTGAAGACTGTGATGACGGCAAGGAGGGATCAACTAGGTTTGTTTAGACTACAGTTCCTCGAAGGCGCTAATGCTTGGCGTGTCTATTGGGCCACAGAGCATATAGAATATTGTGGTAACATTACTCTATCTATAAGTAGGACCCGTCATGGAGTCACTACTTCTTCTTTTACTATTGCATATGTAGAGTTTGTTTTACCTATCAGAGAGTTGTGGAATGATCTTCATTATACTCCTAGGGAGGACTCCGAGATATCTTTTGCTCGGATTTCTATCCATCGAGACATTCTTGGCTAGGGAATTTGTCTTCTGAAGAGGACTCTTTTCTTTAGATATGGTGAATGTGGGCTAGTTTAGGTTGGTTTTGTTAGACATTTTATATTTTTGGGTATGTAAGTATAATGTACATATGGTTGTAGTAAACTTTGTTTATGTGTAAAGTATATTATTCAGTTTTATGTCTTGTATTTTTATAATTTGGTAAGTTTACGTAATCCGCAAAGAAGAAATTTTGAAACTCATATTTTATAATATTAAATATTTTATAACTTAGGTAACGAATTAAAAGAAGTTAGTCTGAAATATAATGCCCTTCGGGAAGTGTTACACTGGTGAAGACGGTGATTAGGAAACACCAATGATGACGGTGATTGCGAAACACCAATGATGATGGTGATCAAAGGATGCTGACAACGAAGGTGGTCAGAAGTTGTCATTGGCAATGGTGATCAAAAGACACCAGCGACAATGGTGATCAGAGGATGCCAATATTGATAGTTATTGGAGGATACCGTCAACAATGTGGTTGACACCGACAATGATGGTTGTTGGAGTATGCCAACAGCAACAGTTGCTAGAATATGCATCGACAAAGATAATGAACAATAAATATAAAAGACTTAAATATATTTTTGGTCCCTAAAAATATATCACCTTTTGGTTTAGGTCCATGTTTTTTGAAAATAGATGGTTTAGTTTTTGTCGTTAGTGGACATCTGTTAAGTGATAAGATGTCAAATGGAGGTCCAGCTCATCCATGCCATGTGTCACACTTATCCTACATTGCAATCTATGTAGGTTTCCAAATTGGCATGTGAGACCCACATGCACCATGTGCTAGTCATGTGACCCCAAATTTCCCATTTCCCTCCACTATCCTCTTCCATCTTCCCTAATTCCCCTAATTTAAAGCCCTAGGGTTGTAGAAAAAAAACAAAACTAGCTTTAGAAAATCCCCACCAACAATTTGTGCCTTTTGTAGTTTTGGGTTTTTGGAATTTCCAAATTCTTGTGCTTGCTTATGCTGACATTGGTTGGATTTCAAAAGCAATGGAAATGATGATACTCTCTTTTGTTGGCCTAGTAGTTCAAACTACATGGAGTCTTTCCTCTCACGAAGAGAGTTTGATAACTAGTGTGGTAATTTGCTAGCATGCTAATTGGAGCATACTCATGGGGCATTATTCTAGATAAACATGGAAGGAGGTAGGTTTCTCTTTTTCCACTAGTTTACCATCTTTTGCATTTGTTGGATCTTAGATGGTGTCTTCTTTCTCTGGCATATGTGAAACATGTCATAAGAAAGAGAGGGATGTAGTGACCTGCCAATATCAAATCTAGGATTAGCTATGCCTTGTATACAATTTTCCAATGGTATAGACCTCATTATTGTTGTGTGTTGCTAATTTGTTTCAGACTTGACACACTATCTCATAGTTTTTTGCCCTTGGTCTCAACTGGAAAGAACATTACACATATTCCAGAAAAAAGAGCTACGATCTCAAACAGGAGGATAGCTATTGTTTGATGACAATCATGTACTAGATTTTATAAAGTTGGTTTTGTTAGATTCTTTGCAACCCTAGGGCTCCAAATTGGGGAAAATTAAGGAAGATGGAAGAGGACGGTGATGGGAAATGGGAAATTTGGGGTCACATGATCAGCACATGGTGTATGTGGGTCTCACATGCCAATTTGGCAACTAACATGAACTGCCACGTAGGATAATTGTGACATTGGTAAGGATAAGTTGGACCTCTGTTTGACATCTCATCACGTATGAGATGTTTACTAAAGGCGAGTACTAAAACCACCTATTTTTTAAAAAGTTGGATGAAAACAAAAAAAAAGTAAAAATTATAAGGACCTACACCAAAAAGTAGTATATTTTCAAGGATAAAAAATATATTTAAGACTATAAAATATTATTTTTAAGTTTTGTACTTGGAATTATATTTCTTAGGGTTTAGGTTAGAAATTGAAAATAATATAAAATAATTATTTTTTAATTCCATGAAATTGAACTTAAAATTGGAAATTTTAATTCTAGTGTACACACAAACCAAGAAAATTAAAATTGAGAGCTCCAATTCTAATTTTAAAGCTCAATTTCAAGCCAAATTATGTGTGCCAAATAGTATTCAAGTGTTATCTTAATAAGAACTTCCAAATAAAAAAGACAATGACAAAAATGCTTATACAAATATATTTTAATATTATTTTTTTATTTTGTGATATTTTTAGCTACAATATATATGGCTAAAAATATACCTGTACAATATTAATTTTTATATATTTGTTTTTTATAGAATTATAAAAAAAATATCATAGTGAAAGAATTAAGTATAATTTCAAAATAATAAATATATTATTATTTTATATAGAAATTATATTATAATTCTAATTTGACAAAAATACAAAATATTTTATATAATTTTCTAAGTTAAAATCCTTTCCTTTCTGAACTTTAGTTACTCCTGCATCATTACGCAAAAACCTACCTTTTATATTAACCTTATACTTTTAACGATTTTTTAAAGCTTTTTTTTATATTTTTTTATTTTTCAGTCAATTTTCATTCATTTTTCAAATTTAATAATACGAATATTGATAGTTATATGATTAAATAAAATTAAGATTTTCTTTACACCCATATCTCTAGTCTGTCAAATAATTGGGATGGGCACCCATAATTTATTTATTTATTTATTTTATGGTATAAAGGGCACCTATAATTTTGAAAAGGAAAAACGTATACCTTGCATTTTCCGTATTACAAAGAAAGAATAACTAATTATGTATCAAAAAAGAGAAAGAAAGGATCAAAGACAGAAAGAATGGATAACTTACATCTTTGGTTTCCTTTGGCTTTTTATCCGTAGCAGTACTCTCCTTAGGCTTCACTTTTGGAGATATTAATTCAACTTTTTTCTTGCTCATCTTCTCTATAAGCTTCAAGATTTTCAAAGGGTCTAATTTCCCTTTTGCCTTGATTTCTGCTTTCTCAATATCAATTTCCACATTCTGTACCCCTGCTCAGAAATCACCATTACATAAAACTATTGTTTACGTGTGAAATAAATTTATCAGCTAAATAAGACTTCAGCCGATGAACACGTATGGATTTTGATAAGAAACAGACGATTTGAACTAAAGGCAAAATCCAACCTTTAGCAAAGGGTTCCCAAACTCACTAAAGAAGCGTTTGGTATTAAGGTGAACTTAAGAAGCCTAAGAATTTGAGGTTAAAACTGTAAACGGCTAGGAAATAAATTTGCGGAAGATAAATTGCACAAAGTAAAGACAGTATAAAAGGCTGAAAAACTTAAGCAAAGTTTAAAAATTGTATTGATTGGGATCTGTTGTGTGTATATGAATTGGTACAAATGATATTTATAGCTAAATTCTATCCCCTACCAAAACCAACTTCTCTGGCTAAATCTCCTAAAAACAAGCAACTAAACCACGTCTAGCCTACCCATGATTCTTTAACCGTTCTAACCCCAACGGCTACCCCTCAACAGCTCAACTCCTATTTCCTCGGCATGTTTTGTGGCATCCGTTGATAACAGCTTCAGTCTTTGGCCTTCCATCAACTTTCAATCCAATATGCTTTAGCTTCTTTATTGTTTCAGTCCTGGCCCACTAATAACAAGGCCTATCTCACCCTTAGCCAGGCATCAGGTACATCCTCTTTCGGCTAATAACCTTTAGTTACGGCTAATCACCCTTATCCAGCCGTTATCAATTTACTTTTTTGAACTTTGTTTTTTGGGTGATAACAACTGCCCCCTTACATTTTTCAGCTAATTTTAAGAAGCTGAATAAATGTAGCTAGGTTTTTCGAACACCGTGCCCAATTTAATGCCCACCTTATTTTTTAATGCTTCAGCCGAAAAATCAAACGGTCAAAAAATATTACCATTTCTTCACAGAATAATTATAAATTCAATCGAAACTTTCTTTAGCCGACTTACTTTTACCTTCTTTTGACAGACGTATCATCAATCTTCCGAGACTAATCCAGAAGTTACTTCTCGTAGACCTTCTCCCTCGAGATTTTCTCCAACACCAGTAATTCCCTTAACTTTTTAGCCAATTAGCATTTTCTTACCTTTCTTCTGATTATCGACTAAACTTGTTTTTATATTCAAACAGGAACATGAGCCACCTCCTCCAACTCCTGTGTTGCATCCCCCAACAACCCAAGCCTCTACTGTGCTCGTTTTTGAGGAGGACTTGGCCTAATATTTTTCTTCTCCGGTTCCCAAGGCTGTTGTGGACCCGAGTTCTCCTTTAGACCAATGCCTATCTTTTGTGGAATCTTTGCTTGATCAAGATATCCCGTTGGAACAGCGCATAGTTACTGACCTGCGGATAGCGCTATCGAAGCTTGTTAAATCATCAAACACTGATGAAGACCAGATAGTTATCTTCAACCGTATAGCCGTTCAAGTAGGTGAAGTGTTTTATAATTTCCAAGTTTTCAAGGGTCGTTATGATCAAGCTGCTAAGGACCTTGCTCGGCTGGGTGAGCTTCAAGACCAGAAGCTTCATTTTCAATCCTCCTTCCAACAAGCTGAAGCTGAAAGGAAAGCTGACCTTAGCGAGAAGGACAAAATGTCCAAACGCTTAGCCGAGCTAATTGCTGAGAGGGAGAGAATAAATAAAGAGATTACCGAAACAGAGCCTAAACTGGCAATTCTTACTCAGAAACTGACTTCTAGTATCAATTTCAAGATGCAACTATATCATCAGTCTTCTGCTCTGGATGCCGAGATAATTCCTTTGCTACAGCAAAAGGACGCTTTTGAAGAAGACCTAACTACTGCGGATCGTGGACTTTGCCTTACCAAGGGAGTTTGGGCAAGTTTGAAAGAACTCCTGGCCAAGACAAAGAGGACATCGGCACCATCTTCGGCTGATACAATAATTAATCCCAGAAGTGGAAGCCATTCCTCGCCTCCGAATCTGCAACTGATCAAGTCACTTCTTTTGCTGCTAGTCTTATTGAACCATCTTCAGTTGATACTCCGACTCTTGATTCTTCTCAAGCACTTGACTCTGATCAACCAGCTACTACTCCTGTCAATCCGTGAACTTCTCCCTTTTTTTTTTAATCTTGAAAAAGCTAATCGGCTGGCTTGTAGCTGATATTTTGAACCTACTTCTTTTGCTCTAATTATCCCAAATCGAAGGATAATAGTTTTTTAGATATTTTCCATTTATGCTTCTTACCATCTCCTCACCATGCATGTTAACTAGCCGATAAGCTCCATTAATCATAACTTGACTAATTATATAAGGTCCTTCCCAGTTTGGCGACCACTTTCCTAACGTTGAGTCTTTAGCCCCTAAAGGCAAAATGGCTTTCCAAACTAAATCCCCTTCGACGAAGCTTTTAATTTTGACATGTTTATTATATGCCTTGGCTACTTTCTTTTTATTCTTTTGAATATTTTCTAAAGCCATTAATTTGTCCTCGTCGGCCGATTCCAATTCCATGAACATGGCTTGCTGGTATTCATCCATAGTCAAGCAATGCTGTTTGGCTATCCTCAATGATTTTACATTGATCTCCAATGGTAACACAGCGTCCTGACCGTAAGTCAGCCGATAAGGGGTGAACCCCGTCGCGGTAGACTTTGAATTTCTGTAAGCCCATAGAACTTCAGCTAACGCTTCATGCCATCTTTTAGGTTTGTCTTCCACGGTCTTCTTAATCAAGTTGATTAATATTTTGTTTGTAGCTTCGGCTTGGCCATTTGCCTGTGCATAATAAGGTGAAGACTGTATCAATCTGATGCCATATTCTTTTGCAAAAGCAACTGTCTTTTCTCCTGTAAACATTGTGCCCTGATCTGTTGTAATAGTTTCTGGAATGCCATACCGATAGATAATTTGGTTTTTAATAAACCTGATAACATCAGCTTGGGTAACATTAACCATCGGCTGGGCTTCCACCCATTTGGTAAAATAATCAGTGGCAACAATAATGAACGAATGTCTTTTGGAAGATGAAGGGTATATTTTTCCAATTAGATCCATTGCCCATCCTCGGAATGGCCAAGGCTTAACAACAGAATGCATCTCCTCGGCTGGGATCCTCTGAATTGGCCCGTGCTTTTGACACTCTTCACACCCTTTGGCATAAGCATGGCAATCTGCATTGATGGTTGGCCAATAATATCCGTACCTATGTATTAGCCAGCGCATCACAGGTCCTGACCTATGTGAACCACATACCCCTTCATGAGCTTCTCCCATAAGTTTCAAGGTTTCAGCTTTACTAGGACATTTTAACAAAATTCCCTCCAATCCTCTTTTATACAATTCTTCATCCACCAAGGTATATTTTAAGGCCTTTTGCCTCATTTGGGAAGTGGAAGTAGAAGAAGGGTTTTTTAAATACCTTATTAGCTCAGTTCTCCAGTCATCAATTGCGTCCATTGTTCCAATACAGCACTCCTTGAGCTGATCATCTACAAGCTGAACATCTTTAAAGGTTTCCTTATAACCGAAGCATCTTTGTGCCAAATCATTTGCTTCTTCATTATGTCTCCTAGGTACATGCATTACCACCACATCTAAAACTGTTTTAACAAACTGCTAGCCGTTTCATGATATTCTACCAAATTTGGGTTAGTGCATTTATAATCCCCAGCTAACTGTTTTATAACTAACTGGGAATCTCCCATAACCTGGATGTATTTGGCTTTCATAGATAATAGAATTTTTAATCCTAGTATTAATGCCTCGTATTCAGCTTGGTTGTTTGAGCACCCTGTCTTCAACTGACGCATGAACTTCCAGCTTTCTTCAGTAGGACTTGTAATTGTGATTCCAGCCCCAGCACCCTTGTTGGTTCTGGATCCATCAAAAGTCAATATCCAAGGTCTCAGGTTAACACAATAGCTCACTTCAACTAACGGATCTGTAACATCTATACAAGGATGCTGAGCCAAAAAATTTGTTAAGGCTTGTCCTTTCATTGCTTTCAAAGGCACATACTTTAACGTATATGCACTTAACTTAATAGCCCACTTCATTAATCGTCCTTGTAAAACAGGCCGATGTAGCAAGTATTTTACAATGTCGATTTTGCATACTACTTGAACCTCCCTTGGTAAGAGGTAATATTCTAGCTTCGTACAGGCATGAAAAAGAGACAAGCACAGTTTTTCAATAGGAGTGTATCTAGTCTCGGGGTCATTAAGCAATCGGCTAAGATAATAGATGGATCTTTCGTTTCCATCTTCATCATCCTGTGCCAACAGGCAGCCGATTGATTCTGGTGCATCCGATATATATAATTTCAATGGCCTCCCTAATACTGGGGGAGCTAACACTGGGGGGTTAGCCAAACATTGCTTTATTTGATCAAACGCAAGCTGTTGTTCGGCTCCCTATACTAATTCATCAGCATCCTTTAATTTCAGCAACAGGGAAAAAGCTTTTAGTTTGCTGGCTGAATTTGAAATGAACCTTCTCAAGAAGTTAATCTTACCGATCAAACTCTGCAATTCTTTTTTATTTTGAGGGGGTCTCGCATCTAATACAGCTTTGGCTTTATTTTTATCAACTTCAATCCCATGTTTATGAACCAAAAACCCCAAAAAGTTCCCAGCTGATACTCCAAAAGAACACTTAGCAGGATTCATTTTTAGATTATGATGTCTCATTCTCTTAAGAGCTTGTTCTAAATCGTCTAAATGATGGTTAAAATCATATGATTTGACTATGACATCATCAATGTATACTTCCATATTCTTCCCTATCAACTCATGGAAGATAGCATTCATTGCTCTTTGATACGTAGCGCTAGCATTTTTCAATCCAAACGGCATGACTAGCCATTCGAATATCCCAATAGCGCCAGGACACCTGAAAGCTGTCTTATGAACATCTTCATTAGCTATGAAAATTTGATTATACCCAGCATACCCATCCATTAACGTTAAAATGCCATTTCTGGCTACAGAATCAACAAGCATATCAGCTATGGGCATGACATACTCATCTTTTGGAGTGGCAAGATTTAAATTTCTGTAATCAATACAAATCCTAACCTTCCCACTTTTCTTGATTACAGGAACTATATTCGACAGCCATTCTACATATCTAGCCGTACGAATGAAACCTGCTTTAAGTAGCCGTTCCATTTCTTCCTTAATTTTAGGTATTAGCTCTGAATTGTATCTTCTGGCAGCCTGCTTGTGGGGCTTAAATCCTTCTTTGATTGGCAACCGATGCTCCACCAATTCACGAGAAAGGCCTGGCATCTCATGGTAGTCCCATGCAAAGCAATCCTTATACGTCTTTATTAAATTAATCATTTGACTTCGTTCTTCCTTGCTCAACAGGCTGCTTATTCTTGTCATTCTTGGTTCCTGTTCAGTCCCTAAGTTGACTTCCAATAAAGGATCTTCAGCTGAAAAGGTAGGAATCTTCCTGCTGATTGGGGACTCCCACCTCTCTTCAGATTCATGCCCCCTAGGCGTATCCACTGAACATTCTTCTTTCACTGTTACCTCTGGCTCCATAGACACAACCGTACCAATCCTATGTTCAGTTTCCAAGGATGTCAGCCTATGTCTCAGACTTTCAATCACTTGGGTCTTGTTATTCATTTAAACATAACCACAAAGGCCGTAAATCGGCCTGGACGTCAACAGCAAAGCTATCGGTAGTTAAGTTACAAGATGCCCAAGACCTTTCTTCATATCCTTTAGGGATAGTGATTGGCTCTAGCCGGGGCGAATAAAATATAGCCTCAGCCATCTTTACGTCAGCTGTAAATGGATTCTCGTCGGCTGACACTGACTCTACCTTATCCCCATCCCAAAACATTAACATCTGGTGTAAGGTGGAAGGCACGCACTGAGTGGAATGAATCCAATCCCTTCCTAGCAATATGGAATAAGTAGACTTAGAGTCTACCACAAAGAAGGCAGAGCTCAAAGTTTTGCTTCCCACAGTGATGTCGGCCACCAAAATTCCTAAAGCAGTCGTGGCATCCCCTGTAAAGTTGGTCATTTTCATATTCGTGGGAATCAAATCCTGCTTACATCTACCCAGCTTCTTCATTGTAGCTGAAGGCATTATATTTAATACTGCTCCTCCATCCACCAAGACTCGACTAATAGTCTTACCGTTAACCCGAGCCTTGATGTATAAAGGCTTCAAATGCTTGGTCATTTCCCTTACTGGCTTAGGGAATTCCATTTTGGGTTCTTCTGAAATAGGAGCTAACACAGCCCACTCAACTTCCTCAGCAAACACATCTCCTTCCAATTTCTCGGGTTGCTCTTGCCGAGCCAAGAACTCACTAGGAATTAACCCCACCATATTAGTTTCGCTGAGGGGTGATCTTCGTCTTCTCCTAGTATAGAATTCAACACAGAATCTTCAAATAGAAGGTCCGCGTAAGTTCCTCTTCCATTTCCTCGATTGTTAAAGGTACTGTTCTTCTATTGTTATGAATGGTACCTCTTCAAAGTCGGTATTTCCAATTCATTAATCATCCCCGAAAACCTTGTTCTTCCTCTCCAAGACAATCTTGATTTCCTAACTGCACTGGCCCCTGTCTTTCTTCCTTTGGTGGTCCAAAGGCAACCTCTAGAATCTCAGCCACTTCAGAAGTCTTAATCTCAGCACGGTCAGTTCTCTTTGCCTTAGCTAACATAGCCAAAGTTTGTTTCATTCGCTGTACTGATTTATTCCTCTGGGCCCTTCTTTTCTGAGTTCTAGTCATCACTTCTGGTTCTTTTACCACAGGGTCTTTTTCTTTTGCATATCTGTTAATAAACCAATGTCCTTGTTCCACACCGGCCGGTGGTTTAACCATTCGTTGGGGCCTAATGACGTCTTCATTTTTTACAGTAATCTTCAATGTAGTCATGCCCTTTTCCACGTCAAAACGAGCTGCTCTTTTACCTTTGTTTGGTATAGGAGACTCATCCATCATGGGTAACCTTGTATTAGCCAAAGCATCATTATACTCACCAGCTGTGTTTTTTCCCGGAACCTTCTTGGTTGCTTCTCCAATTTTGGTTGTAGGCTTTCTTGTTTCCTCAAAATTCTTTCTCACGCTTGAAAAATCTAATCTGCCAAAGACCCTGGGCTTAAACCCATCTATTCTGTCCCTAGGGACTAAAATAGTCTTCCCATTCGGGCCTCTGTATACATCACAGTCTGCCGAATATTGTTTGACTTCAGCCTGTCTTTTCGGCTGATTTCTCTCCATCCTGCCAGATACTGTAGGCCTGTTGTATTCGGCCGGTGTATTTATCTTGACATATTCATTATTTACCTGGGGTCGCTTTAATCTATCGAACACAGACAATCTCTGATCTATCATTTTAGATTGATCAGACACAGTTAAAGCTCTTCCAGCCCCATATGGCTCATCAAACACACCCTTTTGTCTCCACTGGTAACGTATCGGCTGTTTCCATCGTTTAGACGGTGAGCCAGATACTGTCTCCCCGGAGAATGAAACCATATTAACCCCAACTGAGGGAAACGGATCGGTAATGACGGTCATCTCGTTTTCGGCTAGCTTAAACCTTCCTTCTTTCATGGCCTTTTGTATAGCTTTTCTGAACACTATACAATTAGTAGTAGCATGAGTGTAAGAGTTATGCCACTTACAATATTTTTTCCCTTTCAACTCCTCTGCTGGGGGAATTTGGTGCCCTTCGTTCAGTCTAATTTGTTTATCCTTCAGAAGATAATCAAAAATTTGGTGGTCGCCTTCGAAATATCAAATGAATAATCAATCTTACTTTCAAGATTTTGGACCTCTTTTCCTTTGGGGGGCCTAAAAGCTGGGCATGAATATGGTTTTCCCTTCACTATTTCTGCAGCCATGACATCTGCCGATTGCTCGGCTGACTCATCTGACAGATAATCTGGATCTTCAACATTAATTACACTAATTAGATGAGGTCCTCTGTTCTTGCTAGATCTTCTTCTTTCTTTTTCTAGGATGTACTGTTCTATCCTGGAGGCCTTGGAGGCCAACTGACTCAAGTCAGCGCAATCTTGCCCTATCAACTTCTCCTTAAGCTGAGGATGCATGTTACTAACAGCCATGGAATAATATTCAACCTCGGGCAATTGCACAATACACTTGCTTCTTAATTTCTTGAACCTTTCCAAGAAATCAGTTACCGGTTCATCCACCATTTGCCTTAGATTCATCATGTTAGCCACAGTAACATCTGGATGAGGCATATAAAATCTATCATGAAAGCAACGCTCCATGTCAGTCCAATTTTGTATGGAGTTAGGGGCCAAGAAAGAATACCAAGTGAAAGTTGTCTCAGTCAGAGATAAGGGGAACAATTGGAGCTTATAAAACTCATTCTGATTTGCTTCCCCGCATTGGGCAGTGAACCTGCCAATGTGTTCCATAGTGGATTTACCATCTTCCCCTGAGAAAGTAATAAAGTCTGGAGTTTTAAATCCTCTAGGCAAAGGCATCATCATCCAGATATCCACCCTAGCAACCTTAATCGGATTCCAAAGTGTCTCCTCATGGGGATAGGGCACCGAGGGGCTCTATCAGGGATAATACACCGAACCGACCTCACCGGCCTAATAGGAGCATTCTAGCGATAACCTGAATGGGAATTGCCCCTCGGTTATAGCACGGATGTGAAGGATTCCTGAAAAGTGTCTGGGGCCCTCATTAACCCATGGTGGTCTCGGTTCTAATAGGAATCATTTAAGGAAACCCCTCGGATCTATTGAGGTAGGAGGGATATTGGACCAGGGCACCTCCCCTGCATAATCACAAATATATCTGGGAGGCCCCGAATGTACCGAGAAAAATGGGGCTCTATAGCCACCGTTGGATAATTACTGACCATCACGAAGTGGTAGGCGCCGAACAAGCCAATTATTCCTACCAGGGGGTCTCCGGGTATTTGTACTTGCCCTATTGTAGGTGGAGCATTCCCTAGGCCGATGGGGTGGAATATAGGGATATTGACCGAAGATTGTGGTCCCGCCCGAGTCTATCCGCTAGCGAGATGGAATAGCCGAGTGAACCGAGACCCCCGCATTTGATTGTTTTATAGCTTCTAACAAAATGCATCTCATTATGCACCATGGGATGTGAAGTTGGATTATACATTAAGTCATTCATCCCTTGATCAATTTGGTCCCGAATAAATGAAGTGGACATTACAACCGTGGTTGATCGTTGAGAGACCGTCAAGTAGCGGTTGTAGTATAGGGTGTAGGAGTACCCACCGGGGCCACATTCCTAGAGAGGTACATCCTAACCCATCCGTTCTTCTTGAGGTTGTTCTATCCATAAGATTTTTACCGAATACGATAGTGCCCAGGGAATGGAAACTTCTCAATCTGCTCACCTTAAAGGGTCCCACCGGGCGTGCCAAATTTGTTTACGTGTGAAATAAATTTATCAGCCGAATAAGACTTCAGCCGATGAACACGTATGGATTTTGATAAGAAACAGACGATTTGAACTAAAGGCAAAATCCAATTGAGGTAAAAAAAAGCGTTTGGTATTAAGGGAACTTAAGAAGAAGAGTTTGAGGGCACCGGAAGATAAATTGCACAAAGTAAAGACAAGATAAAATGAAAAACTTAACAAAGTTTAAAAATTGTATTGATTGGGATGTTGTGTGTGTATATGGGAGGTGTAACACCCTTGATGTAGCAATAGGAGCATAATCGTCATTATACCACAAGTTACTAAATCTTAGTGTGTCACAATCATGACAACAAGTAATTTTAAATTCTCAAGAGTCTATATATATATATATATGTATTTATTTATTTTTTATTTGCATCAATAGAAAATATAGCCTCGAATGAAATATAAGTATATTCAACCCATAATACAACCATTGAAATAAAATCGTATTACTCACATATACATATTTTATAGTCATTTTACACAAATCACTAATGACATAGAATATAACAATTACAGAGTCCAATCAAATAAGCGGAGATAAAATACAAAAGGGGAAAAGTAGTAACCCGGGATGGGCACTACCACAGACAAAGCCGCAACCCCATATGTACATAACGCATAGTGTCCCCGGTTGCGGGCATCAATGCCTCCACGCAGCTGCACCCTTACGTAGTCGAAGAAATCTTGTCCAGATGCTCAAGCCAAACAACCAAGGTGTTCTCTCTTTATCTTCCTCACGATCTCTTATCAAATATAAATATAAAACAGAAATGCACAAATATAGAAAAGAGGTGAGACACCCATCCTTCATTACCATTATTGGCAGTAAGAAAACAGCACGGCGCAAAGCGCCCACCAAGCAATACAGTTCATATATTCATCAATGAAATAGTGAAATTTATAATAAAAGCAATTCAATTCTAAGCAAATATCGAATCAATACAACAAAGTGATATTTATAGTATAGGTAAAACAACAATAAGCAATAGGCAGATCACAATAGTATTTCCGGAATCAACACAACAATAAGATAATCGCTATAAGTACAACAATTATCTTCACATTCACAGTATTCATGCCCAACAGCTTTGAGACCGACAATGAACGATGCACAATGCATTATGACACCACAATTCCTACTCCATGGAGCTAGACATAAACAATGGAGAGAAAGATCGGGAGACATGTCAGAACTCAGTGCCGCGCCAAAGTGCTATAACTCATCAATTTATCCACGTGCACATCATGGCATTGTACGACATTCTACGCTAGATCATGAATAGGACAGTTGTCTCGGTCCGGATCATCGGTGTGTTGCATCGGTCTAACTCACGGTACGAAGAGCTACCAACTGTCCATTGCGAGCAACCCGCACCCCGATGCCCCCAAGGTCCGAAGACCTACACTTGTCTATTCGCACCCGCACTAAGGTGTGTTCAACTCCTAGGCAACTCGGCCTTAACAATGTCCAACGGACGTTCTCATTCTTTTTGTGCAATGCATGACTCAATCATGCTCCTCATGACAACTAGGTCAATCATGCTTCAAATGCATGTCATATCATTTAGCAACAAGGTTTGATCCCATCCACGGATCCACATCAAGCCAATGGTACATTTGATAACCACAATCTCATTCATTAATATGTATGATTCACAATTTCATACAATTCCATAATATGTCGCAATTGACCAATATAAGCATCAATATACAAATGGTCACTCACATGGACCCATAACATCAGAATACAAGGATCAAGTCAATTGATGCGTCATTATGTTCATTATGAATCCTAACTTAGTATTTGTTTCCCATTTTCAAGGTTCATATTCAAAATCAATTCTTAAAACCAATTTAACATTCCAAGGTTATTCAATTTCCCAAAACTTGTAATTTATTTAAGCTCTTAGGCCTCAATAAATGAACTCACTTAGGATTACCATGATGCTTTCTTAGTCCTTTAAGATTTATTAAGTCTTGATTTTATTAAATCCTTCCAACTCATTAATTTTCCATTTGATACATAGGTTCCTAATTTCTTAATTCCTTATGATTCCAATTTATCAAAATCACACCTTCCAACTCATTAATTATCCATTTCATTACATAGGTTCCTAATTTTCTTAATTCCTTATGATTCCAATTTATCAAAATCAAATACTTACACTCAAAAATACCTTAGAGGTTGTGGCCTCACAATGGCTCAAATCTCAAAGTCATCATCTACATGTCACTCCTCTAAAACCCTAATTTCTTGACCTAACTTTAAATTAAAACTGGGAACATACTACATGTGGGAAAATTCTGAAATTTTTATCACATGAAGTCTCATGTCTTAGCTTTCAAATGGCACCGGTTTCATGTCCATACGACATCGGATCAAGAAATTATGCAACCTTGTTTACTGACTGCCAGAATACATTTTTCGGCAGAATCTGTCGTGGGTTCAAACAGAAACTGGTATTGATTGGCTTGCTCAAAAATTCTGAAATTTTTACTACATGAAGCCTTATGTCTTAGCTTTAAAATGGCTCTAGAATCAGGTCATTCCGATATCGGTAGCTCGAGTTATGCAGCAAACATCGCTGACTGCTCACTGGATTCTGCTGCGAAAATAGTTCTTTCAAACAATTCTCAATTTCAATCATTCAAGATCATTTTCTATGTGATTTTGAGTTCCTAACTAGTTCATTAACACTTAGAAAACATTAATCACTAACTTAAACCTCTTGATTTGAATCAAACCCAAAAAAATCACTCTCTTAGTTGATGACCTAGGTTCAAACTCAAGGAATAGATAAATCCATATATTTCATTCTCAATAAGCTAAATTCCACTCCAAAACTGTGGCACTCCAAGAGATTCCCAAATATTTTTCTTCCATTTCCAATCACGTAATCCAATCCAGGGTACCATTATATACAACAAACCAATATTCACCCCTAATTTCTAATCAAAACCGTGGCAATGTTTGAAACTCCAAATTTTTCATTTAGAAATAAATTTACATCAAACACATTCAAGAGCATAATCAAGAGCATAATCAAGTATCAATCAAATTCAAAAATGCCAATTCATTCACAATTTATAATTCAAGCAACATACAAATAGCATGCAAGGATGGTATGGATTTTAGAGGAGACAATAAGAAAACAACTTCTTGGTTCCTTGATTTTCAATTTTCGATTCCACCTTCAAGAAAACCATAAAGGTCAAATTCTCATATTTACAAATTAAAACTTGAAAGAATGATCCTTGGTCACATAGGTAACCAAGGAAAACGAAAATGAGAAGAGAATGGAGAGAAATCAAGAGAAACACCAAGAAATCTCCTTTGCAAATTTTCGGATTTGCACCCCCAAGAACCCTAAAAATTCCAACTTTGTTAAATCAATTCAATGCTTAAAAATGAAGTATGGATAACCAACATATAGACCATAACCATGAAAATGAAGAGAAGGGAAGAGAGGTCTTGAAACTTACCCAAAAAGCTCAAAGCTTGAAGCTTGGAAAAAGAAGATGATGGATTTTAAGAAACTCCAAGAAGAAAAGATGTTTAGAATGTGGAGGGGAGTTTGAGAAATTTTTGTGAAGTTAGGGAAAAGGAGGAGCTGGCCGTAGCAATGGTGGAGAGAAGGAGGAGAGAAAATTCAAGGAAGAAGAAGAAATAAATAAATGGAAAAAGATAATGAATTAAATGTAATAGTTAAATGAAATCAATTCAATGTGCTGCTGCCGATAAAAGAGAAAAGTGGGTGTGAATTGGCTTCCAAAAGAAGCTAAAAAATGGGTCTTAAGCAAAGATTATTTAACCATTAAAATTAAAGTATTGATTAGACATGGGATTCATTGGGATAATGTGATGTATATGAATCCAATGGATACAAATGATATTTATAGCATGTGATGAATTTTTAAATTTTGTATTGATTTATTTTATCCCCTAGAACCAAAACCAACGTGTCAAGTCTCGGGTTTAGTAAGATCCCCGTCGACTTATCCATAGTTCAAGGTTCACAGAGAGAACAAATCTCCTAAAAACGAGGAATATACTAAAATATTCGACGTTTCCTTAAAATTCTAGAAAATTCTCAAAAATTGCAAATATTATAAAACGACTATGATCATATAATTTTCCAATTGATTCTTTTACTGTTTTCACAACTCGTTCAATATTCACGTAAACGAGAAATATATTAAAATATTCATCGTTTAGTAAAACTCGAGAAAAATTCCCATAAATCACAAATATTAGGAAATGACTATTGGTGATGAAATAATCAATTTCGAGTGTTACACTGGTCTCAGAAATTCTCAGCCCAGTGTGCACGCAAAACGAAAAATATATTAAAATATTTTGCATTCTCAGAAAAATCTAGAAAAATTCCAAAAAATCTCAAATATTGTAAAATGATCATTTATCCTGAAATTATTAATTTTCGGGATGTTACACTCTGGCTAAATCTCCTAAAAACAAGCAACTCCCATGATTCTTTGACCCCAACGGCTACCCCTCAACAGCTCAACTCCTATTTCCTCGGCATGTTTTGTGGCATCCGTTGATAACAGCTTCAGTCTTTGGCCTTCCATCAACTTTCAATCCAATATGCTTCAGCTTCTTTATTGTTTTAGTCCTGGCCCACTAATAACAAGGCCCATCTCACCCTTAGCCAGGAATCAGCTACATCCTCTTTCGGCTAATAACCTTTAGTTAAGGCTAATCACCCTTATCCAACCATTATCAATTTACTTTTTTGAACTTTGTTTTTTGGGTGATAACAACTATTAATTCTATTTATAAATGCACAAAATCATCAAATGATCATTGATGAGTAAATAAAATCATGAAATTAAAGAAATCCAAAAAAGCATATGGAAAAGATGAATTAAAATAAGTTCATACCTTGAGTAGTCATGAGATGCTTCTTGATCTTGCTCCCACATTCCTGACAATGCAGGTTAACTCTGTAAATAGCAGTGATCACTTCACTGTCGTCTTTCTTCTTCTCTTCCTTTCCTTCTGTTTCATATTTGCCTTTCTCATCTTTCTTTCCTTCTTTCCCTGTTGCCATTCCCTGTTGTGCGAAGGAAGGATCTGGAGAGAATGACAGAAACACTGACAAAAATAGATCGAGATATTGGGCAAGACCGTTGTTGGCTAGCAAAAGCCTAATAAACACAGTTGCCTTGGAATTTTAGCACTGCAAGTTTCTTAACAAAATTTCTTTGTTGGTTTAGCTAATGGTTGCTCACCAGTTTCATGAAACTGTCTTACGTAAACGACGGAGTCTAAACGTTTTACCCAAATGGGCAATCGTTACCTAAGGATGTGGCACGTTTTAAAACTGTTGAAAGGGTAGTATTAATAATCTGAGGTTGTTGTTAAATGAAGGAAACCTTCTTGTGCAGCTTCCTTAGGAATTTTTACATAAATCTGAAGTAGGTGTATTAGGCCAATAACATTTTAATTATTATTAATTATAATAATTAAATAATTATTGTAATTAATAAAAATTAACTATCATGATAAATAATAATTAAGAATGTGATAAAGTTAAAACATTCAACTTAAATACATTGTTAAATACAATAAGTTTATACAAAAAAAAAAATTACTTATTATTTTATTTTTTACCCTGCACTGCTACTGCTTATTTTAATTCATATACCCTAATAATAAGTTCACCAAATGCTCTCTTTTAACTTATTTTAGTCTTTGGTTCTTCACAACCGCTATTTAACTTTTTCTCCATCTAGGGCCAATTTGCCTACACTTTCTAAAAGACCACCAGCTCAAATCCTTTCTCCATTTTTTTTTGTTACAAGAGGGATAAACCTCAACAAATTACATATTCTGATCAGATTTCGAGTTAGCGATTCATGAGTAACCTGATCTATTAGAATTAGATCCCAGATATTTATGAGCGTTATTAGATAAGCAAATCTACCTATTTATGAGGAGTAAATCTCTCACAGAATCTCTCATAAATATAGACATCAATTCTATTTCTTATAAATAGAGGAGTCAGTTATAAACGATAACAATCTCATGGATTCTTATCATAACTAACATGATTTAATTCAGATTTAACTACAATTCTTATAAACCAAGATGCTCCTATAAATACCATACAATGTAGTAAATGTATGTATCTAATTTCAAACAATACTCACGTTGTGCATGGTCTAACTTGAACATCAGAGTGCCTTTTGTAATACCCTAATTCTAGATACTGTAGTATACCTTAAGTATACTAAGTATAGAGAATTAAGTATGTCACTTTAATCTTAAACGTAAATTGATAACCTGTATAATAATTATAAATGAGTAAATATATAGAGCCTTTAACAAAAATCAAGAGAGCAAGACATTTTACACCTATGGAAACTTGCTCTTTGCTAAACATCCATCTAATATGTCTGAAATTACAACTTACACAAACTATATATATAAACTTAATTACATAACTAAAATAATTACATTACAACTTAGCTAAATCTTCATCGCCTTGCCTTGCGCTTGCTTTCGTTCTTCGCTGGATTTATCATGGAAAACATAAAAAGAATTGGGGTGAGAATTAATAATTCTCAATAGTAAGTTTGAAATCGTGACATCATGGTAAATCCAGCTGCTTCGAAGAAAAACTAAGTTCAACAGAATATATGGAAAGGTGGCATAAGCCAAAAATTCAATCCTTTCCTTTCCCAAGGCAGATAGTTCATTTAATAATAAAAATATTGTACACGTCACTCTATGACCAAAATCATTAAACATACTTGCTCATAAAGTATAAAAGATAATTTAATGATTTCATAACAATCAATTTAAATAACATATACTATAAACATTTACTATCATACTAGGAACAATACCTAACTCACTTGAAGTACTATTCCAAGCCTTTCATAACTAACTTTTATCTTCAATCTTCACATTTAATGAAAATAAGACAATTGCCCATACAATTATCAATTTTATGCAATGCATGATAATGTATGATTATGCTTAATGAAAGTTCTAAAGTATGCTCATGCAATGATTTTTTAAAAGATTTTGTTTTAGAAAACACATGTTATTTGAATATTTCTAGGAAACCCTTTTGTTCCAGAAACTCCTTTTGTTCCTTGTATTGTTTTTAGGTAGGCAGGACGCCCTTTTGTTCCTTGCACTACCAAACATTTATAACTTTAGCACTTGGAGCCCTTTTGTCCAAGCCATAATTAACAATACATGGAAACATCAAATAACAAGTTTGAAAATAAAACATGCAAGAGTACTAAAAACCTTTCCTTCTTTTATTTTACGTAATCATACTTTTCCTTACACAATAGAGAAGCAATACCATAATCATTAAACTCTCTCTTTATACATTATCATACATGCTTGTAGAGAGGGACTCGTTCAACCTCATCTACCTTTATCATTTCTTTTATATTGCTTCCCAATATCATGCTTATCAACATCATTTGATAACATGTATAAATCATTATATTTCTTAGCATTACATCATATCAAGGTTCAACGCTTCATTTTTATCTTCATTTAACATCTTAATCAACATGGTGGTCATTAGCTTCCTACAAAGTATAAACATATGCACATCTTTTAAGTATATCAATTTGACATAACATTACATTGGTAATCAATTTCCCAATCAAATAAATTAAAGTTCATATTACACCTTCATCATATTATTAATCAAACCATAATATGATCCATTACGTCATAACATGACTCAAGGCCTCAACTTTAATTAACCTATATTAGTAAGCATTTAAGGGTTCTTATCACTAATCCAACATAAATACATCAAAAGATATCATTTGGAATCAAAAGCTTTTGCATTTTACATTATTCTACATAAAAATCTCAAGTTTTATTGAAGAGTGCGGCGACACCTACTTCTGGTGTGTCGTGGCCTCCCTGTCTTTGTGCAGCATTTTGTTGCTACCTGTAAGCCAAGTGCCATGGCTCCATATCAAGGAGTGTCGCGGTACCCCACCTGTTTCTGGTTTTTCCAGAAACTCCATCAGAACACCATTCACATCTTCCCCTTTCTTTCACAATTAAATCTTACTTAAACAATTTCCATTATCAACTCACAACATCATCATTTAATCAAGATTTTTACACATAAGCATCTAAAGATTCACCTTCAATACCAACATCAAATATGCTAAAAAAATCAAACATGATTCACCAACCATAATCTAACCATACTTAAGCTCAACAAGATGAAAATCAAAGATAGGAATTATGTTTTACTACCAAAATCTCTATTTCATTTTGGTCATAAACAGATAAAAGCATGAAGAAAAGTAAAATAAGGGTTATGAGGTATTTTCCTCTACCTCAAGCTTGAAGATGACCATGAAGGCTCCAAGCTCTGCTTCCTCTTCCCCTTTCTCCTTCTTCCTTCACTCCCCTCTTTCCTTTTTTTTTTCTTTTTTCTCTATTTTCTTTCCCCTCTATAGAATGAAAGTGAAGGATGAGAAAGATGAGAAGATCTCATCTTTTTAAAAGATGATCTTAAGGGCAATTTTGTCCTTTTATTAATTTCGTATCAGCTAAAACACTTTGATCTTACTAAATCAAGTTTCCTGCTTTCCTACAACCTTAGAATAAATTATAAGATCCATCTAAATTCTTGTTTCATTATTTCCATAATTTTCCATATCTGCTACACCTCAATTGATGTGTGTGAAATAACATCATGTTTTGTTCTTGTTTTGCATGCATTCTTAGGCATTTTAGTTTCCCTTTTAGTTTGTTTTTCCCATAGTTCAAATAACTACAGTATTTTTGGTGTTCTTGTGCAGGGTTAATGTTGAATTGGCCTTGGATTGAATGGAATGCTTGCATGTTTGAAGTTGGAGCTTAATGGATAGCAAAAAGATGCAAAAAGACTATTCCAGAGGGATCCACGGCCTGCCCGTGGATCAAACCACGGCCATGGATCGAGCAGCAACTTGAAGGAGGAAAAGATAGATTCTAGGGAGTTCCACATCCTGGCCGTGGAATGATCCACGGCGTGGAATGATCCATGGCCATGGAATTCTGACAGCAAGATCCACGGCCAGCCCGTGGAATGATCCACGGCCAGCCTGTGGAATGATCCACGGCCGTGGATCGCAGTGCGCAGTAGTTTTTAAGTTTTTATTTTTATTTCTTTTAGGGGTTTTTTAGCCAATTAAAATCCTAGGTTATAAATAGATGTTCTGAATACAAGGAGGGGGTTCTAATGAGGTTTTGAGGGGGCACATTGAAGGCTTTGGTTCTTGATCTTTCTTCCCTCTTCTCTCTTGAATTACGAGTTTAGATGTTTATGAACATGTTTTCTTGTTCCTTCTTCTCTATGTCTGAGTAGTTTCTTTTGTTTCTAGGATTGGGCAATGCCCTTTGATACATTGATAATGATTAATTGACGTTGTTTCCCCTTTTATTGATCTTGAATGTTCTTTGATTCAATTCTTATTGGTCTTATCCATGTGAATTTGCTGGCCACTTATTTGCATCTCATAAGCATTTAGGGACGTACTGAGAGGTGAACCTAGGTGTTGGAACCATAAGAATTGAACTTAAGGCCTAAATCACGAGAGTAGTTTTAGCCTTTCGAGTATTCAATGAATTACCACAAAGCGTAATGGGTTCAATTTAAATTCAATTACCACGAGAGTAGGAATTGGTTTAATTGGGCACAGATCTTATATCTTGAGAAAGAACATTAACTAATTTAGGGTAATTCACCTTCAATTGAATTTCAGATTTAATAAAAGGGTTATCAATTAGGATTTGTCTTGTATCATTGTGGTACCCCAATCTTGGAAGCTTTCTTGAATTTGAAGAACCCCTTCTTGATAACTTGCTATTTTTGTTCTAAATTCTGCACTTTGATTTTTATTTAATTGCTTGTTACTACATTCTTCTTAATCAACAATCATATTCCCTTTTGTTTAATTTAATTGAATTAATTAATTAATTAGTATTCATAGACACAATCCTCGTGGATTCGATCTTTTTATTACTTGACGACGAAACCGTATACTTGCAAATTTCACGCACCAAGTTTTTGGCGCCATTGCCGAGGATTGTGTTCTTCCTGAATATCAGTTTAATTTTTAATCTAATTATTTTAAACCTTTTTCTTTTATTTGGTTCTTACGTTCTTGATTTCTCTTTGACTCTCTGCAAGTAATTTCTCTTGTTTATGCAAAGTACTAGACGTTCTGGGACTCTTATTAAAGCGGATCTTGAAATTGAAAAAACTTTACGTAGAAGGAGAAGACAACAAAGGCAAAGAGTAAGAGAAATATCAGAACCAACACTTGTCATGGCAGCAGCTGAGGATAATAAACCGTTAAAAGAGTATGCAGCCCCTAATGTTCGGGGTTTGCGATCTGGAATTGCTCGACCAGACATTGAAGCCAGGCACTTCACCATACCTCCTGCCCTACTTTCTATGATAAGGCAGAACCAGTTTGGAGGATTGCTATCAGAGGATCCTAATGATCATGTGGACATGTTCTTGGAGTTCTGTGAGACCCTCAAGATCGAAGGCGCCTGATGCACACTTTTTAGTTGTTGCATTTACAAACCCAAGTGCAGGTTGTCTCAAGTAATAAATTTCTCGGGAGTCCGAGGTTGATCCACAGGGAATTGTTGAAGATTAATTAAGGTGAAGTGAATATTTTGTTACTATGATTAAAATTATTTACTTGGGTTAAAAGATCCACTCTTAGTAAATAAAATAAAGGTAAGATTAATTCCTTTTATAACTCAATTAGAATCCTCACAACATGGAGGTTCCAATTGGAAAATACAACGTAAAAGTCTATTAAAACTATATACATATTTATATTATGTTTCCAAAAATATTACTACCACTTATAAATGGGTTAAAGCATTCACTGTGCCAATATTTTGTCTACAACAAATCAAGAACTCCACTTTATAAGGAGAGTTTCTAACACCACCACTTGTAAATGGGTTAAAGCATTCATTGTGCCAATCTCTTGTCTACAACAAATCAAGAACTCCACTTTACAAGGAGAATTTGGAAACAAAATATAATACGTATAATGATTACTTGAAAATATATCATTTAAGCATAAGAGAGAAATTAATCTAACCTTATTTCATTACCAAGAGCTTCACCTCTTCACCCAAGTAAAATGAAACTTAGTTACTCATAGATAAGAAGAAAGAAAGAGAGAAGAAGAAGAAGAAAAACATGACTTCAATTTAGAACAAAGGAAAATTACTACAAAAAAACTTAGTAACAAACTAGCATTATTTTGGTAACTAACACCTAATACACCTAATGATCTGCCAAGGCCTCCTTTTATAGAGGATTAGAGATACAAAATGTCAAGGGGGCTGAGTTATTAGTGGGTGAATGATTGGAAAATGAGTGGAAAATGCCAAATGACATTAAATGACATTAAATGAGTGGGAAATAATGGAGATTCCTTGTCTCCGAAATCATGCAGCTCTGAAGTTATTACGTTCGTCATTTTTGAACCAAGTGGTCTTGATGAAAGTTGTAGGCCTGGATCTTAGCTTTCAAATGGCTTTGGTTTGGATCCAATATCATTTCTACAACTCCAGATACGTTCAAATTACTACATACTGTCCAGGCCCAGTCACAGCTCCTCTGTTCTGACTTCCAAACCCAATATCACCTTCAAATAATCCGATTCTGGAAAAGTGTTCAACATGAAAGTTGTAGATATGAGTCTTAACTATTCAGCATCAAAATTTCAATCCATTTTACAACATCTAGCCCAAAATCTGTGATGAACAGTATACATAGGTCAAGCTGTCAGAAACAGTATTCTAGTTCTTGCTTCAACCCCAATTTGAGTTATCTACTCGTGTGATTGGGCCTTTGAGGTCTTCATGAAAGTTATAGAACTCTATCTTATTTTTCAAATGCCACTAGAATCAGCTCCAAAGACCACCTACAGCCCAAGATATGACCCAAATACAGAAACAATGTAAGATATGAATCATGCTGAAAAATTCAATTAAGTTCAATTTTGAGTCCAAACTTACAAAACATAATAAAACTCAATCAATTAAGTATATAAAGAGTGTAAATGACTAAGAATGAAAGCTTATTAATGTATCAAATATGTGATCATCAAACTCCTCCACACTTAGCTTTTTGCACTCCTGAGCAAAACACATAAGATCGCTCACAAAAAAACGAAACAGACTCAAAAGCTAAACACTCTAAAAGACTCAATTTCTAATAATATTTAAAAATGAAGAGCAATCATTCAAGTAATCAAAACATTCATGAGGTAACATATCTTCACTTCTCAAATCAACAAGCAATGTTATTTCAATTGAAAAGCATGAGTCAAGAATGATAGATTTTCACAAGATTCACTCTCAATCCCTCAAGTGTTTAAAAGGTAGGTATTTCACTCAATTCAACCCATGAAAATTGTACTACCATAAGCTTACTTATCTTCTACTTCTCCACTACTCAGAACATATGCACACACAAATTATGAGAACTTTATTCAAGGTTGTAATGGGGTCAAGGTAAAGGAGGAGGTAATATAGATATGACAATAAACACCAGAGAATAAAAGAACATGAGAGCTGAGTTCAATTAACAAGCATGAAAATTTATCCCAACTCCACCTAATACAAATTCTCTTTACATATTCTTTTCCTTTCCTTTATTACCTTGTTGACCCTCTTCTTTTAACAAATTTTTTTTTTTTTTTTTTTTTTTTTTTTTGATTTTTTTTTATTTTTTTTTTGATTTTTTTTTTTTGAAGAAAAGAACATTATATATACATTTTTTTAAAAATATTCTCGCACACACACCCCCACACTTGTTCAAGAACTCATCGAATGACAAACTAATGTTCTCTTATTCCCTAAGGTCAAGTAAGAACATGATTTTTCATTTAAGGCACATAATGAGTTCGAAACAAAAATAGTCAAATAAGCTCAAAGGGGTTAAGCAAGGGAAATAGGTCATTTCTAAGCAAAGGAAAATATCAAGAACAAGTGGATATCATTGGCTATTTGATTAAAGTAGCTATTTCAAGAAAAATGCCTCAATCATATTCATGTATGCATATGAAAATGTAGTCTTAAAAAGAATCAAAGCAAGTTCTAGAGCAACAATTCCATGAGTGAAATTCACACAAGAAAGAAAAGAATGGTACAAATGTTCAATCCATTCATCAATAAGCTCAAAATCTCACAAGGCATAATTCTATCATTCTCAGTCCACCAATTCAACATCCATAACCAAGCATGTGAATTTTAAGAAAGAAGACAATTTACTCAATCATGCAAATTTCCTTGAATTTGAATTGCTACTTCCACATAAATTAGTTATCTACCCCAACTAAAATACGTCTCAAGAGTAAAATTTACTCCTTACTCTACCATCCTTAATTAGTTTAGTAGTTACTGACAAACATATAAACACAACAAACATTTTAATACACACACTTCCTAAAAAAAAATTTTTTTTAGGTTTTTTTTTTTACACAACTCTACACACGACAAACATAAACACATTTACTATATTTTTTATTATTTTTTTTACCTTTTTTTTTACACAACTATCCTTCCCCCCAACTAGATCACAACATTGTCCTCAATGTTAAAAAATAGAAAGGAAAAAGATAGAAGATAGTACCTGTTACCGCAATTACTGAAAAGAGAAACTTCACACAAATATAAACAGAAACAAAATATGACCAAAGATTGAAATTATTTATACAGATGGAGTATCTTGACTGCTTCCTTTTCTCACTGCTTCACACAACATTTCCTTCGGACCACTTCTAGTTGAGCTGCTACTCGATCAGGGCTGTCATAAGAAGAAGAAATACAACAAAATATATACATGTAATTGTGATTGTGGCTCACATCTTCCTCTGGTTTTACCACCAGTAACGGCTTCAACGCTTTCTATGAGTCGAGGATAGGCTTCCCATCCAATTTTCTTATAAATTGACAAACAGGGTCTTTTTGAGTCAGATTCCCAAGACTATAATGCTCTTGCTCGTCCTTGAAGAGATTCCACAAACTAAGAAGTTCACGCTGCACAATTCCACAAGAATGCGTCTCAAGAGTCAATAAGATATTATCTAATGACTTCTTACTCAGTCCATTCTTAATGAAGAATATTTTATCTTCTCTATTTACGGAAACCATCCCCAAAGAGTGACATCGCGTATTGCAATTCCATCGTGCACACTTGTAACAAACTTTCATTCTTTTTGCTCTTCTCCTTTTTGAAAATGAACTTTTACCGAGACCAGGCATGTATGGGACAAATGAATCTGAAGATTCACCAACTAAACGAACCTTTGCTTCGATTATCCAGCGTATATCTTCTGGGATGCCCTTATACATTAACAATCTCAGTCTTTCACACCTAGCTTCATAGACTTTTGTTAGAGCATTTAGAGGGAGAGAAAGAAAATATTTTCTTAGATTTGAGAGAAAGACATCCATTTTGAAAGGAGAAGATATCAGTTATTATGGGAAACTGAAAAACAAACCGACTTGAGAGTCACGGAGTACCGTTATCCGCTATTTAACCGGGAACACAAAGAACTACAAAAAGAAAGAAACAACATTAAAATAAATTCTACTCATAACAAGGATTAGAAAGAGAAATGGATTCTACCTCAACAACTTGATGTTCCAGAAATGGTTTGAGTCTTTGTCCATTAACCTTAAATACAATACCATTCCTAGGATTCTCAATGTCTATGGCCCCATAAGAATACACATGTTTCCAAGGAATAGGTGAAGGCGAGAATTATAAAGCAGAACTTTTTGACCAATTTCAAAAGTTTTTCTGAAAATTTATTTGTCATGAAAAGCTTTTGTTCTAGCTTTATAAATCTTTGAGTTTTCATATGCATCATTTCTTAATTCCTCAAGTTCATTCGATTGTAATTTGCGTAACTTGGAAGTATCATCAAGACTTAAGTTGAAAGCTTTAATGGCCCAAAATGCTTTATGCTCCAATTCTACAGGCAAATGACAAGGTTTTCCATAAACTAACCGATAGGGAGACATGCCCAAAGATGTTTTAAAAGCAGTACGGTAAGCCCAAAGTGCATCGTTTAGTCTTAAAGACCAATCTTTACGATTTGGGTTAACCATTTTTTTCAAAATTTGTTTAATCTCCCTATTTGCTAATTCAACTTGTCCACTTGTCTGAGGATGATAAGGGGTTGCAATTTTGTGGGTAATGCAATATTTTTTCATTAAAGATTCAAATGGTTTATTGCAAAAATGTGTTCCCCCATCACTGATGATAGCTCGAGGAATTCCAAATCGACTCAAAATATTTTCTTTTAAAAATTTTAGAACAGTTTTATGATCATTGTGCCAACATGGAATTGCCTCAATCCATTTTGAGACATAATCAACTGCAACCAAAATGTACACAAATCCAAAAGATGATAGAAATGGACCCATGAAATCAATTCCCCAACAATCAAAAATTTCAATGACAAGGATAGGGTTCAAAGGCATCATATTTCTTTTAGAAATGGACCCCAATTTTTGACAACTTTCACAACTTTTGCAAAAAGTATAAGTGTCCTTGAATAAAGTGGGCCAATAAAATCCACACACGCAAGATTTTCGCACTGTTTTCTTTGAAGAAAAATGACCTCCACATGCTTCGAATGACAAAATTTAATGACACTACTTACCTCATTGTTGGGTACACATCTCCGAAAGATTTGATCAGACAATATTTGAACAAATATGGGTCATCCCAAAAGAAATTTTTCACCTCAATCAAAAACTTTTTCTCGTCTTGGTGTGTCCACTGAGACGGCATCTTACCTGTTACAAGAAAATTTACAATGTTAGCAAACCAAGGCATAGAATTGACCGAAAATAAAAATTCATCAGGGAAAGAATCATTGATAGGTGTGCTATCAAAAGATGAGCCTGTTGTCAGCCTTGACAAATGATCTGCAACAACATTTTCGGCTCCTTTCTTGTCTTTTATTGTGATGTTAAATTCTTGAAGCAACAAGATCCACCGTATCAACCTAGGTTTGGCATCCTGTTTAGACATTAAATATCTAACAGCAGTATGATCAGTGAAAACAACAGTGGATGAACCAATTAAATAAGCTCGAAATTTGTCCAATGCAAAAATTACAGCAAGTAGTTCTTTTTCAGTAGTGGTGTAATTCATTTGTGCACTATTCAAAGTTCGACTTGCGTAATAAATTACATAAGGCTTACCTTCCTTTCTTTGGCCTAAAACAGTACTAACAAACAAAATCACTAGCATCACACATTAACTCAAAAGGCAACGACCAGTCAGGAGATTGCATGATAGGAGCAGAAGTCAAAAGACCGATTAATTTTTCAAAAGATTTCTGACAATCTTGAGTCCAATCAAATGGTGTATCTTTTGTTAGAAGATTACATAAAGGTCTAGATATGGCACTAAAGTCCTTTACAAATCTTCTGTAAAATCCTGCATGTCCTAAAAAGGAATGAATTTCTCTGACTGTTTTTGGGAAAGGCAAATGAGCAATTAATTCAACTTTGGCTTTATCAACTTCAATTCATTTAGAAGATATCACATGACCTAACACTATTCCTGAGGTAACCATGTAATGACATTTTTCCCAATTTAACACAAATCCTTTTTCTTCGCATCTTTTAAGAACTTTTTCCAAATTATCAAGACAATTTTCAAAAGAATTTCCAAAAACTGTCAAATCATCCATGAAAACCTCTAAAAAATGCTCAATCATGTCACTGAAAATACTTAGCATGCATCTTTGAAAAGTTGCCGGAGCATTACAAAGACCAAAAGGCATTCTTCTATATGCAAAAGTGCCTAAGGGACAAGTAAAAGTGGTCTTTTCTTGGTCCTCTAATGCAATTGGTATTTGATTATACCCTGAATAACCATCAAGAAAACAATAGTAGGGATGTCCCGCTACTCTTTCTAGAATCGATCAAGAAAAGGCAATGGAAAATGGTCTTTCCTAGTGGTCGCATTCAATTTTTCGAAATCAATACACATACGCCAACTAGATGAGACTCGGGTAGGTATTAATTCTCCTTTTTCATTTTCAACCACTGTTATTCCGCATTTCTTAGGCACAACTTGTGTAGGGCTTACCCACCTGGCTATCAGAGATAGGATAGATAATTTCAACATCAAGTAATTTAAGAACTTCAGCTCTAACTACCTCTTTCATGTGTGGATTTAATCTTCTTTGAGGTTATTGAGATGTTTTAGCATTATCCTCTAAATGTATTCTATGTGTACAGATTAATGAATTAATGCCTTTTATATCCTTTAATGTCCATCCAATTGTACTTTTATGCCTTTTAAGTACTTCTATCAACTTACCTTCTTGTTCTTTGGTCAGGGATGAGGAAATTACCACTGGAAAGCTTTGTTCTTCTCCCAAAAATATGTACTTCAACCCATCAGGTAATGGCTTCAGTTCCAGTGTGGGTACTTCTTCATGGGTATCATCATTCATGGATTTTAGCTCTTCGAATCTTGGCTTCCTTCCTTTGTATTCTATTTCCTGTGTACAGTCAAGCAAAGAGCATATTTCAGAAATATCATCATCTAATTGTGTAGCTGAATCAAATGAATTAATTAAACAGATTTCTAATGGGTCAGAAGAACTATTGGTTTGAAGATGATCATCTATAATGGCCTCAATCCCTTCAATCTCTTCATTGTCATCATAAACTTCATGTGGTTGCTTGCACATGTTGAAAACATTAAGCTCCAGTGTCATATTTCCAAAAGTTAGCTTCACCACTCCATTTCTGCAATTTATCAAAGCATTAGATGTTGCTAAAAATGGGTGACCCAAAATAACAGGAACTGACTTAGAACTATCAACCATAGCTTCAGTTTCCAAGACAATAAAATCCACAGGATATATGAATTTATTAACTTGTACCAACACATCTTCTACTATTCCTTTTGGAATTTTAATTGATCTATCGCCAAGTAGAAGAGTTACTGAAGTTGGTTTTAACTCACCAAGGTTGAGTTCTTCGATAAACCGAATATGGAAGCAAATTAACACTAGCACCAAGATCAAGTAAAGCTCGTTCAATTTTATGTTCACCAATAATGCATGAAAGCGTAGGACAACCAGGGTCTTTATATTTCAATTCATTATTGTTTTGAATAATGGAGCTTACTGTTCATCAAAAATGTATTCTTTTTCACATGATGTTTCCTTTTAACAGTGCACAAATCTTTCAAATATTTGGCATAAGAAGGAATCTGTTTGATAGCATCTAATAGAGGAATATTGACCTTCACTTGTTTAAAGATTTCAAAAATGTCACTGTTATGATTCACTTTACTTGAATTGTTTAATGCTTGAGGAAATGGGGGTGAAGACGAGGGTTTGATCTCCTTTTGGCTAGGTGGCTTATCAACTCCTTCCTCATCTTTGGGAATTGACTCATCATCTTTCTCAAAAAGTTCAGGAATTTGTTTTTCAACAACCTTTCCACTCTTAAGAGTTATCACTGAGTTGACTTGATCTATTTTTTGACTTTCTGAACTACCCTCATTTAGGCTAAACTGACCCTTAGGATTTGGTTGAGGTTGAGAGGGAAACTTTCCTTTCTCATGAATGGCAAGTGCAGAAGAAAGTTTAGCAAGAGTGTCTTTTATGTCAATCATGGCTTGAGTGTTTTGACTATTGATGGCCTCTTATTTTTTCATGAATGCAAGCAATGTTCCTTCAAGGTTTTTCCTATATGGTGGGACATAAAGTGCATATCCTTGAGGATTTTGAGAATCTTGTTGTGCCTGAGGAGGTGGTGGTTGCATCAATTGTGGCTGGTTGCTATTCCTCCAACTGAAATTCGGGTGATTTCTCCATCCCGGATTGTATGTATCTGAAAAAGAAGAAGTGAATGGCTTTTTAAAATTATTCATTACATTTACTTGCTCATGCACAACTTCTTTAAAAATAGGAATTTTTGGACATTCATTTGTTGAGTGTCCTAATTCATCACAAATGCCACAAATTTCTTCATTTTGCACAGATTTGATTTCTTTTACTTTCCCGGATTCCATGGCTTCAACCTTTCTAGCCAAACTAGCAAACCTTGCATTTAGATCTTCTTCTTGACTAAGATGATATTTTCCTTTATTAGCATTTGCAAGGTTAAATCTAATTGAATTTTCAGAAGGATTAGTACCATGCCAAGATTGAGAATTTTCAGCCAAATGGTCTAAATAGTCTAAAGCTTCTTCAGGTTCTTTATCAAGAAATTCACCATTGCACATTGTTTCCACAAATTGTTTGGTTTCGGGTGTTAACCCTTCATAAAAGAAGCTTATAGTGCGCCATTTTTCAAAACCATGATGTGGGCAAGAATTCAACAAATCTTTAAAACGTTCCCAACTTTGAAAATATGCTTCATTTGAATTTTGGGAAAAATTTTGGATTTGTCTTTTCAAAGCATTGGTTTTATGTGTTGGAAAAAATTTCTTCAAAAACTCATATTGCATTTCTTTCCATGTGCCAATTGATCTTGGTTTCAAAGTGTTAAGCCAAGATTTTGCTTTATCTTTCAAAGAAAAAGGAAACAATTTAAGCTTAACAACCTCTTCAGTGCAAGTTTGATCATGAAAAGCAGTACATACTTCTTCAAATTCTTTTAGATATAAATATGGGCTTTCAGATTCTAAACCATGGAAATTAGGAAGTAAAGAAGTCATACCTGGCTTGAATCTAAAATTGTTGGCATTGACTAGAAAGATAAAACATGATGGACTAGAATTTCGGGATGGTTGCAAATACTCACGCATGGTTCGCAACGGTTGATTTTCATGTTCATCATGCACACTTTCGTTTTCAGCCATTGTGCTTAATGTGTGTGACTGTGATTCAAACAAATCAATATGTAAAGTACCTGGATTAACTCTAACCAAACGACCAGAATTTAAATCACGATACCAACTAAGCATAAACAAGTCACTTACAGTATAAAATAAAATGCACAAGATAGCAATATAAACTGTCCATTAAATATTAACAAAGGTGTGGTATAAACCAACCACCAAATAAGTTAATAAGTATAAAAATTAAAAAGTTAGTATACAGATAAATTAAAATGTTAGAAGCAGAAAAAGTAAAAAATTAGATAGTTAGTAAGAGAATTAGTAAGTTAGTAAACAAAAAAAAAATGACAAAAAATAAATAACAAAAAAAAAAAAAAAAAAAAAAATAAAGTACGAGAAAATAAAATAAAGAAAATAAAGTGCAAAAAGTAAATTACAGAAAGTAAAAGGGAGAGGTTCTCCCACCGAGTTAGTATATACAAAAAAAAAATAAAAGAGAGAATTACCCCACTATTAGTAAGGACAAATAAAAATAAAAATAAAAATAAAAGGGAGAGAATCCCCCACTGTTAGTATGTGCAAAAAAATAAAAGGGAGAGTTACCCCCACTAAGTTAAAATGTACAAGAAAATAAAATGGAGAATTACCCCCACTGTACAGAAATTAAAATGCGAAAAATAAAGTGCAGAAAATAAATTTAAAGAAAAAAAATAAGTAAAAGGGAGAGATTCCCCCACTAAGTTAGTATGCACAGTAAAATAAAAGGGAGACGTTCCCCCACTAAGTTAGTATGTTAGTATATATACAAATTTTTTTTTTTTACACCAGAAATTCAGTCTTCAAATCAAGTCCCCGACAACGGCGCCAAAAAACTTGATGCACACTTTTTAGTTGTTGCATTTACAAACCCAAGTGTAGGTTGTCTCAAGTAATAAATTTCTCGGGAGTCCGAGGTTGATCCACAGGGAATTGTTGAAGATTAATTAAGGTGAAGTGAATATTTTGTTACTATGATTAAAATTATTTATTTGGGTTAAAAGATCCACTCTTGGTAAATAAAATAAAGGTAATATTAATTCCTTTTATAACTCAATTAGAATCCTCACAACATGGAGGTTCCAATCGAAAAATACAACGTAAAAGTCTATTAAAACTATATACATATTTATATTATGTTTCCAAAAATATTACTACCACTTATAAATGGGTTAAAGCATTCATTGTGCCAATATTTTGTTTACAACAAATCAAGAACTCCACTTTATAAGAAGAGTTTCTAACACCACCACTTATAAATGGGTTAAAGCATTCATTGTGCCAATCTCTTGTCTACAACAAATCAAGAACTCCACTTTACAAGGAGAATTTGGAAACAAAATATAATACGTATAATGATTACTTGAAAATATATCATTTAAGCATAAGAGAGAAATTAATCTAACCTTATTTCATTACCAAGAGCTTCACCTCTTCACCCAAGTAAAATGAAACTTAGTTACTCATAGATAAGAAGAAAGAAAGAGAGAAGAAGAAGAAGAAAAACATGACTTCAATTTAGAACAAAGGAAAATTACTACAAGAAAACTTAGTAACAAACTAGCATTATTTTGGTAACTAACACCTAATACACCTAATGATCTACCAAGGCCTCCTTTTATAGAGGATTAGAGATACAAAATGTCAAGGGGGTTGAGTTATTAGTGGGTGGATGATTGGAAAATGAGTGGAAAATGCCAAATGACATTAAATGACATTAAATGAGTGGGAAATAATGGAGATTCATTGTCTCCAAAATCATGCAGCTCTGAAGTCATTGCATTCATCATTTTTGAACCAAGTGGTCTTCATGAAAGTTGTAGCCCTGGATCTTAGCTTTCAAATGGCTTTGGTTTGGATCTAATATCATTTCTACAACTCCAGATACGTTCAAATTACTACATACTGTCCAGGCCCAGTCATAGCTCCTCTGTTCTGACTTCCAAACCCAATATCACCTTCAAAGAATATGATTCTGGAAAAGTGTTCAACATGAAAGTTGTAGATATGGGTCTTAACTATGCAGCATCCAAATTTCAATCCATTTTACAACATCTAGCCCAAAATCTGTGATGAACAGTATACATAGGTCAAGCTGTCAAGAATAGTATTCTAGTTCTTGCTTCAACCCCAATTTGAGTTATCTACTCGTGTGATTGGGACTTTGAGGTCTTCATGAAAGTTATAGAACTCTCTCTTATCTTTCAAATTCCACTAGAATCAGCTCCAAAGACCACCTACAGCCCAAGATATGACCCAAATACAAAAACAGTGTAAGATATAAATCATGCTGAAAAATTCAATTAAGTTCAATTTTGAGTCCAAACTTACAAAACATAATAAAACTCAATCAATTAAGTACATAAAGAGTGTAAATGACTAAGAATGAAAGCTTATTAATGTATCAAATATGTGATCATCAGCGCCTCTGTTGATGCTATTCGTCTCCGCCTGTTTCCTCTATCATTGAGAGATGGAGCTAGAGCTTGGCTGAAGTTTGTTCCTGCTGAGACGATAATTACTTGGGACTAATTGGAGTAAGCCTTTTTGGATAAATTCTTTCCACCTTCCAAGACTGCTCATCTAAGGACCCAAATCATAAGCTTTGTTCAGAAAGATGGTAAGTCATTGTTAGAAGCTTGGGCTAGATATAAAGCTTTGTTGGAAGCCTGCCCACACCACAGGTTAGAGAAGTGGTTGATTGTCCATACTTTCTACAATGGTTTGGAATATTCTTCGAAGGTGTCTCTTGACTCCGCAGCTGGTGGAGCTTTGATGAATAGAAGGCTCACAGAAGCTTATGGGATAATTGAGAGTGTAGCTTCAAATCATCACCAATGGGCTAATGAAAGAGGCCATAACCCGAGAAAGATTTCGGGAGGTAAGTTTGAGGTAGATGGTGTTGATTTAATTATGTTAAAGTTTAGTTCTTTGAATAAACGTTTTGACATGCTTGAGAAAGCTCATGTGAATGCCATAGGTGCCTCTAACAATTTTTATGAGATTTGTGGAGCACAGGGATATATAGGTGCTGAATGCTAAGTTGGAATGGGTTCCTCACATGGTGCACCGGTGGAGCAAGTGGAATCATGCCATAATTTCCATGAATTCAACCAAAAAGGGAGGAATGATCCATATTCTCAAACTTACAACCCTAGTTGGAGGTCACATCTTGACTTCTCTTACCGGAATAATCAGTACCAAGCTGGGCAAGGTAATGCTAAACCCTCTTCTGGAGTCCCACAGGTACAAAAATCTAGACTTGAGTCTCTTCTTGAGAATTTTGTTGAGAGTCAGTCTAAGCAAAATAAGGAGTTTAGGCAACCATGGGAAAGTTGTAACTGAGGCAATTAAAGAGTTGTCTGCTAAGGTTGATAATTTAGCTATTTATAATAAGATGTTGGAAACTCAGATTGCCCAACAAGCAAGCACTTCTCTTAGGCAGCAAGGTAAGTTTCTTGGTCAACCTGAAGTCAACCCAGGCAATGAACATTGTAAGGCTGTGAGTTTGAGGAGTGGAAAGAAGTTAAAGGATCCTAAGGGTAATGGGGAGAGTGACAAAGATGAGGGGAATGAGGAAAAAGAGACTAAGGCACAACCCTTAGAAGAGGAGAAAATTACTGAGAAGGTGTCTAAGTATGTACCCCCTGAACCTTACCAACCCCTAGTTCTTTTCCCTCAAAGACTTGCTAAGGCGAAGTTAGACAGGCAGTTTGGGAAGTTCTTAGAGGTTCTTAAGAAATTGTACATTAATGTACCCTTCATTGAGGCATTAAAACAAATGCCTACCTATGCTAAGTTTCTTAAGGACATCTTGTCTAATAAGAGGAAGCTAGAAGAATATGAGACAGTAGCTTTAACTGAGGAGTGTAGTGCTTTAATTTAAAATAAATTGCCTCCTAAGTTAAAAGATCCAGGTAGCTTCTCTATTCCCTGTTTGATTGGCAACACTAATTTTGATAAAGCTCTGTGTGATTTGGGGGCTAGTGTTAGTCTTATGTCTCTTTCTGTGTGTAAGAAGTTAGAGGTGGGTGAACTAAAACCCATAACTATCTCACTTCAATTGGCGGATCGGTCTGTCAAGTACCCCATCGGCATCTTGGAGGATGTTCCCATTAAGGTTGGTAAGTTTTATATGCCGGTGGATTTTGTTGTGCTTAACATGGAAGCTGATGCTACAATGCCGATCATACTTGGACGTCTATTCCTTGCCACTGGAAGGGCGATCATTGATGCTCATGAAGGAAAATTGACTTTGCGATTGCATGATGAGGAAGTAATTTTTGATGTTTTTAAATATGAAAATAATTCTAATTCCTTAAATTCATGTAATCGCATAGATGCTACTAATGTTGTGGATAGTGTTATGCTTTCAGGTGTGCTGGAATCAGTGACTGATGCTATGCTAGAAAAGACCTTGTCCAGGGGTACCAAAAAATTTGAGGAGTCCAAGCCCTACAAGAAAGGACCTAAGAAGCAGAATAACAAGTGTGTCAAGAAGCGTGAATTTAAACTTGGGGATAAAGTTCTTGTTAACAACTCACTTCTACGTTTCTGTCCTAATAAGTTATGGTCGAAATGGTCAGGACCATATAAGATTGTTCGAGTTTTATCCTACGGTGTGCTTGAGGTGAAGAAAGAAGGTCATAAACCTTTCATGATAAATGGTCAGAGAGTGAAACACTTTGAAGGAGTAGGGACTGAGCACTATTCCATTGACATCACCTGAGCATAAAAACCAGACCAAAGTCAAGCTAATGACTTTAAACAAGCGCTTCTTGGGAGGCAACCCAAGTTTCTTTACTTTTTTTTTCTTTTAAATTTCTTTTTTTCTTTTGATTTTGTGTGTTAGATTGTTGGTTTGATGTTTGTCTCATGGATTTTGTCTAGGTTTGACCCTTTTTGAAGCTAAATTTAGAAGAAGAGTGAAGTTAAAAGGTTCTACACTAAGCCCATGGAAAATTCCATGGCCATGGATTGAACACCAGAAGTTTTTCCACCACCGCAGTGAGTTCTTTTCTTTTATCCCTTCTCTTGTTTTAGATTTTTACATTGGGGACAATGTAAGTTCTAAGCTTGGGGGGTATTTTTGTATTTTCATATTTTCATTTTCATTAGTTTCATGCATTTTCATGTCTTGTTTTGCATTGCATTTTCATGTTGCATTTTCATACCATCATATCTCTCGACTTTTTGGTTGAACTTGTACCCCTCTCTTTTGAGGATTTTGAGATGATATTGATTTGGAACCCAATTTGTTGATTCTTGTGGTAAGCAACAGGCATTGTTTTAATTGATAGTAGAGGTGATCTTTTGATAGTTGATAATTAGCATAATGTTCTCTAAATTTATGCTTCTCATTGAATTTTTAAACCTCTAAATGTGAGTTTTGAGCTTATATGGGACTTATGCATTATATGATTTTTGTTCCCATTCTTTGTGTTGAGTGATATTCCTCATTGATCATGTGCTCTAGAACTTGATTTGAAACCATTTTGAGGCGAAATTTTTTGTTGCATGCTTGAATGTGAATAAGGCATTTTAGGTATTTTTTTGGCCTTCTGAAATTGTTACACTTTCATCCTCTAGTTACCCATTTTGAGCCTATTGCATAATTATTTTTCTTGATACCTATGCTGAAACATTGTTGGTAATCATTTAAAATATTAAATGGAGTAAATTGGGCTTGAAAGTTGTGTTGGAAATTATATGTATTTGAGCTTCCTCTTTCTGAAAAAAAAAAAACAAAAAAAGGAAAATAAAAGAAACATCATGAGATGAAAGCTTGAAAAAAGAGAAGAAAGAGGAGAAGGAAAAGTAAGGAAGAAAATTCTTTGAAATGTGGAGTTATGTTTTAGATTGAAAAAAAAATTTGTCTTTGCTCCATTTATATTCTATTGGATTTCTTGTGCTTATTGAAAAAAATTTGATGAGCCCTTTGTGTATACCTTCTTTTCTCTACCCTACCTAACATCATTCCCATTGCCCCATTACAACCCTTGAAAGACCTTTTGATTCCTGCATGCATGCTGATTATTAGTGGAAATTTGATTTTTTATCAAGCATATGGAAGTGCATATTCTTTGAAGGATTTTGAGCATATGGTTTTCACCCTTAAACACTTTGAGTGTGGTTAGTGGAGTGAACTTAATTCAATCAGTGAGGATGCATGATTTCTGAGAACTTTGCCTCTAATTAGACTTGATTTTGATTACCTCTCAGATTCTTTGTTTGCCTTAGCCTATTAATTGGATATTGTTTTCTCGGGTTCCTTATTCTTTATTGTCTTTTGATCCCACTTCTTGGTTTGGCATTAATTATTGCTTGGGGACAAGCAAAGTCTTAAGCTTGGGGGGATTAAAAGATGATCTTAAGGGCAATTTTGTCCTTTTATTAATTTCGTATCAGCTAAAACACTTTGATCTTACTAAATTAAGTTTCCTGCTTTCCTACAACCTTAGAATAAATTATAAGATCCATCTAAATTATTGTTTCATTATTTTCATAATTTTCCATATCTGCTACGCCTCAATCTGATACTTAAATACTCACTCGGTATTCTTAAAAATACCAAACTGACTCCATTTGACCTCAAAATTGAACCACATCCTCTTTCACACATTTGTGACCTATAAATAAACTTTCCATACTTATTTCCTTTAATTACATATTTATACTATTTTTTTGAATTATTATGGTCATTTTGCACATTCTGTATTGTGGCAAAGTACCTAAATTAACTAAAAACATCACAAAATTTAGTAGACATGTTAAACAAGTATTAAGCTGCCTCTGTAACCTTATACAAGCCTAACTTGTATAAAAAGAAGATATTACATTTCTCCCCTCCTTTTAAAAATTTTGTCCCTAAAATTGAATTGTTCATACTAATAGTTTAGAGAACCATAATAGTTGCCTCTTCATTGTATCCATCTTATCCATTTCAACTTTTAACCAAACTTAGATATTCATAGTCTTTCATTCTAACGAAAGTTATCTTGTAAAGAGCCAGGAGATTAAACTTCCTTTTTACCTTCTTAAAGTATATACCTTTCCTGGAACTTATAGTATAGGGTTGGGTATAACTTCCTACCTCTACTGACACTTGCTGACATTGTGCCCTAATTAATCCCATATGTAGCATACCAAACAAAGTTTGTCGCCATATTGTCTTCTCCCACACTTCGATCATTCAGGCTCCATAATTTCCATTTAATTTTAGCTCATTTCTATTTTATAATTCATTGAGTAAAAGAAATCACATTCCTCGTCCTCTTTGCTTATCCTTTTCCTCTTTTGAAAATTCTTGATGTTCTGCTCAATGTGAAACTTTGATTCAGTAGTCTCCACAATTTTTACACTTCTTAACAAAAGTGAGAAAAATCCCTAATCTCCATAAGCCAAGCAAATCTTTTGTTTTCTATTCCTTCAATCCAGATTCAAACTTGACACTTTTTTTTTTTTGGTTTTCGTTTGAGTTGATCTTAACATATGAGGAAAACTTGAAAAATTCTCCAAACTTCACTTCACTTCATATTATACAATGGACATGCCTCCTTGTTTTAGTTCCAAAAATATGCTACTCCTTTATCATCATATATATTTCTTAGAAAACACTTGTTTAAGAATTCGTGTTTCATAATTATGTGTAATTTTTAATAATCTTATTAAATTCCTCCACTAATTCTCTACTTTTCCCATTGCTTTAGAAGTTCAACCATATTAGGAATTCCCTTAATTTATTTATTCTTTGAGTGCCTTCCCTCCCTTACATTGCAAGAACAAAACATTGCCAAATCTTCCAAAACTTCCATCCGTGTGAATACGTGGTTTCTCCTTATCATGTAAAATGTTACAATTTTCATCCTCGTAGTGTACATCTTTAATAGCTTAAACCTTTGCAGTTACTAAGTCAATTTTGAGTGTTAAGGTCTTGACAGAATGGAACGAACCCTAGCCATATACTTGTCTACATTAACTAACATATAAGTATGCTTGAATAAAAATTCAGCTTCAAACATTGTCTTATTTGATAAGATATAAGATGCCCTCTCATCTTTAGAAGAATATGATTTCATTCTAATACAATAGCATTTCACAAGAGAAGTCCTTGGGTCCTTCTTCCTTTCCAATTTTCCTATAGAAAGCATTAGCTTCTTGAACACTGGTCTTAAAATTCCTTACATTCCTCTCCTAAACAAATTAACAACCAAAACATTGTCATAACTAAGAGATTAATGCGAGTGTGTTCGTGTATTATGAAAAATAGGGTCCTTGAACCTCAAGCTTCCATCTAAAGAAAGTTAACAGTGATATACATGTAGCTCATGAAAATCTCATTCAAAATGCACTTGTCATTCTTTTTCACAGTTGATGTATCTTTAAAAACTTACAAATTCAACTAATTGATACTTCAAACCTGCAACTTTCTATACTATTATATTCGAGTTACCACTTGATCTCATTCGAAAAGAATACTATGGAAAAACAAGCTAAAAACTTCAAGATGACAACTTTCCTGCTCTTTCAATTCTACACCAATTTCTTAATCCTATAAGTATCTAACAACCTCATATCTCATGCAAAAAAGAAATGGAATCTTAACATCAACTCTAATGAATGTTTCCATATTTACAAACTTACCTTTACAGTTATATAGTTAGAAAACATAACTCTATTTAGATCTTCAAAAATTATGATCTTCAAAAATGTTTACCTCAAAACAGATTGAAAGATCATACTACTTTGTGTCTTGATAAACAATCCCACATGGACAATTCTTTATTTAATATCATGGTTTACTACATGTATAATATACTAACTAATCTATCAAACTTGACTTACTTTCATATTACTTTCTACATTTGGCGTACTTCTGGCCCCATATTTTGACTTGTATTTGCTTTCTTTTATATTGTAGAAATTGAGATCTAACTTCCATATCTGACCCTCTACTCTTTTAGAGACTTTACTGATTCACTATATTCCTTGACTATCACTATGTTATATCCTTTTCTAGTTGATAACAAATTCACCTTTCTAAGCTCTGGATAATCGCGGGAATCTTGATCCCAATTGTAGAGGTGGATTAGCTTCCATCCTAACAAAATCTTATTAATAACAACAACCCATTGCCTGAAAGTAGTCGCCACCATCTTAATTCTTTCAATCATATTACTTGTACCATCTTTAGTGAATTCTATAACTAACAATTTAACTTCACTAAATTATAATTTTACTTCAAGCATCAAAATAAACTCATTACTATTCACCAAACCACTGCTCCATATTACCTTATAGATATACTACCTCACTTCAACTCAAGAATTCCACTTTCTTATCTTCTTGCTTATTCTTCAGGAAATATTTATCCAAAGAGGTCACTCTAAATCTCTTCCAATTCATCTATGTACCAGCAACTTCCATTATTCATCTCAAACTCATTCACCAATGATTCACTTCTCCTGTCAACATAAAAGAAACAAACGACACCTTTTGTTTGTTTAGGCAACTCATTACTTCGAATATCTTCTTCCTTTCACTAGTCTCTTCAACTTTTATTGAGTCAGGTTCACCTCGAAACAACAAAAGGTTTAGTTCTCTAATTTCTGAGAGATCACAGAAGTACTAATTCCTTATTATTATAATTTCCTCAACTAGTGGATTTGGCCTCCTTCTTTTTATCATGTTATTGATAAACTCATTCTGTTCCCACGTTATCCTATTAATAGCTTTTGTCTGTTCTCCAGTGACGACGTTTTGTTCTCTCATCACTTTCATCAATGGTCTAACTATCTCAGATATATCATTATTACCCTCTCTAAAAGCTTTTCTATTCTCCTATGTTCGGCTAGGAGGTGTTATAAATTTATGTTCACACAAAACATTATATATTGAGTTAGCCAGACTCGATATCATGTAACAGTGTGCCAGTAATTATTAACATCCAATCCTAAGGCTGTCATGCAATTCTATTTACACATCTCACATTAAGATAATAGAATGCACAACACAAACAAAAACATCTAAACATGCTCAAAAGTATAGTCAGTCCATTCCCCGGCTCGACAGGAAGAACCGCTCTAATACCAAAATGTAACACCTTAATTCTAGATACTGTAATATACCTTAAGTATACTAAGTATAGAAAATTAAGTATGTCACTTTAATCTTAAACATAAATTCATAACCTGTATAAAAACTATAAACGAGTAAATATATAGAACCTTTAACAAAAACCAAGAGAGTAAGACATTTTTCACCTATGGAAACTTGCTATTTACTAAACATCCATCTGATATGTCTGAAATTACAACTTACACAAACTATATATATAAACTTAATTACAGAACTAAAATAATTACATTACAACTTAGCTAAATCTTCATTGCCTTGCCTTGCGCTTGCTTTGGTCCTTCGTTGGATTTATCATAGAAAACATAAAAAGAACTGGGATGAGAATTAATAATTCTCAGTAGTAAGTTTGAAATCATGACATCATGGTAAATCCAGCTACTTCGGGGAAAAACCAAGTTCAACAGAATATATGAAAAGGTGGCATAAGCCAAAAATTCAATCCTTTCCCTTCTCGAGGCAGATAGTTCATTTAATAATAAAAATATTGTACACGTCACTCTATGACCAACATCATTAAACATACTTGCTTATAAAGTATAAAAGATAATTTAATGATTTCATAACAATCAATTTAAATAACATATACTATAAACATTTATTATCATGTTAGGAACAATACCTAACTCACTTTAAGTACTATTCCTAGTCTTTCATAACTAACTTTTATATTTAATCTTCACATTTAATGAAAATAAGACAATTGCCCATACAATTGTCAATTTTATGCATTGCATGGTAATGTACGATTATGCCTAATGAAAGCCCTAAAGTATGCTCATGCAGTGATTTTTTAAAAGATTTTGTTTTAGAAAATACATGTTATTTGAATATTTCTAGGAAGTCCTTTTGTTCATTGTATTATTTTTAGGTAAGCAAGACGCCCTTTTGTTCCTTGCACTACCAAACATTTATAACTTTAGCACATGGAACCTTTTTGTTCAAGCCGCTTGAAGCTCTTTTGTCCAAGCCATAATTAACAATACATGGAAACATCAAATAACAAGTTTGAAAACAAAACATACAAGAGCACTTCCTTCTTTTATTTTACATAATCATACTTTTCCTTACACAATAGAGAAGCAATACCATAATCATTAAACTCTCTCTTTATACATTATCATACATGCTGGTAGAGAGGGACTCGTTCAACCTCATCTACCTTTATCAGTTCTTTTATATTGCTTCCCAATATCATGCTTATCAACATCATTTGATAACATGTATAAATCGTCATATTTCTCAGCATTACATCATATCATGGTTCAACGCTTCATTTTTATCTTCATTTAACATCTTAATCAACATGGTGGTCATTAGCTTCCTACAAAGTATAAACATTGATCCACATCTTTTAAGTATATCAATTTGACATAACATTACATTGAAAATCAATTTCCCAATCAAATAAATTAAAGTTCAGATTACACCCTCATCATATTATTAATCAAACCATAATATGATCCATTACGTCATAACATGGCTCAAGGCCTCAACTTTAATTAACCTATATTAGTAAGCATTTAAGGGTTCTTATCATCAATCCAACATAGATACATCACAAGATATAATTTGGAATCAAAAGCTTTTGCATTTTACATTATTCTACATAAAAATCTCAAGTTTTATTGAAGAGTGTCATGGCACCTACTTCTGGTGTGCCGTGGCCTCCCTGTCTTTGTGCAACATTTTGCTACTACTCACAAGCTAAGTGTCGCAGCTCCATATCAAGGAGTGCCGCGGCACCTCACCTATTTCTGGTTTTTCCAGAAACTCCATCAGAACACCATTCACATCTTCCCCTTTCTTTCATAATTAAATTTAACTCAAAAAATTTCCATTATCAACTCACAACGTCATCATTTAATCAAAATTTTTACACATAAGCATCTAAAGATTCACCTTCAATACCAACATCAAATATGCTAAAAAAATCAAACATGATTCACCAACCATAATCTAACCATACTTAAGCTCAACAAGATGAAAATCAAACATAGGAATTATGTTTTACTACCAAAATCTCCATTTCATTTTGGTCATAAACAGATAAAAGCGTGAAGAAAAGTAAAATAAGGGTTATGAGGTATTTTCCCCTACCTCAAGCTTGAAGATGACCATGGAGGCTCCAAGCTCTTCTTCCTCTTCCCCTTTCTCCTTCTTCCTTCACTCCCCTCTTTCCCTTTTTTTTTTCTTTTTTCTCTGTTTTCTTTCCCTTCTGCAGAATGAAAGTGAAGGATGAGAAAGATGAGAAGATCTCATCTTTCTAAAAGATGATCTTAAGGGCAATTTTGTCCTTTTATTAATTTCATATATGCTAAAACACTTTAATCTTACTAAATCAAGTTTCCTGCTTTCCTACTGTAACACCCCTCGATTTAATAGCCACGACACAATCGTCATTATACCGCGGTCACTAAATTTTTGGCGTGCCACAACTTCTTCATAATACTTTTCCCAAATTTGAATATTTTTTTTGTATATATAAAGGAAATATGAGCCACGAATGTAATAATACATAAGCCGACATTAGCACATATAATTCAACGAGCCAAAGGCAAAATATAGTTCATAGTACTAAATAGTTAATTTAAAGCATACATAACACGGCTCATTTCATATACCGCTCAAAATAAAATACATCAAGTTTTACTTCAAAATGCAAATATATTGAAAATGCATCATAACATAATTAATGCAGAAGAAAAACATAAACTACCTATAAGACATCCATGTCTAAGGAGTTAGGTACTCCATCGGATCCACGTCAGGATCCTCCCCCGGGTCGTCTGAAGATATAAGGACAGGACCGAGTGCAGTCCCACGGGTAGGTGCCCTAGCAACTGATGCCATGGAATCCGCATCCTCTCTAGGGGTGTGAATCGGGTCACCCCATAGCTGCTGGATAGGCAAAGCGAACTCCAGATGTACCGAAGTAGTAAGTGTCAGGACAGGATCTCCATCATGGGTCCTCCTTACGGTCAGGATCAGGTCTCCAACATATCGTATACGCTGTCCAACCCAGTCGACTCGCCATGCATTGGCGCCACCAATAAACATTATCCTAACAAAACTAATAGAACCTCTTCTCGATGACATTGCCGAATATAGAGAATCAAACCAAATAAAATCCAGTAGGAAATCAACAACATCCCCTCAACAGTCTTTAACCAAGAGATTACATAGAACAAGAATAGTACAAGAAAGAGGTGAGACACCCTACTTCATTACCAATTATGGAGATAAGAAACATAAACGGCGTAGGACGCCCACATAGCATAACAAACATAATAAACAGTATCGAGAAACATATATTAAATAGTTTAACAGTTTCAAGTAGTATATCATCAATAAGATAGCAGATCCAATTATCATATAAATTAAATGCCAAGTAATGTATTGACTCACTATGTACATGTACATGATATCAAATTCCTACTCTATGGAGCTAGACACAAACATCAGAGTGAATGATCAGGGAGACATGCCAGTATCTCGTCCGCCTAGGACCAAGTGCTTTCAGAAATCATAATCAACATTTTTGCGCCAAAAGGCTCTATACAGCAGCATTCTCACAAGATCGCGATATAGGACAGTGCCCGGTCAGGGTCGTCGGTGCGTTTGTATCGGTTTGCCCCATGGTCCAGCGGAGCTACCGACTGCCCGCTGTGAGACGCCCGCACCCCGACGCCCCCAAGGTCAACAGTAGAACCCACACTAGTCTATTCGCACATGCACTAAGGTGTGATTCAACTCCTAGGTAACATGGCCTTGACAAATAGTCCATTGGACTTTCACAATGCATGATGACTCAATGCATATATCATGTATATTAATCAATAATGTACTTTCAATAACATGCCACAATTTTGGCTAAGGTAAGCATCAACCCTTCATTGGTCCCTCACATGGACCCACAATAATTATTATTAAGTTCTTAAATAATGCATTACACCTTTAGGGTACATTATGGAATTACGCCTAAATTTCTATGTTTTTCTTATTAAGTTTCTCTTTTCGAGAAAGGCTTTCACATTATTTATTTAAACATTATTATTTTAATTACATAAGTCCATCATTAAATTTTAAACATAACTCCCTTAGAACGATTCAAGTCAAATTATTTACCATTCTTACTTGCACTCATGGTCTTGCTTTAATTAAAATTTATTATAAGTTATTAAATAAAACTTCATTCTTAGTTCTTTTCATTTTATGAAGCCCTAATTGCTTCTTAATTAATCATTTAATTAAGTATCACTTCAATTTAATTTTTCTTATGAAGTTCCTTTCGTTATTGGGTTCTTACTTTAAACCTAGTCATATTCACTTACAAGAAATTATTTCTAAGTCTTACCAATGCCTCACATATCCTTATTTGTTCCTAAAGTGCAAAGAATTCCTTTAGGTTACTAAATTTATTTCCTTCCATTACATAATCCTCTTATTTATTTACTTGATTAATTAAATGCCATAGTTGTATAAAATCATATGATTGAGCCATTTTTAGCCATGAAGGCCGTGAGCCACTCTAGGTTTAGGGTTTAAATTTTTATTCCATTAATCACATATTATCCACTTGGTTAGCTAAGTCTTCCACTTGTTATAAATTTTTTTACCAAGAACCCTAATTTTGGGCCACAAAACCGTGAGCCTCATGGAAGAGGACCAAGTCATTTTTGCTTCCAAATCAAGATTCCAATCCATCCAAACACATACATATACATAATCAATCAATCAAATAACTTAAACAAATTAGAAACAATATGAAATCATACAAATCATACAAACAAAGAATAATCCTCAATAGGGTTTTCTCACAATCAATCACAAAATTAAGCTTCCTACTACCAAGAGAGGTTGAAGAGGATTATCTCCCTCTTACCTAGAGGAGAAAACAAACAATAGAATTCCCTTGAAACTCCCTTGAATTTTTGGATTCCACCAACACCAAAACCCTAGAGCATTAAACTTTCACAAGAATCACAATCAAAACTTGAAAAAGGCATCGATGGTCACCATAGTGACCATGGATCACGAAAATGAAGAGAAAAGGGTAAGGAACTAAGAACCTTACCCAAAAGCTTGAAGCTTTGTCTTGGATGACAATGGAAGAAAAGTTGGTTTTTGAAGAAAACCTTTCAAATAGAAGTTGTAGAGGAGGTTGAGAGGAGTATAGAAATAGTGTTTAAGAGGAGAAAAGATGAAGAGAAATGGTGGAGGAGGGGCTGCAATTTTGTAGCTATGGAGGAGGGTAGAGAGAAGGAGGAGAAACTTGAAGAAGGTGAAGATTAGAGAGAAAATGATTGTTGAAAATGAAGGTGATGCTTTTAGGGTTTTTGAAATTGGAATAGGTAAATTAATTAAGTAAAAGTGAAACTTTTGGGCTCCAAAATGGGATGCTGCCGTGGGAGTGTGGGGAGGGAAGAGAGAGAGAAAAATGGTTGAGAGAAAAGAGAGAAAGAAAATCTAGAGGGAAAAGTTGGTAAGAGAAAAGGTGACAACTTTTTGTGATTTTGAAATTAGAATGACTTTGTCTAATTAAATGAAGCACCAACTTTGGGCTCCAAGAGTGCAGCTGCCGTATTGGGGAGAAGAAGGAGGAGAGAGAAAATGATCACTTGCTTTTAGGGTTAGCATGTGGGAAATTGTAAAAAGTAGATATGATTAGACATAAAGGAGATTACCTTTGGATAAGATAATGTGATTTAAGAATTAAATAATGAGGTGGTTAGGATTTTACTACAAGCTATTACCCAATGGATAATTGTGGTAGTACACAAGCCAGTAATAATTATCCATCGAATAATAGAGCGTACTGCAAAATTTTATTTAATAGTGCGTACAGAGATTTTATTTATCAGATAAAACCTCAAAAAATATAAACTTTGTAAACTGTGTCTGGCCTCGGGTTTAGTAAGATCCCCCATCGACATTTCCATAGTTCAAGGTCTACCAGCCTCAGGGAAAACATTTTGTTTTCCTAGCTCCGCTCAGTGCACACGTAAAACGATGAATATATTAAAATATTTAACATTTTCAGAAAAAATCTACAAAAACTCTCAAAAATCACAAATATTAGAAAATGGCTATTCATGATGAAACAAATGATTTCCGGAGTGTTTACACTGACTCTGCTCAGTGTGCACGTAAAACGAGAAATATATTAAAATATTCACCATTTTCAAAAAAATACAAAAAATTTCTCAAAAATAAAAAATATTATAAAATGATTATTTGTGATGAAACAAATAATTTTTGGAGCGTTATACCGGTTCTGCTCAGTATACACGTAAAATGAGAAATATATTAAAATATTCATCATTTCTAGAAAAATCCAGAAAATTCCCTAAAAATCTCAAATACTATAAAATGACTATTTATGACAAAATAGACAATTTTTGGGATGTTATACCTACAACCTTAGAATAAATTATAAGATCCATCTAAATTCTTGTTTCATTATTTTCATAATTTTTCATATTTGCTGCGCCTCAATCTGATACTTAAATACCCACTCGGTATTCTTAAAAATATCAAACTAACTCCGTTTGGCCTCAAAATTTAACCACATCCTCTTTCACACATTTGTGACCTATAAATAAACTTTCCATACTTATTTCCTTTAATTACATATTTATACTATTTTTTAAGTTATTATAGTCATTTTGCACGTTCTATGTTGCGACAAAGTGCCTAAATTAACTAAAAACGTCACAAAATTTAGCAGACATGTTAAACAATATTTAGCCACCTCCGTAACCTTATACAAGCCTAACATGTGTAAAAAGAGGTTGTTACACCTTTTGCAACCATCATGCATCGAAGGAATCCACATTTGTCAACCTTATTCAAGTACTCATCTGAACCTCATTTAGAACATTGATGCTGTCTTTGGGGAAGATAAACTTTGACTCCTATCATCACCATCATGGTCACTACTAGGCTAAATCACGTCTCTACTATTCAGAATCACTCCTTGCCAAGCATAACCAACTTTCTTCTAGTCGTCGTCCGGCATTCGTTCCCAAACATAAGTTGATCCAAGAGCTTGTCGCTGCTAATCGGAACTCAGGAATGATTGCTTAGAGACTTCCCATACTAGCGAGAATCTCTCTCCTCCACTGCAGTGAGTTTTAGTGTGGTAATGACTCGATCTGTAAGGAGCACTTTCAGGAGATACCAGGCAGTGAGTATCAACGCTATAGCCCCTGAGAGCACAGATGGATAATGAGGAAATTCGATCCTGCCATGATGAATCTGATCACTCGGAGCTATCCAAAGAAGAGCTCATCTCTCTCGTTAGACTCTAGGATGAACGTATTTATAACTTAGAGAGAGCTGTCAACCAGGAGTAAAAAGGTGAAAATCGAATTCATAACAGGAATCAAGAAAATCGATGAGACAAAGCCCACGATGGGGTACGTTATTTGGAGTATTCTAGGATCACGGAACCCAGTCAAAGTGTTGAAATTCCAATTCATGGAAAAAAAGAGCAGGTTCAAGGAGTAAGGAACTCAGTTACACAAAACCAACCTTTCTCCAATAAACTGATGGCCTATAAGATCCCTAGGCGTTTCAAATATCCAACAAATATTGAAACCTATGATGGGACCACGAACCCTCAAGAGCACTTAGATGCTTATGTTTCTACTCTCTTATTTGCTAGAGGAGAAGATATACTCATGTTTCACGTTTTTCCTCTCTCCTTGAAAAAAGTTATCTTGAGATGCTTGATGCGTGCGGATATAGTGATTAAAATTTAGATAAAAATCAGTTGTCAGGCCCACCAGAAAATAAAAACCTTACAACTAGTTGTAGTTAGTAATGGTCGATCCACAGAGAACTAATTCAATTAACACTATTAAATAATTCCCAATGTAAACTCTGATTAATAATAAATAGTAAATAGGGGGTTTTGGAGTTTTGATGAACAATGAACAGCTTCAAAGACAATAACAATAAACATACTGAAATCAACAATATAAGAAAATTGGTTAAGAGATTGATTCCACCACTAGATTTATATGATAATGTAAATTCACATATCATTTTATTCCAACATGCTCAATTATGTTTTTATGCAATTGTGAGAGTAAATCTCTGTTTTCCTTACGTGTTGGCCAATTTAGCAACCGCTCAAATCAACTCCTAATCACTGATTAGTCATAAAGCAACCACTCTTACAACTATCCAACAATTGCATTAAGATTTAGAAACCCAATTACACTAAGATCTAATCACACACCGAGATTAAATTACTTAGAACATATATTTCTCTAGATCTACTACCACAACCGTGTATAATAAATCCAGATCTACCACTTTTATAACTAGCAAATAGCACAAAGATAATTATACCCATATGAACATCATACATCCCACTAGATCTACTACCACAACCTTGCATAATAAACCCAAATCTACCACTTTGAAAGTGGAAACAAGTATAAAAACCTTTATACCAATAATAGATTCAGAAATATATGAATAAAAACATAACTGTGTTGAAATAATCAAATATGCAAGGTTCACAACATTAATACTAGTGGTTTCATCACTCCCTTAACCAAGGGAGGTTTAGTTACACATAACTAGAAGGAAAATACAAGAAAAACTATGAAGAAACAAGAAGAAACTATGAGAGAAAATGAAGGAGAGTCCAACTTGTGTTTTTCATGATAACCGATGGTGCCTTTTATAGAAGTCTAGGGTAGCAAAATGACAAAGGGGAGTGGGTTGGTGAATGGGGTAGTTGAATGGGTTGGTGAGTGAAGTAGGTGAATGGGTTGGTGAGTGAAGTAGTTGAATGGGTTGGTGAGTGCGAAAATTTCTTGTCTGACTTGGAAGCCAAAAACGACTAACTATACTTCAGACCCATGAAAAGTACTCTTCATGAAAGTCGTATATCTTTGTCTTGGCTATAACATGCATATCTGGATTGTCCAATTTGGCTTCCTACAGCCCAAGATATGACCCAAATACCGCGGTTGCTCAAACCCAACTTCAGCATCTCTGTTCCAACTTGCAAGCTCAAGCTGACCCATTAGACTTCATTTTTTCAAAAGGTGTTCTTCATGAAAGTTGTTTATTTGGATCTTGATTATCAACTATCCAAATTTCAGCCCATCTCCATTATTACAGCTTGAGATATGATTTTATGAGTGCACACCATTCGGATTCTAGTGACAGAACCCGTATTCTACCTTCCATGTAAACTTAGGTCCCTTAGACATCTGTTTAGGACTTCGAGCTCTTCATCAAAGTTGTAGAGCTTCCTCTTAGCTTTCCTACAAGGTAAAATTCATGATTATCAGATATCAGGATCAAGTTATGGCCAAAATACAGAATCAGTGTCAAATCTCAATAATGCTAAAAATATTCAATTAGAACCAATTTGAGCTCAAACTCACAAAATCATACCAAACTCAATCGATTAAGAATATGGAGAGTGTAAATGACTAAACATAAGGGTTTCTTAATGAATAAAATATGTGATTATCAAATACCCCCACACTTAGCTTTTTGCACTCCTGGGCAAAACTCAAGACCAAAACAAGGACATAAGAGATTAAAAATTTAAATTCCAACGACATTCAAGAGCCCAAAATTTTACAATCAATAAGAACAACCAAAGGTTCAAGGGATCAAAACATTCATGAGTTAACAATTCTCCACATCTCAAACCAACAAGCAAGGTATCTTCAATATGAATCGAGAATGATAGATCTTTACAAGATTCCCTCTCAATCTCTCAAGTGTTTAAAAGGTAGGTATTTCACTCAATTCAACCATGAAAATTGCACTACCATAAGCTTGCTTATCTTCTACTTCTCCACTACTCAAAACACATGTATACACAAATCATGAGGACTTTATTCAAGGTTGTAGTGAGGTCAAGGTAACAGAAGAGGGTAAAATGGATATGAGAGGATAAATACCAAAGAGAATAAAAGCAAATGAGAGCTGAGTTCAAATAACAAGCATAAAAGTTCATCCCAACTCTAATGTATAACCCTTTACATATTCATTTCTCAATCCTTTTTTTTTTTTTTTATATATGAACATAACTATATATATACATTTTTTTTCCTTTTTGTTTTTTTTTTTAGGCACTCTTTCCTTTTTCAACAACCATTTTGTACACACACCCCCACACTTGTTCAAAAACTCATCCATTAACCAAGCTAATGTTCTTTTATTCCCTAAGGTAAAATAAGAACACGATTTTTCATTTAAGGTACATAATGAGCTAGAAACAAGGAATGGTCAAATAAGCTCAAATGGGTTAAGCAAAGGAAAATATACAAGGTTGGCAGGAATCAGAGAATTTTCAAGAAGTCAAAAGAGTGCTTGATATCATATTGAAAACAAGGTTGGCTATTTGGTTAAACTAGCTAATTAAGAAAGAGGGCCTCAATCATGTTCATGCATGCAAGTGAAATGTAGCCTTAAAAAGAATCAAAGCAAGTTCTAGAGTGGTCATTAACATGAGTGAAAGTCACACAAGAAAGAAGAGAATGACATAAATGTTGAATCCATTCATTAGGCTCAAAATCTCACAAGGTATGCATCCATCAAACTCAATTCATCAATTCAATCATCCATCACCAAGCACATCAGTTCAAGAAGGGAGAAAAGTTATTCAATCATGCAATGAACCCTTTTTTTTATTTTCTTTTAAACAACAAAAAAAATGCTAAAATCTCTCCCCCACACTTAATATAACATTGCCCTCAATGTGAAAGAGAGAGATAGAAAAGAGCAACACAACCTGATAAGAAGTGAATCAACGCCAAGCAGGAAAAGAAACACATTGTCAGTGCCGCATCAGACCTTGAAAAGAAATCAAATAATAAAACTTTAGTACTTCCACAATTTAATACTAATTAATTACTACCTAAAAACAAACTCCTTACTCTTGCACCCATTTAGGAGGCGTCTAAGGATTAAATTTACCCTTACCTCGCCATCACTAATTAGTTTAATAAGTCCATGACAATCATATCATACTTTCCAAACAAAATAATTTTTTTTTTAGGTCAACTATCCTTCCCCCCCAACTAGATCACAACATTGTCCCCAATGTTAAAATATAGATGAGTAAAGGATAGAAGATATTACCTGTTGGAGAAAGCTGACACAAATTTAAACAGAAACAAAGTACAATAAAATCAAATCGACTAAAGAGAAAGTGTCAGATCTGGCTTTCTTTTCTTGTCACTTCCTTCGCTGCTTCCTGTTGACCAATCTATCTGAGCTAATACCTTATCAGGTACATACTCAAAAGCTTCTAATTTATCAATGAGCTCATCAATAGTGGAGGCGAGAGATAAGAAGTTGTCTTCCGAATGAGTGATAAATTTCTGTTCCACATGACATTGTCAAGAAAAAATAACAAAAGATCAAAGAAATTATTAACATTCAACAAACCAATGGGTTTATGGTGGATGTTCGGTTTACCAAGAGACAATTTGAAAAATTTCTTCCAAAGTACCAAAACCACCTAGTAAGATAAGAAATGCATCGAATTGTCAACCATTGTTTTCATTCGTCCATGCATGGATGTTACACAATTTCTTCTCCAAGCTGTCTTTCCGGTGATGTTATTTTCGGCTAAAGGTTTAGGAATAACACCTAAAAACGATTTGCCTCCTATAAAAGCAAAAAGTGATACAGCCCCCATTAACCCACGACAACCTCCCCCATATACAAGATGAATATTCCTCGCAGCAAGTGATCGACCAAGAGTGCTAGCTACGTTTACAAATTCTAATCCCTTCCCATAACGCGACCCACAAAAAACATAGACATTTTTGAGGTTACGAATAGAAGGCCCCATTCTATACTCTTCCTCTCTTTGAGTGTTTCTGAGTTGAAGGTTAGTGGAGAAAATGGAGTGTTTAAATAAGAAAAAGAATAGGAAGGGAAATAATTGTACCTATGAGGGTAGTTTGGCTGTTGTCAGAAAAAGGTTGAAATTAAGAAACACAGAATCTTTTCTTTCTTTTTTGTTTTTTTTTTGTTTTTTGTTTTTTTTTTTGAAAGATGACATGAAGAAGAAGATGATGATGATATGTACAGATTGTTTGTGGATATGGCTCACATCTGCCTCTGGTTTAACGTCCAGTAACAGCTTAAACGTCTTCTATGAGTCGAGGATAAGCTTCCCATCCAATTTTCTTATAAATTGGCAAACAGGGTCTTTTAGAGTCAGATTCCCAAGACTGTAGCGTTTTTCTTCATCCTTGAAGAGATTCCACAATTTAAGAATTTCACGATGCACCAATCCATAAGAATGCGTCTCAAGAGTCAATAAGATATCATCTAACGACTCCTTACTCAGTCCATTCTTAATGAAGAAAATTTTATCTTCTCTATTTGCAGAAACCATCCCCAAAGTACGACATCGCTTGTTACAGTTCCATCGTCCACATTTGTGACAAACTTGTAACCTTTTTGCTCTTCTCCTTTTAGAATATGAACTTCTTCCAAGACCGGGCATATATGAGTTAAATGAAATTGAGGACTCACCTGCTAATCGGACCTTTGCTTCAATTATCCAGCGTACATCTTCTGGCATACCTTTGTGCATTAACAGTCTCAATCTTTCACATCGAACTTTGTAGATTGTTCTCAGAGCATTTTGAGGAAGAGAAGGAAAATATTTGCTCAGGTTTGAAAGAATGACATCCATTTTGAAGGAGAAGAAGAGTTCAGTTATTTTGGGAAACTGAAAATAAACCGACTTGAGAGTCACGGAGTACCGTATCCGCCACTTAACCGGCAACACAAAAGAACTCAAGAACTTGGTTTTCCAGGAATGGTTGAGTCTTTGTCCATTAACTTTAAGCGCATTACCATTCCTAGGATCCCATATCTACGGCCCCACGTGTTTGACAACCAAAGAACCGCGCCTCCTAGATCTCAATTTTCCAAGGAGTAGGTGCAGATGATAATCTCAAAGCAGAACTTTTTTGACCAATTTCCGCAGCTTTTGCAGACCTTGAATAAAGTAGGCCAATAAAATCCATACTACAAGATTTTCGCAATTGTTGTCGCTTATTGTCGGGCATACAGCTATTTTTTTTTCTTTTTTTTCTTTTTTTTATTCATAATGCGGATGGAGAAGGTTCATCACCTCCACTTCTACATTCTCTGGAAGTTCATAATAAGGTTTGAGACGATGACCATTGACCTTAAATGTTTTGCCTGAAATTTCACTCCTAATCTCAACTGCACCAAAAGGAAAAATATTAGTTACCACAAATGGCCCAATCCACTTAGAACGCAGTTTACCTGGAAATAATTTGAGTCTTGATTGAAAAAGTAGAACTTTTTGCCCTCTGTGAAATTTCTTTTTGGAAATTAACTGGTCATGGAATGCCTTAGCTTTAGTCTTATAAATCAGGGCATTCTCGAAGGCCTCATTTCTTAATTCTTCCAGTTCCTGTAACTGGAACTTCCTTTGCTTTCCAGCTCCTTCCAATTCCATATTTACTTGTTTAATGGCCCAGTAAGAGCGATGTTGCAACTCAACGGACAAATGACAGGGCTTTCCATACACCAACCGAAATGGTGACATGCCAATGGGAGTCTTATAGGCAGTCCTATAAGCCCATAAAGCGTCTTCAAGTCGAGTGCTCCAATCCTTTCTTGAGGGATTTACTGTCTTTTCAAGGATTGACTTAATCTCCCGGTTGGACACTTTAGTTTGCCCATTTGTCTGTGGATGGTAAGGAGTGGAGATTCTGTGCATAACTCCATATCTTTTCAATAGAGCATCAAAGGTTCTATTGCAAAAATGAGTCCCTTGGTCACTGATGATAGCCCTTGGGGTCCCGAACCTGGAGAAAATATGTGTTCTAACAAAATCTGCAACAGTTTTAGAATCATCAGATCGGGTGGCTTTTGCTTCCACCCATTTAGACACATAATCAACAAATAAAAGAATGTACGTGAAACCAAATGAAGGAGGGAATGGTCCCATGAAATCAATACCCCATACATCAAAGAGTTCCATAAAAATGATCGGAGTCTGAGGCATTTGATTACGAGGACCAATATTACCTGTTCTCTGACAGCGGTCACAAGACTTACAGAAGTTGTAAGCGTCTTTGAAAATTGAAGGCCAATAGAAACCACCTTGTCAAGCACTTTATTGGCTGTCCTTTTCTTTGCCAAAGTGTCCTCCACATGCATAGGTGTGGCAAAAGGAGAGGATGGAGTGTGTCTCAGAATCAGGAATGCACCTCCTAATGACTTGATCTGCACAATGCTTCCATAAGTACGGGTCATCCCAGATATAGTATTTACAGTCACTCCTTAATTTATCTCTTTGGGCCTTGTTCAAACCCTCCGGAAAGTCCTTAGTAACCAGGTAGTTAACAATGTCAGCATACCAAGGGATTATGGTGTTGGCAACCATCAAATATTCATCCGGAAAAGTCTCCATGATAGGCATTTCTTCCTCTTCAGTTACCAATCTACTCAAGTGATCGGCCACCAAGTTTTCGCTCCCTTTCTTGTCTTTAATCTCCAAGTCAAATTCCTAGAGCAATAAAATCCATCGGAGCAATCTAGGCTTTGCTTCTTTCTTTGTTAGAAGATACTTCAAGGCTGCATGATCTGAAAACACAATCACTTTAGAACCAATTAGATATGATCTAAATTTTTCTAAAGCAAATACAACAGCTAGAAGTTCCTTTTCTGTGGTTGAGTAATTAAGTTGGGCATCATTTAGAGTCCTTGATGCATAGTAAATGGCATAAGGAACTCTATCAACTCGTTGTCCCAAGACAGCTCCTCTTTGCAAAGTCACTGGCATCACACATTAGTTCAAAAGGTAACTCCCAGTTGGGTGGCCTGATGATAGGCGCAACAGTTAACAACTTCTTGAGTTTATTGAAAGCTTCTATACATTTCTCATTAAAGTTAAAATTAACATCTTTTTAAAGAAGTTTGCAAAGGGGCAATGAGACTTTAGAAAAGTCTTTAATGAATCTCCGGTAGAAACCTGCATGACCAATAAAAGAACGAATCTCCCGCACACTAGTGGGTGGTGGCAAAGAATGCATGAGTTCTACCTTAGCTTTATCTACTTCAATTCCCCTAGCAGAAATTACATGACCTAACACAATACCTTCATTCACCATGAAATAACATTTTTCCCAATTCAGTACCAGGTTAGTGTCAATGCATCTTTTAAGAACCAATGTTAAATGTTCCAGGCAATTTTCAAAATCATTTCCAAAGACACTAAAGTCATCCATAAAAACCTCAATGATGTTTTCAATGTAATCAAAAAATAAACTCATCATGCATCTTTGGAAAGTTCTTGGTGCATTGCAGAGTCCAAAAGGCATTCGCCTATATGCAAAGGTACCAAATGGACAAGTGAATGTAGTCTTGTCTTGGTCTTCTGGAGCTATGGCAATCTGATTGTAACCTGAAAAATCATCCAGAAAATAATAATGAGAATGACCAGCTAATCTTTCTAACATTTGATCAATGAAAGGTAAAGGAAAGTAGTCTTTTCTCGTGGCGGCATTCAACTTCCTGTAATCAATACAAACACGCCACCCTATTTGTAACCTAGTGGGAATAAGCTCATTTTCAGCATTTCTTACCACAGTAATTCCAGATTTCTTTGGTACTACCTGAACTGGGCTTACCCACTTGCTGTCAGAAATGGGGTAGATCACCCCCACACTTAGGAGCTTCAGTATCTCCTTTTTCACAACTTCCATCATAGGAGGATTCAACCTCCGCTGAGGGTCTCTCACAGGCTTAGTATCCTCCTCCATTAATATCCTGTGCATACAAATGGAGGGACTAATACCCTTGATATCAGCTATTGACCAACCAATGGCTGTTTTATGTTCCTGCAAAACAGTTACCAGTTTCTCTTCTTGTTCTTGGGTGAGTGACTTTGCAATTATTACTGGAAGGGTGTCTTTCTCCCCCAAGAAGATGTATTTAAGATGATCAGGCAGTGCTTTAAGTTCCAATTCAGGTGCCTACACAACAGAAGGTTGAGGTATATCAGTAGTAACAGGTAAATCAACAAAAGTTACCTCGTGCTCTTCTGGAATGGAAGAGAGCTCTTGTAAGGCAACAACAATTTCATCAATGTCTTCACTCCATGGCTCTTCTTCACTCTTTTTCTTTTCCTCCTGTACATCTAAGCTATGAGTTAGAATTGTATCAAGAGCATCAAAATGGTTAGTATCAAAAGCTGCAGAAATTAAAGAATCAAAAGGATCAAAAGAATCAATTAAACAAGCAGAGTGCACATCACTTGGGTATCTCATAGCTTCAAAAATATTGAATCTAATTAATTCCCCATCAAATTCCATTGTTAGATTTCCTGAGTGCACATCAATTTTTGTCCGCGCAGTCTTCAAAAATGGTCTCCCTAACAAGATAGGAGCAGATTTGGGAGACTCATCCTCTTCCATGTCCAAAACATAGAAGTCTGCTAGAAACACTAATTCATTCACCTGCACCAAAACATCTTCAACCACACCCTTAGGGGCTTTGGAAGTTTGCCGCTTATCATTTGCTTCTTTGGGTGGTTCATCTTTCTCTTGAGTGATTAGTAGAGGAGATGTAGGCTCATCCATCGTCTTTCCGCTTCTCAACGTGACAGCACTAACATTTTCCCTCGGATTTACTTCTGGCTGTGAGGGTAGTTTTCCTGAAGCTTGGCTTTGAAACTTGTTGAATTCGTGGGAGACTATCTATATCGTCGATTCTCGCAAGTTATTGATTGCGATCCTTATTTCTTGTTGGGCTGTGAATTATTAGTAGCCATTTAGTAGCCATTTGCTTCACTAGCTCCTCTAGTGAAGGCTCAGGTTACTTAGGAGCTTGAACTTGCTGCTGTCTCTGAGGAAAATGTGCTTGCCTTTGTTGGAATCCTGGAGGTCCATAAGCTGGAGGTTGATTTTGAGGTTGCTTTGCATAGCTGAAATTAGGATGATCCCTCCAACCTGGATTATATGTGTTTGAGTAGGGGTTGTAATTTTTTGAAAGTCCAGCATATCCCCATACTGCTCTTACCTCCTCATTTGTGTCCTCTTGGAGAGTGGGACACATATCAGTGGGATGTCCAGATGAACAACAGATCCCACAAGCATAAACTGGTGCTTTGCCTGTATCCATTAACCGCTGAACCATAGCAGTCAATTGAGTCATTTTACTTTGTAGACTGGTTGTCTCTACTTCTTTCACTGCTCTTACTCCAGTGTCATTTCTAGAGTAGAATTATTGAGTATTGGCACCATTCTTGAGATCAAGTTTCTAGCTTCTTGAGGAGTTTTATCAACCAATGCTCCTCGCTAGCAGCATCAATCATGTTGCGATCCATCACTTGTAAGCCTTCATAGAAATACTGAATTAAGAGCTGCTCACTTATTTGATGATGAGGGTAGCTGAAACATAGCTTCTTAAATCTCTCCCAGTAGTCATGGAGTGATTCTCCATGCCTTTGTTGAATACCACAAATTTCTTTTCTGATTGTTGCAGCTTTTGAGGCAGGGAAGTATCTGTCTAGGAAAGTTCAGGCCATGTCCTACCAAGATTGGATGGATCCGGGTGGCAAGTAGTAAAGCCACTCCTTTGCTGAGTCTTTCAATGAGAATGGAAAAGCTCTCAATTTGACTTGCTCTACATGAATTCCTGCAGGTTTCATGCTAGAACATACCACATGAATTTCCTTCAAGTGCTTGTTGGGGTCCTCTCCGGGTAATCCATTGAAAGATGGCAATAGATGGATTAAGCCGGATTTCAATTCAAATGCCTCTTCATTTTCAAGAATGTCTATGCACAGAGGTTGTTGATCTAGATCTGGAGCACCTAATGCCCTTAAAGTGTTTTCTACCATCGTCACTTCTTCAGATATTTCAGATGTCTCTGAACTTGATAGATCAATGTAACGGGCAGCTTCAATGTCAGCAGGTGTGAAGTGGAAATTATCCGGATGGAAGGGAAATTGAGGATGTGAAGTGAGTTGATCAATATAGTTCCTCAAATTTAGCAATCCTTCGTCTACCCCTTCAATGGACATCAACACCTATAAAACACTCAGAAAGAAAGATTCAAAAATAAAAACAAAAATAAAAACAGAGTAAAAATAGGAAATAAATTAATAGTGTAATTGAAAAATTGGCTCCTTGGAAACGGCGCCAAAATTCTGATGCGTGCAGATGTAGTGATTAAAATTTAGATAAAAATCAGTTGTCAGGCCCACTAGAAAATAAAAACCTTACAACTAGTTGTAGTTAGTAAGGGTCGATCCACAGAGAACCAATTCAATTAACACTATTAAATAATTCCCAATGTAAACTCTGATTAATAATAAACAGTAAATAGGGGGTTTTGGAGTTTTGATGAACAATGAACAGCTTCAAAGACAATAACAATAAACAAACTGAAATCAACAATATAAGAAAATTGGTTAAGAGATTGATTCCACCACTAGATTTATATGATAATGTAAATTCACATATCATTTTATTCCAACATGCTCAATTATGTTTTTATGCAATTGTGAGAGTAAATCTCTGTTTTCCTTACGTGTTGGCCAATTTAGCAACCGCTCAAATCAACTCCTAATCACTGATTAGTCATAAAGCAATCGCTCTTACAGCTATCCAACAATTGCATTAAGATTTAGAAAACCAATTACACTAAGATCTAATCATACACCGGGATTAAATTACTTGGAACATATATTTCTCTAGATCTACTACCACAACCGTGTATAATAAATCCAGATCTACCACTTTTATAATTGGCAAATAGCACAAAGATAATTATACCCACATGAACATCATACATCCCACTAGATCTACTACCACAACCGTGCATAATAAACCCAGATCTACCACTTTGAAAGTGGAAACAAGTATAAAAACCTTCATACCAACAATAGATTCGTAAATATATGAATAAAAACATAAGTGTGTTGAAATAATCAAATATGCAAGGTTCACAACATTAATACTAGTGGTTTCATCACTCCCTTAACCAAGGGAGGTTTAGTTACACATAACTAGAAGGAAAACACAAGAAAAACTATGAAGAAACAAGAAGAAACTATGAGAGAAAATGAAGGAGAGTCCAACTTGTGTTTTTCATGATAACCGATGGTGCCTTTTATAGAAGTCTAGAGTAGCAAAATGACAAAGGGGAGTGGGTTGGTGAATGGGGTAGTTGAATGGGTTGGTGAGTGAAGTAGTTGAGAGGGTTGGTGAGTGAAGTAGGTGAATGGGTTGGTGAGTGAAGTAGGTGAATAGGTTGGTGAATGAAGTAGTTGAATGGGTTGGTGAGTGCGAAAATTTCTTGTCTGACTTGGAAGCCAAAAATGACCAACTATACTTCAGACCCATGAAAAGTACTCTTCATGAAAGTCGTAGATCTTTGTCTTGGCTATAACATGCATATCTGGATTGTTCAATTTGGCTTCCTACAGCCCAAGATATGACCCAAATACCGCGGTTGCTCAAACCCAACTTCAGCATCTCTGTTCCAACTTGCAAGCTCAAGCTGACCCATTAGACTTCATTTTTTCAAAAGGTGTTCTTCATGAAAGGTTTTTATTTGGATCTTGATTATCAACTATCCAAATTTCAGCCCATCTCCATTATTACAGCTTGAGATATGATTTTATGAGTGCACACCATTCAGATTCTAGTGACAGAACCCGTATTCTGCTTTCCATGTAAACTTAGGTCCCTTAGACATCTGTTTAGGACTTTGAGCTCTTCATCAAAGTTGTAGAGATTCCTCTTAGCTTTCCTACAAGGTAAAATTCATGATTATCAGATATCAGGAACTCAAGTTATGGCCAAAATACAGAATCAGTATCAAATCTCAATAATGCTGAAAATATTCAATTAGGACCAATTTGAGCTCAAACTCACAAAATCATACCAAACTCAATCGATTAAGAATATGGAGAGTGTAAATGACTAAACATAAGGGTTTCTTAATGAATAAAATATGTGATTATCAATGCTTCACCACTTTGACTCCTAAATCCGTTGTTAACTGGGAAGAATTGTCCTCGAGATTTTTTCTGCACTTCACCACTAGTAAGGTGCAGCCGAAATCCATTTCATGTCTCTCCCATATTAAATAGGGAAAGGAGGAATCTCTCCAAGACTTTATATCCTGGATCAATAAAGAAATAGTAAATATTTATGACTGAGATGAGAGACTTAGACTACACTACATGAGCGAAGGACTCCGCCTAGGCCTTTATCTTTTTCTCTTGCTAAAAAAGAACTCAATACTATGGATGAGTTCTATGCTAGAGCAGAAAAATACATTAATATTGAAGACATTTTCTAAGCTAGGAAGCATTTGGTGAAAGGATAAGATGCCAAACCTAAGCCTGGAAAACCCAACCAACAAGGTCGGAACTCAAGGCCACCTTGAAGAGAAAGTATGAGAGCTACACCCCCTCAATGTAACACCCCAAAACTAATACTATAAATATATCTGGATAACATAGAAGTATTTAGGTTTGGGCATGTCATAGCTAAAGTATTATTTTCCTTGATAGTTAACTATACTAAATTTATTGCTTATTTGAGCCTTGTGAGAGATAGTAATATTTTCAAATATAAACATACACTTGAAATGTTTGGTTTTATATACTTGATATGTATAAGCCATACTAACATTAATATTCCATACAATCTAGTGCATTAGTATTCAAGTGATACATACCAAGCCTTTATAGACATATGTACATATAAACTATATACAAACCACTACATAACAATAAGTACATGACAATGGTCAAAAGAGTAGGTAATCCTATACTACATTAGCATCTTCGTCTCTACGCCATAGATGTGTCTCGTGCTGGAATTATCATGGAAAAGAAAAGATAAAAGGGGTGAGAATTCTAGAATTCTCAGTAGTTTTAACATATAAATGTCATCATAACAATTCTAGCTGCTTCGGGGTATCAAATCAATTCTTAAAATATCTCATAGAAAGGTGGCTAATGTCAAAATGATTCCTTTCTCTTCCTGACGACAAAAATTCAATTTTAATCATTGATTAACAACTCATGTTCGAATAATATAAATAGTTTCAAACACATCATCAATAAATCAGAGCAATCATCAAGAATGTATCACTATTATTAGAATATTTACAATTTCTCAAGATGCAAATATTCATTGTTAAACCTATGATTTATATAAATAATAACTTCATGATGATGTGTAAATGCTCAAAAATGCATAAATCTTTATTTAGTGCTCTTTGATTTATCATCTTTCTAAGCATATTCTCAAGACCTATGTCCTTTTATATCAATAAGTAAGGAGGGAATGTCACATCCTCACACTACCAAACACTTGGTGATAGTCTTCTTATTAGGCCTAAGTACTCATCCTATACATAACAATACTTCATTACACAGTACTACCCCAGGTAACCCTGGCCAAATCTATAAAGAATTACATCTAGGGTCACCCACCGTATGATGATCAATTTCTTTCATGAAGGATTCACATCTAGGATCACCTTTCGTACGAGGATCATTTCCAAAAATCCATTAGTCAATATCAAATCTAGGATCATCCCCCTCTTGTACGAGGATCATTTCCAAAATTCATTACTAGTCAAATCAATTATCCAATCAATAGGTTACCTTTCATAAGGGAATAACATCTAAGGATCACCCCCCGTACGAGGATCATATCCAATATCTTGTAAACTTTGAGCACTTTTCATGTCAATTTAAATATCAGCTCAACTTTATTATTCAAAAGGAGCAAATCATTTTCTAATGCATCTCAATTTATCTCATCATGATAACAACTGCAAATCATACTTCATTTTATATGTATACCATGTGCACTTCATCCATCTTGAACTCATAAGTGACAAGTGCACAATTTCATAATCACATAAGCAACAAGTGCACATACATAAACTTAAGTGACTTTACTTAGTGAACTTAATCACATTTTATCTTATCACATAGTATACATGTATCCATTTGAGTTTTATGTAGTAGAGAAATCTGTTTGCTCAAAACAAGGACTGATAATCGATTATCATGGTTGGTAATCGATTATCACCCATGTTTTATCTCGTTCTGTAATTTCATAATCAATTATCATAATATGATAATCGATTATCACTAGCTTTCATACCAATTCTAAAACTTGGTAATCGATTATTGTAATATCCTCCCTAACCTAATAGCCCTAATCAGGGTTATAGAAGCTCAGTAACTTCGGTATCAGTTATCTGTTAATTCAGGTAACCATCTGGATTAGTTTGAGCATAATACTATAACACTAAATGTGAATAATAGCTCATATAAACTCATATTTCAGCATAAACATCTAAGAAGATAGAAATAAATATGAAAAATTTTATTTCTAAGCCACAAATGGTTGGAATGAGCTATAGTAAATTTTGGAGGATCAAATGAATTGATTTGGTATTTGAATGACACTGAATGAGTGTTTAAAGGCCTAATTGGACAGTTAAGTAGCTCAGAAAATCATGAAATTTTGTAGAGACATCAAGTACAAGATGGAGAATATTTTGGTAAGGAATATCAGTTAAGGTGAATATCAGTAAGCCCATTTGCTTATTTCTTATGTTTAACCTAACTCAAGGAAGAGTAATGGAGATTAACTGACAAATAGTAGTGTACAAAAAATTATGGAATCATGGATATGAGGATTGAGTAAAGTTCTAAAATTTTTTATAACACTTATGGAAGTTAGAAAACTTAATTTTGAAAGATTAAAGTATTCTTAAGAGATACAGAAGTTTTATCATAATTTTCATCCTTATCTCATCTCTCCACTGCCTTTCCTCTTCTCATCTTTATCTATTCTTTCACTTTTCATTTCTCTTCATCTTTATTCACGGTTGGAGAAGCAGCCAAGAGAGAAAGGAAAAGGAGAAAACAAAAAGAAAAAGAGAAGGAAAGATAGAGAAGAGTGAAATGTGCAACAGCAGAAAGAAGAGAAGGAAAAAGAAGAAAAGCCAAAGGAAGAAAGGAAAGAGCAGCAAAAGGAAGAAAAAAAGAAAGAAAAGAAGAGAAACTAGTATCAACAAGTTAGAAATTGAGGTAGGGGTGTTTTCCTTTGCTTCATCCATTTTTTTCTTGTTTTCAAAAGAGTTTTGAGTTAAGAAATTGATTGAAAGTTATGATATGATTCTGGAATTGATGAAGCTAAGATAATGATTTTGTGATATGCTTATGTGTTTAAATATGGTTTTTGGCTTTGGAATTGTATGAATATGTTATTGAATGAATGAATTATGAAAATTACCCATTTAAGATTTATCATTCTAAGAATGATTTGAATGGATATCTATAGTGTATTTATGTTGTAGTTGGATTATATTTGATTGAAATTGGTTTGTTATGAGTTTGGTGTGATTAAAAGCTGGATTTTTGCTAAAAACTAAGTGGTTATCAATTACCATGGACTGATAATCGATTACCAATCTGCAAAATAGCTCCTAAAGACGAGGTTGGAGATGGTAATTGATTACTATTAGGTGGTAATCGATGACCAAGCTTCTGGAGATATGGTAATCGATTACCACATGTTGGTAATCGATTACCAGGATTCTGTTTAGCCAATAGTCGATTACCATATTACCTAGTATGGTAATCAATTACCATATCCCTATTTTGTGAAAATAAAGTTTTTTATCCCCTGTAAATCAATTATGAACCTAAATTATGATCCAAATTATAATGTATGGTTGCTTGTGATTGTGAAATGAAGTTTTGCACCCAATTTTTGGTGAGCATTAGTAATGAGCACTTTGTGCATTAGTTACTTATAAAGGGTAGTCTAGAATAATTTCCGAGAAGGGAGATAATCTTTTAACTCTAGGTAGGGAATAATCTTGAATAAACTCTGGATAGGGAGTAACCTTGAATAAACTCCGGGTAGGGAGTAATCTTGAATAAACTCCGGGAAGCGAGTAATCTTGAGTAAACTCCGGGTAGGGATTAACCTTGAATAAACTTCAGGTAGAGAGTAATCTTGAATAAACTTCGGGTAGGGAGTAATCTTGAATAAACTCCGGGTAGAGAGTAATCTTGAATGAACTTCGGGTAGGGAGTAATTTTGAATAAACTCCAAGAAGGGAGTAATGTTGAATAAACTCCAAGAATGGAGTAATCTTGAATAAACTCTGGGTAGGGAATATTTGTGAATACTTGAGAGATAAGTAAATACCCTGGATATATATTAAATATAACCCTATGTATGAGGATAGTCTCGTGTATGAGCGATAAACTTGTGTATGAGTAATGAATATAATTTTGTGTATGAGAATATGCTTGTGTATTAGCGAAGGATATAAACTCGTGTAAAAGAGTATCTTGATTAGATATTGAATATATATATATATATATATATATATATATATATATATATATATATATATATATATATATATATATATATATATATATATATATATATTCCTTGTGATATGAGGCTATCTTAAAGATGTTAGATATGAGTCTAGCATCTCAGGATAATCTTGGACGTTGGATAGAGAGTTTTAGAAATAGAATTATACATGATTGAATAATTGCTATGAAATTATGTAACTGATAACTCCATAAAATATAGTTATTTGTGCCCTATCTTTGTACTAGAATGAATGCTTAGTCCTTGTTTAAATGCATATTTGGAGGGTTTTGAGCTTATATTTGTCATATTCTGATTCTAATGCCTTCTTGTATGTTTTATAACAAATTGAACTTTAATTGTTATTGATTAAGTAGATTTGTATATGTTACTGATTTGGTGTATTCTCTATGATAGGAAGGGCTCCAAACAAGGTTAAATATAGAACATGTGAGCTTACAGTGGAAGAGGAAGCCAAATCTGTGTTTCAGTAGTCACCGCCGTGGCGCAAAAAGACATCATCAGAATTCCATACTTGAACTCGAGAGTTCAACGCCACAGTCAGAAGATGAGTGGGCCGCGGCACAATGTAACTGACCCTGTGGGGGCCGTGACGCTTGTATGTGGGGGCCGTGGTGCAAAGGCGACAAGCTGAGCCTATGAATAGATTTTTCATGTTTTTCTCTCTATTCCGGCCATTTGGGCCATTTCCATTTTGTGTCTTGGCCATTTTTAGCCATTTCCATTTTAGGTTTTCTTAGTTTTAGGTAGTCTTAGGTTAGAAAGCTTTGGCTAGATCTCCATTGATGGAGGATTGGAGGCTAGGAACAAGGATGAAGGAGGATTTAAGCTTCAAGAGACAAATCAATGAGCTTCCTGTCCAAGTGTTTGGCAAGAGTGTGTAAGTGTATAAGAGTGTGTAAAAAAGTCTACTGTATTTGGCAAAACTTTCCTATTTAAAAGATATTCATGCTGCAGTTTACGCATTCAGCGCTCAAGTGCTAAGCTTCCAGCGCTTAGGCACTAGCCCACTAATCAGGAACCCATCTGCGCACGTTGCGCGCTCAAGCGGTGATGGCCCAACGCTCAAGCGCTGGGCTTCTGAATTAATTTTCTTATTTTTTTCTGCTCCTCAAATGCCCAGTCTTTTCCATATGCAATTACCTACAAAAAATACATAAAAACACGTAATAAGAACACAATTAAAATAATAAAAACATAACAAGACTTAAAAACAAAACTAAATCAAAAAGATTAAAAGAGAATGAAAACCCAAGATTTTTAACTGTAAAAATATAAATTTTGAAAGGTTTATCACTCCCCCAAACTTAAGCTTTTGCTTGTCCTCAAGTAAAAGGAAATCAAAATAAAATAAAACAAATTAAAACTCAAAACAGACTCAAATATGGCAATACCGAGTATCAAAAATCATTCATATCTTTAGAAATTGCTTCACAATCTAACTTCAAAGTGTCACACATGAACAACCCAATTATCACATCGTCTCTTACATGCAATTCTTATGAAAAAATGACTTCCCAAAAATATGAATGAAAGACACAATCTCTTCATAAAGTACAAACTTAGATAGGTTTATAAAACTGCAAGTGCATATCAAACCCACATCCATAGGGTTGTTCTTCACCCCTCTCTCCACTAATGTAAACAACGCATAACCAAAGATCAAAAGGGACTTTATAAGCTTGTAATGTAAGGCTAAGGATATGGGTTAAGAAAGAAGTGGTAGGAAAAAGGAAACAAAAATTGATATACAAAATCATGCAAATTTCAAAATTCAATCCTCAAAATATAAGACAAGTGCAAAACGGAGCAAAAGAATCAATACAACATTCACTTTTTTTTCTTTTTTTTTTCTTTTCAACAATCTCCATCCCCAAACTTGTTTCTTTGCAATACTTTAGGTAGACTTTTTTTTTCAATTTCTTTTTCTTTGAATTTTTCAGCTCCACTAAACTTCATACACAAAAATAACAAAGACTTGAATAATAAAATAATACAAAATATGCACTCAACAAAGGTTATGTAAGAGAGGTGATTTTTTTTTATGGGTGTGAGAAAGGAAAATGTGGGTAAAGAAAAGAAATAGAGGCCAAACAATAGTAAGGCTACAGAAGGGACCTAAGGATAAACTGTGTTCACAGGTTGGCTTGAAAGGCTCAAACGGTCCAAAGAAGGCCCTAATCATGCATTGCCTAGGATTTCGCCTCAAGAGAGAATTAAACAACTTCTAGATGCAAATCATCCACACACATGCAATCCTATAAACTTTCTCTAAGCTTGATATGCAATTAAATTCCAAGGTCTATCAATCATAAAGATGAGAAATACATCCATACACAATTAAAACAATAGAGATAAACATAACTCACAGATTCTTATGTGCTATCCTAAGAAAATAGATCAATCCATGATTCAAATAATCATTAGATATTCAATTTAACACATCGGCATGTACAATATGACTCAAAACACAATAGGATGATGATGGTAAAATAAAATCAATAAAAAATAAATAACTAAATAAAATAAATGCAAGAAAGGAAAAGAAAAACTCTTTTTGGTGGTTGATAACTATATACATCCCCCTACAAAGGCTTCGAACTCAGGGAGGCACCTAAGCCGACTCAACATTACCTTCAAAACAAAAATAGATAAGAAATAACAAAAATAAAAACAAAAACAAAAATAAAAATAAAAGAGAAAAAGAGAGAAAATTTGGGTTGCCTCCCAAAAAGTGTTTGTTTAACGTCATTAACTCGACGTTGTCTGATATTATTATTATGGTGGCTTGAAGCAAGAGAAGTAGGATGACATTTTTCTCTTATCAGTTCTTTGCCTCCATACTCTGTCACTGCCTTTGGAATCTCCACAAGTGTTAGGAACTTCACTTGAACCAGGTTGTTCTGAATACACTTTAGCATGGAAAATCTCATCAAGCCATGGAGGTCTCAATTTTTCAACAGGTGACAAATCAGACTTCAATGAATCAATGGAAACTGGAAGATCTTTTCCTATTCCGACAATCTTAAAAAGAAGAGGACATTTCTCTTTTTCATCAACAATCTTGGAACTGGGAGAGTCGATAATAATGGATGAAGAAGAGTTCTTACCATCCAACCTATTTTGAAATTTACTTTGAATGCAATTAATAAGGGCATAAAGATCTGATATTGGGGCATACTTATTAAAAACATTTATAGTCACTTGATCCCTATCTACCCTCAAAATAAGCTCTCCTCTAGGGACATCAATTAACGCTCCTGATGTTGCTAGGAATGGTCTCCCCAGAATTAACGAGATATCAGCATCCTCATCTATATCTAAGACAACAAAGTCAACTAAGAAAATAAAATTATCAATCTTCACTAGCAAATCTTCCACAATACCATACGGATGTCTGACTGATCGATCTGCTAACTGAAGAGAGACCATTGTAGGCTTCACTTTATCAATTCCCAGCTTGCACAAGATAGACAATGGCATCAAATTAATGCTAGCACCTAGATCACATAAAGCTTTCTCAACATTCAGCTTTCCAATGGTGCAAGGAATAGTGAAACTACCTGGATCTTTCAATTCAGGTGACAGTTTCCTCTGAATTATAGCACTGCACTCTTCAGTAAGTGCCACAGTCTCATATTCTTTCAGCTTCCTTTTCTTTGACAGTAAATCCTTCATGAATTTAGTATATGAGGGCATCTGCTCAAGTGCTTCAGCAAAAGGGATGTTTATCTGTAATTTCTTAAAGACTTCTAAGAACTTGGAAAACTATTTTTCTTGAATCTCTTTCCTAAATCTTTGAGGGTATAGAAGTTTAGCATAGAGTGAAAGATCAACTATTTTCTGCTCATATTCTTTCTTCTTCTTCTACCACTTTGGTTGCTCCTCTTTAACTTCTTCATTACAGCACTCTTGAGTTGAAACATCTACAACAGGAACATCAGTTTTTTCAACTTTTGAGGAAATAAATGTTTCTTTAACTTGCCTTTCCAAAGTCTTGCCACTTCTCAGTGTAATTGCTTGACATTGCTCCTTTTGATTAGCAACAGTATCACTTGGAAAGGTACCTGGAGGTCTCTCTTGAAGCTATTTCGCTATTTGCCCCACTTGATTCTCAAGACTTCTAATAGTGGCCTCATGATTCTTGAAATTAGTTCTTGATTCCTCCATAAAAGCTGAAGTCTGTTGCACAAAAACAAAGGTCTGTAGAGAAAGTTTCTCTATTGCAATCTCAAGAGGAGACTTCTATTCGGGCTGAGCATTCAATGGTATAGCTTGATTCTTCCAAGAGAAATTGGGATGATTCCCCCAGCCTGAATTGTAAGTACTAGAATAAAGATTACCTTATGGCCTTGAAGGGTTTCCCATATAGTTCACCTACTCTGGAATGTTGACACCTGAATTTCCTGCCTTACATTGACCATTGACATGGTTGCCTCCACAAAAATTATAAGTCAGACCTTGATGATTAACTGTATTTACCTATAAATTTTCAACTTGCTTAGTAAGGTTGATAATGTGTTGCATCATAGTCTGATTCTATGCAAGTATAGTATCAACAACACTAAGCTCCAACATTCCCTGTTTGACTGTAGATCTTCCACTAGGAACCTGATACTCATTAGTGGCCATTATCTCAAATAATTATTGAGCCTCTTCAGGAGTTTTTTGTGTTTAAATATCCACTTGCAGATGCATCCACCATGAGTCTTGTGGAATGATTCAAACCATTATAAAAAATTTGCACCTGCAGCCAAACCTCAAATGCATGGTGAGGATATCTCCTTAAAAGCTCCTTAAATCTCTCCCAAGATTCATATAATGACTCCCCTTGATTTTGAGTGAAACAAACTATTTCACCCCTCATCTTCACAAGCAGTGATGGAGGGAAATACCGAGTGAGAAATTTGCCAACTAGATCCTCCTAAGTAGAAATGCTCCCTTGTGGGTGGGCTTGTAGTAAACTCTTTGCTTTGTCTCTGAGAGAAAATGAAAACAGTCGTAATCTAATGGCATCATCAGTAACGCCATTATACTTAATAGTATCGCAGAGCTACAAGAAATTTGCAATGTGCAAGTTTGGATCTTTTGCATGACTTCCCCCAAACTGATTATGTTGCACCAGCTGTAGAAGTGCTGGTTAATCTCAAAATTATTGGCCTGAATAGCAGAGCGCACAATACTGGTAGAAATATTTTCAGCAAATGGAGTAGCATAGTCAGCCAATGTGCGTCTTCGCTCTACAGTTACAATTATTTCTGCTATCTTTTCTTCTATTTCTTTAAGCTTCTTCCTTTCTCTAGCTGCTTTCCTGTTTGCTCTAGCTGTTCTCTCTATTTCTGGATCAAAAATTAATTCTTCCGACTCTAGAGAACCTTGCATAAACAAACAAACAAACAAACCAGAGTGAAGTAAAGAAGGAAATTAAAAATAAGAATAAAAATAAACCAAGAAAACAAAGAAACAAATTGAAAAGAAAATTAAAAATTAAAATAAAATATTAAAAAGAAAATCAAACAAAGAAAAAATTGCTTAAATGAGTGTATTTTCAACTACTATTTAATATTAATAACAGTAATCCCTAGCAACGGCGCCAAAAACTTGATGTGGATATTAGCAAGTGCACCAAATCGACAAAAGTAATAAAGAGTGAGTAGAGTATCATCGCACGAGGATTAAGTTATTACTTACTAAGTTCGTTAAATCAACACTATTCAAGCTATTAAAAAGAAGATTGTTGCAAATTCAATTAAAAAGAAAAATAAAATTAGAAAACAATAAATCAAAGGGGTGAAAAACAGTGATGTTGAAGAGTTAAGGTTCAGATTTCACTTGAACTCTTTAGATGCACATTCAAATACTGGTTTAACCATGTTCTATTTTAATGATTTATAGTCAATTCCCAAAATTAATTAATACTTAATCCCTTGGTATATGAATTCTCTTAAGCTATTTGGAATTAACTAATCCCTTAGTCTAACCCCAAATAGAAAGGCATTATCAAGAATGAGGGAATTAAAAGAAAGACCACATAACCCACAACGTATATTCCTAGTGATTGTAGAAATTATGGTGTTTATCATATATTTTAGGTTCATGTAAATTTTTCCAAATCATACATAAACCCAAAAGATCATTCCCAAATTGATCAGGTTTAGAAAAGCATTAAGAATAGAGATAAACACGTAAATCAAGAAATAGAAACATTAATAAACTCATAAAAGAAGTTACATCATCCAAGAACAAGATCCATCCTCCCCCTAACAAAGGGAAAATTAGTTACACATGGAAAAAGAAGAACACAAAGGGAAGAATATGATAAACTTCATTGTAGAAAGGTGGAAAGGTTGAAGAAAATTCTTAATCTTCAAGCCTAATTGCGCCCACACTACATTAGGGTTTGTGCCTCTTGACGGCTATTGCGTTCTGTCCAAGTGTATAAGAGTGTGTAAAAAAGTCTGCTGTATTTAGCAAAACTTTCTTATTTAAAAGAAATTCACACTGTAGTTTATGCGTTCAGCGCTCAAACGCTAAGCTTCCAGCACTTAGGCGCTGGCCCACCAATCAAGAAACCCATCTGCGCGCGTTACGCGCTCAAGTGGTGATGGCCCAGTGCTCAAGTGCTGGGCTTCTGAATTAATTTTCTTATTTTTTTTTTGCTCCTCAAATGCCCAATTTTTTCCATATACAATTGCCTACAAAAAATACATTAAAACACGTAATAAGAACATAATTAAAATAATAAAAGCATAACAAGACTTAAGAACAAAGCTAAATCAAAAAGATTAAAAGAGAATGAAAACCCAAGATTTTTAACCATAAAAATATGAATTTTTAAAGGTTCATCATGTCTCAACACTCTTTAAAGGCATAAACAAAGGGTTTTAACAAGTAAGTAACTCAACTCATCAAAAATAGCATTTTTGAGAGTTCTTAAATGGTAAACCAGGTACATCATCAGGAAAGATTTCAAGAAACTGATTGACTACTAGAATAGCCTTCACATCCATCTTACTCTCGACCTTTAAAGAAGACAACAACATGTTTCCCTGAGCTCCTTCTTTCAAGAAAGCTTAAACTTGGTTGGCCATAAAAAATCTAGAAACTTCAGCCATAGGGAAAATTATGGTTTTACTAGAACAATCTAACAGGATATAGTTAAAAGATAACCAATCCATTCCTAAAATTATATCTATTTGTGAAAGAGGTAAACAGATCAAATCAACAGAAAAGATTCGACCTTCAATAGATAAAGGATAGTTCAAACAAACATGGGTGGTAACAACAGGTTCAACAGTAGGGGTAGAAACACTCAAATCAAAAGGTAAAGAAGACACAGGTAAACCTAATCGACACACATAGTCATAGGCAATAAAAGAATGGGTCGCTCGCAAATCATACAGTATAAATAAAAGATTACCTCGTATGGTACCATTTCCCTTTATTAGATTTTCAGATTGAGAGGCTTTGACTCCACTCATCATGTAAACTCTGCCTCCTACCTGAGGTCTTGCAACTCGTGCATTGTTGACAGAAGGCTCTGCCTTGGGATAGTTACAATCTTGGGAAAGATGTCCAAGTTTTCCATATTTGAAGCAGATAATTCCCTTGATCGCATAATTCCTTGTCAGGTGGTCCTTTCCACATTTCATACACTTTGATTAAGACATCACGGTCTGACCAGTTCGATGGCCACCAAAATCTCCATTAAAGCTTCCACCAGATGATTGTTGTTGACTTCCCGGTGGTCAGGAATAGGGCTTCCTCTGAAACCAGTTGTTGTTGTTTCCTCCTCTTTGGAACCTAGACGGTCCAAAGTTGCGATTCCTTGTCTCTCGTGATGGTTCCAGTGCCTTAAGCCTATAACACATATCCATCAAGGCTGAGAATTGGTTCATTCTCATCGGCAGTACCGCTCACTTCAATTCAACCCTTAGACCTTCTTCAAACTTACGACATTTCCACACCTCATCAGGATGGATTTGAAGATACCATGAGAACTTTGACAAGCTCTCAAACTTGGCAGCATACTCATTGACAGTCATTCCTCCTTGTCATAATCCAAGGAATTCCATTTCCTTAGTATGTCTTGCACTATCCGAAAAATACTTTTCCAAAAATGCATCACAGAATACTTCTTATGTGATCTCCCTTCCTTCTGCTTGTAGTAATCTTCGAGTTCCTTTCCACCAGTTTTTGCCGTCTCCCACTAGCATAAATGCGGTATAAGTTACCTTGTGATCGTTTGCACATCCCATTCCTTCAAAGATCTTTTCTAGTTCTTGAATCCATAAACTTGCCTTTTTTGGATCAAACTCGCCTCTGAACTGTGGAGGATTGTTTCTATGGAATTCAGACAAATTCTGAGTATCAGCATTCGCCTCTTGCTATTGCGCTGCTTGTTGATTTTGTTGTACCAGAACTTCTGCCATCCGCTGCATAGCCTCAGCAGCTGCAGTCATCGCATTGTTGTTGCATCCCACATTGTTATGTCCTCTTCTTCCGCATGCCATTGCTTTTATCTAGAAGCAGCTAAACAAAACACAAAGGAAGTTTAGATGTAACCTTTTGGAAATCAAACAATACATCTCTGTGTTTGGTTTCAGAGAAACATACAGCACAAACAAGACAGACCTAACCACAAACCCAAAAGAAAGAATCAAACCGGGGCTCTGATACCAAACTAGTGTAACGCCCCCTTCTACAGAAGGAGGAGAGGATGTCACACCAAACGGATGGAACTCAAAAGAAAATTATTAAGACCCAATTTATATATTATATATAGTTATTAACTTGTTTATCAATGAAGTATCCTAACATAATTGATCTCTTTCATATACATGTATTATATATATATATATATATATATATATATATATATATATATATATATATATATATATATATATATATTGTAAGTGAAAAACATAAAGATCAACCTATACTTTCATGCAAAAGATACATATTATATATATGTTTAGATACAGACTGTAAGTCATTAATTATATTAAGGCTCATCAAAAAGAAGTCGAAGCTTTACATGCCCCAAAAATATTATGTATGTAACAGCCCAATATTTGCTACCCAAATATATCATCATATAAATGAATAACCCAATATTGACCCTGCTACTACTAACATACATCAACGTTTAACCCATATCATTCATACATAATGAGTAAATATGGAGAGCCACGATAGCAAAAGTTATACATATACATCACAGCTTCAAGGGTATACTGTTATACATAACCTGAAATAACTAAGCAAATATAAAACATTTACATATGCTCAGCTCAAAATAGCATCTAAGCTATGCTAATCCTCATACACCTTCTTCTTCCCTTTCGAAGAACTTGCACCTGGATTTACATGGCAACACAATCAGGGTGAGAAAACATATCTCAGTAGAAGTATTCCAATACCAGCATATATACATATATGTACAATTAGATAATATCACAATTATCAAGTTGACACTTCAATCATGGAAGCAACAACTCCTCATCTCAACAACATGCAATCGCCCATACAATTGCAATGCAGGAAAATGTCATGATAGCAATTGCCCATACAATCGCCATATTATGCTTAATTATGACTAATGATTATGTCTATACAATTTCCTAAGTATGAAGGTGAATAATGCATGATACCACATCCAGGACCTCTAATCCCATGGTAATGTTATGAATGCATGAAACTTGAACAAAGCAATAGAAGTCCATAGTTTCATCTATAACCTCGAACAAGCACTGGAAGTCTCATCTAGCATACCTCATTATCCCAGAGGACATCTCATTCCCCCCAAGTAGTGAAGTCTCATCAACTACAAGGTTATTGATAACGAACAAGGAAATTCATCCTCAATACTTCACTATATTAGGAAGGATACAATGTGCCTTACCTGATATAGAACACCCACTTTCACGGGGCTTACACCTTTCAAAAAGGTAAATCATACCATTAAACATATCATCATGTCTAATTAACTTCTCATAATTAGCATTAAAAACCTCAATAGGTTTCACGAACATCTCATGCAATACAATTACTAATTACTTCCCATAACTAGTTTTCGCAATTGATTTATAGGCATTCCAATTTCATTTCATAAACAAATCATCAAATACTTTTAAAAGTATCTTATCATTCTTAAAAGAGCATACATAAATAATTCCCACACTTAGGGAAACTCAATTCCTCGATCCATCACAATACAAATTATATGTATATATGTAGCCACGTCTAATTACCTCCCGTAATTAGCATTTCAAGTCAACTTGACATAATACATTCACACTTTATCAATTACTCCTATTAGAGTTTTAACATACTCTACTAGGCATAAACAAAGTATCCTAGCAATTAGGAACTTCAAAACATCAAAATAGAAATTCTGATGAAATCTGCTCTAGGCATCCTAAAAAGGATGTTTTTCATAAATTCACCAAAAATCCATCTTAACTGATAAAATTCTGAAATTTTACAAGTAGATAGCCTTATGTCTTATCTTTCAAATGTAATAAGAACCAGGTCATTCCGATAACCACAACTTAAGTTATGTTACAAATACCACAAGCTGTCAGGTTACTGTCCTGTATCACGCCTAGGCTTGGTTTTACCACGCCTAGGCGTGGCAGTCTCTGTCTTGCTGGACTGAAAAACTGATCAGTCCACGCCTAGGCTTGGCCAGGTTGCGCCTAGGCGTGACCCTTCTGCAGAAAATTCTGCAGAACACGAACCACTGTTCCAATGGCCCCAAATCTGTTTCCAACCATACAAACATGGATTCTAAGTGTTTTCTAACTCCAATAATGGTCTCTAAACTTATTAGAATCATTAAACACTAAACTCAACTCCTTAATCTCTCATTAACCTTTCAAATCACAATTTTTCATCAAGAATCAAAACCCTTCTCCCAAATACCTATTTCTCACTTTCCACCACAAAACATTATATAAATATTCTTAAGAATCAATTCAGCCACCAAGCTTCATTTAACTCTTTACAAGTTCTAATCCAAGTTTCCAAGGTGTTTAATCAACTCAAACCCTCAAGAACCCACAAATCCTCATTTTCACCTATTTCATACATACCCCAAGCATGACAAACATAGAAGCAAAGATGGGAGTTGGGAGATGAGAGCAAGAACCCCCTACCTCAAGGCTTGAAGATGAAGATGAAGCAAGACCTTCACTTGGATCCTCCTCTTCCTTCTTCTCCTTCTCTCTTTTCTTTCTTTTCTCTTCTTCTTTCTCACGTTTTCAGCCTCTCTATTTTTCTGCTCAGTTCTTTCCCCTCAAATATCCCCACCGTGGGATATTTCAAGAAGAGAAATTCCTTTTGAATTCTCTTGATTGGGTACTAAAACCCCGCTCTGCTAAGAACACTCAAACTTCTCCAAATCTAATTTCTGTAACTTCCAATGATTCAAAATAAATTCTGAGATTCATTAAAAATTTGTTTCACTAAAAAGCGATATTTTCATATCACTAGGGGTCAATCAAGCACTAAAACACACTACCAGTATGCTCAAAAATGTCAAACTAACTCTGAAAATTCTTAAACTTTAACTGTAGTACAGTTTCCACATTTGTGACTTGGAAACAAACTCTCCACAGTTATTTCCACTAACTAAGCAGTTTAAGCCACTTCCAGAGCAAATAATAGCTATATTCCTCACTTAGCGTTACAGCAAAGTGCCTAAACGTGCTCAGAAAGTCACAAAACTTCACAAACATGTTAAGTAAGTATTAGGCTACCTCTGTAACCATATACAAGCCTAACATGATTTTCTAGGATATTACATTCTCCCCACCTTTTTAGAAATTTGTCCCCAAAATTGGTTTACCTTGTGTATCAAGTTCTAACAACTAATATACAACAACAGATATAATCCAATTTTAAGAAAACCAAGATAATAAGCAAAATTACCAAATTTTCTAAAACCAGGAGATGGTGATGTCTCCTCGCCTCGTACAACATAAACTCTACCCCCAGCGATAGGTCCATCTTCAGTCTTTTTCTCTTGCCCCGAGAACAACTCCTAGCATAGTGTCCCTTCTCTCCACACTTATAACAAGTTATTTGGTTCCCCAACATACCCCTGTTTCCGTGATACCTACCACACTTATTGCAAGTTTCTTGCCGATCTTCTTTCTGAACTTTATGGTCTTTTTCTTGTGGGTGACTGGATTTAGGATTACCTTTCCCATTTCCACCATCCACTTTCCTCTTCTTTTGAAGACTTTGCAAATTCCGCTCTGCTTGAATTTGGAGATTTTCAGACTCCACAATTCTACACTTGTTCACCAAGGATGGAAAATCCCTGATTTCAAAAGGTCTCACAACCCTTCTTATATTTCCCTCGGCCTGGGACTCAAACCTGACACACCTCTAGCTCTCATCCGGATTCTGCCTAAACTGTGAAGAAAACTTGGACAACTCATGAAATTTTGCTTCATATTGGCCAACCGTCATGTCCTCTTGTTGAAGATTCAAAAACTCCTTCTCTTTGTCATCTTGTAAACTCTTTGGAAAATGTTTCTCCAAAAAGATCCCTCTGAACACATCCCACGTGATCAAAGTCCTTGCTGTCTCCAACAGCCTTCTGGTGTTTCGCCACCATTGTTTTGCTTCCCCTCTCAGCATGAAAGAAGCAAAAGAAACTTTTTGCTCTTCAGAGCAAACCATGACCTCATAGATCTTCTCTAATTCGGTCAACCACTCTTCCGCTTTAATCGGATCACAATCACCCCTGTATATCGGAGGATTCATATTTCTGAATTCCGCAATGTCGAGAAAGTTCTGATTTCTCCCGACTGGTACTTCTTATACCGGTGGTGGTACCGGTGGTGGTACTTGTTGCTGAGGTACCAACCTCTCTAAAACTCTAGCAGTTGCCGCTGCTTGTTCAGTCTGCTACCTCATGGCATTGGCCATTGCCATCATAGCTGCAGCCATCTCTATACCTTCATTATCAGAGTCTCGATTCCGGCTCCCACGTGGTCGCCCTCGTGTTGCCGGTCGCCCTCGTGCTGCCATAGTCTTCTGTAAACACAGAACAATCCATATTGAGTTAGCTAGGCTCAATATCATGTAACCGTGTCACAGCAGCTAAAGCAAACATCCCAAAGGCAAAACATGCAATTCCACTCAAACAATCACATGTAAGAGATAAGAAATGCATAACCATCACTACACATGCATAAGCATAGTCAGTCCATACCCCGGCTCAACAGGATGAACTGCTCTGATACCAAAATGTAACAGCCCAATATTTGCTACCCAAATATATTGTCATATAAATGAATAACCCAATATTAACCCTGCTACTACTAACATACATCATCATTCATACATAATGAGTAAATATGGAGAGCCACGATAGCAAAAGTTATATATATACATCACAGCTTCAAGGGTATACTGTTATACATAACCTGAAATAACTAAGCAAATATAAAACATTTACATATGCTCAGCTCAAAATAGCATCTAAGCTATGCTAATCCTCATACACCTTCTTCTTCCCTTTCGAAGAACTTGCACCTGGATTTACATGGCAACACAATCAGGGTGAGAAAACATATCCTAGTAGAAGTATTCTAATACCAGCATATATACATATATGTACAATTAGATAATATCACAATTATCAAGTTGACACTTCAATCATGGAAGCAACAACTCCTTATCTCAACAACATGCAATCGCCCATACAATTGCAATGCAGGAAAATGTCATGATAGCAATTGCCCATACAATCGCCATGTTATGCTTAATTATGACTAATGATTATGTCTATGCAATTTCCTAAGTATGAAGGTGAATAATGCATGATACCACATCCAGGACCTCCAATCCCATGGTAATGTCATGAATGCATGAAACTTGAACAAAGCAATAGAAGTCCATAGTTTCATCTATAACCTCGAACAAGCACTGGAAGTCTCATCCAGCATACCTCATTATCCCAGAGGACATCTCATTCCCCCCAAGTAGTGAAGTCTCATCAACTACAAGGTTATTGATAACGAACAAGGAAATTCATCCTCAATACTTCACTATATTAGGAAGGATACAATGTGCCTTACCTGATATAGAACACCCACTTTCACGGGGCTTACACCTTTCAGAAAGGCAAATCATACCATTAAGCATATCATCATGTCTAATTAACTTCTCATAATTAACATTAAAGACCTCAATAGGTTTCACGAACATCTCATGCAATACAATTACTAATTACTTCCCATAACTAGTTTTCGCAATTGATTTATAAGCATTCCAATTTCATTTCATAAACAAATCATCAAATACTTTTAAAAGTATCTTATCACTCTTAAAAGAGCATACGTAAATAATTCTCACACTTAGGGAAACTCAATTCCTCGATCCATCACAATACAAATTATATGTATATATGTAGCCACGTCTAATTACCTCCCGTAATTAGCATTTCAAGTCAACTTGACATAATACATTCACACTTTATCAATTACTCCTATTAGAGTTTTAACATACTCTACTAGGCATAAACAAAGTATCCTAGCAATTAGGAACTTCAAAACATCAAAATAGAAATTCTGATGAAATCTGCTCTAGGCATCCTAAAAAGGATGTTTTTCATAAATTCACCAAAAATTCATCTTAACTGATAAAATTCTGAAATTTTACAAGTAGATAGCCTTATGTCTTATCTTTCAAATGTAATAAGAACCAGGTCATTCCGATAATTACAACTTATGTTATGTTACAAATACCACAAGCTGTCAGGTTACTGTCCTGTATCACGCCTAGGCTTGGTTTTACCACGCCTAGGCGTGGCAGTCTCTGTCTCGCTGGATCGAAAAATTGATCAGTCCACGCCTAGGCTTGGCCGGGTTGTTGCGCCTAGGCGTGACCCTTCTGTAGAAGATTCTGCAGAACACGAACCACTATTCCAATGGCCCCAAATCTGTTTCCAACCATACAAACATGGATTCTAAGTGTTTTCTAACTCCAATAATGGTCTCTAAACTTATTAGAATCATTAAACACTAAACTCAACTCCTTAATCTCTCATTAACCTTTCAAATCATAATTTTTCATCAAGAATCAAAACCCTTCTCCCAAATACCTATTTCTCACTTTCCACCACAAAACATTACATAAATATTCTTAAGAATCAATTCAGCTACCAAGCTTCATTTAACTCTTTACAAGTTCTAATCCAAGTTTCCAAGGTGTTTAATCAACTCAAACCCTCAAGAACCCACAAATCCTCATTTTCACCTATTTCATACATACCCCAAGCATGATAAACATAGAAGCAAAATGGGAGTTGGGAGATGAGAGCAAGAACCCCCTACCTCAAGGCTTGAAGATGAAGATGAAGCAAGACCTTCACTTGGATCCTCCTCTTCCTTCTTCTCCTTCTCTCTTTTCTTTCTTTTCTCTTCTTCTTTCTCACGTTTTCAACCTCTCTATTTTTCTGCTCAGTTCTTACCCCTCAAATATCCCCACCGTGGGATATTTCAAGAAGAGAAATTCCTTTTGAATTCTCTTGATTGGGTACTAAAACCCCGCTCTGCTAAGAACACTCAAACTTCTCTAAATCTAATTCTGTAACTTCCAACAGATTCAAAATAAATTCTGAGATTCATTAAAAATTCTGTTTCACCAAAAATTGATATTTTCATATCAGCTAGGGGTCAATCCGGCACTAAAACACACTACCAGTATGCTCAAAAATGCCAAACTAACTCTGAAAATTCTTAAACTTTAACTGTAGTACAGTTTCCACATTTATGGCTTGGAAACAAACTCTCCACAGTTATTTCCACTAACTAAGTAGTTTAAGCCACTTCCAGAGCAAATAATAGCTATATTCCTCACTTAGCGTTGCAGCAAAGTGCCTACACGTGCTCAGAAAGTCACAAAACTTCACAAACATGTTAAGTAAGTATTAGGCTACCTCTGTAACCATATACAAGCCTAACATGATTTTCTAGGGTATTACAATGTACATATAGCCATCAAGACTACAAAAAAAATATCAAGCCCCTAACAGCTACTGAGAAAGAACCTTAGCTGGATCCTCCTCAGGCTCCTCCATAGGATCCTCCTCAGAAGAGGAAATCCTCACAAGAGCAACAGATTCACGAGCAGGAGCTCATGCAGAAGATAGGAAGGAATCCTCATGTGGAGTGTACTCACGATCACCCCACACATCGCGTATCAACATGTAGAACTCCAGCAATACATAAACGTCCAAGGAAAAGAACAGTGGATTATAGCAGCCCCAAGCCAATGATACAGTCACCTCTCCCACGTAGATACAGCGTTCGGTGTTCACATCAATGTGCCAATAATCAACACCTCCGTGGAACCTCAACTTGGCATACCCTAGGAAACCTCGCCGGGATGCCATAGCCAAGCAGAAGACTAATGCATTCCAAAACCAAGGAACTCAGGCTCTTCCTCGCCTTGATCTTTTAAGAGACATAGAAAAATACAGAATGATAGAATACAGAAAAAGGTAAGATATCCAACTTCATTACCAATTATGGCAGTAAGAAACAGAAAGGGCGCAAGGCGCCTTACAGCATAGCATACATAATAAACAACATCAAAGTATAGATAGCAAACAATTTAATAGCACAGATAATCATACTTGTCATTAAAAGAAGCATTCTCATAATTACATTTATTTATGCCAAATGAATATGTTGACAGACTATGCACGTGCACAATGGTACCAAATTCCTACTCTATGGAGCTAGACACAACATCAAAGAGAATGATCAGGAGACATATCTGTAACTCGGCTGCCGCGGCCAACAAATGCTATAATTTCTCGATTTATCAACATGCACATCATGACATTGTACAAGACATTCTACACTAGATCGCAATATAGGACAGTATCTCGGTCCGGATCGTCGGTGCATTTGCATCGGTCTGCCCCACAGACAGAAGAGCTACCAATTGTCCATTGTGAGGCACCCGCACCCGACGCCCCCTAGGTTAACCAATGACCTACACTTGTCTATTCGCAGCCACACATAGGTGTGATTCATCTCCTAGGCATACAACCTTTCAAACATAGTCCAACAGACTTTCTCAATGCATGTTTCAATCATGCTCATCATGTCAAACTTTCTCAATCATGCCTCAATGCATGTGGATTCAATGCATACATATATATTTCACAATAATAGCATAACTTGTCCAAAATCACATGCCATATCAAGCCCAATCATTTATCAACAATCCTTGGTCCTATTCATGGACCCACAACAAGTCATATTCCAAATCTCAGAGATACAAACATACTTTTTAAAGTTGATATGGTAATCACGCCTCAATTTCATTATATTTTCCTATTTACATTTCTAGGGAAATTCTATAGTACTTTTCATCCAACTTTTATCACTCTCAATTAGATAAGTCATTTCCTATGTTTTAGATCGAGCTCACTTAGATTGATTATCTTAAGTTCCTCACAACCTCACTCACACTCATGTTCTTTCTTTATCCAATGACCACTCTAAGCTATAGGTTAAGGGGTTGTTCTTTATCTTATACATTTTATGAAGTCCTAATTAAATGTCTAATTGTTCCATTAACTAAGTTTTAACTTAATACAAAAGCCTCATATCGAGTGTCCAAGGAGACCGTGAGCCTCCAAAGAAACTAGAAACCCAACCATTTTTCAACATCCAAATTACACGGCCGTGTCATATTACATGGCCTAGGCCGTGTATTCCTCTGGAATACAGCACCATTTCCATTTCAGTTCACTCACTGTTATGGCCTGTCACATTACACGGCCGTGTACCCTTACACGGCCTAGGCCGTGTAACCCACTAGAAGTGCAAAAAAGCTCCAAACATATCAAGCATTCAAGCATTCCAAATCTACCAAGTTTCACAACAATATATGTTAAGATCATACCACACAAACAATCACAACACAACTAAAAATCACACAACCAAAAGGGTAACCCACACATGGGTTCCTCACCATTACCATAAATATGTGTTCCTCACCACCAAGATAGGTTGAAGAGGATGATCTCCCTCTTACCTTAAGAGACAACAAAGAAAGCAAGCTCCTTTTAAGATTTTCGTCCACCACCAACAAGAAAACCCTAAGATGGTCAACTCACAAAATCAACCACCAAAACTTGAAAAGAAGAGTCCTTGATCACCATGGTGACCAAGGGTCATAAAAATGATAAGAAAAAATGAAGAAAGTCAAGATCTTTACCTCAAGGTCTCAAGCTTTAAAGCTTGATAAAAAATGGTGAAGATGGAGGAATCAAGAGGTGTTCACCAAGGAAAAGAGCTTCAAGGTGAGGGAGGAGGGGAGTCAAGATCCTAGGTTAGCTTGAACAGACAAGCTTGAATGGTCTCCAATGGTGGCTTGGCCTTGTGGATGGAGAGGGAGGAGAAAGAGAGGACGTGAGGAAGAGAAGGAGAAAAGAGAGAAAGAGAAAAAAGTGAAATGTGTTTGAAATGAAAAGTGATAGGGAAAATGGGAAAAGATGATGACTTTGGTCATATTTTCCCTCCTAACCGTGGAGCCAAAGTGAGAGGAGAGAGAGTGTGATGCTTAGTAGGAAGCTTCCTTGAAGTTTCCATGAAGCTTCTTTGAGAAGCTTTACACGTTTTTTGATAAAGTGAAAGGTGATGATGTCACTTAGATGATATCATAAAAGTAACTAGATGGAAATAATCTACTAAATTTTTATTGCAAGCTATTATCCAATGGATAATAGTCATAGTTGACAGAGTCAGTATCCATAGTCCAACGGATAATAAAACCTACCGCGATTTTATTTAGCAGATAAAATCTCAAAAAATAAAATCTCGTAAACTGTGCCCACCTCGAGTTTAGTAAGATCCCCCATCGACGTTTCTACAGTCCAAAGTTTTCTGGCCTCGGGAAATATTTCACTTTCCCGACCCCGCTCAGCGCGCATGCAAATCAAAAAATATATTAAAATAATCAAACAATTTAGAAAATTCTAAAAAAATTATCAAAAATCACAAATATTATAAAATGAACATATATCATGAAATAAGCAATTTTCGGGGTGTTACACTAAGCATAAAAAAATCAATTAAATGAATCTTCAAAGCATTTTTTTATTAAAAACAACTAACTCAATCATTTTCTAGAGAACTACGTGACTTTGAATTCCTCATTGCACTCAAGGATACAATGTTTTCATAATGTAATTATTCTTTCTTCTTTAATAAATGGTTACAATGTTTTTTAAAAGGGATAAAATAAATATATTTGAAATTATTAAAATTTGCACGACTAACTTAAGGTACCGTTCTTGAAACGGGCAGTGTAGGGTGCTAACACCTTCCCTACCTGTAATTGACTCCTGAATCCAAACTCATTTTTTAAAAGACCAGTTTTCCTAATTAAAGAGTTTTTCTATTGTTTTCCCAATTTAAATAAACATTGGTGGTGACTCCTTTGATTTTCAAAATCTTATCTTTTTTGGTCGTCCCATCGCGATCCTGGTTGTGACAGATGGCGACTCCACTGGGGACACTTAGAGAGTCAGACATGTTATTGTTAGTTGTGCAAATTATTAATAACTTCTATTTATTTATTTTACCTTTTCTTTTGTCTTTGTTTTTATTTTCTTATTTGGTTGTAAATAGTTTTTTATTACTTTTATGTAAATTTCTGATGGTGTTATCCTGTGTTAATTTTGATGCTCATGATCTACTTATATATATTTTGTTAGCTCAATATTTCGTTCTTGGTTGTTAAAACCCTGGGGTAGAAAATTGCTGGTTGGTTGTTGTATGTATGTTCTGTTTGACTATTATTTTTGCAGGATAAGGGTAGTCCTTTGGATTATGGAGGTTTGTAAGCTCCCTACACCCACGACACTTATACGTTTATCACACATTCGAGTGGGGCCCTATACCCAGGTCTGAGTGAAGCCTAAGTTAGGTAGAGGTTGCATAGTGGTAGCAATTTTGGATGTACATCCTATTTAGTTATCGCGAAAGTTTCATCTAGAGTGTGTCCTTTTCACGAGTGTCTCACACCTAGTGGTTTACCCACTGTTTGTGGTCAACATTTTGAAATGGGACATAGCTCTAGACGCCTTTAGAATAGTAGAGCCACCCAATGAAAGTTCTCACGAATGAGTAAGGCCCATAGATCCTTAGTATAGAATTCCTCAAATTTAAGGGAATCCCGTAGAACACAAAGGGAGCGTACTTCTTCTTTATCCATCTATCCCTCATGTCATTTATTATTACATTTTAAAAAAATAAAAAATACGTTATCTTACATTTTCATGGCATCCCTAGTTTTTTCAAAATAAATAAAATAAAAAATATATCTTGCATTTTCATAGCATTCTTAAAAAATAAAAATAAAAATAAAAAATACATTATCTTGCATTTTCATGGCATCTTTAGTTTTTTTAAAAAGAAATAATAATAATAATAAACAAAAATATACATCATTTTGTATTTTCATTGCATTTCTAGCTCTAAAAAAAGAAAAAAGATACATCATCTTGCATTTTCATGGCATTCATAGCATTCTTAAAAAAAAAGATACATCATATTACATTTTCATTCTTTCTTTCTTTTTTAATTAAAAAAAAGAAACCTTCTTCTTTATCTATCTATACCTCATGTCATTTATGCTTGCATTCTTTTTTGTTAAAAAAAAATCAGCATTAAAAAAGAAAAAAAAAACATCATCTTGCATTTCCATGTCATTTCTAGCATTCTTCAAAAAAAAAAGGGGGCATTCCTAGCATTCTTAAAAAAATAAATAAAAAAGGCATTCCTAGCATTCTTTAAAAAAAAAAGAGATATATCATCTTACATTTTCATGATATTCATAGCATTCAAAAAATGAAAAAAAGTAAAAAAAAGATACATCATCTTGCATTTTCATGGCATTCTTATTATTCTTAAAAAAATATTTTCTTCACAAAGTTCATTCATTTCATCTTATGAATCTAATTTATTTCATCTCTTTCTTTGTTAAATGTTATTTTGTTTTAATAAAAAAAAACTAGTTTGAGCCATTGTGCGGCCTAGGAAAGAAGAGACCAATTAAACTCAAGTTCATAATACTAAATTTCAGACTAGAATGGCGGCTAGTAATCCTAAAGTTGGGAAGAATCTGGATTAAAAAATAGATGAAATAAAGGGAACATTGCATCAAATGAATAACGGACAAGCAAGTATGGAAAAATGTTGAATCGGCTAAGGGTGGATGATAGCAATATAATTTATTCATTTTATAATCCTCTTACTCGACTTCTTAATGTTCAATTTGGCTTAATTAAGTTGATTTTGTCACATTTTATGAAATTGAGCTTAATTGGATCATTGAAGAAATTATTGCTTGAATTATCCTTAATCTGGGTGATTATATTTTTCAGTAAAATAGATATAATTTGAGTTATAAATATCTGATTGATATGATTCTAGTCTTATTGGAAAGTTAAGACAATTTTCTACAACTTTCATGAAGACTGCAAGATCCCAAGCACACGTTTGAATAATTTAAATTGAAGTTAAAGCAAGATCTACAGTGCTGATCCTAGAAGCTTGACCTCTGTGCACTCATTCGACCATATCTTGAGCTACAGGAGTTCAGTTAACCTAAACTGTGCCATTCAAAAGTTAAGACCCATATCTATAACTTTCATGAAGAACACAATAGTCAGTTCAGATGGCTTAGAGGTCATATTGGGCTTGGAAGTCAGAACAGAAGCGCTGTAGCTGAGCCTGAGCAGTGTATAGTGATTGGGCCATATCTTGAGCTATAAGAATGATTTTGGACTGAAACTGGTGGCATTGAAAATCTAACACAAAATACTACAACTCTTATGAAGACCACTTAGTGAGATTCTAATGCATGGCATAAGTTCAGCATTGAATGATTTCAGAGATAAGAATCTCTATAATTTTACACTCATTCATCATCATCAAACAACTCCTTTAGCATTTTGTACTCATCAATAAACAACTCCATTGTCATTTTGTACTCCTCAAGCTCTATAAAAGGAAGCAATGGCTTATCACCTGAGGAGGTTAGCGTAGAGATCAATATCATGCTTGTGTATTAATTGTTTCCTTTGTGGTAGTTTTCTTTTGTTCTAAATAGAAGTTATGTTCATCTTCTTATTCTTTCTTTCTTTCTTCTTGTTAATGAGTAACTAATTTTCATTTTGATTAGGTGAAAGGTGAAGCTTTTTGTAATAAGTTAAAGTTAGATTATTCTCTTTCTTGTGCTTAAATGATATATTATCAAGTGATCATTATATGTATTGTATGTTGTTTCCAATCAATTTAGAAAATCTCCTTGTAAAATGGAGATCTTGATTCATTGTAGACAAGAAGTTGGCACAGTGGATGCTTGAGCCTAATTATAAGTGTTGGTGGATAATTAAAGGAACCATAATATAATTACATATATAGTTTTAATTGAACTTTGAATGTTGTATTTTTCGATTGGAACCTCTGTTATGTGTGATTTCAATTGAGTCATAAAAGGAAATAATCTTGTCTTTAATTTATTACCAAGAGTGGATCACCTAGTCCAAGCAAATCCTTTTCATTTGTAAACAACTTTTATCATCTTTAGTGTTGTGACAAAACTTTTGCTTTTCTCAAATAATTTTTCTTAATCAATTTCCTATGGATCGACCTCGGACTCTTGATAATATATTACTTGAAACAACCTACACTCGGGTTTGTAACTTATAATTCGCATCAAGTTTTTGGCGCCATTGCCAGGGATTTGATTTTAAGAACAAATTTGTTGAGATCTTTTCTATTTTTTGTATATATATTTTTTTCTCTTTTCTACTCTTTTAATTTTTTTTGTACTTACTAACTTATAAACTTAGTGAGAGAAACTCTCCTTTCTCCCTCTATAATATGTAATCATTAATGAAATAATCTTTCTTCTTCTCTTCTCTCTCGCCAGAGCAAAAAATTGGCTTGTCGATTCTCTGGTTTTCATGTTTTAAATTTACTTTCTATATTTTTTATTTTCTGTATTTTCTGTTAAACTTAACTATTTAACTCTGTTACTAACTATCTAACTATCTATTTTTTTTTTTACTTTATTAGCTTAATAACTTACTACTTGTTAATATTTATTTGGTGGCTGATTTATACCATATCCTTGTTAATATTTAATGGATGATTTATACTGCCAGCTTGTACATTATTTATTTTATTTTAAGTCACTTATTTATGCTTAATTGGTATCGTGATTTAAATTCTAGTCTTTTGGTTAAAATTAATCCTGGTACTTTATATATTGATTTGTTTGAATCACAATCACACACAATTGACACAATGACTGAAAATGAAAGTATACATGGTGAACATGAAAATCAACCGTTACGAACCATGCATGAATATTTGCAACCATCTCAAAATTCTAGTCCATCATGTCTTGTCTTTCCACTTAATGCTAACAATTTTAGATTTAAGCTGGGTATGATTTCTTTATTTCTTAATTTTCATGGTTTAGAATCTGAAATCCCATATTTACATCTGAAAGAATTTGAGGAAGTATCTATCGCTTTTAATGATCAAACTTGCACTGAAGAAATTGTTAGGCTTAAATTATTTCCTTTTTCTTTGAAAGATAAAGCAAAAACTTGGCTTAACGCTTTGAAACCAAGATCAATTGGCACATGGCAAGAAATACAATGTGAGTTTTCAAAGAAATTTTTTCTAACACATAAAACCAATGCTTTGAAAAGACAAATCCAATTTTTTTTCCAAAATTCAAATGAAGCATAGTTTCAATGTTGAGAACATTTTAAAGATTTGTTAAATTCTTGCCCACATCATGGTTTTGAAAAAATGGCGCACTATAAGCTTCTTTTATGAAGGTTTAACACCTGAAACCAAACAATTTATGGAAACAATGTGCAATGACGAGTTTCTTGATAAAGAACCTGAAGAAGCTTTAGATTATTTAAACCATTTGGCTGAAAATTCTCAATCTTGGCATGGTACTAATCCTTTTGAAAATTCAATTAAATATAACCTTACAAATGCTAGTAAAGGAAAATATCATCTTAGTCAAGAAGAAGATCTAAATTCTAGCTACTCTATTTTGGCTAGAAAGGTTGAAGTCATGGAATCAGGGAAAGTGAAAGAAATCAAATCTGTGCAAAATGAAGAAATTTGTGGCATGTGTGATGACTTAGGACACTCAACAAATAAATGTCCAAAAATTCCTATTTTTAAAAAAGTTGTACATGAGCAAGTAAATGCAATGAATAATTTTAAAAAGTCATTTACTTCTTCTTTTTCAGATTCATACAATCCGAGATGGAGAAATCACCCGAACTTCAGCTGGAGGAATTATAATCAAGCATAATTTGTGCAACCACTACCTCCTCAAGCACAGCAGGACTTTCAAAATTCTCAAGGATATGTGATGTGTGTGAAATAACATCATATTTTGTTCTTGTTTTGCATGCATTTTTAGGCATTTTAGGCATTTTAGTTTCTCTTTCTATTTGTTTTTCCTTTAGTTCAGATAACTGCGGTGTTTGTGGTGTTGTTGTGCAGGATTGGTGCTCAATTGGCCTTGAAATGAATGGAAAGCTTGCATGATTGAAGTTGGAGCTTTACGGATAGTAAAAAGGTGCAAAAAGCTCACTCCAGAGAGATCCACGGCCTGCCTGTGGAATTCCCCACGACCATGGATCGAGCAGCAGCTTGAAGAAGCAAAAGAGAAACTCCAAAGAATTCCATGGCCTGGCCGTGGAATGTTCCTCGGTCGTGGAATTCAGACAGCAATATCCACAGCCTGGCCGTGGAAATTCCCACAGCCATGGATCGTAGTCTGAGTCAGTTTTTAAGTTTTATTTTTATTTCTTTTGATGTGCTGGGACCAGTTGAAACCCTAGGGATATAAATATATACTCTGAATGTAATATTAGGGGTTCCAATTTCTATTTGAAGGAGGCACGTTTGGAGGCTCTAGTTCTTCATCTTTCTTCTCTCTTCTCCCTATGTTACTGGTTTTGATGTTCTTTGTTTTGATTTCTTGTTTCTTCTTCTCCATGTCTGAGTAGTTCTCTTTGTTTCTAGGATCGAGCAATGTCCTTTGATACATTGATGATGATTAATTGACTTTGTTTCTCCTTTTATTAATTTTGAATGTTCTTTGATTTAATCCTTATTGCGCTTATTCATGTGAATTTGCTGGCCACATATTTACATCTCATAGATATCTAGGGACGTACTGAGATGTGAACCTAAGTGTTGGAACCATAAGAATTGAACTTAAGGTCTAAATCACGAGAGTAAGTTTAGCCTTTCGAGGATTCAATGAATTACCATAAAGCGTAATGGGTTTAATTTAAATTCAATTACCACGAGATTAAGAATTGGTTTAATTAGGCACGGTTCTTGTCTCTTGAGAAAGAACATTAACTAATTTAGGGTAATTCACCTTCAAATGAATTTCAATTTTAATAAAAGAGTTGTCAATTAGGATTTGTCTTGTATCATTGTGGTTACCCCCAATCCTGGAAGCTTTCTTGAATCTGAAAAATCTTTCTTAATAAGTTGCTATTTTTTATCTCAATTTTGCACTCTAATATTATTTATTTAATTACTTGGTTACTACATTCTTATCTCTCAATAATTTTATCCCTTTTATTTAATTTAATTGAATTAATTAATTAATTGGTATTCATAGACATAGTCCTTGTGGATTCGATCTTTTTATTACTTGACGACGAAACCGTACACTTGCGGAATTCACACACCAAGTTTTTGGCTCCATTGCCGGGGATTGTGTTTTTCTTGAATATCAATTTATTTTTTAATTTAATTATTTTAAACTTTTTCTTTTTATCATATTCTTACTTTCTTGTTTTCTCTTTGACTCTCTGCAGGTAATTTCTCTTGTTTATGCGAAGTACTAGACGTTCCAGAACTCTTATTGAAGCAGATCCTGAAATTGAAAGAACTTTTCGTAGAAAGAGAAGACAACAAAGGCAAAGAGCGAGAGAAATACTTAAGCTAACACTTGTCATAGTTGAACTTGAGGATAATAGACCGCCAAAAGAGTATGCAGCCCTTAATGCTCGGGGTTTGCGATCTGGAATTGCTCGGCCAGACATTGAAGCAAGACACTTCACCATACCTCCTGCCTTACTTTCTATGATAAGGCAGAACCAGATTTGTGGATTACCATCAGAGGACCCGAATGATCATGTGGATATGTTCTTGGAGTTCTGTGAGACCCTCAAGATTGAAGGCGCCTCTATTGATGCTATTCGCCTCCGCTTATTTCCATTATCATTGAGAGATAGAGCTAGAGCTTGGTTGAAGTCTGTTCCCGCTAAGACAATCACTACTTGGGACCAATTGGAGCAAGCTTTCTTAGACAAATTCTTCCCACCATCCAAGACTGCTCATCTTAGGACCTAAATCACAAGCTTCGTTCAGAAAGATGAAGAATCATTATCGGAAGCTTGGGACAAATATAAGGCTTTGCTGGAAGCCTGCCCACATCATGGGTTAGAAAAATGGTTGATCGTCCACACCTTCTATAATAGTCTAGAATATTCTTCGAAGGTGTCTCTTGACTCCGCAGCTGGTGGAGCTTTGATGAACAGAAGGCTAATGGAAGCTTATGAGATTATTGAGAGTGTTGCTGCAAATCATCACCAATGGGCAAATGAAAGAGGTCATAACCCGAGAAAACTTGTGGGAGGTAAGTTTGAGGTAGACGGTGTTGATTTGATTATGTCAAAATTTGATTCTTTGAATAAACATTTTAACATGCTTGAAAAAGCTCATATTAATGCCATAGGTTCTTCTAACAATTTTTGTGAGATTTGTGGAGCACAGGGACACATAGGTACTGAATGCCAAGTTGGAATTGGCTCCTCACATAGTGCACCGGTGGAGCAAGTGAAATCATGCCACAATTTCCATGACTTCAACCAAAAGGGGAGGAATGATCCATATTCTCAAACTTATAACCCCGGTTGGAAGTCACATCCTAACTTCTCCTACCAGAATAGTCAGTACCAAGTCAGGCAAGGTAATGCTAAACCCTCTTCTGGACTCCAACAAGTACAAAAATCTAGACTTGAGTATCTTCTTGAGAATTTTGTTGAGAGTCAATCTAAGCAAAATGAGGAGTTTAGGCAATATGGGCAAGTTGTGACTGAGGCCATTAGAGAGTTGTTAGCTAAGGTTGACAATTTGGCCATTCATAATAAGATGTTGGAAACTCAGATTGTCCAACAAACAAGCACTTCACATAGGCAACATAATAAGTTTCCTGGTCAACCTAAAATAAATCCAAGTAATGAACACTGTAAGGCTGTGAGTTTGAGAAGTGGAAAGAAATTAGAGGATCCAAATGGTAACAGGGAGAGTGACAATGATAAGGGAAATGAGGAAAAAGAGACTAAGACACAGCCCTTAGAAGAGCAAACTAATGAGAAGGTGTCTAAGTATGTACTCCCTGAACCATACCAAACCCCAGTGCCCTTCCCTCAAAGATTGGCTAAGGCCAAGCAAGATAGGCAATTTGGGAAGTTCCTAGAGGTCCTTAAGAAAATGTACATTAATGTACCCTTTATTGAGGCGTTGCAATAAATGCCTACTTATGCTAAATTTCTTAAGGACATTTTGTCTAATAAGAGAAAGCTAGAAGAATATGAGACAGTAGCTTTAACTGAGGAGTGTAGTGCTTTAATTCAAAATAAATTACCTCCTAAGCTAAAAGATCCAAGTAGTTTCTCTATTCCTTGTTTGATTGGCAACATTAATTTTGATAAAGCTTTGTGTGATTTTGGGGCTAGTGTTAGTCTTATGCCCCTTTCTGTGTGTAAGAAGTTGGAGGTGGGTGAGCTAAAACTCATAACTATCTCTCTTCAATTAGTGGATCAGTCTGTCAAATACCCCATAGGCATCTTGGAGGATGTTCCTATTAGAGTAGGTAAGTTTTTCATACCTGTGGATTTTGTTGTGCTTGACATGGAAGCTGATGCTAAAATGCCGATCATACTTGGGCGTCCATTCCTTGCCACTGGAAGGGCGATCATTGATGTCCATGAAGGGAAACTGACTTTGTGATTAAATGATAAGGAAGTAGTTTTTGATGTTTTTAATTTTGAAAATAATTCTAATTCCTCAAATTCATGTAATCGCATAGATACTACTAATGTTGTAGATAATGCTGTGCTTTCAGGTATGTAAGAATCAGTGACTGATGCTATACTAGAAAAGACCTTGTCCAAGGGTACTACAAAATTTGAGAAGTCTAAGCCTTGCAAGAAAGGAATAAGATTGTTCGAGTTTTATCCTAGTAAGTTATGGTCGATATGGTCAAGACCATATGAGATTGTTCGAGTTTTATCCTATGGTGTGCTTGAGATGAAGAAAGAAGGTCATGAGCCTTTTATGATAAATGGCCAGAGAGTGAAACACTTTGAAGAAGTGGGGACTGAGCACTACTCCGTTGACATCACTGAGCACAAAAACCAGACCAAAGTCGAGCTAATGACTTTAAACAAGCGCTTCTTGGGAGGCAACCCAAGTTTCTTTATTTTTTTTTCCTTTTAATTTCTTCTTTTTCTTTTGATTTTGTGTGTTGGATTGCTGGTTTGATCTTTATCTCATGGATCTTGTTTAGGTTTGACCCTTTTTTGAAGATCAAATTAGAAGGAGAGTGAAGTCAGAAAGACCTTGGAGGGCACGGTTCAGAGTATGGTGAGTATGGTCCAGGCCATCCATAGTTGGCATCTGAGTTAGCACCCTTTTCCACCACCGCAGTGAGTTCTTTTCTTTTCTCTATTCTCTAGTTATAGATTTTTACATTGGGGACAATGTAAGTTCTAAGCTTGGGGGAGAGTATTTTCATTTTCATTTTCATTTTTATTTTCATTTTAGATCATTAGTTTCATGCATTTTCATGTCTCATTTTGCATTGCATCTTCATGTTGCATTTTTCACACCATCATATCTCTCATTTTTTTTGTTGAACTTTGTGCCCCTCTCTTTTGAGGATTTTGAGATGGTATTGATTTGGAACCCAATTAGTTGATTATTGTGGTAGGCAATAGACATTGTTTTAATTGATAGTAAAGGTGATCTCTTGAGAGTTGATAATTAGCATATGTTCTCTGAATTTGTGCTTCTCATTAATTTTTGAACCTCTAAATATGAGTTTTAAGCCTATATGAGATTTATGCACTATATGATTTTTGCTCACATTCTTTGTGTTGAGTGATAATTCCTCATTGATTTTGTGCTCTAGAACTTGATTTGAAATCATTTTGAGGTGAAATTTTTGTTTGCATGCTGGAATGTGATTAAGGCATCTTAAGTATTTTTCTGGCCTTTTGAAATAATTGTCACATTTTCATCCACTAGTTGCCTATTTTGAGCTGATTGCATAATTATTTTTCTTGATGCCTATGATGATATATTATTGGTAATCATTTAGAATATTAAATGGAGCAAATTGGGTTTGAAAGTTGGGTAAAGTTGTGTTGGGAATCATATGTTTTTGACCCTTCTCTTTCTCAAATGAAAAAAAAGAAAAAAAAAGAAAATCATGAGATGAAAGGTTGAAAATGATGAAGAGAAAGAGGGGAAAGAAAAGAAAGAAAAAAATGCTTGGAAATGTGGAGTTATGTTTTTGATTGAAAAATTGCCTTTGCTCCATTTATGTTCTATTGGATTTCTTGTGCTTATTAAAAATTTTGTTAGCCCTTTGTGCATAATTTCCTTTCTTTACCCTACCTAACATTATTCCCATGGCCCCATTACAACCCTTGAAAGACCTTTTGATTCTTGCATGCATGCTGATTATTAGTGAAAATTTGGTTTCTTATCAAGCTTATGGAAGTGTTTTTTCTTTGAGGAATCTTAAGCGCATTGTCTTCACCCTTAAACACTTTGAGTGTGGTTAGTGGAGTGAACCTAATTTAGTGAGGAGCATGATTTCTGAGATCTTTAGCCTCTAATTGGACTTGATTTTGATTACCTCTCTAATTCTTGGTTTGCCTTTGCCTATTGCTATGTTGGATGTTTTCTCGAGTTCCTCATTCATTATTGTCTCTTGATCTCACTACTTGGTTTAACAAGCAAAATCTTAAGCTTGGGGGGATTTGATGTGTGTGAAATAACATCATATTTTGTTCTTATTTTGCATGCATTTTTAGATATTTTAGGCATTTTAGTTTCTCTTTCTATTTGTTTTTCTTTTAGTTCGGATAACTGCGTTGTTTGTGGAGTTGTTGTGCAGGATTGATGCTCAATTGGCCTTGAAATGAATGAAAAGCTTGCATGATTAAAGTTGGAGCTTTACGGATAGCAAAAAGGTGCAAAAACCTCACTCCAGAGAGATCCACGGCCTACTTGTGGAATTCCCCACGGCCATGGATCGAGTAGCAGCTTGAAGAAGCAAAAGAAAAACTCTAGAGAATTCCACGGCCGTGGAATTTAGACAGTAATATCCACAGCCTGGCCGTGGCATTTTCCACGGCTATGAATCGCAGTCCGATTCAGTTCTTAAGTTTTATTTTTATTTCTTTTGATGGGCTGGGACCAGTTGAGACCCTAGGGTATAAATAGATGCTCTGAATGTAATATTGGGGGTTCCAATTTCTGTTTGAAGGAGGCATGTTTGGAGGCTCTTGTTCTTCATCTTTCTCCTCTCTTCTCCCTACGTTACGGGTTTGGATGTTCTTTGTTTTGATTTCTTGTTTCTTCTTCTCCATGTCTGAGTAGTTCTCTTTGTTTCTAGGATCGGGCAATGCCCTTTGATACATTGATAATGATTAATTGACTTTGTTTCCCCTTTTATTAATTTTGAATGTTCTTTGATTCAATCCTTATTGTGCTTATTCATGTGAATTTGCTGGCCACATATTTGTATCTCATAGATATCTAGGGACGTACTGAGAGGAGAACCTAGGTATTGGAATCATAAGAATTGAACTTAAGGTCTAAATCACGAGAGTAGGTTTAGCTTTTTGAGGATTCAATGAATTACCATAAAGCGTAATGAGTTTAATTTAAATTCAATTACCACGAAAGTAGGAATTGGTTTTATTTGGGCATGGTTCTTGTCTCTTGAGAAAGAACATTAACTAATTTAGGGTAATTCACTTCAAATGAATTTCAATTTTAATAAAAGAGTTATCAATTAGGATTTGTCTTGTATCATTGTTGTTACCCCCAATCCTGGAAGATTTCTTGAATCTGAAAAACCTTTCTTAACAAGTTACTATTTTTTATAACAATTTTGCACTCTAATATTATTTATTTAATTGCTTAGTTACTACATTCTTATCTCTCAATAATTTTATCCCCTTTGTTTAATTTAATTGAATTAATTAATTAATTGATATTCATAGACATAGTCCCTATGGATTCAATCTTTTTATTAATATGCACCCTATGTCCCACCATATATGAAAAACATTGAAGGAACATTACATGCATTCATGGAAAAACAAGAGGCCATTAATAGACAAAACACTCAAACCATGAATGACATAAAAAATACTCTTGCCAAACTTACGTCTGCTCTCACCATTCACGAGAAAGGAAAATTTCCTTCTCAACCTCAACTGAATCCCAATGATCAGTACAGTTTAAATGACGGTAGTTCAGAAAACTAATAAATAGATTAAGTCAAGTTAGTGATAACTATTAGGAGTAGAAAAGTTGTTGAAAAACAAATTCATGAACCTTATGAGAAAGATGATAAGTCAATTCCTCAAGATAAGGAAGAGGTTGATAAGCTATCTATCCAAAATGAGACCAAACTCTCACCTCTACCCCCATTTCCTCAAGCATTAAACAAACCAAAGAAATTGAACCTCCACACTGAAATTTATGAAATTTTTAAATATGTGAAGGTCAATATTCCTTTGTTAGATGCTATTAAACAGATTCCTTGTTATGCCAAATTTTTGAAAGACTTATGCACTGTTAAAAGGAAATTAAATGTGAAAAAGAATGTATTTTTGAATGAACAGGTAAGCTCAATTATTCAAAGCAATAATGTTTTGAAACATAAAGACCTTGGTTGTCCTACGATTTCGTGCATTATTGGAGAACATAAAATTGAACAAGCTTTACTTGATCTTGGTGCTAGTGTTAATTTGCTTCTATATTCAGTTTATCAGCAAATCAACCTGGGTGAGTTAAAACCAACTTCTATAACTTTTCTACTTGCCGATAGATGAATTAAAATTCCAAAAGGAATAGTGCAAGATGTGTTGATACAAGTTGATAAATTCATATTCCCTATGAATTTTATTGTCTTGGAAACTGAACCTTTAGTTAATAGTTGCAAGTCAATTCCTGTTATTCTGGGTCACCCATTTTTAGCAACATTTAATGATTTGATAAATTGCAGAAATGGATTGATGAAGTTAACATTTGGAAATATGACACTGGAGCTTAATGTTTTCAACATGTACAAGTAACCAGAAGAAGTCTATGGCGAAAAGGAGGAAGCTGATGGGATTGAGGCTATTATAGATTATCATCTTCAAAAAGGGAGTTCTTTTGACCCATTAGAAGTTTGTTTGATTAATTCATTTGATTCATGTATGCAATTAGATGATGATATTTCTAAAATATGCTCTTTACTTGATTGTACACAGGTAATGGAATACAAAGGATGGAAGCTGAAATTCGAAGTGCTAAAATTCATGAATGATAATACCCATGAAGAAGTACCCACACTGGAATTAAAGCCATTACTTGCTGGGTTAAAGTACACATTTTTTGGAGAAGAATAAAGCTTTCCAGTAGTAATTTCCTCAACCCTTACTGGAGAACAAGAAGGTATGTTGTTAGAAGTACTTAAAAGGCATAAAAATGCAATTAGATGGACATTAAAGGATATAAAAGGTATTAATCCATTAATTTGTACACATAGAATATATTTAGAGGATAATGTTTAAAACATCTCAACAACCTCAAAGAAGATTAAATCCACACATGAAACTGAAGTTCACAAATTACATGATGTTGTAATTATCTATCCTATTTCTGATAGCCAGTGGATAAGCCCTACACAAGTTGTGCCTAAGAAATCTGGAATAACAATGGTTGAAAATGAAAAAGGTGAATTAATACCTACGCGAGTCTCATCCAGTTGGTGTATGTGTATTGATTTTAGAAAATTAAATGTAGCCACTAGGAAAGATCATTTCCCATTGCCATTTCTTGATCAAATTCTGGAAAGAGTAGCAAGACATCCCTACTACTATTTTCTTGATAGTTATTCGGGGTATAATCAAATATTGATTGCATTAGAGGATTAAGAAAAGATCACTTTTACGTGCCTCTTTGGCACTTTTGCATATAGACGAATACTTTTCGGACTTTGTAATGCTCCGGCAACTTTCTAAAGATGCATGCTAAGTATTTTTAGTGACATGATTGAGCATTACTTAGATGTTTTCATGGATGACTTGACAGTTTTTGGAAATTCTTTTCAAAATTGTCTTGATAATTTGGAAAAAGTTCTTAAAAGATGGGAAGAAAAAAGATTTGTGTTAAATTGGGGAAAATGTCATTACATGGTTACCTCAGGAATAGTGTTAGGTCATGTGATATATTGTAAAGGAATTGAAGTTAATAAGGCCAAAGTTGAATTAATTGCTCATTTGCCTTCCCCAAAAACAGTCAGAGAAGTTCATTCCTTTTTAGGACATGCAAGATTCTACAGAAGATTCATTAAGGACTTTAGTGCCATATCGAGATCATTATGTAATCTTCTAATAAAAGATGCACCATTTGATTGGACTCAAGAATGTCAAAAATCTTCTGAAAAAATAATTGGTCTTCTGAAATCTGCTCCTATCATATAATCCCCTGACTAGTCTTTGCCTTCTGAGTTAACGTGTGATGCTAGTGATTTTGCTATTGGTGCTGTTTTAGGACAAAGAAAAGAGGGTAAGCCTCATGTGATTTGTTACGCAAATAGAACTTTAAATAGTGCACAAATGAATTACACCACTACTAAAAAAAACTACGTGCTGTAATTTTTGCATTGGACTAATTTTGAGCTTATTTGATTGGTTCTTCTATTGTTTTCACCGATCATGCTGCTGTTAGATATTTAATGTCTAAGCAGTATGCCAAACCTAGGTTAATATGATGGATCTTATTGCTTCAAGAATTCAACATCACGATAAAAGATAAGAAAGGAGCCGAAAATATTATTGTAGATCATTTGTCTAAACTTACAACAAACTCATCTTTTGATAACACACCTATTAATGATTCTTTTCCTGATGAATTATTATTTTTTGTCAATTCTATGCCTTGGTTTGCTAACATAGTCAACTTTCTTGTAACAGGAAAGATGCCATCTCAATGGACGCACCAAGACAAAAGAAATTTTTTGACTGAGGTGAAAAAATTTTATTGGGATGACCCATATTTGTTCAAATATTATCCTGATTAAATCTTTCGGAGATGTGTGCCCGATAGTGAGATAGGTAGTGTCATTAAATTTTGTCACTCAAAAGCATATAGAGGTCACTTTTATTCAAAGAAAATAACTGCGAAAATATTACAGTGTGAATTTTATTAGCCCACTTTATTTAAGGACAGCTATACCTTTTGCAAAAGTTACGAAAATTGTCAAAAATTGGGATCCACTTCTAAAAGAAATATGATGCCTCTGAACCCTATCCTTGTTATTGAAATTTTTTATTATTGGGGAATTGATTTCATGGGTCCATTTTTATCCTCATTTGGATTTGTATATATTTTGGTTGCAGTTGATTATGTCTCAAAATGGATTGAGGCGATTCCATGTCGACACAATGACCATAAAACTGTTCTTAAATTTTTAAAAGAAAATTTCTTGTTTAGATTTGGAATCCCTCGAGCTATCATCAGTGATGAGGGAACACATTTTTGTAATAAACCATTTGAATCTTTAATGAAGAAATATTACCCATAAAATTATCACCCCTTATCACCCTCAGACAAGTGGACAAGTAAAATTAGCAAATAGGGAGATTAAACAAATTTTGAAAAAAAGAAGTTAACTCAAATCGTAAAGATTGGTCTTTAAGACTAAATGATGCACTTTGAGCTTACCGTACTGCTTTCAAAACATCTTTAGGCATGTCACCCTATCAGTTAGTCTATGGAAAACCTTGTCATTTGCCTGTAGAACTGGAGCATAAAGCATTTTGGGCCATTAAAGCTTTTAATTTAAATCTTGATGATGCTTGTAGAATACGCAAATTGTAAATAAATGAACTTGAGGAATTGAGAAATGATGCATATGAAAACTCAAAAATTTATAAAGTTAGAGCAAAAGTTTTTCATGACAAATCAATTTTGAGAAAAATTTTGAAATTGGTCAAAAAGTTCTGCTTTATAATTCTTGTCTTCACCTATTCCTTGGAAAATTGAGATCTAGGTGGATTGGCTCTTTTATTGTCAAACATGTGTATCCTCATGGGGCCATAGACATTGAAAATCCTACGAATGGTAATGTGTTTAAGGTCAATGGACAAAGACTTAAACCATTTCTAGAAAATCAAGTTACTGAGTTAGAATTCATTTCCCTTTCTAATCCTTATTATGAAAAGAATTTACTCTAATTTTGTGGCTTTATTTTTGCAGTTCTTTATCACCCTGGTTAAGTGACGGATAACGGTACTTCGTGGCTCTCAAGTCGATTTGTTTTTTAGTTTCCCATAATAACTGATTCATTCTCCTTTAAAATAGATTTCATTCTCTCAAATCTAATAAATCATTTTCCTTCTCTTCCTCAAAATGCTCTAACAAAAATTTACAAAGCTAGATGTGAAAGACTGAGACTGTTAATGCACAAGGGCATGCCAGAAGATGTATGCTGGATAATTAAAGCAAAGGTTCATCTAGTAGGTGAATCTTCAATTTCATTTGTCTCATACATGACAAGTCTCAGTAGAAGTTCTTATTCTAAAAGGAGAAGAGCAAAAAGGTTACAAGTTTGTCATAAATGTGCACGATGAAATTGTAACAAGTGATGTCGTTCTTTGGGGATGGTTTCTGCAAACAGAGAAGATAAAATATTCTTCATTAAGAATGAACTGAGTAAAGAGTCATTAGATAATATCATATTGACTCTTGAGATTCATTCTTATGGATATGTGCAACGTGAACTTCTTAACTTGTGGAATCTCTTCAAGGACGAACAAGAACATTACAGTCTTGGAAATCTGACATTAAAAGACCTTGTTTGCCAATTTATAAGAAAATTGGATGGGAAGCTTTTCCTCGACTCATAGAAGGCGTTTAAGCCATTACTAGATGTAAAATCAGAGAAAGAGGTAAGCCATAATCATAACAACATGTATATATATATATATATATATATATATATATATATATAAAGAGATAAAGTATGTACACATCTTGGGTTTGGCCTTGGTAAACACAAAACATGAATGGGAAAATACATGCATCCTAATCCAGCTTTCTTAATTGAAAAAATAAAGTAGGTAGATTGTATCCCACATGTGAGGCAGCCAGTCGCATTATGGCCACTTGTCCCTTTTGGGAGCCCTATGTTGCGCTGGTCTTGAATGGGTTTAATACTAGTCAACGATGCTTTAACCTAAAGCCGAAAGAGCAGACTACCTCCATCCTATTCTCAAGTAAGTGTACACTCACCTTTCATCAGGTTGTTAGTAACTTGGTATTTAGTCCATGAAATCCTTGTGCAAGGATCCTTACCCCGTTTGTTCGGCAGGTTCTTTGGGGGTATTGTAGTCTTAGAACTAACTTCTCGTTGAGAGTTTCCGTAATTGGCTTGAGGGTATAGGTTTTTATGCTTATTCCCATTGTGTGAAAGTATTTTTATTTCAAAAAGAAAAGAAAAGAAAAGAAAGGGAGGACGAAACTTCGGTTGTGCTTAGTCTTTAATTAGATTAGGAGCCCCGGGTAGATGCTCATCCTGTCATTGACTCAGGAGGAGACCATCGCATGCTGGTATGTAAATAAAGTTCATGTGTCATGCTCTGTAGAGAGCCATTCTCAGTGTCCCAAAGTTTACCTTTTAGGCAAGCTGAGATGATGGGCAAATAGAAGCACCCCGTGTTAGCATACTCGTGTGACTATGCAATTGAGTTGGATCCTATGATTTCAGGCCATGGGCTCTCCAGCGACCTCTCACTGGCTGTGGTCATTAGTGGTAGCTGTCAGATTTACGCACTTTAATTAGTTATATCGTAGCTTAATCCAAAATATCGCACAAGTGGGAGGGAGAAGAATTCCAAGATTGGCTGAGCCGTCTTAGTATTACTGCACTCATGACGCACAGTATAAAGATACACCATGAAAACTGTACATAAAGGTATGCCATCATTTGTTACTATAATGTTTATTTCTTTGTATGATTTTGTTATATTTTAGTTTTGGCAGACGATCCTTTGGGCGGGGTCCTTCAAGGGTTTCTAGATTTCTTTACCCTGATGATTTTTTTGAAGTCTAAAAAATAAATAAAATAAAAAAGTAGAAAAAAAAATAAAAAAAAAGTTTCTTAATTTTAAACTTTTCTGACAACAGCCAACCTACCTATATAGGTGCTATCATTACCTTTTTCTTTTCTCTTCCCTATTTAAACACCATTTTCTTCATTTTCCTCCAACTCATAATCATTCAAAGGGAGTGTGAGTGTAGAAATGGAATGAGCTTTTGTTCGTAGACTTAGTAATATCTGTCTATTTTGTGGGTCAAGTTATGGGAAGGGTTTAGAGTTTATAAATGCAGTAAGCACTCTTAGTCGAATACTTCCAGCAAGGAACATTCGTGTGGTATATGGAGGAGGTGGCATTGGATTAATGGGTGCTGTGTCACTTTCTGCACATCTAAGAGGTGGTCAAGTTTTAGGCATCATTCTTGAACCTTTAACTCGAAAGAACATCATTGGAAAGACAATTGGGCTGAAACTTCAAGTATCATCTATGCATGGATGAATGAGGACAATAGTTGAAAACTCTGATGCATTCATTGCCTTACCAGGTGATTTTGGTACTTTGGAAGAAGTTTTTCAAATTATCTTTTGGGCCCAACTGAACATCCACCATAAACCCGTAGGTTTGTTAAATGTAAATAATTTCTTTGATAATTTGTTATCTTTTGTTGACCATGCTGTGGAACAGAACTTTATCACACCTTCGGCAAGACAACTCCTTATATCTACTTTCACTGTTGATGAATTAATTGATAAATTATAAACTTTTGTTTATGAACTTGATCCAGCAATAGCTTAGATAGATTGGTCAAAAGGTAGCAGCAATGGAGGCATCAAAGAACGTGAATGTGATTTGACACTTCATCTATAACTTTCCTTTACCTTTGGTTTTATTAATCATACTTTGTTTCTGTTTAAATTTGTGTAAGGTTTCTCTTTTTAGTAATTGCAACAATAGGTATTGTCTTCTATCCTTTACTCATCTATATTTTGACATTGAGGACAATGTTGTGATTTGGTTGGGGGGAAAGATAGTTGAAGTAAAAAAAAACCCCAAAAAAAAGGAAGTGTATTTATTGATATGTTTGTCAGCAACTTACTAATAGCAAAACTAATTAAAGATGGCAGAGTAAGGAGTAAATTATGCCCTTGAGGTAAATTTGCTCTTGAGATGCATAAAAATTAATGGCAAAGTAAGGAGTAATTAGGTAGATAACTATGTTGTATGGAAGTAGCAATTCAAATTCAGGGAACATAGTATGATTGAGTAAATTGTTTTCTTTCTTAAAAATCACATGCTTGGTTATGAATGTTGAATTGGTGGACTAAGAATGATAGAATTATGCCCTGTGAGATTTTGAGCCTATTGATGAATGGATTGAACATTTGTACCATTCTCTTCTTTTTTGTGTGATTTTCACTCATGAAATTGTTACTCTAGAACTTGTTTTGATTCTTTTTGAGACTACATTTTCACATGCATACATAAACATGATTGAGACATTTTTCTTGTAATAGATACTTTAACCAAATAGCTAAGAATGATTGGCGCACAAATAGGCAGCCTTGCTCAGCAGCATATTATCTCAATATGATATCAAGCACTCTTATGACTTCTTAGAAATTCTCTAATTCCTGCCAACGTAAGGCATTGGATGGCCTATTTCCCTTTGCTTAACCCCTTTGAGCTTATTTGACTATTCTTTGTTTCGAGCTCATTATGTGCCTTCAATGAAAAATCATGTTCTTACCCGGCCTTAGGGAATAAGAGAACATTAGCTTTGTCATTGGATGAGTTCTTGAACAAGTGTGGGGCTGTATGTGCAGAATGGTTGAAAAAAATGACAAATTAAAAAAAATGTATATATTATGTTCATCTTGTAAAAAAATAAAATAAATAAATGTGTAAAGAAGGGCCAACAAGGCAATAAAGGAAAGGAAAAATATATGTAAAGGGAATTTGTATTAGGTAGAGTTGGGATAAACTTTCATACTTGTTAATTGAACTCAACTCTCACGCTCTTTTATTCTCTTTGGTATTTAACTTGTCATATCCATATTACATCCTCCTTTACCTTGACCCCATTACAAGCTTGAATAAAGTCCTCATGATTTGTATGTGCATGTGTTCTGAGTAGTGGAGAAATAAAAGATAAGCAAACTTATGGTAGTACAATTTTTCATGGGTTGAATTGAGTGAAATACTTACCTTTTAAATACTTGATGGATTGAGAGTGAATCTTGTGAGCATCTATCATTCTTGACTCATGCTTTTCAATTGAGTTTCCTTACTTGTTAGTTTGAGATGTGAAGAAACGTTACCTCATAAATGTTTTGATCCCTTGAATCTTTGGTTTTTCTTCATTCTTTAATATTATTGAAAATTGAGTCTTTAGAATTTTTAGCTTTTGAGTATGTGTCGTTTTTCTTTATTCACTAGTTTTGGTCTTATGTGTTTTGTCCGGGAGTGCAAAAGTCAAGTATGGGACAATTTGATAGTAATATAATTTATTCATTTTATAATCCTCTCACTTAGCTTCTTAAGGTTCAATTTGACTTAATTAAATTGATTTTGTCACATTTTATGAAATTGAATTTAATTGGATCATTGAAGAAATTATTGCTTGAATTGTCCTTAATCTAGGTGATTATATTTTTCAATAAACTAGTTATAATTTGAGTTTCAAATATCTGATTGATATGATTCTGGTCTTGTTGGAAAGCTAAGATAATTCTCTACAACTTTCATGAAGATCTCAAGATCCCAATCATACTTTTGGATAATTTAAATTAGAGTTAAAGTAAGATCTAGAGTGCTAATCTTGGCAGGTTGATCTCTGTGCACTCATTCGACCATATCTAGAGCTATAGGAGTTCAATTAACCCCAAACTGATGCTATTTGAAATTTAAGACCCATATCTACAACTTTTTGAAGAACACAAGAGTCAGTTCAGATGGCTTAGAGGTCATATTGGACTTGGAAGTTAGAACAAAGGAGCTACAGCTGGACCTAAGCAGTGTGCAGTGATTAGGTCATATCTCGAGCTGTAGGAATGATTTTAAGCTAAAAATGGCAGCATTGGAAATCTAAGACAAAAATCTATAACTCTTATGAAGACTACTTGGTGATATTCTGACGCATGTCATGAGTTCAGCATTGAATGATTTCAGAGACAAGAATCTCTATAATTTTCCACTCATTCATCATCATCAAACAACTCCTTTGGCATTTTGTACTCATCATCAAACAACTCCATTGTCATTTTGTACTCCTCAAGCTCTATAAAAGGAAGCAATGGCTGATCATCTGAGGAGATTAGCTTAGAGATCAATATCAGGCTTGTGTATTAATTGTTTCATTTGTGGTAGTTTTCTTTTGTTCTAAATAGAGGTTATGTTCATCTTCTTCTTTCTTTCTTTCTTTCTTCTTATTAATGAGTAACTAATTTTCATTTTGCTTAGGTGAAAGGGTGAAGCTTTTAGTAATAAGTTAAGGTTAGATTAATCTTTTTTTTGTGCTTAAATGATATATTATCAAGTGATCATTATATGTATTGTATGGTGTTTCCAATCAATTTAGAAACTCTCCTTGTATAATGGAAATCTTGATTCATTGTAGACAAGAGGTTGGCACAGTGGATGCTTGAGCCTATTTATAAGTGTTGGTGGATAATTAAAAGAACCATAATATAATTACATATATAGTTTTAATTGAACTTTGAATGTTGTATTTTTCGATTGGAACCTCCGTTATGTGTGATTTCAATTGAGTTATAAAAAGAAATAATCTCGTCTTTAATTTATTACCAAGAGTGGATCACCTAACCCAAGCCAATCCTTTTCATCTATAAATAACTTTTATCATCTTTAGTATTGTGACAAAACTTTTCCTAACCTCAAATAATTTTTCTTAATCAATTCCCTATGGATCGACCTCGGACTCCTGAGAATATATTATTTGAAATAACCTGTACTTGGGTTTGCAACTTATAATTCCCATCAGTGGACTTTAGGTCAAATGAATTAAATGGGGTTTAAGGAAAACTCATGGATGACAACGGTTACCTAAACAATAATCCACCAGGCATTGTCAGATGTTTCTACATATGCCTATCTGCAATAGGAGTGAATGCTTACAATGGTCGATCAGGGGCAACCTTAGAAAGTTCAACAAAGTGGTGATTCATTTTTCTAACTGTTGAGAATAAACCATACCTTGGAGTCCTCCAGCACTGGGAAATTTATGAGCAACTAGTATTCTGATTTGTTTACCAAGTTGTTACCATGAAACGATGGTTTAATTGTACTGATCCCCGTGCTTGTTCAATCATTAAAATCATTTGGGTTTTGAACTTATGTAAACTCTCTTAAAGCCTTAATGTAATGGATTTGCGTGGACCTCAACATACCTTGTTTCCTTTTCCTATGTTATTGGCACTCATGTTCTTGCCATTCTTTTCTTTCCTTTACTTGCTCTCTTTTGGTTTGGATCCTATAGGACTCTCTTTCTGAAAAAAAAAATTGTGGTCATAAAGCCCATGTGTGCAGGTATTCTTTGCCCAAAAAAAAAAAAGAAGGGTGAAAGAAAAAAGAGAAAAATAAAGGGAGCAAATAAGTAATCACTTGGTGTGTATTATCCTTTTGTCTCTAAATTAAAATTTTTGAAAATGAGCAATCAAGATTTGAAATGAAGATTAGTCATCTTTCTCTATCCCTCACAAGAATTCATCTTTTCATTATCTCTCGTTGTCCCATTTTTGAGCTTGAAAGTTTTTTTCAATAAACCTTGGACAAGGATCACCCTTATACTAGGGGATATGACAAAACAAAGGTTGATTGCCATAGTGACTATTTTGAAGCATAATGAAAAAAAAGAAAAAGATGAAAAGATGAAAGGGGAAAAAAACACGATGAAAAACTAAAAAAGGAACAAAGATACAAAAAAAGAAAGAAAGGAAAGAAAAAAGAAAGAAAATGAAATGAAACGAGTCATGACAAAGGTGAATAATTGAAGTGAAAAGAAAAGAGGAAGAAATAGAGAACAATAAGAAAAAAGTGTGCTTGAAAATAAAAAAACAGTTGACAAAGTTTAATTTTGAGCAAAGATCCTTGGTCCTATTCAACCCTTAAATACTTGTTTGAGCCTTATATCTTTCATTTCATAACCACTAACCTTGGCCACATTACAATCCTTAAAAAGTCCATTTTGATCAATGAATGATTGCCTTTATTTTTGTAAGTTTTAATTTTGAGACAAAAAGTTGTGCTCATACAAGTATCTCGTTCATTGCTCCTTAAAAAATAGCTCTTTAGGTTGAAAACCCATAAGGGCGGTCTAAAAAAAATAAGACAAAAAAAGAGAAACTTACACTAGGACAAGTTTTTACCCTGTTCAAGCTAGTCCTATGCTGGGGCAATTTTTTTCTTTTCTTTATTTTGGTTCAATTTGACTCTACATTGGGGCAAGTCTCCACCCTATTCAATTCGACTCTAAATTAGAGCAATTTTTCTAGTTTTATTTAGCCTTACACTAGGGCAAAAAAAAATAATTATTCTCAAGTTCCCCACTAGGACATATTTTGTTGTCAAATGGCCTACACTAGGGCAACTTTGTTCTCGAATGACATACTCTGGGTCAGATTCATTTTTTTTAATACCTTACACGGGGACAAATTTTGTAGATACCTGATGAAACAATGGTCATGATGTCCAGTTGTTAAGTAAGGATCAATCACATCCAAACTAGGGCAAAAAAAAACCTCTTGGCTTTCATACTATTCCACTTCTTGTGTCTTTATCCTTTATAAATGTCCTTTGTGTAGCCATACTCCCAAAATCAGTCAAGAAGTTACTCAGTTAGTAAATCTTTTTCCTATTGTACTTTTGAATCCATGCATATTTGGTACATGATGCTTCAGGTTAGGTGAACATGAGTGTAATAGTACAACTTAACCATCTAATGGTAGTCTCTTATTGAACAACTTAAGCCAAAGGAGCTCTAAATTTTAATTGATGAAGGAAATGGCATCGTCAATGGATAATTCAGATTGAAGTGTGTCTGGTGGAAATAAGAACTTTTGGGGAAAGAAAGTCACAAGCTTCTACACAAGCCATATCTAATGAAGAGAAATTTGAACAAGATGAGATTGACAATGATCCCCTTTGAATATGGGTTTAGTTGGTCAAAGTTTTTCAAGAAGCGTTTAGTTCAAAACTTTGGTAAAAAAATGTTTTTCTCAAGTACATTCACTTCTTTGGCTCAAGGCCCTTTGCATAAGTTGTTGTTACTCAAGGCTCACTGCATAAAGTTTTCTGGCTCAAGGCCCTTTAAGAGTATTGATTAGAAAAGAAGGAACAACTAGACAAATCATAAGGCCAATCAATGAATTCCGTTACTGTTCAATCTCAAACTTGCTATGTGAAAAAGTCCTTAAGGGTTGTGGAACCAAGAGTGACTCAATTAAAGTTCTGATGTGTCAAACTTGTTTACCCAATTCGTTCATGAGAATCTCTACTGTAGGACATCCATTGCATCATGTATCATCTCTGGCATCACATGCACTGTCCTCAGGCGTCATATCCATTGCATCATGTATCATCTCCGGTATCACATGCATTTACAAAGTCAACACCATTTCTTTTTAGTTCTTAGGGCCTTATGCCCATTGCCTTTAATTCCTGGCTCCCTGTACCCATCACTTTTAGTTTCCACGACAAGTCAGGGCCTTATGCCTATTGCCTTTAATTTCTGGGTCCCCGCACCTATCGCTTTATGCTTCCATAATAAGCCAGGGTCTTATGCCCATTGTCTTTAATTCTTGGGTCCTCGCGCCCATCGCTTTTAGCTTCCATGGCAAGCCAGGGTCTTATACCATTTGCCTTCAATTCCTGGGTCCCCGCACCCATCGCTTTTAGCTTCCACGGTAAGCCAAGGCCTTATGCCCATTGCCTTTAATTCTTGGGTCCACGTACCTATCACTTTATGCTTCCACGGCAAGACAGGGTCTTATGGCTATTGCCTTTAATTCCTGGGTCCCTGTGCGCATCGCTTTTAGCTTCCTTGGCAAGCCAGGGTCTTATGCCCACTGCTTTTAATTCTTGGGTCCCTGCACCCATCGCTTTTAGCTTCCACGACAAGCTAGGGCTTATGCCCATTGCCTTTAATTTTTGGGTCCCTGCACCCATCTCTTTTATGCTTCCACGATAAATCGGGGCCTTATGCTCATCGCCTTTAATTTTTGGGTCCTTGTACCCATTGCTTTTAGCCTCCACAGTAAGTCAAGGGCCTTACGCCCATTGCCTTTTCTTTTTCGGGTCCCTGCACCCATCCCTTTAAGTTTTTGTCAAGCTTTGGCGGATACTCGACTCCACAAGCTTTTGACCTTTTCTATTTTAAGTTTTCTATCAAGTTTCGTTGGATACTCGACTCCACAAGCTTTTTACCCTTCCAATTTTAAGTTTTTTGTCAAGCTTCGGTGGATACCTGACTCCACAAGCTTTTTGCCTTTTCTGTTTTAAGTTTTTTGTCAAGCTTCGGTGGATATCCGACTCCACAAGCTTTTTTCCTTTTCTGTTTTAAGTTTCCTGTCAAGTTTCAGTGATTACCCAACTCCACAAGATTTTTACCTTTCTGTTTTAAGTTTTTTGTCAAGCTTCAGTGGATACCCGACTCCACAAGCTTTTTTCCTTTTTTATTTTAAGTTTTTTGTCAAGTTTCGACGGATACCCGACTCCGCAAGCTTTTTGCCTTTTTTGTTTTAAGTTTTTTGTCAAGCTTCGGTAGATACCCGACTTTGCAAGCTTTTTACTTTTTATTTTAAGTTTTTTATCAAGGTTCAGTGGATACCCAACTTCGCAAGCCTTTCGCCTTTTCTGTTTTAAGTTTTTTGTCAAGCTTTGGCTGATACCTGATTCCGCAAGCTTTTTCCCTTTCTATTTTAAGTTTCCTGTCAAGCTTCGGCGAATACCTGACTCCGCAAGCTTTTTACCCTTTCTGTTTTGAGTTTCCAGGAAAGGTTTAGCGGATACCTAACTCCGCAAGCTTTTTACTTTTTCTATTTTAAGTTTCCTATCAAGCTTCAATGGATGTCCGACTCTGCAAGCTTTTTACCTTTCTAGCTTTAAGTTTCCTATTAAGCTTTGGCAGATACCCGACTCCACAAGCTTTTTACCTTTCCAGCTTTAAGTTTTTTTTGTCAAGTTTTGGTAAATACTCGACTCCGCAAGCTTTTTGCCTTTTTTGTTTTGAGCTTCGGCTAATACCCGACTCTGCAAGCTTTTTTCCATTTTTGTTTTCAGCTTTAGCGAATACCCGACTCCGCAAGCTTTTTTATCTTTCTTGCTTTTAAGTTTTCTGTCAAGCTTCGATGGATACCTGACTCCACAAGCTTTTTACCCTTCTTGTTTTAATTTTCGTTGCATTTTGCATCATTCTACACATTCTATAAAAAAAGGAGAGGAAAATAAAAATTTTCATGGACAAAATTGAATCAATTCCTTTGCTTTCCATTTAATTTAAATGCAAAGCAAAGGGGGGCAACTGTTGATATCCAATTTTGTTCATAGAATTTTATTTTTGTTGCTTAATCAAGAACTAATTATTTTGTGTTAATTGATATTTAATTGTAATGTTTTTGAACACTTTTTTTTACTTCCATCTTATTTGGATCACCACATTTTTTTGTGCAAAAAATAAAAAAATAATAAAAAGAAATTAGAAAGTACTTTTTTCCTTTTTCTTTTCCTTTCTTATAATTAATACAAAAGGAAGACAAAAAAATAGAAAAGAAAAAATAAAGAAAAATAATAAAATAAAATAAAAATTTTGCAGCTAGAGTAGCCATAGTAGCTGTTCAATTTGAGCTACGCACTCCAATCTTTGCAGCAGGAGCCTCAGCAATGCAGCAACCAAGCAACCAAGGATACCTCTCTACCAAGTTGCTCTCCACACAAGGCTCAATGCTCTACTCAGCACCTTGGATGAACCGCTTGACAAAAAAAGGGAAAGCAACAAGTATTGAGAGGAAGAGAAGTCATGGAGCAGAGTGATGAAGCACAAAAAAGAAACCAAGAATGGACCCAACATATGTTCAACATGGCGAGGGCCCTTCAAATATTGAGGTTGAGGCACCAAGAAAAAGGGGGGCAACATATACAGATGTAGGGACACACACTCACTAGGCATCTTTCATCTTCTTCACTAACTTCATCACCATCTTCACCCAACAGCATCACCTCCACTTTGCACCACAACAAGCCAGAACCTCACCAAGCCATCATCACCCTCAACTCACTAACTCACTAGAGACCACTGAACCAAAACTACCTTACCACACCATCATCCCCAACCATACAGCCACCATACGAACCCACACCACCATTTCAAACCTACTTCCACCAAAACCACTCTCACCACCTTCCTAAAACAGCCTCATCCCTTCACCATCTTCAACCCACTCTTCAAACCACCACCCATCTTCAACCCACCATAAACAACCACCATCTTCACCCAAAGAGCCATCACCCGACCGTGTCCCTATCACCCATAGCACCTCCATCCTTACCCAACCGTAACCATCACCAACCTTGTCACCATCTTCACCTTTAACACCTCTCACCAACACCATCACGCAAGCCACCACCACTCCACCATTAAACCCAAACCGTGAACCCTCATCCACCAAAGCCACCACCATAACCACCCATCCACCTAAACCGTGAACCCCATTGCTGAAACCGAACCAAAACCACCATCGCGTCTAACCTAGATCCGGCCATGCTGCATCTCGGTAGTCGCATCGCGCTACTACAGATCCATGAGCTCGGCCACTCAGCACCAACTCACAGCCAAGCATTGCCCTTCTCTGGCCCAAATCCGTTCCTCTGCAAGCCCGGCCTTTGCCACCACACACAATCCGAACCACCAAGGCAAAACGAGCCTCTGCCACTCTAACTCGTCCAGATCTGCCGTCCTCCACCATGACCCCAGGACCACCGCGTCACGCCACAGCAGATCTGCGACCACCTCATCATGCGAAACCACCATGCCTAGTTGCGCACCACCGCACCATTGCTCTGCCTCACCGTTGAACCTATGACTTTTCCCCCTAGTGCGTTTTCTGGTGATGTTTCCAGAGCTCCCTTTTTTTTCTTTTCTTTATTCTTTATTCCGTTTGTTTATATATATTTGGTTTCCCTTATTTTATGTTTAAGAATAACTGAAATACAATCACATGGGCCAGTAACCCATTCCGAACCACAGCCCATGTTCTTTCACCTTTTTAATTATTTTATGGTTCTGATGCAATTTGTGCTTAATGGCTTTTGGTTTTGCTTTAGTCTATGTGGGTTTCATTTTTGTCTATTTGAGGTTGGGTTTATTTTTAATGTAACTTGGGTCAAAGTTCCTTGTTGAGATAATGTTTTGTGAGTTAGAAGCCTCCATTATTGATGTTTTGTTTACTCTTGTGTGTTTATTTTACTTATCAACATATTATTAATATTATCTTCTTAGTTATTGATTTTATAATCTTCTTTAAAAAATAAATAAATAAAATAAAATCATTGAACTTTATTAAGAAAAAAAATAGGATTAACTGAGTTGTAACAGTTTGCTAATCTTGTATTTTTTAGAGTCATCTATGTTGTGATAGCTCAATGATTCGTTTCTTTTCTAAGCATAAAAAAATCAATTAAATGAATCTTCAAAGCATTTTTTTATCCTTTTTTTTAATTAAAAACAACCAACTTATAATCATTTTCTAGAGAACTACGTGACTTTGAGTTCCTCATTACACTCGAGGATACGTAGGAGCATAAATCCATTTCTGTTAAGTCAAAATTAAATTTTCATAATTTAGTTAATCTTTTTTCTTTTATAAATGGTTACAATGTTTTTTAAAAGGGATAAAATAAATATATTTGAGATTATTAAAATTTGCACGACTAACTTAAGGTACCATTCTTAGAACAGACAGTGTAGGGTGCTAACACATTCTCTACTGTAATTGACTCCTGAATCGAAACTCATTTTCTAAAAGACTAGTTTTCTTAATTAAAGGGTTTTTCTAATTTTTCCCAATTTAAAAAAATATTTTGTAGCGACTCCATTGATTTTCAAAATCTTATCTTTTTTGGTCGTCCTATCGCGATCTCGGTTGCGACATACCTAAGTCAACTGGGATCCTAAGTGCCAAAGCGGTTGGCGTTGGACCCCAGACAAGGTTTTCATTTTAAATTTTGCTAAGTCAAGTGGGATCCAAAGTGCCACAACAGTTCGGGTGTTGGACCCTGGACCAAGGTTTTAAATCTTGCCTAAGTCTAAGTGGAGTTCTGAATGCTTAATGTTATGGGCATTGGACCCTGAACTAAGGTTTTAATTCAAACAAAAATCCTAAGTCCTTTAAAGCATAGTTGGCATTTGACCCAATAAGGACCATGGATGAGAAATAAGCAAAGGAAATAAATTAAATACCCCGGCAATCAAGGCAATTGCCTTAAGAAAATATAAATACCCCACACAAGGGGCAAAAATAAGAAGCAACCTATGCTGTGTTCCCTGAATTCTCAATAACGTTTGAATCTTGAACAATAGCGTTTGGAGCTTCAACGACACTTTGACTATCTGGAGAAAAACTTAGAAGCATGAGACGCCTGTCTCGAATCACCCGCCTAAGGTCCAATTCAATCAATACCAAGTCCATCCCGAGATTGAAGAGCTGGACTTGGTCGACCGCATTTTGAAATTGCTCCCCACTAATATTCGTGCAGATCATGATTACCTTTTGAATATCACCTTGAAGGGCCGCCATCCCAGTTTGTAGGCCTTGATTCTCAATACAGAGGTTCTCATTATCAGCCCGGAGTATAGTGACCTCCCTCTGAACCTCCACCAAGCTGGCCTCCTTCTGCTTCAAAGTGTCCTTCAAAGCTGTCACCTCTTTCGCCAGCTCCCGGGTCTTGGCTTCGGCATCGTTCTTGGCCTTTAGAGTCTCCTCTTGTGCTTGTTTGGCCCAATTTTCACCCTGCTAAGCTGCTGCCACTTTCCCCGCCATCTCCTCGCTGAAATCGTCATAGCGCCTTTCCGGAAAATGGGATTCAGCAGTAAGACGGAGAGCGTATGTCTAAAAAGTTAACAAAATCTCCTTCATATTATGCTAAGCAACATGGTTCACCACTTGGTCATCCAGGATATTGAAGTCTATGTAATCCCCGAGATCTGAGCTATCTGAATATAAGCTAATCTGACCAACCTGCCTCACATCGACAACCTCCCTCTTACCTCGGTCATCTGATTTGTTATCTTGAACTGCCCTTCTTTATCACTTTTTGAGCAGTCGTTGGGGATAATCCTCCACTTGAATCGGTTCCTCCTTAATCACTGGGGCCTCATCTGGTGGGGGTGGAGAAGCCGGAACAGCAACCACAGGGGCAGTGGAGGGACCAGCTGCATTCTTGGCTTTCAGGGCTTCGAGGATTGCCAAAGCATTTCTGGATGCCAGTGAAGCCAAACTTACTGCAAAGCAAGCAAAGAGTCAGAGAATAAGAAAAATATGTAAGAAATTATCATGCAAAAATTTAAATACAGACCGCGACCTACACTACCAAGAATGACCCAGAGAGTTATGTCATTAGGGGCATCCAGCACATCTTTGGAAGAAATAAGGCCCACTTGCTGAACCTACATTGTAAAGAAATCAACACACTTAATCTCATCGTCGTCCAAGTAGTGTTTTTCCTTTTCAATCAGTTGAATAGGAATGTTCCATGCCCTCCGAGTCCAATACAGGCTAAACTTTGGCTCCCCGTCATTGTCTAGCCAGAAAGGACAAGTACCAGGAGCCACCATTAGTTTGAAGAACTTTTCTTTGAAGTCCTTGTAACTATCTTGGTAGACGTGAAAGACCTTCCAGCCAAGCCTTGACTAAACTGTGAGCCAGGTTTTTTGAGCAGCATTACACCCTGAAGACTCCATCGAATGTGGAAATAGAAAAATGCACTCTCTGAGCACCATAACCCAACCAACCAGTAAATTCTCTCGAAGGCAAGAATGTTTGCCCAACCATTGGGATGAATTTGGGTGGGAGTAGCCAAGATAGTATAAAGGACGGCAAGCTAGAAATCATTGAAAAGGATTTGAAGTCCAAACCAAGTAAAAAAGTCCTCATACAGGAACATGTAGTGTGCACCCGTCTGCTATGAGGAGCACACTCTTTCGTTCTCTAGGGATAGTATGTGATCCCTTCTACCTTGTTCCGTTAGCATCAAATAACCCTGAAGTCATTCAAGCTCTACCCCATGTTGGAACATGGACACTCATCCCCGACCCATGGGTATACCAGCCTTGGACCATGAGTAATCCAGATGGGATCTTCACCAGTCGGCACCTACACTTCTAGAGCTGGAGCTTAAGGTCTTACCGTTCTTCTTCTTCTGGCCATCGAGTTCATGGAAACACCCACAGAGGCCAGTGAGTAATTGTCAGAATCAATTAACTTACAGATTCAGACACAAAAGGCGGCAGATAGAAAAGACTGTTCACGTCCACATACTGATCTCTGCACCCACCAAGGTTTAAGCCTCAGAAGGACACCTCTGTTGCACATGGTACGATAGAGGAAGTGCTCCACAGGGAAATGCCATTGAAGAAACTCAGAAACTAACACCCCAACTCCTTTCATTGAAAAAGAGGAAGGGGGAGTGCACCCCAAAAAGGAATGCACAACCACTCTATAATGCAAAAATAGAGGATACAAATGAAAGAAAGAAGAAATACCTCGAAGATAGTGAAGGTAAATTGACAACTGAGAGTTTGAACTGCTGAAAACTACTAGAAACTGCTCTCCTCTGCTAGGAAAAATCACTGGAAATCGTCTTAGGCCACCGAATTTCAGAAAGAAATAATAAAATAACAAAAAAGAAGTTTTAACCCCTATTTATAGAGGCCAGACGATTAGGGGGAATTTCTGTCTTAACTATTGAGATTTCGAAAGACGCCCATAATGGTGCGCGAAGCACTAAGCACAACTACCCAACCAAGGCGTGCCATGTAGCCCTCACAATTGTCACAACAATTGAAGGGATGGTTGTGTAGCAGACCAGGCAACACGCAACCTCAGCAAGTTGAGTCCAGAAATTTTTCACGAACCCCGATTACGCCCGGTGTGCCCATCTGTGGTATGGTGAAGGAAGGTCAATCTGGACCATGGCTATCCCAGAAAGATCAAATGGCGATCAACGATCAACTTAAAATCCTTAACCCTACACAGAACGAGGACCCCAGGAGTAGGAACTTAAGCTTGCCACTTCATTGTACTAACCAAGTACCAAGCTAGGGGAAACTTAGCATTGTTATAGGGCAAGCATTGGATTCACCTCGATAGAAAAAGAACAAAACAAAAAATAGAAAGAGAAAAAAAAGATATAATATAGAATTTAAATAAGAACAATTTTGTTTGATTACTCTCATTCTATACATCATCAACATTAACAGAAAAAGAAGAAAAAATACATTAAAAAGTGTATTGTCAAGAATGCCCATCAGAGAACCTGGGGGAGGAAGCTAGGATCACAGTCGTTGACGATGATGGTCCCTCGAGTCACTGTCACCTCCACGATCCCTCCAAAACTTGCATCTGTCTCTTCCCTGTTGAATAGGATGCTCCACCCTAGGTTGCTCCAAGAGAGCTTTCCTCGAAAGAACCTTCTTGCACATCTAACTGCACTTAGAGGACCTACCAAAAGACTGGGCTGGTGCCTCTAGATCACTCAGAAAGGAGGAGGGGCATGGGCAAAGTGTCCCCGAGTGTCTCTAAGAACCACGACAGGAACCTCACTTATTCCCAGCAAGAGCGGGTAGATCAAACACTCCCATGTGCATGTTAACCCAGATAGGTAAAGCAGCTCCTTGGTCCTCACTGAACCATTACACCGAAAAAGAAAGGCCTCCACTGAGGAATTGGCAACAAAAAAGCAAACATCTTTAAAGACTTTGGAAAAAATAGGATGATGATCTTAGCAGAGGGCAACACCCTCCATGTGCATACAAAAAATGAAAGGGAAACCATTCTCTGAAAGAAGATCATTCTCAAGCAAAATCACAAAGCAAAACGAATGCTAGTGTCAACGCATACATTCCCTACTTATAAAGGGAATGAAGCATTCTGATTGGCCTCAAAAAAAGGTGAATTGATTATACATTGGAATTTGTGCTTTAATGCTCCCCACTTCTGATTAGTCATGGGAGTAACGGGCAGTTAGGAAATAGTACGAAACTGATATCCTCTTAAAGGATCTTTAATTCCCAATATAGTCAAAGCAACAGTTTTCCAAGAAAGCTCAGATTGTTACAAGCTGCAAGAAAAGATAAAAACCCTGTGAAACCATGTATAGAGGCAACAAAGGACACACCTCAGATGGTGGGATGGTAAAGAAAGCAGTAATCCACTATGGATTCCGACATCACATGCCAACCCCGGAGGTATTCCATGATAATGAACCTCGGCCTTTTCGGATTCTCATATCTCTTGCGCGCCGTGTGTTCTCATTAAACTTGGTACCTTGACACTTAATTGTTCCACTTAAGCACTAAGCTGGGAGCAACTGTTCTGGACCTTTATCCGGACTCATAACCCGTAGGGAGGCCTGACACATAGTACGTTGGAATCCGACATCAACACCCTTAGCAGGAGTTCTCTTATCATGAGATCCCAATAATGTATGTCGGACCCCAACACTGGATGATAACAACTTTATCGAGAGATCTGCACAATGGATAAATCTTTATGATATCTATTATTGTCAATCATGATCTTACGAAATAATAGCACTATAGCTACCATACCAGCATTCCGATAATATAGGGATCCTCTGCAACTAAATAAGGAACATATCTCTTCCTGTTATTATTACGGGAGCGTATCTCTCCATTATGAGAACATATATGTCCAACCTCTATAAATATCAGGCTCAGTAACCTTAAACAAGTATCAATAACTTATCACTCATAGAATAACCCCTACTTGAGCACAGTCTAACTTGAGCATTGGAATGCCTTTGTAGGTACCAACCCCCACCGATATCTCAACACGCTTTGCTGCTGCTGCGCAAGGAGAAAACTACCGTGACGTGTCTATTTCAGGTATCCCTCTAAATTCGCTTCAAAACAATAATATAAGAATCCATTTCCATGGCTCATAATATGGTGGTATAATAAATAGTAATATATTACAGTCTCGTTATTCATCCAACAAAAATATATCTCATTTTATCTAATTTACTCATAAAATTATTTTGTATATTGTGAAAATATTATAATTATATATAAAATAATTTAACATTTTTTTATATTAATATATGATATAAATATGTTGTGTGTATTTAGGTATATATAAAATATTCCTTAATATATTAATAGATAATATTTGTCAACATACTAACGCGTGAGACTGAGGAGTGAGAACGTGCCAAATCTCAATTGTTTTTTTATTTTATTCTTTTGATAAACGCCAAATCTCAATTGTAGTGCAAAGGCGACGTTGAAAAGTAACCATCAATTTTTAAGCTTCCTTTTGGTTCATTTAGTAACAAGTGAGTTACCCGTACATGGCACGGGGTCTGAAATTTTTTTAATTATATCATTATTATTTTATTTTTTCTATGCACATATTATAAAATATAATATTTAAAATAAATATATATTCTATTTTTTACTTTTCATAAAAAACTTTATCTTTCCTATTTACCAGTTTTAATTATTTTATAATTTATTGTGAATAGGATTTGTTGGTTTTGAAGTTCGCAATCACCCGCACTTATATATATGTATTGGGGGTCATTAAGGGTGTTTGACAACTTAATTTGTCAGTATAACAAATGTGCATTAAGAAGTCTCTCAGGTCCACCCTTAAAACGTTATAGACACTAACAGTTGTAATTTTTGAACAAGTAGTAAGTGCTTAATTCAATAAGTGATATCATAACAAGGTTGTGGGTCTGAAATTCTCGAGTGTCACTGGAGGTATAGGGTGATTGTTAGATTTATAAAAAGTTAACAATCACCCTTCGACTAATATATATGTATGGGTGTATATTAATTTAGTAGTAAGTACTTCATCCAACATGATTTAAGAGAAATAAAATTGTATTTAAAAAAATATATATGGCATTCAAATAGAAAGTAACATTAAAAATTAGCTCACTCTAAGGGAAAAAAATCAATCAATCAATATAATAATATATAAAAAGAAAACTAGGTTTGTAAAATTTTGCTAAGTGTCATTTCTAAGTTTTTTCTTTTTTTGATAAATGTTATTTCTAGGTTGTGCCACCAAGTTCTTAGATTACAAATTTAAATTAAAATTAGAATTTCATTATTATCTTATTGAAGAAAAATGTAAATACTAATATATCATTACAAATTTAAATTTCATTATTGTTTTGGATCGTGATATGGGATCTCGCTTCATGGGATCAACCGGCACGCACATTACCGGACTTGACCAAGGCCGGCATAGAGGAAGATTCGCAACGTATTCTGGATCCCGGAATACAGCACCCCAAGCGAGTTGGGTCATGATGTCACGATTGATAGATTCATGCAGAGGATAAATCCCTAATTATCCGTAACTGTCAATCATCAACTTACGATATTATAGGACCCACAGTTATCCTTGATGGCTAAATACTTTCCATATCTTAAGTCCCAGATTTATAGGGATATATCCTATAATAATGGAAAGGTGATCCTCATCAAGATACTAATCCTAAATTACCTGCATTCAATAAGGATCCGATTAGAATTCTGTATACGCTCTATAAATACAAGGCTGCGTCATCTTAATAAGGTAACCCTTAACCCAATCTCATAAGCCTACTTGTGCACTGCCTGACTTGAGCATTGGAGTCCCTTTGCAGGTACCCACCCCCCTGTGCGATACGCTCAGCTGCTGCTCAAGGAGGAAACCACTGTAACATGCCAACTTCAGGTACTCTTTGAATCCACTTCAGAACATTAGCGCCGACTGTGGGGACCTTAAATTTCTAATCCCACCCAATCATGGTGAACACGAGGCAAAATTCGAGAAGAGACGCTACACAAGCCTCTGTCAACAAGAGGCAAGATCCTGATGTACAACGTCCACCACTACCACCGCCTCCACCTGCGGCTCAAACCTCCGCTGCGAGAAATCAGGCACTCAGACCAGGAAGCCGACGTGATGGGCACTCCACCTCCTTCTCCGAGGAATCTCCTAACCCATCATGTAGGATTTCTGTCAAGGAAAGACTTGAATTCCCAGCCCAAAGAGGCGACCAGAGCCATCAAGAACGTAGGATCCCGGTGCACCAGCGCCTAGGAATGCTAAACAATGAGATTGACGATTGCGTATCCCGCTCTGAGCGCACACACCAATCTCAGGCTTCTCAACGCCAATTTCAAGACATATTGCAACAGCATATGGATCTGCTGAATGACCAATTCCGGAGGTTGGAAGACATGCAGCGTGCCATGCATGAAAGTCAACCCATGCCACACCGTCGTGACAAAAGGACCGACGTGGAAAATAATCAAAGGAGAACTCACGTCGGTAATGGAATTCCCAATACTTGGAATAATAACTAGAACCGTGGAACAATGGAACAAGCTTTCTCCGATCAACTCATGAAATTCTGGGTTCCTAGGAATTTCAAGTTTCCGCCAAACTTGGAAATTTACGATGGAACCACGGACCCCCAGGAACACATAAATGCCTACAAACAATCCTTATGTTTCTATGGTGGATCCATGGAGTTGCTGTGCCGAGCATTCCCCCTCTCCCTTAAAAAGGGAGCCCTCAAGTGGTTTACTAGCTAACCACGGGGGACCATCGTAGATTGGTCAGATCTTAAACAGCGTTTTCTGCTACAATACACCACCAGTAAGGTGCAACCTAAATCCATCGAATCCCTGGCTAAAATTCACCAGGGAAAGGACGAGACCCTTCGGGATTATGTCAGGCGGTTCATGGCTGCCTGCACCAATGTAGAAAATTTTGAAGACAGAATAGTCTTGCATTATGCCAGAAGTGGTCTCTAGGTAGGTTCTGAGTTCTTCAAGTCCTTGGCAAAGAAAAACCCAGATAATCTGACTGACTTCCAGAAATGATCTGAGACGTATGTCTACTTGGAGGAGGCAACAGAAAAGCATAGGAGGTGGGACAAAGGTGAGCCTTCTCACCAGAAGCCCAACTAGAATCCCTCAAGATCGCGACCTCCAAAGGGTAGCCTACCCCAGAGGAATTACTCTGACTATACTCCTTCAAACACGCCTTGGGAAACAGTCCTGAGGAAAGTGATGCACACGGAGTTTTAGAATGTCTGGAGACCGCCCCCTATCAAGAAACACAAACAAAAAGATCATTCCAAGCATTGCACATGGCACAAAGCCTATGGCCATGATATAGAAGATTGTAATCAGCTACGCGATGCCATCGAGTTCTTAATCAAGGCCAGACGCTTACAGTAGTATATCCTTCGTGTACAAAATAATGAGGGGGATAATAGACACAAAGACAATAGACGCACCCCACGTCGGAGTCTGTCCCCTCCGCGCAGAAGAAGGACAAGAAGTCCTAGGAGAAGATCCCGGACTCCACCTCGCCGAGATAACAACGATCGGTAGGATAGGACTAGGGACGCTCCCCCCGGTGATAACGACAACCATCGCTTCGAGCCCAATAGAACGATCCATACCATTGCCGGTGGCTTTGTCGGAGGAGGATATTCCAATGGAGCTCGGAAGAAAGCCCTTAGAATGGCCGTTTTTAGCGTGGTCCACTCAGAACCTAGGATACATGCAGAAGGCAGAAAGGCGCCTCTCATCACCTTCTCGAATGAAGACTACAGAGGAATAATCCCCGATCACGACGATCCACTCGTCATCTCCAGGGTAATTTCTAATGCCGAGGTCCGTCGAATTTTCATCGACCAAGGGAGCTCAGCAGACATTATGTTCCTAGATCTCTATCAGAAGCTAGAACTCCCGCAATCAGACTTGACTCCCAATGTAGGAGAATTGAAGGGTTTCACGGGCGAGAAAATCACCTCGGTCAGATACTACAAAATCCACTTAACCCTCGGATCATCTAAACTCTTCAGGATTGTCAAGGTAAAGTTCCTGATTGTGGACTGCCCTTCGGCTTATAATATTATCTTGGGTCGTCCTTCTCTCAATGCACTTGGAGTAGTGGTATCTACCACCCACCTCGTGATGAAGTTCCTCAATAAGAACAATGACGTCGTCACTATAAAAGGCGACCAAATTGCTACAAGAAAATGCTACAATGAGAGCCTGAAATTTTGCAAAGTACCCTGGAAGGAGAGACCTACCATTTCCACCCTGGACCTCGACCAAGTCAACATTTTAATGACCAAGTTGGATGTCAGGGAAGAAATCTGGGGTACTCGGCCCCATCCCGAAGGTGAACTGCAATCTCTTCAGCTCGGGACTAACCCGGAACAGGTTATCAAGATCGGAGCTCGTCTGGGTGAAAAAGAAAAACAACAACTGTCAGAACTCTTGTTAAAAAATAGAGACCTTTTTGCATGGACTTCCTCTGACATGCTCGGACTCGACCCCACCTTTATCTGCCACCGTCTGTCAATTAAAGAAGGCGCCAAGCCGGTAGCATAAAAGAAAAAGAAGGTCAGACCTGAGAGGCAGCAAGTCGTTAAAGACCAAGTTAAAGAGCTACTAAATGGTAACTTCATCAGAGAAATCTCCTATACCATATGGCTTTCCAACATGGTTTTGATAAAAAAGTCCAATGGAAAATGGAAAATGTGCATAGACTACATTGATCTGAATAAAGCCTATTCCAAGGATCCATACCCACTCCCTAATGTGGACAAATTAGTGGATGGCTCCTCGGGATTCAGAGGCTCTCGTTCATGGATGCATATTCCGGGTACAATCAGATTCCCATGTACGCTGGAGATAAGGATAAAATCGCTTTCATTACTGATAGGGCGAGCTACTGCTACAAGGTCATGCCTTTTGGCCTAAAGAATGCAAGGGCCACCTACCAGAGGATGATGAACAAGGTTTTTGAAAACCAAGTGGGAAAGATGCTAGAAGTCTATATAGATGACATGATAATAAAGACCCCACACGGTGGATCGCACACGGCAGACCTCGAGGAAGTATTCGCACAAGTCCGAAAGTACAACATGAGGTTGAACCCAGCGAAGTGCGCCTTCGGGGTCCAGGCCAGAAAATTTTTGGGGTTCATACTAACTCACCGAGGAATTGAAGCCAATTCGGACAAGTGTCAGGCCGTCCTCAACATGAGAAGTCTCCAAAACGTCAAAGAAGTACAACAGCTTATGGGGCACATAACGACCCTCACAAGATTCTTAACCAAGGCCGCTCACAAGTCTCTCCCCCAGTTTAAACTACTCAAGAAGGTGAAAAGTTTTGAATGGGCCCCAGAGTGTAAGGATGCCTTTGTATCCTTAAAAAATCTCCTGTCCTCCCCTCTTATTTTGACAAGGCCAGATATCGGGGAAACACTCTACTTATATCTATCCGTCCATGACGAGGCCGCAAGCTCAGTTTTGATCTGGGAAACTGACGAAGGACAGAAGCATGTCTACTTTGTAAGCAAGGTCCTTCAGGACCTCGAGCTTCGGTACCAAAAGGTAGAGAAAGTTACTTTTGCACTCATTATTACAGCAAGAAGACTTTGATAATACTTTCAGTGCCACCCAATGGTGGTAAGAATGGATCAACCCATCTGACAGGTGCTACATAAACCAGATTTGGCTGGGTGAATGATTGCATGGTCGATTGAGCTCTTAGAGTTTGAGATTACATATAAACCACGACTTGCAGTAAAAGCCCAAGCATTGTCTGACTTCCTAGCGGAGCTCACATCGGACAACGGTGACCCTAAAAAAGCCTCTTGGACCATTTTTGTCGATGGGTCGTCGAACCCTAAAGGAAGCGGGGCCGGGGTGATATTGGAGAATTTAGAGGGATTGACCCTGGAGTACTCCCTAAAGTTTGAATTCCCGACCTCGAACAATCAGGCCGAGTATGAGGCCTGTATCGCTGGTTTGCTAATGGCAAAGGATATGGAGGCAACGCGGATCACACTTTGCAGTGATTCTCAGCTGGTAACCTCCTAAATCCGAGGTGAATATCAAGCTAAAGAACCTCTCTTACAGAAGTACTTGTATAAGGTCCAGGAACTCTTGAGGGGCTTTGAGGAGGTCAAGATAGAACACATCCCAAGAGAACAGAACTCCAAAGCAAAACTTCTGTCTAAGCTGGCCAGTACGAAGAGCCCTGGCAATAACCGGTCTGTAATCCAAGAAACTCTCTCTCAACCCTCCATCACAGATCATAACATATCCCAAGTGGAGGACCATCAGTCATCTTGGATCACCCCTATACTGGGCTATTTGCAGCATGAAAATTTACTATCAGACCCAAAAGAAGCTTCTAAATTGGTAAAGACTGCGGTCAGGTATACTATTTACAATGGCCGTCTATACCGACGTGGTTTCTCGTCCCCCCTTCTAAAATGCTTAACCCCAAAGGAAGCAGAATACGCCCTAGCTGAAGTTCATGAAAGAAGCTGCGATCACCATTTAGGAGGCAAAGCCCTAGCCCAAAAAGTATTAAGGGTAGGATACTATTGGCCGACAATGGAAGTTGACTCTCAAACACACGTTCAAATTTGCGATAAGTGTCAGCACCATGCAGATCATTATCAAGCACCCTCTGAAGAACTATTCACGACATCAGTTCCGTGGCCTTTTTACAGGTGGGGTATGGACATCTTGGGTCCGTTACCCCAGGCCCTAGGACAGTTTAAGTACTTGGTAGTAGCGGTAGATTATTTTACTAAATGGATTGAGGCTGAACCTCTAGTCACTATCACCTCGGCGCGAATTCAGAAGTTTACTTGGCGCCATCTTATCACCAGGTTTGGTGTACCAAAATTCATCATAACGGATAATACTACCCAGTTTAAGGATAAAAATTTTGAAGAGCTACTAGCCGAGTTGAAAATAAAACACCATTGCAGCTCTGTTGAGAACCCTAAGACAAACAGGCGAGCCGAAGCCGCCAATAGGATCATCATGCGAGGCTTAAAAAGGAGGTTAGATGAAACCAAAGGGAACTGGGTCGAGCAGCTTGATGATCATATTCTCTGGGCATACCGAACTACTCCCCATTCCACCACGGGTGAATCTCCATTCAAATTGACTTATGGCTGCAAAGCCATGATCCCGGTGGAGATTGGAGAGCCCAGCTAGCATTACCAATAGTTCTCATTTGATAGCAATCCTGGCCTAATCAGGGAAGACTTGGACCTACTGGAGGAAAGAAGAAACGTGGCTCACATACGAGATACCGCTCTTAAACAAAAGACAGTGGCCAGGTACAACAAGAAAGTGGTCCCAAGAAAATTCCAGCCGGGCGACCTAGTGCTCAGGAGAGCCGACATAGGAGGGAAAAACGCCTCCCAAGAGAAATTAGCCCCTAACTGGGAAGGCCCCTACCGTGTCGTCTCTAGTACGGGTAAGGGAGCTTACACCCTGGAAACGTTATCTGGAACCCTGGTCAAGAATTATTGGAATGGGGATAAACTAAGAAAATACTATAGCTAAATGCCCGTAGTGGCTTAGCCCTCTAGTAAAATTATGTTTGATCCGTCCTAGTTTTGAATAATATGCTCTGTACGGACCTTTGTCCCCCCAATATCATCAATAAAACAGTTATTCAGATATCAAATTTGGTTCCACACGTGGCATTGACTATTAAAAGGTCAAATAAACAAGAGGCAGTACGGATCATAAGCACATATTCCTTCTTTATACCTAAGTTGAGAAGGGATCCCAAAAATCTATATGGTTATTAGGGTACTGTGGGTAAGGTTAAATAATGTTTATGCCTAAAGTAAAAGGGTTTTCGCATAATATACCCTAAACTAAGGCGTTATTCTTACCTATGTCTGCAATTCCAAATGCCTCTCATAATAAGCACTGGAATATAGATTAAGGTTTTATTTTGCCTAAGTCTAAAATTTCACAACGTTTGATTGCTATAAACGTTAGATTACAGACTAAGGCACTATTTCTACCTAAGTCAAGAGGAATGCTATTCACTCAATGGTATGAGTGTAGGATCTCGGACCATGGTTTTACATGACAACTTTTTCTAAGTCCTTTAAAACGACTATGAAGACGGGCGTTGGATCCAATTCGGACCATGAAAACTAAACGAAAACCAAACAAATAAACAGTGAAACAAAGTAATTAATTAGAAAACCCCAACCATGGAGCAATTATCCTTACAAAAAAAAAACCCACGCAAGGGGCAAAAAGTGAGATAAAGCTCAATCGCCGGTTTCTTCTCCCTCCGGGATCTGAATAACTTCTGGGTTGTCGCCAAGAGCACTTGTGGCCAATTCCTTTGCGACGATAAGTTGGCCATTATGGAAGATTTTATCCGGGGTAATAACCTCGAAGACAAGGGCAACCCCGGGATTGAAGTACTGGATTTGTGCCATGGCATTCTGGAATTGCTCTCCCCCGATTTTTCCAGATATCGCGTCCAGCTCCTCTACTTCCCTTTCGAGCTGAACTATCTCAGCCTCCAGTACACCAATGCTCTTATCAGCCTCAAGCTTTTTGGTTTTCCTGGCGGACTCAGAATCCGCCAACGCCCTCTCTAGTTCGACGACCCTTGCCCGAGTATCTTCGTTCAGTTTCAAGGACGCGCTCAACTTCTGGCTAACTTCCTCCTTTGCCTTCTTTAGAGTCTTCAGCTCTTCCGACGCCCTTTTATCGGCATCGTCGATAGTCTCTTCTATTACGTGGATCTCGGCAACTGCCCGGAGAGCTTGCCTCTGAAGTGTAGCCAAGGTTTGGGCCAAACCTTGCTCAGTAATATGCTGCCTGACCTAGCCGCTTAAAAATAGTCCAGCAATGAAAGGGCCGGGCTTGGAGTGCCCCGTGATGATTGGCAAGAAATTTGCCCCTTCTTTATCACCACCCTCCGATGACCTCTCATAATGTTCAAGAGGTCCTTCGACAGCCCGCCTCTTTCTCCCTTGAAGATTGTAAGTAGGGGAACCCGGCTGATCTTTTTCTACGATAACGATGCCCTGGCCGGAGGATGGTGGGACGTCAGTGACGGAAGAGGCTGCGAATTTCTTTCCCTTTCTCCGGTTTCTCGCAGAATGCAGGGCAATCACGAAAGACCCAGAAGTCATGTTACTAACTAAAAGAAAACAGAAACAAGTACAGTCATCACATCACAAAATATTGATACATGAAGATAAAGTGCAAACACCTAGGGATACTATGGGTAATAACACCCTAATTCTTACCTAATAAAGCATAAAGAAGATCATCACCAGGGGTACAAAGAACATCTCTAATATTGATATTCCCATGCTGCTCAGCATACCAGGCTATGAATCTGACAGACCTGAGCTCCTCAGGGTCAAGATCCCCCTCCTCCTTTTCAATTAAACTAAGGGGAACACCCCAATAGCCTTGCGTCCAATAAAGCAAAAATTATGGCTCCCCGTCCAGTTTGAGAAAAAATGGTTGACATCCCTCTGTGGCTTTGACCTTGAAAAACGCAGTTTTGAATCCTTTAAAGCTTTCCTCTAAAATGTCAAAGGATTTACAACCAAGCCGAGACTGGATGACAAGCCAACTTGTTTGCTTTACCATCCCCTGAGTATTTATCCATGTATAAAAATAAAAAAAAGGTATTAATTGAGCACTTAAGGCTCATTAACCGGTAAAATCTCTCGAAGGAGATGATGTAACCCCAGCAATTAGGATGGATCTGCGATGGGGCCACATGTAGAGTACGGAGGACGGCTATTTGGAAGTCAGAAAACGGCATTCGAAGCCCTAGCTTGAGGAAAAGGGGCTTATACAAGAACATAAAGTGTGAACTAGCTTCTCGGCAGGAACACATCCTTTCATTCCAGTTCGGACAAACGACTTAGAATTCGTGGTCCTGAGCTTTGTTCACGGTCAACTCCAAGACAAATAACGATTCTCGGAGTACGGCTTCACTTGAAAACTTGGACTGACGACTCCATACGTCATCCACCACCCATGGGTACACCAGCCCGGGACCTCGCTGAATTCGAATCAACTCGTCCTCTGCTGGATCACGGACGTCGTGGAGTAGGGGCTGGACTCTAGCCTTTTTTCCTCTGGCCATGGAAATCCTAAGAATATCCAAAGGAGTCGGTAAGCAACTGTTAGAATCAATAATGCCATAGATTTAGACAAAAGGGAGAGCGAAGTAATTCAAACCCCCCTACTGACCTCCTGTCCCACCAGAAATAAAGTTTTCAAGGGAACTCCTCCGCTGCGCATGGCATGGCAGAGATGGTGTTTCAGGGAGGTGACGAAGTTTATGTGAAGTTTAAAAAATCACTAGGGTTTGTTTAAACGAAAAGCAAGAACAAAAGTACACTACTATTCTACTTCTCAAAGGCAATGAGCATTCTGAAAACGCAAATGACAGAAGGGTCAAAAGAAAGCTACTAACTATGTAAAAGACAGAGTGCTTGAACAATGGAGAAGCTGTAAATGGCTGAAAAATACCCAAAAGAGCCAAAGCTTTTGTCGCACGGTGTTCTCAGTGAAGGTAATCAGAAATAGTAAGGTGAGGAAGACGAACCCTTGACTCTTATAAAGGTTTGAACGGTTAGGGGACATTTCTGTCCTCTCCATTGCAAGTTCAAAAGGTGCTCATTATGGCACGCGGAGCTCTAGGCACGTCCCTCCGATGAAATCGCACCACGTGGCCCACATAGCTGTAATAGCAGTTGAAAAGACGGTTACGCAGTGACTCAAAGCGTCGTACGGATGTTAAAAGAGAAACCCAGACTTGTTCAATGGATCCCGGCGTCAAATTAATGTTGACAGTACGGACTACGAACTAATGCTGAGACGCAATTACCATAGCGTCATGTCGGGGTGAGCATTGGACCTACCCCGGTAGTGTCATTATGGTGTTATGCCAGAATAAGCATTGGACTTATCCCGACAGCGTTACCTTGGTAGAAAAATAGGAAAATACAGAACAAATACAGAATGCAAAGTCTTTAACGAATCACTTTCATTCCATATATAGTCTTACATCCGAAAAGGAGGAAAAAGAAAATATTGAGACATGAAATGTAAAAGAGCAGTCTGGGGAAAGTAGCAAACATCTCCAGTAGCCTGAGTCATGCCCCGTCCACATCTCCAAACCCTGGTCTCTTGAAAAATTGGATTGGCTTTGAAGAACATTGGCAAACTGAGATCATGATGCCGGAACAAATACCAAAGTTCTTTGCACTGCCTCCTCCGCAATGCAACTAAAGACTGAGATATCCTCTCGCTTGTTGGATGGGGTACGACCTCTCTAGTAAGAGGATCCTCTGCCAGCCTCAATTATTCCAAGTTGCCTCAAGTCACAGAGCCGCTCCAATAGTCTTTCCACCCCAAAACAGACTGAAGCCACTCCGAAACAGAATCGCTCTGCTAACTTTCCCCCCTTACCTTCTTAGCGGAAGATGGTAGAGAAGGATACTTGCTGCTTCCTTGAAAGTAAGTCAAAGAAAGCAGACCACCCCAAGTCGTTCCCTTGGCTTTTTCCTTCTGAGAAGGACGATTCTTCACCATATCAGCCCGGTCAAGCACTGGAAATCCCTTGGAGAAGGGAAAAAGGGGTTGGTCAGAGCATTCTACAAGTTCGCTATGCATTGGATCATGGGTGCACCGCTCCACACTAGTGAGTGGGGTTAGACACTCCCATGTACGCCGGGAGAGAAAGGCTCCCGCCTTCCTAAATGCATAGCAACCTAATTTTACGCCAAGAAAGAAAGGCTCCCATCAAAAGGAAAGAATGTTTGAAGAAAATCAAACATCTTCAAGAACTTTGGAAAAAATAAGAGTATAATCTCTGCAGACGATGAAGCTCTCTTCATAAATGTGGAAAATGAAAAAAAAGCTATGATAACTTCAGGAAATGAAGTTATTTCAAATGAATTTGAATGTATGTGAGCATGCTTTCCTTAAATTTTCAAGACCCAATGGTCCAATTCATACATGATCCTGATGATTTAAGCTTTGTATCTCAATTATTTAAGAATTCAATTTTTGATGCTTGTATTTAATAAATTGAGATGGATTATGGCTTGATGAATTAAAGCATTGTTTTTGTTGCAGAAATTCAAGAAGGAAAGACCTTGGAAAGGATAAGGAAGCAAAGAAGAGTTCAAAATAGAGAAGGATGCAAAAGAGAAGCAAAGGTAGCCAACTCACGCCTAGGCATGTCAAAATCACGCCTAGGCGTGATCCTCGCAGCATTTCAGGAATTTCCAAGCAGAGACCTCCACGCTTAGGCGTGGAAAAGTCACGCCTAGGCGTGTAACTCTCAAGTTTTCAAGGTGCTCAGACAGAGACTCCCACGCCTAGGCGTGGTAAAATCAAGCCTAGGCGTGGCTTGCACCTGAGACCACGTGCTTCATAACGACGCTTAGGCGTGGAAAAGTCAAGCCTAGGCGTGGGAAAAATCCTGATCCACGAAAATTAGCTTTTAATATCTGATTTGGGGATTGGGAGAGCATATTCTGTTTTGGAACAAAAACCACGAAGTCCAGAGAGCAAGTGAGAAGAGGAGGAACCCATTTGGATTGAAGGTGACTCAAGGGAGAATCAAGATCAAGGAAGAGGATCAAGCTTAGAATCTCTCCATTTTTGTCTATTCTTTCCCTTTACCTCTTGATTTGTAACTTGATGGATCATTTTATTTCATTTGATTTTTTCTCTTTCATGATGTGTAACTAAACCCTAATCTAGGGGCTCTCTAGGATCTTGCTATGGATTTGATTAATGTGTAATTAGTTGGGTATCCTTTCAATGAAATTGGGTTTGTTCATCCATATCTATGCTTAGTGCTTGTTATTGATTGGCCATCAATTGCATGTTTTTAATATTCCAATTGAACTAGAAATAGTGTATTGTGAATATGGATATGGTATGGTTGATGTATGTTCAATTACATTCTATTTGTATGAGTGTGTTGATTAACTAAGGGGATGGACACATACCTCTTGGTCATGCATGGCAAGTGTTTGATAATTGGTCTCAATAAGTGAATCTTATGCTAACTCACATGGACACATAGTGGATTAGCTAAGTTTTGCATGGGTAATTGTCCTAGACATAGGCTCTTATCTATTGATGGTTATTAGCTAACAAATATCATTTCAGTAATTGGTGCTTGTTAATTGTAATTATTCATTAAAGTAGCAAGTGAATGGGGACCCCTAGGCTTTAATCATTCTCATCTTCTCTTGTGGAATTGGTGTTTGGTGTTTTCTTATTTTGTTTCTCTTAAATTGATATTTTAATTGCAACCCATTCTCCTTCGTTTGCTTGGATAAAAATTTGTGAATTTTGGTTAAGTTTAACATTTTTCTAATTATTCAATCCCTTGGGACACGATACTCTAACTCTCATTTATATTACTTGTCGACCCGTGCGCTTGCGGATTTACGGACCAACAAGTTTTTGGCGCCGTTGCCGGGGATTGAGTTTAGATTTTGTGTTATTTCTTACAATTATGCACAATTCTTATTTCAAGTTTTCTTTGTTGTTTTGTTTTATTTTTTAGGTACTTAGCTCTTGTATGCGAAGGACTCAAAGTGTATCTCGATTTCCTTACGATCCTGAAATCGAGAGGACTTTTCGTAGATTGCTAAGAGAACGACTAGTACAAGGGAAGGCACTTGAATTGGATAGTGACTCGGAGATGGCGGAAGAAGCGAATGCTGAAAGACTCTTGAGAGAGTATGCCACTCCAAATGCTAGGGACATTCGATCTAGCATTAGAAGGCCAGCTGTACAGGCACAGACTTTTGAGATCAAGCCTGCTATTATCCAGATGGTGCAGAATAATTTGCAATTTGTGGATCTTCCCCATAAAGATCCCAATGCTTATTTAGCTAACTTTCTGGAGATCTGTGATACTTTTAAGTATCAAGGGATGACTGATGATGCGGCTCGCTTGAGGCTTTTCTCTTTTTCCTTGAGAGATAGGGCCAAGGCATGGCTTCAATCATTACCTGAACATTCCATCACTACTTGGGAAGAGCTAGCTCAGAAGTTCCTAGATCGATTCTTTCCTCCCATGAAGGCAATAAAGTATAGGAATGACATCTTGTCCTTTAGATAATTCGAAGGAGAAACCTTGTATGAGGCATGAGAGCGATTCAAGGAGTTGCTAAGGAAGTGCCCCCACCATGGCATAGCAAAATGGGTGTTGGTTCATACTTTCTACAATAGCTTAACAACCTCCATTCGTTCCATAATTGATGCAACAACTAGAGGGGCTCTCATGAGCAAGACTGTGGATGCAGCCTACAACCTTTTGGAGGAAATGACTAATAACAATTATTAGTGGCCAGCTGAGAGAGTTACTCCTAAGAGACTAGCAGCAGGTATTCATAAAGTTGATGCTCTTACATCGCTTACAGCTCAAGTGGCAACTCTTTCTAAGAAGTTGGACACCATGGGAGTCAATTTTGTAGTAAATGGAGCCAATAATTCAGCTGATATTTGTGATCATTGTGGGGACCTTCATTCAACTACTAATTGCACAGCTAGCCTGGAAAGTGTGCAATATACAAATCAATTCCGTCAGCCAATTCACAACAATGTTTTGGGTAATTCTTATAATCCTAGTTGGAAGAACCATCTTAATCTCTCATGGGGTGGTCAAGTTCAAGGTCCTTCTTCTTCTTCTTATCAGACTAGGGAAGCTCCCCGTGCTCCTCCAGGTTTTCAATAGCAGAGCCCCCTTCAAGCCCAAACTTCAACATCAACTTCAACTTCCAATTTGGAGAAGATGTTTGCTCAGTTCATGACCAGCCAGCAAAAGTACATGACTAAGACCGACTCAAGGCTTGCTTCCCATGATGCTTTGATGCAAAGTCAAGCGGCTTCCTTGAGAAATCTTGAGACTCAAGTTGGCCAACTTGCCCAAGCCTTAAGTAATAGGCCTCAAGGGAGTTTTCCAAGTGACACCATCAACAATCCAGGAGGTTCTCCCAAGGAGCATTGCAAGGCTACAACACTGAGGAGTGGGAAAGAAATTGAAGGAAATGTGAAGACCAAGCTACTTGAAAAAGAAGTTGAAGTTGCAAAAGATAAATTAGTTGTGAACAATGAGGTTGACAAGAATGAAGAGCTAGTAGAGAGGAAGGTTGAAGACAACAAGAAAGAGGACAAGCCTTATACACTACCTCCACCTTTCCCCAACCGGCTAGCTAAACAAAAACTGGATGCTCAAATCCAAAAGGTTTTGGATATTTTCAAGAAACTTCACATAAACATACTATTTGCTGAGGCTTTGGAACAAATGCCTAGTTATGTGAAGTTTATGAAGGACATCTTATCTAAGAAGAGAAGGTTTGGGGATTATGAAACTGTTGCACTCACTGAAGAATGCAGTGCCATCTTGTAAAATAAGCTACCTCCTAAGTTGAATGATCCAGGGAGCTTCACCATTCCATGCACCATTGGCAACCAATTCTTTGGAAAAGCTTTGTGTGACCTAGGGGCAAGCATAAACTTGATGCCTCTATCCATCTTCCAACGGCTAGGTTTGGGGGAGGTGAAGCCAACTTCGGTTACCTTGTAACTAGCCGGCCGATCTCTCACTTATCCTAAGGGGGTCATTGAAGATGTCTTAGTCAAGGTTGACAAGTTCATCTTTCCAGCGGACTTCAACATCTTAGACATGGAGGAAGACCGCAATGTACCTTTGATTCTTGGAAAGCCTTTCCTAGCCACCGGTAAGACTATGATTGATGTTCAAAAAGGTGAGCTCACTATGCAAGTCAATGATGAGAATGTAACTTTTAATATTTACAAAGCCATGAAATTTTCAAATGATCATGAAGAGTGTTCTTACATAGGTATGATTGATCAAGTAGTTAATAATGCATTCTATGCTAACTTCACTGATGATTCCCTTGCTTTATCATTGACATCCATATATGAGCATGTAGATAGGGAAGATGTTTTGGAATGTATTAAATTGCTTGACTAGTCTGCTAAGTTTTTCAAGAAACCAAGCTTTAAACCGTTGAACATACCTTCTGACAAGCCCATTCTCCTGCCTTCTATAATCACTCCTCCTAAGTTAGAGCTCAAGCCATTGCCTAATCATTTGAGGTATTCATACTTGGGGGATTCATCCACATTGCCAGTCATTATCTCTTCATATTTGTCAGAGGAGCAAGAATCCAAGTTGCTCAGAGTGCTCAAAGAATACAAAAGGGCTTTGGGATGGTCTATTGCAGATATCAGAGGCATTAGCCCCACCATATGCATGCACAAAATATTGCTAGAAGCATATCATAAGCCAACAATTGAACATCAAAGGCGCCTTAATCCTATCATGAAGGAGGTGGTCAAGAAGGAGATCATTAAGTGGCTGGATGCGGGTATCATATACCCTATCTCTGACAGCAAATAGGTGAGCCCAGTTCAGTGCATGCCTAAGAAGGGTGCGATGACTGTGGTCACCAATGAGAATAATGATTTGATTGCCACCAGGACTGTCACAGGATGGCGCATTTGCATGGACTATAGGAAGCTTAACACTACAACCCGAAAGGATCATTTTCCATTACCATTTATTGATCAGATGCTGGATAGGTTGGCAGGACGTGCTTTCTACTGTTTCTTGGATGGGTATTCGGGGTACAACCAGATTGCCATTTCCCCGGATGATCAAGAGAAGACAACCTTCACCTGTCCATATGGTATTTATGCCTTCAGAAGAATGCCCTTTGGGTTATGCAATGCCCCAAATACCTTTCAGAGATGTATAATGGCTATTTTCACTGACATGGTGGAGAACTGTTTGGAGATATTTATGGATGACTTCTCGGTATTTGGTGATTCCTTTGATGAGTGTCTCCATAACTTGGCCCTTGTACTTCAAAGGTGTGAGGAGACAAGTTTGGTGCTTAATTGGGAGAAATGTCATTTTATGGTCCAAGAGGGCATAATACTTAGCCATAGAGTGTCACATAAGGGAATGGAGGTGGATAGAGCTAAGATTGAGGTGATTGAGAAATTACCACCACCAATTTCAGTGAAAGGAGTTCAGAGTTTCCTAGGGCATGCCGGATTTTATTGACAGTTTATCAAAGACTTTTCCAAGCTTGCCAAACCATTGTGTAATTTGTTGGAAAAAGATGTGCCCTTCAAGTTTGATGAGTCATGTATGGAAGCCTTTGTGGAGCTGAAGAAGAGACTTGTCTCAGCGCCCATTATTACCACTCCTGATTGGTCCTTACCATTTGAGCTCATGTGTGATGCTAGTGATTATGCTATTAGAGCAGTATTGGGCCAAAGGAAAAACAAAATCTTTCATTCCATCTATTATGCGAGCCGAACACTCATTGATGCTCAGTTGAACTACACCACCACTGAGAAGGAGCTCATTGCAGTTGTCTTTGCATTTGACAAATTCTGGGCTTATTTGGTTGGTACTAAAGTCATTGTCTTCACAGATCACTCGGCCATCAAGTATCTAGTGAGCAAAAAGGATGCTAAGCCAAGATTGATTCATTGGGTGTTATTACTGCAAGAGTTTGACCTTGAGATTAGAGATCAAAAGGGTGCTAAAAATCAGGTGGCTGACCATCTTTCCAAGTTGGAAAATGAGAAATATCAACAGGACCCAACTTTGATTTGAGATATTCCCGGATGAACAACTATTTGCTATGTTTGCTAGTTCAGATCCATGGTATACTGATTTTGCTAATTACATTGTGAGTAGATTGGTACCAACTGAATTGTCTTATCAGCAAAAGAAGAAATTCCTCCGTGATGTCAGATACTATGTTTGGGATGAACCATATCTCTTTAAACAAGGTGCAGATCAGGTGCCTCGGAGGTGTATTCCTATGGAAGAGACTAGTGCTGTACTTGAGCATTGTCATGCTTCACCTTATGGAGGTCACTATAGGGGTGAACGAACAACAGCTAAGGTGTTGCGATCTAGTTTTTATTGGCCAACTCTGTTTCGTGATGCCCACTTATTTGCAACAAAGTGTGATAGATGTCAGAGAACTGGAAATATCTCCAGGAAGAATAAGATGCCCTTGAATTCCATTCTAGAAGTAGAGCTCTTTGATGTGTGGGGCATTGACTTTATGGGGCCCTTTTTATCATCTTTTGGTAACCGCTACATCCTTGTGGCGGTGGATTATGTGTCAAAGTGGGTAGAAGCTTGTGCCTTACCAACTAGTGATTCTAAGGTGGTTCTTGTTTTCCTTAAAAAGAACATTTTCACAAGGTTTGGGACCCCTAGAGCCATTATCAGTGATGGAGGATCACACTTCTGCAACAGACATTTTGCTACTCTACTTGCTAAATATGGTGTGAAACATAGGGTAGCCACAGCCTACCATCCACAATCTAGTGGCCAAGCTGAGGTTTCTAATAGAGAGTTGAAGCGGATTCTTAAAAAAACTGTGAGTCCTTCTAGGAAGGATTGGTCTAAGAAGTTGGATGATGGTTTATGGGCTTATCGCACTACCTACAAAACCCCTCTTGGCATGTCTCCATATCAAATGGTCTTTGGTAAGGCTTGCCATCTTCCTGTTGAACTTGAGCACCACGCTTACTGGGCCATCAAACAATTGAATTGGGATTCCAACGCTTGTGGGGAGAGGAGATTGTTGCAACTGAATACATTAGAGGAATTCCGCTTACAAGCATATGAGAATGCTAAATTATACAAGGAGAAAGTGAAGCGGTGGCATGACAAGCAATTATCCCAAGAAGCTTTGAGTCAGGCCAGAAGGTCCTCTTATTCAACTCAAGGTTGAAACTGTTTCCTGGCAAGCTCAAATCCAGATGGTCAGGTCCATTTTTAGTGGTGGAAGTGTTTCCCCATGGTGCTGTAACCTTAGAGGATCCAGTTTCAAAGTCAACGTTCAAGGTCAACGGCCAGCGGCTCAAGCTCTACTTAGGTGGTGAGGTGGAGAGGCACAAAACCTCACTCACCTTGGCTCCTCCATCTTGACAATCTGCAAAGTCCAGCCAGGACTATAAATAAGGCGCTTGTTGGGAGGCAACCCAATTTCCTAACCCTATCTCTTCGCTTAGGACAATTTTATGCATGATTTTTCTTTTATTTTGTATTTTTATTTGATTTTGTTTTATTGTTTTATAGTGTTTGTTTTTCAATTTGAGGCTTTGATTGTTCCTATCATTCCTATGCTGTTTCTTAAATGTTTGAGAATAAGGAGGGTGTGTTTGATGCATAGATGTGGGGTATTCTGGTGTTGCTATTCAGAATTTTGCTCTAGGGTCCCACGCCTAGGCGTGGTTTTTACACGCCTAAGCGTGGTTGTCTCAGCTGCTGTAAGGAATTTTTTTCCAGAGAGCTCCACGCCTAGGCGTGTGTTATTCACGCTTAGGCGTGGTCCTCCCTGCATTATCAGTAATTTTGGCCTGCAAGAGTCACGCCTAGGCATGATTTTTACATGTCTAGGCATAGTTTCCTGTTTTTCTAAAAAAAAATAATTAAAAAAAAAAATTTAAATCCCACGCCTAGGCGTGGTAATGTCACCCCTAGGCGTGATGTGTCTGCTGCTGCACAAAACGCAGCAGCCCCTCTCAAATCCCTAATCCCTAATTCCCATTTTCTCGCTTTCTTCCCCACCCACACCACCGTGACTCCTCCAATCTCCTCACCTCCCCACCTTAGCCTTCCTCTCCTCCTTCTTCCCCACAATCTTCTTCTCTAACCTCCTCATCCATATTTTCTTCTCCACGAGATCCACACCACCGTAACCCCTCCCATCTCCTCCCCATCATTCCTTCTTCTTTTTCTTCTTCTTCTTCTTTTTTTCTCTCTTTCCCCTCTTCACCAAAGCATCTCCACCGTAAACCCCTCCACCCAAACACCTTCACCATATCTCTTCCCCACATTTCCCTACCCAATAGCCACCGTACCCACCACACGGCCAATACACCGTCTGCTTTTTGTTTGTGTGTTTGTTTTGGGTTTCTTGCTTGCTTCGGGTGCCTTGTTCATTTCCTACTCCTTCAAGGTTAGTTTCCTTTTCCATTTCCCTGCACTTTCTATTTTCTTTGGTTATCATGTGTTCTGTTTGTGCATTTTGCAGTTTATAAATATTTTTATTTGTTGATTGCTCATCATTTGCTCTTTGGTCAAGTTGTTTCTAATTGATTGCTGGTTATTGTTTACCTCTAGTTTGTAAATATTTTTGATTTCCATTGGGCTTGTGGCTTGGTCATTTCTGCTGAACAAGGACAATGTTAATGTCTATTTGTGTTAATCCTCTGCCTATTGACATACGTGAGGTGTTCCTTAAGTTTGAGTCAACTTGTGGTTGTTCTTAGTATCTATTGTCATTTTTGGGTGATTGACTTGGTTTGATTCTAAGTTGTGCATTGGCTGCACTGAGACTTGTTTGCATTGTAACTTGCTTATTTTTGATTGGTTTGTACATAACTGGTTGGACCTGTTTGCCTATTTATGATTAATTTGCTTTAGGGATAACCTTGGTTTGGGTAGTTGGCCCTTTTGCTTGTGCTATTTAATGTGTTACCATTGGTATTTGTTTGGCTGCCATGATTGATTGATTGCAGTGTACTTTCATTATATTGTGCACTGGTACTCATAAGCACCTCTTCTTTTCAGGTAATCAATCACCATGTCAAAGCGTCAAAGAAAAACTGTTGAAGCTGGGCTAAGTAACACTGATGACAGTGAAGTGATTCCCGTCTATGACCCGACCATTTTCATTTCTCAGAAGGCATTTGACCACTTCTGGTTGCACTTGAGAAAGATAAATATCATACCGGAAAGGGGGTTCCATGAATTGAATGTGGTGCATTATCCAGCCATCTTTCACGCCACAACTGCTTTTCATTGGGCAACTTTTGCTGAACATCCCATTGAAGAACCAGTAGCTGCGGTGGTTAAAGAGTTCTATGCTAACGCCCATGCTGAGCAAAGGTCTTCTACAACTGCTAGAGTTAGAAGACGGACAATTGAATACTCAGTTGAGCGCATCCAACAAGTCATAAACCTTGGCCCCCCTCCACTAGTCTGTTCGTACAGAGAGTTGCAATTACCTGAGGAGCAAGGGGGCACCCCCTTTAGCACTGTGATGGACAATATTTGTGACTCTACTTTTTCGGTTCAAGTCCAGAGGAACATTGATAATTCAATCCGCTTTATCAAGCAGGAGAGTTTGCGCCTTGAGTTGCGCCCGTGGAACCACTTTGTGTGTTCCTATTTGCTCCCTACTGAGCACAGGTCAAAAATTTATCCTGAGCGTGCCTACATGCTTTATGCAATATATAATCTTCTTCAGGTGGACACCGCTCAGATACTTCATGATAAAATCCGGCTGTGCATCACCGAAAATCTCAAATACTTATTCTTTCCATTCCTCATATGTCAACTGTGTGCGCATGCGAAGGTGCCTTGGAAGGACACTGAAGTCCGTGTGAAGCTGAAGACTCCCATGACAGAACGAGCAGTGTAGACCATTATGACTGCTCAGGAGAAGCGCTGGCGAGCCCCGGTCCAGCCCCCTGTTCCAGATCCTGAGCCTGCTCCTGCACCTGTTCCACAGCCTGCTCCGCAGCCTGCTCCAGTCTTTGATGCCGCCTGGGCACACTCCATTGAGCAGCGCCTGGATCGGCAGCAGGAGATGCTGACTACACAGCAGGAGATGCTGGCTTCGCTTTACCAGGGCATTCATTGGATGGCCTTGGGTCAGGGGCGCCCAATGGATGATTTTCCAGCTTTTTCGCCTTTTGCAGCTCCACCAGTTGCAGCTTCACCTTCTCCTCCACCTCCTCCACCTGCTGATGATCCGGAGATGGGCGCAGAGGGTGATGACCTGTTGGATGAGGATGACTTGATTTGAGGCACCAGGGCCTATTACTTTCATGCTATTTTCTGCTTTGTTTTTCTATCTTTACTTTCAATGCATTGTCTGTACTTATTGGATACTTTCCTTATTTTGTATGCAGTGGGACACTGCATGACTTAGGTTTGGGGGAGAATTATTAATTTTTTTGTTAATTGCTGAATCAGTTTTTGTTGATATATATGGATTTCTCTTTCATTCCTTTGCTTTTGCATTAAAGTTAGAACAGTTCTTTTTGTTAAAGCTTTAAATCTTAGTTGTTAATAATTTTAGTTTGGTCTTGTTTTGCTTTTCCAAATTTGTGGATCTGAGTGTGCTTGATTAGGATTAGTGGGCTGCTTGAATTATGCTCTTAATTAATGAGTATGTTGAGAGGCAAGTTGAACTTATGCATGCTGGAATTTTGATTTGACTATCCAATGATTGTGTGGATCACAGATATGCCTCATTGCTTGGGAAATCACATGTAAAAATTTCAAATTTTGTGCTTACACTTTTTGCTATATTAGTGTATGAGTGTATTTTCCTATTGCATGTGTGGTAAATCTTGGAATATAAATGAAATGCATGATTGGAGAAAATTTATAAAAGGCATATGTATAGTCATTTCGCATCTTAGAAGCTTGTCTGATTCCCTTTCAAGGCAAAATCCTAGGTGATGTGTTTTCAAGGAAATGACTAGGGCAATTCTTTGAACCGATTGGGCCTTTCAAGCCAACCTTAATTGAATGAGTTTCCTAGTACCCCTTTTGAAGCCTAGTGTGTGTGTGTGCTGCCTAATTTTTCCTTCTTTTAACCTCATTTTTCTACCCTGTTACCCCTGCATGTGAAAAATCATTTTACCCTTGATTACATGTCCCTTGTTGAATGCATGATCAAACATTTTTGTTGAGTTGAGCCAATTCAATTTTTGCGTGGTAATAGAAAACCAAGATCTATTTGAAACAAACTCTTGTTCAAAATAGAAATAAAAAAATAAAATAAAATAAAATAAAAATATGTGAGCTGCACAAAATGCAGTCCCCTTTTGCAAAGGAAATAAACATGTACATATGTTCATTCAAAAAAAATATATAAAAAATTAAAAAAAAAATATGAAATAAAGAGAGTTGATTTTTCATATTGGATTTTTTTTGTACATAATTCATGACTGGCTTAATTCAATGGAAGTGTGTGTGATTGTGTGTTTGACATTTGATTTTAAATCCTCCCCTTCCCTCCTTAGCCATTACCCTTAGCTTCACATTACAAGCTTAAAAGACCCTTATGATTCTTGATCATGTGTTGCCTACATTAGTGGAGAAAGGGATGAAGGACATTCTTTTGAGAGTGCATATGCATTTTATAAATTCATCCATCTTGCTCTTCATGATTAGGAAAGGGTCTTAAACTCATGAGCTTGGGAAATCTTTCATGCACAAAAATGGCATAAAAGGGTGAACATGGTAGTTGAGAATTTCTTGCATGTGTGGACCTTGTTGTGAGGATTGAAATGTAATTTCTGAGGGTATGAATGATAATTGGAAGCTGGATTTGCCCTAGTTCAATTTGCCTCATATTTCTTGACCTTCGGATTGAATTGTGATTCCTTTTCCTGTTTAGTTTAGTTTGCTCGAGGACTAGCAAAACTTTAGGTTTGGGGGTGGCTACACTCATTCTCCAGAAGAAACCATTTCTACATGAGAATGTAAAAGAAGGGAATGCTAGCTCACGAAGAAGTATTCTCTACTTATAACATACATAAGGGATTCTGATTGGTCCCGCAAAAGGTGACTTGGCCCTATGAAGTCAGCTAAAATAAATGCTTCTAATCTCTGATTGGTCACAAAGATAGGGAGCAGTTGAGAAAATTCGTATGAAACTGACGTTCTTTTCAAAGGATCACTAATTCCCAATAAAGTCCAAGCATCAGTTCCCAGAGAATCTCAGACTGTTACCACTAGCAGATTCAGAGATCATGTTCAGAATTTGTGTTAAAGATATCTCGAAAAATCCCTAATACTCTTACTTGGGGGCAATGATCTTTAATCATACTGGGGTAGGTCATGGATGTCGGTAGTAATCTGAAATCTGACATATATTCTCTGTACTATCATGTCGGTCATTTGATGGTTGATCCGTTCTAAACTTGACTCTAGTCTGTCTCATCCAAGAGCTAAGCAGGGGGCAACTATTCTAGACTGTGATCTGAGATCTCGCTCTATGGGATCAACCGGCACGCACATTACCGAACTTGACCAAGGCTGGCATAGAGGAAGATTCGCAATGTATTCTGGATCCTGGAATATAGCACCCCAAGCGGGTTAGGTCATAATGTCACGATTGATAGATTCATGCAGAGGATAAATCCCTAAATATCCGTAACTGTCAGTCATCAACTTACGATATTATAGGACCCACAGTTATCCTTGATGGCTAAATACTTTTCATATCTTAAGTCTCAGATTTACAAGGATATATCCTATAATAATGGAAAGATGATCCTCATTAGGATACTAATCCTAAATTACCTACATTCAATAAGGATCCCATTAGGATTCTGTATACGCTCTATAAATACAAGGCTAAGTTATCTTAATAAGGTAACCCTTAACCCAATCTCATAAGCGTACTTGTGCACTGCCTAACTTGAGCGTTGGAGTCCCTCTGCAGGTACCCACCCCCCTGTGTGATACGCTCAGCTGCTACACAAGGAGGAAACCACTGCAACGTGCCAACTTCAGGTACTCTCTGAATCCACTTCAGAACAATTATCCTTTTATTAAATAAAATTTAGATTAATATGATTTTCATATTATCTTGAATATTGATTTCATACTAGTAATGATTTATTAGTATTCAATGATATGTCCTTTTATTTAAATTCTTTGTCTTTCGGTATCTATCTCAATGTACAATTGATATATCGCTCAATATATAGTATCTTATATTGTTAAATGAGTTATTGTGTTAAATTTGTCTCATTATATTTATTTTTTTTGGTGGAATGTCTCATTATATTTTTTTACTTGTGCTAATCTTATCTTTGAATAATAATTTTAGATTGAAATATGCTTTTAGTCCCCCTAAATATATCATTTTTTTAGTTTTGGTCTCTTAATTTTTTTTTACAATTTGTGTCTCTATAATTTCAAAAGTGAATAAAATTAGTTCATGTCCTCATTTCAAAAGTGAATGAAATTAGTTCAATTAAACCTCCTCATATTAAATTTTCTTAGTCCTTGAAATGATGGAAGGTTTAATATGAGGGGGTTGAATTAAGTTAATTTCACTCACTTTTGAAATGAGGATAGAGATCAATTTCACTCACTTTTGAAATTATATTTTTTTTTTGTTAAATATGTCTGGGTAATTTCAAAAGTAAATGAAATTAGTTCATGCTGTCAATTCAAAAGCGAGTGAAATTGGCTTAATTCAACTCCTTCATATTAAATTTTTCTTAACCCTTAAAATGAGGGAAGATTGTGATTGAATTAAACTAATTTCACTCACTTTTGAAATAAAAACATGGACTAATTTCACTCACCTTTGAAATTACATAGACACAAACTGTAACAAAAGTTTTTGAGGGACTAAAACTAACAATTGATATATTTTAAGGGAGCAAAAACATATTTAAGCCAAAATTTTAATATTTTTTTCTTATTGTTATCCCATGTGTTTTACGAATATAAAAGCTAGTTGTATTCAAAGAAAAGACACGTGGGAGTGGCATTCAGATAAAGAAAGTATCATATTAAATTAATCCACTCTTAAAAAGAGTACTCAAAATTAATATATAAGGGTGTATAAGGATATGCAATTTCTTTCTTGATTTTTTAAAGTTAATTTATGACATATTTTTAGTCTTTGACTAATTGCTCACATAAATTTAGGCCGAAGGTGGTAGCTAGGAAAAGTATTCCTCAAAGTGGCGATTCTAGGATTTGAATCCATGACATTGCAAATAAAATTTTCTTGGAATTGCAATATGATGGACTTGTAAAAACTCATGTTTTTCCATTACAAAATCTTGGTTTTCACCATTTTCCAACCCCTTTTGATTGAGCATTATTCACAAATTTTATCATGTTTTTTATGTTTTAAACTTGGTTCTCATTACGTGTTTTATTTATTTTCTTAGGTGGTTACACAAAGAAGAAGACAGGATGCTTGAACAAGGAGCAAAAAGCTAAAAGGGAGGTTCTAGAGTTGAGCGCTTAAGTGCCCAACTTTCCACTGCTTAATCAGTGGCTCACAGAGAAGGAAGTGCTACACGCTTAAGTGCCCAAAAACTAGCACTTAAGCTCTCAGTACGTATTCTGACGCATCTTCATGTCTATAAATAGGAAAAGGTACATTTTTAGGCAGACATTCAGAGAGAGAAGTGGAGGCACAAACCTTATTTTGACGTGGGAGCATCCAGACTTAAAGATAATGAGTTTTCTTCAACCTTTCTACCTATTTTCCATGGAGTTTGTTGAAATTTCATCTTTGTTTTCTTCTATCTCCATATGTAGCTAAACTTCTCTAGTTAGAGTAATGATGAATCTTGTTCTTGGATGATGTAAATTCATTTTTGTGTTTAATCTAAGTTTCTATTTCATGATTTACGTGTTTATCTCTTCTCTTAATGCTTTTCTTGATTTGACCATTCTTGGAATGATTTTAGGATTTATGTATGATTTGAAAAAATTATGCGTGAACTTAGAACCTGTGATAAACATCTTAATTTTTGCGATTTCTAGGAATAGACGTTGTGGGTTGTGTGATCTTTCTCTTTATTCCTTAGTTTTACAAAAAGCCTTCTTTATTTAGGGTTATACTAAGTGATTGGTTAATTCAAAGTAGTTTGAAGAGGATTAATATACCAAAGGATTGGATATTGATTAATTTTAGGAATTTGACCATGAATTATGGAATAGAACTTGGTTAAACAAATCTTTGAATTTGCATCAAAAGAGTTCAAGTGAAGTCTGAACCCTAATACTTTGATATTATTATCTTTATCCTTTATCTAAACTTGGTTAACACTTTAAATTTAGATTTATTTTTATGTTATTTACAATCTTATTAAATCTCAATTTTAGATAGTCTAAATAGTACTAATTTGACGAATTTAGTACTTGACAACATAATCTCCATCAGACGATACTCTTACTCATCATTTTATTACTTTTGCGATTTAGTACACTTGTCAATTGACAAACAAGTTTTTGGCATTGTTGCTAGGGATTATTAGTTTGTCAATATTAAAGAGTAGTTAGAAAGACACTAATTTAGGCATTTTTTGTTTATTTTTCTTTTTAGATTGTTTCTCTTTAATTCACCCCTGTTTGTGTTATTTATGCGAGGAAATGTAACTCCAGAAGCATTACTCTTTGATCCAAAAATTGAGAAAATAAAAAAGACAAACAAAAAAGCAGCAAGAGAGAGAGAAAGAATTGAAAGAGAAATAATGACAGAGCCAACTGAAGAACAAAGACGCACTTTGGGAGATTATACAACTCCTACTGCTGAAAGGTGTGTAACCAGTATAGTGTGACCTGCCATCTAAGCTAACAACTTTGAAATCAAATCAGCTCTTTTATAGCTGGTTCAACAAGATAATTTTGGAGAAATCATTCAAAGGATCCAAATTTGCACATCACCAATTTCCTATAGCTTTGTGATACCATCAAGTTCAATGGAGTGAGTGATGATGCTATACGGTTAAGGCTTTTCCCATTCTCTCTAAGGGATAAAGCTAAGGGCTGGTTACAAGCTCAACCTCAGGGAAGCATTACTACTTGGGACGATTTGCTTAGTAAGTTTCTTACTCAGTATTTTCCTCCATCATTGTTTGTGAAGATGAGAAGTGAGATTGCACGGTTCACTCAGAATCAAGGGGATTCTTTATATGAAGCTTGGGAAAGATACAAGGAATTGTTAAGAAAATGCCCTCATCATGCATTTAAAATCTAGTAACAAGTCCAAATTTTCTATAATGGCTTGAATTATTTCACTAGAGCTATGGTGGATGCATCTGCAGGTGGGTCGCTCAACACCAAAACTCCTGAAGAAGCTTAAGAATTGTTTGAAACTATGACTACAAATGAATATCAAACGCCTAGTGGAAGATCAATGGTTAAGCAAGGAGTCATAGAGCTTGGGACTTTTGATGCCATACTTTCCTAAAATAAGACTCTTTCGCAACAAATAGCTAATCTAACTAAGTAAATTAGCAACATGCAAGTAGGCTCAGTCAGTCATCAAACTTTAACTTGTGAATTCTATGGGGGCAATCATGTCAATGGCAAATGTGAGGTAAGCAATCCATGTTTTATCTCTCAAGAGCAAGTTAACTACATGGGCAGTCTTCCAAGACCTCAAGGCAATCCATATTTAAATACTTATAATCTGGGGTGGAGGATTCATCCTAACTTTTCTTGGAATAATCAAGGGATGCAACAAAATGCTCAACAAGAGGAGAAATCTCCTCTAGAGAGTTCTCTTGAAAAACTCTCTCAACAGACATCGACCTTTATCCAATAGATTTCCAATTTCATGTAGGAAACGAGGGCCAACTTTAAGAATCACGAGGCATCCATTTGAAATCTGGAAACTCAAATGGGCCAGGTATTAAGATAGCTTGCAAAGAGACTTCTAGGTAGCTTACCTAGTGACATTGTGGTTAATCCGAGGGAGCATTGCATGACAATCACTTTGAGAAGTGGTACGATAGTAGAAGGATAAGTGAAAGAAGTGCCAAGCTCCTTAAGAATAAAGAAAGAGAAAAATGATGTTTCCAATGATGATTGCTCAATTCAAGATGGCAGTAAAGAAGAAGAAGCTAAGGAAGAACAACTAAAGTGACAGAGAAAGAAAAATGATCTTGAGCAAAAAAAAGCATATGAATCATCACCTTATACTAAGATCCCATTCCCTCAGAGGTTGAATAAGGAAAATCAAGAGAGATAATTCTTTAAGTTTTTAGATGTCTTCAAGAAACTACAGATAAACATTCCCTTTGCTGAAGCACTTGAACAAATGTCATCTTATGCTAAGTTCATGAAGGAGTTATTATCAAAGAAGAGAAAGCTTAAGGAAGATGAGATAGTGATGTTGACAGAGGAGTGCAGTGCTATAATTCAGAGGAAATGGCCACCTAAACTGAAAGATCCCGATAGTTTCACCATCCCTTGCACTATTGGGAAGCTGACTATTGGGAAGGCTTTATGTGATCTTGGGGCAAGTATAAATCTTATGCCAATATCTATTATGCACAAGCTGGGAATTGAAAAAGCAAAGTCGATAATGATCTCCCTTCAACTAGCAAATCAATCTATCAAACACCCATACGGTATAGTTGAAGATGTGTTAGTGAAAGTAGATAAATTTATTTTCCTAATTGATTTTGTGGTTTTGGATATGGAAGAAGATGCTGACATCCCTCTTATTCTTGGAAGACCATTTTTGGCAACTTCGGGAGCTGTAATTAATGTACCTAGCGGTGAACTCATCTTGAGAGTGGATGGAGACTATATGACAATTAATGTCTTCGGGGATGCTAAATCTTCTCCCATGTCAAATCTCTATGCCCCTGTCAATTTCATTCAAGCTAAGAAGCATGAAGCTTTGGCTATCAAAGACCCCCCACTATTATACAATATAGATGTTGACCCTCCTAAGACTCAAGTTGTTACAAAAAAGAAGGGCCCTCTCAGGGGGCATGGTCCACAAGCCACATTTGAGGCACAACATGGTCCTAGAAGCACACTAAAGGACATTTGCTATGATATGGCTCCATACTTTGACAAAGAAAAGGAGCTATCACCCTCCTTTCAATTAAAACCACCATGGTGATAGCAATATATTTTATTCATTTAACGATCCTCTCACTAGGTGTCTTAAGGTTCAATTTGACTTAAATAAATTGGTTTTTTCACATTTTATGATATTGGGCCTAATTGGATCATTGTGAGAATTATTGTATAAATTAGTCTTAAATTGTCTATTGAGTAGTGTTTAGTATTTTGGCTATAATCTGAGTTTCAAGTATCTGATTGACGCGATACTGGTCTTATAGGAAATCTAAGACAAATCTCTATAACTTTCATGAGACCTCGGGAGCTGAATCATACATTTGAATAATTTAAATTGAAGTTGAAGCAAGAGCCAGAATGCTGATTCTGATAGCTTGACCTCTGTGCACTCATTGGCTCATATCTTGAGTTGTAGGAATGCAATGGATGTCAAACCAAGCCCAAATGAAAGATAAGATTCAAAGCAACAACTCTTATAAAGACTCCTAAGCCAAACTACATCGTTTTGGGTGTGCAATTGCATCTAGAAAATAAAGATGAGTTACTGATGAGTTTATGTCATTTAAATGGGCATAACTTGAGTTGTAGGCCTCTAATTGACATGGGACTTGGGCCCAATGATTCCTAATGGACCCAACTTTGTAACTAATATGTTTTTAATCATGTGTGGCCAAATTAGGGGGTAGTTATAGCAATTTAAAGCAGAATTCCAAGACTGAGTTTTCATTATACACTTCTCACCATCTCTTTAGAACTTTAGAGAAGGGAGAGGAAGAGAGTTCTAAAGAGAAGGTAAGAAGTGTAGAATGAAAACTTAGTCTTGGACTTCTACTTAAACCCCTATAACTACCCCCTAATTTGGCCTCATATGATTAGAAACCTATTAGTTACAAAGTTGGGTCTATTAAGAACCATTGGGCCTTAGTCCCATGTCAATTAGAGGCCTACAACTTAAGTTATGCCCATTTAAGTGACATAAACTCACTAGCAACTCATCTCTATTTTCCAGCTGCAATTGCATGCCTAAAATGATGTAATTTGGTTTAGGAGTCTTCATATGAGTTATTGCTTTGGATCTTATCTTTCATTTGGGCTTAGTTTGACTTCTATTGCATTTATGTAACTTAAGATATGAGTCAATGAGTGCACAGAGGTCAAGCTGTCAGGATCAATATTCTAGCTCTTACTTCAACTTCAATTTAAATAATCCAAATGTGAGATTCAGCTTTCGAGGTCTCATGAAAGTTGTAGAGATTTGTCTTAGTTTTCCTGCAAGACTAGAATGACATCAATCAGATACTTGAAACTCAGATTATAGCCAAAATACTAAACACTAGTCAATAGACAATTTAAGACCAATTCATACAATAATTCTCACAATGATCCAATTAGGCCCAATATCATAAAATGTGTCAAAAAAAATTTAATTAAGCCAAATTGAACCTTAAGACACCTAGTGAGAGGAACATTAAATGAATAAAATATATTGCTATCAAATTCCCTCACACTTAGCTTTTTGCACTCTTGGGCAAATCACATAAGACCAAAACTAGGGAACAAGGAAAAACAATACAAACTCAAAAGCTAAAATCTCTAAAAGACTTAATTTCCAATGATATTCAAGTATGCAAAAGTTTACAAGCAAGAAGAGCAACCAAAGATTTAAGGGATCAAAACATTCATGAGATAACATTTATTCACATCTCAAACCAACAAGCAAGGTAGCTTCAATTTGAAAAGTATGAATCAAGAATGATAAATCCTCACAAAATACACTCTCAATCCCTTAAGTTTTCAAAAGGTAAGTATTTCACTCAATTCAACCCATGAAAATTGCATTACCATAAGCTCGCTTATCTTCTACTTCTCCACTACTCAAACACATGCACACACAAATTAAGAGGACTTTATTCAAGGTTGTAATAGGGTCAAGGTAAGGGAATGAAACAATATAGATATGATAAGTTAAATACCCAAGAGAATAAAAGAGCATTGGGGAGGAACTCAATTGATAAGCATGAAATTTTACCCCCCAATTCCATATAATGTGCATTCTATTTACATATTCCTTTTCTTATTTTTTTTTATTTCCTTTCTTTCACAACCTTCTTGTATTTATTCTTTTTCTTTGAATTTTCTTTTTCTTTTTTTAATTGGCTCTTTTTCTTTCTTTTTCTTCCACCAAACACTTCGCATATTGCACATCAATCTGCACAACCCCCACACTTGTACTATACATTGCCCACAAGCAAAAGAGCTTCTCCAATGAAAATGAACCAATGTTCTCTCATTCCCTAAGGTAAGGTAAAATCATGGTTTTTCACATAAGACATATAATAAGCTAAGACAAAAGATAGGTAAATAGGCTCAGGGGGTTAATCAAAGGGAAATGATGCAAGGTTGGCTATTTGACCAAAGTAGCTAATTCAAGAAAGAAGGTCTCAATCATGTTTATGCATGCAAGTGAATATGTAGCCTAAAAAAGAATTAAAATAAGTTCTAGAGTGATCAATTGACATGAGTGAAAATCACACAAGAAAGAGAAGAATTACATAAATGTTAAACCCATCCATCAATAGGCTCAAAATCTCACAAGGTATGCATCTATCAAACTCAATCCCAAGCATGTCAAACTTAAGAAGGAAGAAAAATTTATTCAATCATACTATGAACCTTGAATTTCAATTACTTCAAACTCATAAACTTCACAAATCTCAAAACATTATTAGAAAGCAATTAAAAACACATTTTTTTTTCTTTAAAAATAGAATTAAAAATAAAAATAGAATTAAAATAAAAAATAGAAATAAAAATAGAAAAATAACAGAAATAACATAAACATAAGCGAAGCATGTAATTCAAGAATGAGAAAATTAAAAAAATTGAAAAACAAAAAATAGAAAATAGAAAAGAAGCATTAAATAGCAACATTAAATAGCAATGACAAAAAAAAAAAACAAAATGACATAATTATAAATAAAAAATTATAAATAGCAAAAATAAAAATTAAAGCAGAAATAGAAAAATAAATTTAGAATAGGAACAAGAGAAAACAACTGAAACAAAAAATTAAGACAGAAAATTAAGACAAAAATGAAATTAAACACAAAAGATAGAAATAAAACAGAAAACAAAATGTAAATTCCTCCCCCACATTTAAATTCTACATTGTCATCAATGTTAAAGTTCAACAACAACAATCATTAATTAATCTAGGACAAGTAAAATAAAAGAAAGAGAGAAGAAACATCCTTATCAATTAACCAGGGTCCTATTGTTTGAAGCATAACGACCAACTTATGCTTGAAGCAGCATGAGAGCTTCCACCTGGGTCCCATTGGCCTTAATTTCCTTGGCTTCACCACTAGAATGCAGTATGTTTACTTTATCAACTCCATTTTCATTGTTTATATTGGACCATGGTCCAAAAAAAAAAAAATCCACCACAGTAGTGACCACCATCTGGTGCTCTTCTCCCTTCTCTGAAAATTCTTCAATGGCCTTCAACTCCACCTCCCTATGTGTTTTAGATTCTACAACTGCATCAAGAGCATTACTGATAGACCCTTCAATACCATCAGATGCTGCATAATATGTAGAAATAGAATCATCATCTCTCAAGAATGCAGAAATATCAGCACAAACAACACATATCATATCACCATCACAATCCATACATGAGTCGCAATGGATAGAATCATTATAACCAATAAAATTAGGAAATTCATTACACAACTCATCATAAGTTTCCTCAACTAAATCGATAAGTAAATTAATATGAAAAATAGAATGCAGGGAGTTGGGAATTGTTTGGGAAGGGAATTGGCCAGATCTTTGGGACTGCAGCTGACTTAGATAGAAGCTAATTGTTTGAGTTTCCAAGTTTTGAATTGAAGCTTCTATCCTCTGTTGAAACTATATGTTGTTAGTGGTCATCTGCTTCACCAAATGCTCAAATGAAGGCTCAATTTTTGTGGCTGCTAGACTTGGTAGTTGCATAGGCTACTGAAATTACTGTCTACTTAGTCTAGCTTGAGGTTGAAATTGTTGTTGTCTTATTGGCTATTGGAAGGATTGCTTGTACTGCTGTTGTGATGCTGCATTCCCATATCTCAAGATAGGATGATCTCTCTAGCCAAGACTATATGTGCTAGAGTATGGATCATATCTCGGCTACTGCTGCTGGTGGTATGGTGGTTTACTAAGAAAGACACTTGCTACAGCAACATATTGATATGGAAAAAAAGAAACAACATCCTAAAGTATAGGGCATGCATTTGTGGGATGAGATGAAGAAGAACAAATGCCACACACAGTTGCAGCTATCTGCACAGGTAATTGTTGTTCCACTGCTAACTGTCTCACCAAAGAAGTCAATTCCTCAAGTTTATGCTCTATTCTCTATTGGTCAACATGAGACAATTGAACCTCATTGACTCCTCTGGTTGAGGTATAACTCGTGTGCCAAATTATTATGCATTTGCTACCATATTTGCTATTAAATCTCTTGTTGCTGCAGGGATTTTGTCAACCAAGGCACCCTCACTCATAGCATCCTGACTTTTCTAGATAAACCTATAGTGGAACCCAATAAGCATTTGAACATCAAATTTTCCAAAAACAATAAAATCACTTTGAATTTTCAATAGAAACTGGATGCTTCTATCCATTAGCAACAAACCTTTATAGAAGTACTGGATCAACAACTGATCATTGATTTGGTGATGAGGGCAACTGGCACATAACTTCTTAAATCTCTCCAAATATTCATGTAAAGTCTCTCCTGTCATCTACCATATACCACATATGTCTTTTCTAATGGCAGCAGCTCTGGATGCAGGGAAGAATCTCTCTAAGAATAGTTGTTTCATGTTATCCCAACTCATGATTGAACATGGTGAAAGGTAAAACAGCCAATCCATGGCTGCATTAGCAAGTGAGTGATAACTCCATAAAATGTAGTTATTTATGCCCTATCTTTGTGTTAGAATGAATGCTTAGTCCTTGTTTATAATGTATAGTTAGAGGGTTTTGTGCTTTTATTTATCATATTCTGATTCTAATGCTTTCTGATATGTTATTGAGCAAATTTAGCTTTAATTGTTTATGATTAAGTAAATTTACATTTGTTACTGATTTGGTGTATTCTCTATGTTAGGAAGGGCTCCAAACAAGATGATATGTGGAGCATGTGAGCTTAAAGTGGAAGAGGAAGCCAAATTATCCTTTCAGCAGTAAACGCCGAGCCGCAAGGTTGTGCACGCCGCGGCGCAGAGGTGCATCTCAGCCATTCCATACTTGAACACGAGAGTTCAGCGCCGCAGCCTAGAAGATGGGTGCGCCGCGGCGCAATGTAACCGACCCAATGGGTGCCAAGGTGGAAGATATAGTGCATCGCGGTGCGGTGCTGCAAGCTGAGCCTATATATTAGATTTTTCACATTTTTCTCTAGGTCTTGGCCATTTGAGCCATTTCCATTTTAGGTTTTCTTAGTTTTTCTTAGTTTTAGGCTAGAAAGCTTTGGTTAGATCTCCATTGATGGTGGATTGGAGACTAGGATCAAGGATGAAGGAGGATTCAAGGTTTCAAAGATAAATCAATGAGCTTCCTTTATCTTTTTCCCTTTCTCTCTTCTCTTCCTCATATTCCTTGGATATGATTTTCCTTGTGTTTTCATGTTCAATGTATAACTGAGCTGTATTTAGGGATATTTTGGATCCTTTTCTATATTTATGAATGATTTGTTCTTCTCTGAATTTGTGTGGATGTTTGGTTATTGTTCTTCCATAATCTATGCTTAATGCTTGCTGTTGGTTGGCCATCAATTATATGATCTTAATATTGTAAATGAATTAGACACAGGGATTTGTTAATATGGATATGGTATGGTTGATGCATGTTTGACTTTCAGTTGATTCGTTAATAGGATAGAAATATACCTATTAGTCATGCATATGTGTGATTAAGAATAGATCGTTCAAGAGTGGATGTTAGCTCTCAAGGAAACTTAGTGAGTTGGGCAATTGAAACTAGGGTTGATTCACGTAGACATAGGCTTTTAGCTAATAAAGATTCTCAAGCTAACCTAATCAGTGCATTCACGTTAATGAAGAGGATTGCGTGTTGTTGGTAGATGTAGAAGATGAAGAAGGATTCCCTGAAACCTAACCGTTTATCTTTATTATTTTCTGTCTTTACTTCCTTTATTTTTATCCATTTTTATGTCTTTGAATAGAATTGATTAAGTTATTAGTTGGTACTTAGCTTTATAAACCATTATCCTCGTGGGAACGAACTTTTACTCTGTATCTGTATTACTTGAGCGATCTGTGCACTTGCGGTTAGCAAATGGGCAACACGTTTTGGCCCTATCAAGTTTTTGGCACCGTTGCCGGGGATAAGGCTTTCTATATTGCTAATATTGACAATGAGTTTGGTTAGTTCTAATTCAAGTTGTATATAATCTATGTTTCTTTTATGTCTTGTTTTAGTTTCAATAAAGAGCCAGATGATTTCAATCATACGAGGCCCTTGAAGGACTTCGCGACTCCTGGAAAGGATAACCCTTGGATCAAGTTCTTGAGGACTACTCATCCGCAGTAATTCATTTTGGTGACAAAGTCTGGCTAAAACTATAAACTAGGCCCTTCTTGGGGTGGAAATCCCAAGTTTATGTCACATTCCTACTTTTACTTTGTGCATAAATAGGTAGTATGTTGTGTTTTGTATGTTTGTATATATATGTTCATGTTGATGTTAGTTGTGTAATATGTTTTTGTTAATATATTAGTATATATATGTGTTAGTATGTTAGTTGTTGTTTGTTTTTAAGTCTAAAGTTTGTTTTAGTTTTTATATAGGTTAATATGTTAATTATGTTAGTTTACCGATTTTGTTTGTTTTTAAGTTTTAAGTTTGTTTAGGGTATTAAATAGCTTAATATGTTGATTTTGTGTTTTATTATGTTTGTGTTGTACATTTTGTAATTTAGCTTTTTGAACAAGTTTTGTTGTAGCTAGAGAGCTATATGAGCTAATTCCAATAGTAAAACTGTGTTTGTTGCTAAATTTTGCTGCTAAACCTCTCACGCCGCGGCGCAGGTTTCTTCACGTCGCAGCGCAGTTGCTCATTTTCTGCAGAATTCTGCAGCTTTTTGTCATATCGTGGCATAGGCATGGGAGCGCCGCTTTGCAGAACCCCTGTTTTTACTTTTTCTGTTATTTTCTCTATTTTTCTGTATTTAGTAATGCTCAGTACTAGTTAAGTTGCTATTTTGAGAGTCTCAAGTACCCATTAGATCATGTTCATTAAGGATACATTTTATTTAGGTTTAGGGGAGTATCTTTACATGTTTTACTACCTTTATGCTTAAGGTTAACATGTATTAGTATTTTAAGTATGCAGTAGTGCTAGTCATCATATTTTCATGATTATATCTTGTTTTGACTATCACTGATGTGCTTTTGACAAGATTTTCAATTTTTACTGTTTGCAAATGATGTTATGCATGCTTGAATTGAAAAGTTGAATCTATTTGAATGCATGATATGTTGTAAGAATGCTGGTGTTGTTTTGATTGTCCCATGATGTGAAAAGTTACTATTTGCCCCCTTTTCAGTGAAACCTTATGTGATCTTCAAGCATGTGAAATAATTTAGTTGCTTTTGATGCATGATTTACATCTCACTTAGATGCAAGTATAGCTTTGAAAATGATAAGAGTGCATGTCTTGAGAATGTTTATGGATGTACATGTAGAGTTTTGATTATCCTAAAATTTGTTTTTGAACTCTCTTGAGGCGAAATCCTAGGTTGTGCATGATTGAGGAAATGATTAGGGCATTGTTTTGATCGTTTGAGCCTTAAAAAGCTTACCTTGATATGATGATATCCCTAGGTCCCATTTTGAAGCCTTATATTGTTTGGCCTTATTTGTTTTTCATTACCATTGTGTTAGTTAACCTATTATCCATTCTAATGCATGTGAAAGCATGTCATTTACTTTCTACCCTTATTGTTTGTTGAGTACATGGTATGGTATTTCTTGAGATGAGTCTGATGATTAGGGGTGTTAATGAATATTCAATTCAAAATGAGCCTAAAGGAACCAGATGCAAAGAAAAGAAAAAGCAATGGTTTGCAAAATAAAGAAAATTAAAAGAAAGAAAAAGAAAAGAAAAAAAAATGAAAAAGAAAAGCAAAGCTTAAGTAAAATAAAGTTTGAAAAGGATCGAAAATGATTCTGGAAAGTTTTCTGCATTCACTATTGGAAACCCTGCTGATATCAGTTGGTGGCTCATATCTTGAAATAATATGTTGTGTTTCTCGATGTTTGTATTGTATCCTTTCCCTTCATTTCTTTCGCCCAAACCATTGGCCTAACATTATAAGCTGATAAAGTCCCTTTTGATCCTTAATCTTGCGTGATTTACATTAGTGGAGAGAGAGTTAATTCATAATCTTGTGGATTCTTAGAATCATATGCGTGTATGTTTATAAACTTATCTGGATATGTATGACTTGATTAAGAGAAGTTTATCTTGCATGTTTGTGAAAAATGTGAATTGCATGAAGAGTTATTTGGATTGATAGAATATTAAGGATTATATTTGTGTGGAACTGTTTACGAGGCATTTACACTTTTTTGAGGATTGATGCAGTCATTACAAACTAGTTTTGGTTTAATTGAAAGAAAAGAAGATTGAAATGATATTTGCTGAATGAATGTTTGATTTGAATTGTAAAATGATTTACTTAGTCCTATTTTATTTTGCTCAAGGACTAGCAAAATGTAGGCTTGGGGTATGATAACTCTATAAAATGTAGTTATTTGTGCCCTATCTCTGTGCTAGAATGAATGCTTAGTCCTTATTTATAATGCATAGTTGAAGGGTTTTGTGCTTTTATTTGTCATATTCTGATTCTGATGCTTTCTGATATGTTATTGAGCAAATTGAGCTGTAATTGTTTATGATTAAGTAAATTTATATTTGTTACTGATTTGGTGTATTCTCTATGTTAGGAAGGGCTCCAAACAAGATGATATGTGGAGCATGTGAGCTTAAAGTGGAAGAAGAAGCCAAATTAGCCTTTCAGCAGTAAACGCCGCGGCGCAAAGTTGTGCACGCCGCGGTGTAGAGGTGTATCTCAGCCATTCTATACTTGAACTAAAGAGTTCAACGCTGCATCCCAGAAGATGGGTACGCCGCGGCGCAATGTAACCGACCCAATGGGTGCCGCGGCGGAAGATAGTGTGCGCCGTGGCGCGGTGCGGCAAGCTGAGCCTGTATATTAGATTTTTCATGTTTTTCTCTGGGTCTTGGCCGTTTGAGCCATTTCTATTTTAGGTTTTCTTAGTTTTTCTTAGTTTTAGGTTAGAAAGCTTTGGCTAGATCTCCATTGATAGTGGATTGGAGACTAGGATGAAGGATGAAGAGGAGTCAAGCTTTCAGAGACAAATCAATGAGCTTCCTTTCTCTTTTTCCCTTTCTCTCTTCTCTTCCTTATCTTCCTTGGATATGATTTTCCTTGTGTTTTCATGTTCATTGTATAGATGAGCTGTATTTAGGGATATTTTGATTTCTTTTCTATATATATAAATGATTTGTTCTTCTCTGAGTTTGTGTGGATGTTTGGTTATTGTTCTTCCATAATCTATGCTTAATGCTTGCTGTTGGTTGGCCATCAATTGCAGGATCCTAATATTACAAATGAACTAGACATAGGGATTTGTTAATATGGATATGGTATGATTGATGCATGTTCGACTTTCAGTTGATTCATAAATAGGATAGAAATATACCTATTGGTCATGCATACTATGCGATTGAGAATAGATCATTCATGGGTGGATGTTGCGCCAGCTCTCAAAGGAAACTTAGTAAGTTGGGCAATTGAAACTAGGGTTGATTGACTTAGACATAGGCTTTTAGCTAATAAAGATTCTCAAGCTAACCTAATCAGTGCATTCACGTTAATGAAGAGGATTGCGTGTTGTTGGTAGATGTAGAAGATGAAGAAGGATTCCCTGAAACCTAACCGTTTATCTTTATTATTTTCTGTCTTTACTTCCTTTATTTTTATCCATTTTTATGTCTTTGAATAGAATTGATTAAGTTATTAGTTGGTACTTAGCTTTATAAACCATTATCCTCGTGGGAACGAACTTTTACTCTGTATTTGTATTACTTGAGCGATCCGTGCACTTGCGGTTAGCAAATGGGCAACACGTTTTGACCCTATCAAGTTTTTTGCGCCGTTGCCGGGGATAAGGCTTTCTATATTGCTAATATTGACAATGAGTTTAGTTAGTTCTAATTCAAGTTGCATATAATCTATGTTTCTTTTATGTCTTGTTTTAGTTTCAATAAAGAGCCGGATGATTTCAATCATACGAGGCCCTTGAATGAATTCGCGACTCTTGGAAAGGATAACCCTTGGATCAAGTTCTTGAGGACTACTCATCCGCAACAATTCATTTTGGTGACAAAGTCTAGCTAAGACTATAAACTACATCCTTCTTGGGGAGGAAATCCCAAGTTTATGTTACATTCCTACTTTTACTTTGTGCATAAATAGGTAGTATGTTGTGTTTTGTATGTTTGTATATATATGTTCATGTTGATGTTAGTTGTGTAATATGTTTTTGTTAATATGTTAGTATATATATGGGTTAGTATGTTAGTTTTTGTTTGTTTTTAAGTCTTAAGTTTGTTTTAGTTTTTATATAGGTTAATATGTTAATTATGTTAGTTTATTGATTTTGTTTGTTTTTAAGTTTTAAGTTTGTTTAGGGTATTAAATAGGTTAATATGTAGATTTTGTGTTTTATTATGTTTGTGTTGTACATTTTGTAATTTAGCTTTTTGAACAAGTTTTGTTGCAGCTAGAGACCCATATGAGCCAATTCCAACAGCAAAACTGTGTTTGCTGCTAAATTTGTTGGTTGTGGCTTCTGATTACTCAAGAAGGGGGGTTGAATTGAGTATAATAGGCTTTTGTAATTTTTCTCCTTTTTGTAAAAACTAATTCTTTTCTTTAATCAAAGAAAGAGATTTTGTCAACCAACAAACCAAAATGTGTTTTTGCAAGATATATTGCAATCAAGAATTGAAACTTATAACAAAATATTAACAGTAAAATTGAATTTAGATAAGAATAAAATCATTAACAAATCAGATCATATAAGCATCTCTAACATATTGCTTAATTCATACATTTAATCAATAAAGCAAATAAAGAGTTAAGGGATAGAGAAAATTGTAAACCGAGATTTATCCTGGTTCAGCTACCTCCTTTGGTAACCTACATCCAGTCCTCACGCCACTGTGAGATTTATCCACTATAGAAAATTAATATACAAGATTCTTTTACAAAAGCTCCACTTCTTGGTTCATTCTACCCAAATGACAGCTTTTCAGTCAAAGCAATCTTGTAAAAACCCACAAGAATTCTTTTTATTTTTGCACAGCACCAAGAGTCCCTTCTACTCTTCATCTAACTAACGAGAGAACCTTCTCTCTTATCTTTCTTTTACAAACTATGAAAAGATTGAATCAGATTCCAAGAAATCAGAAATTACAAATTGAAACTCTAGAGAAAAATACTCTGTTTTTCTTCAACGAAAAGCTCTTTGAATTTTGAGTGTATGATTTCGTATTTTGAATAATTGTCTTTGAAAAAATGTTTTCCAATGTCCTTATATAGGTATATCTCAAAATAGATCCATTGGATACACTTTACAAGTCAGTTGAGATCATAACAGACTTAAAAGAAAAATTTTGTTATTGGTCAATCGAAGTGTACACAGATGCATTAAACAAGATTTCACTTTTATTACATGTGTACATCGATTGCCTAATCGATTGTTTTCTTGGATGTTCTTGATCTTGAAAGATACACACATGAATACATCGATGTTGTTCTTTTAAAAAAAGTTTAAATTTCAGCCCAGAAGATTATACATCGATTAACTAATCGATTGTATAGTTATTTTAAAACGTTCTTTCTTCTGTTTTGGCTTACACATCAATGTATCAATAGATGTATTAAAGTAAAATGTTTTTGTTTTAACTTATACATAGATGTACTAATTGATGTATATATATGTCAAATGTATTCTAGCCTCTGTTTTATTTATACATTAATGTACTAATCGATTTATATATGCAAACGTGCATATTGATCAAGTAAGTCCAGAATCAATCGATGTACACATAGATGTATAACATTTATACATAGATGTACACATAGGTTTTCATCAAAAGTTAGTTAATTAACTTAAAGTACATTGATGTACACATAGATGTACAAAATTAATTAACCTTATTCATTCTTAGTCCATTTATTCTTTCGAAAAACCATTTTTACTTATTCATTCTTCATGATGCTTCTTCTTCAAGTAATCCTTCTTGATCCTTGTATTGACTTTAGTTGCTCCTTTAAATCCTATTGAAAAATTCAAGCTTGGCAAGCAGTTAGTGACTCAAAATAATAATCATATTAAGTTTAGTCATTAATCAAAACACACTAGGGTCATTTATCCACAAACTCCCCCTTTTTGATTGATGACAAACTTACCATACATAACATGTTTAACATTCAATATATCAGAGTAATTAAAATGTATATCAGAGTAATATTGCCATTTACTCCCCCGTCTAATTGATAGTTCTTTAATATGTAAACATGTATAGGATCATTGCATCATTATTTATATTTTAGATCATTAGTTTAAGTTGATTTAGTATGTATGTAGTATATTTGTATGGTACTTATTTCTTCCCCTTTGTCATTATAAAAAAAAGTATATATATATATATATAAAAGGGTGAATCAAAGTACAAAAGTATATAAAACAAAGTACATTCTTAAAATTCAAACAGTCATTTATATCCATCGTTCATTCAGTCATATTACATGATCAAAACAAGTCATACAGTCATTTATCATCATCATTGTTCAAAACAGAATTGAAAATAGTTCAATTAATATCAAAAACAACATTACAGACACACTTAAGACATCCTAAGACCTAAATATCTTCATTGGTTCTAGGTTCTTTTGTGTGCTGTGAAGCTTGACTTGCTTGCCCTTCAGGATTAGCTTCCTCTTCAGGTGCAGCAGCGGCAGCTTCTCTAGCTATGTTTACTACATCTTCAGAAGTAGGATGAACTTCTGGAGGTGCAGTGATAGAAATGCCTAGATGTTAATGTAGAGTGGCCATTTGGCCTTCTAAGGTATTGAATCTAATACTCAAGTAGTCAATAGATTGTTTTTGCATCATATGATGTTTTGTTTGCTTAGCCTCAAAGCCTTCAAATATTTGTATTAACTTGTCCATTTTGCTATTCAGCTCTGAATTTTCGTCAGTAGCTCTTGTTGGTTCTTCACCAGCTATTCTGATCCATTCTCCATCTACTTTAGCAAGCTTCATCATGCTAATTGTTCCTTCACCAAATTTGTGAGTTACCTTTGTGGCATCAAATTTCTCTTCATTTTCCATAGAAACACCAAAATGTTCCAGCAGACACATCACCAATCTAGGATATGGTAGGGTAGCTCCACTGATTTTACAGTCCAACATTTGTCTAGCAATTATGCAGCTCCAACTTAGTTGCTTCTTTTGTAGCATAGCCCAGAGCATTAAGATGTCATTGTTATGCACCACAACATGATTTCCTGATCTTGTTAGCAGCATCCTGCTCAGCACATATTGCAGGAGCCTATGCTGAATGTGCATTGAACTGATATTTATCAGTCTTCTTTCTGGTGCATTTTTAATTAGAAGCACCTGCTTTGCTTCTTCCCTATCAAAGGTCTTAATACAAATACTGTCTGTTCTAGTACCAGTAAAATTACTTCCTTTGTAGTCTAACCAGTAAATTGAGCAAATTCTTCAAAACTCATCTCAATTTTAGTGTTCTTTACTTCAACAGAGAATCCCTCATTGTCCATTTCATATGTACAATAAAATACTTTGATCAATGTAGGGTAAATGTCACTCTTAATCTGCAGAAATTGACTTAGATTGTACTCTTCTAAAATTTTGTGAAAAGTAAATTCATGAGCTTCAAAATAATTGAAATCTACAATTCTAGCTTCATGAGTATCTCTGTGCTTAAAATTGTTCTTATAAAGCATAATGTGCTCTTCATCAGAGAAATACCTCCTGAGAAGTTCAATCTCAGAAACTCTTTCATCATCATCTTCTTCTTCCTTTGTCCTCTTTCTTTTCTTTTGGACAGTTTTCTTTTTGGGTGTGTCCTTCACCACATTCTTCTTCTTTTTTTGTTTCATAGGTGTTGGTCTTGAAGATTCAGCTACCTTCTTTCCTTTGTCCTGTGTTTTCTTCTTCAAGCTTTTAATTTGAAGCTTGTCAATTCTCTGAGAAGGCTGAGCTTTCTCAGTCCCTTTTCTTTTAGGACGAGCAGGGGTTACTGTGGGTGATACACGTTGAGGTGTGGAGGATTGAGTTGAGGAGGAAGATGTAGAGTTAGAGGGAACAGGTGTTGAGGGTTCAGGATGCTTCACACGAGCCATTAGAGAAAATTTCAAGCTCTGCTAGGGTTTAGGATCTCTGAGATTTGGTTTAGACGAGTGAAAATTTTGGAGGGAAGTTGAAATTAATAAACCCAGTATAGTCAATTGATTTCCCAATCGGTGTATTAAGGGGTTTTTACCTCTAATACACATGCTAATCGATGTACTTAGCATCAGGATTTTAATTTTAAATCATATACATCGATGTGTCAATCGATGTATAAGCTAAGTCAGAGAGTACCAAATTTTAAAACTTCAACGCAATCGATGTGTGAATCAATGTATAAGCAATGTCAAAGAGTCCAACAATTTGCAGCAACATTCAATCGATGTATAAATCGATGTATAGGGTAAGTCAAGGAGTTCTAAATTTTGGATTTATCATGCAATCGATGTTACAATCGATGTATACACATGGTCAATGTTTTAAAAACATTCTAATCGATGTGTAAATCGATGTCTAACATATTCAATTGGAATTGCTAAAATTCCATATCAGGTCAATCGATGTATCAATCGATGTCTATCATATACTGTACCTATTTAATCAAATGAATCGATTATCCAATCGATGCATAATGATTTTCAGAGAGACATGTTTTCTGATTTTTGACTTCAATCGATGTACAAATTGATGTTCTAGTTATTTTAAGTATATAATGCTTATATCAATCAATTGTGCAATCGGTGTATAACATCAAACATCAAAATATTACGCATTCAACATTCAAAACATCAAGCATAGGTAGGATCAATTATCCCTAACTCTCTTCTTATGTAGAAAAAGCTTTCTTTAGCCAATGGTTTAGTGAAAATATCATCTAATTGTTTAGATGTATTAATATATTCAATGATTATATCTCCACTTTGAATGTGATCCCTTATAAAATGATGTCTTATCTCAATATATTGGTTCTTGAATGCATTATAGGATTCTTAGTGAGATTAGCAATAGTATTATTATATTTGATTGGTACTTTCTCTAAGAGAACACCATAATCAATAAGTTATTGTTTCATCCATAGGATTTGTGCACAACAACTTCCTGCTGCAACATATTCTGCTTCAGCAGTTGATAAAGCCACACTTGTTTGTTTCTTACTAAACCAAGAAACTAATGAGTTTCCTAGTAGGTGGAAAGTTCCACTAGTACTTTTCCTATCTAACTTGTATCCAGCAAAGTCAGAATTAGAATATCCTACTAAGCTACATGTTGATCCTTTAGGATACAATAATCCTATTTCTTTAGTTCCTAACAAATATTTCATGATTCTTTTTAAAGTAGTTAAGTATGATTCCTTAGGATTGGATTGATATCTAGCACACATACAAACACTGAACATTATATCAGGTCTACTTGTAGTTAAATAGAGTAAGGAACCAATCATACCTCTGTACTTGGAAACATCTACTGATTTACCTTTCTCATCTTTGTCCAAGTAGCGTGATGGACTCATTGGAGTAGTCATTTCCTTTGCATTCTCCATTCCAAACTTCTTCAATAGTCTTTGCAGTACTTAGTTTGGCTTATGAAAGTCCCATCATCACATTGTTTGATTTGTAGTTCGAGGAAGTATGTAAGTTCTCTCATCATAGACATTTCAAACTCGTTTTGCATTAATTTGGCAAATTCCTTACACAAAGATTCATTAGTAGCATCAAATATAATATCATCAACATAAATTTGAACAAGTAGTATATTTTGTGCTTTTCTTTTTGTGAATAGTATTGTGTCAACTTTTCCTCTTATGAATCCCTTTTGAAGTAAGAAATTACTTAGCCTTTCATACCAAGCTCTTGGAGCTTGTTTAAGTCCATACAAGGCTTTAGTGAGTTTATACACATGATTAGGAAATTCATTTATTTCAAATCCAGGGGGTTGACCAACATACACTTCTTCTTGTATATATCCATTTAGGAATGCACTCTTAACATCCATTTGATACAATTTAAAATCCATAATACATGCAAATGCTATCAACATTTTAATAGCCTCTAATCTAGCCACAGGTGCATATGTTTCATCATAGTCAATTCCTTCTTCTTGATTATAACCTTTGACTACTAATCTTGTTTTATTTATTATTATGATATCATTTTCATCAAGCTTATTCCTAAACACCCATTTTGTACTAATTATTTGTTTGTCCTTTGGTTTAGGAATAAGTTTCTAAACTTTATTTCTTTCAAATTGATTAAGTTCTTTTTGCATTGCCATTATCCAGTTTTCATCAATAATTGCTTCATCTATAGTTTTAGGTTCAACTTATGGTACAAAAGCCATATTATTTCATGCATTCCTTAAGGAATGTCTAGTGGTTACTCCTTTGGATATTTCACACATTATGTTGTCCAGAGGGTGATTCCTTGCAGTTTTCCATTCTTTAGGTAGATCTTCATGTTGAACATCTTCTGGAATTTCCACTACTTTATCCACTTGAGCATTGTCCTGATTTTCTTCAAGTTGAATCTCTTCTAAAACTTCTACAGCATCATCAACAGATTCCTTTCCCAACCTTTTGGGGTTAGTTTCATCAAATGTAACATGTACAGATTCTTCAATTGTTTGTGTTCTTTTATTAAAAATTCTAAAAGCTTTACTAGATGATGAATAGCCTAGAAATATTCCTTCATCAGCTTTAGGATCAAACTTTCCTAGATTGTCCTTTCCATTATTTAGTACAAAACATTTACAACCAAAAACATAGAAATGTGAAACATTTGATTTTCTACCTTTATAGAGTTCATATAGAGTCTTTTTCAAAATTGGTCTAATTAAGACTCTATTCATTAAATAGCAAGCTGTGTTTACAGCATCTGCCCAAAAATATTTTAGCATGTTTGAGTCATTCAACATAGTTCTTGCTATTTCTTCTAAGGATCTGTTTTTCCTTTCTACAACTCCATTTTGTTGTGGAGTTCTTGGAGCAGAGAAATTATGTTGAATTCCCAATCCTTCATAGAAATTATCAAATTCTTCATTTTGAAATTCTCCACCATGATCACTCCTTATAGTAGTTATTTTCATGTCTTTTTCATTTTTTACTAACTTAGCCATTTTCTTAAAGGCTGTAAAAGCTTCATTCTTATGTGCTAAGAAGAAGGTCCATGTAAATCTAGAGTAATCATGAACTATAACTAATGCATACAAATTTCCTCCAAAACTTTTGGTCCTAGAGGGTCCAAATAAATCCATGTGCAATAGTTGTAAAGGTCTTTTAGTTGAAACTATATTTTTAGCCTTAAAAGATACTTTTGTTTATTTGCCCTTTTGGCATGCATCACATAAACCATCTTTTGAGAATTTGGTTTTAGGAAGTCCAATTACCAATTCTTTAGAAATTAGTTTGTTCAGATGATCCATATGAATATGTCCTATTCTTCTATGTCATAGCCAATTTTCCTCTTCCTTAGATATCAAACAACATACATCATTAGCATAAATACTTTCTAAATCTATCATGTATATGTTATTCAATCTATTACCTATCAGCTTTGCATTACTATCATGCATATTTTCTATAATGCAACTACTAGAGTTAAAGAATACATTATAACCTTTATCACATAGTTGGCTGATACTTAGTAGATTGTGCCTGAGCCCTTCAACATATAGTACACCTTCTATCTTGGTAGTTGTGCTTCTTCCAATTGTTCCAATTCCTAGAATCCTTCCTTTATTGTTATCACCATAGGTGACACTTCCACTTTGTTTAGGAGTGAAGGATGAGAACTTAGTGATATCTCCAGTCATATGTTTAGAGCAGCCACTATCAAGATACCAATTTGAACTTTTGGCTCTCAAACACACCTACAAAACAGATTTAAGCATTTCTCTTTGGTACCCATATTTTGTTGGGTCCTTTAGTGTTAGTCATAACATATGTTCAATTGGGAATCCAAATTTGTTTAATACTAATCCTTGAAGGATTTCTAAAATAGCATGTAGAAGCTGTATGTCCTTTTCTAGCAAAATAGAAACATTTAACAAAAGGACTAGTAGAGGATTTAGGTGCAACAAAGAGTTTCTTAAAAGCCTTTTCATGCATTGCTGGTTTATAGCCTATTACAGCTTTGTCATATACTCGTTTTTGCTGTCCTAGCATGGCATTTAGATTATCTCTTCCCATAGCAAATTTAGATAGAGTGGTTTCTAATTTTTCAACTTCTTTTTCCAAAATATTGCAATTAAAACATGTAGAACTAGATGTACTTAGCTTAATGTTTTTAGCTTCTAATTCTTTAATCTTAATTTGAAGAGATGCATATTCACTACATTGTTTAGTAATGACTTTCCTAGATGACATTAATTGCTTAGCAATTTTCAGATATTCACTATGCAATTCATCAAAAGCATCTTGTAGTTCATCATAGGTAGGGGGATTTCATTTACCTCATCTTCATTGTCACTTTAATGGTTAGTCATGAGACAAAGATTAGCCTCTTCTTCCTCAGAATGTTCAGAGGAATCCATATCATTTTCTTCCCAAGCTTTGTATGCTTTTCTTGGCTTTCTATTTTTCTTATCCTTGGAGTCATGATTATCATGCTTGTCCTTCTTTTGAAGTTTAGGGCACTCATTCTTGTAATGTCTAGGTCTGCCACATTCATAGCATTTCATATTTGATGTTGAACTTTCAGCTTTTGAAGTGTTCTTCTTGGAAAAGAAATTTGAAGCCTTTTGTTGAAGGTTTTCTTCTTTTTTAGGAATCTTTTGAACTTTCTAACTAACAATCCCATATCTTCTTCAGAATCATCTTCATCTTCAACTTCTTCATCTTCATCACTATTAGGACATTCTTTGGAGACAGTCACTTTAAGTGATAAGCTTCTTTTCTTCTTCTCTTTCTTTTCATGATCATTCAATCTATGCAACTCCGTCTCATGTTCTTTGAGTTTTCCAAATAGTGTAGCAATATTCATGGTTTCCAAGTCCTTTGATTCAGCTATAGCAGTAATCTTTGGTTGCCATTCTCTTGTTAAACATCTCATGATCTTATTGATTTGTTGTTCATCTGAAATACTCTTTCCTAGTCCATTCAGCTGATTGACAATGTGAGTGAACCTTCTTTGCATATCATTAATGTCTTCACCATTCTTCATGTGAAAGAGTTCATACTCATGCATGAGTGAGTTCATTCTTACTCTCTTTACATCACTGGTTCCTTCATAAGTAATTTGCAGCGTATCCCACATTTGCTTGGCTGTCTTACAATTTGAAACCTTGAAAAATTCATCATAACTCAAGGCAGCAGTTATAATATTCTTAGCTTTAGAATTATAACCTACTTTCTTTTTGTCCTCATCATCTCAATCACTTCTTAGTTTTTCTTTCTTGTTGCCATTTGTATCAAGAGAGTGAGGAATGTATGGGTCATTCTCAATAGCATCTAAAACATCAATGCCACTAGCCCCTAGAAATATTAACATCCTTTCTTTCCAATACATATAGGTAGTGCCATTGAAAGCAGGGGGTCTTGCCAAGGAAGCCCCTTCTCCTAAGATGTCATTTGAAGCCATCCTCTTAAGCTATTAAGCTTTACACAAGAGTGAAAGCTCTGATACCACTTGTTGGTTGTGGCTTCTGATTACTCAAGAAGGGGGAGGTTGAATTGAGTATAATAGGTTTTTGTAATTTTTCTCCCTTTTTGCAAAAATTGATTCTTTTCTTTAATCAAAGAAAGAGATTTTGTCAACCAACAAATCAAAATGTGTTTTGCAAGATGTATTGCAATCAAGAATTGAAACTTATAATGAAATATTAACAGTAAAATTGAATTCATATAAGAATAAAATCATTAACAAATCAGATCATACAAGTATCCCTAACATATTGCTTAATTCATACATTCAATCAATAAAGCAAATAAAGAGTTAAGGGATAGAGAAAATTGCAAACCGAGATTTATCCTGGTTCAGCTACCTCCTCTGGTCACCTACATCCAGTCCTCACACCACTGTGAGATTTATCCACTATAGAAAATCAATATACAAGATTCTTTCACAAAAGCTCCACTTCTTGGTTCCTTCTACCCAAATGATAGCTTTTCAGTCAAAGCAATCTTGTAAAAACCCACAAGAATTCCTTCTATTCTTGCACAGTACCAAGAGTCCTTTCTACTCTTGATCTAACCAACAAGAGAGCCTTCTCTCTTATCTTTCTTTTACAAACTATGAAAAGATTGAATCAGATTCCAAGAAATCAGAAATTACAAATTGAAACTCTAGAGAAAAATACTCTATTTTTCTTCAACGAAAAGCTCTCTAAATTTTGAGTGTATGATTTCGTATTTTGAATAATTGTCTTTGAAAAAGTGTTTTCCAATGTCCTTATATAGGTATATCTCAAAATAGATCCGTTGGATATACTTTACAAGTCAGTTGAGATCATAACAGACTTAAAAGAAAAATTACGAAAAATTTTGTTATTGGTCAATCGATGTGTACACAAATGTATTAAACAAGATTTCGCTTTTATTACATGTGTACATCAATTTCCTAATCAATTGTTTTCTTGGATGTTCTTGATCTTGAAAGATACACACATGAATAAATCGATGTTGTTCTTTTAAAAAAACTTTAAATTTTAGCCCAGAAGATTATACATCGATTAACTAATCGATTGTATAGTTATTTTAAAACGTTCTTTCTTCTGTTTTGGCTTATACGTCGATGTATCAATAGATGTATTAAAGTAAAATGCTTTTGTTTTGACTTATATATAGCTGTACTAATCGATGTATATATTTATCAAATGCATTCTAGCCTCTGTTTTATTTATATATCAATGTACTAATTAATGTATATATGCAAACGTGCATATTGATCAAGTAAGTCCAGAATCAATCGATGTACACATAGATGTATAACATTTATACATAGATGTACACATAGGTTTTCATCAAAAGTTAGTTAATTAATTGAAAGTACATTAACGTACACATAGATGTACAAAATTAATTAACCTTATTCATTCTTAGTCCATTTATTCTTTTGAAAACCATTTTTACTTATTTGAGAGCTTAATCAAAGAATTAAATTGAGTTTTTTCTTTACAACATATTCCTAATGATCTCTATTGTATTGCTTCTTCATGATGCTTCTTCTTCAAGTAATCCTTATTGATCCTTGTATTGACTTTACTTGCTCCTTTAAATCTCATTAAAAAATTCAAGCTTGGCAAGCAGTTAGTGACTCAAAATAATAATCATATTAAGTTTAGTCATTAATCAAAACACACTAGGGTCATTTATTGACAAAATTTAGCAGCTAAACCTCTCACATTGCGGCGCAGGTTTGTTCACGTCGCGGCACAGTTGCTAATTTTCTGTAGAATTCTATAGCTTTTTGTCACGCCGCGGCCCAGGCATGGGAGCGCCGCGGTGCAGAACCCCTGTTTTTGCTTTTTTTGTTATTTTCTCTATTTTTCTGTATTTAGTAATGCTCAGTACTAGTTAAGTTACTATTTTAAGAGTCTTAAGTACCCTATAGACCATATTCATTAAGGATACATTTTATTTAGGTTTGGGGGAGTATCTTTACATGTTTTACTACCTTTATGCTTAATGGTAACATATATTAGTATTTTAAGTATGCAATAGTGCTAGTCATCATATTTTCATGATTATATCTTGTTTTGACTATCACTGATGTGCTTTTGACAAGATTTTAATTTTCACTGTTTGCAAATGATGTTATGCATGCTTGAATTGAAAAGTTGAATCTATTTGAATGCATGATATGTTGCAAGAATGCTGGTGTTGTTTTGATTGTCCCATGATGTGAAAAGTTACTATTTGTCCCCTTTTCAGTGAAACCTTATGTGATCTTCAAGCATGTGAAACAATTTAGTTGCTTTTGATACATGATTTACATCTCACTTAGATGCAAGTGTAACTTTGAAAATGATAAGAGTGCATGTCTTGAGAATGTTTATGGATGTACATATAGAGTTTTAATTATCCTAAAAAATTTTTTTGAACTCTCTTGAGGCGAAATCCTAGGTTGTGCATGATTGAGGAAATGATTAGGGCATTGTTTTGATCGTTTGAACCTTAAAATGCTTACTCTGATATGATGATATCCCTAGGTCCCATTTTGAAGCCTTATACTGTTTGGCCGTATTTGTTTTTCATTACCATTGTGTTCGTTAACCTGTTACCCATTCTAATGCATGTGAAAGCATATCATTTACTTTCTACCCTTATTGTTTGTTGAGTACATGGTATGGTATTTCTTAAGATGAGTCTGATGATTAGGGGTGTTAATGAATATTCAATTCAAAATGAGTCTGGAGGAACCAGATGCAAAGAAAAGAAAAAGCAATGCTTTGCAAAATAAAGAAAATCAAAAGAAAGAGAAAGAAAAGAAAAAAAAATGAAAAAGAAAAGCAAAGCTTAAGTAAAGTAAAGTTTGAAAAGGATCGAAAATGGTTCTGGCAAGTTTTCTGCATTCACTATTGGATACCCTGCTGATATCAGTTGGTGGCACACATCTTGAAATAATATGTTGTGTTTCTCAATGTTTGTATTGTATCATTTCCCTTCATTTTTTTCGCCCGTATCATTGGCCTAATATTATAAGCTGATAAAGTCCCTTTTGATCCTCAATCTTGCGTGATTTACATTAGTGGAGACAGAGTTGATTCACAATCTTGTGGATTCTTTGAATCATATGTATGTATGTTTATAAACTTATCTGGATATGTATGACTTGATTAGGAGAAGTTTATATAGCATGTTTGTAAAAAATGTGAATTGCATGAAGAGTTATTTGGATTGATAGCATGTTAAGGATTGTATTTGTGTGGAACTGTTTGTGGGGCATTTGCACTTTTTGAGGATTGATGCAGTCATTACACACTAGTTTTGGTTTAATTGAAAGAAAAGAAGATTGAAATCATATTTGCTGAATGAATGTTGATTTGAATTGTAAAGTGATTTGCTTAGTCCTATTTTGTTTTGCTCGAGGACTAGCAAAATGTAGGTTTGGGAGTGTGATAACTCCATCAAATGTAGTTATTTGTGTCCTATCTCTGTGTTAGAATGAATGCTTAGTCCTTGTTTATATTGCATAGTTGGAGGGTTTTGTGCTTTTATTTGTCATATTTTGATTCTGATGCTTTCCAATATGTTATTAAGCAAATTGAGCTTTAATTATTTATGATTAAATAAATTAATATTTGTTACTGATTTGGTGTATTCTCTATGTTAGGAAGGGCTCCAAACAAGATGATATGTGGAGCATGTGAGCTTAAAGTGGAAGAGGAAGTCAAATTAGCCTTTCAGCAGTAAACGCCGTGGCGCAAGGTTGTGCATGCCGCGGCGCAGAGGTGCATCTCAGCCATTCCATACTTGAACCCGAGAGTTCAGCGCCGTGGCCCAGAAGATGGGTGCGCCGCGGCGCAATGTAACCGACCTAATGGGCGCCGCAGCGGAAGATAGTGTGCGCCGCGACGCGATGCGGCAAGGTGAGCCTATATATTAGATTTTTCACATTTTTCTCTGGGTCTTGGCCGTTTGAGCCATTTCCATTTTAGGTTTTCTTAGTTTTTCTTAGTTTTAGGTTAGAAAGCTTTGGCTAGATCTCCATTGATGGTGGATTGGAGGCTAGGATCAAGGATGAAGGAGGATTCAAGCTTTTAGAGACAAATCAATGAGCTTCCTTTCTCTTTTTCCCTTTCTCTCTTCTCTTCCTTATCTTCCTTGGATATGATTTTCCTTGTGTTTTCTTGTTCATTGTATAGCTGAGCTGTATTTAGGGATATTTTGGATCCTTTTCTATATATATGAATGATTTGTTCTTCTCTGAGTTTGTGTGGATGTTTGGTTATTGTTCTTCCATAATCTATGCTTAATACTTGCTGTTGGTTGGCCATCAATTACATTATCCTAATATTGCAAATGAACTAGACATAGGGATTTGTTAATATGGATATGGTATGGTTGATGCATGTTCGACTTTCAGTTGATTCGTTAATAGGATAGAAATATATCTATTGGCCATGCATAGTATGTGATTGAGAATAGATCGTTCATGAGTGGATGTTGCGCCAGCTCTCAAGGAAACTTAGTGAGTTGGGCAATTGAAACCAAGGTTGATTGACTTAGACATAGGCTTTTAGCTAATGAAGATTCTTAAGCTAACCTAATCAGTGCATTCACGTTAATGAAGAGGATTGCATGTTGTTGGTAGATGTAGGGGGTGAAGAAGAATTCCCTGAAACCTAACCGTTTATCTTTATTGCTTTCTATTTTTACTTCCTTTATTTTTATCCATTTTTATGTCCTTGAATAGAATTGATTAAGCTATTGGTAGGTACTTAGCTTTATAAACCATTATCCTCGTGGGAACAAACTTTTACTCTGTATTTGTGTTACTTGAGCGATTCGTGCACTTGCGGTTAGCAAATGGGCAACACGTTTTGACCTTATCAGTGAGAAAGGGAATGCCCTCAGCTTGATGTGCTCCTCAGGGATCCCTTGTGGTTTCATGGTTGAACACACCACATGAAACTCCTTAATATGCTTATGAGGGTCTTCACCTACAAGACCATGAAACTTGGGCAACAAGTGTATCAATTCAGATTTTAATTCAAAATCAACATTAAGATTAGGATATTAAATGCACAAAAATTGGTAAGTTACATCAAGAGCAGCAAGTTCCTTAAGAGTCCTATTCTGCATGTTAACCCATACTTGCAAAATTACTTAAGATCTCAAGTTCACTTTCAAATTTAAGATCAAAATCAAGTTCAGAAGCAATTCTTGCACTTATCCTATGAGCTCTAATCAATGTATGCAGGGTCCTATCAATCTCAGGATCAATATCAAGTAATTGGCTAGTAGAAGACCTAGTCATGCATCATCCAAAGCACATAAAACACAAAAGTAGCAAACAAGCAAAATACACTATACAACACTAAAAATGCACCAAAATAAATTTAATTAATCTGTCAAATGATTTTTGAAAATCATGGGACCACCACAGCATTAAAACTACACAAAAATGAAACTAAAAAATGTAATAAAATATCTTTAAAAATTAAAAAAGTTGTCTAAACGATAGAATTTAGGCAAATTAGGGATGACCTCATAATTAATTGTGAGCCTTGTTTATTAGGCCGTTTTCTTTCAATTGACCATGTTTTAGCTCATTCTGGGTATGTTGGTTGTCAGTACAAAATTCTGTAAAGTGACCCGTAATCACCTATTTTCACCTGAAAACCACCAAAACACAGCAACGCAGAGGTTAGTGAGGGATTAGTAGTTAAATAAACTCCTAATAAGATTGATCAAAATTAAAATGATCCCTAGTAATAGCACCAAAAATTTGATAGCCTCGGCACATGGTCTAATGGAATCTCTCATACCGAGGCTCATTTAGGACAAAATGCCTTGGAAGGCATTTCTAAGGTCATTTACTAAATATTGAAGCATCACTTTGAAAAAGGGAAGGAGTTATCTTATTTCTCTTACTTTCAACCACCTTAATCAACTTGAACAAAGGGCAACGTCAAGCTAATCACGATAAACAACCATTTTTTGGGAGGCAACCCAAGTTTTTTCCCTTTTATTTTACATTAATGCATTACTTTTAAATTATGTTAGTTATTTGATTTAGTTATTTGTTTTGTCTTTTTGACTAGTGGTTATTTAGTTTCCCTTCCCCCTTTGAATTTAGTTGGTTATTTGGCGAAAAATTGGTGTCAACAATAGAGTTAGGAGTTTTCAATTTTTTCTAAGTGATTCCCTGAAGCTAGGCACTTAATCACTGGATATCAGTAAAAAAGAACTATTTTTCTGTCATTGAGTGCTTGAGCACCCAAAAACTGGGCGCTCAGTTGCTCAAAACCCTTGCTCTTTGGCACTCACCGATTAGGAGCCCTAAAAGTGAGCGCTCAAGCACTTAGTACCTTTGCTCTCTGCTAGCTAATGATTAAGAAGTGAGAAAGTCATCGCTTAAGTTTGCAACACTAGAAACACAGATTTAAGTGGATTTTTTAACCCACTTTATCATCTTTTTCCCAAATCACTCTCCCAAAACCCTAGCCTTCTCTCCCACCTTCAACCCAAATCCTTATTAATCAATCTCAATCTGTAATATCCTCTTTTTAGCATGTTAGACTAGTTTTATGGTTACAAAGGTAGCATAACACTTATTTAACATGTCTGTTAATTTTTGTGGCAAACTGAGTTAATTTAAGCACTTTGTTGCAACTTAAAGTAAGAAAAGTAGCTTAAAATGACTCAATAGTAGCATAAATGGCTAATTTGAGGGAAATAAATCTAGAGAATTTGTTTTTAAGTCACAAATAGATGAAAGAGGATGTAGTTAAAATTTGAGAATAATCAGAGTCATTTTGGTATTTTTAGGCATACTGGTTATGCATTTAATGTCCGATTGACTAGCAGCAGATATGAAAAAATATGATAATAATGAAATAACTTTTTTAATGAATCCTAGTATTTATTTTAAAGTTGTTGGAAGTTAGAAAACTTAATTTAGCTAAATCTAAGTATTCTTAGCAGATCAAAAAATATCAGTTGAGTACTTAAGTGAAACAAGGTCATAAATGGCAACCCCTTAAATTGACTTTGGTTTTCCTGATATTTCACTCCATTCTCATATGTTTTCACTCTTTCTCACTCATGAAACAGAAGGCAAGGTAGCAGCTAAGAAAAGCCAAGAAAAGAAGGCTAAGGAGGAAGAGGAAAGGAAGAAGAAAGGAAAGGGAAAAGCCAAGGATCAACAGCCACCATCACCAAGAACTTAAGGTAAGGGTTCTAATCTTGAAACTTATTTCTTTTTCCTTCATCTTTGTTTTGCTTGATGTTAGGTCATTAGATGGAGAAAATGGGTTTTAAATGAGTAAAATTTGTTTTCTTACATGATTCTTGTTTTCAATGTTTGGAACTAGTTATTCTCAGCCATTTGGAATCAAGATGAATGAGTTTGTCCTTAGACAAAGTTAGAAAGTTACTTAAGTTGGAAGTTAGGTTATTAGTAGGTGAGTATATGTTTTTGATCATTGACTTAAGTATAAGTGAATCATTAGGTTGTATAAGTGTTACAACATTTTTAGAAAGTGTTAGTGTGATTAGAAATCACCTAGAATCAATTTTTGGTAGCTTGATAACTGCTATGTTCTAATAGAATAGGAGCAGCAATTCTACAGAGTTCTGCAGTATTGCTGATATACAACCAGTGCTCAAGCATTGGAAGCTGAGCGTGTAACACCCTAATATAATTATCGTAAAATAACTGGGATATTTCTAGATAAAGCATATCAAGAATGTTACTTTCTAAAAAAAATGCATAAAGCATAATCCATAATAACATGTGTAGTCATTATAGAGAGCCACAAAGATGAAAAAGATCATATATATACATCACTGGCTGAAAAGCTATAATGTAATACATAAACTTTTACAAACAAGTTAGCAAAGTAAATAGTTATAAGATGATACAAAAAGAAACAAAATACATAAACTAAACCTTTTACTTCTTCTTTTTCTTGCCCTTTCTCTTTCGAGGGTCTTTACCTAGATTTACATGGAACATACAGGGGTGAGAAATCACAATTTTCTCAGTATTAGTATACCAAAACCAGTAGTTATTTATTTAACAACAAATAAACCAACTGAATACATACATGCACTCTATGTAACAGAATATACGAAAATCACTAATATCAAATAATCTCCCATACAATCCTAAGATATCATCGAACAAGCAAGACAACCAAGCAAGAAAACTAATCATATAGTTGGCAACAATGCAATGCATTAGGCTATGATGTATGATTATGCTCAGACAAGTCCTAATATTATAATTATGCAATGTTAATGCAGATTTTAGTTTTTGAAAACACATGTTATTTACTTCTTTCCCAGGAACCACATTCCATTGTATATACTGAGCAAGATAGACCTAGGAGCCTATACACTACTTGGTAATAGGTGAAATACTTTCCCCTCATAAACGTAAAAGTACTACTACCATCCTCATACTAGTAACCTTGACCATAATAGCATAAATGCTAGGAGAATTTAAATCCAACACCTTATTCTCAGGCTATATGGTTGTGCACACCATCTAAGGTTACAATATATAAGAAAAAAGCAAATACCAAGTTTGGAAATCAAATATGCAAGACACATTTTTAAACACTAGTACGTGTGAATCTTAGCCTCACTTATCCAACAAAGTGGCAAGAACTATGTCACTAGCACACTCATAACTAGAACCTCTAAACATCACTCCACAAGTGATTTCAAAGTCAACCTCATGTTGAACAAGGTCCTAGGTACTCCCCTATGGTATTCTACCTCTCAAAGAACACCTAAGGTTTCCTCAAATTCTTATATATGTTAGGTGGTTATTCTCTCCAAGAGATACCCCCATTAGTGCCTTAACACGCTTAAAAAGGCATATATGAGTGATTCTAGCACTTAGGGAATCCCAAAACATCAAGAACACAATTCCTTCAAAGTTTTTTATCTCACGCCTAGGCATAACATTCCCATGCCTAGGCGTCACTAATGCCTTGTCTCACGCCTAGGCATGATTTTACCACGCCTAGGCGTGGCACTCTCTGTCTGCTCAGGACCGAAAACTGATCAGTCCACGTTTAGGCATGACCATGCTGTGCCTAGGCATGACCAATTCTATAGAAAATTTTGAAGAACCGAGCCACTGTTCCATTGGCTCCAAAACAATTTGCAATCATACAAACTTGGATTTTAAGTGTTTTCTAACTCTAATCATGATCTCTAAACATGTTAGATTCATTAAACACTAAACTCAACTCACGAATCATGGATTTAAACTAAATCAAACCAATCAAACATCCATTACCAAAAAGCTCATCAAAGTGGCTATGGACATCCACCAAACAAAATTAAGCTACGATGGATTCCAATGAGCTGAAAACACTCTAACTCAACTCTTGCGATCAAGAACTAAGTTAAGAACAAAGATTTGGCTCACCAAAGCACAAATTCCATCCATGAACCCTAACTCCATACAAAATGAACAAAAGAGAAAAGATGGATAGAAACCCCCTACCTTTGGATCAAAAATGGTGATGATGATCACAAGATCACAAGCTTTCCTTTTCCTTTAGCTTTCAACTTATTTCTTTCCTCTTCTTCCCCTTGTTTTTCCTCCTTTTCTCTTTGATCTTTTCTTGTTATTGTTTCTGGTTTACAGCCGAGAGAGAATGTGAGTAAAAAGCCAAGAAAACTGAAAGAAATATCACAAAAAGGGTCAAAGATAGTGGTTGGAACGTGAGAAGCTTGGTCACTTAAGTGACCAAGTGGTACTCCCGATATGCTAAGAACAATTAAATTTCACCAAATCTAATTTTTGAACTTCTAACAAGTTTAAAATAAATGCTAGGGTTCATAAAAAATCTTGTCGCACCAAAACCATATTTTTTCATATCTGCGACTAGTCAATTCGGCATTAAAACTCTCAACCAGTATGCTTAAAAATACCAAACTGACTCTAATTATTCTCAAATTTTAACCATATCACAATCTACACATTTGTGACCTAGAAACAAATTATTCACATTTATTTCCATTAGCTAAGCCATTTATGCTAAATCTGGGTCGTTTTAAGCTACTTTTCACTATTTCAGTTGCAACAAAGTATCTAAACTAGCTCAGATTGTCACAAAATTTAACATGCATGTTAAATAAGTATTAAGCTACCTCTGTAACTATTTACAAGCCTAACATGTTGAAGAGGATGTTACAGAGTGCCCAGGCCGGCACAACCTAGTGAGCTAATGTGCGTAACAGGGCATTGAGCGCCCAGGCGCCAGCTACAAAACAGAACAGAGCAATGCTTTGCTCAGCCAGCTCTTAGGCGCTGGAGAGAGGGCTCCTAAGTGCTGGTTCCAGAGATGGAAAACTATATTTTTTAGACACTTTGAGTTTCCTAAGTTGATGGGATCATTAGTATTATGCTATCTTCAGTGTGTCAAGACACTTTTAGGAAAATTTCACAAAGGAAATAACCACCTAGCATATAAGAACAACTTAGAGTTTTTCAATTTTCTAGAGTTAAGAATTGCTTAAAATGAAATGTTAGTTAAGAGTTAGTTCCTATACCAGTTTAAGTGGAGCCATAGTACAATTATCCTAATTAAAGGAGTAAGTTAAACCCCTTAACCTTGCAAAGTAGTGAGTTAAACTCTTTGTTAATAAGGTAATTGTGAGAGGTAAATGTCTGTACAACACTTTACCTAGGACAAAATAGTAAGCTAAGCTATTTGTTAAGTAACACGAGGAATATGATCAACCTTATGTAAGTGTAGTAAAGTGAGATAAACTTACTAACACGAGCCTTAGGATAAGTTAAGTCCTAAGTTAGGCATTGAAGTGAGTTAAGCAATTTGCCAAATTTAGTTGATGTTATACAGTTGTATGAGCGATTGTGTAATATTAAGATAGATTAGATTTCTATACATTATATAGTTATATGGGTGATTGTATAATGTTGTTATCAATTATGTTTATATGCAATTTATATTAGTGAATGCCATGAGATACATGTATATTACTGGGAATTTTCATGTTCTCACCCCTTTCTATATTTCCATGCTAAAAGCATGTTTAAACCCTAGTAAGGGAGTAAAGCAGTCGAAGAAGGAGCAATAAGACTAGATAGCTTTTAGTTTTTGTTGTACGAACAACTCGTGTATATTATACTTTGAGTTTGTAGTTTATTAGTAGTTTTTGTCGTTGTATATATGACAATATGCCCTTTGAGGCTTTTGATGTATATATTTATGACCTACTTTTATCATGGCTCTTCATATTTAATTGTTTAATTATATGGGATTAGTATGATAGTATGAATAGAAGTAACACGATTAATGCTTTATGTCTTTGTATATGAGATATATCGAGATAATTGTATTAGGGTGTTACATAATCCACCCAAACACTAACCTAATCTCATTCCCACATCAAAACCGCACCTAACCCCCTATTTTCATCCTCTCCAATTTGTGAGAAAGCCCCATTGAAGCACCCATTGGAGAGTTAGGGCGCAATAATTAGGGAAAACGTGGAAACTTCCATTTGGTGCTCACCCAACCCACAATCTTCCTTCCTCTAGGTATATTCTTCATCTCCTACTTGTCTAAGGTTGGGATTTCACTTTAGGAATTTTTAAATACCCATTTGGAGATTTTGAGATTTGTGGATATTTGGGGTTTTCTGAAGTTTGTTGGGTTTTGGAGGTCTGGTAGCATGTTTGTTAAAGAAAAACTTGGAAAAATGCTCACTATAAGTTTGATGGGTTATTGTGAATGCATTTTTTTTTTTGTGCTTAATTTGTTAAGTTTCCTTGCAATTTTGAAATGCTCACTATGGGTTTGATTGTTTGTTGGATATCTAAGGAAATTTGAATTTCTGATGGGTCGAGTTGTTGTTGTGAATGCCCAGTCGTTGTTATGAATGCCTAGATTCTATTTTGATAATTTGTTTGCATATTTGATCGGTGGATATTATCCTTGTGTTTTGAATTGAAAAGTTGACTTTGATATTGATCACATTATGCATTGTTGTCTTTCCTTTTATGTTCAAGTTCTTACTCATAATGTAGTAATTTGGATATGATAAATTGAGCAAAGATTCATTGGTTATATTCTTCTTTTGTGCAAAAATATAATTTTCCAATGGCTCCTAACAAAAAAAAGAAAGGAAATGGGAGGGTCCAGTTCTAGAAGCGTCGCTTTCGATGAACACCACTTTTGCTCTTCTAAACATGAAGAGAGATACAGAAATGTAGTAGGAAAAAAAAAGCACGATCAGAAAAAGGGGGATTGACCTGTAGGGTGAGAGGTATTGCCTCATCATTAATGAATCAAGAGGAGAAGATAGCAAAGATTCTGTGCGCTGCCTCAACCAAGCTGCCCTACTTTAGTCAAGGAATTCCATTGACATATGCCAAACGATTCATTACCTATGTGAGAGGTCATGAGTTTTGGTTCAATAAAGCTGAATTGAATAACCTGCTTGGTACGGGAGGCGATATGCAACGAGCGGGATATTGTGGCTATGCTAGGCTAATGAATGAAGAATTGGATCAAGAAGGAGTGCTTCAAGAGCTTTACAAAGAAGGAGCTGCTTGGGAGTGTGATGTTAATGATGCACCCAAGCATATGAAAAAGAGTGACTTGAAGCCCATTCCAAAAGCCTGGTGTACCTTTCTGCAAGCCACCCTACTTCCTTGCTCGCACACCCATGAGGTAACAGTAAACAAAGCTCTTCTCATATTTTTAATTGTGATTGGTCTTCCAGTGAATGTGGGTGAAGTAATCACATCACACATTCACGATTTAGCTCATAATGACATAGCTAAGTTAGTATATCCCTCAATCATCACAAAATTATACTTGAAGGAGGGTATTCCACTGGAGACTGATGTGGAAGAGAGACCAACCTCGTCAGTGGAATGTGCCAGAGAAGACACTGTGCCAATCCAACATCCTCCCCCACTAGCTCCTGTAAGATGGAGGAGCTAACAACGACCAGTTAGAGAAAGATTGATTAGGGTCGAAAGAGAAGTGCGAGAATGCAGTGGGAAATTAACTCATCTCTCCCATTGCATGGTTGGAATGGAAGGAATGATATGTAACTTAACTTCTCTACTAAACCTGGATCCTGACGAGGTTGGAGACCTTCCCATCTATGTCCCACAGGAAGAACAAGAGGAGGAGGAAGATTGTAATATCCTAATACCAGATACCTGAGTATATAGTTTTAGTCATGTTACTTCTAACTTTAAAACATCATACTAACCCATAACATTTATACAAAATAATTATGGAGAGCTATAACGAAAAGGTCATACATATATACATCAATAGTCTCAAAGGCAAAAGTGTTATACATATAACTTTATACAAATTCAAAGCAAATATAAATAAATACATAAGCTTTGTACTAGACGCAATAAAACTAAAACTACTCTAGTCTTCATGCATCTTTTTCTTTTCCTTTGAAGGGCTTAAACCTAGATTTACATAGCAACATATCGGGGTGAGAATTCACCAATTCTCAGTAAAAGCATTCAAAATCCAGCATTTATACATTCATAAATGAATAAACATAACCATTTATATCAGAAATATATTTGCAACAAGTATATGAGCCACTACTCAATACTGAAAGAACATTCATATACTCACTCTATGTGTTACTCCCAAGCAAACAGAGACCCCAAAAATAAGACAATCACCCATACAATTGTCATCGAAAAAAAAATGCTCATGTTATGTCGTATGATTATGCCTAAGGTGTAACAACCTAATATCAGATATCCTAGTATATATTGAATATATAAAGTATATAGCATTAGCCATGTCAATACTAAACTAAAAACATAATAATATATCCATAATCACAAAGTAGTCATTATAGAGAGCCTTGAGGGATGCGAAAAACACACACACACACACACACATATACATATATATATAACATTAGCCTCACAAAAGCCTATTGTAATACATAACTCTTTTTATATTACAAAGCAAATATAAATAAATACATAAGCTTTATCTACTAAAGCAAATAAAACTATATCAGTCTTCATGCTTTTTCTTCTTCCCCTTTTTAGGGCTTCCACCTGGATTTACATAGCAACACATGGGGTGAGAATTCATAAATCCTCAGTAAAAGTTTTCAAAAACCAGCATTTATCCATTCACAATGAATAAACAAACCATTTATATCAGGAATATATTTACAACAAGTATATGAGCTACTAACTAAAGGAACAATCACATACTCATTTTATGTGTTACTCCCAAGCAAACATAAAACTAAAGATAAGACAATTGCCCATACAATTGTTATCAAAAGGCAAATGCAACAGAATACAATATGCTCATGCTTATGTCGTACGATTATGCCTAAGGAATGTCCTAAAATAATGAATATGAAATGTAGTAAAATAGTGTTTATGCAATGTTATGAGACTCGACTATTCCTAGGATCCCAATTCCTTGTATTATTTTGGGTAGTTTGGCTACAACCATTAAACACTACCTCGTAATGAACAGACTATTTCTACTCACTACAATGAGTGTACTTCTACCACCACATATACCATTCATAGATACGTAGGAATAACAAGTCTGTAAAAATATGCAAAGTATTGTCAAAACACATTCAACACCGCAAAGGATACTCTCCTACACGAGTTTATATCCAATGTTCATACATGAGTCTACCCTCTTCCATGAGGTTTTCACTCATTTCTATAGGAATATTCACATACTTACTTTATGGAATATTCCCATCACATTCTAATGTCACAAATGATTTCATATGCTACACCATATTATTCAAGAGATTGGACTTCTACCTGTGGCACTTCACAACCATTGGATTCACAAGTCATATTCTTTTACACATGCACTAGGTACTTATTTCCTGCACGAAATATCTCTAATAGTGTCTTAACTTATACTAAAAGCATGTATACAAGATCCCAACCAATAGGGAATTCCATTCCCTTTACAAGAAACTCATAGAGTTTTCTGCCCTTTGGGTGCTCAAGCGGTGAACTCTGGGCGCTCAGGCACCCAGACACTAGAAAACTCAGCCCTGTATCCCCTGTCTCTGGCGCTCAGGCGCCTCACTAGTACTTGGGCACTCTAACCTCGGCTCTCAGGCGCCTAGAGTGCAGCAACTCGTAGAACATGTTCTAGGCAGTGGGCGCTTGGGGGCCCAACTCCTAGCGCCTAGGCGCCAGCTACACTAGAAAAATTCTGCAGAACATATCCACTATTCTATTGGTTTCTATACCAAATTTCAACCCTCAAATTTGGGTTTTCTAAGTGATTTTCAACTACAACTAAGTTCCCTAATCATATAGCAACCCACATACAAACTCCCAATTCATCTAGCATGGATTTATGACCAAGAATCACAATCCTAAATACCCATTTTCAACCTCCATCACAAGGAGTTTCATGGGCATTCCTATGATCCAAACTATCAACCATGCATAGATTAACTCAAATACAATCATATGTCAAGTTTCTAATGAGTTCATCCAACTCAATCACTAAGAAACTCCTCCAAACCTATTTCTATCCAAACATACATAAACTATGTATCAATAAGGGTAGAAAAGGATAAAGATACTTAATCAAACACCCCTACCTCACCTGTATGGATGGTGATCAAGCCCTAGATTTGCTATTTGATCTTCCTTGGTTTCTCCTCCTTTTTCCTATTGTTTATTTCTTTCCTTTTCTTTCTCTTCTCTTGCTGCTACTTGAACGTGAGAAATGGAGAGAAAAAGGTGGAAAAGTCAAAGATGACTACTTAAGGGATATGAACCTAGGTTTGCTGAAACATTATACCTCTTAAGAATACTTTGATCTCACAAATCTAAGTTTCCTAACTTCCAAATGTATTATGAAAAATCTTAGGATTCATCTCAATCCTATTCTCATCATTTTCACAAGTTTCCATATCTGTGACTCATTAATCTAGTATAAAAATAATCAACCAGTATACTTAAAAATACCAAACTGACTCAGTTTACCCTTAAACTTTAACTACATGAGGTTTTACACATTTATGATTTAGAAACAAATATTTCATATTTATTTCCATTAACTAAGCAATTTAAGTCATTTCTTGAGCTAATAACAACTATTTTCACATATAGTGTTACAGCAAAATGACTAAACTAACTTAGAAAGTCACAAAATTTAACAGGCATGCTAAGCAAGTATTATGCTACCTCTATAACTATATACAAGTCTAACATATTAAAGAAGATATTATATTTCTCCCATTTTTTTTAGAATTTTTTCCCTAAAATTTAATTTCTCACTACTAAAGTTTAGAGGTCTCTACTTATTAGTATACACAAAAAGATACCTTGCATAGGATCTAAAGATTGAGCCTCTTCTTTCCCTCTTAGAATATACACCCTCCCTGGTGCTTGTGGTCTAGGCTTGGGCGTATCTCCTTGTCTGCATGAACATTTCCTCGCAAAGTGCCCTGGTTGACTGCACACAAAACAAACCACAAAATGTCTATCACTATGTGGTCTTCCACACTTAGAGCATTCAGGCTCCACTATCTCTGTCTGAACTCGCTCTTCTCTATCTTGTGAATAGTTAGGTTTAGAAGCACTCTCCTTATACCTACTATCCACCTTTTTCCTTTTTTGGAAATCTTGTGATCTTTGCTCTATTTGGAGTTGGAGACTACCCGACCCTACAATTTTGCACTTGTTTACTAGGGAAGGGAAATTTATAATCTCCTTTAGTTATATCATTCTCTCAATATCCTCCCTCAATCTGGATTTGAATTTAACACACTTCCATCTCTCATCCGAGTTGAGCCTATACTGAGATGAAAACTTGGACAACTCATCAAACTTTGCTTTGTATTGACCTAGAGTCATGCCCCTTTATTCAAGCCTAAGGAATTCAACCTCCTTATCCTCTTGCAAGGTCCTTGGGAAGTATTTCTCCAAAAAGGTACTCCTAAACACTTCCCACGTGATCTGTGTCCCTGCTGCTTCTAGAAATCTTCTAACACTTCTCTACTAATACTCCTCTTCCCCTTTGAACATAAAGGAAGCGAAGGAAACTCTCTACTTATTCGAGCAAATCATGACCTTAAAGTTCTTCTCCATTTCGGTCAACTATTCCTTGGCCTTCACTAGGTTGTACTTGCCCCTTAAAGGTGGAGGGTTTAACTTCCAGAACTCTGAAAGTTCCTAGAAATTCTGGTTTCTTCCAACCTGTACCTCCTGCACTGGTGATGGTGTTGGTTGCTGAGGTTGGTTGGCTCCCAGTCTCTCAAGCACCCTAGCAGTAATGGCTGCTTGCTCCCTCATAGCATTAGCAATAACAGTTGTCTACTCCCTTATAGCATTGGCCATTGCTATAACCGCTTCGACCATATCAAGGCCCTCTCTAGATGAGTTCCTAGTTTCCTTAGCTCATCTCGGAGGTGCCATAATTTCCTGTACACACAGAACAATACATATTGAGTTAATTAGTCTTAATATCATGTAATCGTGCAACAGTAGCTAATAACATTTCAACCTAAGGCAAATCATGCAATTCCATCCAAGTATCTCGCATAAGAGACAAGAAAAGCACAACTCCTAAAATATGCCTAAGCATAGTTAGTCCATACCTCAGCTCAACAGAATGAACTACTCTGATACTATAATGTAACATTCTAATACCAGATACCATTGTCTATACTGAATATACAAAGTATATAGCATTAGCCATGTCACTACTAAACTAAAAATATAATAATATATCCATAATCACAAAGTAGTCATTATAGAGAGCCTTGAAGGATGCAGAAAATATACATACATGTATATATACAACACTAGCCTCAAAAAGGCCTATTGTAATACATAACTCTTTTTACATTATAAAGTAAACATAAATAAATACATAAGCTTTGTCTACTAAAGCAGATAAAACTATACTAGTCTTCATACTTTTTCTCCTTCCCCTTTTTAGGGCTTCCACCTGGATTTATATGGCAACACATGAGGTGAGAATTCATAAATCCTTAGTAAAAGCATTCCAAAACCAGCATTTATCCATTCATAATGAATAAACAAACCATTTATATTAGGAATATATTTGCAACAAGTATATGAGCTACTACTCTATACTAAAGGAACAATCATATACTCACTTTATGTGTTACTCGCAAGCAAACATAAACCCAAAGATAAGATAATCGTCCATACAATATTGTCATCAAAAGGCAAATGCAACAGAATATAATATGCTCATGCTTATGCTATATAATTATGCCTAAGGTATGTCCTAAAATAATGATTATAAAATATAGTAAAATAGTGTTTGTGCAATGTCATGAGGCTCGACTATTCCTAGGAACCTGGTTCCTTGTATTATTCAGGGTAGCATGACTACGACCATTAAACACTACTTGGTAATGAATGGACTCGTTCTACTCACTACAATGAGTTTACTTGTACCACAACATATACTATTCACATATACGTAGGAATAGCAAGTGTGAAAAACATGCAAAGTATTTTCAAAACACATTCAACACTGCAAAGGATACTCTCCTTCATGAGTTTATATCCAATGTTCATATATGAGTCTACCCTCCTCCATGAGGTTTTCACTCATTTCTATAGGAATACTCACATACTTACTCTAAGGAATGTTCCTATCACATTCTAATGTCACAAATGATTTCACATGCTACACCATATTATTCAAGAGATTGGACTTCTACCTATGGCCATGCACAACCATTGGATTCACAAGTCCTATTCTTTAACATATGTACTACGTATTTATTTCCTCCACGAAATATCCCTAATAGTGTCTTAACTTACACTAAAAAACATACATAAAAGATCCTAACCAACAGGGAATTCCATTCCCTTTACAAGAAACTCATAGAGTTTTCTACCCTTTGGATGCTTAAGCGGTGAACTCTAGGTACTCAGGCACCTAGACACCAGAAAACTCAGCCCTGTTTCCCTTATCTTTGGCGCCCACGTGTCCATCCATGGCACTCAAGTGCCCCACTGGTGCTTAGGCGCTCCAACCTTAGTGCTCAGGTTTCCAGAGTGCAGCAACACGTAGAACATGTTCTGGGCAGTAGGTGCCCAACTCCTGGTGCCTAGGGGCTAACTGCACCAGAAAAATTATGCAGAACATGTCCATTGTTCTATTGGTTTCCATACCAAATTTCAACCCTCAAATCTTGGTTCTAAGTGATTTTCAACCATAACTAAGGTCCCTAATCATATAGCAACCCACATGCAAACTCCCAATCCATCTACCATGGATTTATGACCAAGAATCACAATCCCAAATACCCATTTTTCAACCTCCATCACAAGGACTTTCATGGACATTCGTATAATCCAAACTATCAACCATGCATAGATTAACTCCAATATAATCATATCTCAAGTTTCTAATGAGTTCATCTAACTCAATCTCTAAGAAACTCCTCCAAACCCATTTCTATCTAAACATACATAAACTATGTATCAAGAAGGGTAGAAAAGGATAAAGATAGTTAAGCAAACACCTTATGTCACTTGTATGGATGGTGATCAAGCCCTAACTTTGCTCTTTGATCTTCCTTAGTTTCTCCTCCTTCTTCCTATTCTTTCTTTTTTTCCTTTTCTTTCTCTCTTCTTTTCTTCTCTTGCTGCTACTTGAACGTGAGAATTGGAGAGAAAAGGTGGAAAAGTCAAACTATCATGTCTTATCATATCTTATCATGTCTTATTTTGTTGTTCAAACCATCTAATTAGTTATTTTTATGCATGAAGTATTAAAGGAGCTAAGAAGAAGAGAAAAAGGAAAAAAATGATAAAATAAAGTGATTGATTCTTGTGCACCATTTTGCACTTCCGTTATATTTTGTGGCCTGAATTTTGAAATTTGCAGATTATGTATTTCAACTTTTGTTTTCTTTATTCTATCCCTTCTTTCTCAATCCCCACCATTGGTCTTACATTACAAGTTTAAAAAGACCATTTTGATCATTGGTTATGTTTTGTTTATATTAATAGAGAGAGATGAAAAATAACTCTATGGATACGAGTTTGATATGCATTTGCAATTTTATAAACCTATCCAGACTTGCACTTCTTGAATAAGAATTGGTCTTACATTCATATCTATGGGAAGTCATTTATGCATGAAAGTTGCATGTGAAAGTTAATGTAATAATTGGATTGTACATGTGTGATGCCTTAAAATGAGGTTGTGAAGTACTTTCTGAGGATATGAATGATTTTTAATAAATGGTATTACAATGTTTGAGTCTTTATGTTTTTGAGTTTTTAGTTATTTAGTTTTAAATTTCCTTGTCTTGTTTTTGAATTCTTTGTCTTGTTTTGCTTGAGGACAAGCAAAATCTTAAGTTTGGGGGAGTGTCAAACATGTAAAAACTCATGTTTTTCCATTGCAAATTCTTGGTTTCACCCTTTTCCAATCCCTTTTGATTAAGCATTATTCTCAAATTTGATTATATTTTTTATGTTTTAAACTTGGTTCTTATTACGTGTTTTATTTATTTTCTTAGGTGGTTACACAATGAAGAAGACAATATACTTGAATAAGGAGCAAAAAGCTAAAAAGGGAGATTCTAGAGCTGAGCACTTAAGTGCCCAACTTTCTACCGCTTAATCAGTGGCTCAGAGAGAAGGAAGTGTTGCACGCCTAAACGCCCAAAAATTGAGCACTTAAGTGCTTAGTACATATTCTGACATGTCTTCATGTCTATAAATAGGAAAAATTATGTTTTTGAGTAGACATTCAGAGAGAGAAGTGGAGGCACAAACTCTATTTTGACATGGGAGCATTCAGGCTTGAAGATTAGGAGTTTTCTTCAACTTTTCCACCTATCTTCCATGGAGTTTGTTGGAATTTCATCTTTGTTTTCTTTTTTCTCCTTGTGTAGCTAAACTTCTTTAGTTAGGGTAATGATGAATCTTGTTCTTGGATGATGTAAATTCATTTTTGTGTTTAATCTAATTTTCTATTTCATGATTTATATGTTTATCTATTCTCTTAATGCTTTTCTTGATTTCACCATTCTTGGAATGATTTTATAGTTTATGCATGATTTGGAAAAATTATGCATGAACCTAGAATTTATGATAAACACCTCAACTTCTACAATTTCTAGGAATAGACATTGTGTTTTTGATATAGCCTTCTTTATTTAGGGTTATAATAAGGGATTGATTAACTCAAAGTAGTGTGAAGATGATTAATATACTAAGGGATTGGATATTAATTAATTTTGGGAATTTGACCATGAATCATGGAATAGAACTTGGTTAAACAAATCTTTGAATTTGCATCAAAAGAGTCCAAGTGAAGTCTGAACCCTAACACTTTGATATTGTTATCTTTCATCCTTTGTTTAAACTTGGTTAACACTTTAAATTTAGATTTATTTTTATGTTATTTACAATCTTATTAAATCTTAATTTTTGATAGTCAAAATAGTGTTAATTTGACGAATTTAGTACTTAACAACATAATTTTTGTGGGACGATACTTTTACTCATCATTTTATTACTTTTGTGATTTGGTACACTTGCCAATTGAACAACACAATCCACTTTTACTACAACTAACTGTTGTTGGTTAATTTATGACATATTTTGATCTAGCACAAATTTTGTATGCTATCATATTATTATATATTATCAATCTTTTTACTCTAATATATAACTTTTTTTTATTTTTGGTGTTTGTTTTGAACAAAGTTCAGAGAAATACTGAATAGGAGGTTGAAGGTGGAATCCTCCGTAGCATAGCAATAGTGATGGTGGTGCGATCAGGAGAGTACTTATAAAAGGCACTCCGACACTTAAGTTAGATCGTACACAATGATGATAGTGTTTAGAATTGGATGCATATCTTTGAGACATTGTAAGGTATTTATAAGAGTGTCTTGGGTGATTAGAATCGTAGTTTAATCTGAATTGAATGTTATATTTTAGGATCATAATCTATGAGATTGTTATCTTTGATAACTAATTTCCCTATTTATGTGAGATGTAATTAGTGTTCATATCTATGAAGGATTCTGTGAGAAATTTGTGCCTTATAAATAGGTGGATGTACTTATTTAATAGCGCGTATAAATATCTAAGATCCTATTCTGGTGGGCCAGGTTGCTCTTGAACCACTAACCTAAAACCTGGTCCAAAACAGTTGCTCCCAGCTTGACGCTTAGATGTGATAGCTAAGTGTCAAGATATCCGACTTCAATAGGAGCACACGACATGTATAGGACAAAGGGATCCAAGTTATATAAAAAAATGTCAGATCTTGTGATATTTTTTCCAAAGGGCCGAGGTCCAAGATGTATCATAGTATGCCCCTGGTGTTAAAAAGTAAGGTTGGGATCCGAAATAGATCACTCTACTTAAGTCATCATGTCGTTATCCAGGATACATAGTAGGTTGTCCCCATACAGATTTATTTGTGGGGTCCATCCAATTTTTAGTGTAATTCGGTTTAGAACCAATATCCATGTTATGGATTATCATGATATCATGATGCTAGTTCATGATTTGGCTTGAATGTCCTTTTGTAACATTATGCATGCCTTCAATTTTGAACGTTCTGAGTTTTGTCCTTTCAATTGCTCTGTTCAGAAGAAATATGCCGCGTGGTTGAAAAATAGTGGAAGCCGCAATTTGGGATTCATAATGCCATTATTGTTGTTTTCGAATTTTGAAATGAAAGGGAAGAAACGCTTTTGCCCCTGTTCGTGGTAAAAGTTTGGTGTTATCTCTGCAACTATAAAAAGGGGTAAGGGGAAACACTTAATTTTTTGTTACCCCGGATGACAAACCATGGATTTATTTATACTAGACTCGGGCAGTGTGGGACCAGAGATTGGAAGAAATAAAAAATCCAATGTTTGAGTTGCTTGAAGATGAGGCCGAGGTCCTCCACTTCCTTGTGGAATGGGCTGACAAGAGCGGGGCCATATACTGTAAAGATGTTCTTGATGAGTCGCTAACTCAATAAGGCAGTTGTTAGGTATCTCGTCTTGCATATATCTGACTCACTTGTATTTTCAATATCTTCTAAGTGTTGTAACACTCTAGTTTTCTTTTTATAGAAAGTATGGAGCCCCCGATGGTCTCGATCTTCTTGCCCAACGCCTAGCTTCTAGGATAGCAGGGGCTTCTGGATCTATATCACGGGCCCTGACGCTGCTCCAAGGGTCATGGTCGTAGTTTCTCCATCTCCACCTATAGTATGAGAGGGAAAGCTCAGTTCTCTTATGCAACTTCACTGACCTCAAAAGAGGAAAGCTATAATAAGAGGGAGCAGAGGGGTAAAAGGCTGGCTTCCGAGGCTGTTCCTATCAAGGTTCCTGTTGGTTTGGGGTTTTCTATTCTAGAGGACGCTCTATTGTATTTTTCTCTTGGGTCAATTTAAGGCAGAGGGTTTGATCCCGCAAGAATCATTGACGACTCTCTTCTGTCTCTTTCTGACTCAGATGTATTAATTGAGCATGATATGATGGAGCTTCTTTGGGATGTGTAAGTGCGGTGCCTACGCATTGCCTCCATCCTCCAATTTCTAGAGGGAGCTTTCGAGTCCATTCAGGAGGCTCGAGAGTTAAAGAAAGAGCTTGATGCCCTCCGGGGTGAAAAGCAAGGGCTTGAGCTGGCTGTTGTCCAAAAAGACAATCAGTTAGCTTGAGTTACTCAAGAGATTGAGGTGCGTAGTGTAACACCCCAAGACTAATACTCCTAGTATATCCAAATTACATTGAAATACTTAGACTTAGGCACATCATGGCTAGATTTTTATTTTTTGTGGTAATTAACTATACTAAATTTATCTTTTACTTAAGTCTTATGAGGGATTTTTTTTTTCGTTTATTTCCTTTATTACCTTAATGTCCTTTGAGTCCACTTGTTAGAACTCTAAGAACTTGTACATTAACCAATTTGAATACCATAGAGATTTTCATATACTAATCTGAAGTACAAACTTGTACCTATGATACATAATTATAGACATAACATGTACAAATAACACTGGCATTAGTATCCCATACAATCAGTACAACAGTTCTCTATAATAGCATTCAAGTTATACATACTAAGCCTTCATAAGCATACATACATATACACCATATACAAACCATTGCATAAATATAAATACATGGCAATGGTAAAAAAGGATAAACAACACTATACTACATTATCTTCTGTATCTTTACTCCATGGGTAAATCATGTGCTGGAATTATTATGGAAAGAAAAGATAAAAGGTGTGAGAATTCTAGGAATTCCCAGTATATCTAACAAACAAGTGTCATCACAATAATTCCAACTGCTTCAGGGAAATCAAATCAATGCTTAAAATAACTCATAAAAAATGATTCCTTTCTTTTCTCGAGTAAAAAATTCAATTTTTAATCATTAATCAACAACTCAAACAATATATATAGATTTACAAACATATCTTTAAATAAATCATAGGATTCATAAAAATGTGTCAACATATAAACCATTTTACATTATCATTAGAGTATTTACAATTACTCAAGGTGCAAATATTCTTTACCAAATCTACAATATATATATATATATATATATATATATATATATATATAAAACAATTTTATAATGATGTGCACATACTCAAGCTATGCCATAAATCTTTCCTTTAGTGCTCAATAGTCATCATCTTTCCAAGCTTATTCCCAGGACTCATGTCCTTTCATCATAAATAGGTAGGAAGGGAACATCGCATCCTCACACTACCAAATACTTGGTGATAGTCTACCATTATACAACACTATCCCATGTATCTACGACCAAATATCCAATGGATCATCGTCATTTCCAAAGGATACATATCTAGGATCACTGTCATTTCTTATATTCAGATTTAGGATCACCTTCATTTCCCAAATCCATCACTAGCCAATTTTAAGTATCCACCGTCATTTCCAAAGGATATATATCTAGGATCACTGTCATTTCCTAGATTTAGATTTAGGATCACCATTATTTCCTAAATCCATCATTAGCCAATTCTAAGTATCCAAAGGATCATCATCATTTCCAAAGGATATATATTTAGGATCACTATCATTTCTAGAGGATACATATTTAGGATCACCGTTATTTCCTAGATTCAGATTTAGGATCACCGTCATTTTCCAAATCGATTCTATGGGTTAGCTTACATAAGGGAATGACATCTAAGGATCACCCTCATTTTCTTTAGAATATCTAATTTCTTTTAATTAATGAGCACTTAGAGATGTGCTTTACATTTCAATTTAATTACTAGCTCAACTTTAACATTCTAAGGGAGCACATCACTAGCTTAACTTTAACATTCTAAAGGAGAACATCACTAGCTCAACTTTAACATTCTAAAAGAGCATATTTCAAATTATCTCATATATATCAAGTGCACAATATCATTATTCTACAAATGCATCAAGTGCACAATTTCATTATTTCACAAGCTTATCAAGTGCACATACCTAAACACAAGTCACTTTACCTAGTGAATTTAATCATACCATATAGTATAGATGTATCCCATTTGGTCCCCATAGATCAGGGAACTCTGTTTTCCTAACTTAGGGGATTTGTAATCGATTATCACAAGCCATTTTCTCAAAATAGGAGCTTGGTAATCGATTACCATGTTTGGTAATCGATTACTAGTTTAAAATTTCTCAAGACAGAAGCTTGGTAATCGATTACCATTCGTGGTAATCGATTAGCACACTTAGTTTTCTCAATTCTACAGATTAGTAATCAATTACCTTAACTAGTAATCGATTACCACCCTTCTAGTTGCAGCTTTGTAGGCTAATAATTGATTATTGAAATCAATAATTGATTATCCACTTGTTTTCCAACAACCAGAAGGTACTATAAACATGATAAACTCAGTTCAACATATTTCTCTTCATTTCTAGCTAGAATAACATCAAAATCTCAATATATATATATACTCAAGCCAAAAATCCACAAGGTATACTACCAAAGCTCAGACCAATAAGACTTAATTCATCAACCTCAACCATAAAGTCTTATATAAATTCTCAATACTAAAACTCATGTTTTTGTATATATCATCAATCCCACCTATAAATCATAATACAATTTTCAAACCAGTACAACTATGTAGAAAATCCATAGAAGTTAATTTCTAGTAAATAAAATGAAAGGTTGTAGGAAAAACACCCCTACCTCTTTGCCTAAGCCTAGAAGGAGATGAAGAATAGTTGATGGATGGTGGTGTTCTTGGTGTCAAGTTGAAGAGCTCGAGGAGTGGAGAAACTTTCTTAACTGGTGCGAGGCCAACCGGTCACTCTATTGCCACCAAATACAACTTGGAAGCTCTCTTCCTCTCTTTCTCTCGTCCTTCTCTCTTTCTCTCTATATTTTTCGTTTCTTTTTCTTCTTTCTTTGTTTTCTCTCCTTTTGGCTTACTTTAGCCGAGAGAAAAGTGAAAATCAATTGTGAAAGTGTGTGTGTATGGCTATGGTGAAAGAGTGAGAGATAAGAACAAAAGGATATGGTTATCTTTGGTTGTGAAAGATTTGTCTCTTAGGGACATTTTGATCTTCCACTAATGAATTTTCTAGCTTCCATAAGTGTTGTAGAAGATTCCAGGATTCCATTAAGTTCCTATACGCATTATTTAATAACTATTAGGTTCTATTATTTTTCCTTAAGTCAGTATAACCTTAAGGAAGTAATTAATACATATCTGCTCTAACTCGTATTTGCTTACAAGTATCTGCCCTAAGCCATAATCATTTTTAAAATAATATCCATCCTCTATTTAATGACTCCACAAATTTTCATAATTTTTCGAATTACTTTCCTTTTTAATTTGGCATTTAAATACTTATTCTATTTATTAAAAAAATATTAAACTAGTTTATTTAATTTCCCAAAAATTACCATAATTCATTCTAATTATTTATAACCTAAAAATAAATTTTTCAAATTTGTTTCTATCATTTAAGCAATCTATGCTAATTTCTAGGCTGTTATGGACTATTCCTCAAGTTTAGTATTCTACCGTTAAGCCCAAACTAACTCAGAAAATTACAAAAATTAACAGATAGACTATACAAATGCTAATGAACTTCTTTATTAATTATTAAGACTAACAAGACTCTCTAAGGAGGTTGCCGAGGTGGCCACGTTCTGGGTTCAAATCGCTGAAGGAGTGGCTCGAGAGAACACTTTGAAAGATCATTTATCTTCCGCCGAGACTACTATAACCACCCTTCGAACTAAGAATGAATTTCTCCACTAGACTGAAGCACCTAAAATGAATAATTAAATTGTGGTTATTGAAGATGAATGGGCTAAGTCAGTGGACGAATCGTTCTCAAATGCGGTCGCCCAGCTCTGTCTTCTAAACCCAAACCTTAATAAGGAGGAAGTTGGTTCAAGGAAGTTGATCTGGGATGGTCGGATCATAGATGTCGCTCTCGAAGCTATTCCTACTAGCCAAGTTTCAGCCAAGGTAGACATCAGTGAAGAGGAGTGCGAGGAGACATCGGAGGCCGACCAAGCAGAGGAAGTAGAGAGGACCTCAGAGACAGTCGTGGAGCCAACCCCGGAGAACGCCTAATTTTTTTTTGTCTTTTCATTTTGCCCCTTGCGTGGGATTTTTATAATATTTACAAATGAACAAGTCCTGATTTCGGGCATCCATTTAATACTTAGAATATTTTTCATATTCCTATTGATTCTTCTTTTACCTCACCGAGATAGGTCCAACGCTCAATCTAGATGTTTGCATTTAATTAACCGAGATGGGTCCAATGTTAGATCTCGATGGTCAGGTCCACTTCAGAAATGTTTCTCTACCTTTGTTGACACTTAGTCAATTAAGTATGAAACTTTGAAGTATAATTTTGACATGGAAGCCTTTTGGAGTGATGTCCACTATCCTAGGCATCGATCTAATGCTCATAACCACGTTAAACCTTTTTCAAGCTTATGGGTTAGGCTTAATGTTGAAATAATAGAATATAGTTGACACAAAAGCCTCTTGGTGTAGAATCCACTGTCCCGGGCTACGGTCGAATACGCTTAACCTATGTAACCTTTTTAAGTTTATGGGTTAAGGTTAGACTCCTAAAGGTACAGGTGAAAACCCTTGAATGCACTCCTTGAACTTGAATACTAGTCAAGTGGGCTCCCTTATTTGGCCATCATGTATGGATATCAGAATATAGTTGACACATAAGACTCTTAGTGTGGAATCCACTATCCTGGGCTATGGTCAGATATGCTTAACCTCTATAAACTTTTTAAGTTTATGGGTTAAGGTCAGGCACATAAAGGTATGGGTGATAACCCTTTATTGCACTCCTTGAACTCCGATATTGATCAAGTGGATCCCCCTGTTTGGCCATCATGTACGAATATCAAAATATCTGATCCTCTTTGGACCTTGTACTCCTCGGACCTCTCTAAGGTGTGATAATCTTGTGGGTTGCACCGAGATGATGTCGGGCAGAAGTACTTCACGATCGAGGTACTAGCTTAGATGATGTCGGGATGAAGTACTCATGGACTCAAACTCACAGCCGAGGAACAGTCTTAGATGATAATAGGATGAAGTACTCATGGACTCAAACTCAAGGCTGAGGTACTGGCTCAAATGATGTCGAGTTGAAGTACTCGTGGACAAAATGTCATAGTCAAGGTACTGGCTTAGATGAGAATAGGTCGAAGTACTCATGGACTCAAAGTCATAACCGATGTACTGGCTTAGATGAGAATGAGTCGAAGTACTCATGGATACAAAGTCACGACCAAGGTATTGGCTTAGATAAGAATGAGCTGAAGTACTCATGGACTCAGAGTCATGGCCAAGATATTGGCTTAGATGAGAATGACCCTCCTTCTAGCGCCATTCTTGACATATGGTAGTCCTCTTTTGGGTTTACCCTCTTAGCTTTAACTTCTTGGAGTATGATAGTCCCCTTTTGGGTTTCCCTTCTTGGAGTATGGTAGTCTCCTTTTGGGTTTAGTATCTGGAGTATAGTAATCCCCATTTGGCTTTACCCTCTTGAGTATTCCCTTTTTGGATTTATCTTCTAGAGTACAGTAGTCCCTATTTGGGTTTACCCTATTGGGTATTCCCTTTTTGGATTTACCTTCTTAGCGGTAGTCCCCTTTTGGGTTTACCTTCTGGAGTACGGTTATCCTCATATGGGTTTACCCTCTTAGGTTTACCTTCTTCAAATATGGTAGTCTCCTTTCAGGTTACCTTCTAGAGTACGGTAATCCCCATTTGGGTTTACCCTCTTGGGTGTGACCCGTTTGAGTCTATCCTGAGATATGTACCATTTGGGTTTACTTTTTTTAGGTGTAATTCGTAAGGGTTGTGCACTAGGGGGAAGCCACGGTGGCTGCTAGCATATGGTGATTCTATACAGCAAAGGTGCTATTTTGATTTCATTTGTTGGAGTGATGTCTGTCATAGGTGGTCTACAGGGTGAAATAAATGGATTTGGTGTAAGTTAGTGTCATTTCCTTTTCTTTCCAAGAGTTTTTACATCATTTGCATTGTTTCACTTAAATGAAAAGTTATTGCTTACTTAACATACCTTCTTGCTCTATGTAACATCCCAAATTCTGACTATGTTAATAGTAATAGCAGAATTACACTATTTTGTATTTTCTGTATGTTATAAAAATAATTTGACTGTTCCGAGATCATTTTTTATCGTTTTGTGTGATTTGTTCCTGGTCAGGAAAATAATAATTTTCGGGCCGGGGAAATTCTTATCTGATTTATTCAGAGGCGGAGGATCTTACTAAACCCAAATCTGAGTGACACAGAAAAGAATTTTTTAATTTTTAGAATTTATCTGTGAAATAAAAATATTTCACGAATAAATATCTACTATTTTATTTATAGCAGCTTTTGCTATAATTTATTTGACCCGGTATAGTTTAATTGACAGAAAATGTGCTTAGAATATTTTTTGTAACCTAAATCAAAACGAACCAATAGGAATCAGTCAAAATAGGTGGCTGGACTTTTCTATCCAATAGGAAGTGGTCAAATAAAGGGGCATGGACTTTATTGTGGACCATTGGATGAAAAGCTTGATTTAGATGTTTTCGATCATAACCGTTGATCAGATCAATGGTGTGAAATGAATCCTGATAAAATCACTAAGTGATACCCACCTTAGATTAGATCAATGGATAGGAAACAAAGTTAATTTCAATGGCTAGGATGGAGTCAAATATAGTGGCTTGACTTTTAATTAGTAGTTAATTAAACCTAATCTAATTATCTTAATTACCTAATTAACAAACTAAGTAAACCAACCTAGTTATTAATTAGTTATAATCTAATTTCTAATTAGATATCCTAATTTTATTTAGAGGCTATGATATATACAATTATCTATTTAATTAATTAGTTATGTAATTAGAATGTTAATTAAGTGAAATTAGGAAACCTAACCTAATTAATTATCTATCTCATTAGCATTGAATTAGACTTTAATTAAAATTAAACCAAGTCCCTAATCCCATTAAGGCCACACGGCTAAGCAGCCTTGGGAGGCTTCTCCAAGGTTCTTGAACCATCTTGCATGACCATAGCATGACCAAAAGGTGACCAAGCCATGTGCAATTGCATGTGCACTCAAATTGTGATATTTTTGGTTCATGCAAATCTCTTAATTCTCCTATACACTCACACGGAAGCCCACTCTCATTTTACTATCAATATTCACCTTTTCTCTCACCAAAAAGCAAGCATCATTTTCTCTTCAAAATTCCCAAGAACTCAGGAACACTTTCCTTCCCTTTTCTCTTTGTGTTTCGGCCCACACCCCTTGAACCACTATCTATCTTCTATAATTTTTGTTCTTATCATTTCCTAAATCTAAACCACCTCCTAAACACTTTTCATTTAGGAAGTTTCATCAAAATCCTATCCTAAGTGCTTCAAAATCCAAGTTTGGTTTACTTCCCTAAAGGTAAACTTTGGTTTTTATGGTTTAAAATTTAGTTTGTGATTTTCTAAACCATGTTTGTTCCATGGTTTATCATTATTAAGCCTTGTTTGTGATTTTACTAATTATTTAAGAATTGTTAGGGCTTTGTTTTGGTTCCCACGAAAATCAAAGAGGAGAAGGAGCTTGTGGATTCTTGTCTTCAAGAGGTAAGAGAAAGATTTTACCTCACCAACCAAGTTTTGGTGGTGTGGGGATGGTTTTGTATGGTGAAAAACCCATAAGGGTTTATTCACTAGTGTTTAATGCTTCTTTGATTTTGTTTGTGGTGTTTGTGGTTTTGTTTTTGTGATTTGCATGTGTGATATATGATTACTGCTTTGATATATGTTTATCTGTGTGAGATTTGAATGCATGTAAGTGTATGTGTAATTTAGGATATGAACAACATGATGGATCGATTGTATGAATGCTCCAAAGAGCAATGAGGCTCACGGCCATACTAGGGTAAAAGGACCAAAGTCCTGAAATGATGGATTCAAATGAGAATTAAATATTTAAATGAAAAGGAACTGAATTTGGAAGAGTTTGAGGATAGCAAAGCAAAATGATTTTGGAAAACAAATTGATATAATTAAATAGTAGAGTTATAAAATGAAATAAGGGTCAATACTTGAAGTTTACTGACGTATAGCTCACCATACGGGTTTTGAAGCGCGTTGGTAAAATTTGAGTTGTAATATGTGAAGTAAAGGAAAGAAATACCATTTTTTGAGAAACAGTACAATTATTGATTTTTAGAGGGGTCATATCACATTTTTTTATAAAATAGGGACTAAATTGTAAATATTATTTAAATGAGGGGTCATTGTATAAATACTTATTTTTAGAGGGATCATATTGTAAATATTATTTTTAAAGAGGTCATATTACAAATATTTTATAATAGAGGAACTATTTCGTAAATATGAATTATGATGGACTATTATGAAAATATTATTTAAATGAGGGCTATAATGTAAATATTATGTTTTTGAGGGGCTATTATGCAAATATGAAAAATAAAGTGAATTTTTAGTATTTAAATGAGAAAAATAGTATTTTTGGATTTAAATGAAAAATATTTACGCGATTGAGAAATGTTGAAAAATCACTACGCGATTCGAAAAGGCGATAGAATTGAGTCGCGATTAAGAAAATGCAAAAATATGACTACGCGATAAAATTACAGTAAAGGTATTGTAGGGTTAATGTATAAACCCCGAATATGTAATAATAATTGGAAATGTCAATAGTGCATAGTACATGCATTGGAAAGGTCAAATAGACTGTATAAGGCTATTTGCCTAGGAAAGACTACACCTCTTGAGTAGGTGCGATATGCGTAGTGTAAGTCACTCATTGACCTTAGGGGCATTGGGGTGCGGGTTGCCTACAATGGGCAGTTGGTAGCTCTTCTGTACTGTAGGTTAGACCGATGCAACACACCAATGATCCTAACCGAGACACTATTCTTAATCAAGATCTGATAAAGACTGTCGTGTATATGCTAGATGTGCAAGATTGAGCACGTGGTCCGAGGCATGTTGGTACCGATAAATCTTTTCGATCACTCTCTCTGACCTGAGTTTAGCTCTATGGAGTAGGAAATTGAGTCTGTGTGCATACATATAGTTATTGAGGGTATTATCGTAATTATAGTTTATGATAATTGAACTATTGAATATTTGGTTATTGATAATGGCATGATAGTAATTATTGTTTATTTTGTGTGTTGTGGTGATAAATGATGATTAGTGGCATAACTGTAATTATGGTATGATAGTTGTTTGAGATATTGTATGTGTTTATCTTCATTGCCACCATACTGGTAATGGCGTAGGTGATCTCACTTCTTTGTATGTTTATTTTATTTTGTATTTATAATTTAAAAGATGTTGAGTAAGAAGTTGAGCGAGAAGCTGAGGAAGAGCAGATTCCTGTCGAGGACACTGAGTTTAGAAGAGATGGAGATGCCGTGTTTCCTTGGATATATGAGATTGACGTTTCTTGGAGGATCAGAGGCATGGAACGTTGATTTGGATAGAGAGCGTATTTACTACTTGGGCGACCTAAATATTAGATTGAGTAGACAACAACTTGGACATCATTACTTTAGTGTTAATATTTATGTACAACTAGAGTTTCCAATATCTATTAGGCAGTACTAGGGGACTTACTACCGTACCCCTAGTGAGGTCAGTATTGTGTCGTCTGCTCGGACACCTGTCCGTAGGACTTCACGTCAAGCTGGATTCCTATATGCTGAGGGTTCTACTGTCTAGTAGGACTTAGGCAATATGTTAGTTTAAATAATGTTTTAAATATTTTGAGAGTCTAATTTGTAAATATTAAAATATGATAGTACTAAAGACTTATGTATGTATATATGATGTAAATTATTTGTAATGATGTTGTTATGTTTTTATTTTCCGCTAAGTTTATCTTATTATTATTGAGAAATTTTATAACTCGTATTTATAATACAAGCGCGATTTCTAATGAAGGGGTAATTTGATAATTAAGTAACATGAAGTGTGATGCCCTAAGGAAGGTGTTACACTCTACATTTTTACTTAATCAGTGAAACTAGCTTATATCTACTGAATCTAGCTTACATCATTTCCCCTTTCTTAATGTTTTTGGACTCACCTTCACAGGGAAACTAAGGCATAGTAATATATTAAAAAATCAAGTATAAATTACACAATAATAAGACCTGGTGGGTTGAGAAATGAACCTCCTGTTCTGCTACTATTGTCTATGGTATTCTATTTTAGTTCTTACATGTTTTTTATCGGTGATTGGAGTTTAGGTTGTGGAAGTTCAATGTGGAACATCAAGTAGCTCATTTATCAATTTTAATTGATTTCTACTCAATTGAAAGAGAGCTAAATGATTCTTCTTCTGAATTTCAAAACATGGCACTGATATGCATAAAATACATTAAGAGCAAGTGCACTCTATCATATAGTAATATAGGACTTGAGTCCTAGTTGTCGATCCCACGATAAATAAGAAGTAATTATTAGATTCGTTAAGCCCTTGGTTATTTAAACAATCAGAAGTGTAAGAAGAAACTCAAAATAAAATCAAACCACAAATAAAGAAGAAAGATGTACAATCAAACAATATAGAGAAAAATCAATTAGAGAGAAACTAGGGCATAAGGTTCATTTGAATCCAATTAATAAGATTTTCATTCATTTATGATATAAGATAATTCTCTTGCCAATATTCTCCTAATTGCTATTGAATCCTAATGATCATGGATAAACAATATTCTATTCCTAAATTAAATCACCTATTTTGTCATTTAGTTGAATTAACTAGGAATGTATTAAACCCAATTCAAGAGATGAACTGACATAATCGTCAATTTGATTAATAGAATAAATTAATGTTTGGTCATTCACCAATCTAATCCTAGGTTTATTATATAGGTCCACTCATTGGTTGTGGATAGTCATCGATCAAACGATGAATTAAAATATGCCAAAAGTGATCAAGTCTTGACAATAATTCAAATAATATAATAGACCCAAAAGAAATTACCTTAATCAAATTTGAAATCAAACCAAATTAATCAAGAAAACAAGATCCCCCATAGCCCAGCTATGAGATTAGTTACTTATGTTCAATAACAAACCCATATCACAATACAAATTCATAAAAAGAAAAACCTAAAAAAGGGGAAAAATTAGGAGGAAGAGAAATCGAAACCCCTTTTATGGAGATTGTGATCTTCAAGCCTTCAAGAATGTCGTCCTCTCTTCGTGGTCGTCCTCCAAAGATTTGTGGCAATTCTCTCTTCTGAATTATCTCTCTAAAATCTATCGTCTCTCTCTCTAAATTTCTTCTTGATGATCTGAACCAAATAGAACTTCTTTGCTAAACTCGTTTTTTCTCTTTTATAGAAAAGTGATAGCTTTTTGTATCTAACTTGAATGATTTTTCTCACCTTTCAAATGGCCAAATTTTTTCTTGATCTCAACTGAAAAGTTTTAGGATTTTCTGTTATCTTTTCAATGCTGCAAACGATGCCTCGATTTGATCTCTGTAGCCCAAGATATAGTCTAATTACTATAAAATGGTCAAGAGAGTGCAAGAATCTGAATTTGTAACAAACTTTCTCTCTTTGAGAATTCTTATCCAATCTTCAATGTAATCCTTATTTAAGATTTTGCATCCAATTAGAACTCTAATTAACATCTAAGAATAGGATAAGAATCTTTCAAATATTTATCTTCAGGAATTTCCTATTTTTACACAAAATCGATGATTTATCTTGAAAATTCAAATATGATTAGGTGAAGAGAAATTATTTAAAAAAAATTAAAATTAAAAATAAACAAAAACTAAATAAAAATTAATTAAAAATCCTAATAAATAAACTCAAAAGATGAGTGTATTTAACACTCATCAAATACCCCCAAAGTTGAACAATTACTTGTCCTCAAGTAAAGAATAGGAATAAAAAACAAGATCAAACTCAGCATCCAGAAACATGAATCAAGGAAAATTTCATAATTAAAGAATTCAATCAAGTTCAACAATCAAATCCAATCTAGTAAGATCTTTTAGCACTTAAAACAATTAGAGGCTTGGGTCTAGCTTGCATATTTTCTCCTTACCAATCAATTGAGGTCACTCATCTTTCCATAGCTCAAGTGTTTAAGGACAAAGAGATCAACTCCAGTTTCTCTTGAAAAATGCATTACCATAGGCTTGGTTATCAATTTCATCTTTACTTCCAAGTTCACATACAACACTAGAATCAAAAGCGCTTCCTTTGATTGTAATGGGGCCAAAAGGAAATAATGAAAGGTACGAAAAAGATTAAACAAAAAGGGTAAAGAATGTTCATGGATAAATTGATATAAAACAAAATTAGATTGAAAAGACGATAAATAGAACATAAGCACAAAGGTATAATAGATTCTCACTTTCAACCCAATATTCTCATTATTCCTCACTAACAATCCTTTTTTTTCTTCTTCCTTCTCATTTTTTTCTTTTCATTTCATTTTTTCTATTTTTTTTCACCCTTGAAGACAAAAACAACCCTTAATGACTTTTTAATTAACACATTAGTTGCTCCAAAAAAAAAAATCCAACCTGATTATTCAATTAGGTATCCAAGGAAATCAATTTCAGGCTCAAATGAGGCAACTAACAAATTATTTTCTCAATGCAACTCTGGAAATCAAGAAAGAATTAAGCTTAAGTGCCTTAATCATTTTCAAGTATGTATGTGAACCATAAAGTCTCAACAAGATATCAAAGCAAGTTCTAGTACACATTAATCAAGAGAAATATCACTCCAGAAGAAAAATAAAATTTTGTTTATGAAAATTTTAATCATTAAAGCTCAAAACTCACTTTTTGGCTAAGTTAATAGAAAGAACAAATACAAGCAGACATGGCTAATTTTCAATTCTAAATTTCACTTTACTAAATTAAAAAAGATTGCTTCACACAAAATCAGCTCATGATCAATAGATTCCCCTCATAAACATATCTCTATCAACTCAGTATTAATTCAAGCAATTAATACATAATTCTTGCTTAATTACAAACAATACTCAAGTGGTCATTAATTTCACAAAAATTTTAAAAGTACCCCCCACACTTATGATAAACTTTGTCCTCAATGTGAAAAAATAATAAAATAAAAATAATAGAATAGAGGATAATGAAACTTCCTTGAAAATTAAGTACAAGATCACGAAGGTGGTGGGGAAGGTGGGGCCTAAGGGAGGCATGTAGCCATGAGCTCAAACATCTAATCTAATTAAGCGGTGACATATCGTCAAAAACTACACATGAAAAATAAAAAGTGTCAAGATAAATTTTTTTTATAGGAAAAAAAACAAAGCAAAAACTAAAAAAATCAAATGCAAGGAAAGAAACACAAGTTGCCTCTTATGAAGTGCTAAGTTATAGTCATTAGCTTGACTATGGGCCTGTGCCATGCTTAGGTGATGCCGATGAAGTGGTACTTAGTCCCCACTCCTTCTTCTTAATGTTTTACTCTCAGGCCATTAATCAAGAATGTCTTGTGGCCTTTTTTCTTCACCTCAAGCACACCGTATGATCAGACGCGAACAATCTCATATGGTCCATACCCCTTTGACCCTAACTTACCAGGAAGAAGACGAAGACGTGAGTTATAGACAAGAATTTTATCTCCAATCTTAAACTCACGTAACTTGATACACTTGTCATGCTGCTTCTTTGGTCTCTTATTGTAGAGCTTGGCATTCTCAAAGTTAGTAACAGCCTTGGGAAAAATCTTTTATGGCATGTCATCAATCACAGATTCTTGCAGATATAAAAACACAGCACTATCTGCAATATTAGTAGCATCTATGCGATTACATGAATCAAAGGAACTATGGTTTTTGACAGAATTAAAAACATTAAAAACTACTTTCTCATCATTTAATCACAAGGTTAACTTCCCTTGATGGACATCAATCATGGTATTTCCAGTGGCAAGGAATGGGCGCCCAAGTATGATTGGAATCTCTGAGTCCTCCTCCATGTCCAACGCAGTGAAGTCAGCTGGAAAAATGAAATTTTCCACCTTCACCAAAATATCTTCCAATACACCACGAGGGTAAGTGATGGATCTATCGACCAACTGTAATGAAATGTTAGTAAGCTTTGGCTCCTACATTCCTAATTTCTTAAAAACAAAGAAAGGCATCAAATTTATATTAGCACCTAAATTACATAATGCTTTCTCAAAATAAGAGTTACCAATAGAGTAAGGAATAGTAAAACTCCCTGGATCTTTTAATTTCGGGGGTAGCTTCTTTAAGAGAATGGCGGAGCACCCCTCATTTAGCCTTACCGTCTCAAATTGCTTAAACTTGCACTTATTTGTAAGTATTTCCTTCAAAAACTTTGCATACTTGAGCATTTGAGATATGGCTTCAACAAACGGAATATTAATTTGTAATTTCTTGAACATCTCCAAGAATTTGGCAGCTGAATGTTCTTGAGCCTCTGAGGGAATGGAATAGAGGGCTTCTGTGGCTCATTTACATGTACCGTAGAGGATGCTTCACTTGCCTTCTCATGTTCTACATTAAATAACTCATCAAGATTATCTTCATGCTCTTACATTTCCTTCTCTTTTTTCTTAGGAAGCTCCCCAAGCTCCTTATCACTTCTCAGGGTAATTGCACTGACCTGTTTCTTCGAATTAGGCTCGGTAGTACCAGGAAATGTTCCTAGTACCATTTCTGACATCAAGGTGACCAACTGGCTAATTTGGGTTTCCTTGCTCTTCATTTGGACCTCTGAATTCGGAATGTACTTCATTACAAAATTTTCAAAATGTTGCTTCTCTTCAGGTGCTTGGAAACTTGGGGGTGGTTGTGGAGCTCATTGATAACTCTCTGCTGATTGCCCTACTGATTTGCCCATTTAAAATTGGGGTGGTCTTTCAAACCAGGATTGTACATATTGGAATATGGATTGTACTATTGTCAGTTGAAATTACTAACAAAATTTACTCCTTCGGGCTCGGGGATAAATGAACTATCAACTTGACAGTTTGAACTGTTATGTCCCTGTCCACCATATGCTTCACATATGATTAGTGGGGCTGCACTATTTGCCACTATTAGAGTCTCAACCTTCTTTGTCAATATTTCCAGTTGGCTTAGAATGGCAATAGATGAGTCAACAACATGTACACTGACTTATTTCTTAGTCACCTGGTGCTTATTTTGCCATTGGTAACTGTTAAGCACCATTTCTTCAATTAGTGCATGGATTTCAGTTGGTGTTTTCCTCCAAATTGAACCTCCCGCAATGGCATTAATGAGTGAACGGTTGGTAGGTGGCAAACCATTGTAAAAAGTCTGTACCTGCTACCTTACGGGTAATCCGTGATGTGGACATCTCCTTATCAACTCTTGAAAACATTTCCAAGCTTCATAGAGAGTATCCATGTCAAATTGCACAAAAGTAGAAATGTCATTCCTTAACTTAGAAAATTTAGAGGGACGAAAATACTTAAACCAAAAATTGTTGTGTCAATTGATCCCATGTGGTGATGGAATCCCTTGGTAGTGACGTTAACCATTGACTCGTCCTATCCCTAAGAGAGAAAGGAAAGAGTCTCAATCGGATTGCATCATCTATCACCCCATTATACTTGACAGTATCACACAATTGTAAGAACCTGGCCAGACGTTGATTTAGATCATCCGATCCGAAGGCAATCCACCAAATCGGACAGAAGTTTGAATCATGAAGTTCAATGTTGGTTTGATCTCAAAGTTGTTAGCCGCCACAGCTGGTCTTGTAATACTCCCTTCATACCCTCCATCTGTGGGCATGGAATATTCAAGCATGGTTCGCTACACTGGGGTAGCTTATTTTTCATGATTCCCCTCAACTGTTGTCTTTCTCTCCATCTTCCTTGTAGCTTCTTCAATCACAGCTTCAGTATTAGATTACTTCCTTAACCTGCAAGCTATTTTCTTAATTTCTGGATCAAATGTCAGATTAGGAGATTAAGAACGAGTAAGCATAAACAAGAAATATGAGCAAGGAGATGAAGTGACAAATTAATTAAAAATAAAAATAAAATAAAATAAAATAAAAGTGCATCTAAATTAACTAGAGTTTTTCACTTCTAATATTACCAAACTTATTCTCTAGAAACGGCACTAAAAACTTGATACGCATAAAATATACTAAGAGCAAGTGTACTCTATCATATAATAATATAGGACTTGAGTCTCAGTTGTCGATCCCACGAGGAATAAGAAGTAATTATTAGATTCATTAAGCCATTGGTTATTTAAACAATCAGAAGTGTAAAAAGAAACTCAAAATAAAATCAAACCACAAATAAAGAAGAAAGATGAACAATCAAACAATATAGAGAAAAATCAATTAGAGAGAAATTAGAGCGCAAGGTTCACTTGAATCCAATTAATAAGATTTTCATTCATTTATGATGTAAGATAATCCTCTTGCTAATATTCTCTTACTTGCTATTGAATCTCCATGGTCATGGATAAATAATATTTTATTCCTAAATTAAATCACCTATATGGTCTAATTACTAAAACATGGTCAAGAGAGTGCGAGTATCCGAATTTGTAACAAACTTTATCTCTTTGAGAATCCTTATCCAATCTTCAATCTAATCCTTATTTAAGATTTTGCACTCAATTAAAACTATAATTAGCATCTAAGAATAGGATAAGAATCCTTCAAATATTTATCTTCAAGAATTTTCTATTTTTGCACAAAATCTAATGATTTATCCTGAAAATTCAAATATGACTAGGTGAAGAGATAATTGTTTAAAAATAAATTAAAAATAATAATAAACAAAAACTAAATAAAAATCACTTAAAAATCCTAATAAATAAACTCAAAATATGAGTGTATTTAACACTCATCAAGCATTGAAAGTATTTTCATGTTCATCTTTATTTTTTTTGGGTTTATTTTCACTAGATTGGACAACAACTGAATTGAACACTTATATGGCTGTCAGTCTGTTCATTTTCAAGTAACAGTATTTTCATGTTCATCGGTATTTTCACCTTGTGGATTGAAAACTTTTATGTTAAACTCAGATGGTGAAATTTTGATTTGTTTGTCAAGATTCTTTAATAAGGAATTAGCAAGAAGCCTTTCTATGTTTGAGAATTTTGTTATTCACATTTGATGGATGGGTAGTTGGTTTGAATAAGCTATTTTCATTCTGCTAAAGTGTTGGTGGCCTGTCATAAAATTATAATAGTATTGAGAACTTACCCTTAAAGCTTAAATTCATGTTTACATTTTATGTTAAGCTCAGATGATGAAAATTTGATGAAATAGCGATGAACATGAAAATACTTTCATTGTCGTGTTATGAAATTCAGAAGAAGAATCAGTTAGCTCTCTTTCAATTGAGTGGAAATCAATTAACATTGATAAATAAGTTACTTGAGCTTCCACATTGAACTTCCACAACCCAAACTCCAATCACCGATTAAAAATATGTAAGAACTAAAACAGAAGGAGACATTTACAATGCTCATAAAAAGTTTTTGAGCATCGATGCTCAAGGCTGTTGACCCATGGTTGGAGGTAAAAGTGTATCAACTTTTGTGTTGGTCATTTTTTAAAGTTATAATATTGTACTGTATTTTGAAACCGTATGCTCTTGGTTATTTGCATATTAGTCCGTATTTTTAAACAGTGCGTATTTTGCAACAACCCTATTAGCTTCTGTAAAGCTCGACATTAGCTTGGGCAAAATCTGACATTTGAATGGCGAACACTTAGCGACCATCGTAACCTGATCGAGCTATTAATAGTTCAAACTCTGGCTATCTGTAGTTAAAGAGTAGTTGAAGGAGCTGAAATTATTGGTGACTAGACATTTGGACTACGAGTGTGTGCGGTTTCATCCATTTATCTAGTGAGTTTCATTTATGATCAATTGACAACAATAGTGGATTTGAGCTAAGATGAAAAAGATCTAAGGTAAAATAAGTAATCATAAGGATGGAGTATAATTTGTTCGGTGGAGAATATAATCTGGTGGAGAGAAAATTTTGGCCGAATACAAGTTCAATGGTTTGACTTAATGAATAATAGTTAATAAGTGGAAAAAACAAAATTCCAAATAAATGAGAAAGTTTCTTCTTTCTACCATCCCTCTGGAAGTAAGGGCGAGCATAAAATCCAAAAAAACCAAACCACATTATGAACTAAACCAAACCTAACCATTTAAAACCATTTTAAAGAGAACCAGTTCTCACTACTGAATCGTTTTTAATATTTTGACAATTCGGTTAACTGGATTCTAATTCAGTCCAATTAACTTCACTAAACCAAACCACATTCTGAATCAAAACCTCATTACACAAAATCAGTTTTCAATCTCAAATTCCCAGATTAACATTTACGAAGAACCCTAGTCCCCTTTCTGCCATCTACGAAGAAACATAATACCGCACAATCTAGTTCGCATCGCACAATCCATTCCCTATCTGATTTGTGCTCTGTTCATCGTTCTTCACTGCTCTCTATTTATCTTTGAATTTTCTCCATCAATTTGGATTGCACTCACATCTCAATCAGTGCCCAATCAAGTTCGCACTTCGTACAAAGGGATTTCCAACCATTCTGCGCTACTGATTCGCACTTCCATTCTCTCATCTTTTGAAAGTGTGTGAAAGCTTTGTTGATTAGCAGTGTCTCCTATCTCACCATTTCCATCGCAGCGCAAAGGTACCTAGCTATCTATTGTGGATTTTTGAATATGGGTGTCTATTTATGAATCTGGGTATCTAATCAAAGGTACTAGCTATCTATTGTGGATTTTTGAATTTAGGTATCTATTTATGAATCTGGGTATCTAAGCAAAATCTTTGTCAGTAGCTTTAAAAGTGGTTAGAATGTTTTTGGTCTGATTATCCAAAAAATTAGTTCAGTGTACCTTTATGCCTATGATACCTTGACTCTTTTGGTCTGCCCTTCCATATAAAACTCAATTCCTAATATTATACGCTCCTATTTGAAGCCTTAAGACAATATTGAAGTCTTAAAAATTAAAATAGATCATAGACAATATTGAAGTCTTAAGACAATATTGAGTTGAATAAACCAAAGCTTATAAAGGTATTCATTATTCAACCTCCTCTAGCCTTAGCTAACTACCTTTTTGTTGCATTCAGGATAATTATTTTGAGCAATTTATTTTTTGTGACTTTTAAATTTCCAAGATTAATGAGATCTATAAGTATATCTCATATCAAGCAAGTCCAGATATGCTCTTTGTTTGTTTGTTTCTTTTGGGGGGGTTGTTTTAAAATAGGCTTAATTGCACATTTTGTCACTCTAGTGTGAAAAACAGTTGCATTGACATGATATATATGCTGAGATGAGCATTGGCATATGGCAGCAGATTTGTACAACTGGGTTTTGATCCTTTCTGATTGAGGATTGAATGCCATGCATATGGGTTTTAGATTCTTTACTTGCAAACCTGTGCATGGGGTAGTTATTTTTCTTTGTGGTATTATCCCCCTTCTTCACCATTACTTTGAATCCATAGAAGCTGAGGTCATATATATATATATATTAAAATATGTAGACTATATTATTCTCATTGAAGTAATGTGCATTTACCCAACTTCTTCACTATTTCCTATATGAATGAGATGGAGATTTTGGAAATAATTGATGTTGAGGTTAATAATTGACATCTTAATTTACATACAGATGTCATCAATGGGTGATCAGAATGACTTTTTAGTCTCAAAGACAACAGAGCATTTGGTTTCTACTCCACCAGTTGTCTCTGACACTGCTGGTATGTTACCGGCTCGCACTGATGGGCATAGAAATCGGTCTGAGGCTTGGAAACATTTTTCTGCGGAGTCTAGTTCAGATAAGAGAGCTAGATGCAACTATTGTGGTATCTTGATCAAGTATGATAATGGAACAAGTGTCATGCGTTCTCATTTGAAGAGATGCAAGGATAATCCAGATAATGACGGAAACAAAAGGAAAAAATCAGTTCCATCCTCAACGGGGATTGCAGAAGGGCATGTTGTTTCTTCTCCTTTATATGCCAAATTTGACCAAGAGGCCTGCGGAATGAACTCGTAAAGATGTTCGTGGTAGCTGAGCTTCCTTTTTGATTTGTGAAGAATGAAGCTTTTCAGAAGTACACGAATGTATTGCAACCAAGATTCAATATCCCCTCACGCACTACATTAGCGCGTGACATTTTCACGCTATGGGATACAGAAAGAACGAACTTGAAGAAGTTTCTTTCGAAACATTATCAAAAAGTTTGCCTCACTACTGACTCATAGACTTCATGTCAAAATACGAGTTATATGTGTTTGACTGCCCATTTCATTGATAATAATTGGGGACTTCATAAGAAGATTCTGAATTTCTGCTAAGTCACAAATCATTCAAGAGAGGTTATGGCCAAGACTGTTGAGATGCACTTGAGTCATTGGGAGTTGAATCACGTTTTCAGTTTGACAGTTGATAATGCTTCGTCAAATGATGTCGGGATTCAACACCTAAAAAGGAGGCTAGCATCTTGGAACAGCTTAATTCTGAAAGGAGATTACATTCATATGCATTGTTGTGCGCATATTATGAATTTGATTATGAAGGAAGGGTTGAAAGAGATTGATGATTCTGTTTTGAGAATTCGCGGTGCAGTGAAGTACATAAGATCTTCTCCTTCTAGATTAAATAAATTTAAGGCATGTGTTGAGCAAGAGAAGATTGATTATAAGGGTCTAGTTTGCTTAGATGTTGAAACTAGGTGGAATTCAATTTATCTTATGTTGGAGGCAGCTTTGAAGCACCGAAATGCATTTGAGGAGCTTGAGATGCTAGACAAGAAATATGTTGATGAGTTAAAAAAAAGTAAGGATGTACCTACATATGAAGACTGGGATTATGTTTGCTTAATTTTACCATTTTTGAAGATCTTCTATGATGCGACTTTGCGCATTTTTGGTACTTCTTATATTAGCAGTAATATATATATACAAGCAGTATTTGGAATTAGGAACAGGATCCGCCAATCCTGTGGCTCCGAGGATATAAGTGTAAGTATGATGGCTGAAAGGATGAAGAAGAAATATGACAAATATTAGGGAAATCCCAATGGTCTAAACATGTTGTTATTAATTATTGTTGTATTTGATCCTAGGTATAAACAAGGATATGTCAATTGGTCAATTAGTTAGATCTTTGATTTGGATGAGGCGGTTAAATTGCAAGATAAGTTCGATTCTTATTTGGAGTCACTTTTTGAGGAATATAATAGTTAAGAGGGGGATCTCAAAGTGATACACAAGAAGCACGAGTTGCTAAAATTGATGATGATGATCCTTTTTGTTGGAATCATTTTTTAAAATCAACTAGGTGTAAATCGAATGTCAAATCTGAGCTAAAGAAATTTTTGAAGGAAGATTTAGAGACCAATCCAGACTTGGATATTCTAAGTTGGTGGATGGTAAATTCAGGTCAATTTCTGATCCTTGCAAACATCGCTCGGGAGGTGTTAGCCATACCTATCTCCACTGTAGCCTCTGAGTCTGCATTTAGTATAAGAGGAAGGGTGCTTGATCTTTATCATAGTTCCCTAACACCAAAAATGGTGAAAGCACTTGTCTGCACATAAGATTGGCTGAAAGGAATACCCTTCTCATTGCTTTCTAAAGAGGACTTTGAGCAGCTTGAGAGATTTGAACAAGGTAAGTTAATATTAATGTTCCACATTTATGTTATTACTTATTACTTACTATATTATGTTTTCATAAGTAATGAGATGTTCTTCTTTTTTGCAGAGATGGTTTCTCAACAAGATGTTCCTTGTTCTTCTGCTATTTCTCTTAATGATTGAAGGGGATACATTTTCTTGTATTTGTTTTACTGCTATTTTTTATCTTAGGATAATTGTGTATTGGACTGAGTTTGTAACTTTGTATTAAGACATGTTATTACTTATCATACGTAAGTGTTCAATCATGATTCCATTTCCTTGTCTCCAATTTCTTCTTATATGCAGTAGTTCAGTTCAGAGTTCAGACAGTACTAGTACAGGTACCATAATAGCCATGGCTAAAGTGGCTGCTCTCCTTTTCCTTATCTTCTTATCTCTCATATTAGGTATGTCACTTGAAATCTAAAAGCAAGTTTCAGCAACATGGAAGATCAAAACCAGAACTGCCTCCACGGACCAGTGGTGAAATCCTCAAGAAATTAGTCTTACGTTGGCCAGAAACTGTAATTCAGAAGCTATGATATAACTAGCAGACATGGTGCTAATAGTTGTTTTTTATTCGTGAACAGGATTTCACAGAGTACAATAACTTTGAAGAATGTTTAGCATACATTCAGGGAGTAATTTTAGCAACTGCATTGCCAGGAATACAAGCCCAGGTACTAAGAAAGAAACCCATCTTAGTTACTATTTACATTTTAGCCTTTTTAGATCAGCAAGGTGACCTCCTTTCCACCCTTGTTATGATAAAATGCTCTTTTGGTAAAACAATGAATGCTTGAGTTGGCAAAGAGGTTAAAGTTGAATTGGATTTTGATTAAAGTGAGTGATGACTTTAGGGCGTAGCACTTAGGAAGGTAAACAAGATCAAGTTCCTGATTGTGATATCAGGAGCCAATTTTGGTGGAAACAAGTTTGGAATGCCTAAACTGGCTTCCAATGCATTTTCTAATAATAAGGTATGAGGCCCTTGTTGGATAGCTATATGCTATCATTTAGGTACTAAATGCATAATAAAAGTGGATAGGATTAGCTTATCCTATACAGCCTTTCTAATCCAGTCTTCCAAACATGTTTAAAACTTATAAGTTTATAAATTGCAGTTAATTGAAAATCTCTAATATTATGTTGCATAAATTGCTGATGCTCAATTGTGCTTTGAAGAAGCTTGTCATCATGATTTGACATTTTTTCTCTCTAACCAGGGGAAGCTATTTTCAGATTCTGAATCAATACAAGTGAGAGCTGAGGTTGCAGTTCTCCTTAAGCAGTTGGATTTTTAGGTTTGTACTAATTTTCTTTTCATCAGAATGGTATTTTGTATTACTTGTTGAGATACGATGGTATTTTGGACAATTTGAAGGCAAAGTTACTTGAGAAGTTAGAACAATCTCTTACAGACATTCAGCTGAACCCTGAAGAAAATATCAATACCTTTATATATGTAGCTCTAAAACTGTTGAGATTCAAGGGACGAAAAAGGATATCAATGGCTTGGCTAAAAAGGGGGGAAAAAGAGATAGTAACAGTTAGACTGATGATTGCTTCAAATATCCATGATTAATTATGTCAAATTATCTTCTATAAAAAAAAGTCAAATTATCGGCCAAGAGATTGGACAATATTGATGAATGGAATATTTATTATTGTATGATGACTGTTGCAATTCAATTCAAGTTTTCTTTTTTTGTTTTGTTTCATTGTTTAGCTTATTTTACTTTTTCTATTTTTTGATAGAACTATTTTACTTTCACTAGTAGATATGTCATCTTTGGTATCTGAGTTTATAAGACTGATGAATTAGCATATGTTTCTGTTTCCATTTCTTAACATAGGCAGCCGTTCATGAATTTGTGGAGGCAGTTTGAGCTTTTCGAGTAATATTTCCTGACTCAGAAGAGCAGTTGGTTAAACTTTCTCAAGACTTGGTTACTAAGTTGGTATTGGCTTTGCCAGATTACTTGAAGGCAGAGAGCATTCCTTTGCTGGAAGCATTCGTGGACCCTATTGTGATTCATCACCCAAAAGGGCATACAGTCCCCAGGCTTGGTTAGTCCTCCTCTACTTAATAACTTTGTCCACTGTAACTACGAGTTCTGCTGCTAGGACGCATTTGAATATTGGCTTTATGCATACAAAATTAGTGAAATTTGAGATTTTGGTTTGGTGCTTCTTTGTTGCAGATGATAAGAGTCTTGAAACTATGCTCGGTTTCATTGAGAAAATTCAGAGGATCCCATCAGATGGTCAAGGCAGGACCTGAATCTGTATGGAGACCTTTCTGTTGCCTTTTTAGTTTTTATCATTCTTATGAAACTTCAACAAAGCCCCACATAGATAATAATAATAATGATTTAGGGGGTGGGCTTTCTCTGTTAAAGAACTGGATTTTTGAACCAATTTTCTGAACTGGATCTTTGAACCAGTTTTTTGAACTAGTTTTTGAACCAATTTTTTGAATTAGTTTAGTAGAAAAACCAATTTTCTGAACTAGTTTCATGAAAAGCTAGTTCTGAACTAGTTGTTGAACTAGTTCAGAAATCCAAACCAGTTTAGAACCGGTTCTAAAATCTAAACCGTTTCAAAATCGGTTCCAAACCCAAATCGATTCTAAATCGGTTCAAAATTGGTTTATCGAACTTAAACTGGTTCGGTCCCAGAAGAAACTGGTTCGGTTTTCAAACTGAACCATTTTACCAATTCGGTTCGGTTCGGTTCGATTTTCATGCCGAACTAAACCATGCCCACCCATATCTGGAAGTGGAAAAATGTTCACTAAATGAGAAAGTTTTGACACAACATTGTTACAACACTGTTAGCTTTTGTGAAATCTCAATAATTCTATTATATGCAGTATCATTATCAAATTTAAGTTAATGTATATCAGTCTATTAGTGATACAAAGTACAAACACACAATTCCCTTCGTTGTTGTTATAGAGAAAAAATTCCAATGTACTAATGAATCAATTGCCCTGTTTGGTTCTATTTATACATATGGTTAACTATCTAAGCACTAACCAATTATTTTTGGCTAATTAAGTAAGTAATGAATGAACAAGGAGTAAGAGTAGTAATTCTTTAGGAGATAATTATCATTATTGCTTCCCTACTATACTTCAATCTATGTCCTTGAGCTGAACAAAGAACACAAAATTTGTTTGTCCTAAAATAACCTTTCCCAGTTGTTGCTAGAATCTTCTATAATATGTGGCTCTTTTAGTTCCTGTTTGTAGCACCACAAAATAAATATCTTCTCTTAATTTGGTCCTCCTTCCCATTCTACCACCACTGTAGAATTATCCCCATTTCCTGTTGTGATTGACTACGCGACTTTGAAGAATGGCTTTTCATGATAACAAACATGAAGATGATGGGAAGACCAAGTCCAAGGATTTCAAGAATAGCTTTAGGACTTAGAGTCTTTTTGTACAGAGTCTTTTGGATATCTCATTGTTTTTGGAAGAAAAAATAAAAAATGCTTTTTGAAAATTAATTAAAAGGTTTGGTGTTTTGGAATACAATTTGGGAAGTTTTTAAAAGAGTTTAAAAATGTTTTTCAATAGGATTATTTGAATAAAGTCCTCTTATTCGAATAAACCAAGTCAATCAAAATCTGTTTTTATCAGGAGTTATTCGAATAACCTTAAAGTTATTCGAATAATGTTTTTCAAAATCCCCTGCGCGCCTCTATTTTAAAAGAAGTTATTCGAATAGACCCTTGGCTATTTGAATAAAGGTTTTTCATAATGGTCTTTTCTAAATGAGCTATTCGAATAACTCATGTGTTATTCGAATAGACTTGTTTCACAGAAAACTCCTTTTAACAGAGTTACTTGAATAACTCTCAGGCTATTCGAACAACATATATTAGAATTAGTTTTCACGTGGTTTTTCAAAGTGTGTTATTCGAATAACACAATGGTTATTCGAATAAACATAGGATCTTGTTTTAGAAAGAAACAACCATATTTGTATTTATTATGTGATTTAATTGCACCCAATGACTATTTTATTCAGAGCTCTATAAATAGTGACCTTAGGTCATCTTTGAAAACACCCCTAACTATCTTAATCAATCTTTGCTTGCTTTAACATGTGTTTTATATTTTTGCGTATTTTTGTGCTCTTTTTCGCTAAAATTTTGAGATATCCTTAAAGAGCTTCTTAGTTCTTCAAGTTGTGATATTAACTCTTTTGAGAGTTTCTCTTCTTCTATATTCTGATTTATTGTAAAGAAGGTGAGGTATTCCTAAAAGTTGAGGCTTTAGCACAAGGGTAAAGTTTTTTCTGTGTGTGAAAAATGTTCTTGTTTGTAACAGTAGCAAGCACCTGTTCAAGTTTGCATTGATAGTGAAGAATCTCGGATAGTTTTTCGAGAACTAGACGTAGGCCACAAATGGTTGTTGGTCGAACTAGGATAAATACTGTGCCTGCTTTTCTCATCTTTATTTCTTTTTATTTTCCTGTAATTTATTTATTATTATCATTTGCTTATTTTCTATTCTTAAGGCTTTTTATCTTCTCATTTTATTCACTTCTTTTAAGAAATAGCTTCAACAAAATTTGTTTTATAAGTGTTTGTGAAAAGTTTTTAAATACTCAATTCACTCCCCCTCTTGAGTACTGGAAGCCACTTCGTAACAAGTGGTATCAAAGCTAGACTCTTGTATAAAGAGCTTAGCAGCTTCAAGAGAACATGGCTTCTTCAAATGGTTTTTCAGAAGGATCTTCCATAAACTGACCATCTTTTTTCAATGGGGATGGTTATACATATTGGAAGGAAAGAATGAAAATTTTTATCGAAGCTATTGATCTAGATGTATGGGATGCCGTTGAAAATAGCACTTTTGTTCTCACGCGTGAGGTCGGTGGTGTAAAGGTTGAAACACCAAGAAGTGAATGGTTTGATGAGGATAAGAAAAAAGTTCAACATAATTTAAAGACCCAAAAACATCATTACCACTGTTTTGGGGTATAATAAATTTTTTAGAATTTTAAACTGCAAAACTACCAAAGAAATGTGGGATACTTTACAAGTTACCCATGAGGGTACTAGTGAAGTAAAGAGGTCAAGAATCAATTCTTTAACTAATGAGTATGAATTATTTAGAATGAACTAAGGAGAAAGCATTTAAGAAATGCAAAAGAGGTTCACCCACATTGTAAATCATCTTGCATCACTAGGAAAGAGTTTTTCTAACGAAGATCTTATTAATAAAGTTTTGAGATGTCTGAGCAGGATTTGGCAACCCAAGGTAACAGCTATATCAGAATTAAGAGATTTGTCAACAATGACCCTAGCTACCCTCTTTGGGAAACTTCATGAGCACAAATTGGAGCTAAACAGGCTAAGTCAAAGTGAAGAGCATGATAAGAAGAAAAAGAGAATAGCACTCAAAGCCACCTCCTCAGCAATTGATGATGATGATGAAGAAGATGGAGAAGGCACAGAGAGCCTTGAGCTAAATGAAGAAAATCTTAGCCTTCTGATAAGAAAGTTTGGGAAATTTCTAAAAAAAAAAGGGAACTCAAAGAATACCGCCTTTCCCTCTAAAGAAAACCCATCACAAAGGGGAAGGAACATCTTCAACTCCAACTTTTTACGAGTGTGGAAAGCCGGGACATAAGAAGATGGAGTGCCTAATTTACCAAAAGAAGATGGAGAAATTTGAGAAGAAACCCTTCAAGGAAAGAAAAGGAAGAAAATCCTCAATAGCATGGGATGACAACGATATGGACTTAATTGATAGCTCAGATAGCGAGGAAGCTCATCTATGTCTTATGGCCAAAGGAGAAGAAGAACAAGAAAGCGACACTGAGGTAACTTCTAACATTGACTTATCCCTTTCTTATGATGAACTACAAGAGGTTTTTGAAGAATTGCATGATGTATCACCAAGGCTCACTAAATTAGTTTCTTCATCTAAAAAAATAATTTCTTCTTTAGAAAATCAAATTTTTATTTTAAATAAAGAAATTGAAGAATTAAAAATTAAAAATGAGACATTAGGATAATTGATGCTTGCACAACCTGTTCCTCACATGCTTCTACATTTTCATCTTGTTTATCTTGTCAAGTCCTTGAAAAGGAAATTGAAGATTTAAAGAACACACTTTCTAAATTCATTTTTGGAAGAGATAATTTAAATATTTTGTTAAGAAAACAAAGATTTGTTTTTCAAAAAACTGGGATAAGTTATAACCCAAAAAATCAGTAAAAATTTTATAAAAATTTCTTTGTTCACTCAAGTACTTCAAGTAACCCTTTTATTAAATGTTTTTATAGTGGAAATAAGATTGCCTTAATGGTTTAATATGTTAAGTTTTGATGATAACAAATACAAGACAAAAAGAATGATACTTATGCTTCATAGATATGCTTAATAGATGACAAATACATTATAAAAGAATATTGATCATGTTACATAAATGTACTTAATGAGATACATTGTATCATACATGATTATGCACTTTATCTAGCTATATTTCACTTAATAATCATGCAATGAGATATGTGTAGCATTCTTTATACAATATATCCAATAATGCTTTATATGATTTATAATGAATTAATATTGGATTTGACTCTATTTAAATGAAAATATACAAAGTATTCTTTGTTGCATCCTATATAGAGCATATCGATTAGTAATTGATAAATATCTTATTTGGATATGTCTATAAAAGTCTTAAATGCATGTTAGACTAACTAGAGTTATACATTTATGAATCATGCATGTGAAGATATTGATTATGAATTTGGACTAACTATGTTTGTTTAAGTGAATAATACTTTGTAGGATAGTCCAAGTACTAAGAGTGAGCATTGCAACAAGAAAGCAAAAGATCATAATTATGCTCAACTCAAGAAGAATGAGAATGAAAAGATGTTCCAAGCTTTTACAAGATTTGAAGAGAATAAACTTTTGGAAGCTTGGATTACATCAAGAATTGATGATGACAAAAGATCAAGTCCCAAGGTTCTTCAAGAATAGTTTTAGGACTTAGATCAATATGTAAAGATATAATGTGATTCACACAAATGCTCTGCAACTTATTTTTCAAAGAACATGAATAGCACACTTGTTTTAAAAGCTTCAAAATGGTTTTTGATTTCCAAAGAAACAAATTTTAAAGTGCCAAAAATATATAAGATCACTTGGAATCATTTGGCATTGTCTCATTGCTGACAAAATGAGTTTTACATAATTTATTCGAATAAAGGTTACTTTATTAGAATAACAAAAGTCAGTGAAGGCAAAAATTAAGATCAATCAAGATTTATTCGAATAAGGCTCCTCTTATTCGAATAAAAAATAAGATTTATTCAAATAAGGCTCATCTTATTCGAATAACAAAAGTTAGAGAAGCCAAGTATTTCAACTGATCAGGATTTATTCGAATAAGGCTCATCTTATTCGAATAACCAAAGTTAAAGAAGCCAAGTATTTCAATTGATCAGGATTTATTCGAATAAAGCCCTATTTTATTCGAATAAACATTCAATATGAACAAAGGCGCTTCATTATTTTAAGTGGATTATTCGAATAACACAAGTGTTATTCGAATAACACATTCCAGAAAAGTTTTCCCAATGTGCTATTTAAAGATTTATTTGAATAACCATCATGTTATTTGAATAACAAGGTTTTCCAGAAACAGATTTCAACGGCTCTATTGGAGCATTTAATGCCCCCAACAACCACCAATGGCTCTAAAAAGCTTTGGGCTATAAATGAAAGTGTTTGGGCATCAAATAAAGATTGGAGAACAATCTAAAAATCGTTCTTGTGTATAAAATTCATGTTTCACTATCTAGTTCTTCAATCCTCTGTTTTTAAGCTTAAATGTGAATGCTTGATCCTATGGAGCTTCAATTTGTATTATCTACTCTTTCAGAGAGTTTCTATTCATATAAACTTTGTTTGTTTCTGTGTGAAGAAGGTGAGGTATCCCTCTAGAGTAAAGGGTGAGGTATCCCTTAGAGAGTAAGGTATCTCTCAAAGATTGTAAAAGGTAAGGTATCCTTTAAAGAGTGAGGTATCTCTCAAAAGCTGTAAAGGGTGAGGTATCCCTATTTGAGGCTCAAGCACAAGGGTGAGGTATCCCAAGGTGTGTTGAGTGCTCTCAATTGTAAAGGTTGTCAAGTACCTATTGAAGCTTGAAGATATAGTGAAGAAAATCTCAAGTTAAGCTTGGGGACTGGATGTAGGCCACAAGTGGTTGGTGGCTGAACCAGAATAAATTCTTGAGTTTGATTCTCTCTTCCCTACACTCTTTAATTTTAGTATTTGGTGAAATATATTTATCTATTGTTTATCTTGCCATCTTGATGTTTTGATTCTAAGAACTTAGTATCTAGCTTATTCACTTGACTCATCATATATCCCAAGTTGTATTTGAGTAATCTATAACAGTTGTACCTTTGTTTTGCATGTTCTACTGCATTTATTAATTGAGTGCCTCAAAATGGTTAATTTCTCAAACTTTGTTTGAAAATTTGTAATCACCCAATTCACCCCCCTTCTTGGGTGATGGTTGTCACGACTAACAACACAGTGCATCAATATGTAATGCAAGGAAAAATATCAACACGAAAAATGGAGCTAAAATGGTTTAGGTTCCTAAGGGTACAATACCCAGAACTAACACACAAGGACCCAAGAAAATTTGGGTACTAAAAGTTAAAATTTAAATATGTGTTGTAGGTGAGTTTAAAGGCCAGAAGCTCATTTTGTTACCTCGATAATGGATACTCCAAGCACATGACTGGAGACGACTCCAAATTCTCATTCCTTATTCCCAAGACTCATGGACACATAACATATGGAGATAACAATAAAGGAAAGATTTTTGGAGTCGACAAAGTTGGTAAAAGTCCTAATTCTTCTATTGATAATGTATTGCTTATTGAGGGGCTTAAACATAACTTGCTTAGTAGTAGCCAATTATGTGATAAAGGAAATAGAGTAATATTTGATTCAAATTATTACATAATTGAAGGTAAAAATGATAAGTATGTTAAGTTCATTGGTCATAGAGTTAACAATATTTATATAATTAGCATTGACGATATATCTTCAAATGACGCAAAATGCTTTTTAAGTAAGGAAGATGATTCAAGGTTATGGCATAGGAGAATTGCACATATTCACATGGATCACTTAAAAAAATTAGTCTTTAAAGAGCTAGTAATTGGACTACCCAAGCTCAATTTTATAAAAGATAAATTATGTGATGCATGTCAAAAGGGAAAACAAGTAAAAGTTTTTTTTAAAGCAAAAAATATAGCTTCAACTTCTAGACCTTTACAATTTTTACACATAGATCTTTTTGGACCATCTAGAACTATGAGCTTTGGTGGGAATTACTATGCATTAGTGATTGTAAATGATTTTTCTAGGTTCACATAGACTTTATTCCTTTCTCACAAAAATGATGCATTTCTAGCTTTTAAGAAACTTGCCAAAGTTATCCAAAAAGAAAAAGGTTTTTCTATTACATCCATAAGAAGTGACCATGGTGGTGAGTTTGAAAATCATGACTTTGAAACTTTTTGTGACGAACATGGCATTGAGCATAATTGTTTTGCCCTTAGAACTCCACAACAAAATGGAGTTGTAGAAAGGAAAAATCGATCTTTAGAAGAAATGGCAAGAACTATGCTTTATAAGGCCACACTTCCTAAGTATTTTTGGGCAGATGCGGTAAATTTCGCTTGTTATGTAATTAATAGAGCCCTAAGAAGGCTAATTTTAAAGAAAACCCCATATGAGTTATACAAAAGAAGGAAGCCAAATATTTCACATTTTCATGTTTTTGGATATAAATGTTTTATTTTAAATAATGAAAAGGATAACTTATGAAAGTTTGATGCTAAGTCTGATAAAGATATTTTTCTTGGCTATTCTAATCATAGCAAGGCTTTTAGAATTTATAATAAAAGAACTGTGACTATTGAAGAGTCTATTCATGTTACTTTTGACGAAACTTATCCAAATGGACCGAGAAAGAACTTTGTTGATGATGTTGCAAAAATCTTAGCGGAAACACATTTGGACAATAAGGAAAAAGAAGCCAAAGAGTAAGAGGAAAGTCAAGAAGACACCCTAAGACAAGAGGATTCACAAGTCATGGACCTTCCCAAAGAATGGCAGACTTCAAGATATCGTTCTCTTGATCAAATAATAGGTGATGTATCTAAAGGTGTAAGTACTCAAAACTCTCTTAGAAATGTATATAACCACATGCCTTTCGTTTCCCAAATTGAGCCTAAAGACATAAATGAAGTCTTTAACGATGAACATTGGATCTTGGCCATGCAAGAAGAGCTGAACCAATTTGAAAGAAATCAAGTTTAGGAATTGGTTCCAAGGCCCCATGATTATCCAATTATAGGAACCAAATTGGTCTTTAGGAACAAACTTGATGAAACTAGCTTAATAACAAGAAATAAAGCTAGGTTAGTTGTAAAAGGATATAACCAAGAAGAATGAATAGACTATGAATAAACCTATGCACCTGTAACTAGATTAGAAGCTAGTAGAATGTTACTTGTATATGCTTGCATCATGGATTTTAAGTTATATCAAATGGATGTTAAAAGTACTTTTTTAAATGGTTTTATTCAAGAGGAGGTATATGTTGAACAATCTCCAGGTTTTGAAAATTATGAACTACCCAACCATGTTTTTATACTTAAAAAGGTCTTGTATGGCTTAAAACAAGCTCCTAGAGCTTGGTATAAAAGGTTGAGTAAGTTTTTTTTTTAAATGGTTTTTCAAGAGGAAAGGTTGATATAACTCTTTTTATTAAAAATAAAAAGTATGGTATTCTCCTTGTACAAGTTTATGTGGATGACATTATTTTTGGAGCTACTAATGAATCCATTTGTAAGGAATTTGCTAAGACAATGTAGAATGAGTTTGAAATGTCAATGATGGGAGAACTTAATTTCTTCCTTGGGCTTCAAATCAAGCAAACAAAAGAAGGGACTTTCATAAGTCAAACCAAATACTGCAAGGAACTACTCAAAAAATTCAGAATGGACAATACCAAGTGTATGGCTATACCAATGAGCACTTCTTGCTATTTGGACAAATACGAAGGAGGTAAATTTATAGAAATTACTAAATATAGAGGTATGATTGGATCCCTTCTTTATCTTACTACTAGCACTACAAGAATTTTATAAATCAGCTACCGAATTTAGCTACGAAAATTTTTCATAGCTAATTCGTAGCTAATTAGCTACGGATTAGCTAAATACGATATAGCTACAAAATTTAGCTACGAAACAATTTTGGTAGCTAATCCGTAAAAAATTAGCTACGAATTACCTATGAAATAAAAATCCCTAGCTAAATTTCAAATGAAAAAAAAGGAAATTTTTATCAAGCAAATAGCTACGGATTTGCTATAATTTAGCTATGGAATTTAGCTAGGGAATTTTTTTTGTAGCTAATCCATAGCAAATTAGCTACATATTAGCTACCAAAATATTCCGTAGCAAATTAGCTACAGATTAACTACCAAATATTCTGTAGCTAAATTTCAATTGTATAGAAAAAAATAATTTGACTAAAACTCAGCTCTCTCTAATCTCATATGCGTAAACACTTTCCAAAATCTCAAATCCTTTTACTCCGTGCATGCCCCTCCCTCCCTCCCTCCCACCCTCACCCTATCTCATACTTCTCCCATTTCTAGTTTTCCACTGAAATTTCAGAAATCCAAATCCTAAAATTAGTGAACCCTAACTCCCAAATTACTGAACCCTAGACCCAAATCGAGCACCACAACTTCCTTAATCGATGACACCTTCAGTCCTTTGCATGGTGAGATGAAATCATTGCGTTGCACGTTTCTCCTTGCTTGCGATTGTGACGAAATTAGTACATGCTCGTGCCATTGTTTGGCTTCTGCTATAGTGTTGCATCTTCATTTGGTGAGAGTCTCACGACATTAATATTCAAGTTGAGCAATATGTTTGATATTCTTTGTCTATTTTACGTTTCCATGCTTGGATTTGGTTTTCATAAGGGCACTGTGCTACATACTATGTTGTGGGCATGCGAAAATGGAAAGCACTAAATATTTGAATTCTTTAGGCTGCAAAATGATCAATTGCCCAATATGGCCCTTCCACCATTTTTTTTTATAAATTGGCATGCAAAGGCATCACAATAGAGAGAGAGATCCCAACTAGGTTGGCACCCCAAAACCTATCAATCATCTGCAGCACGCCAGAATATTATTAAAAAAAAAGACAGAAAATAGATACAAAAACTTGGGGGGACAAGAGCCAAAACCCAAGAAGGAAAGAAAAAAGAAAAAAAACTATCTAAACCTGAAAATAGGAAGACCAAGCCTATTACGCACAAAGTCTTCACTAATAAAAATGGGGATCAAGTCCCACCAAGAGAAACAATGAGAAAAAACCCCAAAAGAAGCTAACTTATCTGCACAAGAATTTCCCTCCCTATAAATGTGAGAAACAACAAAGAGCATACTTTTTGTGAGATTTATACAATTCCTCCATCTAGTTCTCAACAATAGGGCAAAAAGTTATTAGTATTACTGCAGAAAAGTGATTTCACTGTGTAGTAAGTTGTTGTGTTTTATTGGGTGTGTGTACCTTCATAGTAACAAGTTTATTTTTTCTATGAAGTTGTCAATTGAACTTAAACATAATATTTGTATTGAAATAGAAAATAAAAACATACTTAGAGGTGAAAAGGGGAGATTCCATTTTATTGACGTTTATCCATCATGACCACGCATTGAATATTTGACACTTTATGCATTGCTGCTGGCTCTGGCTTTGTCTTATTTTAATACTTGTCAATGATATGTAATGATATATTCTTTTGACATTGGTAATGAGATTTTCTTGCCCTGTTTTTCTGTTTACAAACATATTGCTTTCAGTTCGGGATAGGGTATTGGTGGTACTGTTGGATTATGTTTAGTTATCTTTGTTCAATAACATATTACAGTAATTATTATATACAGGATATTCATAATACCAGAAGTTTTGATGGGTGAAAAATTATGTAAGGATAAAGATTTTAGGCAAAAATTTGAATATCATTTAAATTCACAACTTCAAATATGCTTTGTTTAGTATACTTGAACTGGATTGGTATAGTATGGGCAAAGATATAGTATTGCATGAAGGCAAAAACTTGATAGTTGGCCATAGATCTTTAAGCTGAGCCCGCCAGTTTAGAATAATCATAGTCTTTGAATATATAATTAATCACCAAACTACAGTGTTTTACTAGAAAGACACGTTTTGAAGATGATAAGATTTTTTCTTTTACCATTATTCAATTGAATTTGGAGTCCTCACGGCTTCGGGCTACCACATATGGCATTCCGAATTTTAATAGGTAAACTTACCCTCTGACTCTGATATGATAAATGCATGTATCTTTTACCAGTCTAGAATTCTAGTTAAAGGGGTTTAGAATTCTGTCACAACCTTCCATGACTTTCTGATGAGTTTTTAACTTTTGGTAACTTAGGTTATGTTTATATATTCAACTTCGTGCTTGGGCTAATATAATTTGGGTAGTTGAAGCAGCGAAGGCTAAGCTGGCTTGGCATGTTCTGTTCAATACTGCCTAGGGTTGCTCAGATAATTTTTCCTTTTAATTTGTTTTTGAGGTGAGTTTTAAAGTTAGCATATTCAGATATTGCCCCTTAAATATAACAGCATAACAACTTGCCAATTGCGGTGGCCTAAGATCAGCAATCTGTGTGGCACATGTAGTGAGAGAGACTGTGGCACTAAACCATTCTGGTGTTAGATTGTATGTGTTTGGGGATGATGATACGTATTAGAAGGATATGATTGGACGGAATAGACAAGCCATCATGGTGGCATGCTTGTTGCCTTCTTTGTTTTGGGTTAGTACAGTCTGAGCACATTTTCTATGTTTATCTAATTTGCTAACCACAATGTTATATTAGATAACTAGAAACTAAGAAATCTTTCAAATATTTTTGCCACACAAATTTCAGATAGTTGGAGGATTTGGTATCACTTCTATTTCTGTGTAGTAATCTTTTTTTTTGTTACAAAAAGAGCTAAGGGCCCAAAACTAAACAACTTACCCAAACAAGGGATGTGTAACAATCAATAGATATGACATCAAACAGTTTTATGAACATTTTGTTACATAACTTGGCTAGTCTAATACACATCGAATAACATTAACAGTTGTATGTCAACTTTGCACTTGACTAGCTGAAGTTTGGATTATTTAACTTGGCGTTATGCGTCAATAATTAGTATTGTGCTACTGTGATTTATTCCTAGCTCAAATTATTTTAATTGATATGCTGGTAATCAATCAGCTTTGTGTAACATTTCCTTTTGTTCTCTGGGTGCACACTTGATCGTGGTAGATGTCACCACTTTCTAGTCGTGCACTTGGAGACCAATATGAAATGCTTCCGAAATTTTGACAAGTACACAATGTGTAATTTTTGTGAGTACTATCAACCAAGTGCTGAAAAAGTGTCTTCTCGAATAGGATAGGGCCACACCATGTTAAAAGAGATGAGGATTTTAGAAATAATAGTACTAATGTGTTAAATCAACTTCAGAAATCATGAAACCTGATCGAAGTTTATGTTACGAAGAAAGGATCACATTGGCCTTGTAAGTGAAGAATTCAAGAATGGAGTTGATGATTTCATTAAGGTTGCCAAAGGACACCCGATGGTTTGTGATGCATTAAGTCGCATTCCTTTTCTATATGCAAAATGTAAGAACTATGTTTGGAAGGAGTCATTTTCAGTAGAGAACCATCTGTATAAGTATAGATTTCTGGTGGGTTATATAAATTGGACCATTCATGGTGAGAATAGATCGGGGGATAGTGGTTCAGTTTCCATTGTCCATGATGATGAAGTGGAGATTAGGAATCCATATGTGGATATGGTTATGGATGCTGCGGGTGATATATTAAATCCAGAAGTTCAAGATTTGGGAGAGGATTCGAATCCATCGGCTTCAAAGTTTTACGATTTGTTGGGAGACACTGACGAACCTTTATGGGATGGTTGCCAAAAGCACACAAAATTGTCAGCTATAACTCAACTCTTGAATCTGAAGTTAGAGTTCAACATGAGTGAGAGTTATTATAATCGTATGATTGTCATAATTAAGAGCATGCTTCTAGAGTCAGAAAAGTTACCCGAAAATTATTACAGATTGAAGAGAATGGTTAATCAGTTGGGATTAGGATATGAGAAGATAGATGAATGTCCTAATTATTGCATATTGTATTAATGAGAGAACATGGACAAAAGTGTTTACTCAGTGTGCTTAGTATGTGGACACCCGCGATTCAAACCAAAGGTGGGACATTCTAAAAATCAGAAGGATGTGTCATTCTCAGTGTTGCAATATTTTCCTATTATTCCAAGACTTCATGCCTGATTATATCCAAAAAGACTGCATAATATATGCGCTGGCATGCAGATGGAGTGCGTCAAGATAAATCAATGATCATGTATCCAGCTGACGCTAAGGCTTCGAAAAGTTTGATGCCATCCATTCGACATTTGTGCTAGAAACTCAAAATGTTAGGCTTGGCCTTTGCACAGACAATTTTAATCCATTTAGTGGTTCAACTACTCTATACTCATGCTGGCCTGTTTTTGTCACACCTTATAATTTCCCCCCAAGTATGTGTATGAGAAGGGAATACATATTCCTTACTCTTGTGATTCCTAGACCGAAGTCACTGGGTAAAAGTTTAGATGTCTATCTTAGACCCTTGATTAATGACTTAAAGATTTTTTGGGACAATGGGGTGAACACTTTTGATGCATAGAATAAGCAAAATTTTAATATGAAAGCATCTTTGTTGTGGACAATAAGTGACTTTCCAGCTTATGGAATGCTAAGTGGATGGAGTACTCATGGAAAACTTGCTTGTCCTTACTGCATGGAGAACAGTAAGTCATTTGTATTAAAGCATGGTAGGAAGTGCTGCTGGTTTGATTGCCATTGTCAATATCTGCCACCTGAACATTTGTTTCGTCATGATCGGTACTCTTTTAAGAAGAATTCAATAGTGAAAATTTTTCTACTGCCATAATGATTGAGTGGAACAAATATCTTGAATAGAGTGACTCAGCTTGAGGAAGTCATTTTTGGCTTGAATTCGCGTAACAAAAAATAACTTGGCTTTGGTGAGTTTCACAACTGGGTGAAGAAAAGCATATTTTGGGAATTGCCGTATTAGTCCACTAATCTAATACGACATAATTTGGATGTTATGCATGTTTAGAAGAATATGTTTGAGAATATCTTCAACATTGTTATGGGCATAAAGGGCAAGACAAAAGACAATCCAAATGCAAGAGAAGATTTGAAGATGATATGTAAACATCCCACCATAGAATTGATTATTGACAATGGCAAGTATAAAAAATTTAAGGCAACTTATGTGTTAAATTCCAATCAAAGGAGGACAGTGTGTGAATGGATAAAACAATTGAGAAGATTTCCATGTTTTTATGCAAAGGTTAATTCCTCTGGTGTTTCGTCATATGTTACCAAAACCTATATGGGGAGCATTAACAGAGCTTAGCTTATTCTTTAAAGAAATTTGTGCAACTGAAATACGTACTTCCATTATGGAGAATACAGAGCTTTCCATTATTGAAACAGTTTGCAAGTTAAAGAAAAATTTTTGCCAGCATTTTTTGATGTGATGGAACATCTAGTTGTGCATCTCCCCTATGAAGCTAAGGTTGGAGAACCCGTGTAATATAGATGGATGTATCCATTTGAGAGGTGTATGTTGTACTTGAAAAGAAAAGTTTGAAATAAGGTGAGAGTTGAAGGGTTTATCTGTGAAGCATATAAATTAGAAGAAATTTCCAATTTTGCTTCCATGTATTTTTATCGAAAAATACAGACAAGGCATACTCAAGTTCCTCGAAACGATGATGTGGGGAAGATATGACTAATGAATGCTTATCTATTTTTAAACATCCATGTCGCCCTATCGGGAGAGGTCGTAATAGGTTCTTGACGGATGTTGAGCTTCAAATTATTGAGACTTATGTGCTTGTAAATTGTAGAGAAGTAGAACCCTATCTCCAGTAAGTCTACTCACTAACTTAGCTATATAACAAATTTTCAATTACATTATGTTCAATATTAATTATTTTATTGATTAGACAATTCGAGGATTTGCTAAGGGAGACAAATTCTAGTATCTCCGAGGATCAAATATTGGAACTTCGGGATAAGGACTTTAGTAGGTGGCTAAAACATCGAGTGAGTCCTTTCATCCATAATCATATATATCATATAAAAAATACTGTTTGTTATACCAATACTAAATGTTACAACTATTTATTCTCCTTGTAATGATTCACAAGTAAATATAAGTCAAATTGAGGATCGAATGATTCAACAGATGAGTTATGGTCCATCCAAGTCTGTTAGTTCTTACAATGGCTTAATAGTTAATAGGTATAGGTTTCATAATAAGGAGTACGAACAAAATAAAGCTACCATGAATAGTGGGGTTTGCGTTAGAGGCAGTATATATGGCGAGAATGACTTGGACTACTATGGCATCCTTGAAGAGATATTGGAATTGTCATATCTAGGTCAAAACAAAGTATTTATTTTATGGTGCCAGTGGTTTAACCCAATTTATGGAGTCAATGTTGATGAGAGATATGGATTGATTGACGTCAAGCACAAATTGAGGCTTCAATCAAATGAGTCATTTGCATTCGTTGAACAAGCACAACAAGTATACTATATAGTATATCCACAATGCGGGGGTTGAGCTAGTGGAGAATGGTTGACATCTTGTAAGGTTAGAGCAAGACTCTTTGCGGCTGAGACATTCAATGATGAATGTGATGATTCGAATGAGCTAGCTGCTATCGATTACTACCAAGATAATGGATCCTTGAGAACACACAATATCATCACAGATGATGGAGTGATTTCCTTATTTGATGTAACACCCAAACTTTCTAACTATTTAACAGTAATAACAAAACTCTACTGTTTAGTAATTTCTATGTACTGTAAAATTATTTTGAGTATTCTGTGAATATATTTGATCATTTTGTATCATTTACTCCGTGTCAAGAAAATAATAATTTTTGGGCCAAGAAAAATCTTACGTAATTTAATTATTGTTGTTAATTCTTAATTCTTTTTGTTAATCTAATTTGATTTTCATAAGTTTTATAATTTTTATGATTTTATGGATTATTATGAGATTTTTATATTTTTTTTATTATTTTAATATTATTCTTAGGCTGTTGTGGGCCTAGGGGGCTGTATGTGGGCCCAGGCAGGGTCAGAAAAGTAAAAAAAAATTTGAACCCAAAAAATTTTGTACTGTTGAGACGAGGACAGGGGATCTTACTAAACCCGAAACTAAAAATAGTTTTAGAAATTTTCTTTTACTGTGTTTGTACTGTATTTAATTATCGGGCAATAAAAACTACAATTAACTGTGTCCGTATGGTAATAGTAGATAAAAATAAATATTATACTGCTTAGTCAACATTAGTGGTTATGAATACTTTATGACGCACCAATAAGAAGCAAGCTTAATGTTGAAGCCTTTGGATATCCACCATTGATTTAATCAAGGATGGAGATTTGGTCTAACAAAGTGGCTAGGACCATTTGTGACCCTTGGAGGTAAAGCATGAAGAGGAGATCTTGACCCTTCATTATGGAGATACATCTAATGGCTAGGATTTCAAGGAGAAAGATCCAATGGCCTAGATTTAGTCTTATCAATATAGAAGCTATACTTAGAAGCTACATTAATATTAACCATTGATCTAATCAATGGCTAACAATGCCCAAAATGGTGGCTAGTGAAATTTGACACTCATTGAGTGTACAAGAGGGGGGGACGATTTTTGATGGCTTAAGGCCATAGGAAATTTCAAGACCACTTCATTATTCATCTTTGTCTTCTCCAAAAACCTAAAGCTTTTACAAAAATTTTCTCTCATTTCTCTTCAAGCTAGTTTCGGCCAAAGCACCCAAACCATCTTCCATCACTCTATAATTTTAAACAACCATATATCTTGCATCCTTACATCAATCCAAGAACCTTTGTAGTTAAGTCCAAGATCTAAATCTTTCATCTTCAAGGCTTTCTTCAAGATCAAGTTCTAGGTTTTTGAGGTGAAGTGTAAGGAAACTTCACTACTTGTCTTATTTTCATGTTCTAAGTCATGTTTGATCCATGGTTCTCCTTGTTCAAGCTTAATATGCTAATAAACTTGTATTTTATTTTGTGTTTAAGAAGCTTTTGGTGGTAAATCACTTACTCAAGGAGCAAACTAAGGAGCTTGGGAGGTTCTTTAAGAGGTAAGAGGGAGATCCATCTCACCAACCAAGTATGGTGGTGAGAGATGAATCTTGTATTTGATGGATGGTGAATCCATATGAGGATTCATATCCTTGGTTGTGTAATTATTTGTTGGTGTTTATGTGCCTTAAATTATTTATTGGTGTTTGCATGCTTTATGTGATTTTTATTGCTTTAAGGTATGCTTGATTATATGATATGATGAATATGTATATGTATGTCATGATTTGATGATGAAAGGAAAATAAATTTTAGTTCCAATGACCATGAGGATTTCGGCCTCAACACCTCAAAATAGGTGTTTCCAAACTAAAATTTTCATGAATGGTAAAAATTGAATGATTAGAAAGGAAAGGAAAAAGAAAATATGATTTGGTTTCAAAGACCAAGTGTTCACTGTTTTTGGAGGAATTTTAATGGTTTTGTTTGTGTAAAAACATGAATGGAACTTAGTTGATTTAAAAGGAAATATATATGATGGTTTCAATGACCATGTACCACGGTTTTTGAAGGCTTGTATTGCCTTGGTTTTGTGAGACAAAGTGATTTCTAAGTGGAAACATAATTGATTAAGTACAAGGATTAAAGAAATGAAAACAAAATGTTTTGTCATTTGAAAAATGAAATTTTCGTATATGAATGGAAAAGAGAGGTTGAAAGTATTTGAACCTCAATTTATTTTAAAGATGATTGATTATGAAATTTTAACTTAGAAACATTGGTTTAATTCAATAAAGTGGAGAATTTGTGGAGTATATTGCGAAAAAGATTTCTTGAGTAAGAAAATAGGGGAGAAGAAGTGAGAAGCCATATTATTTTGAGAAAGGTTGAAATGGAATTTTTGGAAGGTTGAAAAATTAATATGTGACTTGAAAATGCGACAGAAATGTTGCGCGATTGAGAAAACGCAAAAATATGATTACGCGATAAAAAAATAGTAAAGATATTGTTGGGCTAATGTGTGAAGCCTGAATATGAGATGATAAATTTGAACTGAGAATTGTGCATTATACATGCATTGGAAAGGTCTGATGGACTGTATGAGGCTAATTGCCTAGGAGAGAATACACCTCTTGAGTGGGTGCGATATGCGTAGTGTAAGTCACTTGTTGACTTTGGGGGCATTGGGGTGCGGGTTACCTACAGTGGGCAGTTGGTAGCTCTTCTGTACCATGGGTTTGACTGACGCAACACATCGATGATCCTGACCAAGACACTATTCTTAATCAAGATTTGATAAAGACTGTCGTGTATATGCTAGATGTGCAAATATATATGAGAATTATAGCACGTGGTCTAAGGCATGTTGGTACAGACAGATCTTTTTGTTCACTCTCTCCGACTTGAGTTTTAGCTCCATGGAGTAAGAAATTGAGTCTATGTGCACATGCATAATCATTAAGTATTGATATCGGTGTGATATTTGAATTATTAAATATTTAGAAAATACTGAGGGTATTATCGTAATTATTATTTATGATAATTGAATTGTTGAATATTTGGATGTTGTTGAGGGCATGTTCATAATTATTATTTATTACATCTGTTGTGAAGATAAATAATGTTGATGGTGTAACATCCTCCTTAGGGCATCACATTTATGTTGCTTAATTACCAAATTACCCATTCGTTGGAACATCGTACTTTGTAATAGAAATACGAGTTATAAAATTTCTTAATAACAATAAGATAAACTTAGCGAAAAATAAAAATATTTCAACATCATCACAAATAATTTACATCATACATACAAACAAGTCTTTAGTATGGTCATACTTAAATATTTACAAACTAGATTTTCAAAACATTTAAACTTTAAACTTTAATTTAAACTATTGTACTGCCCAAGTACTACTAAACAGTAGAACCCTCAGACAGGTCCTCCTCAAATTCCTCAGCAAGTAGGAATCCAGACTGACGTGAAGTCCTACGGACAGGTATCCGCGTAGACGACACAACACTAATCTCACTAGGAGTATGGAAATGAGGTCCCCAATACTGCCTAATGGATAGTGGAAAATCTAGGTGTATATAAATATTAACACTAAAGTAATGATTTCCAAGATATTGTCTACTCAATCTAATATTTAAATCTCTCATGTAATAAATACTCTCTCTATCCAAATCAACGTGCCACGCCTCTGATCCTCCGTGAAACTGTAGCCTCATGTACCTTAAGAAACTAGGCATCCCCATCTCTTCAAAAACTCAGCGTTCTCAACAGGAATCTGTTCCTCCTCAGCCTCTTACTCAAGTCCTCGCTCAATGTTTTTAAAATTATAAATACAATACAAATAGGCATACAAAGAGGTGAGATCACCTACGCCAATACTAGTATAGTGGTAATGAAGATAAACACATACAATACATCATCCACAACTACAATTATGTCATCAACATCAATTTTCACCACAACCCATGTAATACACAAAATTACGATCATGCCATTACCAATATTCAAATATTCAACAATTTAATTATCATAAACAATAATTACGAAAATACCCTCCATAACTATGCATATACACCTAGACTCAATTTCCTACTCCATTGAGCTAAAACTCAGATCGGAGAAAGTGATTGAAAAGATTTATCTGCACCAATATGCCTCAAACCACGTGCTTAATTTTGCACATCTAGCATATGCACGACGGTCTTTATCAGATCTTGATTAAGAATAGTGTCTCGGTCCGGATCATTGGTGTGTTACGTCGGTCTAACCTACGGTATAGAAGAGCTACAACCTGCCCATTGTAGGCAACCCGCACCCCAATGCCCCCAAGGTCAACGAGTGACTTACACTACGCATATCGCACCCACTCAGGAGGTGTAGTCTCTCCTAGGCAATTAGCCTTACATAATCCATCGGACTTTTCCAATGCATGTACTATGCACCATTTACAGTTCTAATTCATTATCACATATTCGGGGTCCACTCAATAACCTAATAGTACAATTACTGTATTTTCATCGCGTAAACATATTTTCACATTTTCTCAATCAAGCAACAATTCTGTCGCATTTTCAAACCGCGTATCGATTTTTTAACATTTCTCAATCACGTAAAATATTTTTCATATGTTTTAAATCAAAAATACTATTTTTCTCATTTAACACTAAAATTGACTTTATTTTCCATATTTGCATAATGGTCCCTCAAAAACATAATATTTATATTATAGTCCTCATTTAAATAATATTTTCACAATAGTCCCTCATAAAATTTATATTTATGAAATAGTCCCTCTTTTCTAAAATATTTGTAATATGACCTCTCATTTATAAAATATTTACAATATGACCCATCTAAAAATAATAATTACAATTGGCCCCTTTAAAAATAAAAATTACAATATTGCTCCTCTAAAAATTAGTATTTATATTGTTTCCCAAAAATGGTAATTCTTTCCTTTACTTCCAATAATACAGCTCAAATTTTTCGGACGCGCTTCAAAACCCATAGGGTGAGCTATACGTTAGTAAACTTCAAGTATTGACACTCATTTTATTTTCATAACCTTATTATTTAATTGTATCGATTTGTTTCCTAAAAAGCATTGTGCTTGCTAGTAAATTCAAATTCTTCCAAAATTATTTTCTTCTCAATTAAACCTTTGAATCTACACTTGATAAAATAATTTAGTTCTACATTATGAAAAATGGCATGTTGGCCAAATTTTCATTCTTACTTCAAAACTCATTGTAATTCATTTTCTAATACTTTAAATCCTTGTAAAATCTATTAATCAATTTCATTGTCATAAGACATTCAATCCTCAAGTTAGTATCAAATTTTAGGACTCTTGGTGCCCTTAAATCACAATGAGGCCGTGTGCCTCTATGCTCTTAGGAGCACTCATGCAATCCCTCCAACATGTTGTTCACATCCTAGGTTACACATACCTTTGCATGCTTCCAAAATTATACATACATACATAATATCAAAGCTATAGACATACTATCACACATGCAATCATAAACACAAAATCATACACATCACAATCACAAACAAAGAAGCATTAAACAATAAATGAGTAAACCCTTATGGATTTATCACCATACACAACCATCTCCACACCACCAAAACTTGGTTGGTGAGGTAAAATCTCCCTCTTACCTCTTGAAGACAAGATCCTTAAGCTCCTGTTCCTTCTCTTGATTTCGTGTGGGTCACAAAATAATTCCCTAAAATTCTTAAACAATTAACAAAATCACATACAAAGCTTAATAATGATAAACCATGGGACAAACATAGTTTAGAAAATCACAAACTAAATTTTAAACCATAAAAACCAAAGTTTACCTTTAGGGAAGTAAACCAAACTTGGATTTTGAAGCACTTAGGATAGGATTTTGATGAAACTTCCTAAATGAAAAGTGTTTAGGAGCTGATTTAGGTTTAGGAAATGCTAAGAACAAAAATTATAGAAGATGGATGGTGGTCTTGGGTGTTGGGGCTGAATTCTAGAGAGAAAAAGGAAGGGAAAAGTTTCTTTGTGTTCTTGAAATTTTTGAGAGGAAATGATGCTTGCTTTTTGGTGAGAGAGAAAAGTGAATATTTGAGAGTGAAATGAATGACGTAGCCGTGTGAGTATTGTGTAGGGAAATATTAGGAGATATACTTGAAATAAAAGATCACATTGAGTGCACATGGCTTGGTCACCATTTGGTCATCAAATGGTCACAAAAGACCATTCAAGAAGCTTGGAGAAGCCTCCCAAGGCTGCTTGGCCGTGTGGCCTCATTGAATTTGGGACTTTATTTGAATTCAATTAAAGCCTAATTCCATGTTAATTAATTAGGTTAAGTTTTCTAATTACACTTAATTAACATTCTAATTACATAACTAATTAATTAAATATATAATTGCATATATCATAGCCTCTAAATAAAATTAGGATATCTAATTAGAAATTAGATTATAACTAATTAATAACTAGGTTAGTTTACTTAGTTTCTTAATTAGTTAATTAAGATGACTAAATTAGGTTTAATTAATTACTAAGTAAAAGTCAAGCCACTATATTTGACTCAATCCTAGCCATTGAATTTAACTTTGTTTCCTATCCATTGATCTAATCTAAGGTGGATATCACTTAGTGATTTTATCAGGATTCTTATCACACCATTGATCGGATCAATGGTTATGATCAAAAACATCTTAATCAAGGTTTTCATCCGATGATCCACAATAAAGTCCATGCCCCTTTATTTGACCACCTCCTATTGGATAGAAAAGTCCAGCCACCTATTTTGACTGATTCCTATTGGTTCGTTTTAATTTAGGTTACAGAAAATATTCTAAGCACATTTTTTGTCAACTAAAATATACCGGGTCAAATAAATTATAGCAGTAATTGCTATAAATATAACAGCAGATATTTATCCGTGAAATATTTTTATTTCACAAATAAATTTTAAAAATTAAAAGATTTTTTCTGTGTCACTCAGATTTGGGTTTATTAAGATCCCCCGCCTTCGAATAAATCAGATAAAAATTTCCCCGACCCGAAAATTGTTATTTTTCTGACCAGGAGCAAATCACACAAAACAATCATAAATAATATCGGAATAGTCAAATTATTTTTATATTGCACAGAAAACACAAAACAGTGTAATTCTGTCAGTTCTGTAACATAGTCTAAAATTTGGGGTGTTACAGATGGCATAATTGTAATTATGGTGTGATGTATCTGTATGATATATTGTATGTGGTTATCTCCATGCTACCATGTTGGTATTGGCATAGGTGATCTCACCTCTTTGTATGCCTATTTTGTATTGTATTTATATTTGTAAAGACGTTGAGCAAGGAATTGAACAAGAAGGTGAAGAGGAACAGATTCTTGTGGAGGAAGCTGAATTCTAAGAAGATGGCGATGCCCAGTTTCCTAGGATATATGAGGTTGAAATTTTGTGGAGGACCAGAAGCGTGGCACGTTGACCTAGATAGAGCGTGTATTTTCTATATAGGAGACTTGAAGATTACCCTAAGTAGGCTTTATCAAGGGAATCCTTATTAAAGTGTAAATGTTTATGTACACTTAGAGTTTCCATTGTCCATTAGGCAGTACTGGGGAGCTCATTACCGTACTCCTAGTGAGATTAGTATCATGTCGTCTACCGGACATCTATCCATAGGACTTTGCATCAAGTCAGATTCCTACCAGCTGAGGAATCTGAGGAGGACCCATCTGAGGGTTCTGCTGTTTGGTAATACTTGGGCAGTATGTTAGTTTTAAAATAATGTTTAAATACTATAAGAACCTGGTCTGTAAATATTTAAGTATGACCGTACTAAGACTTATGTATATATGATGTAAATTATTTGTGATGATGTGGTAATATTTTTATTTTTTGCTAAGTTTATCTTATTGATATTAAGAAATTTTACAACTCGTATTTACATTACAAAGCATATTTTATAATGAAGGGGTAATTTGGTAATTAAGTAACATAAATGTGATACCCTACGGTGGGTGTCACATTAATTGGTATCAGAACCCAAGTTAAAGTCTTTTTGGGTTTGTGGTTAAGTCTGTCTTATTTAAGTTGTGTGATTCTATATGTTTGTTTTCTGAAAGAAAACAAAATTGTTTAAAGATTGACATTAACTCTTCTTTGTGTTGTTTAGTTTGATTTGAGAAAACGTAATGGCTGGACGAGGAAGAGGATGCGTGAATACTAGAGCAGGATTTGGAAATGTTCGCGATAATAACCAAAACATGGCTGCAATTGTAGTAGCAATGCAATGGATGGCTGATGTTGTTGTGCAGCAAAACCAAAGAGCAACTGAGGATGCTCAAAGTTTATCAGAATTTCGTAGAAACAATCCACCAAAGTTTCATGGAGAATTTGACCCAGAGAAAGCTGATCTGTGGATCAAAGAACTAGAAAAAATATTTGAAGGTATAGGTTGTACTGATGAGCGGAAGCTTACTTTTGTAACTTTTGTGTTAGTAGGAGATGCAGAAGCTTGGTGGGCAGGAGCCCGAAGATTGATTCAAGCTGAGGGAAGAGTTGTGATGTGGCAGCTCTTTAAGCAGAAATTTCTGGGGAAGTATTTTCTAACTAGTGTTCATCATGCCAAGGAGATGGTATTCCTTGGTTTGAGGCAAAGGGTGATGTCCATAAGTGAATATGCTGCAAAATTTGAAAGCTTGTCTAAGTTTTCGTGGTATTTTTAGATGCACCCGGATGAGGAATGGAAGTGCAGAAAATTTGAAGAGGGGTTGACATTTGATATTAAGCGAGCTGTAATAACCTTGGACATTGACTAGTTTCCAATATTATTGGACAAGTGTCGAAAGGTTGAAGAAATTGATTGTCAACGTGGGGCAAGGAATAGGAACTTTGGACCTACATGGTTCCAAAGAGGAAAGGGTAGCGGTGGCAACCGTTATCAGTAGAAATCGTATACTAAACCGGTAGGAGGTCAGAATCGACAACAATCTTTTGGAGGAAGTTCTGGTGGTAGTAAGACAAGTCAAGCTGGAACTTCTACACTTAAATGCTTCAAGTGTGGGAAAAATCATCTCACCAAAGATTGTCAACATGAAGGGGTTATCTATTATAGATGTGGAAAGCCTGGACATTTCTCTAGAGAATGCGATCAGTTGAAGGCGGAACCATCGGTAGGGAGTGTTTGTACTGCAAGGCCACAGGTGGGTGGTTGTGTGTATACCATGAGCGGGGAAGAAGCCGCGAAATCTGAGGACTTGATTATGGAGGAGTGTGCTATCGAAGGTAATTCTTTAATAGTGTTATATGATTCGGGAGCAACACATTCTTTCATTGCATGTGATTGTGTGGAGCGTTTGGGATTGACTGTGACTACATTGCCTTATGATTTGAGTGTTGTTACTCCTACGGATAAGCCTCTGATAACTAGAAAAGTATGTTTGAATTGTCCTATATATGTTAGGGATAGAATCTTTTATGTGGACTTGATTTGTTTGCCTCTTTCTAAGATTAATGTAATCTTAGGAATGGATTGGTTGTCTTCTAACCATATCCCGATAGACTGTTCCAGTAAGACGTTAGCTTTTCCTGAGGTTAAGGATTCTAGATTCCTAACGACTACTCAAGCAGAAGCTTGTTTGAAGGAAGGAGATCAGGGGTACTTGCTGATATCTTCTTTGGAGGTTCAGTGTGAAGATGTCTTGAAGGATATTTTCATAGTTAATGAATTTCCTGAGGTATTTCCTGAAGATATACCTGGACTACCATCAGAAAGAGAAATTGAGTTTTCTTTTGATTTAGTACCTGGAGGTAGAACTACATCTATGGCGCCTTACAGGATATCGCCAGTAGAGTTGGCAGAGCTTAAGAAATAGCTAGAGAATTTATTGGAAAAGCAATATGTGTATGACCAAGTGTATCACCATGGGGTGCTCCCGTATTGTTAGTAAAGAAGAAGGATGGGACTTCTCGTCTATGTGTAGACTACCGATAGTTGAACAAGATTATGATTAAGAATAAATATCCACTTCCAAGAATCAATAATCTGATGGATCAATTGCGAGGAGCCGTAATATTTTTCAAGATTGACTTACGTTCTGGTTATCACCAGATAAGTGTGAAAGCAGAGGATATTCCCAAAACTGTGTTTCAGACACGTTATGGGCATTATGAATATCAAGTGATGCCGTTTGGTGTGACTAATGCACCTGCCATATTCATAGACTTTATGAACAGGATTTTCCGTTCGTACTTAGATAAGTTTGTTGTTGTCTTTATTGATGACATTTTGATCTATTCTCGAAGTCAGGACGAACATACTGAGCATCTCAGAGTGGTTCTCTAGATTATGAAGGAGAATAAGTTGTATGCCAAGTTGTCCAGATATGAATTTTGGTTAAGCAAAGTTCAATTTTTGGGACACGTTATATCAGAGGAAGGAATTGAAGTTGATGCTTCAAATGTGGAAACAATTGTTGAATGGGAAAGGCCGAAGACTGTATCGGAGATCCGTAGTTTTATCGGATTAGTCAGTTGCTATCGACGGTTTAATGAGGGTTTTTTGAAGATAGCAAGACCTCTTACCCAACTCACACGAAAGAATCAACCGTTTGTATGGACTGATGCTTGCGAAGAAAGTTTCCAAGAGTTGAAAAGATGACTGACTACTTCACCGATTTTGATTCTACCTGATCTGAACGAACTTTTCGAAGTATATTATGATGCTTCATACGAAGGATTGGGTTGTGTACTTATGCAGAACCGTAAGGTTGTAGCATATGCGTCGAGGCAGTTGAAAGTGCATGAGAGGAATTATCCGACTCATGATTTGGAGTTGGCAGCTGTAGTGTTTGCGTTGAAAGTGTGGAGACATTTTCTTTATAGGGCAACGTTCACTGTCTTTAGTGATCATAAAAGTTTGAAGTATTTGTTTGACCAAAAAGAGTTGAACATGAGACAAAGGCGTTGGCTAGAGTTTCTGAAGGACTATGACTTTCAGTTACAGTATCATCCCAAAAAGGCAAATGTTGTAGCAGATGCTTTAAGTAGGAAAATGCTTAGTGCTTCTGTTATGATGATTAAGGAGAAGGAACTGATAGAAGAATTTCGGGATATGCGTTTGTCTGTGAAATTAACACCGGGGAAGATGTGTTTAAACATGATCACCATTTCAAATGATTTAATGGATAGAATACGAGTAGGACAAAACAGTGACTGGTATTTGCAAGAAGCAAAGGAAGCAAGGAGCCAAGGAGCAGTATTGGAATTTAGCGAATGTGCTGATGCAATTTTGAAGTTTAAAGGGAGAGTTTGTGTGCTAAACGATCCAGAACTTAGGAAATTGATTTTGGATGAAGCTCACGGTAGTAAGTTGAGTATGCATCTGGGAGCCACAAAGATGTATCAATACTTGAAACAGCTATATTGGTGGCAAGGAATGAAGAAGGATGTCATTGAATATGTATCATCTTGTTTAGTTTGTCAGAAGGCTAAGGTGGAACACCAAAGACCATCGGGAATGTTACAACCTTTGCTCATTCCTAAATGGAAATGGAATGACATAGCAATGGATTTCGTAACAGGATTACCAAGGACTCGGAAAGGTCACAATTTTATCTGGGTAATTGTTGATCGGCTTACAAAGTCGGCGCACTTTTTTTCCGATTAATATTAAGTACTCAATGGAAAAGTTGGCCCAAGTGTACATCAATGAAATTGTTAGACTTCATGGTGTACCATCCAATATTATTTCTGATCGAGATCCGCGATTTACATCGAGGTTTTGGAATAGTTTGCAAGAAGCGATAGGAACAAAGCTACGTCTAAGTTCTGCTTACCACCCACAAACAGATGGTCAGTCAGAAAGAACGATTCAGTTATTAGAGAACTTGTTGAGAGCTTGTGCTCTAGAACAAACTGGTTGTTGGGATGAATTTTTGCCATTGATAGAGTTCACATGCAACAACAGTTTTCATTCAAGCATAGGGATGGCACCCTATGAGGTATTGTATGGGAGACGATGCAGAACGCCATTATGTTGGTATCATGATGGTGAAAGTGCCGTTGTAGGGCCAGAATTTGTACAACAGACAACTAGAAAGTGAAGATGATTCAAGACAAGATGAGGACAACTCAGACTTGACAAAAAAGTTATGCTAATAAAAGACAAAGACTGCTTGAGTTTGAAGAAGGTGACCATGTGTTTCTACGTGTGACACCTATGACTGGAGTTGGACGAGTGATTAAGTCAAGGAAACTCACTCCAAAGTTTATCGGGCTGTATCAGATACTCCATCGGGTAGGTCCGGTAGCTCATCCGATTGCATTACCACCTTTACTATCAAATCTTCACAATGTATTTCAAGTATCACAACTACGGAAATATATTTATGATCCTACTCATGTTATCGAACCAGACACTATACAATTCAAGGAAAATTTAACCTATGAAACGTTTCTAGTCAAAATTGAAGATCGAGGTAAGGAAATTGCATTGGGTAAAGTAGTTTGGAAAGATGTAAGTGGTTAAGCTACATGGGAGTTAGAAGATAAGATAAAATAGCAATATCCATTTTTATTTTGAGGGTGTGAAATCAAGTTTCGAGGATGAAACTTCTTTTTAGAGGGGGAGAGTTGTAACACCTCAAACTTTCTAACTATTTGACAATAATAACAGAATTCTACTGTTTAGTAATTTCTGTATACTGTAAAATTATTTTGAGTATTCCGTGAATATATTTGATCGTTTTGTATGATTTACTCCATGTTAGGAAAATAATAATTGTTGTTAATTCTTTATTTTTTTTGCTAATCTGATTTGATTTTTATAAGTTTTATAATTTTTATAATTTTTTGGATTATTATGAGATTTTTATTTTTTTTAATTATTTTAATATTATTCTTGAGTGTTGTGGGCCTAAAGTGGTAGAAAAAGTAAAAATTTTTCCGGAGCCATAAAATTTTGTACTATTGAGACTGGGACGAGGACGGAGGATCTTACTAAACCCGAAATTGAAAATAGTTTGGAAATTTTTTTTACTGTGTTTTGTACTGTATTTAATTATCGGGCGATAAAAACTACAATTAACTATATCCGTATGGTAATAACAGATAAAAATAAATATTATACTGCTTAGTTAACATTAGTTGTTATGACGACTTTATAACGGACTAATAAGAAGCAAGCTTAATGTTGAAGCCTTTGGATATCCACCATTGATTTAATCAAGGATGGAGATTTGGTCTAACAAAGTGGCTAGGACCATTTGTGACCCATGGATGTAAAGCATGAAGAAGAGATCTTGACCGTTCATTTTGGAGATACATCTAATGGCTAGGATTTCAAGGAGAAAGATCCAATGGCCTAGATTTAGTCTTATCAATATAGAAGCTATAATTAGAAGCTACATTAATATTAATAATTGATCTAATCAATGGCTAACAATGCCCAAAATGGTGGCTAGTGAAATTTGACACTCATTGAGTGTACAAGAGGGGGGGCGGTTTTTGATGGCTTAAGGTGTGGCGTCCCGGGGCCGACGAGGGCGGGGAGTGATCGCCGGTGCAATGAAGCACGGACAAGGAGCGGCTCCTGGCAGGCTTCTAGGCGGAGGGTCTGCATGAATGAACTGAATACGCAGGAATGAGAGGGATTCGAGAGGCGTGCAGGTATGGGACTGCATAGTTGAGGATGGCTTAAAGGAATTGATTTGGTGTAGCCATATCAACAAGTTGCAACTTCTTTTCGGGAGCCTAGAACATAAGAACTCCATGGTTAAGCGTGCTTGACCTGGAGCAATTATGGGATGGGTGACCTCCTGGGAAGTTTCCTAGGATGCGTGTGAGTGAGGACAAAACACGCTGAAAAGACCCGTGTTGGTTTGTGGAGACACTCATCAATCTTGCAGGCAGTCTCGGGTCGTTACATTAATGGTATCAGAGCCGGGACCTCTCCCAGTACGGTGTGGTTCGGGGACGAACCAAGCGGAAGTTGGTGGGCATGTGGCGTCCCGGGGCCGACGAGGGCGGGGAGTGATCGCCGGTGCAATGAAGCACGGACAAGGAGCGGCTCTGGCGGTGCTTCTAGGCGGAGGGTCTGCATGAATGAACTGAATACGCACCTTAGGAATGAGAGGGATTCGTAGAGGCGTGCGGGTATGGGACTGCATAGTTGAGGATGGCTTAAAGGAATTGATTTGGTGTAGCCATATCAACAAGTTGCAACTTCTTTTCGGGAGCCTAGAACATAAGAACTCCATGGTTAAGCGTGCTTGACCTGGAGCAATTATGGGATGGGTGACCTCCTGGGAAGTTTCCTAGGATGCGTGTGAGTGAGGACAAAACACGCTGAAAAGACCCGTGTTGGTTTGTGGAGACACTCATCAATCTTGCAGGCAGTCTCGGGTCGTTACATAAGGCCATAGGAAATTTCAAGACCACTTCGTTATTCATCTTTGTCTTCTCCGAAAACCTAAAGGTTTTACAAAAAATTTCTCTCTTTTCTCTTCAAGCTAGTTTCGGCCAAAGCACCCAAACCACCTTCCATCACTCTATAATTTTAAACAACCACATATCTTGCATACTTACATCAATCCAAGAACCTTTGTAGTTAAGTCCAAGCTCTAAATCTTTCATCTTCAAGGACTTTCTTCAAGATCAAGTTCTAGGTTTTTGAGGTGAAGTGTAAGGAAACTTCACTACTTTTCTTATTTTCATGTTCCAAACCATGTTTGATCCATGGTTCTCCTTATTCAAGCTTAATATGCTAATAAACTTGTGTTTTATTTTATGTTTAAGAAGCTTTTGGTGGTAAATCACTTACTCAAGGAGCAAACCAAGGAGCTTGGGAGGTTCTTCAAGAGGTAAGAGGGAGATTCATCTCACCAACCAAGTATGGTGGTGAGAGATGAATCTTGTATTTGATGGATGGTGAATCCATATGAGGATTCATATCCTTAGTTGTGTAATTATTTGTGGGTGTTTATGTGCCTTAAATTATTTATTGGTGTTTGCATGCTTTATGTGATTTTTATTGGTTTAAGGTATGCTTGATTATATGATATGATGAATATGTATATGTATGTCATGATTTGATGATGAAAGGAAAATAAATTTTTAGTTCTAATGACCATGAGGATTTCGGCCAAAAAATTTCAAAATAGGTGTTTCCAAACTAAAATTTTCATGAATGGTAAAAATTGAATTATTAGAAAGGAAAGGAAAAAGAAAAGATGAGTTGGTTTCAAAGACCAACTGTTCACGATTTTTGGAGGAATTTTAATGGTTTTGTTTGTGTAAAAACATGAATGGAACTTAGTTGATTCAGAAGGAAAAATATATGATAGTTTCAAAGACTATGTACCACAGTTTTTGAAGGCTTGTATTGCCTTGGTTTTGTGAGACAAAGTGATTTCAAAGTGGAAACATAATTGATTAAGTACAAGGATTAAAGAAATGGAAACAAAATGTTTTGTCATTTAAAAAATGAAATTTTCATATATGAATGGAAAAGAGAGGTTGAAAGTATTTGAACCTCAATTTATTTTAAAGAGGATTGATTATGAAATTTTAACTTAGAAACATTGGTTTAATTCAATAAAGTGGTGAATTTGTGGAGTATATTGCGAAAAAGATTTCTTGAGTAAGAAAATGGGGGAAAAGAAGTGAGAAGTCATATTATTTTGAGAAAGGTTGAAATGGAATTTTTGGAAGGTTGAAAAACTAATATGTGATTTGAAAATACGACAGAAATGTTGCGCGATTGAGAAAATGCAAAAATATGATTACGCTATGAAAAAAATAGTAAAGATACTGTTGGGCTAATGCGTGAACCCTGAATATGAGACGATAAATTTGAACTGAGAATTGTGCATTATACATGCATTGGAAATGTCTGATGAACTATATGAGGCTAATTGCCTAGGAGAGAATACACCTCTTGAGTGGGTGAGATATGTATAGTATTACTCACTTGTTGACCATGGGGGCATTGGGGTGCGAGTTGCCTATAGTGGGCAGTTGGTAGCTCTTCTATACCGTGGGTTTGACCGATGCAACACACTGATGATCCTGACCGAGACACTATTCTTAATCAAGATCTGATAAAGACTGTCGTGTATATGCTAGTTGTGTAAATACATATGAGAATTATAGCACGTGGTCTGAGGCATGTTGGTACAGGCAGATCTTTTCGTTCACTCTCTCCAACCTGAGTTTTAGCTCCATGGAGTAGGAAATTGAGTCTATGTGCACATGCATAATCATTGAGTATTGATATCGGTGTGATATTTGAACTGTTGAATATTTGGAAAATACTGAGGGCATTATCATAATTATTGTTTATGATAATTGAATTTTTGAATATTTGGATATTCTTGAGGGCATGTTCGTAATTATTCTTTATTACATCTGTTATGATGATAAATAATGTTGATGGTATAATTGTAATTATGGTGTGATGTATTTGTATGATGTATTGTATGTGGTTACCTCCATGCTACCATGTTGGTATTGGCGTAGGTGATCTCACCTCTTTGTATGTCTATTTTGTATTGTATTTATATTTGTAAAGACGTTGAGCAAGAAATTGAACAAGAAGGTGTAGAGGAACAGATTCTTGTGGAGGAAGCTGAATTCTAAGAAGATGGCGATGCCCAGTTTCCTAGGATATATGAGGTAGAAATTTCGTGGAGGATCAGAAGCGTGACATGTTGACCTAGATACAGCGTGTATTTTCTATATAGGAGACTTGAAGATTACCCTAAGTAGGTTTTATCAAGGGAATCCTTATTTCAGTGTAAATGTTTATGTACACTTAGAGTTTCGGTTGTCCATTAGGCAGTACTGGGGAGCTTACTACCATACTCCTAGTGAGATTAGTATCGTGTCGTCTGCGCGGACATCTGTCCGAAGGACTTCACACCAAGTCGGATTCCTACCTGCTGAGGAATCTGAGGAGGACCCGTCTGAAGGTTTTGTTGTTTAGTAACACTTGGGCAGTATGTTAGTTTTAAAATAATGTTTAAATACTATGAGAACCTGGTCTGTAAATATTTAAGTATGACCGTACTAAGACTTATGTATATATGATGTAAATTATTTGTTATGATGTGGTAATATTTTTTATTTTTTGCTAAGTTTATCTTATTGATATTAAGAAATTTTACAACTCATATTTACATTACAAAGCATATTTTATAATGAAGGGGTAATTTGGTAATTAAGTAACATAAATGTGATATCCTACGGTGGGTGTTACATTAATTGGTATCAGAGCACAAGTTAGAGTCTTTTTGGGTTTGTGGTTAGTTCTGTCTTGTTTAAGTTGTGTGATTTTCTGTGTTTGTTTTCCAAAAGAAAACAAAATTATTTTAAGATTGACATTAACTCTTCTTTGTGTTGTTTAGTTTGATTTGAGAAAACGTAATGGCTGGACGAGGAAGAGGGCGCATGAATACTAGAGCAGGATTTGGAAATGTTGGCGGCGATAACCAAAACATGGTTGCAGTTGTAGTAGCAATGCAACGGATGACTGATGTTGTTGTGCAATAAAACTAAATAGTAACTGAGGATGCTCAAAGTTTGTCAGAATTTCATAGAAATAATCCACCAAAGTTTCATGGAGAATTTGACCTAGAGAAAGCTGATTTGTGGATCAAAGAACTAGAAAAAATATTTGAATGTATGGGTTGTACCGATGAGTGAAAGCTTACTTTTGTAACTTTTGTGTTAGTAGGAGATGGAGAAGCGTGGTGGGCAGGAGCCCGAAGATTGATTCAAGCTAAGGGAAGAGTTGTGACATGGCAGCTCTTTAAGCAGAAATTTCTGGAGAAGTATTTTCCAGCTTGTTCATTATGCTAAGGAGATGGAATTCCTTGGTTTGAGGCAAGGGGTGATGTCCATAAGTGAATATGCTGCAAAATTTGAAAGCTTGTCTAAGTTTTTGAGGTATTTTCAGATGCACCCAAATGAGGAATGGAAGTGCAAAAAATTTGAAGAAGGGTTGAAATTTGATATTAAGCGAGCTGTAACAACCTTGGACATTGACCAGTTTCCAGTATTATTGGACAAGTGTCGAAAAGTTGAAGAAATTGATCGTCAACGTGAGGCAAGGAATAAGAGCTTTGGACCTACACGGTTCCAAAGAGGAAAGCGTAGCGGTGGCAACCGTTATCAGCAAAAACCGTATACCAAACCGGCAGGAGGTCAAAATCGACAGCAATATTTTAGAGGAAGTTCTGGTGGTAGTAAGGCAAGTCAAGTTGGAACTTCTACATTTAAATGCTTCAAGTGTGGGGAAAATCATCTCACCAAAGATTGTCAACATGAAGGGGTTATCTATTATAGATGTGGAAAGCCTGGACATTTCTCCAGAGAATGTGATCAGTTGAAGGCGGAACCATTGGTAGAGAGTGTTTGTATTGCGAGGCCACAAGTGGGTGGTCGTGTGTATACCATGAGCGGGGAAGACACCGCGAAATCTGAGGACTTGATTATGGAGGAGTGTGCTATCAAAGGTAATTCTTTAATAGTGCTATATGATTTGGGAGCAACACATTCTTTCATGACATGTGATTATGTGGAGCGTTTGGGATTGACTATGACTATATTGCATTATAATTTGAGTGTTGTTACTCCTATGGATAAGCCTGTGATAACTACAAAAGTATGTTTGAATTGTCCTGTATGTGTTAGGGATAGAATCTTTTATGTGGACTTGATTTGTTTGCCTCTTTCTAAGATTAATGTAATCTTAGGAATGGATTGGTTGTCTTCTAACCATATCCTGATCGACTGTTCCTGTAAGACGTTAGTTTTTCCTGAGGTTAAGGATTCTAAATTCCTAACGGCTACTCAAGTAGAAGCTTGTTTGAAGGAAGGAGATCACGGGTACTTGCTAATATCTTCTTTGGAGGTTCAGTGTGAAGATGTCTTGAAGGATATTTTCGTAGTTAATGAATTTCCTGAGGTATTTCTTGAAGATATACCTGGACTACCGTCAGAAAGAGAAATTGAGTTTTCTATTGATATAGTACCTGGAGCTGGACCTATATCTATGGCGCCTTACAGGATGTCGCCAGTAGAGTTGGCAGAGCTTAAGAAACAGCTAGAGAATTTATTGGAAAAACAATTTGTGAGACCAAGTGTATCACCATGGGGAGCTCCAGTATTGTTGGTAAAGAAGAAGGATGGGACTTCTCGTCTATGTGTAGACTATCGACAGTTGAACAAGATTACGATTAAGAATAAATATCCACTTCCAAGAATCGATGATCTGATGGATCAATTACGAGGAGCCGCAATATTTTCTAAGATTGACTTATGTTCTGGTTATCACTAGAGACGTGTGAAAGCGGAGGATATTACCAAAACTACCTTTCAGACACATTATGGGCATTATGAATATCAAGTGATGCCATTTGCTGTGACTAATGCACCTGCTATATTCATGGACTTTATGAATAGGATTTTTCGTTCGTACTTGGATAAGTTTGTTGTTGTCTTTATTGATGACATTTTGATCTATTCTTGAAGTCAAGACGAACATGTTGAGCATCTCAGAGTGGTTCTCCAGATTATGAAGGAGAATAAGTTGTACGCCAAGTTGTCCAAATGTGAATTTTGGTTAAGCGAAGTTCAATTTTTGGGACACGTTATATCGGAGGAAGGAATTGAAGTTGATGCTTCAAAAGTGGAAACAATTATTGAATGGGAAAGGTCAAAGACTGTATCGGAGATCCGTAGTTTTATAGGATTAGGCGGTTACTATCGACGGTTTATTGAGGGTTTTTTAAAGATTGCAAGACCTCTTACCTGACTCACACGAAAGAATCAACCATTTGTATAGACTGATGCCTGCGAAGAAAGTTTCCAGGAGTTAAAAAGATGACTGACTACTTCACCGATTTTGATTCTACCTGATCTGAACGAACCTTTCGAAGTATATTGTGATGCTTCATACGAAGGATTGAGTTGTGTACTTATGCAGAATCGTAAGGTTGTAGTATATGTGTCGAGGCAGTTGAAATTGCATGAGAGGAATTATTCGACTCATGATTTGGAGTTGGCAGCTGTAGTGTTTGCGTTGAAAGTGTGGAGACATTTTCTTTATGGGGCAACATTCATTGTGTTTAGTGATCATAAAAGTTTGAAGTATCTGTTTGACTAAAAAGAGCTGAACATGAGACAAAGGCATTGGTTAGAGTTTCTGAAGGACTATGACTTTCAGTTATAGTATCATCTCGGAAAGGCGAATGTTGTAGCAGATGCTTTAAGTAGGAAAATGCTTAGTGCTTCTGTTATGATGATTAAGGAGAAAGAACTAATAAAAGAATTTCGGGATATGCGTTTGTCTGTGAAATTGACACCGGGGAAGATGTGTTTAAACATGATCATCATTTCAAATGATTTAATGGATAGAATACGAGTAGGACAAAGCAGTGACTAGTATTTGCAAGAAGCAAAGGAAATAAGGAGCCAAGGAGCGGTATTGGAATTTAGCGAAGGTGCTGATGGAATTTTGAAGTTTAAAGGGAGAGTTTGTGTGCCAAACAATCCAGAACTTGGGAAATTGATTTTGGATGAAGCTCACAAGAGTAAGTTGAGTATGCATCCAGGAGCCACAAAGATGTATCAAGACATGAAACAACTATATTGGTGGCAATGAATGAAGAAGGATGTCGTTGAATATGTATTATCCTGTTTAGTTTGTCAGAAGGCTAAGGTGGAACACCAAAGACCATCGAGAATGTTGCAACCTGTACCTATTCCTGAATGGAAATGGGATGACATAGCAATGGATTTCGTAACAGGACTACCAAGGACTTGGAAAGGTCACGATTCTATCTGGGTAATTATTGATGGGCTTACAAAGTCGGCGCACTTTTTGCCGATTAATATTAAGTATTCAATGGAAAAGTTGGCCCAAGTGTACATCAATGAAATTGTTAGACTTCATAGTGTACCATCCAGTATTATTTCTGATTGAGATTCGCGATTTACATTGAGGTTTTAGAATAGTTTTCAAAAAGCGATGAAAACAAAGCTACGTCTAAGTTCTGCTTACCATCCACAAACAGATGGTCAGTCAGAAAGAACGATTCAGTCATTAGAGGACTTGTTGAGAGCTTGTGTTCTAGAACAAACTGGTTGTTGGGATAAATTTTTGCCATTGATAAAGTTCATATACAACAACAGTTTTCATTCAAGCATAGGGATGGCACCTTATGAGGCATTGTATGGGAGACAATGCAGAACACCATTATGTTGGTATCATGATGGTGAAAGTGCCGTTGTAGGGCCAGAATTTGTACAACAAACAACTGAGAAAGTGAAGATGATTCAAGACAAGATGAGGACAACTCAGACTCGACAAAAGAGTTATGTTGATAAAAGACGAAGACTGCTTGAGTTTGAAGAAGGTGACCATGTGTTTATACGTGTGACACCTATGACTGGAGTTAGACGAGTGATTAAGTCAAGGAAACTCACTCCAAAGTTTATCGGGCCGTATCAGATACTCCGTCAGGTAAGTTCGGTAGCTTATCAGATTGCATTACCACCTTTACTATCAAATCTTCATAATATATTTCACGTATCACAACTACGGAAATATATTTCTGATCCTACTCATGTTATCAAACCAAACACCGTACAATTGAAGGAAAATTTAACTTATGAAACATTTCCAGTCGAAATTCAAGATTGAAGGACAAATCAACTTTGTGGTAAGGAAATTGCATTGGTTAAAGTAGTTTGGAATGATGTAAGCAGTGAAGCTACATGGGAGTTGGAAGATAAGATAAAAGAGCAATATCCATTTTTATTTTGAGGGTGTGAAATCAAGTTTCGAGGATGAAACTCTTTTTTAGAAGAGGAGAGTTGTAACACCCCAAACTTTCTAACTATTTGACAGTAATAACAGAATTCTACTGTTTAGTAATTTCTGTGTACTGTAAAATTATTTTGAGTATTCCGTGAATATATTTGATCGTTTTGTATGATTTACTCCGTGTTAGGAAAATAATAATTTTTGGGCCGGGAAAAATCTTACGTAATTTAATTATTGCTGTTAATTCTTAATTCTTTTTGCTAATCTGATTTGATTTTCATAAGTTTTATAATTTTTATGATTTTGTGGATTATTATGAGAATTTTATATTTTTTTAATTATTTTAATATTATTCTTGGACTGTTATGGGCCCAGGAGACTGTATGTGGGCCCAGGCGGGGTAAGAAAAGTGAAAAATTTTTTGGAACTAGAAAATTTTATACTGTTGAGACAGGGACGGGGTATCTTACTAAACCCAAAATCAAAAATAGTTTTGGAAATTTTCTTTTACTGTGTTTTGTACTGTATTTAATTATCAGGCGATAAAAACTATAATTAACTGTCTCCGTATGGTAATAGCAGATAAAAATAAATATTATACTGCTTAGTCAATATTAGTTGTTATGATGACTTTATGACGGACTAATAAGAAGCAAGCTTAATGTTGAAGCCTTTGGATATCCACCATTGATTTAATCAAGGATGGAGATTTGGTCTAACATAGTAGCTAGGACCATTTATGACCCTTGGATGTAAAGCATGACGAGGAGATCTTGTGTAACGACCCGGGACTGCCTGCAGGATTGATGAGTGTCTCCACAAACCAACACGGGTCTTTTCAGCGTGCTTTGTCCTCACTCACACGCATCCTAGGAAACTTCCCAGGAGGTCACCCATCCCACAATTGCTCTAGGTCAAGCACGCTTAACCATGGAGTTCTTATGTTCTAGGCTCCCGAAAAGAAGTTGCAACTTGTTGATATGGCTACACCAAATCAATTCCTTTAAGCCATCCTCAACTATGTAGTCCCATACCTACACAGTCTCTGAATCCCTCTCATTCCGGTGCGTATTCAGTTCATTCATGTAGACCCTCCGCCTAGAAGCATGCCAGGAGCCGCTCCTTGACCGTGCCTCATTGCACCGGCGACACTCCCCGCCCTCATCGGCCCCGGGACGCCACATGCCCACCAGCTTCCGCTTGGTTCGTCCCCGAACCACACCGTACTGGGAGAGGTCCCGTCTCTGATACCATTAATGTAACGACCCGGGACTGCCTGCAGGATTGATGAGTGTCTCCACAAACCAACACGGGTCTTTTCAGCGTGCTTTGTCCTCACTCACACGCATCCTAGGAAACTTCCCAGGAGGTCACCCATCCCACAATTGCTCTAGGTCAAGCACGCTTAACCATGGAGTTCTTATGTTCTAGGCTCCCGAAAAGAAGTTGCAACTTGTTGATATGGCTACACCAAATCAATTCCTTTAAGCCATCCTCAACTATGTAGTCCCATACCTACACAGTCTCTGAATCCCTCTCATTCCGGTGCGTATTCAGTTCATTCATGTAGACCCTCCGCCTAGAAGCATGCCAGGAGCCGCTCCTTGACCGTGCCTCATTGCACCGGCGACACTCCCCGCCCTCATCGGCCCCGGGACGCCACATGTATGACCCTGTGATTATACTGTATAATTCCGGGGGTAACCCGTTTCTTTATGACGTATGAATGTATGAATTCAATAGGGATATTCATACCCTCGTTATCTTTTGACTAAGTTATTTCTATTTTGGCTACTAAGAACTTGTTGATGGTAGCCAAGTTGTTTAAATCATCCAATGACTTGTTAAAGACTGAATCTTTTGGTGATCTGATTTGTTTACTTCTCTTACAAATTAGATGTAATGTTAACAAAAGGGATTGGTTATCTTTCAACCATATCCTGTTGAAATATTCCAATGAAATTCTAAGAGTTCGTTTATGGAATTGAGTTATCTGTATATTTAGTTCCTTTCGATCCGAATGATACTATTCTCGTTTGTAAGACTATTTTCATTACAATAGGTCTGTTTAGAACTATCCTATTGTTGTTAGACATTGGAACCTTTTTACTAATTCAATCACCTACTTTCTTCATGAATAGGCTTAATCTCAGGAAGGGGATTGATTGCTTTCTAAACGGGTCTCGTTATTCAATTTCAATGGAAACTAAGTGTTTCTTGAGACAGAAATTTCCTAGATGTGAATCAATGAAACTCACTCCTACGTTTTATTAGACTATGTCATACTCTTCGTTAGGCGGGCCCAGTGGTAAATCAAGTAACTTCCCTATTTTTCTTTCTGACCTTATAACATTTCTAGTATACTTCGATTGAGTAAAGGTGTTCCCGAATCTGAGCCATAACAATGTGCTAAGCGTAGCACGATAAAGTGAGAACTTACCTTATGAGACGTTTGTTCGAATCAAGGAAAGACGATTTGGCAAATCAATTGGAGGACGCCGTTATTTTCTCCAATATCATTTTGGGTTCTCAACTATCATTAAGATCATTTGAGAGAAGGGTATATTTCCAAAGTAACTTTCTCTGATACGTAGTGAATACCACGGGTATTTCGTAATGTCGTTCCAAGTAAAGAACACTTTGGTAGTAACCATCGACTACACAAACAAGACCTTTCTTCCCTATTGAGACAGAAATGTCATGTTGTTCTTCAAATTCAGAAGAAGAACGAGGAGTTACGCTAGAAGCTGTTCAAGTGTGAATTTCGGTTTGAGGCAGTTTGACTTTTGAGTCAAGTGATCTTTAAAAGAAGGAACTATTGAAGATCCGTCGCGAGTTGGAGCAATTCTTCAATGGGACAGACCAAAGATTGTATTGCAGATTTGTAACTTTAAAGGATCAGCTGAATAGTACGGGGGACTCACTGCAGAATTCTTCAGAATGGTTTTGTATGGGCTGATGTATACGAGAGAAATTTTCAAAGATTGAAGAGACACTCGATTTCTTCGCCAAAGGTGATTCTGCCCAACCCCAATGAACTTTTGAGATACCTAATGATGCTTCGCATTGAAAGTTTAGAACGTGCGCTTGATCAGAATAGAAGGAATGGTAATGTACGCTTAGCGACAATCAAGAATACATGAGAAGGATTACCTTACACCAACTCAGAATTAGCTTTGTAGTTGCATTGAAGGTCTGGAGGCATTTTCTACAAGGAGAAATTCTCAATGCCTATAGTAATCTTAAGAGCCAAATGTATTTTGGTTTATTAGAATGAGTTGAATATAAGGCAGAAACGATGATTAGAAGTTCCAAAAGATTTTGATTTTTGTTTTGGTATAATATCAGAAGAGGCAAATTTCGTAGAGGACGCCTTAGGAAGAAAATACGTTTAGTTGTCTACAACAGTGAGCAAGAAGAGTAAGTTCGATAGAGACACTCAGCGGTGTACAATTGTTTTGGGAGTTGGCTGTTGGATGGCTGAAGACTCAAGGAGCGTAAAATCTTTTGTTGATCGGCCTATGACGTCAACGCATTCTTGCTCGTTAATATAAGATGCTCAGGGAAGGAAGCAACCTTATTGCCTGTGATTTGGATTGATGCAACTGAAGATACAACACGAGAACTAAGAGACGAAATGAAAGAAAACACAGTTGCGTTTGTTCTAAGATATGATGAATTTCGAGGACGAAATTCCTTTTTAGAAGGGGAGTGTCGTAACATCCCGAAAATTGCTTATTTCATTATAAATAATCATTTTATAATATTTGTGATTTTTGGTGATTTTTGTGAAATTTTCTGGAAACGTTGAATATTTTAATATATTCCTCGTTTTGCGTATGCACTGTGACGGAGCGAAGATGGGATAACGAAATGTTCTCCCGAGGCCGGTAAACCTTGAACTGTCAATGCGTCGACGGGGATCTTACTAAACCCGAGGCCAGGCACAGTTTGCGAGGTTTGCATTTTTCAAGGTTTTATCTGCTAGATAAAATCGTGGTATCATAAAATTATCGGATGAATAATAAAATATTATTTTCATCACTTGTAATTTTATTCACTGAGAAAATAATTCTACAGCGTAATTGATCATCTATCAGACGTATTTAATTTGGAGACTAGCTTACTATACACTTTATCGAGGAGCGCGCGAAGCTTCTCAAGGAAGCTTCTTCCAACTATTATTTTATTATTTCTCTCTCCCCCTATTTTGTGCTGCACATTTGAATTAAGGGATCTAATTCATTTTTCATCCACACATTTTCCTCCTCCTGTACGTAGCAGATCACTATTCACTCATCTTTCTCTCTTTCCATTTCTCCTTACAGCAGCACCATCCACCCACATTCACATTTTTATCTTCCAAAACCATCACACTCCTAGCACCATTTCGTGTTTGGAGAAACACCATATCTGAAGAAATTCATCTACTCCTTAATGTAACACCCCTCGATTTAATAACCAATGCACAATCGTCATTATGTCACGGTCACTAAATGTCGGCGTGCTAACATTGTCAAACAACAAATTTACCATAAATATTAAACATTTCTCATATGAGGAAAATAAGAGCCACGAATGAGTAGTTACATATACAACCAGTTAAATTATGAATTATAATATGTACTCAATTTACAACATTTAAGTCTGGATAATTTCCTTGAAACATACATGTACTCAAAAATACACTTTATATAGGTAATGCAAAATAGAATATAAACTACCCATAATATGTCTACGACTAAGGAGTTGGGCACTCCATCGTATCCCGAATGCGTGAGGCAATTCCGGGCTCACCGGTGTAGCGAGAAATACAAGATAAGGTCTTCAATCACAGTCCTCTTCATGGTCAAAGTCAGATCCCCAGCATGTCACATACGCTTGTCGGTCCAGTCGACTCTACAGGTCTTGGTATCAAAGCGAACACAATTCGAACAAACCCCAAAAGAGCTCCCTTCGCGACGGCATCACCGAATGCAGTAGGTCAAACCAATAAAATCCAAAGGAATCCAACTTCGTTCCCACTTATAGTCTTTAACCAAAAATTAACATAGAGCAAGAAAAGTACAAGAAAGAGGTAAGACATCCTACCATCATTACCAGTCATAGCATCAAGAAACCAAACGGCGCAAGACGCCCACATAGCATTTATGATAGCAATAATGGTAATAAACATTTAGTAGCAGTTATAATCAACCAGACAGTTTTAGGCAATCATATATATATACATGGATATATCAGGAATACAACAGTTCCAATTATAAAAACAATGTATGCCAGGTAATTCATGGACTCACTATGCACATGTGCCCTCAATAATCAAGATCCTACTCCATGGAGCTAGACACAAAACAGTCGGAGAGAATGATTCAGGGAGACATGCCAGTATCTCGTCAGCCATAAAAACAAGTGCTTTCCAGAAAATAATCAGTCATTTTGCGCAACAAGGCTTTATACTGCGGCATTCTCACAAGATCTCGATATAGGACTGTGGCCAGTTAGGATCGTCGGTGCGTGTGTATCGGTCTGTCTCCACGGTCCAGAGGAGCTACCATCGCCCCTCTGCGAGACGCCCGCGCCCGACGCCCTCAAGGTCATCTGGGACCCCACGTATCTATTCGCACCCGCACTAAGGTGTGATTCAACTCCTAGGCAACTCGGCCTTAACAAAGTCCAACGGACATTCTCGTTCTTTTGTGCAATGCATGACTCTATCATGCTTCTCATGACAACTCGGTCAATCATGCCTCAAATGCATGTCATATGATTTATCCACAATGCATACAGACTCTATGCATAATCATGTATGATCATTATTACATACTATTCCATCATGCATAACAATTTGCCCAAGTAAGAATTAACCCAATCAATGGTCACCCACATGGATCCACAATAGCATGATATTGTTGTTAAATAAATTAATACATTTTAAAGCGTATTATGAATTCTTACTTAGGTTTAGCTTTACTTACAGAGTTTATCTCTAAAGGAATTCTCTTAGTTAACTTAAAATCCTCTTAGGTAATTTATTCATATACCCTTAGAAGGTTATTCTAAGATCTCAAGATCTCACACTCTCATGTTCTTTCTGTTTATGCATCCCTAAGTAATTTCTAGTCATCCCATTTATTTATAATCAATATGCCTCTATTAGTCCCAAGGTTTTGGGTCCAGGAAAATAATCGGTCGGAATCATAAACTGAGTCAGATATTTCAATTACCAGGTGTTGGGTGATAGGTATACTTTTGAATTCGACGGAGACAATACGTTTCATGAATAATTGAAGCTGCCATTCGACGAAGAATAATGTAACAGGAGGAGGAAAGAATGGGGGAAACATTTTATAATAGGATTGGCAAGAAATCAATTTCTGTCGGATTGGATGGGGGTTCTGTCGAACGAAAAATCAAAACTGTCGAACCCTCCAGAAGGTCAGCAAAAGCCTCAATTCGACGGGTATAGGTGTCGACGTTGGAGAAAATCTCCCAAGTGTCGAACCGACGAAACACTCGTCGAAATCTCTAATTTCGACGGGTCTGAAGAAATTCATCTACTCGACAGGCATTGTTTCTCAAACTCGACGATTATTGACTTTGGGGGCATTTTCTCTCAAGTGTCCAGGGACTCTATTCGACGGGTTTTGGTCGAAAGATCAATCTCGACAGACATGATCGGGGTTCATACTCGACGGATTTTGACATTGTGTTTAGTGGTCAAAAATCTAAATTCGACGGGTTTTGACATTCGACGGAAATGGTCAGAAGTCTAAACTCGACGGATTTTAACATTTTACTAAGTAATTAGGATATCAAATTTGACAGGTTTGGCCATGAGTCCTTACTCGACGGATTTTAACATTTCACTAAGTAATTAGGATATTAAATTCGACAGGTTTGGCCACGAGTCCTTACTCGACGGGTTTTAACATTTCAGTAAGTAATTAGGATATTAAATTCGACAGGTTTGGCCATGAGTCCTTACTCGATGGGTTTTAACATTTTACTAAGTAATTAGGATATCAAATTCGACAGGTTTGGCCATGAGTCCTTAATCGACGGATTTTAACATTTCACTAAGTAATTAGGATATTAAATTCGACAGGTTTGGCCATGAGTCCTTACTCGACGGGTTTTAACATTTTACTAAGTAATTAGGATATCAAATTCGACAGGTTTGGCCATGAGTCCTTACTCGACGGATTTTAACATTCGACGAAAATGGTCAGAAATCTTCATTCGACGGATTTTGACATATCACCAAAAGATCAAGGTATTGTATTCGACGAGTTTGGCCAGTTTTCATACTATTACGTTTCCACATGAAGTTTCCAAATTCTGGGCTCAACATCGTAACTATCCGAGAATCACTCGGAACTCATTCCCTTCAATATTACACATTCCAATACATCCAGTTATATTTATATATATATATACATTCAAAACTCAAACAATCAAATAGCACATATACAACCCAAACAACATACAAAAGCAGAAAGACCCTTAACACAAATCTCAGACGTTCCTAAATGCTAAGAGAGGTTGAGGAGGAGTGTCTTCCTCTTACCTTGGAGAAGCACAAAGAAAGGCTGCTCCATTTTGGTCAAAAATTTTGTTTTCAGCTCCCAAGAGATCCTTGAACATTCAAGCTCACCAAAATCAGAATCAAGTGTTGAAATGGATACCCATGGTCATCAAAATGACTGTGGGTTACGAAAATGAGGAGAGATGAGGAAAAGCTAAGGACTTTACCTTAAAGTTCCAACCTTTAAGCTTCAACAGTGGAGAAGATGAAGATGAAGAAAATGTAGAACTTTGAAGATGATTCCCTCAGATATGGTGTTTCTCCAAACACGAAATGGTGCTAGGAGTGTGACGGTTTTGGATGATAAAAATGTGAATGTGGGTGGATGGTCTTCTTTGTAAGGAGAAATGGAAAGAGAGAAAGATGAGTGAATAGTGATCTGCTACGTACAGGAGGAGGAAAATGTGTGGATGAAAAATGAATTAGATCCCTTAATTCAAATGTGCAGCACAAAATAGGGGGAGAGATAAATAATAAAATAATAGTTGGAAGAAGCTTCCTTGAGAAGCTTCGCGCGCTCCTCGATAAAGTGTATAGTAAGCTAGTTTCCAAATTAAATACGTCTGATAGATGATCAATTACGCTGTAGAATTATTTTCTCAGTGAATAAAATTACAAGTGATGAAAATAATATTTTATTATTCATTCGATAATTTTATGATACCACGATTTTATCTAGCAGATAAAACCTTGAAAAATGCAAACCTCGCAAACTGTGCCTGGCCTCGGGTTTAGTAAGATCCCCCGTCGACGCATTGACAGTTCAAGGTTTACCAGCCTCAGGGAGAACATTTCGTTATCCCGGCTCCGCTCAGTGCATACGCAAAACGAGGAATATATTAAAATATTCAACGTTTCCGAGAAAATTTCACAAAAATCACCAAAAATCACAAATATTATAAAATGATTATTTATAATGAAATAAGCAATTTTTGGGATGTTACAACACTCCCCTTCTAAAAAGGAATTTCGTCCTCGAAATTCATCATATCTTAGAACAAACGCAACTGTGTTTTCTTTCATTTCGTCTCTTAGTTCTCGTGTTGTATCTTCAGTTGCATCAATCCAAATCACAGGCAATAAGATTGCTTCCTTCCCTGAGCATCTTATATTAACGAGCAAGAATGCGTTGACGTCATAGGCCGATCAACAAAAGATTTTACGCTCCTTGAGTCTTCAGCCATCCAACAGCCAACTCCCAAAACAATTGTACACCGCTGAGTGTCTCTATCGAACTTACTCTTTTTGCTCACTGTTGTAGACAACTAAACGTATTTTCTTCCTAAGGCGTCCTCTACGAAATTTGCCTCTTCTGATATTATACCAAAACAAAAATCAAAATCTTTTGGAACTTCTAATCATCGTTTCTGCCTTATATTCAACTCATTCTAATAAACCAAAATACCTTTGGCTCTTAAGATTACTATAGGCATTGAGAATTTCTCCTTGTAGAAAATGCCTCCAGACCTTCAATGCAACTACAAAGCTAATTCTGAGTTGGTGTAAGGTAATCCTTCTCATGTATTCTTGATTGTCGCTAAGCGTACATTACCATTCCTTCTATTCTGATCAAGCGCACGTTCTAAACTTTCAATGCGAAGCATCATTAGGTATCTCAAAAGTTCATTGGGGTTGGGCAGAATCACCTTTGGCGAAGAAATCGAGTGTCTCTTCAATCTTTGAAAATTTCTCTCGTATACATCAGCCCATACAAAACCATTCTGAAGAATTCTGCAGTGAGCCCCCGTACTATTCAGCTGATCCTTTAAAGTTACAAATCTGCAATACAATCTTTGGTCTGTCCCATTGAAGAATTGCTCTAACTCGCGACGGATCTTCAATAGTTCCTTCTTTTAAAGATCACTTGACTCAAAAGTCAAACTGCCTCAAACCGAAATTCACACTTGAACAGCTTCTAGCGTAACTCCTCGTTCTTCTTCTGAATTTGAAGAACAACATGACATTTCTGTCTCAATAGGGAAGAAAGGTCTTGTTTGTGTAGTCGATGGTTACTACCAAAGTGTTCTTTACTTGGAACGACATTACGAAATACCCGTGATATTCACTACGTATCAGAGAAAGTTACTTTGGAAATATACCCTTCTCTCAAATGATCTTAATGATAGTTGAGAACCCAAAATGATATTGGAGAAAATAACGGCGTCCTCCAATTGATTTGCCAAATCGTCTTTCCTTGATTCGAACAAACGTCTCATAGGGTAAGTTCTCACTTTATCGTGCTACGCTTAGCACATTGTTATGGCTCAGATTCGGGAACACCTTTACTCAATCGAAGTATACTAGAAACGTTATAAGGTCAGAAAGAAAAATAGGGAAGTTACTTGATTTACCACTGGGCCCGCCTAACGAAGAGTATGACATAGTCTAATAAAACGTAGGAGTGAGTTTCATTGATTCACATCTCGGAAATTTCTGTCTCAAGAAACACTTAGTTTCCATTGAAATTGAATAACGAGACCCGTTTAGAAAGCAATCAATCCCCTTCCTGAGATTAAGCCTATTCATGAAGAAAGTAGGTGATTGAATTGGTAAAAAGGTTCCAATGTCTAACAACAATAGGATAGTTCTAAACAGACCTATTGTAATGAAAATAGTCTTACAAACGAGAATAGTATCATTCGGATCGAAAGGAACTAAATACACAGATAACTCAATTCCATAAACGAACTCTTAGAATTTCATTAGAATATTTCAACAGGATATGGTTGAAAGATAACCAATCCCTTTTGTTAACATTACATCTAATTTGTAAGAGAAGTAAACAAATCAGATCACCAAAAGATTCAGTCTTTAACAAGTCATTGGATGATTTAAACAACTTGGCTACCATCAACAAGTTCTTAGTAGCCAAAATAGAAATAACTTAGTCAAAAGATAACGAGGGTATGAATATCCCTATTGAATTCATACATTCATACGTCATAAAGAAACGGGTTACCCCCGGAATTATACAGTATAATCACAGGGTCATCCACCGTAGTACAAGCTTCCTCGCTTAGGCTGTCAGTCTTGGACGTTTCCACTCCACTTGAGAAATTAACTCTCCTTTCTTCGTGAGATTGTGAAGTGCGTGCATCACCAACAAAAGGCTTCGTCCTTTGCGAAGTACAGTTCTTAGCCACATGTCCTAGCTCTTTGCATTTGAAACAAATTATCCCACCGTTCGTACAATCCTTGGTTAAATGGTCCTTTCCACACTTAAAGCAGATTGCCCTTTTGATTGCATATGGATGCTTTGTCTCGTACAAAACACAATCTCTTGACACATGTCCTGGTTTTCTGCACTTGAAACAAATTCTTCCTTCGATCTTACAGTCCCTCGTGAAGTGGTCCTTTCCGCACTTCTTACACATTGACAATGGTACCACAATTGGATTGGACTTACTACCACTCGTACCTCCTTCAGGCATTGGTTGTCGCTGTTGTTCCCTTGGTCGTAGTATATACGGTTTCTGCTTAAACTGTTTGGCCTTCCCACGGTTCCTCCTTTGGAACTTCGGTAATCCAGAGTTACCCCAAAATCGACTTTCTTCCTTCAAATTCCTAACCTCAACTTCCAATTCCTGTTGTTGTGCCTCTCTACGATCTTGGCGTGTAATTACATTAACCATTCTTTGTATTTCTTCGGTTGCCTCAGTTGTGTCATCATTGTCACTCCCTGCGTTCACGCGCTTATATTTACCTCGAGTCATTGTCTTCCTTCAAGAACAAACAAGTCAAGTAATAAGGGAAAATCAAAAGCATTCATTCCAAACAATATTATCTCTTTTTGGAAACCAAGCACAAAAGTCACATAACCCAATCAAGACAACCCAAAAGACTATAATTCGAGCTCCTTCATTCTGCCCTCCGCGGCACGATCTCCAGTAAGTCTTTGACTCCTATGCAGCTTCTCGAACCAAGCTTATGCCAGATACTCCTTTCCAAAGAGAATCGATTTTCGAAAACCTCTTGGACACCTCAGTCCACTAACCTTGCAAGTCTTATTCAACTACCCTTTTTCTAACCCATAGGCTCAAACAATTTTAGAGGTAACACTACAAGGGTGTAAATGCAAACAAGTCCTAAGTAAATTCAGTCATCTTAGCTGAGCTTCTTTCTAAAGAACTCCTATTACCTTAATATGCCAATGTGAAATCATAGTTTCCTGTAGTCACAGAACATTACACATTGGGTGGGCCAGTACTCAATGTCACGTAATTGTGCAACAGTAGCTACCAATACTCAACCTACGGCAAGCCATGCCTTCCTTTCCCAACATCTCAATCAAGAGACAAGGAAGTACACAACAACTTCTAATATGTCTAAGCATAGTCAGTCCATACCCCGGCTCAACAGGATGAACTGCTCTGATACCACCTTAATGTAACACCCCTCGATTTAATATCCAATGCACAATCGTCATTATGTCACGGTCACTAAATGTCGGCGTGCTAACATTGTCAAACAACAAATTTACCATAAATATTAAACATTTCTCATATGAGGAAAATAAGAGCCACGAATGAGTAGTTACATATACAACCAGTTAAATTATGAATTATAATATGTACTCAATTTACAACATTTAAGTCTGGATAATTTCCTTGAAACATACATGTACTCAAAAATACACTTTATATAGGTAATGCAAAATAGAATATAAACTACCCATAATATATCTACGACTAAGGAGTTGGGCACTCCATCGTATCCCGAATGCGTGAGGCAATTCCGGGCTCACCGGTGTAGCGAGAAATACAAGATAAGGTCTTCAATCACAGTCCTCTTCATGGTCAAAGTCAGATCCCCAGCATGTCACATACGCTTGTCGGTCCAGTCGACTCTACAGGTCTTGGTATCAAAGCGAACACAATTCAAACAAACCCCAAAAGAGCTCCTTTCGCGACGGCATCACCGAATGCAGTAGGTCAAACCAATAAAATCCAAAGGAATCCAACTTCGTTCCCACTTATAGTCTTTAACCAAAAATTAACATAGAGCAAGAAAAGTACAAGAAAGAGGTAAGACATCCTACCATCATTACCAGTCATAGCATCAAGAAACCAAACGGCGCAAGACGCCCACATAGCATTTATGATAGCAATAATGGTAATAAACATTTAGTAGCAGTTATAATCAACCAGACAGTTTTAGGCAATCATATATATATACATGGATATATCAGGAATACAACAGTTCCAATTATAAAAACAATGTATGCCAGGTAATTCATGGACTCACTATGCACATGTGCCCTCAATAATTAAGATCCTACTCCATGGAGCTAGACACAAAACAGTCGGAGAGAATGATTCAGGGAGACATGCCAGTATCTCGTCACCATAAAAACAAGTGCTTTCCGAGAAAATAATCGGTCATTTTGCGCAACAAGGCTTTATACATGCGGCATTCTCACAAGATCTCGATATAGGACTGTGACCGTTAGGATCGTCGGTGCGTGTGTATCGGTCTGTCTCCACGGTCCAGAGGAGCTACCACTGCCCTCTGCGAGACGCCCGCGCCCCGACGCCCTCAAGGTCATCTACAGGACCCCACGTATCTATTCGCACCCGCACTAAGGTGTGATTCAACTCCTAGGCAACTCGGCCTTAACAAAGTCCAACGGACATTCTCGTTCTTTTGTGCAATGCATGACTCTATCATGCTTCTCATGACAACTCGGTCAATCATGCCTCAAATGCATGTCATATGATTTATCCACAATGCATACAGACTCTATGCATAATCATGTATGATCATTATTACATACTATTCCATCATGCATCACAATTTGCCCAAGTAAGAATTAACCCAATCAATGGTCACCCACATGGATCCACAATAGCATGATATTGTTGTTAAATAAATTAATACATTTTAAAGCGTATTATGAATTCTTACTTAGGTTTAGCTTTACTTACAGAGTTTATCTCTAAAGGAATTCTCTTAGTTAACTTAAAATCCTCTTAGGTAATTTATTCATATGCCCTTAGAAGGTTATTCTAAGATCTCAAGATCTCACACTCTCATGTTCTTCCCTGTTTATACATCCCTAAGTAATTTCTAGTCATCCCATTTATTTATAATCAATATGCCTCTATTAGTCCCAAGGTTTTGGGTCCAGGAAAATAATCGGTCGGAATCACAACTGAGTCGATATTTCAATTACTGGTGTTGGGTGATAGGTATACTTTTGAATTCGACGAGAGACAATACGTTTCATGAATAATTGAAGTGCCATTCGACGAAGAATAATGTAACAGAGGAGGAAAGAATGGGGAAACATTTTATAATAGGATTGGCAAGAAATCAATTTCGTCGGATTGGATGGGGGTTCGTCGAACGAAAAATCAAAAGTGTCGAACCCTCCGGAAGGTCAGCAAAAGCCTCAATTCGACGGGTATAGGTGTCGACGTTGGAGAAAATCTCCCAAGTGTCGAACCGACGAAACACTCGTCGAAATCTCTAATTTCGACGGGTGTGAAGAAATTCATCTACTCGACAGCATTGTTTCTCAAACTCGACGATTATTGACTTTGGGGGCATTTTCTCTCAAGTGTCCAGGGACTCTATTCGACGGGTTTTGGTCGGAAGATCAATCTCGACGGACATGATCGGGGTTCATACTCGACGGATTTTGACATTGTGTTTAGTGGTCAAAAATCTAAACTCGACGGGTTTTGACATTCGACGGAAATGGTCAGAAGTCTAAACTCGACGGATTTTAACATTTTACTAAGTAATTAGGATATCAAATTCGACAGGTTTGGCCATGAGTCCTTACTCGACGGATTTTAACATTTCACTAAGTAATTAGGATATTAAATTCGACAGGTTTGGCCACGAGTCCTTACTCGACGGGTTTTAACATTTCAGTAAGTAATTAGGATATTAAATTCGACAGGTTTGGCCATGAGTCCTTACTCGACGGGTTTTAACATTTTACTAAGTAATTAGGATATCAAATTCGACAGGTTTGGCCATGAGTCCTTAATCGACGGATTTTAACATTTCACTAAGTAATTAGGATATTAAATTCGACAGGTTTGGCCATGAGTCCTTACTCGACGGGTTTTAACATTTTACTAAGTAATTAGGATATCAAATTCGACAGGTTTGGCCATGAGTCCTTACTCGACGGATTTTAACATTCGACGAAAATGGTCAGAAATCTTCATTCGACGGATTTTGACATATCACCAAAAGATCAAGGTATTGTATTCGACGAGTTTGGCCAGTTTTCATACTATTACGTTTCCACATGAAGTTTCCAAATTTTGGGCTCAACACCGTAACTATCCGAGAATCACTCAGAACTCATTCCCTTCAATATTACACATTCCAATACATCCAGTTATATTTATATATATATATACATTCAAAACTCAAACAATCAAATAGCACATATACAACCCAAACAACATACAAAAGCAGAAAGACCCTTAACACAAATCTCAGACGTTCCTAAATGCTAAGAGAGGTTGAGGAGGAGTGTCTTCCTCTTACCTTGGAGAAGCACAAAGAAAGGCTGCTCCTTTTTGGTCAGAAATTTTGTTTTCAGCTCCCAAGAGATCCTTGAACATTCAAGCTCACCAAAATCAGAATCAAGTGTTGAAATGGATACCCATGGTCATCAAAATGACAGTGGGTTACGAAAATGAGGAGAGATGAGGAAAAGCTAAGGACTTTACCTTAAAGTTCCAACCTTTAAGCTTCAACAGTGGAGAAGATGAAGATAAAGAAAATGTAGAACTTTGAAGATGATTCCCTCAGATATGGTGTTTCTCCAAACACGAAATGGTGCTAGGAGTGTGACGGTTTTGGAAGATAAAAATGTGAATGTGGGTGGATGGTGTCTGTAAGGAGAAATGGAAAGAGAGAAAGATGAGTGAATAGTGATCCGCTACGTACAGGAGGAGGAAAATGTGTGGATGAAAAATGAATTAGATCCCTTAATTCAAATGTGCAGCACAAAATAGGGGGAGAGAGAAATAATAAAATAATAGTTGGAAGAAGCTTCCTTGAGAAGCTTCGCGCGCTCCTCGATAAAGTGTATAGTAAGCTAGTCTCCAAATTAAATACGTCTGATAGATGATCAATTACGCTGTAGAATTATTTTCTCAGTGAATAAAATTACAAGTGATGAAAATAATATTTTATTATTCATCCGATAATTTTATGATACCACGATTTTATCTAGCAGATAAAACCTTGAAAAATGCAAACCTCGCAAACTGTGCCTGGCCTCGGGTTTAGTAAGATCCCCCGTCGACGCATTGACAGTTCAAGGTTTACTACCTCGGGAGAACATTTCGTTATCCCGGCTCATTCATGCATACGCAAAACGAAGAATATATTAAAATATTCAACGTTTCCAGAAAATTTCACAAAAATCACCAAAAATCACAAATATTATAAAATGATTATTTATAATGAAATAAGCAATTTTCGGGATGTTACATCTTGACCGTTCATTTTGGAGATACATCTAATGGCTAGGATTTCAAAGAGAAAGATCCAATGGCCTAGATTTAGTCTTATCAATATAGAAGCTATACTTAGAAGCTACATTAATATTAACCATTGATCTAATCAATGGCTAACAATGCCCAAAATGGTGGCTAGTGAAATTTGACACTCATTGAGTGTACAAGAGGGGGGCAGTTTTTGATGGCTTAAGGCCATAGGGAATTTCAAGACCACTTCATTATTCATCTTTGTCTTCTCCAAAAACCTAAAGCTTTTACAAAAATTTTCTCTTATTTCTCTTCAAGCTAGTTTCGGCCAAAGCACCCAAACCACCTTCCATCACTCTATAATTCTAAACAACCACATATCTTGCATCCTTACATCAATTCAAGAACCTTTGTAGTTAAGTCCAAGCTCTAAATCTTTCATCTTCAAGGACTTTCTTCAAGATCAAGTTCTATGTTTTTGAGGTGAAGTGTAAGGAAACTTCACTACTTGTCTTATTTTCATGTTTTAAGTCATGTTTGATCCATGGTTCTCCTTGTTCAAGCTTAATATGCTAATAAACTTGTGTTTTATTTTGTGTTTAAGAAGCTTTTGGTGGTAAATTACTTACTCAAGGAGCAAACCAAGGAGCTTGGGAGGTTCTTCAAGAGGTAAGAGGGATATTCATCTCACCAACCAAGTATGGTGGTGAGAGATGAATCTTATATTTGATGGATGGTGAATCCATGTGAGGATACATATCCTTGGTTATGTAATTATTTGTGGGTATTTATGTGCCTTAAATTATTTTTTGGTGTTTGCATGCTTTATGTGATTGTTATTGCTTTAAGGTATGCTTGATTATATGATATGATGAATATGCATATGTATGTCATGATTTGATAATGAAAGAAAAATAAATTTTTGGTTCCAATGACCATGAGGATTTCGGCCTCAACACCTCAAAATAGGTGTTTCCAAACTAAAATCTTCATGAAGGGTAAAAATTGAGTGATTAGATAGGAAAGGAAAAAGAAAAGATGAGTTGGTTTCAAAGACCAAGTGTTCACGATTTTTGGAGGAATTTTAATGGTTTTGTATATGTAAAAACTTGAATGGAACTTAGTTGATTTAGAAGGAAAAATATATGATGGTTTCAATGACCATGTACCACGGTTTTTGAAGGCTTGTATTGCCTTAGTTTTGTGAGACAAAATGATTTCAAAGGGGAAACATAATTGATTAAGTACAAGGATTAAAGAAATGGAAACAAAATGTTTTATCATTTGAAAAATGGAATTTTCATATATGAATGGAAAAGAGAGGTTGAAAGTGTTTGAACCTCAATTTATTTTAAAGAGGATTGATTATGAGATTTTAACTTAGAAACATTGGTTTAATTCAATAAAGTGGTGAATTTGTGGAGTATATTTCGAAAAAGATTTCTTGAGTAAGAAAATGGGGGAGAAGAAGTGAGAAGTCATATTATTTTGAGAAAGGTTGAAATGGAATTTTTGGAAGGTTAAAAAATTAATATGTGATTTGAAACTGCGACAGAAATGTTGCGCGATTGAGAAAATGTGAAAATATGATTACACGATAAAAAAAATAGTAAAGATACTGTTGGGCTAATGTGTGAACCCTGAATATGAGATGATAAATTTGAACTGAGAATTGTGCATTATACATACATTGGAAAGGTCTGATGGACTATATGAGGCTAATTACCAAGGAGAAAATACACCTCTTGAGTGGGTGCAATATGCATAGTATAAGTTACTTGTTGACCTTGGGGCATTGGGGTGCAGGTTGCCTATAGTGGGCAGTTGGTAGCTCTTCTGTACTGTGGGTTTGACCGATGCAACACACTGATGATCCTGACTGAGACACTATTCTTAATCAAGATCTGATAAAGACTGTCGTGTATATGCTAGTTGTGCAAATACATATGAGAATTATAGCACGTGGTCTGAGGCATGTTGGTACTGATAGATCTTTTTGTTCACTCTCTCCGACCTGAGTTTTAGCTCCATGGAGTGGGAAATTGAGTCTATGTGCACATGCATAATCATTGAGTATTGATATCGGTGTGATATTTGAACTGTTGAATATTTGGAAAATACCGAGGGCATTATCATAATTATTGTTTATGATAATTGAATTGTTGAATATTTGGATATTGTTGAAGGCATGTTCATAATTATTGTTTATTACATCTGGTGTGAAGATAAATAATATTGATGGCATAATTGTAATTATGGTGTTATGTATTTGTATGATATATTGTATGTTGTTGTCTCCATGCTACCATGTTGGTATTGGCATAGGTGATCTCAGTTCTTTGTATGCCTATTTTGTATTGTATTTATATTTGTAAGGACGTTGAGCAAAGAATTGAACAAGAAAGTGAAGAGGAACAGATTCTTGTGGAGGAAGCTGAATTCTAAGAAGATGGCGATGCCCAATTTCCTAGGATATATGAGGCTGAAATTTCGTGGAGGACCGGAAGCGTGGCATGTTGACCTAGATAGAGCGTGTATTTTCTATATAGGAGACTTGAAGATTACCCTAAGTAGGCTTTATCAAGGGAATCCTTATTTTAGTGTAAATGTTTATGTACACTTAGAGTTTTCGTTGTCCATTAGGCAGTACTGGGGAGCTTACTACCGTACTCCTAGTGAGATTAGTATCGTGTCGTCTGCGCAGACATTTGACCGTAGGACTTCGCATCAAGTCGGATTCCTACCTGCTGAGGAATCTGTGGAGGACTCGTCCGAGGGTTCTGCTGTTTAGTAATACTTGGGCAGTATGTTAGTTTTAAAATAATGTTTATATACTATGATAACCTAGTCTGTAAATATTTAAGTATGACCGTACTAAGACTTATGTATATATGATGTAAATTATTTGTGATGATGTGGTAATATTTTTATTTTCTGCTAAGTTTATCTTATTGATATTAAGAAATTTTACAACTCGTATTTATATTACAAAGCATATTTTATAATGAAGGGGTAATTTGGTAATTAAGTAACATAAATGTAATTCCCTACGGTGGGTGTTACGTTTGATGCACGTGCCCCAATGGAAGAAGTAGGCATAAATGAAATACATAATCCAAATGATGTTCCGTTTGTTGACCAATTCATTGATGACAATGAAGAAGACGAAAATAATGAGTTCATAAATGAAGATGAAGAGTTATATGATTCAGACTCAAGTAGTAGCAATTGAACTTTATTTATGGTATTTAGATTGAAATGTCATTTTTATATTTTATGAGATTTTGCACAATATTGATGTATATAGTCTGTTAACGTGTTATGTTTCATTATGGCAGGCATTTATCATGGCAATTCGAGGTAGGGGCAATGGACGAGGCCGAGGAAGAGACCACAACAATCCACCTCAGTGTTCTCAAACGTCCATTGGTGCACCACCACTGTGGTCTTCTCCGTGCTCCCCAGGTATACCTTTATAATAATCTTTTTATTGTTAACTTTTGATTTATATATATTTATGAATTCATATTGTCTATAAATATGTTAGGTGCTATTTCAGCTACTAGCCCTTTGACCACTGGTGACCCATCAACTGCTATCTCACCCTCCAATGTCCCTGTCCCTGTCCCACCCCCACTGTCTCTGTCCCACCCTCCACTGTGCCTCCAACTAGCAACCCAATTTCGATGCCTTCAAGTGGAGCATCCTAAACAGAAACTGATAGAAGGCCAGTTATATCTGTGGAGGACATCTCTCAACTGTGAGTAATAGTGAATGTCATGTTTTATTACATTTATTTTACTTTTAGATTGTTAACATATCTTGGACTTGTAGGAGGAGGTTTGTCCTACAGTCTGTGACCTGTGAGATTATGGCCACTGTGATCACGCGGATGTCCATTCCAGCTGAAAATTGGAAAAATTATCCTGTCAATATGAAGAATGAACTATTTTAGGATTTTATGGTAAGTAATTATGTTTCTAGCTTCATTGTATTATACAATCTATATAGAGAAATATGCTAACATGGTTTTGTTTTAGAATGAATATCAATTGCATCAGATTATGATCGTTGCATGGCAAGAACTGTTTGGGAAAGAACATGCATTGACCATTATTCAGATGATTTGAAGAATCATAGAAAGGTAATCATGAAAAAGTTAAAGTCATCAAACATAGCTGACCTTAAAGGCCATGGGCCCCTAGCTTTGAAGTTAGAAGTGTGAGATGGCATAGTTGACATTTGGTTGACACCAGAGTGGCAAAAGAAGTTTGTTGCTAGTCGAAGCAACAGAGCGGCCATGCCTGATGCTATACTGCACACTGCAGGCTCAATAAGCTTCGGTCAACATAAGAAGAAGATGGTAATATAAAATTTCTTATGTGATTGTTGCAACATCCTAATAATTCTATCTTATATTATTGTATAATTATAGTACAAGTGAGTTAAGGTTCTGCTTATATTATTATATAATTATAGTACAAGTGAGTTAAAATTCTAAAAAAAGGAGAAAAAAAAGGTGCTGCTATGTGAAGCCAAAGTGCACTTAAGGAAAACTTGTTGGGGCTTACAACTGCTCATCAAACATAGTAACAGCACAAGGCAATAACCCTTGATTCTATTTCATGTCTAAAAGCTTTGCTTGCCTTGGCAAGAAAATATACAAAAGCAACAACGTGCATCACTGCAATGCAATAACCAGGTAAATAATTGTTTAGGCGGTATTTAACTTTGTTTTTTTAAAATCGGTTCCTGTTAGTTTTTATTTGTTCTTTCCAATTAAACTTTGCTTGAATGAGGTTTTGGACCTCTTGGTGTCCTATTTTTTCTGTGATTTCATTGATAGAGTTTTGTTATTTTATGTCATTCAATGTGTAATGGTGCACTTTCTTACTTATGTTGATTTCATTGAGAAGGCTTGTTATCACCATCCATACCGAATTATACTGATTCCTTACTTGCATTTGTTATTCTGTGAGGGAGGCATTACATTTATTAAATGCTATATAATATGTATTGCTTAATGAACAAGAACCTACTTTTCTCCCTCATTTAAAACTCTTGGTCATCCATTACCTCCTGAAAGCATACTGGAACATGAGTAAGTCCTTTCTTTTCATTCATGAACGAATCTAATAACTATTTACATATGTTTCTTTTTTCTAATTATCGTTTGATTTTTTTGGTATCTGTAGTAATATTATTTGGCTTGGGGATTTGAATTATCGGTTTGCTGCTAGTTACGATGATACACATGAGCTACTAAAGAAGAATAATTGGCAGGCACTACTAGAGAAGGATCAGGTAATTAAGTTTACTATGATACATATACCTTTTTATTTCTTTTCTTTTTCTGGTGTTTCTGTTTCTTACGTGGCATGTTCTTCATGGCCTGTCTCTTAGCCTTGAGACCATGTTGTATTAATTCTATTTGGCAGCTAAGGATAGAGCAGAGAGCTAGTCGAGTATTTAAATATTGGAATGAAGGAGGGATATACTTTGCTCCTACTTACAAATACTTGGCCAATTCTGATCACTATGTTGCCCAAACCTCCAAGTCCAAGGAAAAACGACGGACTCCTGCTTGGTAAGATTTTGGAATTCCTTGTTAATCTAAACTATACATTTTGTTATCCATAACCACAAAGGTCATATATGTTGATCATTTGAAACCTCTAATTAGATGATTGTTTATTATATCCAGTTATGCACTATTGTCGTTTGTTTATACATGCTCTGTGATACCATGGTCAGATGAGGCTTTCCCCAGTTGAATCCAAACCATATTATTTCAGCATCTTCATTTGGTTGGGTCACCTATTAACGCCATTTGCATTTGTTTAGAAACTAGTGACGGATGCCTTTGAAAAGGGCTCACTAGTGATGTATAATATATTTTGCTGTTTAATGCTAAATTAGTTATATAATATGCATTTTCTTACTCATGTCTTCAATGCTTCAAAACTTTTTATTTGATAATCTTCTGAGTTTGCTTAACCTATTCACACAAAGTTATTAGTGAAGAATCTTTTAATTAGAGCAAAGTCATGAATAATATTTAATGGAAATGATGAATGATCTTATAAACATGTTGTCTTCTGTGTAAGATTTCATATTTTATAAATATTCTAACTCAACTTATCAAATTGATTTGTTTCTTTCTTAGAGATGTAGAAGGCTCTGCAAGCACTATGGTTGGACTTCCACGTCAGGGCCTTGTGCTGTTATTATGTTTGATGAGCATTTGTATGCCGCAGCAAGTTTTCCTGAAGTGCACATTGGCTTCACATAGTAGCACTATAATTATACAATAATATAACTCACTTATACTATAATAATATTATAAATATAATAAAGATTTTAGAATTTTATATTCTAATATATGTTGATTACAGGAGGCAGAGCTTAACCATCTAGTCCCTTTCAGAGATTTGTATCAAAGTGTGCATAAGAGGAAAAATGGAGAATATGTCACTCACCGCTCAAAAAACTTCAGATGTTTTTAAAATTAAAACTAATCATATTTGTTAAGCTGTTGATTATTTTGATAAAGTTTTCTACATTTTTTGTTTCAGGACTCTTATGACACCACGATGTTAGAGAAATATGGAGAAGATTCTTCAATGCATCCTATGGTTGATCAGGATGTGTGGGTGGAGGTGACAGGTCCCAACAAGAAGGGACGGGTCCATGGCATGTGTCACAGCTTAGATATGCCTATTCATGGATCTAGCTTTGCTTCATCCTCACAGGTTGCTGGTTCCTCCAATGCTGCTTCGACACAAGAAGCCATAAAGGAAGCTGTTAATGAAGCGATGACTTCCTTTGTCCAGATGTAGTTAGTGTCTGTTGTCCAAACGCAGCTGGCGTCTATGTTGGAGCCTATCTTAAAGATTGTTAGCTCCCAAGCAAGAAGTGCTATGCCACAGGCACAAGGCAATGCAGTTGGGGAGGATCATGAAGTTGATGATAATGGGGCTAACTTGGATTGATTAGTTATGTTTATTAATGATGGGATTAACTTGTATTGAACTATTTGTATTAATTAACTTGGATTAGTTATGCTTTCTTTGTAGAACATGTTTTATTTATTAATACAATTATGATATTTTGTTGTTTTGCACAATTATTTATTAGATTTTTCTGTTTGAATTGAAATATTTATACAGGTATAATTTTAAAATACACTAATTATTATTATAAAATTAATTTGGATTAGCTTCAGAAAAGTTAGGGAATATCTATGGAATTGCTACAGATTTTAGCTAGGAAATAGCTATGGAATTACTACAGATTTTAGCTAGGAAATTGCTATGGAATTACTACAGATTTAGAAACAAAATAGCTACGGATTTGCTAAAAACTTGCTATAGAAGTTAGCTACAGAATTCACTATCGAATATTTCGTAGCTAATTAGCTGCGAAAACGAAGGAAACTCTAAACAAAAATTAGCTACAAATTAGTTACAAAAATTTAAAAATTAGCTACAAAAATTTTTGGTAGCTAATTGACTACAAAAAAATCTATAGCTAATCCGTAGCTAACTCGATTAGCTGCGGATTAGCTACGGATTTTTTTGTAGTTAATCGATAAAATTATTATAGTGTAGTAGGCTAGATATAATGTTTAGTGTATGCATGTGTGCTAGATATCAAGCTATTTCGTGTGTTATTAAAAGAATCATGAAATACCTAATGTTCATGTGCTATTAAAAGAATCATGAAATACCTAATAGGCACTTCACAAATGGGTTTGTATTACTCTAAGGGTGCCTCATGTAGCCTAATTGGCTATTTCGATTCTGATTTTGCAATATACAAAATGGATACGAAAAGTGCTAGTGGGACATGCCACTTGCTTGGAAGTTCTTTGGTTTCTTGGCATAGTAAGAAGCAAAATAAGGTGGCATTGTCAACTACTGAGGCTGAATATATTGCAGCTGGGAGTTGTTGTGCTCAAATCCTTTGGATGAAACAACAACTTCTAGACTATGGTCTTCAGCTTGATCACATCCCTATAAGATGTGACAACACTAGTGCAATAAATCTATCTAAAAATCCCATTTTGCATTCTAGAACAAAGCATATAGAAATAAAGCATCACTTTATTAGAGATCATGTACAAAAGGGAGACTGCATACTTGAATTTATTGAAACATCTAAACAACTTACAGATATTTTCACTAAACCCTTAGCAAATGATGCATTCTTTTATATTAGAGGAGAATTAGGCATAATTGATCAATCATACATATGAATGAATGCTTGTGTTTATTGGTTTATTATTCATGAATTATTACTGACTTGAACATTAGAGGTATCCCAAAACTTGTTTTGCAGGTATCTCATCTTTGGGTATGTTTCCTTCTCTTTAATTGTAACCCAGTATGTGCTTATTATTGTTTTTCTAATAGTTTTATTTGAATAACTCTGTGGCTATTCGAATAAACAAAGTCATCTTCTTAAAGAAATGTGTTGTGCACCTATGTTATTCGAATAAAACTCAATTTATTCAAATAACTTGAATCCAGCAACTACAGTCTGTGTGTTTTTTATCTGTGCTATTCGAACAAAATAAATTTTAATCAAATAAACTGATATTTAAATCAGTTTCTCACAGCTTTTGGCTTCTACCTTATTCGAATAAAGCCTAGTTTATTCGAATAAGTATGCTACATACAGTCTATGCTATTCGAATAAAAGCTAATTTATTCAAATAACTTGAGATCAAAATCTGCATAATCTATCTCCATGCGTCTGTCTTATTCAAATAAGAGGCTTCTTATTCGAATAATGCTCTTTTAACAGAGGCTAATATTCTCTAGTTCCATTCGAATAACCAGTTGGTTATTTGAATAAACCTTGATAGAAAAGCCAAGCTCACAGGGCCAGTTATTCATTCGAATAACATATGGCAGAAAAAGCCATGACTGTTGGATTACCACGTATTTATTCGAATAACTCACATGTTATTTGAATAAACACGGGCCTATATATGCCCACAATGGTCTTCTTTCCTCACTTTATTCCTCTCCACCTCTGTTTCATCATCCTTCTGCGCATCTCCTCTGCCCAAACACTCCTCTCTAATCTCTTCTATCTCACCTGCACCATTTTGCACCATCATTCCCTCATTCCTCCACCATTATCTATCTCTCTCCACCCACGTTCCACCCTATTCTTTCAACCCTTATTGCACTCACCATCTTCTCTGCCAAACACCATATCCATGGCTTCTTCTTCTTCCAAAGCCAAACATCCTTGCATGAAGACTACTCCCTACAACAATCCTCTAGACTTGCGAAGGCTATCCTCCAGCAAAGAGGAACTGAGTCACTTCATCACTCACTTTCGAGAGCGCAATCTTGTGCAATCAAAATACCTGGATTTGAACTTCTTCCAGAGAGAAGGAGGCTTTGACTTCCTCAACCTGTTGAACAATCAGGGCGTGCTTCGACTCTGCTCCCACAAAGTTAACCTTTACCCTGATTTGGTAAAGATGTTTTACTACAACCTGAAGATTGAAGGGCAGGACCTTCTCGCAGATGTTTGTGATCAACACATTGTCATCACTCCTCAAGATTGGGCTGTGTTGTTTGACCTATAGTTTGTGAGCATGCACATTGAAGAAGATGGCAACCCATTCATTCAAGAGTACAACAAAATTTGAATTATTGAGGATTTGCTGAAACCTGGACTACCCTTGCCTGATAAAGGTGTCAAAGGAGGCATGCTAAACAGCCAAGATAGGCTCTTGCATTACGCTTATGCACATATCCTAGCTCCTCGAGGCAAGAATTATGCCTACCTAAGTGAATATGACATCTTCATACTGTGGGTTCTAAAGAAAGGTCACCAAGTTAACTGGCCAACCTTCATCATGAAGCATATGATGAAGGCAAAAGGCAAGGAGAAGTCTGACTTACCTTATGGCTTGATCATCACTACTCTTCTTGGGAAATATCCTCAAATTCTAGAAATTGAGCAGGCCACCAAGTTGACTCATCACAGTGTTTTTGGGTCCTACACTCTTCACAAAATGAAGATGATTAGGTTTGCTGAAGACTAGGTGTACCCGAATGAAGTGGAAGATGAAGAGCAAGAAGACATTGCTGCTGCTCCTATTGGTCCAGTTACAAATGAGCAGATCATGGTAACCCTGTTGGACTACAAAGCCTACATGGAGAACACCTCTATTCTGTTTGATAGAATAAAAGGTGTTGAGCGTGAACAGGCAGCCCTCAGAGGCTTGCTGACTGATAGAGCACCTAACTCCCCTCCTTCACCACCAAATGCATATTTCTAGGATCTTTAGTTCTTAGGATCTTTGTTTAGCCTCGTTCTGGCCTTCTATTTTTTTTTAATTATCTTGTAATTGGATAATTTTCTTAATAAGATGGATTGTTTATCTTTTGACTTATTGCATTACTTGTTCTGAATCTGTTTTGTCTTGCATTGCTTGTTTTGCTACACAAGAACTAGAACAAATTATTACATTGCCTATCATTTGCTTTGTTCCTTTTTATTGTTGTTTGAAACTAGATAATTATCTCTTTACTGTGTTCACTACTTTGATCCATTTATGGCTTTTACTTGGATAATTATCACATATTTCAGCTTTACCTTGCCCCATCTTTTTGCTTATGACAAAAAAGGGAGAAAAATTTGAGTTTATTTGAGAATTGACAAGTAAAACTTAAAATTGGATTCCAAAAATAAAGGAAAGTTGCACACATCTCTGATATAGATCACCTCTTACAAAAAAGAGGGGGAGTAAGTTCTCTCAAAATAATTTTGTGAATTCCAATTTGTTTGCACTAATTCTTTTCTCTGTGTTAGTTTGTCATCATCAAAAAAAGGAGAGAATGCGATTAACTATGTGACTTTGAAGAATGAATTTTGATGATAACAAACATGAAGATGGTGGGAAGACCAAGTCCAAGGATTTCAAGAATAGCTTTAGGACTTAGAGTCTTTTTGTATGGAGTCTTTTGGATATCTCATTGTTTTGGGAAGAAAAGATAAAAAATGCTTTTTGAAAATTAATTAAAAGATTTGGTGTTTTGGAAAACAATCTGGGAAGTTTTTAAAATAGTTTAAAAATGTTTTTCAACCGGATTATTCGAATAAAGCCCCCTTATTCGAATAAACAAAGTCAATCAGAATCTGTTTTTATCAGGAGTTATTCGAATAACCCTAAAGTTATTCAAATAATGTTTTTCAAAATCCCCTATGCACCTCTATTTTAAAGAAGTTATTCGAATAGACCCTTGGCTATTCGAATACAGGTTTTTCATAATGGTCTTTTCTAAATGAGCTATTCAAATAACTCATGTGTTATTTGAATAGACTTGTTTCATAGAAAACTCCTTTTAACAGAGTTATTCGAATAACTCTCAGGCTATTCGAATGACATATATTAGAATTGGTTTTCACGTGGTTTTTCAAAATGTGTTATTTGAATAACACAATGGTTATTCGAATAAACACGGGATCCTATTTTAGAAAGAAACAGTCATATTTGTATTTATTACGTGATTTAATTGCACCCAATGGCTATTTTATTTAGAACTCTATAAATAGTGACCTTGGGTCATTTTTGAAAACACCCTCAACTATCTTAATCAATCTTTGCTTGCTTTAACACGTGTTTTATATTTTTGAGTATTTTCATGCTCTTTTTTGTCAAAATTTTGAGATATCCTTAAAGAGCTTCTTAGTATTTCAAGTTGTGATATTTACTCTTTTGAGAGTTTCTCTTCTTCTATATTCTAATTTATTATAAAGAATGTGAGGTATCCCTGAAAGTTAAGGCTTTAGCACAAGGGTAAAGTTTCCCTACGTGTGAAAAGTGCTCTTGTTTATAACGGTAGCAAGCACCTATTCAAGCTTGCATTGATAGTGAAAAATCTCGGATAGTTTTTTAAGGACTGGACGTAGGCACCAAGTGGTTGATGGTCGAACTAGGATAAATACTGTGTCTGCTCTTCTCATCTTTATTTCTTTTATTTTGTTGTAATTTATTTATTGTTATCATTTGCTTATTTTCTGTTCTTAAGGCTTTTTATCTTCTCCTTTTATTCACTTCTTTTAAGAAATAGCTTCAACAAAATTTGTTTTATAAGTGTTTGTGAAACGTTTTTATATACTCAATTTACCCCGCCCCCCTCTTGAGTACTAGAAGCCACTTGGTAACACTTGTGGGTCATCAATTGTTCAGCAGCATCATCACATGCATTAGTAGTTTTTTCTAGGGTAGCAATAAATGATATGTTGGTCTTCTACTACTATGGTTTTATCTGGTGAATTTCACAGCAGTAATAGAAGTTATTAGCCATTTTTTGTGGAAAAACAAGGAGACTCCCTTTCCATGTAGATTCAAAAATTACTCAACAGTTGTTCTGATGTTCTCTTACCCATGGCCTATAATTTCTCCCTTTCTTTGTTATTTTTGTTGAGGAAATTTAAAAAGAAAACTTAGTATCTTATATGTAACAGTAGTTAGCATTAATTAATTAGGGAAGATAATTTATAGCAAAAACATTAGTTAACTATCACAAATGAAATGGACCTAAACATTATAGTTAAGTTGTGAAGTATGCTTTGTTTTTTCTTTTCTGTTAGTGTTTAAATATATGTTTTTTTCTTTGTAAGGTCACAACTTTTTATGTAAAAGGTCATAAGTTAGAGAAAAGCATTAGTAATTTCCTGAAGGAAAAGTAATTACTTTATGAAGTATTAAATATAAGTCCACGTGTTACCCACAAATTTATTGTTTAATTTTAAACATTACAGAAGACAACAGGCCAAGCTAGTTTAACAAAGGTTCATGAGACATCACAAGTTATCTAATAGCTAATTTTTTTTCCATGTTGACCAAATCATCAAACAATCACCACATCAAACAAATCAGTCCATTTGAAGTGATTCATTATAAGGTCTAACTTCACATTTATAAGTAAAGGTATGCAGATCATGGATTGGGACCACATTTATGGTCATGGTCATGAGAGTCAATTTATTTAGCTATTAAATAATTTTTTTGTTGGACATTTTTTGTTTTGATGTTGTATTAACTGCTTATGTGGGTGTGAATATATGAAGTGAGATTTTACATACCCGTTTAAATAGTAATAGATGTATAAATGTATATAGTCAGACCTTAAAAATACCCAAAAAAAACTATTTTATTATGCTTTAAGTTGTGTTTCTGTGAAATTAGTACCATTATGTGCAATTTATATTTGTGATATACTATTATGATTATGTTTTGTTGTTTGTTAATCACAAAAGCAGAGGATTTGGAAGGTTATTGCATTAAATAAAAAAATTATAGATGGAGAGGGTTAAGACCTATGAAGCACGGAAACAGACACGGACACAGGACACGACACCGACACGGACACAGGGACACACCAAATTCAAAAATTTTAGGACATGGACACGGCACGGACACGACATATATATATATATATATATATATATATATATATATATATATATATATATATAATTTTGATTATAAACATTCCAAACACAACTCCTCAATGGCAACATAAGCATCTTAATTTATAACTAGAAAAGAAACCAACAATAATTGAAAATTGAACTACCCGACCAGAGTGAAACTCACTTGAAACTTGAACCATTAGCACACAGTGAACACAATGTATTGAGGAAGAATAGAAGATTTTTCCTGAGGGTGGGTCAGGTGATATTGGGCTTGTGGACCGTGATATTAGTACACTGCCACACAATAATTTTTTTTTTAAATTTTAATGGGTTGTATCCAATATGTGTCTGCGGTGTGTCCGAGATGTGTCCTGGCCATGTCTGAGCTGTGTCTAAGCCAAAAATAATAATTTTTTTAATTAGACACACTCGGACACGTGGACACGCTAGTAAAATGGCATGTCTGTGCTTTCTAGGTTAAGACTATGGAATCAGCAATGAACAATATGGCAAGTGGCATGTATGAGGAAAATTCAGAACCTTATTTGGTTTACATCTAAGTTAAACAAGAAATGTATTACTTTGTAAAATATTTACAAGTTAGGTGGTGTGTATAGTTAATATTTAATTCTTACATTAGAATTTAATAGTTTTGATGTTATGTGTTGTAGGTTCCTGAAGATATGTCGCCTTTTGAGGGTGAAGGAATGGTAAATGATGATGTATGCACCTTAGTAATGTGTGAAGACATTGGTTTGAATGGTAGTTGTGATTATGGGGTGCTTAACATGCATACATTAACCCCAATAGAGTTGAATTTAATGGACTTTGCTACTGTTGATGCAGCTTATGAGATATATGTAACGTCCCAATATCAATACTAGTAGTATATCCAGAACTACACTCTAGTAACTAGGATTAGACACGTTACAACTAACTAATTTCATTCTTCTTTAAAAGCATTAATGATATGTATAAAAATATGATCCTGTTGAGGAAAGAATAATATACATATAACTAAGATTCTCATTTAGACAAATTTGTACATCATTGTACAATATATACAAACTAGGCCCTAAAGGCACAAATTCATATATACTATATACAATCACCATTATCCCAACCTCAGTTACTCAGGTGGTAAGGGAATGTCCATCCTCAACTACCATTATCCAAGTCTTACCCTAAGTCCAAGGATCTCTTAGATAATGGGTTACTCTTGAAAATCAAGTATTATTCCTAGTTAATCTTCTTAACCATCCATTTCATCATGCATGTAATAAGACATTTCATCATATCATCTCACTTCATAGCATAAAGCCTCAATATCGCATCAAACATACAATAGGATAATCCATCATATCATTTCATATCATAGTGTAGAGCATTTCATAGTTAAGCATTCATAAACTCAAAGTGTTCATAAGTTCTCTTGATCATTCAACAATCACAAATTCATATTTTTAAACAGAATAATCGGTTAGCACCTAGTGCCAATCGATTAGTACTGACTAATAAGTCAGTTTTTTGTGTTCCATAATCGGTTACCATCACTAGGTAACCAGTTATGAGCTTCCCATGATTATAAATTAAAGGCCAATAATCGATTACCACTCTTTGGGTAATCGGTTATTGGCTCTTCATGTGTTTCTGTCACACGAAATAATTAGTTAGGCTTTTGGCTGTAACTATTTATTGCATAACGTGACTTTCTGTCATGTTTCAATAATCAGTTAGGCCTAGCCTTAGCCGATTATTCCATTCATGGGAAGTCCTGTTGCACGCAGATAACCGATTACGCATTGTCCATAATCAGTTATTTGGGGAGGTTTTCAACAAAAAACATAGTTTCAAACAAAAATACCCCCAAAACCATCTCATAATGATCAAAATCAACTAGAAACTTCACAAACAATGCATCAAAACCATCAGAAAGTGACATAGCAAACATGGGTAGTCCTTAACTCAAATATTTACCTCTTTTACAACCTCAAATCATTATCTTTTCAAGTTCAAGAGGTAACTTGACTCATAGTTATACTATTAGAAAAACCATTCCATATTCATGAAGTTCATGGTTTGAAAACTCATCATTCAACTAAAGTTTTCATTCAAAACTCAGAAATCAAGTTAAGTAGGAAGAGCTTAAGAAAACAACCCCTACCTAAATTGTAGACAGTTTCTTCTTTCCTTTGCTGTCTTTCTTTTCTTCTTTTTCTTCTTATCTCTTCCTTCCTCTTTGCTTTCCCTTACTCTTATTTCCTTTTCTCTCTTCTGTTGAAGCGTAGGAACGAGAGAGTAGAGAAAGTGAGAAATGGAATGTGAGAATGAGGGAATAGGGAGAGTGAGAAGCAAAATGTCACAAAAGTTAACAAAGGTGATAAGATTAGCATCATGTAACAGTGGAAAAGGTAAAAAGAGATTTTAAATGAAATCCAACTGAAAACTTTATATATGCTAAGAATACTTTAATCTTTCAGTTTCGAATCTTTTAACCTTCATAGGTATCATAGAAAATTCTATGATTTCATTTTATTCTCTATATTACCATTCAACCATTTTGCTTATACTGCATTATCAGTCTCTAAGCTTCAATATTCTTTCCTGGCTTAAAATTAAACCTATGGAATTGAATTAAGAAGCTTTCAAATATCTATTTTCATTATCCATCATTTAGAAATAAATCCTCCATATTTATTTCTATTCTCTCAGCTATTTCAACAAAAGTCCAAGTTCATATGAGTTATTTTTCACATTCATCATTATAGATTTATGCTCAAATTAATCCAGATAGTTACCAAAATTAATGGGTAATCTATACCAGTTTGGTTGAGCTTCTATAACCCTGATTAAGTCTATTTGGTTAGAGAGAATGTTAGAACAAGATCATATACTTCTGCACCACCAGTATTGTATGATAACAACTAAAGTGAGGGTAATGTCATATTAATTTGTGATTTAGAAGTTTTCAATTATCTTTTGTTTGGTTTGGGATTGTACTTGTGTGTTCTATTTCTGTAAAGTTAGTTAGTATATACATATTTCCATTGAGTTGTAGTGCTAATTGTTCTCCTTCTCACAAATATTAGATCTTACTAATTTATGAGGATTTCTTGAATAGACCAATATTTACCTCGGATTCAATTAGCTTATACAATGAGGATTCAAATTGTTCCAGGCACATCAGTTAACAATGCCCCCACTACCACCACCTCCTTCTCCTTCACCAAGTGAATGTGGAGACTTCTATTGTGCAACTAATGAGGCATGTTTCCTTTGAGTTTTTTTTCCTTAGTCTATGATTATGAATATGAGAATGTTGTGTGCTGCACTAGAATAGAATATTCCTGCCTAAGTGATTAACCCTCATTTGTGATTTGAATATGGCCATTATCTCTAGTGTTAGAATTTTTTTTATTTATGGACTAGTATAAATTATATTATAATTTTATAAAACTCGGATTAATTAGATGTCAAAATTATTAGAGCATTTTGTATAGCCCAAATTGTGATCAGTATTGATATTGGGCCTGTTGTTGTTCAGGCACTACTCATATGTGGGTTTTGTTTATAGGTCCTGTATATGGGTTTGCCATAGTGGGTTTTAACCTATTTTAGTTATTCTATATATACAAGGAGAGGCCCTTATTCCTAACCATCCTAGTGCGTACAGTTGCCCCATTGATACTGACATATGAGTGACTACTGTGGGATAAGAATAGTTTCTCTCCCCACCGTTGTAGATCGCAGTCATGGCAACCACATTATCTCATTTATGGACTAGAATAAAACGCATTATAATTTTATAAAATCCAAATTAATTAGATGTCAAAATTATTAGAGCATTTTGTTTAGCTCAAATTGTGATCAGTATTGATATTGGGTCTGTTGTTGTTAAAGCACTACTCATATATGAGTTTTGTTTATGGGTCCTGTATATAGGTTTGCCATAGTGGGTAGGTTTAACCTATTTTAATTATTCTATATATATTGGAAGAGACCTCTATTCCTAACCACCCTAGTGCGTACAGTTGCTCCATTGATACTGACGTGTGAGCGACTACTGTGGGACAAGAATAGCTTTTCTCCCTGCTGCTGTAGATCGCAATCATGGCAACCCCATTATCTCTTTCCAAGTATTCTTAATTACTTGAATTTGCATTGTAACACCCTTGTGGGGATGTCACATTTATGAATGCAATAAAATAAAATAAAATAAAATAAAACTCTTACCCAAGTTGTAAAACATTTGATACTTAAATAATATTTATGGTAATTTTTTTTTCCTTTTATACTTATAACTGTAAATAAAATAACACAGAACACAAAATTAAACAAAGTATAATCACACCATAATATACATATGATTCTTCTTTAGTACACACATAATTTACAACTACAAGTATTTGACAAAGCAACAAAAAGACAACATAAAACTAAGACATAGTATTGCCCAAGTGCATCTCGAAAGATTTCTAACCCTCCGATGGATCATCCTCAGAAAGACAATCGAAAAGTTAACATCTTGGAGATCTCACAGCACTACAGACACGAGTCCAGGTTGTTGACTCACTGCTGAGCTCACTAGGCGCATGGAATACTCCTTGCCAGTAACGCCTAAGAGTCAGTGGCAACTCTAGATGTAAATATAACATAGTAGTGAATATGACATCTCCATCATACTCTCTACACAGGGACACAGTCAGATGTCCCACGTATACAACTGTCCCTCTATCCACTCGCATACGCCAGGCCTCAGAACCTCTGTGAAACTCAAGTCTCACAAACCCAAAAAATCCTGGCAACGCCATGATCTCAAGATCAGTCTTGATGATATGTGTGATCTACCGGCTCCTCTTCCTCGTACTACCTCGCCATTGTCGCTCGTCCGTCAGATCTTGTATCTCAAGAGGCTGTTCCTCTTCTTCCCCAAACTCTTTACGAAAAATAATATAGTAATATCGAGAAAACATATAGAAAGGTGAGACAATCTACATCACTACCCGCATGGCAATACAGAAAACGACAGTACAAAACAATTATCACAACAGTACATACTAATATATCATGCATAACAAAGTAATACATATCATTATATCACATGCAATATTGGAAAGCAATAAATCATACATTTTATCACAGATTATGGTAAACAGTAAAATGCAGATAATGCATGAACACACACCGACTCGTTCCTACTCCATGGAGCTAAACACGGATATCTAAGAGAATGATCCGAATAGAAACTAATAATACTTTATGGCTGCCCAACCAAACTATTGCACTGTTAAACATCGTGTCTATAGTCCACAGTCCAAACATCGTGTAGTAGTACACAGTCAATACACCGTGCACTACAGGCATAGTACGTAATAGTCTCCTCAAGATCTCGATTAAGAATAGTGTTTGTCAAGATCATTAGTGCGTTGCCCATTACCACGGCCCAGAGGAGCAACCCACAATCCTCATGTGGAATTCTCCACACACTAATGCCTTCAAATTCATAAATGAACCACACTACACTTATCACACCAAAACATGGTGTAATTCGCCTCATCAATCAATCGCCAATTATCAACCAAATTGACATAACACTCTAAGCATGATCTAAAATTACAAAAAATACCCTTATTATCCAAATTTTACCATAATTACGAAAATACCCTTAGTTAAAAAAATACCAAAGTATAGTACGTCCTACCTGACAGTACTACACCACAACATGTCCGGGTCCACCACTTTGGCCCGACAGCAAAACTCACAGTATCGTTCAATCGCGTAGGAATTTTATCGCATTTTCACGATCTCATCGTTTTCACAAACGTTTTTAAATCGCATAAATATATTTTGATGTTTTGAACATCGCGTAATGTTTTTAAATTATTTTCTCAATCGCGTAAGATTTTTAATTCATTTTCTTAACCGAATAGCTTAAAATTATCATTTTAAATATGTATAGACTATATCTAGTACATTTAAAATACGTAGAGTATTTTCCTTGTGTTCTAAATATAGTATGGAATCATTTCATTTTATACGTCTGATTTTAGTGAATTTTGGCAGTATTTTGCCTGTAAAATTAGTATAAGGTATTTTTGATGTTTTCCACTAAATATAGTTCATTTTATTTTTACCCAATAATTACGCTTTGAAACTTGCTAACGCGCTTCAAAATTCATAAAACGAGCTTTACGTTAGTATTTTTCAAGCGTCTGATTTAGTTCTTACTTAAACTAAATTCTGCTAATTTAGAATTCTAGGACTGAATTTATTCCTTTTGTTTTCTCAAAGATTCATTGGAATCAATTTATTTTTGTAAATCCATTACCTAACTTATCTTAGAAAATAAAATAGCATGTTGGCCAAAATCAAAAATAAAATGGCATTCAATTATACACTAGATGGCATGTTGGCCATAATTAATCAAAATCATTCTTAAACTTATTATTTTGCCTAGATTCCTTAAATCAGTGATTTAGAAAATTGCTGAGAACATTTTGATTCTCTGTTTGATGTAAGGTCGTGAGCCTCATTCTGTGTTCTTTGGAACACTCATGCAAATCGTTACATGTTATTCACATCCTACTTTAATAATTATACAATTATAAACACATGCGATTATATAATCACATACAATATACATACAATATATTTTAAAGCTATAAACATGCATAGTAAAAAAAAATCACAAATAGGAAAGCATTTAAACAATCACACAATTAATAAAAATGATAAACAACCACACAAATGAATCCTTATGGATTCTACACACACATACAAATCTATTTTCCCATCACCACTTAGGGTCGATGAGATTAAATCTCCTTCTTACCTCTTGAAGACAATTAATCGGTTAGTTTCCTCCTTTCTTTGAAATTTCGGGCAACCACCCAAACAAATCCCTAAAATTCTTAAACAATTAGTAAAAACACATACAAGATTCAATATTGAAAAACCATGGAACAATCATGGTTAGAAAAATTAGAAATCAAACTTTGAACCATAGAATCAAGACTTACCCTTAAGAAAATGAGCAAAAGGTTTGATTTTGGACTAGATAGAGTAGTTTTTTGCCAAAACTTTATGAATGAAAAGTGTTTAGAATATGATTTGGGTTTAGGAAATATGAAGAGGTAAAATTATAGAAGTTGGTTGGTGGTATTTGGGATGCTTGGCCGAACCTATGGAGAGGAAAATAGAAGAGAAAGTGTGCTTGGGTTCTTGGTATTTTTGGAGAGAATGGATAGCTTTGATTTAGGATAAGTGAAAAGTAAATATTGAGTGTGTAATTGAGGGGGCTGCTGCCGTGAGTGAGTTTTGGGTGAGATTGAGTGTTTAATTTTGCTAGGTAAATATTCAAATGTGTTCACATTAAGGTGCACATGGCTTATGTCATGTTGGAGGGTTCAAGAACCATGTAGAACTTAGCCAACTAGCCTCCCAAGGCTGCTGCCCAAAACCGTGTGGCTCCTTGGATTTTAGGGTCTTAATTGCTTTCAATTTACACCTAATTACATGCTAATTAATTAGAGAATTAGTTAGGTTAAATATCCTAACCAATCTTAATTAACATTCTAATCATATAACTAATTAGTTTAATATATATTAGCATATATTATAACCTTTAATTAATATTAGGATATCTAATTAGTATTTAGATTATAATTAATTAATAACTAAGCTAGTTCACTTAGTTTACTAATTAGGTAATTAGATTAACCAAATTATGATTAATTAGCTACTAACCAAATTTAAGCCACTATGTTTGACTTAATCCTAACCATTGGTTTCATCTTTAATTCCTAGCCCTAGATGTAATCTAAGGTAGATATTAATTAGTCATAAAACTTGAATTCTAATCTCACCATTGATTTGATCAACGGTTGAAATCAAAGGCTTCCTAACTAAGTCTTCATCCAACGGTCCACATTAAAGTCTATGCTCCTTTCGTTGACCTATTCTTATTGGTTTAAAAAGTCAAGCCACTTTCGTTGACTTGCTCTCATTGGCTAGAATCTGTCCAGTCAGAATCGTTGACTGCTTTTCCTACACGCGAGTCCCACAGACTTTTAAAGATCCGTGGTCAAATCGAGGCAAATTTTTACTGTTTTTGAGATAGTAAGTATTGTAATATAAAATAATATTATAATAATATAAAATTATTTTATTACACAGTTAAATCCTAAAAATTACGAGATTAATATATATATTAATCAGAATTGGGTTTAGTAAGATCCCCCAGCTCTAATTAATTAAAATAAGATTTTTTCGGCCAGAAAATTATTATTTCCTTGGCTCGAAGCAAATCACATACAACAATCAAATACTCTCACGGAACAGTCAAATTTAATTTACTGCTCACAGAATTCACAAAACAGTACATTTTGGGACTATATTGTAATTATCCCAAAAGTTGGGGTGTTACATGCATTATATTGTGCTTGCCATAAATTGGGATTAAATTGATTCAAGAAATTTTGGTTCATTATTTTATTTTTATTTGTCCCAAAATTTCTAACAATTGGTATTAGAGCCTGGTTTAATCCTAATTATGGCTAACAATTTTTAATTTTTTTGGAATAGATTTATATGAGGCATGAACTTAAGAAAGCCCGAAAACTTATTATGAAATTCAAATTTATTTTCTTTGACCATTTTCAAAAAAAAATTTAAGTTAGGGCTTTTGTAGATCGAGATTTCCTGAGTTTAACAACGTATAGATTGTATCAAACAGATTAGAATCTAGTGAAAATTTTATGAAAAATTGCACAATAACCTTTCTTGATTTTGATCAAATAACCCAAATAATTTGTAGAACGATTTCAAAAATCATTAGAGGGGTTTTGTAGATCGCTATACTCTGAGTTTAATGGCATCAAGAATGTTGATTTTGGTTGAGAAACGAAGGATAAATCATGGAGGAACCACATCACCTACACAAATTTCCTTCGCATGACCCAAAAAATCTTTGCAATGTTATCAAAAATTGATTTAGGGGTTTAATAGATCTTGAATTTCTGAATCCAACAAGACAAGAATCTTGTCAATTAGATAAAAATTGAGTGATAAATCAAAGAAAAATAAGTTCGCCCAAGAACGGGTCCGAATTGGGTCCCACGACTCGAATGCTAGTAACAAGTAAGGAAGAAGGTGCTCATACCCACACTTACACCCACTCGCAGTCCTGGAGAGTGTAGGAGAGTGTAAACTATAGAAAATTAATTTTTCAATTCTGTTTTTTGCATCAATTACTTTTCTATTTTTTGATAAATTTTATTTATTTTTTAATGTCTATTTATTTTTTATTCCAAAATTTCTAGAGATTAAAATTGTTAAAAATATATGGTACTATTCTCTTTTGGCTCTGGAAATGTTTGTGTACTATTATGAAGCTGTTGGGCATGATATATATTGTGCACTCTCAGAGTTGATATTGTTTGGTCACTGAAATAATTTTTGGTGTTATTTTGTATATAAATTAATATGTAATGTTTTGAAAACTATTTATTTTGTTGTTATCTATGCAATTTGCTGCTGAGAGTTTCTATTTAAAGTATTGTGGTATTGTTTTTCGAGCACCTTTCATAATTGCGAGCTCGCCTTCGTGGGACCAATTGTGGTGAAGTGCTATTTTGTTTATAAAATATTGTTATTTTGTGGCATTAGGGATTATATTGATAATGCGCTTACCCTATCAGTTTGCCTTTATTAATGTAATTCCTAATGATTTGTTAAGGGCATTGAGGTTATGTTCTTAGAGTTTTTAGTATCCTGTCAATACTAGCTTTAGGGACATGATTTTAATGTTTGTGAGAGTCTTCTAATGTGTTGTAATTCAAGACCCTTAGGCGGGATTACAATTGCATGAGAAAGCTCCATTGCAATTATTGCTTATCTTGTTTATTGAAATACTCGACAAGAAAATCTCCCTTTAAAATATTGATTTATCTTTGCTTATGAAAGTAAATGTTTTGACAAAGTTGTGTGAGACCAGTTATGAGGACTGGGTTGAACCAATGAGTTTATTTCTGATCATCTCCATTATTGATGTTGTTCTTGCTGTGGATGAGCCACGAAACCCATAGATATGTCTTTCGCTATGATTAGGGTGAAATATGAAAGGTGAGATCAGTCAAATAAAATTTGTCTCATGATCATAAAGTATAGTATTGACAAAGCATTAAGGAGAGTTTTCATGAAGGGGATAATGTCAACCAATTATGTAAGGTTATTGACAGATCTAGAAGGGCTTGTGACCTCTCTGTGTTGACTACGGCTAAGCATGATGGTGTAAATGATGATCCTGAACACGCCACGAAATTTGAAAATTGGCTCAAATGAGCTAATTGTATAGAGTTTAATAATTGGATTAAGGATAAGGAAGTTGAATCCTTGCTTTTAATGTGTTTTGAGTCCAATGTTGTTAATGTTTCTTCTACCACTTGTTGGTTTGATATTGGTGCAACTACTCATGTTACAAGCTCATTACTGGAGTTCAAAATAGGCAAAAGCCAAGTGAAGGAGAGTTGATGATCACATAGGAAATAGACGTAGTGTTAAAGTAGAGTATATAGATGTTATTTCCTTGAAGTTGTGTACTAGATATTCTTTATGTTTAAAAGGCACCATCTATGTGTCCTCTATAAGAAGGAACTTGTTTTCAGTTTCTATTTTAGATAGTTGCACTATCATGTCTATTTATAGATAATAGAGTTTCCCTAGCTTATGATTCTATTCTGGTTATTTTTGGAGTTTCATCTAATGGCCTTTATATGTTGAATATTGATCCCTTTCTGTTGATCTAATGATGTTTAGATATCAATAATGTGTTGGGAACAAGTGTGATAGAGTTGCTAAAAAATTTTCTATGTTGTGCACAAACGTTTAGGACACATCTCTAGGGAGAGAATGGAGAGGTTAATTAAGGATAATATTCTTCATGATCTGGACTTCTCTGATTTTGATACTTGTGCTGATTGTATAAAAGGAAACTTACAACTAGAGCTAGGAGGAGTGGGATTACTAGGAGTGAAAGAATACTACAATTAGTTCATTCTGATATTTGTAGGAAATTACACCTATTGCTATGGGCGGTTTTAGGTACTTTATTACCTTTATTGATAACTTCTCGAGATACGAGGTGGACTGATTTGCTGCATAAGAAACCTGACCCTTTAGATGCCTTTAAAGCATTCAAAGCCGCTGATGAATTGAAATTTAGTAAGCAAATCAAATGTGTGAGGTCTGGTAGGGGTGGTGAGTACCATGGTAGGTATAATGAAACTAGTAAAAATCTTGGACCTTTTGCTAGATTCTTACAAGACTGTGGTAATGAGACACAGTACACTATGCTTGGCACTCCGTAACAAAACAAAGTTACAGAAAGGCGAAATCGTACTCTTATGGATATGGTGAGATGTATGCTTAGTCATTCTATTCTTCCAGAATTCTTGTGGGGAGTTGCCTTGAAGACTACTGCTTATATACTGAATAATGTTCCAAGTAAATCTGTGTCGAAGACTCCATATGAGCTTATATTAGGCAAACGACCTACCTTAAGGCATTTTCGTATATAGGGTCGTAAGGCAAAGGTGAAGTCTTATAACCCACATTTAAAAAAGCTTGATCCCAAAACTATTAGTAGTTTCTTCATTGGTTATTGTATTAGTTCAAGGGGTTCTAGGTTCTATTGTCCTTCTCATACTACTAGAGTTATGGAATTCGATCAAGCTATCTATTTTGAAGGGGACTTAGAGCATGGTGGAACTCATGAGCCACATAATGTTGATTTTAGAGATGAGCATGTTGCCATTCCTATTCCTGTTGTACTTTTTCCAAGGATAGTGTCATCTCCTTTGATCCATAATGATGATGTTGTTGATCCTATTGATAATGTTGATGTCCCTCAACAAGTCAAAAATAATGTACAGAATACATAATCCAGATGTTGTTGTGACTCCACTGAGAAGATCTGAGCGTATTCTTATATCCACTGAGTCTACTAGATTCAGGGATTATATTATGTACCTACAGGAGCATGATTTTAATTCAGTTGAGGATTCTGATCTTATTTCCTTTCAAGAAGCCATGGTTAGTCTTGATAGTGCACAATGGTCGGTGGCTATGGAGGATGAGTTGGCTTCTATGAGAAAGAATAATGCTTGAGAATTAGTGGAGTTGCCTGCTGGTTGTAAAACTGTTGGTTGCAAATAAGTCTTTTAGACCAAACATGATGTTAGAGGTGAAATTGAGAGATATAAGGTCAAACTTGTTGCTAAGGGATATAACTAGAGGGAAGGGATTTATTATAAGGAGACTTTCTTACCGGTCTCCATTAAAGACTTTTTCGTGTTGTGATGGCCTTGGTTGCTCATTTTGATTTGGAGCTTCATCAAATGGATGTTAAGACCACCTTCCTAAATGGTGATTTGTTATGAGGATGTATATATGGATCAACCTGATGGTTTTATTGAAGATGGTTGGTACTTGAAATTTGATTATATTGTTGTATTTTTTGGCTTTAAAGAAAATATTGTTGACTAATGTATTTATCTAAAGTTTAGTAGGAGCAGATTCATCATTCTTGTTTTATATGGTGATGATATATTATTGGCTAATAATGATGTTGATTTTCTGAAGGAGACTAAGCAAATGTTGACAACGCACTTTGATATAAAAGATCTTGGTGATGCCGCTTTTGTACTGGGCATTGGGATTCACCGTGATAGATCTCGTGGTATTCTTGGCTTGTCTCAAAAGCTTATATTGAAAGGATTCTAAATAGATTTAACATGAAATCTTATAATCCTTGCGTTGCACCTATTCAAAAGGGTGAAAGAATCTTTAATACTTAGTGTCCTCAAAATGATACAGATGTTGTTAAAATGGAGAAGGTCTCATATGTTTCGGCTATTGGTAGCCTTATGTATGCTAAAGCTTGTACATGTTCTAATAGTGTTTTCGTTGTTAGTGTACTTGAGAGATACTTAAGCATACCTGGTGTGGCTCATTGGTATGCTGCAAAACAAATTATGAGGTATCTGAATGGTACCAAAGATCATATGTCAACTTATATGAGGTTACATCACCTTGAGGTGATTAGCTATTCTAATTTTGATTATGGTGGTTGCCCAGGTGACCACAAGTCCATATCAGGGTATATATCTTTATGTTGGGAGTAGGAGTTGTTTCTTAAAAAATGTCAAATAGACACTTACAGTTACTTCCACTATGAAGGTAGAGTATGTAGTTTTCTATGAGGCCATGCTTCAAACGATATGGTTGAAGAATTTGATTATTGAATTTCATGTTATAGAGAGCATTTCTAAGCCTCTTACTATCTATTGTGATAACTCTATCGTAGCATGCTTCTCTCAAATCAATAAAAGCTCTACGTGCTTGAAGCTTTTGATACAAATGATATGTTTGTTATAGAGAAGATTAAGATGTTCTAAACTCATGTCGAATATATCCCTACATAACTTATGGTTACAGATCCCCTAACCAAAGGTTTAGCTATCAAAGTTTTGTTGATCATATGACACATATGGGTATAGTAAGGTCTTTTGATGTTTTTGTTGGTGTATGCCCCAGAGGCTGATACATTTGTCTATATTTACATACATTCTATTATGCTTATTTTAATATATGAGGCGTTTCATTTATTGTGTTCTTTTTTATAAATATAATAAAGTCCTTAGAATAGTAAGTTTGATGCCATAGGTTATCGAGTGGATGACTTGATCGTGAGATCCTTTTTGTTATAACATTATTCTTAAATGTCCCTAGTCAAGTATTATTGTTAATTAGGACAACAATAATACATTGAGACTAGTATGTGCATAGACTGATGACCACATCTCACAGGTCATGGATATGAGATATCAAGTCTTCACATGGGTACATATTAAAGTAATGATGTATTGGACTCACCACCATGAGAATGCTACATGGATCGTTGCGTGAGTGTCATAAGCGATTCTCATAGTGACAATGGTGTCTGTGGTCCTTTGACCTTAAATCACCATGATTCCTACATGAGGAGTTGTGTGTTTTAATACCATCAAACGTCATCTGTAATAAGGTGATTATAAAGTTAGTTATTGGACATACCACAAATCATGCAGAGGGATGTGAGTGACCTAGATGGGATTTGTCACTCCTACATAACAGGAGCAATATCTTCGGGGGCCCTGATTGAGTGAGACTGCGAAATGCATGGCCATGCTCAAATGAGTCAATATGAGATATTGATTTCATTTGTTGTTACAAAGTCTACTCGAGTATCAGGAAGCGAATGATTGGACTATACAAGGGTGATGCATTCCATGCCTTGTGTTCAATCTAGATATCTTGACAAAAGGACTAAACGACACAGAAACATTAGTCACGGAAAGGTTATGTCAAATCACTGACATTCTTATTACTTGGGTAGCAGCGATGTGTTGATAGATACCGCTCATTGCTTGTAATATTAAAATGGGATTTTAATATTACTGCCAATATAATGAGAACCTGCAGGGTCACACACATAGAGCAGACTAAAATTGGAGTAATGGATCCAAGTTGGACTCAGATTCAAATATGGGCCAGACTCATAACAGATGAGTCTAGGGTTGCACAGCTTACCTTGCTGCTGCTCACACTCACTTAAGGCAGTCACTATTATAAATAGTACTACTAAGGGGCTGCTAAGAGACACAATTTTAGAACCCTAGCTGCACCTACAGAAAAGTGAGTGAGAAAGCGACAGGTTTCTTCTCTTCTCTTTGCAGCTAGCACTGTGTGAGAGACGTGAGGCTCCTCTTTGCGGACGTTGGACGTTCGTGAGTCTGTTCGTGTGGATACCACAGAGACATCGTTTCTATTATGGTGTTGGTGATTCACGTCCTTCTTTTTTATCACACTTCAAGAGGTAGATAATTTAAAAACTCAGATTATGACTTTTCGCATGGATCCTCAGTGGGAATCCTAATTTTTCTGCTGCGTGATGTAACCGCAATTCCCAACAGTGGTATCAGAGAGTCTTGTGAAACCATGATTCGATTTTCTATTTTCATTTTTGCATGAGATAACATGTTTGCTGTTCTTATTTTTTGATAAAAGATATGATCCTTAATATGTTATTTCAGAAAACGAATGACACCCCTTTGCGAAAACATATTCTATTTTATGTGTTGTATGCAAAACTGTGCTGTTGTTTTTAAAAATCCATGAGCATGTTCATATGTTTTATGAAAACCATTTTGTATTAAGATGTATATTTTTGCGAAGCTTTTTGGTATGTATGTGATACGTACAACGTTTAGGAAACCTTATTCTTGGTTTGCGGCAGCAAGGGTTATGGAATCCTTGTTTCTGCATAAGCGGCGCAGCGCAAGGGGTTTTGGAAACCCTACTCCTATTTTGCGGCAGTAGCATCAAGTGTTGATGTCAAGCCGTCAAGGAGGCGCAAGGGTTCCTCGCGGTGCATGAAGCATTTATGTGTTTTCAGGTTTAGGGTTCAAGTGTTGATACCCTAGCCGTCAAGGGAGGCGCAAGAGAATCAACTCTTATTTATGGTTCAATTTTTCAGGTTTAGGCGCTGCCCCGCACCCCGCAAGGGGCGGCCTCCCCTTGACCCCCGGCCGCACACCGGGATGCGGCACTCCCACCCTCTGACCGGGCAGTGGGACCCCCATGCTACCTCTGCGTAGTGTGTTTTTTGAAAGCGCAATATTTTCTATCCAATTTTATGACTCATGAAAATAATAATGTATTATTGTTTTGAGTTTATATGTTCTTTGTGATCATGGTGCATGGTTATGGCCTTAGTCCTCTTTTTATGCTATTTTGGTTTTTTATAAATACGACTTGGGTGTCGTGCCTTTCTCTCTATATTCTGATTGTACATTCTCTTCTCACCTAACTCCCTTCGAATGTAAAAGAGATTTTTATATAATATAATTATGATGTAGAGGCAAGAAGATGGCATCAAGTGAGGACGTTGATGGGAGACGCTTGGTGAAGCTGGCTTAGTTAATGCTACTCTCTTAGGGGGCCATAATCCTGTCACTTTTATTATATGCTTTTTATATATGAAATGCATGGATAATGTTTATTGTATGATAAACAGTTTAATAAATAGTGAGATCTAATAATAATAATAATAAATTCCCTCAAAGCAAATATTAAGTCATTATGTGATGCCTTCCAATGTGTGGCACTCATCAACACTAGTATCGATCAAGTGTAAGTCTGCCAAAGCAGAATGCCTTTATCTATATTAGTAAGACGTGATGGGATAAAGGAAATATCCAACTGTCTACCATTGGGTCTGACTTAACTAGGCCATTTCAATAGGATTGAAGGCTTAGAGGCATGAAGTTGGGCTTTGGTCCATTAGATGGATTTGAATAAGTGTTATTCACCTAACTATCCAAGAGTTACATGTGATGTAATTGGAAAGTGTTTCCTACCTAAATAACTGAATTTTGGGTGATCAGCCAAAGCTGACTCAAAACTAGGTGAAATATGGATCTTGGCCCACTAAAAAATCTTACGATGGGATTTTCTGAGTCAATGCTGAGGGTCATTGACTTGAATAAAATAGTGGGAGGCATATTTAATTCAAAGACCTCATTAAATATGTTTATGGTATGATACTTATATTTTGCATATTTCTGTTAATAGATTACCATGACAATAAACACATCGAGTAACTTATCACTGCGATCCGTCCTTAAGAAGGACAAGTTGTCTGGAACGAATTTTCTAGACTGGTACAGGAATTTGAGGATTGTCCTCAAGCAAGAGAAAAAGTTGTATGTACTAGAATAGCCTATTCCTGAGTCACCCACTGCTAATGCCCCTAGACTTGAAAAGGATACTTATAAGAAGCATCAAGATGATGCCTTGGACATCGGATGTCTGATGCTGGCCACCATGAACTCTGAGCTCCAAAAGCAACATGAGAACATGGATGCCTACGATATGAGCTTACACCTTAAGAAGCTCTATCAAGAGCAGGCCAGGCATGAGAGATTTGAGGTCTATAAAGCACTGTTTCAGTGCAAGCTGATAGAAAGAAGCCATGTTGGTGCTCATGTACTCAAGATGATTGGGTACATTGAAAACCTAGAAAGACTTGGTTTTCTTTTGGGCCAAGAGTTGGCCACTAACTTAGTCCTGCAATCGTTGCTGGAAAGTTTTAGTCAATTTGTCATGAACTACAACATGAATGAGATTGACAAATCACTACCAGAACTACTAGGCATGTTGAGAACTACTGAGCAGAACATTAACAAAGGCAAATGGAAGGCCATAATGATGGTCCACAAGAATAAGGGCAAGAAACAGCAGAAAAAGCCCAAGGACAACTGGAAGGGCAAGGGCAAGGATAAGTCCAAGCCCAATACTTCTGGCTTGAAACCAGTGGGTGGAGTGGCTAAGGAAGGTATATGCTTCCATTATGGTCAGACCGGACATTGGAAGAGCAACTGTGCCAAGTTCCTGGAGGAGCTCAAAAAGAAGAAGGGAAGTGAGACTTCCACTTCAGGTATTTTTGTTATTGAAGTCAATTTATCTACCTCTGCATCATGGGTATTAGATACTGGATGTGGATCTCACATTTGTGTAAATGTACAGGATCTAAAGAGCACTAGACCATTGACGAAGGGCAAAGTCGACCTACGAGTGGGAATTAGAGTAAAGGTTGCAGCATTAGCTGTAGGGACTTATTTATTATCTTTGTCCACTGGGCTTGTAATAAAGTTAGAGAACTGCTATTTTGTGCCTGCTATTAGCAGGAATATCATTTCTATTTCTTGTTTGGAAAAGAAAGGTTTTTCTTTTATTATAAAGGATAAGTGTTGTTCCATTTATATGAATGATATTTTTTATGGTAGTGCACAATTGAGTAATGAAATTTATATACTTGATCTCGAAACGCCCGTCTATAACATAAATACAAAGAGGTTTAAATCAAACGATCTGAACCCAACTTTTCTCTGGCATTGTCGTTTGGGCCACATAAATGAGAAACGTATCTCTAAACTCCATAAAGATGGATTCTTGGACTCGTTTGATTTCGAATCATATGAGATATGTGAATCTTATTTATTGGGGAAGATGACAAAGGTTCCATTCACCGGACAAGGTGAAAGGGCTAGTGATCTTTTAGGCCTTATACATAGTGATGTATGTGGGCCACTAAACACACTCGCCAGGGGTAGTTTTCAATACTTCATTACATTAAATCTGTTCAGATCTTGCTTGCTATTGCAGCATACCATGATTATGAAATCTGGAAAATGGATGTCAAAACTACTTTCCTTAATAGAAATCTTCTTGAGGATATGTACATGACACAACCTGAGGGTTTTGCCACTCTAGAGGATGCTGAAAACGTGTGCAAGTTGCAATGATCTATTTATGGATTGAAGCAAGCTTCCAGAAGCTGGAATCTTCATTTTGATAATACAATAAAATAGTTTAGTTTCATCAAGAATGAAGAAGAATCTTGTGTCTACAAGAAGGTTAGTGGGAGCATTATTGTCTTTCTGGTATTGTATGTAGATGACATACTACTTATCAGAAATGACATCCCTACCCTACAGTCCATAAAGACTTAGTTAGGGAACTGCTTCTCTATGAAGGACTTAGGAGAAGCCACCTATGTGTTAGGTATCAGGATCTATAGAGATAGATCACTGAGACTGCTTGGCCTAAGTCAAAGTACATACATAGACAAAGTGTTAAGATAGTTTAACATGCATGAATCTAAGAAAGGACTCTTGCCTATGTCGCATGGTGTAAGCCTATCTAAGGCTCAATCCCCTTCCACCCAGGATGAGAGGGATCGCATGAGCGATATTCCAAATGCGTCTGCAGTTGGATGTATCATGTATGCCATGTTATGTACTCGACCAGACATCTCGTATGCTTTGAGCATGATGAGTTGGTACCAATCTGATCTCGGTGAAAGTCACTAGACTGCTGTCAAGAACATCCCTAAGTACTTGAGAAGGACTAAGGATTCGTTCTTGGTATATGGAGGCGAGGAAGAGCTAGTTGTAAAGGGTTGCACTGATGCTAGCTTCCAAACCGATAAGGACGACTCCAGATCGCAATCGAGTTATATTTTCTGCCTAAATGGTGGGCTTGTGAGCTGGAAGAGTTCAAAGCAGGAGACAGTCACTGATTCTACCACAAAAGTTGAGTATATTGCTACCTCCAATGTAGCGAAGGAGACCATTTAGATCAGGAAGTTCATTGCTGAACTTGACGCTATTCCTAGCATTGTGGACCCAGTGGACCTCTATTGTGATAATAATGGAGCCATTGCACAAGCTAAGGAGCCTAGATCTCACCAGCGATCCAAACATATACTTAGGGGCTTCCATCTCATTCAAAAGATCATCGATAGAGGAGATGTGAAGATATGCAGAGTACCAACAGAAGATAACATTGCTGATCCACTGACGAAGCCTCTTGTACAGCAGAAGCATGAGGGTCACACTAGGTCTTTAGGTATTAGACATATGCCTGATTAGCTCTAGTGCAAGTGAGAGATTGTTGGTGTATGCCCTAGAGGCTGATACATTTGTCTATATTTACATACATTCTATTATGCTTATGTTAATATATAAGGCATTTCATTTATTATGTTCTTTTTTTATAAATATAATAAAGTCCTTAGAATAGTAAGTTTGATGCCATAGGTTATCGAGTGGATGACTTGATCGTGAGATTTTTTTGGTTATAACACTATTCTTAAATGTCCCTAGTCAAGTATTATTATTAATTAGAATAACAATAATTGAGACTAGTATGTGCATAGACTGATGACCACATCTCACAGGTCATGGATATGAGATATCAAGTCTTTACATGGGTACATATTAGAGTAATGATGTATTGGACTGACCCACCATGAGAACGCTACATGGATCGTTACGTGAGTGTCATAAGTGATTCTCATAGTGATAATGGTGTCTGTGGTCCTTTGACCTAAAATCACTATGATTCCTACATGAGGAGTTGTGTGTTTTAATACCATCAAACGTCATCTGTAACAAGGTGATTATAAAGTTGGTTATTGGACATACCGCAAATCATTGAGAGGGATATGAGTGACCTAGATGAGATTTGTCACTCTTACATAACAGGAGCGATATCTTCGGGCCCCCTGATTGAGTAAGACTGCGAAATGCATGGCCATGCTCAAATGAGTCAATATGAGATATTGATTTCATTTGCTGTTACAAAGTCTACTCGAGTATCAAGAAACGAATGATTGGACTATACAAGGGTGACGCATTCCATGCCTTGTGTTCAATCTAGATATCTTGACAAAGGGACTAAACGACACGGAAACATTGGTCATGGAAAGGTTATGTCAAATAACTGACATTCTTATTACTTGGGTAGCAGCGATGTGTTGCTAGATACCGCTCACTGCTTGTAATATTAAAATGGGATTTTAATATTACTGCCAATGTAATGAGAACCTGTAGGGTCACACACATAGAACAGACTAAAATTGGAGCAATGGATCCAAGTTGGACTCGGATTCAAATATAGGCCAAACTCATAACAGATGAGTCTAGGGTTGCACAGCTTACCTTGCTACTGCTTACACTCACTTAAGGCAGTCACTATTATAAATAATACTGTTAAGGGGCTGCTAAGAGACACAATTTCAGAACCCTAGCCGCACCTACAGAAAGGTGAGTGAGAGAGCGATAGGTTTCTTCTCTTCTCTTCGCAGCTAGCACTGTGTGAGAGACGTGAGGCTCCTCTTTGTAGATGTTGGATGTTCGTGAGTCTGTTCGTGTGGATACCGCAGAGATATCATTTCTATTACGGTGTTAGTGATTCATGTCCTTCCTTTTGATCACGCTTCAAGAGGTAAATAATTTAAAAACTCGGATTATGACTTTTCGTATGGATTCTCAGTGGGAATCCTAATTTTTTTGCTGCGTGATATAACCGCAATTCCCAACAGTTTTGGACTAGTGGGAGTTTGTTTTGTGGTTTTATAGTGACCTCATTTTATTATTATGTCTTAAGACCTTAAACAATAATGTTGTTATTATTGTCTTTTCCATATAATATTGTTATTAGTATTATCTGTGCAGTGTTATTTGTTCATATTATGGCATATTGTAGAGACATTTTGGACCCAGTCTCATTTTGTTATTGTATTAAAATGTTCGTTAAATCTCAGAAAACATCTTGGGCAAATGTTTAGGCCATTTTGTTGGGAAATGTACTTTGATCACATATTGGCATACAACTTTTTTTATGTGCTTTCTCATTACCCACATATCACATTTTGATGGGTCACTGGAAATGATTATCTTGCATGTAGGATATCAGTACTCTTTCGAGTATGATTTTTTGCATTGTTGATATACTTGTAGTCTCAATTTGGACTAGTTGTTGAGAGTGTTAGCCTAATTTTGACGTCATGTTGTGGCCACATATTGTTTGATTAATCTGGAGAATTATTTTTTTTTATTGAAATAATGTAATATGACTTATGTCGTCCAAGTAGGAGAATGTTATAATTTTTTTTATAAACTAGCATAAATCATATTATAATTTTATAAAACTCAAATTAATTATATGTCAAAATTATTAGAGCATTTTGTTTAGCCTAAATTGTGATCAGTATTGATATTGAGCCTCCTGTTGTTAAACCACTACTCATATATGGGTTTTGTTTATGGGTCCTATATATGGGTTTGCCATAGTGGATAGATTTAACTCATTTTAGTTATTCTATATATACAATGAGAAACCTCTATTCCTAACCACCTGGTGTGGTGTGGATTGTGATTAAAAATTAATATTAAAAAACAGTTGCCAAGTTCCACCAAAAATATAAAAACCTTGCAACCAGTTGTAGTAAGCAAGGGTCGATCCACAGAGAACCAATTCAATTGACATTATCAATCCAATTCCTAAATTAAACTCTAATGAACAATAAACAGTAAAAAGTAAAAAGGGAGTTTTTATTAATTAAAACTAAAAAGAGAAATTAAACTTAAACCAAAATAGTAAACACAAATTGAATTATCAAGTTAAAGGTATTGATTAAGAGATGAAATCCACCACTAGATTTGTATGATTATGCTAACTTACATACTCTTTATACCAACATGATCAATTATGTTCTTATGTGATTGTGAGATAAATCCCTTGTTTTCCTTAAGTTTTGCTTAATTCAGCAACCGCTCAAATCAAACCCTAACCATTAGTTAATTGTAAAGTAACCACTCTTACACCTACTTAATGACTGCATTAAGAATTAGAAAACCAATCAAACTAAGATCTAATCACACACCGGGATTAAATTACTTAGATCATATGTTTCACTAGTTTTACCACCACAACCGCGTATAGCAATCCTAGTTTTACCACTCTTGAAATTTGGCAAGAATATAAAGACCTTTATATTGATTTAAGAACAGAAACATATGAATAAAAATATAACTGTATTGATATAAAGAAATATGCAAGATTCACATAATCAAAACTAGAGTTTCATCTTTCCTTAACCAATCAAGAAGTTTAGCCACACATGACAAAGTTAAAAACAGAAGAAGAATTAAAGAAAAAACATAGTTCAGAATGAAAGTGCAAAAGAAAACTAAAGATCAAACTAGTTTCCAATGATCAAGGTTGATTGATCTTCGATTGCTCGAACCCGAGACTCCAATCTTTGATCGAATCTTCATCTTTCTTGTTCTTCGTGTTTCCCTCAGTTCCCTTGACGGCTCTCAATCCAGATCTCCTTTAGGGACTCTCAGCAATCCTATTTATAGGTTTTGATACCTAATTTAGCATTAAAACACAAATTTAAACTTCTGAGCCGAGACATGGATCGTGTCATATAATACGGCCCAACCCGTGTCTGATTCTGGTAGCACAATTTCAACTGTTTTCAAAGTCAGAGAAGAACACGGCCCAACCTGTGTCATGTGACACGGGCCGTGTTGTCAATCAAGGCTGAAAACTGAATTCCCTTGTAAAGTCAGAGACGTACACGACCTACCCCGTGTCATATGACACGAGCCGTGTTGGTCCAAAAATACCAGTCTTCATAGTCAGAGGAGTACACGACCTACCCCGTGTCATTTGACACGGGCCGTGTTGATCACTTTCTTCAAATCCAACCTTGATTCTTCATAAATGCCCTTCTTTCTTTGCTTCTAAGGGTAAAACTGATCTTCTTCATTATTCATCTCTCTCCTCAAATGGTCATCAAGCTTGGTTTGATGCTAATGGACTCAAACACTCCAAGATCTCCTGAAAAGCATAATTCATTTATGAGTGTTTATAACCACATTTAAGCATAGTTTCACAATAAACATCCAATTAAGCTCTAAATCAAAAACTTAGCTAAATGTCAACAATTGAGCACATATGGAGTCCAATTAGATCAAACAAAACCTTTCAAATTATAGAAATTATCAACAAATCAAATACCCCCACACTTAGCCTTTTGCACTCCTGGGCAAAATATAAGACCAAACCAAGGAACAGGGAAAACAAAACAAATTCAAAACCTAACAATTTAAAGAACTCAATTTCCAATGATATTCAAGAGAGGCAAAAGTTTATAAGCAAGAAGAGCAAGAAAAGATTCAAGGGATCAAAACATTCAAGAGATAATAATTCTTCACACCTCAAACCAATACGCAAGGTATCTTCAATTTGAAAAGCATGAATTAAGAATGATAGATCCTTACAAGATACACTCTTAATCTCTCAAGTGTTTACAAGGTAAGTATTTCACTCAATTCAACCCATGAAAAATGCACTACCATAAACTTGCTTATCTTCTACTTCTCCACTACTCAAACACATACACACACAAATCAAGAAGACTTTATTTAAGGTTGTAATAGGGCCAAGGTAAAGGAAAGAAATAATATAGATATGGGAAGATAAGTACCCAAGAGAATAAAAGAACATTGGGGAGGAACTCAATTGACAAACATGAAATTTTTATCCCCTCAAATCTACATAATGCACATTCTCTTTACAAATTCCTTTCCTTTTTCTTTCTTTTCTTTTACAGCCTTTCTTGAATTATTATTTTTTCAATTTTTTTCTTTACCAACACCTTGCATATTACACATCAACTTGCACAACCCCCACACTTGTCCTATTAAATACTTGCAAGCAAAAGAGCTCCTCCAATGTAAATGAACTAATGCTCTCCCATTCCCTAAGGTAAGGTAAAATCATGGTTTTTCACATAAGGCATATAATGAGGTAAGACAAAGAATAGGCAAATAAGCTCAAGGGGTTAATAAAAGGGAAATAATGCAAGGTTGATTATTTGGCCAAAGTAGTTAATCACAAAAGAATGCCTCAATCATGTTCATGTATGCAAGTGAAAATATAGCCTCAAAAAGAATCAAAGTAAGTTCTAGAGTGATCAATATGACATGAGTGAAAATCACACAAGAAAAAAGAGAATGGCATAAATGCTAGATCTATCCATCAAAAGGCTCAAAATCTCACTAGGTATGCATCTATCAAACTCAATTCATCAATTAAACATCCAAAACCAAACATGTCAAATTCAAGATGAAAGAAGAAATTTATAAATCATAACCTTGAATTTCAATTGTTCAAACTCATAGACTTCACAAATCTCAAAACATCATTGGGAATCAAATAAAAACACACAAATTTTTTTTAACAGAATTAAAATGCAAAAAATATAAAACATAAATTAAAAATAGAAAATAGAGTAAAATCCTCCCCCATACTTAAATTCTACATTGTCCTCAATGTAAACCTCAAAAGAGAAATAACATCCATCAAAATCATCAATTAATAAAGGACAAGTAAAATAAAATGGAGGGAAAGAAAAGAAACATCCTTATCAAATGAGGAAGCTTCCACTAGGGTCCCATGGGCCTTCCTTAATTTCTTTAGCTCCACCACTAAATTGTAGCATGTTTACTTCATCAACTCTATTGACATTGTCTATGGTGGACCATGATCCAAAAGCAAAATCTACCACAGTAGTGACCGCCATCCGGTGCTCTTTTTCCTTTTTTGAAAATTCTGCAATGGGCTTCAACTCCATCTCCCTTTGTGTCTTAGATTCTACAACTATGTCATGAGCATTATTGATAGATCCTTCAATACCATTAGCAGCTGCATAAACATAATCATCAGCTCTCAAGAATGCATAAATCTCAGCACAAATAACACATATCATATCACCATCACAATCAGTACATGAGTGACAATGGATAGAATCATTAAAACTAATTAAATCAGGAAATTCAGCACACAATTCATCATCAGTTTGCTCAACTAAATCAGCAAGTAAATCAATATGAAAAATAGAATTCTCCTCCATGGGATGCTTCATAGCATCAAAAATATTAAACTGAACAATCAAGTCTCCAAACTCCATGGATAGAGTTCCTGCATGCACATCTATTTCGGTCCTCGTTGTTTTAAGGAATAGCCTTCCTAAAATGAGTGGAGCCTTGCTGGATGGTGACTCCCCCTCCATCTCCAGAATATAAAAATCTGCAGGAAAGATCAGCTCATCAACCTTTATCAATACATCCTTAATCAACCCGGCTGGATACGCATTGCTTCTATTAGCCAACTGAATCACAACATCTGTAGAATGCAAAAAGCCAAGTCCAAGAAAGTTAAAAACAGACATAGGCATTACATTAATAGAAGAACCCAAATCTAGCATGGCATGCTCAATTTTGTAATTGCCTATAACACATGGAATTGTAAAAGTCCTTGGATCTTTGTATTTCTGAGGCATAGGCTAGATGAGAGCTGAAATATTTTGGCCCATACTGATTTTTTCATTACTCTTTAGCCTCCTCCTCTGGGCGCATACTTCCTTAAGAAACTTGGCATATTTCGGGATTTGCTTGATTGCATCCAGCAATGGAATATTGACTTCCACTTTCCTAAAAGTCTCAAGAAGATCGTTATCCTTTTCATCCTCAACTTTCTTGCTCTTGACTAACCTACTAGGGAATGGAGCCTTAGTGACATACTTAGGATGGAGTTCAGGAATACTCAACTTGGGGGCTTTGGAGTTTTGCCGCTCCTCATTTACCTCTTTTAACTTTTGATCCTTGTCATGAATGGCTTGTGGGGGAGGTGGAGGTTCATCTAACCTCTTCCCACTTCGCAATGTGATAGCCCTAACATTTTCTCTTGGATTCACTTCCGGTTGCGAAGGGAGTTTCCCGGAAAGTTGGCTCTGAACTTTAGTAATTTCAGTGGCTAATTGCCCCACTTGGTTCTGCAAGTTACTGATGGTGGCCCTTGTTTCTTGTTGAAACTGAATGTTATTAGTGGCCATTTGTCTCATCAACTCTTCCAATAAGGGCTCAGGTTGCCTAGGAGCTTGAGCTTGTTGTTGCCTCTAAGGAAAAGGTGCTTGCCTTTGCTGAAACCCTGGAGGTTCAAAAGCTTGAGGTTGAGCTTGGGGCTGCTTTGCATAGCTAAAGTTAGGATGATCTCTCCACCCCGGATTATATGTGTTGGAGTAGGGGTTGTAATTCTTGGAAGGTCCATCATATCCCACTACTGTTTTTACTTCCGCAGGTGTGTTCTCGTGTAAGGTAGGACACATATCAGTGGGATGGCCAGGAGAACAACAAATCCCACAAGCATGTACTGGTACTTTCCCATTATCCATTAATTTTTGAATCATGGCAGTCAACTGAATTATTTGTTGCTGCAAACTAGTTATTTCAGCCTCTTTAACAGCTCTCACTCCAGTGTCATTATTGGTGAAGAATTATTGAGTGTTAGCAGCCATCCTTAAGATCAAATTCCTAGCTTCTTGGGGAGTCTTGTCAACCAAAGCTCCTCCACTAGCAGCATCTATCATGTTGCGATCCATAACTAGCAAACCCTCATAGAAATACTGGATCAGAAGTTGCTCACTGATTTGATGTTGAGGGCAACTAGCACACAGTCTCTTGAACCTCTCCTAGTAGTCATGAAGTTATTCCCTATGCCTCTGTTGGATGCCACAGATTTCTTTTCTGATGGTTGCGGCCTTTGAAGCAGGGAAATATCTGTCTAGGAAAGCCTGAGCCATGTCCTGCCATGTCTGAATGGATCTGGGTGGCAAGTAGTATAGCCACTCCTTTACAGAATCTTTCAATGAGAATGGGAAAGCTCTAAGCTTGACTTGTTCTACTGAAAATCCTATAGGCTTCATGCTAGAACAAACCATATGTATCTCTTTCAAAAGCTTGTTAGGGTCCTCCCCAGCTAATCCATTGAAGGATGGTAAAAGATGGATTAGGCCGGATTTCAGCTCAAATGCCCCTTCATTTTCAGGAATCTCTATGCACAGAGGTTGTTGGTCCAAGTCTGGAGCACCCAACACCCTTAGAGTAAATTCTGCCATCGCCACTTCTTCAGATATTTTAGAAGATATCTCAGAACTGGATAAATCTATATAGCGAGCAGCTTCGATGTCAGTAGGTGTAAATCGAGGAGGAAATTGTGAACTGACTTGTTCAAAGTAGTGCCGTAAATTTCTCAAGTGCTCATTCACTTCTCCACTGGACATGAACACCTACAAGACACTCAGAAAGAAAGAATAAAAAATTAAAAATAAAAATAAAAACAGAGTAAAAATAAGAAATAAATCAATAGCGTAATTGGAAAATTAGTTCCCCGGCAACGGCGCCAAAATTTGGTGTGGTGTGGATTGTGATTAAAAATTAATATTAAAAAATAGTTGCCAAGTTCCACCAAAAATTTAAAAACCTTGCAACCAGTTGTAGTAAGCAATGGTCGATCCACAGAGAACCAATTCAATTGACACTATCAATCCAATTCCTAAATAAAACTCTGATGAACAATAAACAGTAAAAAGTAAAAAAAAAGGTTTTTGTTAATTAAAACTAAAAAGAGAAATTAAACTTAAACCAAAATAGTAAACACAAATTGAATTATCAAGTTAAAGGTATTGGTTAAGAGATGGAATCCACCACTAGATTTATATGATTATGCTAACTTACATACTCTTTATACCAACATGATCAATTATGTTCTTATATGATTGTGAGATAAATCCCTTGTTTTCCTTAAGTTTTGCTTAATTCAGCAACCACTCAAATCAAACCCTAACCATTAGTTAATTGTAAAGCAACTGCTCTTACACCTACCTAATGATTGCATTAAGAATTAGAAAACTAATCACACTAAGATCTAATCACACACCAGGATTAAATTACTTAGATCATATGTTTCACTAGTTTTACCACCACAACCGCGCATAGCAATCCTAGTTTTACCACTCTTGAAATTTGGCAAGAATATAAAGACCTTTATATTGATTTAAGAACAGAAACATATGAATAAAAACATAACTGTATTGATATAAAGAAATATGCAAGATTCACATAATCAAAACTAGAGTTTCATCTTCCCTTAACCAATCAAGAAGTTTAGCCAAACATGGCAAAGTTAAAAACAGAAGAAGAATTAAAGAAAAAACATAGTTTAGAATGAAAGTGCAAAAGAAAACTAAAGATCAAATCAGTTTCCAATTATCAAGGTTGATTGATCTTCGATTGCTCAAACTCGAGACTCTAATCTTTGATTGAATCTTCATCTTTCTTGTTCTTCGTGTTTCCCTCAGTTCCCTTGACGGCTCTCAATCCAGATCTCCTTTAGGGACTCTCAGCAATCTTATTTATAGGTTTTGATACCTAATTTAGCATTAAAACACAAATTTAAACTTCTGAGCCGATGACATGGATCATGTCATATAACACGGCCTAACCCGTGTCTGATTCTGGTAGCACAATTTCAACTGTTTTCAAAGTCAAAGAAGAACATAGCCCAACCCGTGTCATGTGACACGGGCCGTGTTGTCAATCAAGGCTGAAAACTGAATTCCCTTGTAAAGTCAGAGACGTACACGGGCTACCCCGTGTCATATGACACGGGCCGTGTTGGCCCAAAAATACTAGTCTTCATAGTCAGAGAAGTACACGGCCTACCCCGTGTCATTTGACACGGGCCGTGTTGATCACTTTCTTCAAATCCAACCTTGATTCTTCATAAATGTCCTTCTTCCTTTGCTTCTAAGGGTAAAACTGATCTTCTTCATTATTCATCTCTCTCCTCAAATGGTCATCAAGCTTGGTTTGATGCTAATGGACTCAAACACTCCAAGATCTCCTGAAAAGCATAATTCATTTATGAGTGTTTATAACCACATTTAAGTATAGTTTCACAATAAACATCCAATTAAGCTCTAAATCAGAAACTTAGCTAAATGTCAACAATTGAGCACATATGGAGTCCAATTAGATCAAACAAAAGCCTTTCAAATTATTGAAATTATCAACAGATCACCACCCTAGTGCAAATAATTGCCCTATTGATACTGACGTAACAACGACTATTGTGGGATAAGAATATATTCTCTCTCCGCCGTTGTAGATTGCAATCATGGCAGCCTCATTATCTCCTTTCTAGGTATTCTTAATTACTTGAATTTATATTATATTGTATTTGCCGTAAATTGAGATTAAATTGATTCAAGGAATTTTGATTAATTATTTTTTTATTTGTCCCAAAATTTCTAACATCTAGGTCAAAGATGTCATATCTATATTCTAGCTTCTTTCAATTAATAATGTTCTTAATGTCTGAATATTTTGTTTTGAGTTCGTAATAGGTACCTACTATTTTTGAAAATATTTGAAAAGAGAGTTTTTTTTATTCGAATAACAAAATTTCAAATTCAAATGGCTTTGCATATTGACATTTAAAAATTAAATTTTGAAGACTATATTCAAATATTTATTTACAAAACAAAATTATTAGCTACTATATTGCAAAATATTCAAATAGATAATTATTGTATTTGAATATCATATATCTAATTCGAATTGGGTAGTTATTGACTTGATAATATTCAAATATGACATGTTCGTATTCAAATATTATTAATACAAGTTTAATTGGTAAGCTACTGGCTTGAAAAAATTCAAATTCCATAACAATGTATTTGAATATCAAAATGCCAAGCATTGTCAATTCAAATCAACATTCAAATATGTTACAGTGATAATAAAACATTATAGTTGTTCTCCACTGTTCTGGACCGAATTTCAGGTTATCAATACAAGAGCAATCCGTCCTATCAGAATAATACTCAAATATTACTACGTGTTATCTTGATGAGTATATCAACCTATTTATTTGGCATAAATCTCTCAAGTATCATTGATGAATATGAAAGCTAATTACATCCCACATAAATAGGAAAATTAGTTAACAGGGATTGCAATTCCTAACGGATTCTAATCCTAAATAACTGTATTTAATACAAATTGTACTCATCCTAAAATGCTCTTATAAATACCATGTCAGGTCTCAAAGGTATACATCTCCTCTAATATACAGACTGCCTACTATATGCACAGTCTAACTTAAGTGTCGGAGTACCTTTTGCAGGTACCCACCCCCTCGCATCACCGCAGGAGCAGCTGTGCCACGGAGGAGTCCACCACATACATGCCTATCTCAGGTACCCTCTGAATTTACTTCAGAACATTGGCGCCATCTATGAGAATGATAAACTTCGATTCCCACCCCATGATGACTCTCAAAAGCAAACAGAAATACTGACACGTTCAGCGCCATTGTGTCCCTCAACCTCTCCTCCTTCACGGGCCCAAAGGCATGGGAAAAACCACCCTCATACTCGAGCGTTTACAGAGCGGTGGGACCGTGTGATATTTGCACTATCTGGTATTTTCAAAGGAAAGAAAAATAGGTGAAAACAGATAACTACAGCAAATTACAGTGTCATCGTCTTCGTCCCGTCTCACACCATTGCAAGCCACCAAAAATTAGACGCAAGGCAGATTTGAGAAGAAAACGCCAAATCTGAGATGAGAACTCTTTACTTTTTCGTTCTCTCTATATTTCTCTCTGCGCAGCTGTGCAAAAAAGAAAAGGAAGAAGACTACAACTGAGCAAGCCGAGAAACACCCAACATTCAGCTCCCTTTTTACTCTCGTTAGAGGCTTTGCACAATCAATAGCCGTCGGACGCACGGTGGCAGTACACTACGACAAGTCCACTATTGAGCCTGCGAGTCATCCGCTACGCTCCACTCCTCTGCGAGTCGCACGAAAAGGGCAGATCAAGAAGCTGGGTATCTTTGTGAGTCACGCCGTCGTTCTTACAAAGCTCGTGTGCCGCCATTAATGGTGGATCGAGCCTGTGAGGAGTCACTGTGATCCGCGACTGTGGCAAATGCGAATAAACTCACTAACACACCCCCACTAGCACCGCTCATCTCACCGCCGTCTGCCCGTCACTAGGCTTCTTTCTTTTCCCGCAGGGTACGTAACCCACTGCCATCAGGGACAGAGCCCGGTATTCCAGAGAGGTCTGGGCATTGCAGTTTACAGAAATGACACTACTAAGAACCTTCACTATCAAGCGTTCCTCACCCACCATCGGCTGCCTCTTTATTATCACTACTTCCTCTGCTGCGATTTCATTTTTCATGCTCCACGAAGCTGGTCACATGCACAGTCGCGACTTCCCCGTGAGGAAGAAAATAAAATGTGCAAGGGTCGTGGGTGTTGCTCAAATGTATCGTGAGGAAGGCGATGAACCTCCTAGCCACGGATGATGGTGCTGACAGTTTCGTGGATATGCTGGCCACCTCCTTGCTACACTTGATGCCAAGACCCACACAATTGGCACAAAAGGACCAACAAAACAAGGGGCTGCCCAATGCGAATGTGCGTCAGTCCTGGTTTAATGTGAACCATCCTAGAGAAAGCACAAAGGGTACAAAGTGTGAACCGTTTGGACGTGCTTCCAATGGAGTTCTCAAAAGCCATGCCCACTCCAAGAGATCAAGCGTAAAGGGTACAAAGTGCCCACTCCCATTCAGTGGTTCAACCGCAACTATAACTATAAACGCATGGCCAACTATCAGTACGACTATTTGAGTTACGCCTTTAACCTCATTCAAAGGCACAATAGGGATTTCCAAGATGATGGCTATGACGGCATTCGGAATCACTTTACGCACAATGTTGTTACGATTCACGTGATCATAAAGGAGGTGGCTACGGGTTAATGTAGGGTGGCCATTATTGACTTACGAGTGAGGTCACCATTGCCATCTACCCTTGAGTCCTACAAGTAAGAAATCTCAAGTATTATAGTGGTGGATTACCCCTTGCATGCACCATGTACGCTTCCGTAGAGTGCTACTTCAAACTCAACCTTAACCCCATGTGTAAGCCATCTGAGGTTTCCTACACCATCATGCCAAACATGGCCTACTTCGAGTTCCTCCCCCATGAATCCGAGACTAATAACTTGCCTAGATTCACTCGAGAGGTCGACGAGCCAAGGACTTGAGTTTGTGATATCCTCTGAGTCACCGGGTTCCACAACTCGGCACCACAGTTCCACTTCGTGTGAAGGAAGAATAGAGAAAGCTTCGAAGCTACTGGTCTAGTTCAACACGAGTGTGGTTGAGTATACGAGCTATGCGAACATGAAGACGATACCGGGTCACTATGTGATATATTAGGAGCTATTGGCAAATAAGTCGTCTAACTCGCCGAGTCATGAGATGTTGAATCGGTGTTGTAATGCCATTTATTACTTTGTCCTGGCATCATTTAAGCTAGTATTTCGGTCACGGCCACGAGTCCAGGAGTATTTCAGCCTGACATAACTCGTGCCCATGTGAGTCGCACCTTAGACGGCCAAACAAGGGAATCCACTTGACTACCCTCTAGGGGCAAGTAGTGCATTCAAGAGTCTTAACCCGTGCCCATGTGAGCTGCACCTTAGATGGTCAAACAGGGGAATCCACTTGACCACCCTATAGGGGCAAGTAGTGCATTCAAGGGTCTTAATTTGTGCCCATGTGAGCCGCACCTTCACCCATAAATCGACCAAGTTAATAGAGGTTGAGCTTAAAAAGTCTCAAGGGACCCTCAAGCCAGACTCCGCCTTAAGAATGTTCACCGAGCTCATTCCTTATGGGATCTGAATTTAGAAGATTGGAAGACCCTCAAGTTGGACTCTGCCTTCAGCAACCTTAGGAGCCCGTTCCCAATGGGATTAGGGAGTGTCTTATGTAACACCCTCCTTAGGGCATCACATTTCCGACTCCCGACTCATAATCTGAAAAGAAGTTTGCACAAAGTTTGAGTTATAAAAGATGGGTTTCAAAATTTCTTCTTTACTGAAACGTAAATTTTTCTGAAAATATTAGGTAATATTGAAAATCATGTTTCAACTATTCATTATGCAATATTGACACCAATTAATATCACAATTTAAAGAGAGATATAAAATTAACAAACTTATTTTTTTTTAACAGTAGCAAATCCCATGATGGGTCCTACTTAATAGCATGGTACAACACTAACATTAAATCTTAACATACTCGTTCCTTCTCTTGTATCAACTTGATGCATCAGAACTTTACTCCTTTTCTACTCGGCACATCTTCGAAAATTGAGACAGCCACTTTTCAATGTTTCCATCAATCTTTGAGTATCTACCACTCGTTATTCTAAGACAACTCATTCCTTCTACTGTATAATTTTAACAATACAGACAAAGCAAAACAATATAACAAAGAAGTGAGATCACCTACACTAATACCAACATGGCAGCACAGAGATAACACAAACAGCAATATCATACAAATAGATCATACCATAATCATGCTATCAGCATTAATCAACTATCATCATCTAATCATTTATCAGTTCAATCATCATCCAAGTACTCAAAACAATTGTCATAACCAATATTCCTCAATTAATATATCACACAGATATAAATACTCAGATTTATGCATATGCACAAAGACTCAGTTTATCAAAAACAACTTCATGGAGGTTTTCACAATTTCGAGAAGAATGCTCTGGTTAATTGTCAGCCTTAGCCCAAAGACAATCTCCTAGTCGTTGAAAAGAATCGTGTTCTTGTCGGGTATCGTCAATGCGTTGCAACGGACTGCATCGCCAAGTGGCACAGTGGTACTCGCTAATGCGCCCACGCGGTCGACCGCCGCTACTCGACGCCCCAAGATCCATCATAGACCTCACTATCAATTCTCATTCCCTCTTCAACCACAGGGGCCATAATAGCTATTAGCTATATTTTATACAATGCACGAATATATCAGTGCAAGTCCAACCCCAAAGGGCCAAATCTTTTCAATTTCATTTGTTCAATGTAATCATATGCTTCAACGTATATTTTTTCAATGCACGTATAATGCACCAAATCCAATCACAGACATATCTTTCCAATGCATGTATAATGCACCAAATGCCAATCACAGGCAAAACATGTCATTTTCTCACACAGCATCCATATACTGGTTCTACAGTATTTATACTATATTTTCAATAAGAAAAATCATATTATCACATTTTCATAGTTATAAAACACTTTCGTCGTGTTTTCACAAAATTGCGCAACATTTCCATTTCATTTTCACAATTCCAAAATGTTTCTGTTACATTTTCACAATTCCAAAACGTTTCTGTTATATTTTCACAATACCATAACACTTATTTTACATTTTCACAATACCGTAACACTCTTGTTACGTTTTTAAAATTCCAAAACATTTTTATTACGTTTTCAAAATACTGCAACTCTTCTGTTCCACCTTTAAATCACGTATTAAATTTTTTCAACATTTTTCTCAATCGCATAAAAATATACGTTTCTCAAATTGCGTAACGATTTTCCACCATTTTCAAAATCGCGTAACTTAAAAATCATTCTTTTAAGTTGCGTAAATCATTTTCCATCATTCTCAAAATATTTAAAACACTTTCCAAATCACATAAGATTTTCTGTCATTTTCACAATTACGTAAAAATATTATATCATTATTTAATCACGTAGTGATTTTTCAATAATATTTTCAATAGTGTAAAATATTTAAACGCTTTCCAAATCGTGTAGAAATATTTTAACATTTTTCAAATCGCGTACAAATACGTTAACATTTTTCAAATCTCGTAGAAATATTTTACTGTATTTAAAATTATTTTTAAGATACGTAAAATATTTTTCAACATTTTACAATTACGTAAAATATTCCTCAATATTCCAAACATTATTTTGGACTTAAATAAATCAATATTAATTTCAACACATTCTTCAAATTGCGTAGCTTAAAAATCACGATTTTAAGATACGTAAAACATTTTTCATCACAATTTCATTACAAAAATATTTCTTAACCTTGAAAATTCCTTTTAACTTTTCTCAAAATAATATAACTTTGTATTTTATTTTTCATATTTTCCTTATTCAAGAAAATCTTTTTCCACATTTCTTAATTCAAGAAATCCTTTTCCAAAATATAATTCACAAAATTACTTTTCCATTGATATAAATCAACGTTTCAAAACTTAACATTTTCTAACGTACTTCAAAACTCAAAATAAGTTATATGTTAGTAGATTTTCATAATACCACTATATTCTTCATTTTTCCCAAATCATTTCCAAACACAACCTTCTTCAAAATAAATTGAAGTTCGAAAACATTTTCATTTACAAAAACTTAATTTCTCAAGTGATTAAAATGCTCTGATTTCCTTTTCAAATTCCTTGTATTAAATCAATTAGATTTCCACTTGGAAAATTACTTTGTTTCATCAAAATCTAGGCATTATAAGCCTTCAAAAATGTGGACATGACTATTGAAAATTATCAAAACATTTTTCATTCTAAATTGATATGGTTTTACACAAACAAAACCATTAAAATTTTATTTTCAAAATCGAAGTACCAATGGTTATAAAAACCAAACTCATTTGTTCAAATCCTTTTTCACTTTCTTTACAAATCTTTTTTTATTATTTTCTTTGCAAATCCTTGTTCACTTTCTTTGCAAATCCTTAAAATCAATGTTTGCCCATTTCATTCAAAACTCATATTTAGAAAAACACTTAGGATCTTTTTACACAAAATAAATCAATAAAAATTTCTCAAAGACCGTATTCTTGTTCTCTTGAAAAACAAACCCTTTGTTTATTTTTCATACTCTTCAAATCATCCATTTTCATTTTTCATGAAAATATTAATTTGTGAACACCTATTTTGAGGTGTCTTGGCTAAAATTCTCATTGTCCTAAGGACCCAAAAAAATTCCCTTGTTCTTGAAAATTTTCAACATGAACCTTAATCAAGGGCATCAAAAACCGAACCCTCTCCTTTGGCTATTGGAGCCAAAAATTAAATTCCTTTTCATCACCACATCATGACATACACATATATATATATTTCATCATAAATACTATAAGCATGCCATATACTTATCATGCATAATATAAGCATATCATCAAAGTCATAAAATCATACAAAGCATATCAAGCATAAGCAAATAAATCAAAGCTCATAAACACACATAATTTATTACATGACCATGGATTGGAATCCTCACATGGATTCACCATCCATCAAATATAAGACCATCTCTCACCACTATACTTGGTTGGTGAGATGGATCTCCCTCTTACCTCTTGAAGATCCTCAAAAACTTCTTGATTTGCTTCTTTTTCCAAGTCCTTCACCACCAAAGGCTTCTCAAATACAAAACAAAATACATAGAAATTAGTATACTAAGCTTGATTAAGAGGAACCATGGATCAAACATGGTTTAGAACATGAAAAAGAGAGAAGAAATGAAGTTTCCTTACACTTCACCTCAAAAACCCAATAACTTTGATTTTGAAGAAAGTCCATGAAGATGAATGATTTAGAGAAAGTCTCCAACATGAAAGTTGCTTAGAATATCATGTAGATTCAAGATCTATGGTTGGATTAAATTAAACAAACTTGAAAGGTGGTCTTAGGGTGGTTGACCGAATTCCTCACAAGAAGGAAAACATAAGCTTTTTGATCTTTAACTTGAAGGACAAGGTTGTAGATGATAGAATTTTGAGAAGTTCCTAACATGAAAGTGTTTTGGATTGATGAGAGGATTCAAGATATGTAACTAGATAAAATTATGAAAGATTAGAAGTGGTTCTATGGGTGGTGACCGAATAACTCAAGAAAGGAAGAAGGTGAAGTTCATGGTGTTGTTCTTAGTGTTCTTGACAAATTGGAAGAGAGAGAAGAGAGAGAATGGTCTTTGTGTTACTAAGTGTGATAAAAAATAAAAATAGAGGGCTGAATTGAAGTGGGCAGCCGTAGGAGTGAAAGAATGGAGCGATAAAAATTTATTTAGCATAATTGAATGCTTTCACATGCATGCACATGGTCTTCACATGGTCTAAGTCACTAAATGCCATCCATTGGTCATAAAAGTCCATTCAAGAACCTTGGAGAAGCTCTCCAAGCTGCATGACCGTGTGGCTCTTCATAGGATTAGGGACTTAATTGTTTTCAATTAAAACCTAATTGTATGCTAATTAATTAGTTAATTAATTAGGTCTAGTTTCCTAATTTCACTTAATTAACATTCTAACTATATAACTAATTAATTAAACATATTATGGCATATATCATAGTCTCTAAATAAAATTAGGACATTTAATTAGTAATTAGATTATCACTAATTAATAATTAGATTAGTTCACTTAGCTTGTTAATTAGGCCATTAGATTAACCAAATTAGGATTAATTAGTTACTAATCAAATTCAAGCTACTATTGTTGACTTCATCTTTTTTTTGGCCTAAAAAGCCTATTCAAAGTTGTCTCCTTAGATTGTCCTAGAAAATTACTTGGCCGTGCACTCCTAAAGAATTATTGGGTGGTCATTTTTTTTACTTGCAAGCTTACCTTGCTTCCTATTGGTGGCCACTTTCTTTGATTACTCCTAATTGGTTCATGACTTGACTTTGACTTCCTCCACACTTGTTTCTATTGGTTCATTTTAATTACTTATTTACACTTTAATTAAATAATTAATTCATCTAGTTTCTATTAAACTAGTTTAGTTAGGATTTCTAATTATATTTTAATTATTTAATTACATTCTTATGGTCATGTCATATTTCTAGATAATTAAATATTTATCTAGCTCCTAATTATTTGGCAATTAAATTAGTTCACTTAGTTAATTAAGCTACTAGGATAATTAAGTTAAATTATCTAATTAAGAATTAAATTATAACAATTTAACATTTAATTTAGTTACTAATCAATAATGACCAAGACAATATATAATTGATGTCTTGAAACTTGGCTAAGCTATTAAGCCACCAAAACTGTGCCCCCCCTCCAAGCATTCTCCTAAGGAAGCAAACAAAGTAATAATGGTCAAGAATGATGTAATATTGACCATGACAAGTAATAATGGTCATCAAATCACCTTTAGCTCCAAAATACTACAAAAACCGTCCCCTCCTTGCATTATGCATGCAATAATATTGTCATCTTTTTCAAGCCATTATTTGAAGCATTCCTAGCCATTGATTAATTCAATGGTTAGGATTTAGGTAGACTTTTGATTTTTAGAAGACTCAATCTAGGCCATTGGATCTTTCTCCTTTAAATTCTAGCCATTAGATGTGTTTCCAAAATAAAGGGTCAAGATTACTTTTATTGCATGCAAGGGTCCTAATTAGTCTTAACCATTTTAGAAGACCAAATCTCCACCTTTGATTAATTCTTCATCCAATGGTCATAAATGGTCTTTGTCACTTTTTAAGACTAAATCTCCACCCTTGATCAAATCAAAATTAAATCTCCAACGGTGATTAAATCGATGGTGGATATCCAAACCACCAATGTTGACTTAACAGTATAGAATTTTATTTTTATCTGTTATAACCCCACAAAAGAATATATTTACTGTATTTTATCGTCTGATAATTAAATATAGTACAAAATACAGTAAAGGAAATTTTCTAAAACTGTTTCCGGATTTAGGTTTAGTAAGATCTCCTGTCTCCGTCTAAACAGTACAAATTTTTCTATGCATAGAAAAAATTTTCACTTTGCGGGACCCACCTGGGCCCACGTATGGTCACCTAGGCCCACATACACCCCCTGGGCCCACAAGCAGTAAAAAATTTCATAATCATTCACAAAAATCACAAATATTAGAAAACTCACAAATATCAAATCAGATCACGTAAAATAATTAAAACCTAACAGTAAAAATTAAATTACGTAAAGTTTTCCCCGGCCCAAAAATTTTTATTTTCTTTACTCGGAGTAAATCACTCAAAACGATCAAATATGCTGACGGAATAATCAAAATAATTTCACAGTATCCAGAAATTACTAAACAGTAAAATTCTGTTAACTGTCAAAATTACTGTTTAAGAGATAGAAAATTTTGGGGTGTTACATCTTACATTCTAGGTTAAGAGGGTAACCCACCAAACCCTTCTCAGCAGGTTGGTCGCGAGTCACCTCGACACTTGGCTATAACCATTAAATGGTTACTGGCAACACGGATAATGAAATCTGTGTTTAAGTCATCATGGTACCAACCGCGAGTTGTCTTATGCTAGATAGGTCATGTAGTAGAAAAATCTTACGTCTTGGAAAAATTCTCGCACTAGACCATAAGCATGAAGGACCCCGATAAGGACCAGTCAATTATACCAAAGTCAAGAGGGATCCTAAATGCCCAAATAGTTGGTGACAGACCCCGGACAAGGTTTCACTTATGCCAAGGTCAATAGGGATCCTAAACATCCAAATAGTTGGTGACGGACCCTAGACAAGGCTTTAATTAAATCAAAGTCATGAGGGATCCTAAATACCAAAGTGAATGGTAATGGACTCCGAACAAAGTTTCTATACCAAGGTCAAGAGGGATCCTAAACACCCAAATAATTGGTGACAGACCCCGGACAAAGTTTCACTTATGCCAAGGTCAAGAGGGATCCTAAATGTCCAAATAGATGGTGATGGACCCCAGACAAGACTTCAATTAAATCAAAGTCACGAGGGATCCTAAATACCAAAGCGAATGGTAATGGACCCTGGACAAAGTTTCTATACCAAGGTCAAGAAGGATTCTAAACACCAAAGTGATTGGCAATGGACCCTAGACAAGGTTTCTTTTATCTAATACCTAAGTCCCAAAGGGAACCACAAATAAACAAAGGGCATTGGACCCCGAACCATGGTTCCTAACATTTGGAAAATTCTCCTAAAGTCCTCCAAGTGCTCAAAAAATTCAAGCGTTGGAACCGGTACGGACCATGGAAAAGGAAGTAAACACGGCAACAATTCTAGCTTATCCTACGGAACCTGGCCACTTATGGCCAACTGACGCATAGACCTTGTCCGGACTACGGTGCGTCCACGAGTGTCAAACGCCTCCAGATTAGAACTCATAACCCAACGAAGTACCACAGATTACGGCTTCAAGTAAAGTACAAATTCTACCGCCCAGGGGCATTGAGACTTACTACTTCATTATACTGTCCAAGCACCAAGCTGGGGGCAACACTATTCTGGACCATAATCTGGAATCCTGTCCCATGGGTCAGCCAGGCACACAACTAGCTGGAGTCTATCGTCGACACCCCGACAAGAATGCAATCATGGTGTGCAATTGAGATCCCCTGAACTACACATGGGGGCAATATATAACATACCTCAGAAGGTGGAATGACAACGTAAGCAAAGCAATCCAACTCGAATCTTGGCCTTACACGTCAACCCCAGAGGCATACTATGATATATCATAGACCTCGACCCTTTGGAAAACATCATGAGATCCGGTGTTAACTCCGACTTGGATCCCTTTGTCCACCGCGTGTTGTGAGCTCCTTTTAAACATGGGTGCCTTGACACTTAGTTGTCTCATCTAAGTGCCAAGCTGGGGGCAACTGTTCTGGACCGAATTTCAAGTTATCAGTACAAGAGCAACCCGACCCATCAGAATAATACCTAGATATTACTACGCGCTATCTTGATGAGCATATCATCCTATATATTAGGCATAAATATCTCAAGTATCATTGATAGATGTGAAAGCTAATTACATCCCACATAAATAGGAAAATTAGTTAAAAGGAATTGCAATCCCTAACGGATTCTAATCCTAAATAACTGCATTTAATACAAATTGCACTCATCCTAAAACACTCTTATAAATATCATATCAACTCTCAAAGGTATGCATCTCATCTAATATACAAATTACCTACTATGTGCACAGTCTAACTTGAGCGTTGGAGTTTTTTTTGCAAATACCCACCCCCTCGCACCACTACAGGAGTAGCTGTGCCACGGAGAAGTCCACTACATACGCGCTTATCTCAAGTACCTTCTGAATTTACTTCACAACAGCCACTAATTTTCATTTATTACCATTGAACATTATTCGAATATTAAGAATACATGTATATCGTTTTCACAGGTTAACAAAAATTCTTAATCATGTTTAACTAAAATATTGAGAATTTAAACTTTTAATGGTAAAATTGATAAATAAATAAAAAAATATTGAGTTTAACTCAAGTCTGAAGTTCAATTGTATCTATTTAACATTTGAAGTCTATAGTTTAACATTTGCTCAAATAGAGAAATAGAGAAATTTGTTTACATTTTTATTAGAAACTATATAAGTTTTAATTTGATATAATATCTAATTATTATACATTTAAGCGTGCATTTTTAATTAATTTAAGTATAAAAAATTGTATTACCATTTTTAATATTAAAATTAAATGAATCTTAATTAAAAGAAAAACTAAGTATCTTACTTACTAGTTCCCAGTAAACGGGAGGAAACGTTGTGAGCGGATAAGTTCCTGAGGTGTCTCTGATGATATAGGAAAAGGACTCATTGGCAGACAAAGGAAAAATTAATGAAAGTAAGGGTTAGATATGGTTAAACATCAATAATAGAAAATGGTTCTTATACATTATTTTTTTACACTTTTTACACACATTTACTTCATTAAAAAAAAGGAAAAAAATGTTTATCCTTTTTTTATTATTTAAAAATAATAATTTAAGAATGATACGCAAATAGCATCACGGCAATAATATTAAGAAAATGATGCTTTTATATTATTTTTTATAAAATATTATTTTTTACATTATTTTAAATAATTGTGATTAAATAAAAATAAAAATAATAAAAATAATATAATTAATAATATAAAAAATAATATAAAAATAATAATATAAAAAATTCATAATTGATAATATTAGCACTGTAAACAATTACAAGTAGCATGTTAAATTCAGGCAGAGTTAGAAGACTTTTCTTGAAGAGGTCAAAAATAGACAATACATTTTTAGGGGCAAGTAAATGAGTTTATATATTTTCTCAAAAAACAATTACATGAAAAAAGTATTTTCTTAAATTGTTTTTGGGAGGGACCCGTACAATAACACTACCCTACGCTCCTGATTAAAGTTCTTTCAATCATTTAAAAAATATTTACTCCAAACCATACGCAGGATAATTTGGTAGCAGGCATTTGTGAGATTAAATGTCTTATATAATAAATATATAATTTATTTTATTAATTTAATAAATAATTAAATTAAATTAATGAGTTAAATTTTTATTAGATAAAAGAAAAAGACTAATTTTATAATTATAATAATTACTAACTTAATAAAAATTAATAGTATTTAAAAAATAATTTTTACATAAAACTCAAGATTCTGTTACTATAAATGATTTCTTTGTTTTTCATCATCGCGAAAATAAAAGAAGAGAGTAAAAAAAGGTAAAATAATATAAAGTAAATTTTGAAATCTCTCTGACACTCTTAAAATATAATTCGCTCTTTATTTATGTTTACGCGTGAAATAAAGTTATCAGCCGAATAAAAGTTCAGCCAACAAACACGTATGGATTTTGATAAGAAACAGACAATTTGAACTAAAGGCAAAATCCAACCTTTAGCAAGGGTTCCCAAACTCACTAAAGAAAGCGTTTGGTATTAAGGTGAACTTAAGAAGCCTAAGAATTTGAGGTTAAAGCTGTAAACGGCTAGGAAATAAACTTGCGGAAGATAAATTACACAAAGTAAAGACAATATAGTAAAGGGCTGAAAATTTAAGCAAAATAAACAAAGCTTAATTGTTGTAATGATTGTGATCTATTCTGTGTGTCAAATAAATTGGTACAAATGGTATTTATACTCTAACTTCCACCACAGCCAACTCCTAAAAACAAGCAACTAAACCACGACTAGCCTACTCATGATTCTTAACCGTTCTGGCCACAACGGCTACCCTCAACAGCTCATTTCCTATTTCCTCGGCATGTTTTGTGGCATCCGTTGATAACAACTTCAGTTTTTTAGCCTTCCATCAGCTTACAATCCAATATGCTTCTGCTTTTTATTGTTTCAAACCTGGCCCACTAGTAATAAGGCCCATCTCACCCTTAGCCGGGTGTTCTTCTATCCATCAGCTACATCCTCTTTCGGCTAATCACCCTTAGCTACGGCTAATCACCCTTAGCCAACCGTTATATCAATTTACTTTTTTGAACTTATTTTTGGGTGAAAACAATCGCCTCTTACATTTTTGGTGATTTTAAGAAGTGAATAAATGTAGCTAGGTTTTTCGAGCACTGTGCCCAATTCAATGCCCACCTTATCTTTTAATGCCCGGCTGAAAAATCAAACGGTCAAAAAATATTACCATTCCTTCACGGAATAATTATAAATTCAACCGAACTTTCTTTAGTCGACTTACTTTTACCATTTTCTTCTTCAAAGCACCTAGCAAACTTTTCTCTTCACTTCTTCAATCATGTCTGACATCTCTGATTCCCAAAACAAAACCTACTCTTATGGGGATGATGATTCTTCATCATTTTCATCTGATTCGGCTTTTAGCACCCAGCAACCATTAAACCAAGGACAAGATGCTGGCTTCCGCACGCTTGTTCCGCTTTTGAATTCCTTCACCATAACCCCATGTACCTCTGACATCTACGAGGGCAAGATCTTTCTTGACCATCACTTGTATCCCAGGCATTTTGAGCTCCCTATTACTGCCAACTGGTATTCTATCAACAAGTGCCCTAATGACCTTCGAACCTGGCCTCGCCTTGCTCCTCAGTATGCCGATTGGCTGAAGCGAGTTTCAACTAGCCGAGGAGAAGATTGGAAAGCATTGGGAATTTACAACATCATTATGCTTTCTCAATATGAGATTCCCCCAAATCTTGACCTTCTGTTTAGCTTCCTAGGGTTCTGGTCTACCTCTGTGAACGAATTCATCCCTCCTTCAGGCATCATGAGCCCTACCTTGTTGGACGTGGCAGCTATCACCGGCCTTTCAATAATTGGTGAAGATGTGAATTCGCTTTTTGAACTTTCCTTTCCAGCATTGATTGGACAATGTAGCAGGACCTCTCTGGTTTCTCCAACTCTGGGTAACCCTTTACTTCCCATAATTCATACCCTTATCTCATAAGAGTTTTGCTTCTTCATCCTCGACTCCAAACTCTCTAGGTCGAGTTTTGCAAACAACTCCCTTTGTCAAACATTCAGCTTTTAATTTTGCGACTGAACTTTTTACTTCCATTCGGCACGCAAAAGAATTTTTCCCTTTAGCCGATAGGCCCCATAGTCTTCCCTGGATGAACGCCCATGTGGACTCACCAAATCCTCAGCTGGCCAACTACATTTCTCTATGCTGGGGTAGTGTGTTATCGGCTAGAGACTTGATGTGTGGAGTAAAGCCAACCAGCCGTTATAACAAGACATCGGCCGAATTTTACTGCCCACACCTCCTGGCTCGGTAATTTGGACTTCTCCAGAGCATCCCTCTGGCTTACTAATCAGTGGCAACCACGTTCAGAAGACCCACATTATCTGACAAAAATGTGGTCTCTTTGACTCAGCAGAACCTGCAAAAACTAAATGCTTTTGAGTTCAGACTTTTTAGGCTACTTCCTGGAGAATCATCAGCCTTTACCAACTGGTGGCCTTCAGTATCCAGCAAGATCTTTTCTGCTCCCACTTCCAGTTACCTCTCGAAACTGATCATCGGAGGCACAGATCACCCTGTTATCAATATTCAGCCCATATCATCTAGGAAACCCAAGTCCACAAGAAGCAGACCTACAGCCGATGCATCAGGTATTTTTAAATCCATTTTTCTAAGCATTGACTGCTTTCAACATTCTTTAATGCCTTTATGTTTTAGGGTTTTCTCAACCAATAACCATAGATCTCGAAACACTGGGAGATACTCCTGCTTCCAAAATTGTTCACCCTAAACCTACTAGGCATTCTTCTAGGCAAATAGGGATTGTAATTCGAGAACCCGCAGCTGGTGTTCAACAATCAACTCCCGTTGCTCAACAATCAGCTCACAAGAGGAAGAAACTAAGAAAGGTATATGACTTTAAAACTTGCTCTTATAAATCCCTGGTTTTTTAACACTTTTTCCTTTTACCTTGTTCTGACAGACTTATCATCAGTCTCCCGAGACTCATCTAGAAGTTGCTTCTTGTAGACCTTCTCCCTCGAGATTTTCTCCAACACTAGTAATCCCCTTAACTTTTTAGCCAATTAACATTTTTTCACGTTTCTCCTGATTATCGACTAAACTTATTTTTATATTCAATCAGGAACATGAGCCAACTCCTCCAACTCCTGTGTTGCATCCTCCAACAACCCAAGCCTCTAACGTGCTCGTTTCTGAGGACGACTTGGCCCAATATTTTTCTTCTCCGGTTCCTAAGGCTGTTGTGGACCCGAGTTCTCCTTCAGACCAATGCCTGTCTTTCGTGGAATCCTTGCTTGATCAAGATATCCCGTTGGAACAGCGCACAATTACTGACCTGCGGATAGCACTATCAAAGCTTGCTAAATCATCGAATACTAATGAAGACCAGAGAGTTATCTTCAACCGTATAGCCGTTCAAGTAGGTGAAGTGTTTTATAATTTCCAAGTTTTCAAGGGTCGTCATGATCAAGCTGCTAAGGATCTTGCTCGGCTGGGTGAACTTCAAGACCAGAAGCTTCATTTTCAATCCTCATTCCAACAAGCTGAAGCTGAAAAGAAACCTGACCTTAGCAAAAAGGACAAAATGTCCAAACGCCTAGCCGAGCTAATTGCTGAGAGGGAGAGAATAAATAAAGAGATTGCCGAAACGGAGCCTAAACTGGCAATTCTTACTCAGAAACTAACTTCTAGCACTAATTTCAAGATACAACTGTATCATCAATCTTCCGCTCTAGATGCCGAGATAATTCCTTTACTACAGCAAAAAGACGCTTTTGAAGAGGACCTAACTGCTGCGGATCGTGGACTTTGCCTTACCAAGGGAGTTTGGGCAAGTTTGAAAGAACTCCTGGCCGAGGCAAAGAGGACATTGGCATCATCTTCGGCTAATACAATAATTAATCAGCCAGAAGTGGAAGCCATTCCTGCCCCTGAATCTGCAACTGATCAAGTCACTTCTTTTGCTGCTAGTCTTGTTGAACCATCCCCTTCAGCTGATACTCCGACTCTTGATCCATCTCAAGCACCTGACTCTGATCAACCAGCTACTGCTCCTGTCAATCCGTGAACTTCTTTTTTTTTTTATTAATCTTAATCTTGAAAAAGTTAATCGGCTAGCTTGTAGCTGATATTTTGAACCGACTTCTTTTCCTCTAGTTATCCCAAATCGAAGGATAATAGTTTTTTAGATACTTTCCATTTATGCTTCTCGCCATCTCCTCACCATGCATGTTAACTAGCCGATAAGCTCCATTAATCATAACTTGACTAATTATATAAGGTCCTTCCCAGTTTGGCGACCACTTTCCTAACATTGGGTCTTTAGCCCCTAAAGGCAAAATGGCTTTCCAAACTAAATCCCCTTCGACGAAGCTTTTAATTTTGACATGTTTATTATATGCCTTGGCCACTTTCTTTTTATTCTTTTGAATATTTTCTAAAGCCATTAATTTGTCCTCGTCAGCCGATTCCAATTCCATGAACATGACTTGCTGGTATTCATCCATAGTCAAACAATGCTGTTTGGCTATCCTCAATGATTTTACATTGATTTCCAATGGTAACACAGCATCCTGACCATAAGTCAGCCGATAAGGGGTGAACCTCGTCGCGGTAGACTTTGAATTTCTGTAAGCCCATAGAACTTCAGCTAACGCTTCATGCCATCTTTTAGGTTTGTCATCCACGGTCTTCTTAATCAAGTTGATTAATATTTTGTTTGTAGCCTCGGCTTGGCCATTTGCCTGTGCATAAAAAGGTGAAGACTGTATCAACTTGATACCATATTCTTTTGCAAAAGCAACTGTCTTTTCTCCTGTGAACATTGTGCCCTGATCTGTTGTAATAGTTTCTGGAATACCATACCGATAGATAATTTGATTTTTAATAAACCTGATAACATCAGCTTGGGTAACATTAACCATCGGCTGGGCTTCCACCCACTTGGTAAAATAATCAATGGCAACAATAATGAACGAATGTCTTTTGGAAGATGAAGGGTATATTTTTCCTATTAAATCCATTGCCCATCCTCGGAATGGCCAAGGCTTAACAACAGAATGCATCTCCTCGGCTGGGATCCTCTGAATTGGCCCATGCTTTTGACATTCTTCACATCCTTTGGCATAAGCATGGAAATCTGCATTGATGGTTGGCCAATAATATCTGTACCTATGTATTAACCAGCGCATCACAGATCCTGACCTATGTGAACCACATATCCCTTCATGAGCTTCCCCCATAAGTTTCAAGGTTTCAACTTTACTAGGACATCTTAACAAAATTCCCTCCAATCCTCTTTTATGTAGTTCTTCATCCACCAAGGTGTATTTTAAGGCCTTTTGCTTCATTTGGGAAGTGGAAGCAGAAGAAGGGTTTTTTAAATACCTTGTTAGCTCAGCTCTCCAATCATCAACTGCATCCACTGCTCCAATAAAGAACTCCTTCAGCCGATTATCTACAAGCTGAACATCTTTAAAGATTTCCTTATAACCAGAAGCATGCTGTGCCAAATCATTTGCTTCTTCATTATATCCTCTGGGTACATGCATTATTATTACATCGGCAAACTGTTTTAACCAACTGCTAGCCGTTTCATAATATTCTACCAAATTTGGGTTAGTGCATTTATAATCCCCAGCTAGCTGTTTTATAACTAACTGAGAATCTCCCATAACCTGGATGTATTTGGCTTTCATAGATAATAGAATTTTTAACCCTAATATTAATGCCTCGTATTCAGCTTGGTTGTTCGAACATCCTATCTTCAACTGATGCATGAACTTCCAACTTTCTTCAGCAGGACTTGTAATTGTGATTCCAGCCCCAGCACCCTTGTTAGTTCTAGATTCATCAAAAGTTAATACCCAAGGTCTCAAGTTAACACAATAGCTCATCTCAACTAAAGGATCTGTAACATCTACACAAGGATGCTGAGCCAAAAAATCTGCTAAAGCTTGTCCTTTCATCGCTTTCAAAGGCACATACTTTAACGTATATGCACTTAACTTAATAGCCCACTTCATTAATCGTCCTTGTAAAACAGGCTGATGTAGCAAGTATTTTACAATGTCGATTTTGCATATTACTTGAACCTCCCTTGGTAAGAGGTAATATTCTAGCTTCGTATATGCATGAAAAAGAGACAAGCATAGCTTTTCTATGGGAGTATATCTAGTTTTGGGGTCATTAAGCAATCGGCTAAGATAATAGATAGATCTTTTGTTCCCATCTTCATCATCCTGTGCCAACAGGCAGCCGATTGATTCTGGGGCAGCCGATATATATAATTTCAACGGCCTCCCTAATACTGGGGGAACTAACACTGGGGGGTTAGCCAAACATTGCTTTATTTGATCAAACGCAAGCTGTTGTTCGGCTCCCTATACTAATTCATCAGCATCTTTTAATTTCAGTAACGGGGAAAAAGCTTTCAGCTTACTAGCTGAATTTGAAATGAACCTTCTCAGAAAGTTAATCTTACCGATCAAACTCTGCAATTCTTTTTTATTCTGAGGGGGTCTCGCATCTAGTACAGCTTTGGCTTTATTTTTATCAACTTCAATCCCATGTTTATGAACCAAAAATCCCCAAAAAGTTCTCAGCTGATACACTAAAAGAACACTTAGCAGGATTCATTTTTAGATTATGACGTCTCATTCTCTTAAAAGCTTGTTCTAAATCGGCTAAATGTTGGTTAAAATCATGGGATTTGACTATGACATCATCAATATATACTTCCATATTTTTCCCTATTAACTCATGGAAGATAGCATTCATGGCTCTTTGGTACGTGGCGCCAGCATTTTTCAATCCAAACGGCATGACTAGCCATTCGAATATCCCAATAGCGCCAGGACACCTGAAAGCTGTCTTATGAACATCTTCTTTGGCTATGAAAATTTGATTATACCCAGCATACCCATCCATTAATGTTAAAATTCCGTTTTTGGCTACAGAATCGACAAGCATGTCAGCTATGGGCATTACATACTCATCTTTTGGAGTGGCAAGATTTAAATTTCTATAGTCAGTACAAATCCTAACCTTCCCACTTTTTTTGATTATAGGAACTATATTCGACAGCCATTCTACATATCTGGCCGTACGAATGAAACCTGTTTTAAGTAGCCGTTCCATCTCTTCCTTAATTTTAGGTATTAGCTCTGGATTGAATCTTCTGGCAGCCTGCTTGTGGGGTTTAAATCCTTCTTTGATCGGCAACCGATGCTCCACCAATTCACGAGAAAGGCCTGGCATCTCATGGTAGTCCCATGCAAAGCAATCCTTATACGTCTTTATTAAATTAATCATTTGATTTCGTTCTTCCTTGCTCAACAAGCTGCTTCTTTTTGTCATTCTTGGTTCCTGTTCAGTCCCTAGGTTGACATCCAACAAAGGATCTTCAGCTGAAAAGGTAGGAATCTTCCTGCTGATTGGGGACTCCTACCTCTCTTCAGATTCATGCCCCTAGGCGTATCCGCTGAACATTCCTCTTCCACTATCACCTCCGACTCCATAGACACAACCGTACCAATCCTATGTTCAATTTCCAAGGATGTCAGCCTGTGTCTCAGGTCTTCAATTACTTGGGTCTTGTTATTCATTTAAACATAACCATAAAGGCCGTAAATCAGCCTGGACGTTAACAGCAAAGCCATCGGTAGTTAGGTTACAAGATGCCCAAGATTCTTCTTCATATCCTTCAGGGATAGTGATTGGCTCCAGCCGGGGCGAATAAAATATAGCCTCAGCCATCTTTACGTCAGCTGTAAATGGATTCTCGTCGGCTGGCACTGACTCTACCTTATCCCCATCCCAAAACATTAACATCTGGTGCAAGGTGGAAGGCACGCACTGAGTGGAATGAATCCAATCCCTTCCTAGCAATATGGAATAAATGGACTTAGAGTCTACCACAAAGAAGGCAGAGCTCAAAGTTTTGCTTCCCACAGTGATGTCGGCCACCAAAATTCTTAAAGCAGTCGTGGCATCTCCTGTAAAATTGGTCATTTTCATATTCGTGGGAATCAAATCCTGCTTACATCTACCCAGCTTCTTCATTGTAGCTGAAGGCATTATATTTAACACTGCTCCTCCATCCACCAAGACTCGACTAATAGTCTTACCGTTAACCCGAGCCTTGATGTATAAGGGCTTCAGATGCTTGGCCATTTCCCTTACTGGTTTAGGGAATTCCATTTTGGGTTCTTCTGAAATAGGAGCTAACACTGCCCACTCAACTTCCTCAGCAACCACATCACCTTCTAATTTTTCGGGTTGCTCCTGCCGAGCCAAGAACTCACTAGGAATCAACCCTACCACATTAGTTTCAGCTGAGGTGTGATCTTCGTCTTCTCCTAGTATAGAATTCAACACAGAATCTTCAAACAGAAAGTCTGACCCAAGTTCTTCTTCCATTTCCTCGATTGTTAGAGGTACCTGTTCTTCTGTTGTTACGACTGGTACCTCTTCAAAGTCAGCTATCTCCAGCTCATTAATCATCCCCTAGAAATCTTGTTCTTCCTCTCCAAGACAATCTTGGTTTCCTGACTGCACTGGCCCCTGTCTTCTCACCTTAGCAACTATTTCTTCCTTCGGTTGTCCAAAGGCAGCCTCTAGAATTTCAGCCACCTCAGAAGTTTTAATCTCAGCACGGTCAGTTCTCTTTGCCTCAGCTAACATGGCCAAGGTTTGTTTCATTCGCTATATTGATTTATTCCTCTAGGCCCTTCTTTTCTGAGTTCTAGTCATCACTCCTGGTTCTTTCACCACAGGGTCTCTTCCTTTTGCATATTTGTTAATGAACCAGTGTCCTTGCTCCACCTCAGCTGGTGGTTTAACCATACGTTGGGGCCTAATGACATCTTCATTTTTTACAACAATCTTTAATGTAGTCATGCCATTTTCCACGTCGAAATGAGCTACTCTTTTACCTTTGTTTGGTATAGGAGACTCGTCCATCATGGGTAACCTTGCATTAGCTAAAGCATCATTATACTTACCATCTACGTTTCTTCCTGGAACCTTCTTGGTTGCTTCTCCAATTTTGGTTGCAGGCTTTCTTGTTTCTTCAAAATTCTTTCTCACGCCTGAAAAATCCAATCTGCCAAAGACCCTGGGCTTAATCTCGTCTATTCTGTCCCTAGGGACCAGAATGGTCTTCCCATTCGGGCCTCTGTATACATCACAGTCTGCCGAATGCTGTCTGACTTCAGCCTGTCTCTTCGGCTGATTTCTTTCCAACCTGCCAAACATTGTAGGCCTGTTGTATTCGGCCGGTGTATCTATCTTGACATATTCATTATTTGCCTGGGGTCGCTTTAGTCTATCGAACACGGACGGTCTCTGATCTATTATTTTAGATTGATCAGACACAGCTAAAGCTCTCCCAGCCCCATATGGCTCATCAAACACTCCCTTTTGTCTCCACTGATAACGTATCGACTGTTTCCATCTTTTAGATGGTGAGCCAGATACTGTCTCCCCAGAGAAGGAAACCATATTAACCCCAGCTGAGGGAAAAGGATCAGTAATGACAGTCATCTCGTTTTCAGCTAGTTTAAACCTTCCTTCTTTTATGGTTTTTTGTATAGCTTTTCTGAACACTATACAATTGGTGGTAGCATGAGTGTAAGAATTATGCCACTTACAATATTTTTTCCCTTTCAACTCCTCTACTGGGGGAATTTGGTGCCCTTCGTTCAGTCTAATTTGTTTATCTTTCAGAAGATAATCAAAAATTTGGTCTGCCTTGGAAATGTCAAATGAATAATCAATCCTACTTTCTGAAGTTTGGACCTCCTTTCTTTTGGGGGGTCTAAAAGCTGGGCATGAATATGGTTTTCCTTTCACTATCTCTACAGCCATGACATCTGCCGATTGCTCGGCTGACTCATCTGACAGATAATGTGGATCTTCAACATTAATTACACTAATTAGATGAGGTCCTCTGTTCTTGCTAGACCTCATTCTTTCTTTTTCTAGGATGTACTGTTCAATCCTGGAGGCCAACTGACTCAGGTCAGCGCAATTTTGCCCTATCTACTTCTCCCTAAGCTGAGGGTGCATGTTACTAACAGCCATAGAAGAATATTCAACCTCAGGAAGTTGCACGATACACTTGCTTCTTAATTTCCTGAACCTTTCCAAGAAATCAGCTACTGGTTCATCCACCATTTGCCTTAGATTCATCATGTCAGCCATAGTAACATCTGGCTGAGGCATATAAAATCTATCATGAAAGCAACGCTCCATGTCAGTCCAATTTTGTATGGAGTTAGGAGCCAAGGAAGAATACCAAGTAAAAGCCGCCCCAGTCAAAGATAAGGGGAACAATTGGAGCTTATAAAACTCATTCTGATTTGCTTCCCCGCATTGGGCAGTGAACCTGACAATGTGTTCCATAGTGGATTTACCATCTTCCCCTGAGAAAGTGGTAAAATTAGGAGTCGTAAACCCTCTAGGCAAAGGCATCATCCTATCCACCCACTCAGGATAGGGCTTCTTATACACAGGCCTGTCCAACAACCTTAACTGGATTCCAAAATGTCTCCTCATGGTCTCGGCTATCATTTCTGGGTCTATCAGCTGAGGGGCTCTGTCAACCGGATAATTTGACACTGGTGGCTGAACCGGCCTCACTGGCCTAATAGGAGCACCCCCTAGCTGATGGGGCACTTGATATTGCTGATCCTGAATGGGAATTGCCCCCTGGTTATAGCCTGGATGTAGAGGATTATTCGCCCATGGCTGAACAATCGGCTGAATTGGGGCCACATGAGGTACATTAACCCATGGCTGATCGGTTCTAACAGGAACAGATTGCCCAAAAGGAAACCCCTCAGGGGTACCTATTGGAGTAGGAGGGATGTTGGACCAGGGCAACTCCCCTGCATAATCATAAATATACCTGGGAGGACCCGGAGCAGCCGAGAAAATGGGGCCACCAGTTGCGGCCACCTATGTACTAGCACCTATCACAGAAGTGCTAGGCGCCAGATACGGCAAGACAATTATTCCCGTTACCTGGGGGGTCTTCTGGGCACTTGTACTTGCCCATATTGTAAGCTCGACTGGATTCCACTGTCAAGGTGAGGAGGCTGGAACATGGGGACTACCTGCGGTATGCCCAGATTTGGCTGGACCGTAGATTGTGGTCCTGCCTGACTATGTCCGCTAGCAGAAAATCCCGTGATAGCTGAGTGAGCCGAGGCCTCACCTGCATTTGATTGTTTTCGCTCAGCTTCTCTAACAAAATGCATCTCATTATGCACCATGGGTTTTATGATCTCCGAAAGTTGCCTTGACATATGATACATTAAATCATTCATCCCTTGATCAATTTGGTCCTGAATAAATGAAGTGGGCATTACTATCGGCTGAGGTTGATCAGAGAGCTCTGTTGCTGAAGTAGCAGTTGTGGTGGAAGGTGTGGGAGTACCCACTGGCTGGGGTGAAACGGGCATTCCTAGAGTAGGCTGAACGCTTCCCTCTGAGGTCTTTCTGCCCCCGTTCTTCTTGCTAGGTTGGCTTGTATCCATACTGCTAAGATTTTTGCCGGACCTTAGGTGCATACGCCAATAATGATCTAAACCGGGAGATGGAAACTTCTCAATTTGCTCACGTTAGAGTGTCCCACTGGGCGTGCCAAATTTGTTTACGCGTGAAATAAAGTTATCAGCTGAATAAAAGTTCAGCCGACAAACACGTATGGATTTTGATAAGAAACAGACGATTTGAACTAAAGGCAAAATCCAACCTTTAGCAATGGATCCCAAACTCACTAAAGAAAGCGTTTGGTATTAAGGTGAACTTAAGAAGCCTAAGAATTTGAGGTTAAAGCTGTAAACGGCTAAGAAATAAACTTGCAGAAGATAAATTACACAAAGTAAAGACAATATAGTAAAGGACTGAAAATTTAAGTAAAATAAACAAAGCTTAATTGTTGTATTGATTGTGATCTGTTCTGTGTCTCAAATAAATTGGTACAAATGGTATTTATACTCTAACTTCCACCACAGCTAACTCCTAAAAACAAGCAACTAAACCACGACTAGCCTACCCATGATTCTTAACCGTTCTGGCCACAACGGCTACCCTCAACAGCTCATTTCCTATTTTCTCGGCATGTTTTGTGGCATCCGTTGATAACAACTTCAATTTTTTAGCCTTCCATCAGCTTACAATCCAATATGCTTCTGCTTTTTATTGTTTCAAACCTGGCCCACTAGTAATAAGGCCCATCTCACCCTTAACCGGGTGTTCTTCTATCCATCAGTTACATCCTCCTTCGGCTAATCACCCTTAGCTACGACTAATCACCCTTAGCCAACCGTTATATCAATTTACTTTTTTGAACTTATTTTTTGGGTGATAATAATTTATAAATAAAGATTAATTTCTTCATAATTTTTTATTTGTGAAAATCATGAATTTTAAGATTTTTATATTTTAATAATAAATTTATATATTAATATTTTTTAAAAAATTATAAATTAATATGTGATATTAAGATTATAGAATTTATGATTCATCATTGATAATAATTTTTTTAAATTTATATAAGTTCTAATTGTAAAAATTAAGAATTTTTTATTATTTTTTTTGTACTATGTAAATTAATTTATATATTATTAATTTTAAAATAAATTATTAATCATAATTGTATGTTGATTGAAACTTGATTATGTGGCACATCACGCCTCTACCATCACGTCACTTGCCCATTACGATCTCTGATCACATCAGGTCTCAACAATAAAGTTTCAATAAATCACGTCTTTTGATCTCGTTCTCCTGTAAACTTACATATAGACTTGGGTTACTGTCTCCTATTGTTTTCGTACTTGGATAAAGTTTTGTTTAGAAAAACTGGACACGTGATAATTTTCCAAAGGACAAGAAAATTAGAAAAATTGGAGCCATGATCTTATGGGTTCATTATTAAATATGTAGTATTTAATTTTTGTATAATATTATTAATTTGAGTTAATATTATATAATATTTATTAACCACCAAAGTGATTATATCTTTAAGTTGATTTAATATCAAATTGTATAAAATTTATTTTTTCAATTACCTATAGAATAGATGCTATGAGTGGTTAAATCTTGTCTTGTTCTTTAATGGAATAGTAATAATTTCTGCAGAGTTCTGTAGATTCTGTTCTGGGCGATCAGTGCCTAGACGTCATGAGTGGAGCGCCTGAGTGCTCAGCCCAGAGAATTTTCGCATGCTGCTGTGCAGATGGCGCCTAAGCGCCCTGTGTATGAGCGCCTGAGTGCCCATCGCTGAGAAGAATAGGGGAGACTCTCTGTCACCCGAGCGCCTAAGCACCCTATGGGGAGCGCCTGAGCGCTCCGACCAGGATTTCATTATATTGTTATCTTGGTGAAATGAAGTTCTCTTCTAACTAGGATCACTCATATATGTCTTTTAAAGTGTGTTGAGAGACTAATAGGGATATTTCTTAGAGAGAATAACCACCTAGCATATATGAGAATTTGTGAAACCTTAGGTATTCTTTGAGAAGTAGGATGCTATAGGGGAGTACCTAGGACCTTGTTCAATATGAAGTTGACTTGGAAATCACTTGTGGAGTGATGATGTGAGATTCTAGATATGAGAATGCTAGTGATGTGTTTCTTGCTACTTTGTTGGATAAGTGATGCTAAGATTCACATGTACTAGTATTGCCTTTTTCACTAGATATGAGGATCTTGTGATTGTTTCAATTGTGAATTGAAAATACTCTTGAATTTTTTATTTTCAAACTTGGTATTTACTATCTTCCTATGTATTATAACCTTAAATGGTGTACACGACCATGTGACTTGAGAATGAGGTGTTGGATCTAAATTCTCATAGCATTTATGCTTTTATAGTCAGGGTTACCGGTATGGGGGTGGAAGTAGTACTCTTACGTTGGTGAGGGGAAGGTATTTACCTATTACCAAGTAGTTTATAGGCTCTTAGGCTTATCCTGCTTTGTATATACAAGGGACAGAGGTTCTTAGGAAATAAGTAAGTAACTTGTGTTTTTAAAAACTAATATCTGCATTTGCATTGCACACCTATATTATTAGAACTTGTGTGAGCATAATCATATATCATAATATAAAGCATTGCATTGTTGATAATTGTATGAGCAATTGTCTTGCTTGGTTGCTTATTCGGTGGTATCTTAGGATTGTATGAATGATTCTTTAATATTATTGATTATCATATATTATGTTACATAGAGTGTAAATATGAATTTAGTTGGTTTATTTGTTGTTAAATAAATAATTGTTGGTTTTGGTATACTAATACTGAGAAAATTATGATTTCTCACCCTTTGTGTCTCATGTAATTCCAGGTGAAGACTCTCCACAAAGAAAGGGCAAGAAAAAGAAGAAGCAAAAGGCTTAGTTTAGTTATTTTGTTTCTTTTTTAATCAACTTATAATTATTTACCTTGATGATTAGTTTGTAAAAGTTTTATGTATTACAATGTGGGTTTTTAGTCATTGATGTATATATATGAATCTTTTTCATCTTCGTGGCTCTCTATAATGACTACACAGGTTATTATGGATTTATGCTTATTGCATTGTTAGGAACTGTCATACTTGATATGTTTTATCTTGAAATATTCTATTTATTTTATGATAATTGTATTAGGGTGTTACAATTTGTGTATGGGTAAATTGAAGTTCATTATTATAAGGCATTTATAAATCGCCTAAAGGTTGATTAGCTACCCTTATAATAAATGGACATGATTGTTGGTAAGTGCATTATTAGTTTTATTTATATATCCAAAGATAATAAACATTTTTAGTTAGTGCATATATCATTGTCAAATAATGTTAAATTTATTAGCATCATTATGTTTGTTGTTGTATGTTGATGTATCACCTAAAGAAGAACATTGATATACATTGAATGCTTAAGTGATTTATTGTCTGAATCTATATAGTTATGTTAATATATGACTCAAAATATTAATGTTAGACATGTGATCATTGCAATATATGTCCTCATTTCTTTAAATTTGCTTGTTTCATCTGTTCCCGTTAATGGGTTGAACTTCTCTGATTAGAGTGAACAAGTCCAATTTCACCTCAGTGTAATGGATCTTGATTTGGCACTCCAAGTTGAGAAACCTACTGTTATTATTGCTGCTAGTAGCAATGAAGAGAAAGCCCATTATAAGGCTTGGGAAAAAGGTTAAACAGACTGAGTCTGATGTTTATGCGAATGAGCATAGCAAAGAACATTAAATCGGGCCTTCCCAAAACTAAAAGTGCTAAAGAATTTATGAGTTTTGTGGAAGAGCGCTCTCAAACTACTGACAAGTCTCTTGTTGGGACATTAATGGGTACTTTAACCACCATGAAATTTGCTGGGACAAGTCTCAAACCACTATGCATGAGCATGTCATTGAAATGACAAATATTACAGCAATACTTAAGTCATTAGGAATTGAAGTGGATAAGAATTTTCTTATGCAATTCTTTCTAAACTCATTATCGCTTGAGTATGGTCCATTCCAAATAAACTATAATACCATGAAATATAAATGAAATGTGCATGAATTGCACAGTATGTTAGTTCAGGAAGAAACCAAACTTAAGAATCAAGGAAATCACTCTATCCATTATGTGAACCATCAAGGAGCTAGAAAGAAAGCTTATGTATGTTTTGAATCAAATTTAATTAAAGTTCTCTATAATACTTGGTGTATTGATTCTGAATGTACAACTCATATTTTTAATATGATGCAAGAATTCCTTATACTCAAATGAAAAGTTCATCTTCATGGGGAATAGATTGAAGGTTCCAGTGGAAGGTGTCGGGATTCACCGTTTAATCATAGACATTAGACATCATTTAGATTATTTGAAACTTTTTATGTATCTAGTATTTCTAAGAATTTAGTTTCTTTGTCTAAAGTTGATATTGCTAGATACTCTTTTAGGTTTGGTAATGAATGTTTTAGTTTGTATACGCATACCTATATGATTGGTTCTAGTATACTTTGTGATGGTTTTTATAAATTGCATCTTGATAATTTATATGCTGAAACTCTTATGACCTTACATCATAATGTTGGCATTGAACATAGTTTAGTGAATGAACATTCTGCTTACTTGTGGCATAAACATTTGTGTCACATTTTCAAAGAAAGAATGGAAATGTTGGTAAAGAATGACATCCTTCCAGATTTGGATTTCACTAACCTTAATATTTGTGTGGATTGTATTAAGGGAAAACAAACAAAACACACAAAGAAATGTGCCACGAGAAGCACTCAACTTCTTGAAATTGTACACACCGATATATATGGATCCTTTGATGTCAATTCTTTCGATAAAGAAAAGTATTTTATCACCTTTATTGATGATTATTCACGTTACAGATATGTCTATATGTCAATTTACTACATGAGAAATCTCAAGCAGTGAATGCCTTGAAAATTTATGTAAATGAAGTTGAAAGGCAATTTGACAGAAAGCTGAAAATCATAAGGTTAGATAGAGGTGACGAGTATTAGGGAAGATTTGATGAAACTGGACAACACCCAGGTCCATTTGCTAAATTCCTAGAAAAGTGTGGCATATGTGCTCAATACACAATGCCAGGTACATCACAACAAAATGGTGTATCAGAAAGGCGTAACTGAACCTTAATGGACATGGTCAAGAGCATGTCAAGTAATACATCTTTATCCTTGTCATTGTGGATGTATGCTTTAAAAACTTATGTGTATTTGTTGATCAAGTTTCCTAGTAAGGCAGTTCCAAAGACACTTTTTGAACTATGGGCAGGTAGGAAACCCAAATTAAGACACCTGCATGTTTGGGGATGCCATGCAGAAATAAGAATCTATAATCCACATGAAAAGAAATTATATACAAGAACAATTAGTGAATTTTTTTATTGGTTATGTAGAAAAGTCTAAAGAGTATTGATTTTATTATCCTACCCATAGTACAAGAATTGTTGAAATTGGAAATGTTCGGTTCATTGAGAATGGTGAGACCAGTGGGAGTGAAGCTTCACGAAATGTGGATATTAAGGAAGTTAGAGTACAAGTTCCTTTGACTTGTGCTCCTACTTATGAAATTATTGTTCCTCATTTTGTCAAACCACATAACAATCAAGAAGAACAACAAATTAATAATCCTGAGGTTACAATGAACCTATAATAGAACAACTACAAGAAATAACATTAAGAAGATCCCAAAGAGAAATGAGATCTATTATTCTGAATGACTATGTGGTGTATCTACAATAGTTAAATGACTTGGGAATTAATGATAATGATCCAGTTTCGTTTTCACAAACCGTTAATAGTGATAATGCTGATAAATGGTTAAATGCCATGAAATTTGAGCTTAAATCAATGGAATATAATGTTGTATGGGACCTTGTGGAATTACCTGAAGGGTGCAAGAGAGTTAGGTGTAAATAAATCTTTAAGACTAAGCATGACTCCCATGGCAACCTTGAACACTACAAGGTCTGTCTTGTTGCCAAAGGTTTTACTCAAAAGGATGACATTTATTATAAGGAAACATTCTCACCAATTTCCAAAAAAGATTCTTTCAGAATTATTATGGCATTTATAGCTCATTATGATCTAGAGTTGCATCAAATGGATGTGAAAAGCGCCTTTCTAAATAAGAATTTAGAGGAAGATGTTTATATAGATCAAGCAATGGGGTTTTCATTTGAGGGGAAAGAACATATGGTGTGTAAACTTAAGTAATCAATATACGAGCTTAAGCAAGCTTCCCAACAATGGTATCTCAAGTTCAATAATACTATTGTATCCTTTGGATTTAAGGAAAATACTATTGGTCGGTATATATATCTAAATGTCAGTGGAAGTAAGTTTATCTTTCTAATTATGTATGTTGATGACATCTTGCTTACAACTAATGATCTTGGTCTATTAAGTGAGACTTAGAAGTTTCTCTCTAATAACTTTCAAATGAAAGATATGGGAGAGGCAAGCTATGTGATTGGAATAGAAATATTTTGTAACAGATCACAAGGATTGTTTGGCTTGTCTCAAAAAGCATATATCAATAAAGTTTTAGAGAGATTTAGAATGGAAAAAGTTGTAAAGAAAATTTTAAGATATTTGTAAAAAACGAAGGATCACATGCTTACTTATAGAAGATTCAATCAATTTGAGGCAGATACAAGAAAGTCCATATTTGGCTATTTGTATCTCTTAGCTGGAGGAGCGATATCATGGAAGCTGAATTTTTGGCATGCTTTTAGGCCATGGTTTAGGTTAAGTGGTTGCAGAACTTTATTTCAGGACTTGGAGTAGTTAACAGTATTGTCTGGCCACTAAAAATTTATTGTGATAAATCTACAGCTGTCATCTTTTATAAAAACAACAAGTATTCTAAAGGTGCTAAACATATGGAATTGAAATACTCTGTTGTTAAAGAAGAAGTTCAAAAACATAGAGTGTCAATAGATCACATTAAAACTGACTTTATGATTGTTGATCCTTTGACAAAAGGGTTACTGCCCAAAACATTTAGTGGACATGTTGAAAGTGTGGGCATTGTTGCTAAGTAGGCATTATTGTAAACTATGTTAATGTTAATGTTTTATGTACTTTGACACTCTCAGCTCATGAATGAACATGTTTCTGTCCTACCTATTTTTGGAGTTTGTATACATGATTGAATAGGAATGATGATAACAAGTTCTATCTTTAATAAAGACATTATTGTTGAACCAATTATGTGGTTCCCATTTACAAGTCATGTCAAAGAGAAGACTAACTCTGTATTACATAGAAGGGACTATGTCGATTAAATGATATATGACTGTCATGATTCATGTTAGTTTTCATTCTTAGTCATGATAAATGACGTATCCAACGTAAAGAAGAGTTTGACTATATATATGAATTCATATTATATTTCGATAGACTTATCAAACTATAAAAAAGGCAATGTCACATGAGCCAAGTGGGAGAATGTTGGATTAAATGTCTCATGTGATAGGCATGTAACTTATCTTATTAGTTTAATAAGTAATTAAATTAAGTTAATGGGCTAAACTCTTATTGGGTAAAAAGGAAAGAAAAGTTTTGCAATTATAGTAACTACCAACTTGGTGGAAGTTAGTAGTATTTAAGAAACAATTTCTGCATAAAACTTAAGGTCCTGTTCCTGGTCGAAAAGGGTTTTTTCTTCCCTCACCATCACTAAAGTAGAAGAAAAGAGTAAAGAAACGCAAAAGAATAGAAAGTGAGTTTTAAGATCTCTTTAACACTCTTATACTATAGTTCGCTCTTTATTCATGGATAAATGTTTGTGTCTTCATACTTTCTTATTTGTAGAAATAATGAATTTTAATATCCTTATATTTTAATGGTAGTTTTTTATATTAAGATTTTTAGAAAAATTACAAATTAACAGGGTTGCTTAAGATATTTTAGGGCCTAGAGCTAGGTTATAAGTTTTACTTATTAAATATAATATATTTACTTATTAAATATAAACTTTTACAACCAACGTATGTTGGTCCGAGGGGAAAGGGTTTGGCTCCCTAAAATATGTGGCTCTGGGTTCGATCCCGAGATTTATTTGTATGGAAATAACACCATTAGGAGGAGTCTCCGCTTAAGTATTTGACCATATCCTAGGAAATTAGTCTCTCACCTATCAAATAGAGATACTCTAGAAAACAAAAAAAAAAACTTTTACATGTATAAATCATGAATTAATTTCTTAAATTTTATTATTTCATTATCAATATTTAATTCATCATATTGTTTATTTTTTATAAGTGATACATTTATTAGGAAATTCAGGTTGTGTTTCATTTCAGATACAGTTTCTTTATGAAAAGATTTTATAGTTTAAATTAAAAAAATTATGAGATTTTAAGCAACAGTAAATTATAGAAGCATATTTTTAAGTTGATAAAAAACACTTTGTGTGCATTACAAAAAAAGGACACTATGTGTGAGTGCAATTGAAATTACTTCTAAAATGTTATTTTGTATTTTGAGAATCAAAAGGCAATGTACATGACAGAGTGTTATTTTCTCTTTTTTACATTTTTCAAAAGTAAATAGAATAAGAAAAAAAATAAGTGAGCAAATGCTAAGAATTTTTTAAAAATTTGATTTTATAAGAAAATTTATAAGAAAAAATTAATAATTTGCACAACTCTATGCCCATGAGTAGAGAAGACCATTTTTTGGTTTTTAATTAAGGTATTCCTAAGTATTGTTATAAGACTAACCTCTGCGTCAGAAGTGGTGATCAGATAAAGTCTATTTGACGTGAAATATAATTTTTAAGGATGATGAAATAGAGAAATAAAATGAGAAGAAAAAACATAAAAATTATAAGAAATAATTATGTGATGAGGCCAAAGATCCTTAAATTAACTTTTGGGTCAAATTGGTTTCAATCCAAGTATAAGTGTACTTGAAGGTCATTGTCATGAAGTGCATTCTAGCATCAGACCATATACTCCATTTGAGTATTATTTTCAATTTCTTAATTTATATTAGACTTAAATATGTTTTTAGTCCTTGAAAATAGAGCATTTTTTGGTTTAGGTCCCTATTAATTTTTTCTTCTTTTGGTTTTGATCTAAGTTTTTCAAATATTTTTTGTTTTAGTCCTCGTTGTAATTGAGCATCTGTTAAGTGTTTATGTGGTAAATAGAGTCATTGACACGTGGCATCAGTGATTGTAACATCTATTTGTTACATAAGCACTTAATAAAAGTTCACTAATAACAAGACTAAAATAAAAAATATTTGAAGAACTTTGACCAAAATCAAATAAAAATAATAATAATAATAGCAACCTAAATCAAAAAGTGCTACATTTTCAAAAACCAAAAATATATTTAAACTTTTTTATTATTATCCAATCAATAGGTTATTATTACTGTTTATTTGAAACTATTTTTTATTTAATATTTTTTAATATAATATGTTTTTAAAAATATTTCCTTCTTTGTTTGAATCGAATTTTTCTGTTCGAGTGTTTAACTCACGTTGAATTGTTGACTTCGGTGACCCATCCTAGTCGACTGCCGATCTGGGTTATACTAACTTTACATACAACGGTTTCTTGTGCATCAATCTGTTCAGTATATTTCATTGCTTTCCTGTAATTATTTGTTGGAACTTTGATTGAGCAGGACTGGGAATTGCTAGGGTTAAAAGCTGTTGGTAAAGGTGGTTAACAAATATAACGCAGAAAAAGCATTTTTGTGTGGGAAATTTTAACTTTTCTTCTGTACATGAAAATTTTTATTTTTGATGGGATAATTAGTAAATTGTGAATGATAGGATGATAACTTTTTTTTATCCAAAATAGATTTATAACATGACAAGTACACTTATGGAAATGAACCGTTTAGGTGTTACTTAGAAAGAGAACCCATTATTAATGGGCAAATTATGAGATTGAATGAAATTTTGTTTATTATGGTGCTAGCTAATGCAGGGGCAAATCAGACTGATTAAATATAAAAGTAAGAGACAACGCATGGGATTTCACATTTATGTTACACTAGCATGATGGTTTATTCAAGTAGGAAAAATATTTAAGTTTGTCAACTTGAATAGATTCTCTTTGACTACTGATTTAAGGAACCAACAAGAAAATCAAGGTACACTAGAGGCGTGTTTCATCCATTAAAACCCAATATGCTTGTGCAAATCATTATCCACTTGCACCATTCTTCTTGGCCCAGCTATATCTTCCTCTCAATGTAGAAAGAAAAGATGTTGTGTCCTATACTCGTGTCCATCGCTCATTTAATATCTGTAAGAGTGCAGAAAATTTCACAATTTACCTCCTAACATTGATTCATTTATTCTCAATCAATTAACTGGATATCAGGATATAGTAATATGAAGGTACTGAGTACAAAAACTTTTTCTACCTGCAAGCCGCTGTTGCAACCAGTGATATTATCCACAAAATTCATATTTTGTCCATTTACCGGAAAAGCCTCGAGATTGATCTCTTAAAGACTTTTCCTTCAAGCTTAAGTCGTCGATATGCTTCTCTCAGATGACATGGCCGGATTGGTCCAGATTCCTTCCTCTCTTTCATAACTATTCTAGCTGCAAAAATAGTACCTTTGATTAATGGAAACAGTTGGAATCTGCATATTAGCCTTCTTCATACCAATACACTGCAACATTTTGACCTTGAAAACACTGCGTAGAAATATTCACTATGTTATTTATTTGCAATTTTGTGATTATTTTAGAAGGAAGCATCTCGTGCTTGTAAAGGAAAACTAGCCATACCTGTTTCAACAACTTCACCAACAAACATTTTTGCGATTCCTGATACTACAATCGTCATTGGCATGGAAATTTTCTGGGTCCCAGTGATGCTTGCCAATAACTGCTTTAATGCCATCAAGAGAGGGGAAGAGGCAACTAGTGAGCAAACTTATATTAAATTATTGGATTTGGCTCCCCCAAAGTGAGGGATGCACTTTCGGGATTAAAGTGTGGAATCGTAACCGGTTGATAAGGAAATCAAAGGAGTAGATTATCACACATGTATAATCTGTTATGTAGATACCTGTATCATATAAAACCCTAAACCCTTGATTTTCTCATCAAGGATTATGATCCCGCACTTTACTCTTTAAAGTGCACCCCTCACTTTAGAAAAGCCAAATCCTAAATATTACTAGTGCAAATTCCAATGCGAAAATGGCAATCTGTGAACAACTGTAAAAGCACACGACACCAAAAGTAGCAATAATGCACAAACCAAGGAGACACTGACAGAAACCAGTCTTGAAGAATACCAAAGGAGAAAATGCACATAAGGTTAGCTCAAGTGGCTAAGCACAAGACAAAGTTCAATTATAACTGTTATAACTAATCTGAACAGTTCAAAATTTTCACGTTTGACAATGTCTATGGTGGTATAATTTAATCATTTGTGAGTCTTGACATTAGAATTAATTTTTCCCCAATCAGTTTGGGAGAAAATAAAACAGAATACTAAAGCTCAGCCGATTAGCATCAAGAAAACAAAGGCTTAAAGATCAAATCCTTTTGTACAAAAATTGGCTTTAACCCTTTCCCTCCAACTCTTCCCTCCAACCCCTTTAATCACTGATAGATACCCGAAAAAGAGACAGAAAACTGAATGGAAAACTGATATATTGATGATAAACTGGGTGATATCAAGGTGATATCAGTCCAGTAAATGCTGTAACACAGCTTCTAGGAATACAAGGAAACAGAAACGAAAATGAGCAAATTAGAGAGTGCTCAATTCTCTCCCAGTCCAAGCCTAATTCCAGCCTACCTTCCTAACCACCGTCCCCACAGATATATTCCCACTCCCCACTAACAGAATCACGTGGAATCCACTTTTCATTCCACTACCACTGCCACATCAGCAGTTAGTTACAACCTTAAGACTCCCCAATTGCCTCACCCACTCGGCCCACTCCCTCTCTGTCTTGGGCTTTCCTTCTCACGTAGACTTTAGTCATTTTAGGAGGAACTCTATCAATACTCCCCCCCTCAAGACACACCATGTCTTCAAGGTGGAAATCTGGAAATTGTTCTTTAATGTTGGACAAAACCTCCCAAGAACTCTCAAAATCTGACAGATTGTGCCACTTGATTAAAACTTCTATTTCTCCCTCTGAGTTAGTCCGAACAACCAGTGCTTCAGCTAGTTGAACCTTCAATTCCCAATCATCAGCTAGAAACGAAGGTAGAGGTTGACTAGTGGCATCTGCTGAGACTAATTTCTTCAACAAGGAAGCATGGAAGACAGGATGCACTTGACTGCCATCAGGTAACTTCAGTTTGTACGCAACTGGACCAATCTTTTCTATAATCTCATAAGGTCCATAATACCTTGGACTCAATTTCTGATTCACCCTTTTAGCCAAAGTCTTCATTTTATAGGGCTGGATCTTCAAAAAAACCACATCTCCCACTTGATATTCCACTTCTCTCCTGTGTTTATTGGCCTGATTGCACATCCTGTTCTGAGCCTGAATCAAATGACGCTTTAGTTCATCCAGCATGTGATTCCTTTCTATCATGAGTCTATTAACAGCTTCCACTGAAGATTGATTCATATCCCCCCTGACCAGCACTAGAGGGTCTCGGCCATACAAAGCTTTGAAAGCAGTCATTTTGGTGGCTGAATTATAATGATGTGTTATACCAAAATTCTGCCCAGCTGAGCCATTTTGGCCATATTTTGGGTTTGTTCCCTGTCAGGCACCTCAAATAGGTCTCTAAACACCTATTAACCACCTCTTTCTGCCCATCAGATTGGGAGTGGTAAGCTGAGCTGAATTTCAGTTTGGTTCCAGCAAATCTGAACAATTTTGTCCAGAAAGTACTAAGAAAAACTTTGTCTCGATCTGACACAATGGAGGTAGGAAATCCATGAAGTCTGACTACGTCATTGATGAAAATTTTAGCAATATCCCTAGCAGTAAAAAGGTGAGTTACTGCTATAAAATGAGCATACTTTGTGAATTTGTCCACTACTACAAGAATGGTATCCACCTATAAAATCCATAGAAAGATCTGACCAGGTGTGGGTGGGTATTGGGAGTGGCTGCAATAAGCCTACTGGGCTTAATGTTTGATACTTATTCCTCTGATACACTTCACAGCCGTGCACATATTGCTGTATGTTCCTCTTCATCCCCTCCGAGTAAACCAATCCTGAAATTCTCTTGTAACATGAAACTCCTTGAGGATCAAAGGGACCTTGGGTGAATCCTTAGGGACAACCATTCTCCCTTTATAGTACAGCCTCCCATTCTTGAATTGAAACCCTGGATGAGATTCAGGCTGCCTCAATAAATCCTGGATAATCCCTCTTAATTTCTCATCGGCTTGTGTTTCAGCTTCCAACCCATCCTATTCATTAAACTACACCGAGGAGATTGTTGAATATTGCAACTTTCTAGAGAGAGCATCTGCCACTCTATTCTCACTTCCTGGTTTGTATTTTATCTCAAAATCAAATCCAACTTTCTAGGCCTGATTATACCAGCTTGCATCATTTCACTCACTATTTTCTCAATCTCATTTTTCTGATAATAAGGGTACCTGTGTGGTCTAATGTTAGGGATTTGGACTCCTTCCTTGAGATAGATTGCATGATCTTGATCTCTCCTGGGGGGCAGCCTATAAGGTTCTTCAAAAATGTCCTCAAATTCACCCAAAACAGCCTCCATTTCTTCGGTTAGGGCCTGCTGTACCTCCTCTGCACCTTGTAGCTGTTGGTACTCAATGTAGTACCCTTCACCTTCATCTTGTAGAGCCTTGATCATGGTTTTCTGATGAAACACTGGTTTCTTTATTATGAAATTTGGAGAATAATTCCCCAATACGAATTACAGAGAGAATCACTCCTGTTTTCCCTAGCCTCTGTGGCTATACAACCTTTCCCAACCAATCCCCCCCTCCCCCAACTTTCCTAACTCCTTTATATCTCTCGCCCTTTCTCCCTATTCTGTTACTGCCCTTCTAACTAACTATTCAGAGTTAGTTAGGTTGGTTGCAGTAGTTATGGGCTCATTATCTCTATTGGGTCTATCTCTCCTAACATAAACTTTTCTAATAATGGGCCTAGTACCATCATTTTCCAAGAGGGTTGTGCCCTGCAAAGGGAAGGATCTCCTCTAAGAGTCATCTTGGTGCCTCCCTTCTCCCATTTAAGTGTCAAGTTTTTGATGTTGGCTTCTATATCTCCCAAACTAGCAAGCCAGTCCATTCCTAATACCACCTCTACCCCTCCTAAATCAAACAAGAAGAAGTTCTGCTCGATTTCCACTCCCTGCACCTCCAAGACCACTTTTCTACATAGTCCCCTACTCCTCACCTTTTCACCATTCCCTACTTCCACTGTATATGCAGGGGTGTCTCCCACTGGCAGCTTTCACTCGTTCAATAATTTTCTGGAAATAAAGTTGCTGGATGCCCCACAATCAACCAATACCAGCACTTGTTTCCCCGATATTCTGCCCCAAACCTTAAATGATTGATTGGAAGTCAACCCCATTATATTGTTCAGGGATATTTTAAGAGCTTTTTCCTCCAATTCCTCCACTACTCCTTCTTCACTTTCCTCATTTCCTCCCTCCATTGATCCGTTTCTCACCTCCTTGTCCATCGGGTGGCTTAGATTCCCCAAAAGCCTTACTTCCATAAGTGGATTTTTGTGGGGTTTTGTGACTCCTCCCCACCTCCCCCATTAGATTGGGCTTGACAGTAGAATATCCCTTTCCATACGTCCCTCCTTTGTCCATAGAAACTATTCCTCCTTTCCTTAGAGCTCCATTCTTTTCCTCCAACAACAAGGCCGTATCCATCAAATCAGATATGGTCTCAAAATTATATAACTTGAGTTCGGTTTGCAACTCCTCCCTTAACCCATTTAGGAAAACTCCCATCATGATCACCTTATCAGCATTTTTCAGAGGGGCTGAGATCATCTCAAATTTTTCCCTGTACTCCATAACAGACCCCGTCTATTTTATACTCAACAGTGGTCCAAACGGATTCCGAATTAATCTTGGTTGAAATCGTCTAAATAGTGCCTCCTTGAATTTCTCCCAGCTTGGAGAGGGAGTTTGTTCCTCCCACCACTGATACCAACTCAGTGCTCTATTTTCTAGAGCCACCAGCACCGCATCCAACTTCTCGGAGTCATCCACATTGTTAAGCTTGAAATACCTCTCTACACGGTTAACCCACCCATAAGCGTCGTCCCCTGCAAAAATTGGCACCTCCAACTTCCTTCCGCCCTCATTCCGCCATGGAGGACGGGTCTCTCTGGACGAACCGTCACTTCGGTCGCGGTTCCCGGGCTGGGACCCTGGAGCTTAGGTCGAACCGACTCGACTGCCACTTTTCTCGCCTTCACTCCCCTCCCCATCGTGGTGGTAGTGTGATCGCCGACGTCTAGATCGTCCACGGGAGAAATCCCGGTTGCTACCCTTCAACAGTCGTTTAAGGTCGTTAAATTGCGACATACTTTCATTTTGCCATTCTTGCATGCTCCTCTCCAGATTCTCCACTCTTGACTCCATTGCAGATCGTGTAAATACCATCCACAACTCCCAGATTCGAGAGCTTTGATACCAGTTGATAGATACCCAAAAAATAGAGATAGAAAACTGAATGGAAAACTGATATATTGATGATAAACTGGGTGATATCAGTCCAGTAAATGCTATAACACAGCTTCTAGGAATACAAGGAAACAGAAACGGAAATGAGAAAATTAGAGAGTGCTCAATTCTCTCCCAATCTAAGCCTAATTCCAACCTACCCTCCTAACCACCATCCCCACAGATATATTCCCACTCCCCACTAACAGAATCACGTGGAATCCATTTTTCATTCCACTACCACTGCCACATCAGCAATTAGTTACAACCTTAAGGCTCCCCAATTGCCTCACCCACTCAGCCCACTCCCTCTCTGTCTTGGGCTTTCCTTCTCACGTAGACTTTAGTTATTTTAGGAGGAACTCTATCAATCACCTTCCATGTGTCCATTAATTCATTTAAGTGGGGTTGGAAGTAACAAATGGAGGGTGATTAAAGGGGTTGGAGGGAAAGGATTGGAGCCAAGTTTTTTCAATCATTTTATGCTATGTTTTATATTCTGCGAAGCAGAAGGTCAATGCCCAATTACCCACATCAGAATGTAAAACAAACAGGCCTTTAGTCATTTCGGATTTGGGGCTTGATGGTTTTTAGAGAAAATTAAAGGAATGAACAACTATTGTTTTGGATGGGTGAATTTTTAATGGTGTCCGCTGATGAAATTTGATCTAATTAGTTGATAGGATTAAACAAAATATGATAGAAGAGAAGAAGAAAAGAACCTAAGCATCACATCTAGGGTTTAATTGCATCAAACAATCAAGAAGAGAGCAATATGCTGCCATAAGTCATGAAATTAATCATCTATCAAAATTAAAGCATTACAGATGACAATCGTTTAAATAACCCTCCTACCTTTTATCATTTATTCCGCAAGATTTAGGAATAAAAAGGATTGAGACTCTCTACTACTACTAAATCCATATGAGAAACTTTAACATTAGAACCAAAACCTAGTAACAACTAAAATAACATACATAAAGCCAAGCCCAAATACAACCCAATACCAGAAAATAAGAAAATTACTAAACTAACGACCTACAAACACTAGTAATCCCTTGACAAAGTCTCCTGGGCAAATATTCAAATACTCTTGTTTTATTGATGCTTTTGTATTTTATGTCAAGGAAGATATCTTTTTTTTTTAGTTATTTTAATAAAAGTTTGTGGAGGGATATACTGAGGTACTGTTTCTTTGAATCACTTTCTCTTTGTATAATAAAATTTATTCTTTTATCCAAATAAGAAAAGGATTCTAGATATTATTTAGTCAAATAAGACATATTTAGTAGTTAGCAGATGAGAATTCCACATACTAAATTTGACCATTGTTCAAATCACACCGAATGCAACATCAATGCATGAATTTTAATATTCTAATACTGGAAACAACCCTTCTAGGATGCCAATAGAGTCACAACACTTGTGTGTCAAATACAAAAATGAATAAACTCAGAAGAATAAATCAATATATCATACTCCTTTTAAATTTCAACCAGTTCAAAATAATCAAGACAAAACTATAATACATATTTAAAAGAAAAGAAAAATAGAAAGAACTTGAGTCTTATATTTCACACCATCTTCTATCTCTAAACCCTAAGCTTGAAAGTGAAAAGAACATATAGAGTTTTTTAAGGAGGATTTCTTATCCTTTGCCAAGATTTATTCTTTTTAAGGAGGATTTCTTATCCTTTGCCAAGATTTATTCTCTTACTCTCGCTCTCCTTTCTTCCTTTGTTATTTTATCCACACACACACACACAACAGGAAGAAAATTCCATCTATAGACGCCAGCCAGAATAATCTGCAAACTGCAAACCAATTTCGTCAAATTCAAACACTTCATATTAACAGAGTAAAAGCAACTATTTTACCATACCATGCGGGCCATATGAAACTGTTTAGCACACAACTATTTAACTTTTTGACCTATCCTAAATTACTAATTTAGGTCTCTCTCATAGATTGACTTGAGGTTGTCCTTCATAATAGACCTTCCTCAAAATATTAGAAGCATGACATTCAATTCAATTTTCAATATTTTTCAGGAAGGGGGGTCGGGAGGGAGGGAAAGGTCAATCTGGTTAAATAACATACTATACCTCTATGAAGCACCGGTACGGCTCTCAGGCCGCCGTACCGGTGTCCGGTAAGTATCGGAAACGGAAACGCGTATGGATCGCCGGAAAACGTACGGACAGTTCTCTTTTTATTTTTGGTTCGGACACATTCCGGAACATTCCGAAACGCCTCAAAACGGCAAAAAACGCATAATTATCTACTGAATCAAATCAATCCAAAAAATTCGAGATTTTTTTGAGATTAAACTTATCAAATAGATTCAGCCTATTTAACTCACTTTAGCCCTATATTTTGAGTCGAAAAATACCCATTCACCCATGGTTTTCTAGATCTGCAGCCTCCTTCTCCGATCTGCAACTGCAACTTTTCCGGTGACTCTCCGACCTCCATCTCCAACCTCTGCTGTGCGTGTGTCCATAACTGATTGTGGAGTAACTCACTGCAGCACTGAAGCTTATTTCGTCTCTCCCTAATCGACGCTCTCTCGATCTCTCTAGTCGAACTCAGACTCTCACTCTGTTTTCAGAGTTTCGGTGTTTTCTCTCTCTGAGACTCAGACTCTCACTCTATTTCAGTTTGCTTTCATCAGGTAAAAATTGACTTTCTGCTTTCACTTTCCTTTCACGTGAAGCTTGGACTTTTAAGCCAAAATATCATTTGCTTTACTTTTATTAATAATTTAATGGTAAAAGTTTTTACTTTTCAGATGGTAAGTCACGTTTGAAATATTTATCTTCATTCTTGACTTTTTGATACTATTCTGACTGTATTATCATATATATTAATATCACGTTTTCAAAATTATGATTCTTGACTTTTATATTTTGTTTATCATTATTCTATATAACTTTTTCGTTTTTACTTTTCACTTCAACAACTAAAAACTTCCAAGTTTACTCACATATTAAAACTAGTAATTTAATTGTAATTAAAAATATTTTAACTTTTTAATTGGTTCAATGTTTTGAAATTATTAATTTTTATCTAAAAACTTCTAGGTTTACTCACATATTAGAACTAGTAATTTAATTGTAATTGAAAATTTTTTAACTTTTTAATTGGTTCAATGTTTTGAAATTATTAATTTTTATCTAAAAACTTCTAGGTTTACTCACATATTAGAACTAGTAATTTAATTGTAATTGAAAATTTTTTAACTTTTTAATTAGTTCAATGTTTTGAAATTATTAATTTTTAAAATTTTTATCTAAAAACTTTCAAGTTTACTCACATATTAGAACTAGTAATTTAATTGTAATTGAAATTTTTTTAACTTTTTAGCTGGTTCAATGTTTTGAAATTATTAATTTTTAAAATTTTTATCTTAACTCTTTTTTAGTGATAATTTTTAATATTTAAAAAATTTATGATTGATAAATTTTAATATGTGACTTAATTTTATGACATTGATTAATTTTATGAATTATAATTTTTGGGTTTAATTTTTAGTTTCTAACAAATTTTTATTTTTATTTTTTTAGATCAATCTCTAAGAATGTCTGAGCCTAATAGTAGTTTTGACAACATAATTAATAAATTTGTTGTTGATGACAAGCAAAAAATAGCTACTCCTCTTTGGGCTTATGTCATAAGAGATGAAGTTCCTGCTCCTGGCGGTGGTGGAAATAGAGGATGGGTGTGTAACTTTTGTCAGAACCATTATTATGGTTCATATACTAGAGTCAAAGCTCACTTGCTTAGACTTACTGGTGTTGGAATTGATAGATGTCCAAAGATGAATGACGAATACTTAGCTGAAATTCAAAAAGTTGTTGAGTGTGCTGAAGAATCAAGAAAACCAAGAAATGTTTCCCTTCCTCCTACATCTATTATTGACTCATTTCAACAATCATCACAATCTGTGTTAGGAAATAAAAGAAGGGCAGGTAACCCTTTAGATAGAGCTTTCAATGCTGGAGCTAGAGAGCAACTTAAGTCTGAAATTGCTAGGATGTTTTATTCTGCCGGTTTGCCCTTCAATCTTGCGCGCAATCCTTATTACATTAGTTCATATCAGTTTGCTGCAAATAATTCTGTTGCTGGTTTTATTCCTCCTGGTTACAATTCTCTAAGAACTACATTGTTACAAAGGGAAATGGCAAATGTTGAGAAACTACTTGAACCAATCAAAGGGACTTGGAGTGAAAAGGGAATAAGTATAGTAACTGATGGATGGACTGATGCGCAAAGGAGGCCACTGATTAATTTTATGGCCGCTTCGGATGGAGGTCCTATATTTTTAAAGGCCATTGATGGTTCTAAGGAGATAAAAGATAAGAATTACATAGCAGGCCTAATGAAATCCACTGTTGAAGAGGTTGGACCCAAAAAAGTTGTCCAAATTATCACTGATAATGCCCCTGTGTGCAAGGCAGCTGGACTTCTTATTGAAAATGACTATCCTCATATTTTTTGGACTCCTTGCGTGGTGCACACACTCAATCTTGCTTTGAAAAATATATGTGCGGCTAGAAACACAGAGAAGAATGAGGTTGTTTATGATGAATGTCATTGGATCACTTTAGTTAGTGATGATACTATGTTTATTAGAAATTTTATCATGAACCATTCTATGAGGCTTACCATATTTAATGAGTTTGTGACTTTAAAATTACTTTCCATTGCCGAGACAAGGTTTGCTTCCACAATAGTCATGTTGAAAAGACTAAGGCTCATCAAACATGGTCTCCAAAATATGGTTATTAGTGAGAAGTGGAACACCTATAGGGAGGATGATGTTGGAAAGGCAACACATGTAAAAGCAATGATTCTTGATGATTCTTGGTGGGACAAGGTGGATTATATTCTTTCTTTCACAAGACCTATTTGTGATATGTTTCGATTGTGTGATACTGATAAGCCTACGCTTCACTTAATTTATGATATGTGGGACTCAATGATTGAGCAAGTGAAGACTATAATATTCTACCATGAAAGGGTCGAAGAAAGAGGTACATCATCCTTCTATAGTGTTGTTTATCAAATTCTTATTGATCGGTGGACAAAAAGTTGCACACCCTTGCATTGCTTAGCACATTCACTAAATCCTAGGTAAATTCGAATGATTCTGTTATCACCCAAAAAACAAAGTTCAAAAAAGTAAATTGATAACGGCTGGATAAGGGAGATTAGCCGTAACTAAAGGTTATTAGCCGAAAGAGGATGTAGCTGATGCCTGGCTAAGGGTGAGATGGGCCTTGTTATTAGTGGGCCAGGACTGAAACAATAAAGAAGCTGAAGCATATTGGATTGAAAGTTGGCCAAAGACTGAAGCTGTTATCAACGGATGCCACAAAACATGCCGAGGAAATAGGAGTTGAGCTGTTGAGGGGTAGCCGTTGGGGTCAGAACGGTTAAAGAATCATGGGTAGGCTAGACGTGGTTTAGTTGCTTGTTTTTAGGAGATTTAGCCAGAGAAGTTGGTTTTGGTAGGGGATAGAATTTAGCTATAAATATCATTTGTACCAATTCATATACACACAACAAATCCCAATCAATACAATTTTTAAACTATGCTTAAGTTTTTCAGCCTTTTATACTATCTTTACTTTGTGCAATTTATCTTCCGCAAATTTATTTCCTAGCCGTTTACAGTTTTAATCTCAAATTCTTAGGCTTTTTAAGTTCACCTTAATATCAAACGCTTTCTTTAGTGAGTTTGGGAACCCTTTGCTAAAGGTTGGATTTTGCTTTTAGTTCAAATCGTCTGTTTCTTATCAAAATCCATACGTGTTCATCGGCTGAAGTCTTATTCGGCTGATAAATTTATTTCACACGTAAACAAATTTGGCACGCCCGGTGGGACCCTTTAAGGTGAGCAGATTGAGAAGTTTCCATCTCCCGGTTCAGATCACTATTGGCGTATGCACCTAAGGTCCGGCAAAAATCTTAGCAGTATGGATACTAGCCAACCTAGCAAGAAGAACGGAGGCAGAAAGACTTCAGAGGGAAGCGTTCAGCCTACTCTAGGAATGCCTGCTTCACCCCAGCCAGTGGGTACTCCTACACCCTCTACTACAACTGCTACTTCAGCAGTAGAGCTCTCTGATCAACCACAGCCGATAGTAATGTCCACTTCATTTATTCGGGACCAAATTGATCAAGGGATGAATGACTTAATGTATCATATGTCAAGGCAACTTTCAGAAATTGTGAAGCCCATGGTGCATAATGAGATGCATTTTGTTAGAGAAGCTGAGCGAAAACAATCAAATGCAGGTGAGGTCTCGGTTCACTCAGCTATTACGGGATCTTCTGCTGGCGGACAGACTCAGGCAGGACCACAATCTTCGGTCCAGCCGAATCTGGGCATGCCGCAGATAGTCCCCATATTCCAGCCTCCTCATCCTGACAGTGGAATCCAATCCACCTTACAATATGGGCAAGTACAAATACCCAGGAGACCCCCCCAGGTAACAGGAACAATTGGCTTGCCGTATCTGGCGCCTAGCACTTCTGTGATAGGTGCTAGTACACAGGTGGCTGCAACTGGTGGCCCCATTTTCTCGGCTGTTCCGGGGCCTCCCAGGTATATTTATGATTATGCAGGGGAGGTGCCCTGGTCCAACATCCCTCCTACCTCAATAGGTACTCCTGAGGGGTTTCCTTATGGGCAATCTATTCCTATTAGAACTGATCAGCCATGGGTTAATGTACCTCATGTGGCCCCAGTTCAGCCGATTGTTCAGCCATGGGCGAATAATCCTCCACATCCAGGCTATAACCAGGGGGCAATTCCCATTCAGGATCAGCAATATCAGGTGCCCCATCAGCTAGGGAATGCTCCTATTAGGCCAGTGAGGTCGGTTCAGCCACCAGTGTCAAATTATCCCGGTGATAGAGCCCCTCAGCTGATAGATCCAGAAATGATAGCCGAGACCATGAGGAGACACTTTGGAATCCAGTTAAGGTTGCTGGACAGGCCTGTGTATAAGAAGCCCTATCCTGAGTGGGTGGATAGGATGATGCCTTTGCCTAGAGGATTTAAAACTCCGGACTTTACTACTTTCTCAGGGGAAGATGGTAAATCCACTATGGAACACATTGGCAGGTTCACTGCCCAATGCGGGGAAGCAAATCAGAATGAGTTTTATAAGCTCCAATTGTTCCCCTTATCTCTGACTGGGGCAGCTTTCACTTGGTATTCTTCCTTGGCCCCTAACTCCATACAAAATTGGACTGACATGGAGCGTTGCTTTCATGATAGATTTTATATGCCTCAGCCAGATGTTACTGTGGCTGACATGATGAATCTAAGGCAAATGGTGGATGAACCGGTAGCTGATTTCTTGGAAAGATTCAGGAAATTAAGAAGCGAGTGTATCGTGCAATTGCCTGAGGTTGAATATTCTTCCATGGCTGTTAGTAACATGCATCCTCAGCTTAGGGAGAAGTTGATAGGGCAAGATTGCGCTGACCTGAGTCAGTTGGCCTCCAAGGCCTCCAGGATAGAACAGTACATCCTAGAAAAAGAAAGAAGAAGGTCTAGCAAGAACAGAGGACCTCATCTAATTAGTGTAATTAATGTTGAAGATCCAGATTATCTGTCAGATGAGTCAGCCGAGCAATCGGCAGATGTCATGGCTGCAGAAATAGTGAAGGGAAAACCATATTCATGCCCAGCTTTTAGGCCCCCCAAGGGAAAGGAGGTCCAAAATCTTGAAAGTAAGATTGATTATTCATTTGATATTTCTAAGGCAGACCAAATTTTTGATTATCTTCTGAAGGATAAACAAATTAGACTGAACGAAGGGCACCAAATTCCCCCAGCAGAGGAGTTGAAAGGGAAAAAATATTGTAAGTGGCATAACTCTTACACTCATGCTACTACTAATTGTATAGTGTTCAGAAAAGCTATACAAAAGGCCATGAAAGAAGGAAGGTTAAAGCTAGCCGAAAACGAGATGACCGTCATTACCGATCTGTTTCCCTCAGTTGGGGTTAATATGGTTTCATTCTCCGGGGAGACAGTATCTGGCTCACCGTCTAAACGATGGAAACAGCCGATACGTTACCAGTGGAGACAAAAGGGTGTGTTTGATGAGCCATATGGATCTGGAAGAGCTTTAACTGTGTCTGATCAATCTAAAATGATAGATCAGAGATTGTCGTGTTCGATAGATTAAAGCGACCCAGTGTAAATAATGAATATGTCAAGATAAATACACGGCCGAATACAACAGCCTACATGATCGCGGGGATGGAGAGAAATCACCAAAAGACAGTGAAGTCAAACAATATTCGGCAGACCGTGATGTATAGAGAGGCCGAATGGGAAGACTATTTTAGTCCCTAGGGACGAGAATAGATGGGTTTAAGCCTATGGTCTTTGGCAGATTGGATTTTTCAGGCGTGAGAAAGAATTTTGAGGAAACAAGAAAGCCTACAACCAAAATTGGAGAAGCAACCAAGAAGGTTCCGGGAAAAAACACAACTGGTGAGTATAATGATGCTTTGGCTAATACAAGGTTACCCATGATGGACGAGTCTCCTATACCAAACAAAGGTAAAAGAGCAGCTCGTTTTGACGTGGAAAAGGGCATGACTACATTGAAGATTACTGTAAAAAATGAAGACGTCATTAGGCCCCAACGAATGGTTAAACCACCGGCCGGTGTGGAACAAGGACATTGGTTTATTAACAGATATGCAAAAGAAAAAGACCCTGTGGTAAAAGAACCAGGAGTGATGACTAGAACTCAGAAAAGAAGGGCCCAGAGGAATAAATCAGTACAGCGAATGAAACAAACTTTGGCTATGTTAGCTGAGGCAAAGAGAACTGACCGTGCTGAGATTAAGACTTCTGAAGTGGCTGAGATTCTAGAGGTTGCCTTTGGACCACCAAAGGAAGAAAGACAGGGGCCAGTGCAGTTAGGAAATCAAGATTGTCTTGGAGAGGAAGAACAAGGTTTTCAGGGGATGATTAATGAACTGGAAATACCTGACTTCGAAGAGGTACCAGTCATAACAATAGAAGAACAGGTACCTTTAACAGTCGAGGAAATGGAAGAGGAACTTACGTCAGACCTTCTATTTGAAGATTCTGTGTTGAATTCTATACTAGGAGAAGACGAAGATCACCCCTCAGCTGAAACTAATATGGTGGGGTTAATTCCTAGTGAGTTCTTGGCTCGGCAAGAGCAACCCGAGAAATTGGAAGGAGATGTGTTTGCTGAGGAAGTTGAGTGGGCTGTGTTAGCTCCTATTTCAGAAGAACCCAAAATGGAATTCCCTAAGCCAGTAAGGGAAATGACCAAGCATTTGAAGCCTTTATACATCAAGGCTCGGGTTAACGGTAAGACTATTAGTCGAGTCTTGGTGGATGGAGGAGCAGTATTAAATATAATGCCTTCAGCTACAATGAAGAAGCTGGGTAGATGTAAGCAGGATTTGATTCCCACGAATATGAAAATGACCAACTTTACAGGGGATGCCACTACGTGCTTTAGGAATTTTGGTGGCCGACATCACGGTGGGAAGCAAAACTTTGAGCTCTGCCTTCTTTGTGGTAGACTCTAAGTCTACTTATTCCATATTGCTAGGAAGGGATTGGATTCATTCCACTCAGTGCGTGCCTTCCACCTTACACCGATGTTAATGTTTTGGGATGGGGATAAGGTAGAGTCAGTGTCAGCCGACGAGAATCCATTTACAGCTGATGTAAAGATGGCTGAGGCTATATTTTATTCGCCCCGGCTAGAGCCAATCACTATCCCTGAAGGATATGAAGAAGGGTCTTGGGTATCTTGTAACTTAACTACCGATGGCTTTGCTGTTGACGTCCAGGCCGATTTACGGCCTTTGTGGTTATGTTTAAATGAATAACAAGACCCAAGTGATTGAAAGTCTGAGACACAGGCTGACATCCTTGGAAACTGAACATAGGATTGGTACGGTTGTGTCTATGGAGCCAGAGGTAACGGTGAAAGAAGAATGTTCAGTGGATACGCCTAGGGGGCATGAATCTGAAGAGAGGTGGGAGTCCCCAATCAGCAGGAAGATTCCTACCTTTTCAGCTGAAGATCCTTTATTGGAAGTCAACTTAGGGACTGAACAGGAACCAAGAATGACAAGGATAAGCAGCCTGTTGAGCAAGGAAGAACGAAGTCAAATGATTAATTTAATAAAGACGTATAAGGATTGCTTTGCATGGGACTACCATGAGATGCCAGGCCTTTCTCGTGAATTGGTGGAGCATCGGTTGCCAATCAAAGAAGGATTTACGCCCCACAAGCAGGCTGCCAGAAGATTCAATCCAGAGCTAATACCTAAAATTAAGGAAGAAATGGAACGGCTACTTGAAGCAGGTTTCATTCGTACGGCTAGATATGTAGAATGGCTGTCGAATATAGTTCCTGTAATCAAGAAAAGTGGGAAGGTTAGGATTTGTACTGATTACAGAAATTTAAATCTTGCCACTCCAAAAGATGAGTATGTCATGCCCATAGCTGATATGCTTGTCGATTCTGTAGCCAGAAACGGCATTTTAACGTTAATGGATGGGTATGCTGGGTATAATCAAATTTTCATAGCTAATGAAGATGTTCATAAGACATGACTTTCAGGTGTCCTGGCGCTATTAGGATATTCGAATGGCTAGTCATGCCGTTTGGATTAAAAAATGCTGGCGCTACGTATCAAAGAGCAATGAATGCTATCTTCCATGAGTTGATAGGGAAGAATATGGAAGTATACATTGATGATGTCATAGTCAAATCACATGGTTTTAACCATCATTTAGACGATTTAGAACAAGCTCTTAAGAGAATGAGACATCATAATCTAAAAATGAATCTTGCTAAGTGTTCTTTTGGAGTATCAGCTGGGAACTTTTTGGGGTTTTTGGTTCATAAACATGGGATTGAAGTTGATAAAAATAAAGCCAAAGCTGTATTAGATGCGAGACCGCCTCAGAATAAAAAAGAATTGCAGAGTTTGATCGGTAAGATTAACTTCTTGAGAAGGTTCATTTCAAATTCACCAAAACTAAAAGCTTTTTCCCCGTTCTTTGAAATTAAAGGATGTTGATGAATTAGTATGGGGGAGCCGAACAACAACTCATGCGTTTGATCAAATAAAGCAATGTTTGGCTAACCCCGATGTTAGTTCCCCAAGTATTAGGGAGGCCGTTGAAATTATATATATCGGCTGCACCAGAATCAATCGGCTTCCTGTTGGCACACGATGATGAAGATGGAAACGAAAGATCCATCTATTATCTTAGCCGATTGCTTAATGACCCCGAGACTAGATACACTCCTATTGAAAAACTGTGCTTGTCTCTTTTTCATGCCTGTACGAAGCTAGAATATTACCTCTTACCAAGGGAGGTTCAAGTAGTATGCAAAATCGACATTGTAAAATACTTGCTACATCGGCCTGTTTTACAAGGACGATTAATGAAGTGGGCTATTAAGTTAAGTGCATATACGTTAAAGTATGTGCCTTTGAAAGCAATGAAAGGACAAGCCTTAGCAGATTTTTTGGCTCAGCATCCTTGTATAGATGTTACAGATCCGTTAGTTGAAGTGAGCTATTGTGTTAACCTGAGACCTTGGATATTGACTTTTGATGGATCCAGAACCAACAAGGGTGCTGGGGCTGGAATCACAATTACAAGTCCTGCTGAAGAAAGCTGGAAGTTCATGCGTCAGTTGAAGACAGGGTGCTCAAACAACCAAGCTGAATACGAGGCATTAATACTAGGATTTAAAATTCTATTATCTATGAAAGCCAAATACATCCAGGTTATGGGAGATTCCCAGTTAGTTATAAAACAGTTAGCTGGGGATTATAAATGCACCCAAATTTGGTAGAATATCATGAAATGGCTGGCAGTTTGTTAAAATAGTTTGCCGATGTGGTGGTAATGCATGTACCTAGTAGACATAATGAAGAAGCAAATGATTTGGCACAGCATGCTTCTGGTTATAAGGAAACCTTTAAAGATGTTCAGCTTGTAGATGATCAGCTCAAGGAGTGCTGTATTGGAACAATGGACGCAATTGATGACTGGAGAACTGAGCTAATAAGGTATTTAAAAAACCCTTCTTCTACTTCCACTTCCCAAATGAGGCAAAAGGCCTTAAAATATACCTTGGTGGATGAAGAATTGCATAAAAGAGGATTGGAGGGAATTTTGTTAAAATGTCCTAGTAAAGCTGAAACCTTGAAACTTATAGGAGAAGCTCATGAAGGGGTATGTGGTTCACATAGGTCAGGACTGTGATGCGCCTCAGCTAATACATAGGTACGGATATTATTGGCCAACCATCAATGCAGATTGCCATGCTTATGCCAAAGGGTGTGAAGAGTGTCAAAAGCACGGGCCAATTCAGAGGATCCCAGCCGAGGAGATGCATTCTGTTGTTAAGCCTTGGCCATTCCGAGGATGGGCAATGGATCTAATTGGAAAAATATACCCTTCATCTTCCAAAAGACATTCGTTCATTATTATTGCCACTGATTATTTTACCAAATGGGTGGAAGCCCAGCCGATGGTTAATGTTACCCAAGTTGATGTTATCAGGTTTATTAAAAACCAAATTATCTATCGGTATGGCATTCCAGAAACTATTACAACAGATCAGGGCACAATGTTTACAGGAGGAAAGACAGTTGCTTTTGCAAAAGAATATGGCATCAGATTGATACAGTCTTCACCTTATTATGCACAGGCAAATGGCCAAGCCGAAGCTACAAACAAAATATTAATCAACTTGATTAAGAAGACCGTGGAAGACAAACCTAAAAGATGGCATGAAGCGTTAGCTGAAGTTCTATGGGCTTACAGAAATTCAAAGTCTACCATGACGGGGTTCACCCTTATCGGACTGACTTACGGTCGGACGCCGTGTTACCATTGGAGATCAATGTAAAATCATTGAGGATAGCCAAACAAAGCATTGCTTGACTATGGATGAATACCAAAGAAGCCATGTTCATGGAATTGGAATGGTGACGAGGACAAATTAATGGCTTTAGAAAATATTCAAAAGAATAAAAAGAAAGTAGCCAAGGCATATAATAAACATGTCAAAATTAAAAGCTTCGTCGAAGGGGATTTAGTTTGAAAGCCATTTTGCCTTTAGGGGCTAAAGACTCAACGTTAGGAAAGTGGTCGCCAAAGTGGGAAGGACCTTACATAATTAGTCAAGTTATGATTAATGGAGCTTATCGGCTAGTTAACATGCATGGTGAGGAGATGGTAAGAAGCATAAATGGAAAATATCTAAAAAACTATTATCCTTCGATTTGGGATAATTAGAGCAAAAGAAGTAGGTTCAAAATATCAGCTACAAGCCAGCCGATTAGCTTTTTCAAGATTAAAAAAAAAAAGGGAGAAGTTCACGGATTGACAGGAGTAGTAGCTGGTTGATCAGAGTCAAGTGCTTGAGAAGAATCAAGAGTCGGAGTATCAACTGAAGATGGTTCAATAAGACTAGCAGCAAAAGAAGTGACTTGATCAGTTGCAGATTCAGGGGCAGGAATGGCTTCCACTTCTGGCTGATTAATTATTGTATCAGCCGAAGATGGTGCCGATGTCCTCTTTGTCTTGGCCAGGAGTTCTTTCAAACTTGCCCAAACTCCCTTGGTAAGGCAAAGTCCACGATCCGCAGCAGTTAGGTCTTCTTCAAAAGCGTCATTTTGCTGTAGCAAAGGAATTATCTCGGCATCCAGAGCAGAAGACTGATGATATAGTTGCATCTTGAAATTGGTACTAGAAGTCAGTTTCTGAGTAAGAATTGCCAGTTTAGGCTCTGTTTCGGCAATCTCTTTATTTATTCTCTCCCTCTCAGCAATCAGCTCGGCTAAGCGTTTGGACATTTTGTCCTTCTCGCTAAGGTCAGCTTTCCTTTCAGCTTCAGCTTGTTGGAAGGAGGATTGAAAATGAAGCTTCTGGTCTTGAAGCTCACCCAGCCGAGCAAGGTCCTTAGCAGCTTGATCATAACGACCCTTGAAAACTTGGAAATTATAAAACACTACACCTACTTGAACGGCTATACGGTTGAAGATAACTCTCTGGTCTTCATCAGTGTTTGATGATTTAACAAGCTTCGATAGCGCTATCCGCAGGTCAGTAACTATGCGCTGTTCCAACGAGATATCTTGATCAAGCAAAGATTCCACAAAAGATAGGCATTGGTCTGAAGGAGAACTCGGGTCCACAACAGCCTTGGGAACCGGAGAAGAAAAATATTGGGCCAAGTCCTCCTCAGAAACGAGCACAGTAGAGGCTTGGGTTGTTGGGGGATGCAACACAGGAGTTGGAGGAGGTGGCTCATGTTCCTGTTTGAATATAAAAACAAGTTTAGTCGATAATCAGAAGAAATGTAAGAAAATGCTAATTGGCTAAAAAGTTAAGGGAATTACTGGTGTTGGAGAAAATCTCGAGGGAGAAGGTCTACGAGAAGTAACTTCTGGATGAGTCTCGGAAGATTGATGATACGTCTGTCAGAAGAAGGTAAAAGTAAGTCAGCTAAAGAAAGTTTCGATTGAATTTATAATTATTCTGTGAAGAAATGGTAATATTTTTTGACCGTTTGATTTTTCGGCTGAAGCATTAAAAAATAAGGTGGGCATTAAATTGGGCACGGTGTTCGAAAAACCTAGCTACATTTATTCAACTTCTTAAAATCATTTGAAAAATGTAAGGAAGCGATTGTTATCATCCAAAAACAAAGTTCAAAAAAGTAAATTGATAACTACTGGATAAGGGTGATTAGCAGTAACTAAAGGTTATTAGCCGAAAGAGGATGTAGTGATGCCTGGCTAAGGGTGAGATGGGCCTTGTTATTAGTGGGCCAGATCGAAACAATAAAGAAGTGAAGCATATTGGATTGAAAGTTGATGGAAGGCCAAAGATGAAAGTCTGTTATCAACGGATGCCACAAAACATGCCGAGGAAATAGGAGTTGAGCTGTTGAGGGGTAGCCGTTGGGGTCAGAACGGTTAAAGAATCATGGGTAGGCTAGACGTGGTTTAGTTGCTTGTTTTTAGGAGATTTAGCCAGAGAAGTTGGTTTTGGTAGGGGATAGAATTTAGCTATAAATATCATTTGTACCAATTCATATACACACAACAGATCCCAATCAATACAATTTTTAAACTTTGCTTAAGTTTTTCAGCCTTTTATACTGTCTTTACTTTGTGCAATTTATCTTCCGCAAATTTATTTCCTAGCCGTTTACAGTTTTAACCTCAAATTCTTAGGCTTCTTAAGTTCACCTTAATACCAAACGCTTTCTTTAGTGAGTTTGGGAACCCTTTGCTAAAGGTTGGATTTTGCCTTTAGTTCAAATCGTCTGTTTCTTATCAAAATCCATACGTGTTCATCGGCTGAAGTCTTATTCGGCTGATAAATTTATTTTACACGTAAACAGATTCATTTTTAATTTTATTTTTTTTAAATTAAGTTGTTACATTTATGGTATTAATATTAGTTAAATTTTCTTTTTTATTAAATAGGTATTATAGTCAACAATGGCTTCAACAAGGACCAAATAGAGTTCCTCCACATAGAGATCATGAGATTTCTACTGAGAGACAGGAGTGCTTAAGAAGATATTTTACTGATCCTGATGAAAGAAGAGAGGTAACAAGAGAGTTTTCTAAATTCTCTGGAGAGTTAGACGAATTTGGCCTTCAAGATTCTTTAGCGGATAGAGCTCTTTTGGAGCCAAAAGAATGGTGGATAACTTATGGTTCTGGAGCCTCATTACTCCAAGGCATTGCTTTGAAGCTTCTTGGACAACCGAGCTCATCATCATGTTGTGAATGGAATTGGAGCACCTACTCTTTCATTCACTCCATGAAGAGAAACAAGATTAATCCTAAAAGGGCTGAAGATTTAGTATATGTACATACAAATCTTCGTCTTTTGTTTAGGAAGAGCGAAAAGTATAATAGTGGAGAGAGCAAAATGTGAGATCTTGCTGGAGATGAATGGGTGCCGTTTGATGGTGCTGAAAGCCTTGAGGTTGCATCATTATCACTTGATGAACCAGAGTTAGAAAAGCAGTTATTATCCGTGGATAATGAATAGTTTAATTTTCAACAATGACTTTAGTATTTAATAAAACTATTTATTTTGTACTTTTGATTTTTTTTTATGATTTATCTGTTGATACTTAATACTTTAAGTTATTTAAAATGACATGTTTTATGATTTTTTTATATATATGTTATGCCGTATCCAGTCGTACCCGTATCCTATTTTTTAAGAAATTGTCGTACTCCCATACCGTACCTGTATCGTACCGGATACTCGTACCCGTATCCGTGCATCATAGCTATACCTACACTAGCGTGTACATAAACATGAATCACATCTATATGCCTGAAACATTTTTATTATATATACATATGACTTGGATCCCAAATCAAGAGCAAACTGGATCAAGTTTTGCTCAGTATTGAAAAATAAACAAAAAAATAATTGTCAATAGCATCCTTGCATCAAATAAAACCTTACTATAAGAACCCTCTTAAGGGTTAAAATAATGGCATAAATTAAAAAAGCATACCCTTTTCATGTTAGCTTTCTGAAATCCAGCCCTCCGAAAGGACTCGTATCTGCTCATCTGTTCTTCAGTGAACTGTGACAATATAGCCCTGAAGTAGCCAAATGAAATATTTTCAAGGGAAATCGGAAAATACTTTATATGGAAATAAAAGGAAAATAAAAGCTCAAGTAAAAAAAAAAAACTAGAAGCAAGGAAAGAAAAAAACACAGAATTAAGGTTATATATACTTTCTTGGGGATCTGTTGTCTATATGTCTAACCTACCTTCAGGAGGTTCTTTCTCTTTATCCTTTTTCTCCCTTTTATTTAGAATTTGCATCACAGAGATAAATATGATTTAAACTAAATACTCCCTATAATGAGCATGACAGCCTCATTTACAACAAAAACAGAGATGAATATACCCAACAAATGAATCTCTAGGAGTTTGCAAATATGACATTGATGCACCACAATTTTTTGAACCACTAATTATTTCAGACCCAAAAGAAATATTGTTTGAAACGCTAGACCATAAAAAACTTACAATTGTGAGTTACACATTTCAATAAGTTAAAAGACACTCCAAACTTTCACAACATTTGCAGAATCTGGCTAAACTACAAAACCATTAATCATTTGAGACCCAAACCATAAAAAAATTACAACTTACAATTGTAGGTTACACATTTAAATAAGTTAAAGGACACTCCAAACTTTCACAAAAGTTGCAGAAACTAGCTAAACAACAAAACAAAGTTAATTGTCAATAGAGAAACTTCTCCCAGTTTTTTAATAGGAAAAAAAAAATTTATTAGAATACAAAAGAGGGAAAGTAGTGGAGGATAAGATATCCTCCAAAACAAGAGAAACAAGATACAAGAAATGTAGCAAAGGCTTCACAGTCTATGCATGCTAGAAATTGTCACAAACTTAAAACAACCATGAACAGAACACCAAAGAGAACCCACAAACATTATCATATCCCATAACAAGTTTAGGGAACAAAAATATCCTTAAAGATGCAGGCATTTCACTCTAGCCAAATTCCCCAAAGGATTGCACTAATGTACCTCAGATCAAACTCCTACTATTCCTAAACCATCAAATTGAAGAAAAATGAAGAATACAGGACATAAGGGGTCCCCTTGCTCCACTGTCACTAATAGCCAATTGTCAATATGACACGAGGCATGAGTTTCTCTTAGAAACCTTTTTTTCTCATACCGAGGTCTATTTCTACCTTTCCATCTAACTAGAAGCTTGTGCTCCATGGTGAAATCAATTTTAAAAAAGAAAACAAAACAAAAATAAACAAAAACATTCTGCATAATGAGAGCATGCATTCACCATCTGATAGCAGTCACTACTGACCATGGGAAGTCTCTTTCCTATGACTATTATTGAAATTCAACAGCTTAACCTATTTTCTGTTAGATGTGCAGAAAACAATGTCTGAGCTACAATGACAAATAATCTAGAAATCAAGTTAATGCAGACAAAAGGTGGGCTAACAACATTCAGTTTCTAGCTAGTGCAGTCTAGGTTGTCAACTAGAACAGATACCTAGCCCTCACTGCTTATGTGCTTCCTGACCTGTGTCACAACTCATGAATATAAAATAAATAATAACATGGAGATCCACCATGAGAATTTATTTCAATCAATTTCCAAAAATGGTTCTATGCATCATACAGATTCTAATGGCATATCAAATCTTGTCATTTTTAGGATAAAGAAGCTTGTTATATTAACAAAAGTGTTGCCTCAACTTACTGCATCTTGGCCATTTTATCAGGGTCACCGCTGGAAGGGAACTTGCCAAGCTCAACATCCATGTTCTCCTCCTCCTCCTCATCGTCATCATCTTTATTCTTGGTGGCAGTGGTGATGGGTCCACTGCTAGTCCCAGCAGTACTAGCTGGAGTAAACTGGGTTGCAGCCTTTTTGCCATTACCACCAGAGATGTCATCTTCCTGGTCAGCAGGAGTGCCTAGAGCAACAACAGAGTTAGGGTTTTGTGTCTCAACGGCATCAGCTGGGGACTCAGGTGGTGAATCCTCTTGCTCCTCAAATGCTGCTTCAAAGGGATCCTTTGATTGCTTCATTCTTTTCCAGTGCGCGTTAAACCTATAAATTGTGAAAATGAAATAAATTCTTTTTACATGAAATTATTTATTTGAATTTAAGGCTGTCACATCCCCAAACATGAATGTGACCGGCAAGGGATTAGGGGGCTCCTAACCCCCTAAACCAGCACATAATACATTCAAATAGAAAATATAAATACCCTAAGACAACAAACAGAATATCAATGCATGATTTTAGAAAAATTTCAATAGAATATACCCAGAAATAGGGGACTACCCAAATTGTACAAACAAAATTCAATTAATCTGGACATTAAGTTCATAGATGGTCAATATAAATCAACCAAAGGGAGCTCAGCTCCTCCAATTCCAGACAGAGACAGAGTCACACAATACTGTGTACAAACAAAATGAGAATGCACACAAAACCAAAATAATGGAATCTTATTCCCTAAGACTGCAACTATATAAACAGATATCCATGTCTCCAAGTGTGCTCTCGAGGGTAGCTTGCCTAACCCAGGATGTGAGCAAACCCACCAAGTAGATGGGACAGATGTAGCCCAAACAAACTCTTAATAAAAAAATAGGAAATTGAGTGAGCTAAAAAACTCAGTGAGTGATATGTACATCCATAACCTCCTAACCTGAAAATGTACACATGTTCAGTATTTTTACTGAAGTTACAGATTTATTGTAAAATAGTTAAACATAAGCACGATTTGTTGAAATATATTTGGTTTTACAAGTTAGACTGAAATCTTTCATGTTGAAATCACTTTAGGCACTGCTAGGAAGAATTACGGAAACCGAACTTAGCACCAAGCATTTTCGGCCAGGCATCAACCATACATTTAATCAAGTTATACTCATGTTCTGAAGAGCATCAGCCATTCTTTCACTCATGCTCAGAATTTAGCCCCAACTAATTCCAGCCAGGCAATTTAGGGATGGAAACGGGCCAAACCAGGCTAAGCCTATATTCCAAATACAAGGCCTGAACCTAGCCTATGAGTCTGATATAGGCTATTTTTTAAGGCATGGCTTGGCCTTTTTAAAAGTTTAGCCTAACTTGAAAGCCTATTTAAAAGTCCACTTTGCAATAAAACATTTAAATAAGCCAATAGGCTTACATTTAAATAGGCCAATGAGCCTTTATATAGGCTAACGGGCCTAATCCTTGAAATAGGCCAATGAGCTTAGACCTTTGAATAGGCCAACAAGTGTATGATTTCTAAGAACTTAATGCCAATTCCTAATTACCAACACCATCATGCCAGACAAATGAATCTAAAAGAAACCCATGATTGGAAATTTACTCCATAGTACCAAATATCAAAATCTAACCTCAATGTAGCATTATAAAATAATAATAAAGCAGCACATAACATAATCCAAACAGAACCAAAAGAGTTCACAATTAAACCCGCAATTTCTGCGCAACTAACATACAGCAGTGGTCGCAGTAGTGTACCAACAAACACGAATAAGTGGGAAGGGATTGAATCATAAACAACAGCAGAACAACAGTGGTACACTTGAAAATGAACAGAGTGATAGCCATGTAAGTGTTCAATTCAGTTGTTGTCCAATCTAGTGAAAATAAACCCCAAAAAAAATAAAAATAAAATAGCGATGAACATGAAAATACTTTCAGTGTCGTGTTATGAAATTCAGAAGAAGAATCAGTTAGCTCTCTTTCAATTGAGTGGAAATCAATTAACATTGATAAATAAGCTACTTGAACTTCCACATTAAAATTCCACAACCCAAACTCCAATCACCGATTCAAAACATGTAAGAACTAAAACAGAATACCAAAGACAACAGTAGCATTGTTCAGGTAAAAATTCAGTAAAATCAAAGGCAACGCTAGCATCAAGGACTCGCCGCATGCACTTCCATTATCATAGTGTGGACTGTCATCGAAAAATGAATGAATGAATAATAATAATAATAATAAAACTGGATTCGCGGTGAGAGTGGGGAGGCTTACCAGCAGAACACGGTTCGCTGTGGTAGCAACTGGTTATGGACTCGCGGTGAACGCCTGAGTTTGGTCGCGGAGGAAGATGACAGCAATGGTCGCCGGCGCTGAAGCTGCTAGATGACGTTGTCCAGATCGAGAATGGAGGTGCGGCGCCGAAGCTGCTCTAGAGCCTCTAGTGTTCTGATTCCGAAGTTAGACAAGGACTTCTAGGCCATATTTGGATCGGTGAGAACGGATGGAAACTCTGTGAGATGCAATGAAATGACATACGTTCTTATTAGGAAAATGTTACTCAAACACCTTCTTTTAACGGTGTATGATTGTTCGTACACTTTTTTTAAAGGATATGGTTGGGTAAAAAATAATAATAAAAATATATATATATATAATAAATGATATTAGATAAAATATGAAAATAAATATATATATTATTTGATATAAAAATATAAAATTCATCTTATTATTAGAATTTTAAAAATAATAAAATGAAATAATATTAGTGTGTATTTGAGATAGATGTAAAAATTTAATTATTTTAATAATTAATTATTATATAAATTTTTTATTATAATCGATTATAAAAAAGTTTTATATTTGAATATGTTAGTTGAAAAGTAATTTTAAATTAATTTGTTTTATTTAAATAGTATAAAAAAGAATTATTTTTATATATTAAATTATTAAAATAAATATAAAATAATTTAAAAAATTATTTATTTAATTAAAAAAATTATTTGATTAAGGATAATAATATTTACATATTACTGTTAGGAATAATCTTAATAGTTTTTTGTGATAATGCTCAAATTTGAGCTTTTGTTGCAACAATATTTTTCTCTCAAAAAAACTGTTGATTTTGGGCTCCAATATATTCAAACACGTTATATTGGACGTTCAACAGCTTAAAGAAAAAAAAAAGCTGTTGATTCAGCTTTTAAGCTGAACCAAACATGTTATAGGTAAGATTTATTTCATCTCATATCATTCTACACTCTATTTTTTGTTCTTATTAAAATTGAAAATTGAAAGTATGTAGTGTGATGAGATAATATTTTATTAATTTAAATATAAAATTATGATATTATCCTTAACTTAAAATTAATTAAATGAGAGAATAATGTCTTCTTCATTCTTCTACATAGTCTCTCTCTTCGCCTAGCTACTTTATCCAAATATTAGGTCCTTTTTTAACATTTTTTTATTACAACATGGAGTCTACAAAAAAAATAGATAATAGAAAAAGAATGTGATACTTCAAATTTTGATAGGCTCATGCTAGTCTCAAAAAATATCACTAGAATTGATATAATTTTTAGGCCCATATCATTTAATTTTAGGCTTAGACACTCATTTCATTTTTGTTTTAGACATAGAGAATCAATTCATTCAATTTTAGGATCATAGTCTCATTTCGTTAAGTTATAAGTTCAGAGAACTATTTTACTTAATTTATAGACTTATAGCTCATTTTAATATGTTATAAGTTTATAGGCTTATTTCATTTGATTTAAGGCTCATAGACTCATTTTATTTGGTTTAAGGCTCATAGGCCCATTTCATTTGGTTTAAGGCTCAGAGGTCCATTTCATTTAGTTTTAGACTCAGAGAACCATGTCATTCTGTTTAAGACTCATAGGCCCATTTCATTGAGTTTTAAACTCATATACTCATTTCATTCAATTTTTGACCCATAAACCTATCTTATTTAATGTTAGGCTCATAAGCTTCTTTTTTATTCATTTTGTGTTAAGTTCATAGGTCCATTTTATTCTGTTACAGGCTCGTATGTCCATTTTGTAACACCATAATACCGATAACCTAGTACATCATGCATACACTTGGATAAAAAGTATTAGTTATGCTACTACGAACTTAATCAACATATTAATCTATATCATTTAAGCAAATAATAATGGAGAGCCTTGCAGAAAACTAAAAGTTATACATACATCCTTGCCTCAAAAGGGCACATTGTATACATAAACTTTTCAATACAAACTTAAAGCAACATAAATAAATACAAGTTTTAAGACTAAGCATAAAAACTATCCTAGTCTTCATACTTTTTCTTCTTGCCTTTTGATAAACTTTCACCTGGATTTATATGACAACAAATGGGGTGAGAAATCACATTTCTCAGTATAAGCAACCAACACCAACAGTTTAAACATTCGCAATGAATAAACCAAACTATTACACAAGAACATATGCCTCAACTCTATGCAATATTCAAAATGTAATCAATAACTTTAACTAAAAGAAGCAATGATATCAAATAACTACTCATACAATCATTTAAAACCATCAAGCAAGACAACTGCCCATACAGCTATTACTGAAGGCACAAAGCAATACAAACACAACAAGTACACAAATTCCAATCAAAACAAGTATGAAATAATGTGAAGATGAGATGATGTATGATTATGCTCAAAGAAAAGTGTACGATAGTGCAGGTGCAATATCGTGATACTTGACTATTCTCCTAGGTTGAGAGGGAATCTGCTATGATAATGTGCAACCTCTTATAGCCTACTTCTTAGGAACGAAGTCTGTTACCACAATATGTATCCTCCTATAACCTACCCCGTAGCCTACCATAAACTAGGTGGATATCGCCACCAAAAACTGAGTGGATGCCTCAACTTCCTCATCTCTAGGAATAGCAAGTATGTGCAAAAAGTGATGCGCATGTGTGAAAATGCAGCGTTATGTCTAACTCTAACAGAACCACCACATAACTCTATACTAAATCCATCTTTGCATTACTAACACTACTTTAACTTTATGAGAGCATTTCATGCACTATGACACTTAACCAATGCCAACTAGACTTAATACACTTCTACCTTTGCATTACTAGTTCTACCTCTTCTCCTCTCAATTATAGTTTTCATGCACTATGGCATTTACCCTTGCCAACTAAAGTCTATGACACTCAACTCTTGCCATCTAGCTCCTTAACTCTTTAATCACCTCTCTTGTGATATCTATGCAACACTAGGTTGCTTAAGAAACTAACTTTTGGTCTATGACAACCCATATCCAATGGATGCACAAGCTTAACTCACTTTCCCTTATATGCTTAATCATCTTCCTCTCTATGAATTACCCTTACTAGTGTCTTAAGACATTTTAGTAGGCATAAAAAGGGAGTTCCAACAAGTAGAATATCTCAAAACATAAAAAAAAAACACGTTTTCTAGTGCCTAGGTGCTTGAGCGCCTTCTTCTTGAGCACTTGAGCACTCTGCGTGCTTAAACGCTCGTACCCACGCGCTGAAGCGCTGACTGAGCTGAGCATCGCTCTGTTCTGCTATGCGACGCGTGCTTTAGCACTATGTATTGAGCGCCTAAGTGTTCAATGCCCTGCATCACGTGCCTATCTAGTCTTTGAGCGCTTGAGCGCTCCTCGCACAATAGTAAATCTGCAGATTGCTGTCATTGTTCCATTAGAACTTGGCAGTGATCCAAACCAACAAAAATTGATTTTAGGTGAATTCTAACACCACTAACAACCTCTAAAAATGTTGTCACTCTTTTACAACCTATTGGTTCACTTAATCTTGTGTTAGTGATCAAAATCACATACACACTTCTTAATAACCTATACTCCATTTAATCCTCTTTCTCGCTTTGTTTATGAACAAAACTCACTAATCTTGATTCCAAATAGCTAAACTAACCAATTATAACCATTGAAACTGAGATTCAAGCAAGAAAACATATTTTTTCTATAAAAACCTATTTTTCTCCTCATGGAAACCTAACCTCAACGTGGTTTAGGGAAAAAGATAGAATTAAATGACATAAATCCCTACCTCTTGTAGACAACTTGATTCTTGAAGCCTTGCTCTTGGTTTTCCCCTTTTTTTCTTTTCCTTCTTCCCCTTTTCTTTTCTTTCTCTTTTTTTCCTTGGTTTCTCTTCTTTTTTCTCCTTTTCTTCCTTCTGTTTTTGGTTTCTGTCGTGAGTAGCAAAGTTAGACTTTGCTACTTACTTATACCAAAATTTCTAATCTGTTAAGAATACTTAGATCTCACAATATCAAGTTTTCTAACTTCTAATAGCTTTGAAATAAATCCTAAGATTCATTAAAAATCTTGTTTAACCACTTCTTTATTTTTTTCATATCTGCTGGGGGTCCATCCAGCATTAAAAGCACAACCACTATGCCTACAAATACCAAATTAACTCTGATTATCTTGAAACTTTAACTACAACATATTTAACTCATTTGTGACCTAGAAACAAATTATCCACACATGTTTCCCTTCAAATAGCAGTTTATGCTATTTTTTGAGTCATTTTAGGCCACTTTTCGCACTCTAAGTTGCAGTAAAGTGTTTAAACAAACTCAGTTCGTCACAAAACTTCACTGATATGGCAAACAAGTATCAGACTACCTATGTAACCTTACACAAGCCTAACTTGATTTTCAGGATGTTATATTTCTCTCCTCCTTTTTAAAATTTTGTCCCCAAAATTTGGTTTACCTCATGCAAGAAGTTACAAGCAACTTATATTTAAAACAAGTACAAGCAAATCATAAAGAAACAAAATCAAACACTAACATTTCTCTGAACCCATAGGTTGTGTTTTCTCTTTGCCCTGTAAGATGTAAACCCTTCCCTGAGCTGTGAGTCTACTATCCAACTGTGCTTCTTCCCTCTGTGGATACTCTTTGGCAAAATGCCCTAGCTGCCCACACTTGTAGCATATGGATTGCCCTGCCAAGCAAGGTTTATCACCATGTTGCCTTCCACACTTAGGGCACTGACCCTTCTTGGACTCCACTTGATCTGGTTTGCCTTTTCCACCCCTTGTGAACTTCTGCTCACTATGCTTCCTTTTCTGGGAATCTTAGGATTCTTGATCCGCTGTTGATTGTTTCCTAGCACGTCTCTCTATTATTCTACACTTGTTGACCAAAGAAGAAAAATCTCTAATCTCTAAGGGCTCTATGACATCCCTAATATCAGTCCTCAAACCAGACTCGAATTTCACACATCTCCAGTTCTCATTCAGGTCATATCTGAAATGATAAGAAAACTTTGATAACTCCTCAAACTTGGCCACATATACTGACAAGCTTCCTTGCTCTAACCTAATAAATTCCACCTCTTTCGCATCACACAAAGTCTGTGGAAAATACTTCTCTAGGAAATTTGTCCTAAACACCTGCCAGGTAATCTGGGCTCCAGCTACTGCCATTACTCTTGTGGTACCTTTCCACTAATGCTCTACCTCTCTCTTTAACATAAAAGAGGCAAAAGAAACTTTCTACTCATCGACACATACCATCACCTCAAAGATCTTCTCTATCTCATTCAACCATCCCTCTGCTTTCACAGGGTCATACTCACCATCAAAAGGTGGAGGGTTCATCTATCTGAACACTGCCAAGTCTTGGAAGTTTTGGTTCCTCCCGACTTGTACCTCATGTACTAGATGAGGTTAATCTGGTTGATTACTCCTCATTTGGTCAAACATCCTTACAGTTGCTACAACCTACTTTCTCATGGCATCTGCTGTCACCGCTGCTTGTTCTCTCATGGCATTTGTAGTTATGGTTGTCTGATTCCTCATTACATTGGCCATAGTCATAACCGCTTCAGCCATACTAGGACCTTCTAGAGTGAGTTCCCTATTTCTCTGGTTTGCCTCTTGGTGCCACAGTTTCCTGTATACACAGGAACAATAAATATTGACCTGTAGTCTCAATATCATGCAACTGTGCAACAGTAACTAAAAAATAAACTAATTTAAGGCAAAACATGCAATTCTAGCATCACATCTAACATATGAGACAAAAATGCATAACACTTAGTAGAAAAACACTAAATGTGTCTAGGCCTAGTCCGTCCATGCCCCGTCTAACGTCCCAAATACTAAAACAAATAACATATCCGGTTTACGTATCAGTAATTAGAATTTAGTACATTACTTACAAATATCACAACTTTGCAAATAAATAGTTTATATAGACATCAAAATATGAGCCTCTTGCAAAACATATATCTACATATATTATGAAACAGACTATTATACAAGATGTTACATCATTGTACTTAATATACAAAAAAGTGTCTCATGGCAACAAACTCACTAGAACTAATAACCAAAAAGATCTAAACTATTCTTCTTAAGCTCAAACTCCATGTTGCTCCATTGCTTGTTTCCTATTTGAAATTGTCACGAAAATTCCATACACGGGATGAGAATTAAGAAATTCTTAGTAATAACATTAATAAAAAAAAAAAGGTATCATCATAACAATTCTAGCTATTTCGAGGAAAAACCATCTTTTAAAAGAATAATCTTTGTAACTTAGGAAGGTGGCAAAAGCCAAATCTAGTCATTCCCCTTCTCGAAATAGAATTCCCATTTCCATTATCATAAAAATCATTCAGTTCCACAACTCATGAATCATAAATTACTTCAACAAAACTCATGCATTAATCATGCTAGCAATACAAAAATTATTTGCTTGGTAGTAGTCTGCTTTTAGGTTGGTGCACATCAACCTCTTTATGGTCGTACGTCACCACACAAAACTACTCCGGGTAACTAGGCCCAGTCTTCCCCTGTCTAACTTAGAGGAAGTACGTCTCCTCAATATCAAAGCTAGGGTTAGACTTCAATCCATCATGATAATAAGGAGAAGGTACGTTGTCTCGCAATATCAATCATCGAGAATAGAATGAGAGGTACGTTACTCAGACTATCCAAGATTTAGGATTACCACAAATAGTGAGGGAAACACTCATCCTCAACGACTTAATGACTAGGGAAGCTTAGGTAAAGAGGAAGATTCTTCCTTAAACTCAATTACTCTGGTATAGAGAAAATTACTTATTCTCTTACTATTAACGAAGACTTGCTCTAGTACAAGTACATCCAAAATCTAACTCGGCCTAGTTCCACAAAGTGGATACCCATGAAAATCAAATCATACTCATCATGGGTATTCAAATATCATCAATCAATCACATATGATTCAATATCATCATAAAGTCATTTCTCAAATTTGTTTGGATACATAGTCTTTTCACAATTTAGTGAATTCTTATCATTCAATTCAAGGTTTAAGGTTTGTATTTAGGTTACCTGGGTTAAAGAACTTTATTTCCATTATTGTTAGACCAAAATCCTCAAATTAGGGACCTGGTAATCGATTACATAGCCTTAGTAATAGATTACAAGCCTGGTAGAAGCCATGTAATCGATTACATGGGCCATGTAATCGATTACAGGCTGCGAAATTTGTAAAAAACATAGTCTTTAAATGATCCTAACCAAACCCAAACCATTAAACATCAACAACAACAACATCAAATCATCACAAATATGCAACCAAATCATTCATAAAATCAAATCTCAACATAGGTATAAACCCCATTTTCCAAATCTTAAAAACTCATCAAGAATAGATCAAGAATCAAGTTATTAAATCCTAATCAACACAAAATCATATTTTCCATTTCAAAATCATCATTTAAAATCTCAAGTTTTCCAAAACATTGGAAGACAAAGGAAGAAATAAAAAAGCAATGAAAACCCCCTACCTTAACTTGGTATCACTTTTTTCTTGCCTTTTCTATCCTCGTCCTCTTGATATTGGCTTAATTCTCCTATATTCCCCTTGATTTCCTTCCTTCCCCCTTTGTTTCTTCCTTCTTCAGCCAACGAACCAGAGAGAAAAGAGAGAGCAAAATGAAGGACGTGAGAGAAGAAAGAGAAATGTAAGAAAAGGATAAGGAAAAAATGGATAAGAAGAAAAGTTAATAGTAAAAGTGATATACAATTGGAAACATTTTATCTGCCTAATTTGGCCTTTAAACATCCTCGTAATATCATAAAAAAACACCAAACTAATTTATTTGAGCTTCCAAAATTTTCTATAATTCATTTTACTCAGTCAAAACTTGGAAATAAATTTCTCATTTCTATTTTATCTTTTCTGTTGTTTTAGCTATATTATTATTATTATTATTATTATTATTATTATTATTATTATTATTATTATTATTATTATTATTATTATTATTATTATTATATATGAGCTTATTTGAGCTATCAAGACCTTAATTAACTCTTGTATTAAACAGAATGTTATAATTCTTCCTCCCTTTTTGAAATTTTGTCCTCAAAATTTTAGTTACCTCATTCAAAAAGTTCAGGACAATTTTGCATCATTGTAGCCTCAAGCTCCCATGTAACATCCCCTGGGTCACCTCCATCCTATAACACATTCACCAGAGGAATTTATTTCCTTCTGTGTTCTTTCACTGCTCTATCCACGATCCTTACAGGTTTAACTACATAAGTTAAATTTTCTTTTAACTGTATTGTTTCATTTTCTATGATATGTGTAGGATCTGGATTGTACTTCCGCAATTGGGAAACATGAAAGACATTGTGAAGATTAGATAAACTAGGTGGTAAAGCTATCTGATAAGCAACTGGTCTAATCCTTTTTAAGATTTGGAAAGGACCCAAGAACCAAGGATTCAACTTCTTAGTCTTCAGGGCTCTACCAATTCCGTTAGTAGGAGTGACTCTAAGGAATACATGTTCTCCTTCATTGAATTCTAGAGGCCTCCTTCTCTCATCCGCATAACTTTTCTACCTACTCTGGGCTGCTAACATTCTATTCTTTATCAATCTAATTTGCTTTGTAGTTTGTTGAACAAACTCAGGACCTAGGATAGTATGTTCCCCAATCTCAAACCAACATAAGGGTAATCTGCACTTTCTGCCATACAAGGCTTCATAAGGCGCCATTCCTATACTAGTGTGATAGCTATTATTATAGGCAAACTCTATTAAAGGTAAGAACCTATCCCAACTACCCTGATAATTGAGTACACAAGTTCTAAGCATATCTTTCAAGGTTTGAATGGTTCTTTTCGTTTGGCCATCGGTTTGCAGATGATAGGATGTACTGAAATTCAATTTTATTCCAAAGGCTTTATGAAGAGCTCCCCAAAACCTAGATGTGAACCTAGGGTCCCTATCAGATATGATGTTAGAGGGAATTCCATGGAGTCTCACTATTTCTTGAAGGTACAGCTGAGCTAACCTTTCCAATGACCAATTTGTTCTTATGACTAGAAAATGAGCAGTTTTGGTCAACCTGTCCACTATAACCCAAATGGCATCATAATCCAATGGGGTTCTTGGCAATCCTGTTACAAAATCTATTGACACACTTTCCCATTTCCATTCAGGAATCTCTAAGGGTTGAAGAGATCCTGATGGTTTTTGATGTTCAATTTTCACTTTTTGGCAAATCAAACATTTAGATACATACATTGCTATATCAACTTTCATATGAGGCCACCAAAACATCTTTTTGAGGTCTTGATACATTTTTGTGGTACCAGGGTGAATGGTGTATTGGCTCTTATGGGCTTCCTCAACGATTCTCTCTTTAATTTCAGATTCTCTTGGGATACATAATCTATCTCTAAACATAATGGTTCCATCATTAGCCCTTCTAAATTCTTTTCTCTTTCCTAACAATATTTGTTCACTTATTTTCTTTAGAGCTTCATCTTTCTCTTAGGCATTCCTGATTTGAGTCCTTAAATCATTACTAATCTCCAACCTATTCAAACAAAAACCATGTGTTAACATAGTCACTGCTAGACTCAAGTCTCTAAAACTTTCCAAAAGTTCCATTTCCTGTATCATCATGTAGGACATATGCAGAAGTGTCTTGCTCAGTGCACCAGCCACTACATTGGCCTTACCTGGATGGTACTTTAATTCAAAATCATAATCTTTTAAGAACTTCATCCACCGTCTTTGCCTCATATTTAATTCTTTCTGGTCAAACAGATATTTCAAACTCTTGTGATCACTAAAGACCTCAAATTTTACCCCATACAAATAGTGCCTCCAAATCTTCAAAGCAAAAACCACCGCTGCTAACTCTAGGTCATGGGTTAGGTAATTTTCTTCATGGGATCGTAGTTGCCTAGAGGCATAAGCTACTACCCTCCCATCTTGCATCAACACACATCCCAATCCTCTCTTTGAAGCATCATAGTATACTTCAAAATTCCTTTGGGGATCTGGGATCACTAAAACTAGTATGGTGGTTAACTTCCTTTTCAGCCCTTGAAAACTATCCTCACATTCTTGTTTCCAGACAAAAGCATTACCTTTTTTGGTTAACTTAGTTAAAGGCAAAGCTATTCTAGAGAATCCCTCTATGAATCTCCGGTAATACCCAGCCAAATTGAAAAAGCTTCTTATTTCGGTTATGGTGGTAGGTCTTTCCCATTTGAGAACTGCTTCTATCTTATTGGGATCCACAGATATCCCTTCCCCAGATATTACATGTCCTAAAAATTGCACCTTACCCATCCAAAACTCACATATTGACAATTTAGCATACAATTGTTTCTCTCTCAGAATTTCTAAAACTATCTTAAGATGATTTTCATGTTCCGCCATTGTCTTTGAATAGATAAGAATATAATCTATACAGACAACTATAAATTGATCAAGATAAGGTCTGAAAATTTTGTTCATGTAATCCATAAAGACAGCAGGTGCATTGGATAAACCAAAGGACATCACTAAATATTCATAGTGCCCATATCTAGTCCTAAAAGCTGTCTTAGGGAAGTCTTCTTCTCGAACCCTGATTTGATGGTACCTTGATCTTAAATCAATCTTTGAGAACATTGTTGCTTCCCTCAATTAGTCCATCAAATCATCTATCCTAGGCAATGTGTAACACCCCCTTCCAGGAGGCATTACATATAAGACCGACTCTTAAATTTTAAAATTCTTTGCTAAAGTTATAAAAGTAAATAGTACAAGATATGAGTTTCAAAAGCTTCTTTTCGTGGATAACATAAACTGGTCAAATTTTGGGGACAAAAAAAATAAGAACCATAGAATAAATAAAAGACTCAAGTCATAGGAACTAAAAAGGCTTTTCATAAAGCAAAGTTTACAACATCTTTAAGTACACCATTTGCATATCTTAGAAACACAAAACTTAAGTACTTCCAAAATAAACATACTTATACATATGACTACCAAGTAAAAATTGAGCCTTGTCCAAGTCCAAACACCTGAAGAACGGGCTCCTGCACCCGATCTTCGTCCAAAATCGCTTTGGGATCCCCAACAGACAAAGCCCCCAGTTGGGGTATATCATTACAGACAGGAGTCCGTGCAGTCGACTTCACAGAGCCCTCCCTCTAGGAAGCTCTCTGATCATCCCAAAGCTCCTCAAGAGGCACGTAGAACTCCAAGTGAACATTGGCGTCCATAGTGAAGGTAATCGTATCATGCCGGGTCTTGCTCCAACTCAAAGTGACATATCCGTCGTACCAGACGCGACCCGTGTCCCACTGGACACTCCATGCTCTGATGCCTCCATGAAACTGTAGCCTAGTGAAACCTTGCGGGTCTTGCCTTGTCGCCATCACAGAATTTTTCCACCGTAAATATGAAACAGAAGTAGACAAAATAATATAATAAAAGAGGTGAGATACCCAACATTAATACCATCATGGCAGCAAGAAACATAACGAAAGACAATAGTGTCTTTCATACACAATAACATCAAGTAATAGCAGATATCGTCATGTCCATTCAGGAATATTCATAGAATAACAAACATAATCATGTCAATACCAGAATATTCATAGAGTAACAAACATAATCATGTTGTCAACTGAAAAGTAAATCAGTAATGTACATCAAGATATATATAGATATATATATAGACCATGTCATAATAACAGGTATGCTGACTATGCATATGCGTGATATGTATGCTAACCATCCTTATACACAATGCAACCAGATCCTACTCCATGGAGTCAAGGTTCAGATATGAGCATTCTAGAAGATCTGCCCCCCTTAAAAGATAGTCTACGTCAGATCACAAAAAGGATAGTGCTTGTCGGGTCCTCGTCGTGCTTTGCAACGGTCTTTCACGGCCAGGGGTATACAATGTGACAGTGGTCACTAGGTGGATCACCTCGCCTTGACGCCCCCTAAGATCCATCCGAGATCACACTTATCCAAATTCTCGCTCACTCCTAGGCATCACAAGCCGATAGTCTAATACTCATGTGCATGCTCAAAGAATTCTAACCACCGTCATACCATTCCCAACAGTATTAAGGCAATCGCCCATACAGTCGCCCAATATCATTAGTATCAATGATATTATATAGTTGCCCATACAACTATATAATACCAATGATCCACTCGGGTCCAGCACTTCGGCCCAAAAGCACAAGGCTAAATCATAATCCACTTGGGTCCAGTACGTCGGCCCAAGGCACAATGTTAATGTATGCTATCACAAAGGATTTCAGTCGTGCAAATTCAAGAATCATTATTATCAAATCACGTGGAGCATTTTCACAATTCCTCGAGTATATAAATACATTCTTTAGTCTTTAATTATCATACTCTCAAGAATGAAGATAGAATTTAATTCAAATCATCAGCTTCTTCTAACTAAGTTCCTCAAATGACCTATCCTCATATCATTTATGAAAACCTAAAAAAAAACACAATGTCCTTACCTCACCATTCCTTTCCTTTTTCATCTAAGTCTTTCAAATTTTCTCTATTTCTTTCTTAAGCTTGTTTTTCCTCTCAAGATCAGAAATCACTCTTTTGCTTAAAGATCAAATTTATTCTTTTCTATTCTTATCTTATAAATTCTTAATTAATTTCCTCGATTGTCAAGTTACCTAGATTTACCACTAATAAATCATTTTCCATGGTTCCGATTATCTCCAAATTTGTTTCCATTTGGTACATCCAAAAGTTATGACTTCTCAAATTATGACATTATAGTTATCTTTAATCTTACTCATAAATCCCTAAACCCTAATCCATCTTCCAAATCACCCAAACAATATTTCCTAACATTCTTTCTAAAACTTCCATTATTTAACTTCTAAATAAAATTATATCCATCCTAATTACTCTTCCATCTTATTATCAAATATTTTAGGTCTCCAATTCACTCTTGCCTCTAATTATCAAATATCACATTCAAGAATCAATTCCCTATAATGGTAAAACTTGTTTCTTTCTTCATTCACTTGTAACCTCATAAATTATGTCTTTATCACCTAATCATCTAAGCTCTTGATAATCAATATTATTCTCATGGATGTCTCTTCTTAGGCCAAGGTGGCTGTAAGCCTCAATGAATCAAGGGAACCCAAAATCATTTTTTTGTGACATAGTTATAGCATGCCACATATTTCAATCATCATAATTTATCACATTCATGTTTGCTATAAAGATCACATGTATCCATTAAGTCACCACAATCATTTTTGCATATAACAATGTCATACAATCATACAAGATCAAACAAGTACAAATCAAAATCACATATTCGGGTGGATGAATCCTCACGTGGACTCTCCAACCCCAACACACCCATTCGTTCCTCATCACCATAACATGGTTGATGAGGTTAATTTCCCTCTTACCTCAAGTGTAGCTTCCTAGCTCCTTGTGAGTCCTTTTGTAGCAAACTTTCTCCACCAAGAGGTTCTTAGAATTAAAGCAAACATATAAGAATTAGTACTTAAGGCTTGAATAAGATTACCATAGGTCAAAGTATGACTTTACATCCTTTAAAATGAAACAAGAAGGAAGATTCAAGAACTTTATCTTAAGATTCTTGAACTTAAGATTTGAAGTAAAGCTTAAAGCAATACTTGAAAATGGATGAACTAGAGATCGATTTTCACACAAAAGTATCCTAGAATGATGTAGAAACTCAAGATCTAAGATTATCTTGAATTATTGAAAATTAGATGATGGTCTTTGGGGGTTGGCCATGAGCTCCAAAGGGAAAAAGTGAGGGTTTTGTGTTTAGTTCTTGGTTGCTTGGATGAAAGGATGAATAAGTGATGAACTAGGTGTAGAATGGCCCTCCAAAAATGGCCATAGCCATGAGGTGTAGAGGAAAATGAGAGGAGAAGATAGAAATCAAGTATTCTCACCTTAAGAGCTTCAAGTAGGGTTTGAAAGAAAATGATGAAGATGAGAGAACTTGAAGATGATCTTAACATAGAAAATCATCCATAAAATGTGTAGATTCTTAGAAATGTGATTGAATGAAGGAAACAAAATGGAAGAGGATACTTGAGAGTGGTAGCCGTTAGGTGAAGAGAAAATGAGAGAAGAATGATGAGAGAAAATGAGAGAAAGGCTTTAGGGTAGAGAGAGAAAATGATAGAAAGTTTTGGATGGTGAAAGGATGGTGACATTTGTGAAAAGATGACAACTTATCATCTTTTCTCTCCTCCAAAAATCATGCACACATTGGGAGAAGTAGCAAGACTTCCTTTGCAAGCTTCTCCCAAAGTTTTTTTGAGAAGTTTCACACGTTTCCCAAAAATGTCAAATCATGTTGTCATGTAGTGATGTGACGATGTTACTTAGATGATATCATAAAAGTGACTAGATAAAAATAATCTACTAAATTTTTACTGCAAGCTATTATCCAATGGATAAAAGTTATAGTTAACAATGCTGGTATCTATTGTCAAATGGACAATAGAGCACACCCAAATTTTACCGTCAGATAAAATCTCAAAAAATAAAAATTTCGTAAACTGTGTTCGGCCTCGGGTTTAGTAAGATCCCCCATCACTGTTTTCATAGTCCAAGGTTTTCTGGCCTTGGGGAAAATATTTCATTTTCCCGGCTCCGTTTAGTGTGCACGTAAATTGAGAAATATACTAAAATAATCAAATAATTCCAATAATTCCAAAAAAATTCACAAAAATCACAAATATTATAAAATGAACATTTATCAGGAAACAAGCGATTTTTGGAGTGTTACACAATGGGTATTTATTTTTTATTGTTACCTTATTCAATTGCCTATAGTCCACACATAACCTCATACTGCCATCTTTCTTTTTAACTAAAAGAACTGGAGCTCCCCACGATGAGACACTCGGTCGGATGAATCTCTTACCTAACAGTTCTTCTATCTATTTTTTAAGCTCAACCAATTCTAAAGGGGACATTCTATAAGGTGCTACAGAGATAGGCCCTGTTCCTTGCACTAAGTCTATAGTAAATTCTATCTCTCTCTTAGGCAACAACTCACTTACCTCATCCGGGAATACTTCTGAGTACTCCCTCACCATAGGAATACTTTCTAAGGTTTGCTCACTTTCAGAATTTAAAGAAAAAAAGAGAACATAACCTTGAGCCCCTTCTGCTAGGTAGTTGATAACTTGACTGGCATTCAAATACATAGACTCAGAAGGAGTGTGTAGGGGAGAGACTTCAGATAAAAAAACCAAAGTTTTATCTGAACAATTTAAGACAACACGATTTTTTGACAACCAATGCATGCCCAAAATTAGGTCTATGTCCACAAGAGGTAAACATATCAAATTCACAAGAAAGTGTTTATTTTCAATGGTTACACAACAATTTAGATAGATTTGTGAAGTGGTTACTGGTTTTCCTGTAGGGGTGGAAACTGTCAAATCACAGGTTAAGTCCAAGACATGCAAATCCAATACCCTAACACAATCATATGAAATGAAAGAATGAGATGTTCCAGAGTCATACAATATAGTTAAGAGTATATCTTTAATCATGCACTTACCCTATATCAGATTAGAGGAATGAGACGCTTCCTTGTCACTCAGAGTAAATACCCTTCCTCGGGTTTGGGGCCTGGGATTTGCAGCTTCTTGTTGCTGCTGTGGATAATTTCTAGCAATATGCCCCGGCTTGCCACATTTAAAGCAAATTATCTAATTCCTAATGCATGGGTTGTTACCATGGTGTCTCCCACATTTTTGACATCTTGGCCATTTATCTTCAATTCGCATATGTTTTCCTTGCTCTTGTTGACTGTTAGGCCTTGGCACATTTTTCTTAAATTTATCATCAATTCTCTTTCTTTTAAAGAAACTTTGTGGCCTTTGCTCCTTTTCTGAATTTAACTCCAAGGACTCAACAATCTGACACTTATTCACCAATGTGGGGAAATTTTGAATTTCCAAGGGCTTTATGGCCTTCTTGATACTTTCTTTTAAATTGGCCTCAAACTTTACACATTTCCACTTTTCATCAGGGTTGTTCTTGAAGTGAGAGGAGAATTTGGCTAACTCTTCAAACTTTGTTAAATATTGGCCCACTGTCAAGCTTCTTTGCTTAACTTCTAGAAATTCTACCTCCTTCTCCTCTTGGACAGTTGGTGGAAAATACTTCTCTAGAAAAGTGGTTTTGAACACTTCCCAAGTAACTTGAGTCCCATCAGATTCTAGGAGTCTCCTTGCATCGTTCCACCAAAGTTCAGCCTCTCCCTTCATTATGAAAGAGGCATAAGAAATTTGTTGTGCATCTGTACAAGCCAACACAGCAAATATCTTTTCTAGCTTCCTAATCCATTCATCAGCCTTGGCAAGATCATACTCGCCATGAAAAGATGATGGATTACACTTTCTGAATTCAAAAAGATAATTCTTTACTACGGCCGCTTCGGGCTCCGGTTGCAGATGGAAATTATTTACCACCCTCTCCTGCCTCAAATCCCTTATTACCGCTATCATTTCTCTGAACATCTCCATCATATTCTCCATACCTGCTGAACTGGCTGATGCCTCATTTCCTTGCGTCTGTCTAGAAGATGCCATAGTATCCTGAATACACAGAACATTACATATCGAGTGGATCAAGCTCAATATCATGTAACCATGTAACAGTAAACTACAAACATGCATTCACAAGGTCGTTATGCAATTCTACCTATATGTCTCATAATTAAGACTAGCAAAAGCATACCAATAGCATAGCTAGTCCATACCCCGGCTCAACAGGATGAACTACTCTGATACCATAATGTAACGTACTAAATACTAAAACTAATAACGTATCCAATTTACGTATCAGTAATTAGGATTTGGTACATTACTTATGAATATCACAACTTTGCAAATAAATAGTTTATATAGACATCAAAATATGAGCCTTTCGCAAAACATATATATACTTATATTATGAAACATATTATACAAGATGTTACATCATTGTACTTAATATACAAAAAGTGTCTCATGGTAGTAAACTCACTAGAACGAATAACCAAAAAGATCTAAACTATTCTTCTCAAGCTCAAGCTCCATGTTGCTCCACCGCTAGTTTCCTGTCTGAAATTGTCACGAAAATTCCATACACGGGATGAGAATTAAGAAATTCTTAGTAATACCATTAATAATAATAAAAAATGTGTCATCATAACAATTCCAGCTATTTTGAGGAAAAACCATCTTTTAAAAGAATAATCTTTGTAACTTAAGAATGTGGTAAAAGTCAAATCCAGTCCTTCCCTTTCTCGAAATAGAATTCCCATTTCCATTATCATAAAAATTGTTCAGTTCCACAACTCATGAATCATAAATTACTTCAACAAAACTCATGCATTAATCATGCTAGCAATACAAAAATTATTTGCTTGGTAGTAGTATGCTTTTAGGTTAGTGCACATCAACCTCTTTATGGCCGTACGTCACCACACAGAACTACTCTGGGTAACTAGGCCCAGTCTTCCCCTGTCTAGCTTAGAGGAAGTATGTCTCTTCAATATCAAAGCTAGGGTTAGACTTCAATCCATCATGATAAGGAGAATGTACGTTATCTCGCAATATCAATCATTAGGAATAGAATGAGAGGTACGTTACTTAGACTATCCAAGATTTAGGATTACCCCAAGTAGTGAGGGAAATACTCATCCTCAACCACTTAATGACTAGGGAAGCTTAGGCAAAGAAGAAGGTTCTTCCCTAACCTCAATTATTATGGTATAGAGAAAATCACTTATTCTCTTACCATTGACCAAGACTTGCCTTAGTACAAGTACATCCAAAATCCAACCCAACCTAGTTCCACAAAGTGGATACCCATGAAAATCAAATCATACTAATCATGGGTATTCAAATATCATAAATCAATCACATATGATTCAATATCATCATAAAGTCATTTCTCAAATTTGTTTGGATGCATAGTCTTTTCACAATCTAGTGAATTCTAATCATTCAATTCAAGGTTTAAGATTTGTATTTCGGTTACCTGGGTTAAAGAACTCTATTTCCATCATTTTCAGACCAAAATCCTCAAATTAGAAGCCTGGTAATCGATTACATAGCCTTGATAATCGATTACAAGCCTGGCAGAAGCCATGTAATCGATTACAATAGGATGTAATTGATTACATCTTGCTAGAAGCCTTGTAATCGAGTACATGGGCCATGTAATCGATTACAAGCTGCGAAATTTACAGAAAACATAGTCTTTAAACTATCCCAACCCAACCCAAACCAAACCATTAAATATCAACAACAACATCAAATCATCACAAATATGCAACCAAATCACTCATAAAACATCAAATCTCAACACGAGTATAAACCCCATTTTCCAAATCTTAAAAACTCATCAAGAATAAATCAAGAATCAAGTTCTTAAATCATAATCAACACAAAATCATCTTTTCCATTTCAAAATCGTCATTTAAAATCTCAATTTTTCCAAAACATTGGAAGATAAAGGAAGAAATAAAAAATCAATGAAAACCCCTTACCTTAACTTGGTATCACTTTCTTCTTGCCTTTTCTATCTTCTTCCTCTTGATCTTGGCTTGATTCTCCTCTATTCCCCTTGATTTCCTTCCTTCCCCCTTCGTTTCTTCCTTCTTCAGCCAACGAACGAGAGAGAAAAGAGAGAGTAGAATGAGGGACGTGAGAGAAGAAAGAGAAATGTAAGAAAAAGATAAGGAACAAATGGATAAGAAGAAAAGTTAACAGTAAAAGTGATATACAATTGGAAACATTTTATCTATTTTATTTGGGCTTTAAACATCTCCTAGTATCATAAAAAAAAATCAAACTAATTTATTTGAGCTTCCAAAATTTTCTATAGTTCATTTTACTCAGTCAAAACTTAGAAACAAATTTCTCATTTCTATTTTATCTACTCATTGTTTCAACTATATTATTATTATTATTATTATTATTATTATTATTATTATTATTATTATTATTATTATTATTATTATTATTATTATATGAGCTTATTTGAGCTATCAAGGCCTTAATTAACTCTTATATTAAACAGAATGTTACACCTCGGCTCAACATGATGAACTGCTCTAATACCATAATGTAACACCCTAATACCGATAACCTAATATATCATGCATACACTTGGATAAACAATATTAGTTATGCTACTACTAACTTAATCAACATACTAATCCATATCATTTAAGCAAATAATAATGGAGAGCCTTGCAAAAAACTAAAAGTTATATATACATCCTTGTCTCAAAAGGGCACATTGTATACATAAACTTTTCTATACAAACTTAAAGCAATATAAATAAATACAAGCTTTAAGACTAAGCATAAAAACTATCTAAGTCTTCATACTTTTTCATTTTACCTTTTGACGAACTTCCACCTGGATTTATATGGCAACAAACGAGGTGAGAAATCACATTTCTCAGTATAAGTAACCAACACCAGCAATTTAAACATTTGAAATGAATAAACTAAACTATTACACAAGAACATATGCCTAAACTCTATGCAATATTCAAAATGTAATCTATAACTTTAACTAAAAGAAGCAATGATATCAAATAACTGCCCATACAATCATGTGAAACCATCAAGTAAGACAACTGCCCATATAACTATTACCGAAGGCACAAAGCAACACAAATATAAAAAGTACACAAATTCCAATCAAAACAAGTATGAAATAATGTGAAGTAGAGATGATGTATGATTGTGCTCAAAGAAAAGTGTATGATAGTGCAGGTGCAATATCGTGATATATGACTATTCCCTTAGGTAGGGAGGGAATCCGCTATGATAACATGCAACCTCTTATAGCCTACTTCTTAGGAACGAAGTCTGTTACCACAACATGTATCCTCCTATAACCTACCCTGTAGCCTACCATAAACTGAGTAGATATCGCCACTGAAAACTAAGTAGATACCTCCACTACCTCATCTCTAGGAATAACAAGTATGTGCAAAAAGTGATGCGTGTGTGTCAAAATGCAGCGTTATGTCAAACTCTAACAGAACCACCACATAACTCTATACTAAGTCTATCTTTGCATTACTAACTCTACTTTAACTCTGTGAGAGCATTTCATGCACAATGACACTTAACCAATTCCAACTAGACTTAGTACACTTCTACCTTTGCATTACTAGCTCTACCTCCTCTCCTCTCTATTAGAGTTTTCATGCACTATGGCATTCACCCTTGCCAACTAGGGTTTATGACACTCAACTCTTGCCATCTAGCTTCTTAACTCTTTAATCACCTCTCTTATAATATCTATGCAACACTAGGTTGCTTAAGAAATTAACTTTTGGTCTATGGCAACCCATATCCAATGGATGCATAAGCTTAACTCACTTTCCCTTATATGCTTAATCATCTTTCTCTCTAGGAATTACCCTTACTAGTATCTTAAGACATTTTACTAGGCATAAAAAGGGAATTCCAACAAGTAGAATATCTTAAAACATAAAAAAAAAACATGTTTTCTGGTGCCTAGGCGCTTGAACGCTTCTTCCTGAGCCCTTGAGCACTCTGCACACTTAAACGCTCGTACCCACGCACTGAAGCGCTGATGGAGCAGAGCATTGCTCTGTTCTACTATGCGATGCGCGCTTAAGTGCTATGCATTGAGCGCCTAAGTGCTCAATGCCCTGCATCATACGCCTCTTTGGACTTTGAGCGCTCCTCGCCCAGCAATAAATCTGCAAAATTCTACAGATTGCTGCCACTATTCCATTGGAACTTGACAGTGATCCAAACCACCAAAAACTTATTCTAGGTGAATTCTAACACTACTAACAACCATTAAAAGTGTTGTAACTCTTTTACAACCTATTGGTTCACTTAATCTTGTGTTAGTGATCAAAATCACATACACACTTCTTAATAACCTATACTCCATTTAATCCTCTTTCTAGCTTTGTTTATGAACAAAACTCATAAATCTTAATTCCAAATAGCCAAACTAACCAAGTCTAACCATTGAAACCGAGATTCAAGCAAGAAAATAGATTTTTCTCAATAAAAACCTAGTTTTCTCCTCATGAAAACCTAACCTCAACCATGAAATGGTTTACATGGTTTAGGGAAAAAGATGGAATTAAATGACATAAACCCCTACCTCGTGTAGACAACTTGATTCTTGAAGCCTTGCTCTTGGTTTCCCCCTTTTTCCTTTCCTTATTCCCCCTTTCTCTTCTTTCTCTTTCTTTCCTCGGTTTCTCTTCTCTTTTCTCCTTTTCTTCCTTCTATTTTTGGTTTCTGCCGTGAGTAGCAAAGTTAGACTTTGCTACTTACTTATACTAAAATTCCCGATCTGCTAAGAATACTTAGATCTCACCAAATCAACTTTTCTAACTTTCAACAGATTTGAAATAAATCTTAAGATTGATTAAAAATCTTGTTTCACCACTTTTCGATTTTTTTCATATTTATTGGGGGTCAATCCAGCATTAAAAGCACAACCAGTATGCCTAAAAATACTAAATTAACTCCGATATTCTTGAAACTTTAACTACACCATACTTAAATCATTTGTGACCTAGAAATAAATTACCCACACCTGTTTCCCTCCAAATAGCAGTTTATGCTATTTTCTGAGTCATTTTAGGCCACTTTTCGCACTCTGAGTTGCAACAAAGTGCCTAAACTAACTCAATTCGTCACAAAACTTCACTGATATGCCAAACAAGTATCAGACTACCCATGTAACTTTATACAAGCCTAGCATGATTTTCATGATGTTACACATTTCATTCATTTTCAATCTCATAGGACCATTTACTTTAGTATCAAGTTTATTGTTGGGAATCGCAGATACATCACGCAGCGAAAAATAGAATTCCCACCAAGAATCCTTGCGAAAAAACCATAATCTGAGTTTTTAAAATTGTTTACCTCTTGAAATGTGATCAAAAGGAAGTGACGTGAATCACCAACATCGTAATAGCAATGATGTCTCTGTGGTATCCACACGAACAGACTCACGAACGTCCAACGTCCACAAATAGGAGTCCCACGTCTCTCACACAGTGCTAGCTGCGAAGAGAAGAGAAGAACCTGTCACTCTCTCACTCACTATTTCTGTCAAGTGTGACTTTTTTTTAATTCATGCCTTAGCAATTCCCTTAGCAGTATTATTTATAATAGTGACTATCTTAAGTGAGTGTGAGCAGTAGTAGGGTAAGCTGTGTAACTATAGACTCATCTGTTATGAGTCCGGCCCATATTTAAATTCGAGTCCAACTTGGATATATTGCTCTAATTTAGTTTGCTTTATGTGTGTGACTCTGTAGGTTCTCATAATGTTGACAGTAATATTAAAATCTCATTTTAATATTACAAGTAGAGAGCGGTATCTAGCAACAAATCGCTGCTACCCAAGTAATGAGAATGTCAGTGATTTGACATAACCTTTCCGTGACCAATGTTTATGTGTTGTTTAGTCCCTTTGTCAAGATATCTAGATTGAACACAAGGCATGGAATGCGTCACCCTTGTATAGTCCAATCCTCTATTTCCTGATACTCGAGTAGACTTTGTAACAACAAATGAAATCAATATCTCATATTGACTCATTTGAGCATGGCCATGCATTTCGCAGTCTCACTCAATCAGGGGGCCCGAAGATATCGCTCCTGTTATATAGGAGTGACAAATCTCATCTAGGTCACTCACATCCCTCTACATGATTCGCAGTATATCCAATAACTAACTTTATAATCTCCTTGTTATAGATGACGTTTGATGGCATTAAAACACATAACTCCTCATGTAGGAATCGTTGTGATTTCAGGCCAAAGGACCACAGTGTCACTATGAGAATCGCTTATGACACTCACGTAATGATCCATGTAGCGTTCTCGTGGCGGGTCAGTCCAGTACATCATTACTCTAATATGTACCAATGTGAAGACTTGATATCTCATATCCATGACCTGTGAGATATGGTCATCAATCTACGCACATACTAGTCTCGATGCATTATTGTTGTCCTAATTAATAATAATACTTGACTAAGGACATTTAAGAATAGTGTTCTAACTTTATCCAATAGGATCTCACGATCAAGTCAACCACTTGATGTCCTATGGCATCAAACTTACTATTCTAAGGACTTTATTATGTTTATTAAAAAGAACACAATAAATTAAATGCCTCATATATTAAAATTTGCATAATAGAATGTATGTAAATACAGACAAAATGTATCAGCCTTTAGGGTATACATCAACACTTATAGGCTTATTTCGCTTAGTCTCAAGCTCATAAGCCCAACTCACTTAGTTTCAGGTTCATAAGCTTATTTCATTTTATTTTCAGGCTCATACACCCATTTCATTTAGTTTCAAGCTCATATGCCCATTACATTTAGTCTCAGGCACATCGACCCATTCAATTATAAGCTAAGAGGCCCATTCCATTCAGTTATAGGCTCATAGGCCAATTTCATTTAATTTTAATCTCATAGGCCAATTTGATTATGTTATAAACACATTGGTCCATTTCATTTACTTCTAGGCTTAGAGACCCATTTTAATGAATTTACAAGCTCATTGGCCCACTTCGTTCAATTATAAGCTCATAGGCTCATTTCATTTAATTTTATGCTAATTGGCCCACTTCATTTAGTTTTAGGCGCAGAGACTCATTTATTTAGTTTTAGGATCAGAGGCTTATGTCATTCAATTTTAGGCTCACAAGTCCATTTCATTCAGTTTTAGACTCCTAGTCCCATTTCATTCAGTTTTTGGCTCAAATGCTCATTTTACTTAGTTTATAGGCTTATAAGCCCAGTTCATTCAGTTATAGATCCATAGGCACATTTCATTTAATTTTAGGCTCATTGACCCATTTCATTTAGTTTTAAGATCAAAAGCTCAATTCATTCAATTATAGCGTCATAAGCCCATTTCTTTTAGTTTTAGGCTCAAACACCCATTTTACTTAGTTTACAAGTTAATAGACCCATTTCATTAGGTTTAAGGCTTAGAGGCGCATTAGACTTAATCTCAGGCTCAAAGGACCATTTCTTTTAGTTACAAGTTCATAGGCCCATGTCATTTAATTTCAGGCTCAAAAGGCCCATTTCATTTAGGTTTAGCCTTAGAGACCTAATTCATTTAATTATAAGATCATAGACTTATTTCATTAAGTTATAGGTTCAAAGGACCATTTTACTTAGTTTACAGGCATAAAGGCCCATCAATGTATTGTAGGTTCATAGGCCTATTTCATTTGATTTAAGGATTATAGGCCCATTTCGTTTGTTTTCAGGCTCAGAGACCCATTTCATTTAGTTTTAGACTTAGAGGCCCTATGTCAATCTATTTTAAGCTCACAGGCCCAGTTCATTCAGTTTTAGACTCAGAGGCCTATTTCATTTAATTTTAAGCTCAAAGACCTATTTTACTTAATTTTAGGCTCATAAGCTCATTTAATTTAGTCTTAGGCTCATAGGTCCATTTCATTCATTTGTAGGCTCGTAGGCACATTTCATTCATTTTTAAGCTCATTGACCCATTTCATTTAGTTTCAAGCTTAGAGGCTTATTTCATTTAGTCTTTGCCTCAGAGGCCTATGTCATTCTTTTTCAAGCTCATAGGCTTATTTCATTCAATTATAAACTCAAAGGCCCATTTCATTCAGTTTTAAGTTCATAGGCCCATGTTATTTAATTTAAGGCTAGTAACTATCGCGATCGAGATCGCGGCGGGATGCGGTGAAAAAATAAATTAATTATTAGGAGTCACCACTAATTTTATTTTTTATTAGGAAAAATTAAAAAACCTAAGAAAAATAGTTTTTGAAACCAGATTAGATTCGGAAGTCGATTATGTATAGGGAAGGGTGGAAACTTAATCCTACAACATCCCTAACACACCTGTCCTAAGATAGTACCTTAAGTCAATTGTGTAATTTTTTAATAACTCTTGAAAATATTTTTTTTACCCCTTTTAAAACATAAAAAAATTAACAAATAAATTATGAAAATTTAATTTTGGCTTAACAGAATAAAAATTCTGCTCCTCCGTATCCTTGAGTGCAATGAGGAATTCAAAGCCACATCGTTCTTTAGAAAATAATTGTGGGTTAGTTATTTTTAATTTTGAAAATATTTTTTTTTGTTTTGACAATTCATTTGACTTTTATTTTATTTTTTTTAAAATGAATCATCAAGCTGTCACAATTCAAATGATTAATAAAATATAAGATTAACAAACTGTCACAGCTTAGCTAATCTCGTTTTATTTTTCTCAATAAGGCTCAATTATTTTTATTTTCATTTTTTTAAAAGATTATAAAATCAACACTTAAGAAAAGACAATATTAGTAACATGATTAAAAAAAAACATACTAATAAAAAAGAGAGATAAACATAACATTCAAAAGGGTAAACAAAACCTCAACAAAGCCTAAGATGATTTTTTTATTTTCATTTATATATATATATATATATGTTAGATTCAAAATAAACTCATAAAATCAAAACTATTGTTATTTATCCTATTCTACCCAAACCCAAAAAAAAAAACTTTGGATCACAAACTCTAAAGCCTAAGTAAAACAAAAAAAAAAAAGCCCAATCTCCTCAAACCCACTTGATCCAAACAAACCCAAAAAAAAAAAAACAAACAAACAACAAGCAATTAAAACAAGAAGGACCGTTGAAACCGAAACAGAAAAAAACCAAAGAATAGAAACCTAAACACTAGAACATTCAGAACCAAAAGCCAAAATAGGGAGAGATCGAGGCATGGCGGCTCAAGTCGTGAACGACGATGGGATGAGGGGTTTGGCTGGCGGCGAGGTCTGGTTCAAGGCGCCCGGCCGTGGGTGGTTTCGGTTGGGCGGCGTGGTTGGGCAGACGACGATGGCTTGCGGGTTTCACGTGGTGGTGCGGCGACAGCACGAGAGAGCCGCGGTGGTGGACGAATATGGTGGTTTTGGGGTTTTCGTTGTGGTGGGGGCAAGTTTCGGGTGATTTTGGTTGGGTGAGGACGGGTTGAGGCGGTGGTGGTTTGGTGGGATGGGATGGACGTTCGCGGCTATGGTGGACAAATTTGGGTCGGTCGGACGGTGGTGGTGCGGCGCAAAGAGGGCTATGAACGGTGGTTCTGTGGTGGTTGGGTTTTTTTCGGTGGGTTGTGGGGTTTGGTTTAGGGTTGTTTCGGCGTGATGGGGTTGTTCACGGTGGGTGTTTGGAGAGGGTGTTTCATGGGTTCGGTGAGGTGGCTGCAGGGGTGTGGACCGGTGGCCTGGTGGTTCACTACTGGGTGAAGGGTGGTTCATGGTTGGGTCGTGGTGGTTGGCTTGTGATGGTTCCTTGTGAGGTGATTGATATTGGTGTTGAAAGTTTGATGGGGTTTAATGCTATTTTCAATGGGTGGTTCCGTGTTTCACAGAGGTTGAGGTTGATGGTGGTGTTTTGTTTTTGTTTATAGGTGGTGATAAATTTTGTTGAGGGCTTTGGTATAGTGGTGGAAGGGGAGTGATGGTGAATCTAGCTTGTTGTGGGGAATGACATTGGAGGAGAATGGTGGTTCAAGGTTGAAAGTGGGGTGGGTGTATTAGGTGTGAGGCAAAGGTTGGAAGGGTTAAAGCAGAGGGGTGTTGTCTTGGTTGATAGGAAAATGAATAGGAGAGTCAAGAGAGAAGGAGATCCAAAAGGATTCACATGTTTATGATTTAAAATCAATGAAATGAAAAGGATTTTTACCTTCAACAACTGGAGATTAGGAGATGATTGATGAGAAATAATAAATTCTTTGTAAAAAGGTTTAGTTTCCAGATAAAAATTCTTCTCTTTGCTTCACCTTCTCTGTTTTTCTCTGATTTCTTTCAGAATTTCCCAACCCCCTCAAATTCTCATATTCTCTCTTATATAGTCAAGATCTATGTGGATGCAAACAAATCATGCATAGGGAACAAAAGCTGTGTGAAAGGAGTAATGGAGCAGTTGCAGCAATGAAATGGGGAGCACATAGCATTGTCCCTGCTGTGGTGTTATGTGTGTAGAGAAAATGCCAAAATGAAGTGGAACGTTTGGCTTTTGGCTCTGTATATGTGTACGTGTTTGAGTGAGGGTGTGAGTGCATAGTGCCTGGTGGAAAAAGGAAAAAGGACAAGATCAAGTAAAGGCAAAATGGGTTCGTACTCAAAACAAAAAAAAAAAAACAAATAGGAGAATGCAAGAAGGAGTGCAACGGTAGCCCCTTCATCTCTTTTTTTTATTATTATTATGTTTGTTTTGTTTTGTTTTTTGAATTTTTGTAATCATAATACTTATTGGGCTAAACAAATTTTTGGGCTGGGATAAAAAAAAGGAAATGGGCCAAACAAACAAGGTACACTTATCGGCATAATTAATTTCTATTCTCTTTTCTCTTTTCTTTTTCTTATTTCGAATTAAAAGATTTTTAAAGACAAAATTGGGTGTTCAAATTTATCCCTCTTTACTTGTTTCTTACTAGAGATTATGAATAACCGTAGTTTTTCATATTATCGTCGTAAGAAACGAGTAAAGATGTGAACTTAAGTTTTGTCTAGCAATGCATCACATGATGTGAATGGATAAGACAAAGATGCTGATTGAAAACCAATAAGCTCAAACGAGTTGCCACAACATTGTTAATCCTACCAAGGTGAAGCTCAGCGTAGAGCCAGAGACATCACCACCTCGTCAACAAGCTGTCGGAGCTCAATTGACATTTATTGATTAAAAAGCTTATTAAAAACGGGAACATAAATGACATTGAGTGATCTTGTGATTCGAAATGTAAAAGGTAATGAGCTTGGTGATAATCACATATTTTATACATTAATAAGCCCTCATTTTTAGTCATTTACACTTTTCATGTACTTAATTAATTGATGCTTGGTCATGTTTTGTTTGGGCTCAAATTAGGCTAATTGAATTTTTTCAGCATTATTGAGTTTTGACATTATTTTTGTATTTCGGCCATAACTTGAGTTTTAAATATCTAAAAATTATGAATTTTACCTTATAAGAAAGCTGAGAGGAAGCTCTACAACTTTGATGAAGAGCTCAAAGTCTCAATCAGATGTCTAGTGAACCTAATTAGGCTTGGAAGGTTAGACTCGGGTTTGAGGAGCATATGACATTAAAGTGAGCATATCTTGGTCAATTCAAATCCAATTCAGATGAGACTTGGGCCATTATATTCCTACAAGGCCCAACTGCATTTGGAAAGTGTAATGAAGCACTAGAGGCCAATTTAGGGGGGGTATTTAGAGGATTAGAAAGAGGGAGTCTGAAAATACACTTTACATTTTTCATTCTACACTTTCATCTTCACTCTAGAACTCTCTTCTCTCCCTTCTCTCTAGATTTTTATTTTTCATTCTTTACTTTTTCTGAGTTCTTCCTCCTATTCATAGAGGGGTAGGGCCTTTAATCAATCCAAGAGATTGACAACTTGATGATTAATCTTGAGATTTCATTTTAATTGTTAAATATTCATCTATTAATCAAGTTTCTCTTCCTCTTTCCTCTCTTTGTTAATTCTGATTGAATGCTTAATTTGATTGGAATTTTTGTATGTTAATTGCTTAATTACCATGTGTAAAGAGGTGAATTCAGAGACTAAATAGTACATTGAAGGTGTTTGATGAAATGTTTGGCTTGGTTGGATCTTGGTTTTTAAGTTAATTTTGGTTTTGGATGGATGCTTAATTTGTCTAACCTTAGTTAATTGAATTCGAGAAGTGTTTCTAGTAGAAGATCCATGGATCTTTGAGAGGTATCTTGATGTGATCTAAGATCAAGGGTTTGGTTGATAGTTGGACGGATCTTTAGTAATCAAGGATAGATTAAAATCAAGATTAGTTAACTCTCTTGGATTGGTTGATTCTTAATTCTGATTTCTTCCATTTATTTGAATTCTATTTCTGCGTATTCCCAATTTACTTGAAACCCCCCCCTTTTACTCCCGTTCTGTTCGAAATTCTATTTTTTTATTTCTTGTTTTGAAATTCTGTTTCTGTCTATGTAATTCTTTTTCTTTTCTGTTTTCTAGTTTTTGTTATCTAATTCTGTTTTCTCGTTTTTATTTTCTATTAACTTCTCCAATATTTGCTTGATCTGATCCAATTGCAATTACAATCCTTGAGACACGATCCGATGTTGACTCCTATGCTATAAGCCATAGGTATAATTTGGTTACAATTTTAATTAAGTTCGGTGCTCGTCAAAATTTTGGCGCCGTTGCCGGGGATCTAACCTGGGTCGCCAGCGTGACAAATGGGAATTTTGATTGAGTTATACCTATGGCTTATAGCATAGGAGTAAACACCGGATCGTCTCTCAAGGATTGTTATTGCAATCTGATCATATTAAGCGCCATGCTAACTCTTGTTCTTGATCTTACTAACAATTAACTTTTGTTTTGTCATTGTATTCTGGCATCGTATTCTGATCATAACTGCTGAATTGCGTTCTGTTGCATTGTTGTTACTGTTACATTGGTTATTACTACTGTTGATCATTCTTTTGCTACCTTTTGTGACAATTGCATTGCAAGATCTCCTTGTAAGTGTCATTCACTCATTTTGGACGTGTTTCTAACTGTCTAACATTATTTCATACCCTGCTAACACGTTTTCACCATTTTCTAATTTCTTCGGGTGTAGGGGCAGACCAGTGTTAATTTGACTGTAGAGTTTTGAGCTGAGACTTGGTCCCCAAGGTTTAATCATCATTTTGAGCAAGGTGATCTCTTAAGGATCATCCACTTGGATTTTAGCCAAATTACATCATCTGATAGGAGTTTTGAGAAAACTAGGGATATAACGATAATTTTTTCAATTGTTTTAGTATCTCTAAATACCTTGATTTTTGGTCAGTTGATAGAAAAAAAATCTAAATCACTCGGCTAGGTAAGCTTTATTAGGCAATGATGCACAATTTTTAGTTTCAAACAAGTCTACAAACTTGATGCGGGATTAATTGTTGCTTTGCGAACCCAAGTGCAGGTTGTCTCAAGTAATAAATTTCTCGGGAGTCCGAGGTCGATCCACAGGGAATTGTTGAAGATTAATTAAGGTGAAGTAAATATTTTGTTACTATGATAAAAATTATTTACTTGGGTTAAAAGATCCACTCTTGGTAAATAAAGTAAAGGTAAGATTAATTTCTTTTATAACTCAATTAGAATCCTCGCAACATAGAGGTTTTAATCAGAAAATACAACATTAAAAGTCCATTTAAAATAATATACGTAATTATATTATGTTTTCTAAAAATATTACCACCACTTATAAATGGGTTAAAGCATTCATTGTACTAATATTTTGTTTACAACAAATCAAGAACTCCTCTTTACAAAGATAGTTTCTAAATTATAAGAAACAAATTATAATACGTATAATGGTTACTAGAAAATATAAATCATTTAAGTACAAGAGAAGAATAAATCTAACCTTACTTTATTACCAAGAGCTTCACCCTTTCACCTAAGTAAAATGAAACTTAGTTACTCATAGATAAGAAGAAAGAAAGAGAGAAGAAGAAGAAGAATAACATGACTTTAATTTAGAACAAAGGAAAATTACTACAAGAAAATCTAGTAACAAAATGACATCATTTTGGTAACTAACACCTAACACCCTTAATGATCTACCAAGGCCTCCTTTTATAGAGGATTAGAGATACAAAATGACAAGGGGACTGAGTCATTAGTGGATGGATGAGTGGAAAACGCCAAATGACTTTTGGTGAGTGAAAAATTATAGAGATTCCTTGTCTCCGAAATCATGCAGCTTTGAAGTCATTGCATTCGTCATTTTTGAACCAAATGGTCTTCATGAAAGTTGTAGGCTTGGATCTTAGCTTTCAAATGGCTTTATTTGAGTCCAATATCATTTCTATAACTCCAGATACATTCAAATTACTACACACTGTGTAGGCCCAGTCACAGCTCCTCTATTCTGACTTCCAAGTCCAATATCACCTTCAAGGATTTCGATTCTAGAAAAGTGTTCAACATAAAAGTTATAGATATGGGTCTTAACTATTCAGCATCCAAATTTCAGTTCATTTGACAACCTATAGCCCGAAAATGATGATGAAGAGTACACGTAGGTTAAGCTATCAGGAAAAGCACTCTAGTTCTTGCTTCAACCCCAATTTGAGTTATCTACTCGTGTGATTGGGCCTTTGAGGTCTTCATGAAAGTTATAGAGCTCTCTCTTATCTTTAAAATGCCATCAGATTCACCTCATTTTACTACCTATATCCCAAGATATAGCCCAAATACAGAAGCAACATAAGACATAAATTATGCTAAAAAATTCAATTAAGTCCAATTTGAGTCCAAACTTACAAAACATAATCAAAATCAATCAATTAAGTACATGGAGAGTGTAAATGACTAAAAATGAAGGCTTATTAATGTATCAAATATGTGATCATCAAATTCCCCCACACTTAGCTTTTTGCACTCCTAGGCAAAACACAAGACCAAAACTAAAAACAAAACGAAACGGACTCAAAAGCTAAACACTCTAAAAGACTCAATTTTTAATAATATTTAAAAATGAAGAGCAATCAATCATTCAAGTAATCAAAACATTCATAAGGTAACATATCTTCACTTCTCAAATCAACAAGCAAGGATATTTCAATTGAAAAGCATGAGTCAAGAATGATAGATTTTCACAAGATTCACTCTCAATCCCTCAAGTGTTTAAAAGGTAAGTATTTTACTCAATTCAACCCATGAAAATTATACTACCATAAGCTTGCTTATCTTCTACTTCTCCATTACTCAGAATATATGCACACACAAATCATGAGGACTTTATTCAAGATTGTAATGGGGTCAAGGTAAAGGAGGAGGTAATATGGATATGACAAGTTAAATACCAGAGAATAAAAAAAGTAGCAGAAAGTGAGTTCAATTAACAAGCATGAAAGTTTATCCCAACTCCACCTAATACAAATTCCCTTTACATATTCTTTTCATTTCCTTTATTACCTTGTTGACCCTCTTCTTTTTACATTTTTTTTGATTGATTTTTTTTTTTGATTTTTGATTTTTTTTTTACAAAAAGAACATCATATATACATTTTTTTAACCATTCTACACACACACCCCACACTTGTTCAAGAACTCATCGAATGACAAAACTAATGTTCTCTTATTTCCTAAGGTCAAATAAGAACATGGTTTTTCATTTAAGGCACATAATGAGTTCGAAACAAAGAATAGTCAAATAAGCTCAAAGGGGTTAAGTAAGGGAAAATAGGTCATTTCTAATGCTTTATGTTGGCAGGAATCAGAGAATTTCCAAGAAGTCATAAGAGTGCTTGATATCATATTGAGACAACATACTGCTAAACAAGGCTGACTATTTGATTAAAGTAGCTATTTCAAGAAAAATACCTCAATCATATTTATGTATGCATATGAAAATGTAGTCTAAAAAAGAATCAAAGCAAGTTCTAGAGTAACAATTCCATGAGTGAAATTCACACAAGAAAGAAAAGAATGGTACAAATGTTCAATCCATTCATCAATAGGCTCAAAATCTCACAAGGCATAATTTTATCATTCTCAGTCCACCAATTCAACATCCATAACCAAGCATGTGAATTTTAAGAAATAAGACAATTTACTCAATCATGCAAATTTCCCTGAATTTGAATTGCTACTTCCACACAAACTAGTTACTACCCCAATTACTCCTTACTCTGCCACCAATTTTTGATGCATCTCAAGAGTAAATAATGTACTCTTTACTCTGCCATCCCTAATTACTTTTGTTGTTAACAAATTGATGACAAACACAACAAACATATTAACAAACACACTCCTATTTTTTTTTAGTTTTTTTAATATAAACACAATAAACATATTAACAAACACACTTTCTAATTTTTTTTTAATTTTTTTTACAACCATCCTTCCCCCCAACCAGATCACAACATTGTTCTCAATATCAAAACATAGATAGGTAAAGGATAGAATATATTACCTGTTGCTGCAATTGAAAAGAAAAATCTCACACAAATTTAAACAGAAACAAAGTATGATAAATAAAACTAAAACTTGTAATTATTTAAATAGTTGGAGTGTCTTGGCTGGCTTTCTTTTCATTTTGCTTCCCTCACCACTTCCTTCATTACTTCCTTCGGACCAATCTATCTGAGCTGTTACTGGATCAGGTTCATAAACAAAAGCTTCTAATTTATCAATCAACTCATCAATAGTGGAAGCAGAGATAAGGAGTCATCTTGCAGAAGGTGTGACAAATTTCTGTTCCACAGCATGGTCAACAAAAGATAACAAATTATCAAAGAAATTATTAACATTCAATAAACCTACGGGTTTATGGTGGATGTTCAGTTGGGCCCAAGAGACAATTTGAAAAATTTCTTCCAAAGTACCAAAACCACCAGGTAAGGCAATGAATGCATCAGAGTTTTCAAGCATTGCCTTCATTCGTCCATGCATAGATGATACTTGAATTTCCAGTCCAATTGTCTTTCCAACGATGTTCCTTCGAGTTAAAGGTTCAGGAATGACACCTACAACTTGACCACCTCTTATATATGCAGAAAGTGATACAGCCCCCATTAACCCAAGGCAACCTCCCCCATATACTACACGAATGTTCCTCGCAGCAAATGTTCTACCAACAGTGCTTGCTGCATTTACAAACTCTAAACTTTTCCCATAACTTGTCCCACAAAATACACAGATACTGACAAATCTACGAACAGAAGAAGAAGCTCCCTCCATTTCTACACTCACACTCTCTTTGAATGATTATGAGTTGTAGGAAAGTGAAGAAAATGGAGTGTTTAAATAGGGAAGAGAATAGAAAAAGTAATAATAGTTCCTATACAGGTACGTTGACTGGTGTCAGAAAAGTTTGAAATTTTAAAAAAAAAATAATAATAATTTTTTTTGTATTTTTTTTGTTTTTTGTTTTTACTTCAAGAAAACCATCAGGGTAAAGAAGTCTAGAAAGCCCCGAAGGATCCCATCCAAAGGATCGTCTGTCCAAAACCAAAATTCAACAAAATCATACAAAGATAAAATAATAATAACAAATGATTACATACCTTTATGTACAGGTTTCATGGCAGATCTTTATACTATGCGTCATGAGTGCAGTAATACTAAGACGGCTCAGCCAATCTGGGTATTCTTCTCCCTCCCGCTTGTGGGGTATTTTGGATTGAGTTACGACGCCACTAATTAAAGTGCATAAATCTGACAGCTATCACCAACGACCACAGCCAGTGAGAGGTCGCTGAAGAGCCCATGGCATTAAATCACAGGATCTAGCTCAGAGGCATTGTCACGCGAGAATGCAAACACGGGACGCTTCTTTCTGTCCATCAGCAAGCAGAGCCTTTGGTTGAAACCTGGGAATGCTTGTGCGGCTCTCTACAGAGCATGGCACACGAACCTTATTTACTGACCGGCGTACGAAGGTCCACCCGAGTCAATGACGGGTCTGCCACTCCATTGGCAGAGGCTCCTAATCTAATTAAAGACCAAGTACAACCGAAGTTTCGCCCTTTTTTATTTTATTTAATTTATTTCATTTATTTTCATTTTTTTCTTCTTTTTTTCTTTTTTTTTTTTTTTCTTTTCTTTTTTTCTTTTTTTTTTTTTTTTTTCTTTTTTTTGAAGATGTACAAGATAATATATACATGTTGTTGTGATTGTGACTCACATCTTCCTCTGGTTTCACGTCCAGATCGGCTTAAACGCCTTCTATGAGTCGAGGATAAGCTTCCCATCCAATTTTCTTATAAATTGGCAAACAGGGTCTTTTTGAGTCAGATTCCCAAGACTATAACGCTCTTGCTCGTCCCTGAAGAGATTCCACAAACTAAGAAGTTCACACTGCACAATTCCACAAGAATGCGTCTCAAGAGTCAATAAGATATTATCTAATGACTCCTTACTCAGTCCATTCTTGATGAAGAATATTTTATCTTCTCTCATGCATCGAAACCATCCCCAAAGAGTGACATCGCGTGTTGCAATTCCATCGTGCACACTTGTAACAAACTTTCATTCTTTTTGCTCTTCTCCTTTTTGAAAATAAACTTTTACCGAGACCAGGCATGTATGGGACAAATGAATCTAAAGATTCACTAGCTAAACGAACCTTTGCTTCGATTATCCAGCGTATATCTTCTGGGATGCTCTTATACATTAACAATCTCAGTCTTTCACACCTAGCTTCATAGACTTTTGTTAGAGCATTTAGAGGGAGAGAAGGAAAATATTTTCTTAGATTTGAGAGAATGACATCCATTTTAAAAGGAAAAGAAATCAGTTATTATGAGAAACTAAAAAACAAACCGACTTGAGAGTCACGGAGTACCGTTATCCGCCATTTAACCGGGAACACAAAGAACTGCAAAAAGAAAGAAACAACATTAAAATAAATTCTACTCATAACAAGGATTAGAAAGAGAAATGGATTCTACCTCAACAACTTGATGTTCCAGAAATGGTTTGAGTCTTTGTCCATTAACCTTAAATACAATACCATTCCTAAGATTCTTAATGTCTATGGCCCCATAAGAATACACATGTTTGACAATATAAGGACCAACCCACCTAGATCTCAATTTTCCAGGGAATAGATGAAGACAAGAATTATAAAGCAGAACTTTTTGACCAATTTCAAAAGTTTTTCTCAAAATTGATTTGTCATGAAAAGCTTTTGTTCTATCTTTATAAATCTTTGAGTTTTCATATGCATCATTTCTTAATTCCTCAAGTTCATTCAATTGCAATTTGCGTAACTTGGAAGCATCATCAAAACTTAAGTTGAAAGCTTTAATGGCCCAAAATGCTTTATGCTCTAATTCTACAGGCAAATGACAAGGTTTTCCATAAACTAACCGATAGGGAGACATGCCTAAAGATGTTTTAAAAGCAGTACGGTAAGCCCAAAGTGCATCGTTTAGTCTTAAAGACCAATCTTTACGATTTGGGTTAACCATTTTTTCCAAAATTTGTTTAATCTCCTTATTTGCCAATTCAACTTGTCCACTTGTCTGAGGATGATAAGGGGTTGCAATTTTGTGGGTAATGCAATATTTCTTCATTAAGGATTCAAATGGTTTATTGCAAAAATGTCTTCCCCCATCACTGATGATAACTTGAGGAATTCCAAATCGACTCAAAACATTTTCTTTTAAAAATTTTAGAACAGTTTTATGATCATTGTGCCGACATGGAATCGCCTCAATCCATTTTGAGACATAATCAACTGCAACCAAAATGTACACAAATCCAAAAGATGATGGAAATGGACCTATGAAATCAATTCCCCAACAATCAAAAATTTCAATGACAAGGATAAGGTTCAAAGGCATCATATTTCTTTTAGAAATGGATCCCAATTTTTGACAACTTTCACAACTTTTGCAAAAAGTATAACTGTCCTTGAATAAAGTGGGCCAATAAAATCCACACTGCAAGATTTTTGCAGCTGTTTTCTTTGAAGAAAAATGACCTCCACATGCTTCTGAATGACAAAATTTAATGACACTACTTACCTCATTGTCAGGTACACATCTTCAAAAGATTTGATCAGGACAATATTTGAACAAATATGGGTCATCCCAAAAGAAATTTTTCATCTCAATCAAAAACTTTTTTCTGTCTTGGTGTGTCCACTGAGGTGGCATCTTACCTGTTACAAGAAAATTGATAATGTTAGCAAACCAAGGCATGGAATTAACAGAAAATAAAAATTCATCGGGAACAGAATCATTGATAGGTGTGCTATCAAAAGATGAGCTTGTTGTCAGCCTTGACAAATGATCTGCAAAAATATTTTTGGCTCCTTTCTTGTCTTTTATTGTGATGTTGAATTCTTGAAGCAACAAGATCCACCGTATCAACCTAGGTTTGGCATCCTGTTTAGACATTAAATATCTAACAGCAGCATGATCAGTGAAAACAACAGTGGAAGAACCAATTAAATAAGCTCAAAATTTATCCAATGCAAAAATTACAGCAAGTAGTTCTTTTTCAGTAGTGGTGTAATTCATTTGTGCACTATTCAAAGTTCGACTTGCGTAATAAATTACATGAGGCTTACCTTCCTTTCTTTGGCCTAAAACAGCGCCAACAGCAAAATCACTAGCATCACACATCAACTCAAAAGGCAAAGACCAGTCAGGAGATTGCATGATAGGAGCAGAAGTCAAAAGACCGATTAATTTTTCAAATTTTTTTTGACAATCTTGAGTCCAATCAAATGGTGTATCTTTTGTTAGAAGATTACATAAAGGTCTAGATATGGCACTAAAGTCCTTTACAAATCTTCTGTAAAATCCTGCATGTCCTAAAAAGGAACGAACTTCTCTGACTATTTTTGGGAAAGGCAAATGAGCAATTAATTCAACTTTGGCCTTATCAACTTCAATTCCTTTAGAAGATATCACAAGACCTAACACCATTCCTGAGGTAACCATGTAATGACATTTTTCCCAATTTAACACAAATCCTTTTTCTTCGCATCTTTTAAGAACTTTTTTCAAATTATCAAGACAATTTTCAAAAGAATTTTCAAAAACTGTCAGATTATCCATGAAAACCTCTAAATAATGCTCAATCATGTCACTGAAAATACTTAGCATGCATCTTTGAAAAGTTGTCGGAGCATTACAAAGACCAAAAGGCATTCTTCTATATGCAAAAGTGCCAAAGGGACAAGTAAAAATGGTATTTTCTTGATCCTCCAATGCAATTGGTATTTGATTATACCCTGAATAACCATCAAGAAAACAATAGTAGGGATGTCCTGCTACTCTTTCTAGAATCTGATCAAGAAATGGCAAAGGGAAATGGTCTTTCCTAGTGGTTGTATTCAATTTTCTCGAAATCAATACACATACGCCAACTAGATGAGACTCGGGTAGGTATTAATTCTCCTCTTTCATTTTCAACCACGTTATTCCACATTTCTTAGGCACAACTTGTGTAGGGCTTACCCACTGGCTATCAGAGATAGGAATAGATAATTCCAACATCAAGTAATTTAAGAACTTCAGCTCTAACTACCTCTTTCATGTGTGGATTTAATCTTCTTTGAGGTTGTTGAGATGTTTTAGCATTATCCTCTAAATGTATTCTATGTGTACAGATTAATGGATTAATACCTTTTATATCCTTTAATGCCCATCCAATTGCACTTTTATGCCTTTTAAGTACTTCTATCAACTTACCTTCTTGTTCTTTGGTCAGGGATGAGGAAATTACCACTGGAGAGCTTTGCTCTTCTCCCAAAAATGTGTACTTCAACCCATCAGGTAATGGCTTCAGTTCCAATGTGGGTACTTCTTCATGGGTATCATCATTCATGAATTTTAGCTCTTCGAATCTTGGCTTCCTTCCTTTGTATTCCATTTCCTGTGTACAGTCAAACAAAGAGCATATTTCAGAAACATCATCATCTAATTGTGTAGCTGAATCAAATGACTTAATTAAACAGATTTCTAATGGGTTAGAAGAACTCCTGATTTGAAGATGATCATCTATAATGGCCTCAATCCCTTCAATCTCTTCCTTTTCATCATAAACTTCATGTGGTTGCTTGCACATGTTGAAAACATTAAGCTCCAGTGTCATATTTCCAAAAGTTAGCTTCACCACTCCATTTCTACAATTTATCAAAGCATTAGATGTTGCTAAAAATGGGCGACCCAAAATAACAGGAACTGAGTTAGAACTATCAACCATAGGATCAGTTTTCAAGATAATAAAATCCATAGGATATATGAATTTATCAACTTGTACCAACACATCTTCTACTATTCCTTTTGGAATTTTAATTGATCTATTAGCAAGTAGAAGAGTTACAGAAGTTAGTTTTAACTTACCAAGGTTGAGTTGCTGATCAATTGAATATGGAAGCAAATTAACACTAGCACCAAGATCAAGTAAAGCTCGTTCAATTTTATGTTCACCAATAATGCATGAAACTGTAGGACAACCAGGGTCTTTATATTTCAACTCATTATTGTTTTGAATAATGGAGCTTACTTGTTCAGTCAAAAATGCATTCTTTTTCACATTATGTTTCCTTTTAATAGTGCACAAGTCTTTCAAAAATTTGGCATAACAAAGAATCTGCTTGATAGCATCTAACAGAGGAATATTGACATTCACTTGTTTAAAGATTTCAAAAATGTCACTGTTATGATTCACTTTACTTGAATTATTTAATGCTTGAGGAAATGAGGGTGAAGACGAGGCTTTGATCTCCTTTTGACTATGTGGCTTATCAACTCCTTCCTCATCTTTGGGAATTGACTCATCATCTTTCTCAAAAAGTTCAGAAATTTATTTTTCAATAACCTTTCCACTCTTAAGAGTTATCACTGAGTTGACTTAATCTATTTTTTGACTTTCTGAACTACCCTCATTTAGGCTAAACTGACCCTTGGGATTTGGTTGAGGTTAAGAGGGAAACTTTCCTTTCTCATGAATGGCAAGTGCAGAAGAAAGTTTAGCAAGAGTGTCTTTTATGTCAATCATGGTTTGATTGTTGTGGTTATTGATGGCTTCTTATTTTTCCATGAATGCATGCAATGTTCCTTCAAGGTTTTTCTTATATGGTGGGACATAGGGTGCATATCCTTGAGGATTTTGAGAATCTTGCTGTGCCTGAGGAGGTGGTGGTTGCATGAATTGTGGCTGGTTGCTATTCCTCCAACTGAAGTTCAGGTGATTTCTCCATCCCGGATTGTATGTATCTGAAAAAGAAGAAGTGAATGGCTTTTTAAAATTATTCATTGCATTTACTTGCTCATGCACAACTTCTTTAAAAACAGGAATTTTTGGACATTCATTTGTTGAGTGTCCTAATTCATCACAAATGCCACAAATTTCTTCACTTTGCACACATTTGATTTCTTTTACTTTCCCGGATTCCATGGCTTCAACCTTTCTAGCCAAACTAGCAAACCTTGCATTTAGATCTTCTTCTTGACTAAGATGATATTTTCCTTTACTAGTATTTGCAAGGATAAATCTAATTGAATTTTCAGAAGGATTAGTACCATGCCAAAATTGAGAATTTTCAGCCAAATGGTCTAAATAGTCTAAAGCTTCTTTAGGTTCTTTATCAAGAAATTCACCATTGCACATTGTTTCCACAAATTGTTTGGTTTCGGGTGTTAACCCTTCATAAAAGAAGCTTATAGTGCGCCATTTTTCAAAACCATGATGTGGGCAAGAATTCAACAAATCTTTAAAACGTTCCCAACTTTGAAAATATGCTTCATTGGAATTTTGGAAAAAATTTTGGATTTGTCTTTTCAAAGCATTGGTTTTATGTGTTGAAAAAAATTTCTTCAAAAACTCACATTGCATTTCTTGCCATGTGCCAATTGATCTTGGTTTCAAAGTGTTAAGCCAAGTTTTTGCTTTATCTTTCAAAGAAAAAGGAAATAATTTAAGCTTAACAACCTCTTCAATGCAAGTTTGATAATGAAAAATAGTACATACTTCCTCAAATTCTTTTAGATGTAAATATGGGCTTTCAGATTCTAAACCATGGAAATTAGGAAGTAAAGAAATCATACCTGGCTTGAATCTAAAATTATTGGCATTGAGTGGAAAGATAAAACATGATGGACTAGAATTTCGAAATGGTTGCAAATACTCACGCATGGTTCGCAAAGGTTGATTTTCATGCTCATCATGCACACTTTCGTTTTTAGCCATTGTGCATAAAGTGTGTGATTGTGATTCAAACAAATCAATATGTAAAGTACCTGGATTAACTCTAACCAAATGACCATAATTTAAATCACGATACTAATTAAGCATAAACAAGTAACGTACAGTATAAAATAAATTATACTAGCTAGCAGTATAAATCTTCCATTAAATATTAACAAAGGTGTGGTATAAACTAACCACCAAATAAGTTAAAAAGCATAAAAATTAAAAAGTTAGTATACAGATAAATTAAAATGTTAGAAGCAGAAAAAGTAAAAAGTTAGATAGATGATAAAGTAAAAAGTTAGATAGTTAGTAAGAGAGTTAGTAAGTTAGTAAACAAAAAAAAAAATGAGAAAATAAATACAGAAAATAAAGTACAGAGAAAAAAATAAAAGGGAGAGTTACCCCACTAAGTTAATATGTACAAGAAAATAAAAGGGAGAATTTCTCCTATTGTACAGAAATTAAAATACAGAAAATAAAGTGCAAAAAGTAAATTTAAAATATGAAAACTGGAAAATCAGCAAGCCAATTTTTTGCTCCAGCGAGAGAGGAGAGAAGAAGAAAGATTATTTCATTAATGATTAAAGATTATAGAGAAATTAGGGAGAGGTTCCCCCACAAGTTAGTATGCACATAAATTAAAAAGGGAGAGGTTCCCCCACTAGTTAGTATGTTAGTATATATACAAAATTTTTACACCAGAAATTCAGTCTTCAAATCAAGTCCCCGGCAACGGCGCCAAAAACTTGATGCACAATTTTTAGTTTCAAACAAGTCTACAAACTTGATGCGGGATTAATTGTTGCTTTGTGAACCCAAGTGCAGGTTGTCTCAAGTAATAAATTTCTCGGGAGTCCGAGGTCGATCCACAGGGAATTGTTGAAGATTAATTAAGGTGAAGTAAATATTTTATTACTATGGTAAAAATTATTTACTTGGGTTAAAAGATCCACTCTTGGTAAATAAAGTAAAGGTAAGATTAATTTTTTTTATAATTCAATTAGAATCCTCGTAACATGGAGGTTCCAATCAGAAAATACAACATTAAAAGTCCATTTAAAATTATATACGTAATTATATTATGTTTCCTAAAAATATTACCACCACTTATAAATGGGTTAAAGCATTCATTGTGCCAATATTTTGTCTACAACAAATCAAGAACTCCTCTTTACAAAGATGGTTTCTAAATTATAAGAAACAAATTATAATACGTATAATGGTTACTAGAAAATATAAATCATTTAAGCACAAAAGAAGAATAAATTTAACCATACTTTATTACCAAGAGCTTCACCTTTTCACCCAAGTAAAATGAAACTTAGTTACTCATAGATAAGAAGAAAGAAAGAGAGAAGAAGAAGAAGAATAACATGACTTTAATTTAGAACAAAGGAAAATTACTACAAAAAAACCTAGTAACAAAATGACATCATTTTGGTAACTAACACCTAACATCCTCAATGATTTGCCAAGGCCTCCTTTTATAGAGGATTAGAGATACAAAATAACAAGGGGGCTGAGTCATTAGTGGGTGGATGAGTGGAAAATGAGTGGAAAATGCCAAATGACTTTTGGTGAGTGAAAAATTATGGAGATTCCTTATCTCCGAAATCATGAAGCTCTGAAGTCATTGCATTCGTCATTTTTGAACCAAGTGGTCTTCATAAAAGTTGTAGGCCTAGATCTTAGCTTTCAAATGGCTTTGGTTTGAGTCTAATATCATTTCTATAACTCCAGATATGTTCAAATTACTGCACACTGCCCAGGCCTAGTTACAGCTCCTCTATTCTGACTTCCAAGCCCAATATCACCTTCAAGGAGTCCGATTATGGAAACATATTCAACATGAAAGTTGTAGATATGGGTCTTAACTATTTAGCATCCAAATTTCAGCTCATTTTACAACCTCTAACCCGAAAACTGTGATGAACAGTACACATAGGTTAAGCTATTAGGAAAAGCACTCTGGTTCTTGCTTCAACCCCAATTTGAGTTATCTACTCGTGTGATTGGGCCTTTGAGGTCTTCATAAAAATTATAGAGATCTCTCTTATCTTTAAAATGCCATTAGATTCACCTCATTTGACCACCTACATCCAAAGATATAGCCCAAATACAGAAGCAACGTAAGACATAAATTATGCTAAAAAATTCAATTAAGTCCAATTTGAGTCCAAACTTACAAAACATAATCAAAATTAATCAATTAAGTACATGGAGAGTGTAAATGACTAAAAATAAAAGCTTATTAATGTATCAAATATGTGATCATCAGGCAACCCTAGCTATGCTCCATTTTTCTAAATTCCATCGTTTATACCACTTTTTTAATTTTTGAAATATTTTCTTTGCATGATAATTTTCTAAATCAATGTAGTTTTCATTCTATGGTGGTCCCATGATTTTGAAAATTCATTTGATATGTTTTTTATTTATTTCTAGCTATTTTTGTAGTGTAGATTTGCATGTTTTTGTTTTTTTGGCATTCTAACACCAAAATAGCCCTGATTGGTGCATGACTAGGTCAAATCTTGTTAACTTGATTGATTTTGATCTTGAGATTGATAGAACATTGCATAGGTTGATTAGAGCTCGTAGGCTAAGTGAAAGAATTGCTTCTGAATTTAATTGTGACATTGAATCTGAGAGTGCACTTGAGATCTTAAGTGATTATGAAATCATGGCTGATAACATGCATAATAGGACTCTTAAAGAACTTGTTGCTTTTGATGTAACTTACCAGTCTTTGTGCATTCAATATCCTAATCTTGATGCTAACTTTGAGTTAAAATCTAGATTGATACACTTGTTGCCCAAGTTTCATGGTCTTGCAGGTGAGGACCTCCATAAGCACTTAAAGGAGTTCCATGTGGTTTGTTCAACCATGAAGCCGCATGGGATCCCTGAGGAGCACATCAAGTTAAGGGCATTCCCTTTCTCTCTTGTTGACGTAGCCAAGGATTAGCTGTTCTACCTTTCACCAGATTCTATCATGAGTTGGGATGATATGAAGAGGTTATTCTTGGAGAGGTTCTTCTCTGCATCCAGAGCAGCTGCCATTAAAAAAGACATATGTGGCATAAGGCAAATGACTGGTGAGACCTTGCATGAATATTGGGAGAGATTCAAGAAGCTGTGCTTGAGCTGTCCCCACCATCAAATCAATGATAAGCTCTTGATTCAATATTTCTATGAGGACTTGCTATCAATGGATAGAAGTATGGTGGATACTGCCTCTGGAGGTGCCTTAGTGGATAAAACCCCTGCTGCAACAAGAGATTTAATAGCAAATATGGCAGCTAATGCTCAACAATTTGGCACAAGAGTCCTTACCTCAACCAGAGGAGTCAATGAGGTTCAATTGTCTCATGTAGACCAACAGAGAATGGAACACAAACTTGATGAATTGATTTCTTTTGTGAGGCAATTAGTAGTGGGACAACATGTACCAGTTTCTGTACAAGAACTTGTAAGGGTGTGTGGAATTTGCTCTTGTCCATTTCATCCTACAGATGCTTACCCCACATTTCAGGATGATGGTTCTATTTGTCCAAAGTAATCAGTTGCAGCAGCTGGCATTTTTCCTAGTAAACCTCAATATCAGCAGTCCTAGCAGCCAAGATATGATCCATTTTCTAATACTTATAACCCTAGCTGGAAGGACCATCCTAACCTAAGATATGGGAATTCTGGTCAGCAACAATAGCCTTAGCAGCAGTAGTAATTTAGATACCAAGTTGTAGGTCCTAGCAACAAATACCAGCCACCTGCATTCAGGCAGCAACAACCTGTGCAGCAATCTATCCAAGCCACTCTAACTGAGCCATCATTAGAGGATTTGATGAAATAGATGGCCATAAACAACATTTTGTTTCAGCAGAATGTCAATGCCACAATTTAGAATTTATAGACTCAAATTGGGTAGTTGGCAACCACTGTGAGTGAGCTGAAAAGTCAAGGGTCAAGCCAATTAACAGTCAATAACCCAAGAGGCAATGTAAGTGCCATTAACTTGAAAAGTGGCAGAGAACTTGATGATCCCAGTCTGCCATAACCAAAGTTCCTATTGCAGCAACCAGAGATTGATTAGAAACAACAAAATTCGTAGAAACTAAATGCCCCAGTCCAGAAGAAATGTGCAGAGAATTTAGACCTGGCCATTCCACTACCTTTCCCAAATAGAGTGACACAGTCCAAGCATATAGCATAGGTAGAAATGGAAAGGGAAGTCATGGAGACATTCAAGAAGGTGGAAATCAATACCCCCCTCTTGGATGCAATCAAGCAAATTTCTAAGTATGCCAAATTCCTCAAGGAGTTGTGTACTCACCAGAGAAGACTTAAGGGTACTAAGAAGGTTAGTATGGGCAAAAATATTTCTATAATGATTCAGCCAAGCATGCCACAAAAATACAAAGATCTTGGAACTTTCACAAACCCTTGCACGATAGGCAATTCAAGATTTGAACATACAATGCTAGATTTGGGTGCAATGTCATGTCTATGTTAGTTTATAAGTCTTTGATCATTGGCACCTTGAAACCTACTGGTATAGTGATTTAGTTGGCAAACAGGACCACTGCTCATCCTGCAAGAGTGCTGGAAGATGTGTTAGTTCGGGTGAATGAGCTGATTTTTCCAGCGCACTTCTACATTCTGGACATGAAAGATGAGTCTTCAATAAACTATGCTCCATTGATTCTAGGAAGACCATTCCTTAAGACAGCCAAGACCAAGATAGATGTGCATGCTAGCACCCTTTCTATGGAATTTGGTGAAGATGTGGTACAATTTAACATTTTTGATGCCATGAGATATTCCCTTGAAGAGCATTCAGTTTTCTATGTTGATGTGATTGAGATGTTAGTTAATGATGCTTATACTGATTTGAGTATTGAATTCCCTGATATTGCTGACTTTCTGGATTCTGTCACTTATGATATATGTGCTGGCTGTGATTCTGAACCATGTGCTGCATGTGCTAAGATTTATGCAATTATGAGTGATGATGCAGCTGCTTGACTGATGCAGCACGTGAAAATGAGAGTCAGAATTATATTGAATTTAATGCTACTGAGTTGCTTGTTTCAAATAGCTTGCTGTCTTCCATTGTGCAGCCCCCATCCTTAGAGTTGAAGACTTTTCCAGATAACCTTAAATATGCATATTTAGGAGATGGTGAGAAACTGCCAGTGATTGTTGCTCGGAATCTGCAACCTGAATAAGAAGAGAAATTACTGCAAGTTTTGAGGCAGCATAAGCAGGCCATTGGATGAACACTTGTAGACATTCCTAGTATTAATCCCTCCACATGCATGCATAGGATTTTATTGGAGGAAGGCACTAAACCAGTGAGGCAGCCCCAAAGGAGACTAAACCCCCTGATTCTGGATGTGGTGAAGAAGGAAGTGACCAAGCTGCTGCAAGCTGGCATTATTTATCCCATATCCGACAGTAAATGGGTGTGCCCCGTGCAAGTTGTTCCAAAGAAATCTAGGGTCATAGTAATTGCAAATCAGAACAATGAGCTCCTACCTACAAGAATCCAGAACAGTTGGCGGGTGTGCATTGATTATAGGTGACTTAACCAGGCCACCAAGAAAGATCATTTCCTATTGCCTTTCATTGATCAGATGTTGGAGAGATTGGCTGGCAAGTCGCATTACTATTTCTTGGATGGATATTCAGGCTATTTTCAGATTCATATAGCTCTAGAAGACCAAGAGAAGACCACTTTTACCTGCCTATTTGGAACATTTGCATACAAGAGGATGCCCTTCGGTCTGTGCAACACTCCAGGCACCTTTCAAAGGTATATGGTAAGTATCTTTTTTGAACTTTTAGAGAGTTGCATGTATGTGTTTATGGATGATTTTACTTTCTATGGCTCTTCCTTTGATGCATGTTTGAATAGTTTGGCTCGGGTTTTGCACAGGTGCATTGAGACTAACCTTGTTTTGAATTTTGAGAAATGTCATTTCATGGTAGAGCAAGGTTTAGTTTTAGGGCATGTAGTATCTAGCAAGGGTATTGAGGTAGATCCTGCAAAAATAGATGTCATTTCATGCCTATCTTACCCCACATGCGTGCGGGAGGTTCGTTCTTTCCTTGGTCATGCAGATTTCTATCGGCAATTCATAAAGGATTTTAGCAAAATTTCCCTTCCACTATCCAACTTACTGCAAAGGATATGGAGTTCCACTTTGACCAATGGTGCAAGGATGCCTTCAATCACCTGAAGCGAGCATTGAGCAGTACACCTATCATCCAGCCATCGGATTGGACACTCCCATTTGAGCTCATGTGTGATGCCTCTAATTATGCATTAGGAGCTGTCCTTGCTCAAAGAGTCAGCAAAGTACCTCATGTCATCTCCTATGCTTTGAGGACTTTATATGCTGCACAAGCTAACTACACCACAACCAAAAAGGAACTTTTAGCAATTGTTTTTGCTTTAGATAATTTTTTATCATATATGCTTGGTTCTAGAGTGGTTATGTTTTTAGATCATGCAGCTTTAAAGTTTCTCCTGAAAAAGTCCGATGCAAAGCCCTGACTGATTAGGTGGATGTTACTGCTCCAAGAGTTTGATATTGAGATTCATGATAAGAGTGGAGCGGAGAACCTGGTGGCTGATCACTTGAGTCAGATTGAGAGAAAGGCAGATTCTTCTCCCATCCATGGTGTCTTCCCTAATGAGCAGCTTTTGCAAGGTAACATCCTTTGGTTTACAAATTTGGTTAATTTCTTGGTTGCTAGAGCACTACCTGCACATTTCACTAAGGCACAAATTGATAAACTAAAAAGTGAGTTAAAATATTATGTGTGGAATGACCCTTATTTGTAGAGATTTTGTAGTGACCAAGTCATTAGGAGATGCATTCCTGATCATTAGTTTGATTCTGTTCTTAGCTTTTGTCATGTATTTGGCTGTGGTGGACATTTTGGACCTACTCGTACAACTAGGAAAGTTTTAGACTCTGGATTATATTGGCCCACTCTATTTCATGATGCATATGTGTTTTGTAAATCTTGTGAACAATGCCAGAGAATAGGGAATATTTCTCGTAGGAATGAGATGCCCCAACAACCTTTGTTGTTTTGTAAGATATTTGATATTTGGGGTATTGATTTTATGGGTCTTTTTCCTATATCATTTGATTTTGTTTACATTCTGCATGCTGTGGATTATGTATCTAAATGGGTAGAGGCAAAAGCCACTCAGACTAATGATTCCTAAGTTATTGTGGATTTTGTTAGATCACATATTTTCTACAGGTTTGGAGTCTTGAAGGCCATTATTAGTGATTAGGGTTTGCATTTCTGCAATTAGAGCATGGAAGTTTTGATGAAAAAGTATAGAGTTTTGCACAAAGTTTTTACACCTTACCACCTCCAAACTAATGGGTAAGCCGAGGTCTCCAATAGAGAGATCAAGCAGATACTTCAGAAGACAATCCAAGCTAACAGAAATAATTAGAGCAAGAGGCTTGAGGATGCTTTATGGGCTTACCGGACTGCCTATAAGACACCAATTAGGATGTCCCCTTATCGGATTGTCTTTGGAAAGGCATGCCACCTACCTGTGGAGATTGAACACCAAGCATTTTGGGCGGTGAAGAGGTGTAACTTGGACCTAAATTAAGCGGGCATGGAGAGGAAGCTATAGTAGCAGGAATTAGAGGAGATCCGCTTGGAGGCTTATGAGAGTCCCAAACTTTATAAAGAGAAGACCAAAGCCTTCCATGATAAGATGATCATGAGAAAAACATTTGAGATTAGTCAAAAAGTTCTCCTCTATAACTCCCGTCTCAAGCTCATGCTTGGGAAGCTCCGATCTAGGTGGCTTGGTCCATTTGTTGTTACTAAGATTTTCCCTTATGGTGCTGTGCAGGTTGCAAGTGAGAATACCATCAAAGCTTGCACAGTCAATGGTCATCGCCTCAAACTATTTTATGAGGGAGCTTAAGAGGACATTTTGGAGGAGGTCCACTTGCAAGAAGCCGTCTACCCCACTTGATAAGGATGTTTCTTTCCTTTCCTCTCTTTTATTTTGCTTGTCCTTCATTAATTGATGATTTTGATGGGATGTTATTTTTCTTGTGAGCTTTACATTGCGAACAATGTAGAATTTAAGTAGAGGGAGGAATTTTAGCATTTTATTTTTGTTGCTGTTTAATTTCTAGTTTTGCTATTTCTATGTTATTTCTGTTTTTAATTTATTCTGTTGATTTTTGCTATTTTAATTTTTACTATTTAATTTTATGTTTCTATTTGTTTTAATGTTTTTGATATTTTTGTATCGCTTTTACTATTTTGCTATTGATGTTTTTATTTTGTCATTTATGTTTTTATTATTGTATCTGTTAACTTTTGTTTTCGTTTTATGTTTTCTATTTCTATTTTTTTTGTTGCTAAATTTTGCTATTTCTGTTATTAATTCTATTTTAGCATTCTATTTCGATTTTTGCTATTTACTATTTCGATTCTGTTTTTCTATTTCTATTATTAATTTTTTGTTTGTTTCTATTTCTATTCTATTGTTTATATTTATATTTTTGTTTTTTACAATTTATGTTATTTTTTCTCGCTTCTGTTTGTATTTTTTATTTTTAATTGTTTTTGTTTTTTGTTTTAAATTCTATTTTCTATTTTAAAAAAATTGTGTGTTTTTGATTGCTTTCCAATGATGTTTTGAGATTTGTGAAGTTTATGAGTTTGAAGCAATTAAAATTCAAGGTTCATAGCATGATCGAATAAATTTTACTCCTTCTTAAATTTGACATGCTTAGTTTTGGATGTTTGATTAGTGAATTGAGTTTGATAGATGCATACCTTGTGAGATTTTGAGTCTATTGGTGGATTTAACATGTGCACCATTCTCCTCTTTCTTGTGTGATCTTCACTCATGTCAATTGATCACTCTAGAACTTGCTTTGATTCTTTTTGAGGCTACATTTTCACTTGCATGCATAAACATGATTGAGACATATTTTCTTTAATTAGCTACTTTAGCCAAATAGCTAACCTTGCATCATTTCCCTTTGATTAACCCCTCTTAAGCCTATTTGCCTATTCTTTGTCTTAGCTCATTATATGCCTTATGTGAAAAACCATGTTTTACCTTACCTTAGGGAATGGGAGATCATTGGTTCATTTTCATTGGAGGAGCTCTTTTGCTTGTTGGTAATAATAGTTCAAGTGGGGGGGGGGGAGGTTATGCAAATTGATGTGCAATATGCAAGGTGTTTGGTGATAAAAAGAAAGAAAAAAAGAAAGAAAAAAAGCCAAATGAAAAAAAAGAAGAAAGAAATAAAAAAAAAGAATGTAAAAAAAAAAAGAATAATGCAAGAAATGTTATGAAAGAAAAAATAAAAAAAAAATAAGAGAAGGAAATATGTAAAGAGAATGTGCATTATTTGGAGTTGGGGAATAAAATTTCATGTTTGTCACTTGTCATTTGAGTTCCTTCCCAATGCTCTTTTATTCTCTTGGGTGTTTAACTTGTCATATCCATATTGTTTCCTTCCCTAACCTTACCTTGGCCCCATTACAACATTGAATAAAGTCCTCTTAGTTTGTGTGCGCATGTGCTTAAGTAGTGGAGAAGTAGAAAATAAGCAAGCTTATGGTAGTGCAATTATTATGGGTTGAATTGAGTGAAATACTTACCTTGTAAACACTTGAGGGATTGAGAGTGTATCTTGTGAGGATCTATCATTCTTGATTCATGCTTTTCAAATTGAAGATACATTGCTTGTTTGTTTGAGATGTGAAGAAATTGTACCTCATGAATGCTTTGTTTTCTTAAATCTTTGGTTCTCCTTTTTCTTGTAAACTTTTGCATTCTTGAATGTCATTGGAATTTGAGTCTTTTAGAATTTTTAGCTTTTGAGTTTGTTTTGTTTTTCTTTGTCCCCTGGTTTTGGTTTTTTGTGATTTACCCAGGAGTGCAAAAAGCTAAGTGTGGGAAAATTTGATAATCACAAATTTTATACATTAATAAGCCCTTATTTTTAGTCATTTACACTCTCCATGTACTTAATTAATTGAACCTTGGCCATGTTTTGTAAGTTTGGGGTCAAATTGGGCCTAATTGAATTTTTTCAGCATTAATTGTTTCTGTATTTCGGCCATAACTTGAGTTCTAGATATCTAAAAATTATGCATTTTATCTTGTAGGAAAGCTGAGAGGAAGCTCTATAACTTTTATGAAGAGCTCGAAGTCTCAATTGGATGTCTAATGGACCTAATTGGGCTTGGAAGTTCAGACTCGGGTTTGGAGAGCATATGGCATTAAAGTGAGTATATCTTGGTCAATTCAAATCCAATTCAGATGAGACTTGGGCCATTATATTCCTAAAAGGACCAGCTACATGTGGGAAGTGTAATGAGGCACTAGAGGCCAACTTAGGAGGAAGTTAGAGGATTAGAAAGAGGGAGTTCAAAAATACACTTTACACTTTTCATTCTACACTTTCATCTTCTCTCTAGAACTCTTTTCTCTACCTTCTCTCTATATTTTCATTTTTCTTTCTTTACTTTTTTTGAGTTCTTCCCTCCTATTCATGGAGGGGTAGGGCCTTTAATTGTAATGCCCATCTCTCAGAAGGGCGTCACATTTACGATGACCAAAAACTTATAAAGCTTAACCCAAGTTGTAAAAAAATTTATCTTATAAAATATGGATTTTGGATTACTTTGTTAATATTTTTTAAAAAAAAAATTAACCTAATACCAAATATATCGGATTGAATAATAACCATTAATACATAGTATACATAACTTTAAGTATTGACAACATAAAACATAAGATTACATACTCAAAAGCATAAATACATCTACCAAATAAAGACTCGACCTAGCCCAAGTCCAAACACCTGAATAGAAGGGTCCCCCACTTAATCCTCCTCTGGATCCTCCTCAGACTCTTCAGAAGACAAAAACCCTGGATGGGATGAAATCCCACGGACAAGAGTTGTTGGGAATTTTTGCGGATACATCACGCAGCGGAAAACAGGGATTCCCACCGAGGATCCATGCCAAAAAGCCATAATCTGATTTTTTAAATGATTTACCTCTTGAAGCGTGAATCACCAACACCGTAGTAGAAACGATGTCTCTGTGGTATCCACACAAACAGACTCACGAACGTCCAACATCCGCAAAGAGGAGCCTCACATCTCTCACACAGTGCTAGATGCGAAGAGAATAGAAGAAACGAGTCGCTCTCTCACTCACTTTTCTATAGGTGTGGCTAGGGTTCTGAATTGTGTATATTAGCAGCCCCCTTAGTAGTACTATTTATAATAGTGATTGCCTTAAGTGAGTGTGAGTAGCAGCAAGGTAAGCTGTGCAACCCTAGACCTATCTGTTATGAGTCTAGCCCATATTTGAATCCGAGTCTAACTTGGATCCATTGCTCCAATTCTAGTCTGCTCTATGTGTGTGACCCTGCAGGTTCTTATTACGTTGGCAGTAATATTAAAATCCCATTTTAATATTACAAGCAGTGAGCAGTATCTAGCAACACATCGCTGCTACCCAAGTAATAAGAATGTCAGTGATTTGACATAACCTTTCCGTGACTAATGTTTCCGTGTCGTTTAGTCCCTTTGTCAAGATATCTAGATTGAACACAAGGCATGGAATGCGTCACTCTTGTATAGTCCAATCATTTGTTTCCTGATATTCGAGTAGACTTTGTAACAACAAATGAAATCAATATCTCATATTGACTCATTTGAGCATGGCCATGCATTTCGCAGTCTCACTCAATCAGGGGGCCCGAAGATATCGCTCCTGTTATGTAGGAGTGACAAATCCCATCTAGGTCACTCACATCCCTCTGCATGATTCGCGGTATGTCTAATAACCAACTTTATAATCACCTTGTTATAGATGACATTTGATGGCATTAAAACACACAACTCTTCATGTAGGAATCATAGTGATTTCAGGTCAAAGGACCACAAACACCATTGTCACTATGAGAATCGTTTATGACACTCACGTAACGATCCATGTAGCGTTCTCATGGTGGGTCAGTCTAGTACATCATTACTCTAATATGTACCCATGTGAAGACTTGATATCTTATATCCATGACCCGTGAGATATGGTCATCAGTCTATGCACATACTAGACTCAATGTATTATTGTTGTCCTAATTAACAATAATACTTGACTAGGGACATTTAAGAATAGTGTTGTAACCAAAAGGATCTCACGATCAAGTCATCCACTTGATGTCCTATGGCATCAAACTTACTATTCTAAGGACTTTATTATGTTTATCAAAAAAGAACACAATAAATGAAATGCCTCATATATAAAAATAGCATAATAGAATGTGTGTAAATACAGAAAATGTATTGGCCTCTAGGGTATACACCAACAGGAGTCCTAGCTGATGACACATTAGTATCCTTTCTAGGGGCACGATGAAGATTTCCCCATATCTCTCTAATAGGCATAGAGAACTCTAAATGTACATAAGCATCAAAAGAAAAAGTTGAGATCCCAGAGTGGGTCCTACTCCAAGTTAGGGTTATAACCCTGACATACCTAACACATTATGTATCAAGGTCGATTGGCCAACCATCTCTGCCTCCGTGAAACTGGACTCTAATAAAGCCAAAGAGGTCTCATCTCGCAGCCATTACAAAAGATCAAATCAATAGTACCCAGGCGATCCTGTCTTGTCTCCTTGACAATTTTTAATGATCATATATATATAACAATAACATAATATAATAAAGAGGTGAGATCCCCTACATCATATCCCAATATGGTAGCATAGAAACAGTAAGGACAATTATTGTTATTCGAGAAATAATAAGTATAATCATGTTATAAATAATAAAATTTGATAAGCAATTTAATGAATGAATGATGCATCAATGTGACAATTGACTATGCATATGCACAATGGACTAAGTCCTACTCCATGGAGCTAAACACAATTTCGGAAAGAATGATCTAGAAGACATGTCTATATATCGTCAGCCTCAAATCAAGTGCTTCAATATTATCAAAATGCCCATCATGGCTTATACAAGACATTCTACACCAGATCATGAATAGGAATAGTATCTCGGTCCGGATCATCGGTGCGTTTACATCGGTCTGTACCATGGCACAGTGGAGCTACCAACTAGCCACTTGTGGGATTACCCGCACCCCGACGCCCCCAAGGTCAACAAGTGACCTACACTACGCAATTCGCACCCGCACTAAGGTGTAATTACAATCCTAGGCATACAACCTTAACAAACGAAGTCCACCAGACTTTCATACTGCATGATCAATGACTCAATGTAAATGTAAACATCAATAACATGGTTTCTATCAACATAAATAATCATTGGACCAAATTACTTACTAACATTTTTGGGTCCAAAAAGTGGGTCCCACAGAGTTAGTATACAGACCCCACAGTAAACTGCTGTTTATTCTCAAACTCGAAATACTTTTATTGTATTTTCACAATCACGTAAATTTTTTTTATTGCTTAGGATTTTAATACTATTTTCAACCGCATAAAATATTTACTAACTTTCTAAGTTAAATTTTGAAACTTTTCAAGTTAAATACAAAATATAATCTTAATATCAATATTTTTTTTCATTGTCTTTAATAAAACTCCCTTAAATAAAATATTTTAGGTTTTTCATTCAATAGTAAAAATTTACTTCTTGTAAAATGGTAAAATTTTGTTCTCTTACTTTTCAATTTTATAAATCCTTGATTCAATTTTTTATCACATGATCATCTAAGTTTACACTTAATAAATTATTTTTGACATAGATTACCCTAATTTGGTTTACATGGCCATGAGCCACATAGGTCTTTGGACCAAAAACTTTTGTCATCTTCAACATGATTCAAAGTATACGACATTTTTCAACTATCAATTTCTACTATAACAATATCATGCATATTATCAAAACTATAAAACAATATAAAGCAAATAAACACAATCCATCAAAAATTCATACAATCAAGTGAATAAATCCTCACATGGATTTTTCACTTACAACATACAAATTCGTTCCTCACCACCATAATAGTTCGATGAGGTTAATCTCTCTCTTACCTTAGATGATGCTAAAAAATTCCTTGCTTGACTTCTTGAAGTAAACTTCTACCACCAAGTTGTTCTTAAAAACAAAATAAACATTCAAAAATTAATATCTAAGGTTTGAAATAAGATGACCATGTATCTAAATCATGGTTTAGAATTTGAAAAAGAAAAGAGAAGTGAAAATTGAAGAATTTCACCTTAAAAGCCTTCAAACTTTAACTTGAAGAAAGTACTTGAAAATGAATGAATTAGATGATGGTCACAACTAGGAAGTGTCTTGAAATGGTGTTTAGATTCAAGATCAAGGGTTGATTTGAATTAAATAAAGTTGGATAGCATTTTGGTGGTGATGGTTATGAGTCTCAAAGAAGGGAAAGATGAGAGAGTTTTGATTATTTGGTTGTATGGAAGAGAGAGATTTGTGTTTGTGAAAGAAAAGGTGATAGATGGTCCAAGAAACCCTCTTAGCCGTGAGCTTCATATGGAGAAAGTGAGAAAGAATAGAAACTAAATGAATTTATAATGAACAAGTGAATGATTGATGAATTATGATAGAAACTAATTGTGATAATAATGAATAAGTAGGACAAGAGTGATTAAGTGATGGATGGGCTCCAAAGCTCTCCATTGCTGTGAGCATCCAAGAGACAAAGGTGAGTGCTTTGGTTTCATGAAGATAGGATAGAAAATAATTTAGTGCATGATTAGCTAAAAGCCAAATAGAGTAGGAATTGATTGAATGAATGATTTGCTTCAATAAGTCTCATTATGGTCATGAGTTCAAGTGGAGAGGTCACCAAGTGGGTCAACAAATGGTTTATTCAAATGGATGAATTATGTAGTGGGTCACAAAGTGTTGATGCCACTTTGTTTAATTTATTCTAATTTGGTCCACCATGAAATAATTATTAGGAGCTTAGTAAATAAGTTTATGATTTAACTTATGACTAATTACTTAGGTAGATATTAACCAATAGTTATTTACCAAAGGACGAAAGTTACTGCGGCAAAAGCCAACTTTTACTATCTAATGGATAATAAAACGTATCTAGATTTTATTTCTCAATAAAATCTCAGATAAAGAAAATTTTGAAAACAGTTTCCAGTTTCGGGTTTAGAAAGCTCCCCCAACCCCATCTGAACAGTCCAAAATTTTTCGGCTCTGAAAAATTTTATTTTTCCAGCCCCACTTCAAAACACACAGAAAATCAAAAAAAATAATATAAAATTAATCAAAATAAATCAAACAATTCACAAAAATCTCAATAATCATAAAAATCACATATAATTGAAAAACGAGACTTTTCGGGGTGTTATAACTCTCCCTTCTAAAAAGAAATTTCATCCTCGAAATTTTATCATACCTTAAAATAAATGTGAATATTGTTCCTTCATTTTATCTTTTAACTCCCATGTTGCATCTCCAGTCACGTCATTCCAGATTACTTTAACTAATGTAATATCTTTTACTCTGAGTTGTTTCACTCTCCAATTCTCAATCTTAACAGGAAGTGTCTCATAGGTCAAATTCTCTTTTAATTGTACTGTATCTGACTCTATAACATGGGTTGGGTCAGGAATATATTTTCGCAATTGCGACACATGAAAAACATTGTGAAGGTTAGAAAGAAAATGTGGTAAAGCTATTTGATAGGCTACTAGACCTATCCGTCGAAGAACTTGATATGGTCTGATGAATTTTGGAGTTAGTTTTCTGGTTTTAATAACCCGACCAACTCCAGTCGTGGGAGTAACTCTTAAAAACACATGTTCACCTTCCTAGAGCTCAAGAGGTCTTCTCCTCTTATCAGCGTAGCTTTTTTGTCGACTCTGAGTTGCCTTCATTTTTTCCCTAATCATCTTAACCTTTTCAGTTGTTAGTTGTACAAGTTCGAGTCCTATTGCAAAACTTTCCCCATCTTGGTACCAACACAAAGGTGCTCTACATCGTCGTCCATAGAGTGCCTCATAGGGTGCCATCCCTATACTTGTATAGAAACTATTATTATAGGTGAATTCTATTAGAGGTAAGAATTCATCCCAACTCCTAGTCTGTTCCAAAACACAAGCTCTTAACAGATCTTCCAATGATTGAATTGTCCTTTCTGATTGACCATCTATTTGCAGATGGTATACACAACTTAAGTGAAGTTTCGTCCCCATTGCTTCTTGCATACTCTGCCAAAAGCTTGATGTAAACCTTGGATCTCTATTAGAAATGACACTCGATGGTACACCGTGAAGTCTAACAATTTCACTGATATACACCTGAGTCAATCTCTCTATTGGATATCTTATGTTAATTGGCAAGAAGTGTGCTGACTTCATAAGTCGTTCAACAATTACCCAAATAGAATCATGACCCTTTCGAGTTCTTGGCAATCCTACAACAAAGTCCATTGTAATACTATCCCATTTCCATTCTGGCATAATTAGAGGTTGCAACATTCCAGAAGGTTTTTAGTGTTCAACTTTTGCTTTCTGACAAATTAAACAAGTTGACAAATACTTGGCAACATCCCTCTTCATTCTTTGCCACTAATACAACTATTTCAAGTCCTAGTACATCTTGGTAGTTCCTGGGTGTAAACTTAACTTACTTTTGTGGGCTTCATCAAGAATCAACCTCCTAAGCTCGGGATCATTTGGTACATAAATCCTATCTCCGAACCTTTGGATTCTATCCGGTCCTTCCCTGAATTCTGATATAGCGCCTTGCTTCACCAGTTCTTTTTCATCATGTAAATATTGATCACTTCCTTGTTTCTCTCAAATATCTTCCATTAGTCTATTTGAAATAGTGATCACATTCAAGCAAATTCTTCCTAGTGTCAATTCCACAGACAACCGCATATCCCTAAATTGTTTGATCAATTCACTTTCCTTGATCATCATAGTAGAGACATTAAGTATCTTTCTACTCAAAGCATCTGCTATAACATTCACCTTTCTAGGATGATATTGAAGTTGAAAATCATAATCTTTTAGAAATTCTATCCATCTCCTTTGCCTCATATTCAACTCCTTCTAATCAAACAGGTACTTCAGACTCTTGTGGTCGCTGTAGACATTGAACGTTGCTCTATACAAAAAATGGTTCCTTATCTTTAAAGCAAACACAATAGCAGCTAACTCTAGATCATGGGTAGGGTAGTTTTTCTCATGCACTCTCAATTGCCTTGAAGCGTATGCCACTACCTTTTTATCCTGCATAAGTACACTTCCTAAACCTTGATGTGAAGCATCACAATACACCTCAAAAGGTTCATTGGGATCAAGTAGAATCAACATTGGTGAAGTAGTCAAACGTCTCTTCAGCTCTTGAAAACTTCTCTCACATGCATCAGTCCATTCAAAAGCTTGATTCTTTCATGTAAGCTGGGTGAGAGGTCCTACTATCTTGGAAAATCCTTTAATAAATCTCTGATAATAACCAACTAATCCCACAAAGTTACGAATCTCCGTTACGGACTTTGGTCTTTCCCATTGAAGAACTATTTCAACTTTTGACGGATCCACTGCAATTCCTTCCTTTGAGATTACATGACCCAAGAATTTAACTTCCTCCAACCAAAACTCACACTTTGACAGCTTAGCGTACAACTTTTTCTTCTTCAGAATCTGGAGAACCACATTGAGATGTTTAGCATGCTCCTCTTGATTTCGAGAATAGATTAGAATGTCATCAATAAAGACAATAACAAATCTGTCTAAGTAAGGACGAAAGATTCTATTCATGTAATCCATGAATATTACAAGAGCATTCGTTACTCCGAAAGGCATCACAAGATACTCATAATGCCCATAACGCGTTCGAAAAGCTATTTTGGGAATATCCTCTACTCTCACACGAATGTGGTGATAACTAGAACATAAATCAATTTTGGAGAAAACAGTGGCTCCCTTCAGCTGATCCATCAGATCATCCATCCTTGGAAGTGGATACTTGTTCTTGATCGTGATCTTGTTCAACTGATGATAGTCCACACATAATCGAGAAGTTCCATCTTTCTTTTTGACTAACAATAATGGAGCTCCCCAAGGTGAAACACTAGGTCTCACAAATTGCTTCTCTAACAGATCTTCCAACTATTTTTTAAGTTCAACCAACTCTGACGGTGACATCTGGTATGGTGCCATTGAGATAGGACCAGATCCTGGTACAAGATCGATAGAAAACTCTATCTCTCTTTTCGGTGGTAATCTAAGTATTTCATCAGGAAAAACTTCAGGAAACTCATTGACTATAGGAATGGCATTCACATCATTCTCACTCTTGACCTCCAAGGAAGATATTAACATGTATCCTTGAGCTCCTTCCCTCAAGAAGGTTTTGACTTGGTTGGTCGTTAAAAATCCAGAAATCTCAGAATTAGGAAACACTAGGGTTTTACTAGAACAATCTAACATGATACGATTAGAAGATAACCAATCCATCCCTAAAATTATATCTATTTATGAAAAAGGTAAGCAAATCAAATCAACAGAAAAGATTTGATTCTCAATAGAAATAGGACAGTTTAAGCAAACTCGAGTAGTAACACAAGCTTAGCAGTAGGAGTAGCAATAATCAAGTCAAAGGGTAATGAAGACACAGGTAAACCTAAATGATCCACACAGTCATAGGCAATAAAAGAATGAGTCGCCCCTGAGTCATACATTACAGTTAAAAGATTACCTCCTATGGCACAGTCTCCCTTGATTAGATCTTCGGATTAGGAGGCTTCCGCTCCATTCATCGTATAAACCCTTCCCCTTGTCTGAGGTCTTGTAACACGTACATTATTGACAGAAGGCTCCGCCTTTGGTTGCGTACAATCTCTAGAAATATGACTGGGTTTTTCGCATTTGAAACAAATAATTCCCTTGATTGTACAGTCCTTCGTTAAGTGGTCCTTTCCACACTTAAAACACTTTGACGAAAAGGTCACGGTCTGACCAAATCTGTTGCCACTAGAACTCCCACTCGAACCTCCTCCTCCATAAGATTGTTGTTGATGTTGACTCCCCGATGCTTGAGAATATGACTTCTTTTGAAAGCGATTAACATTGCTATTGTTTCCCCTTTGGGACCGAGAGGGTCCAAAGTTTCAGTTTCTTGTGTCTTGTGATTGATCCAACTCCTCAATCCTTCGACACGTGTCCAACAAGGCATGGAATTGCCTAATCCCCAAAGGTAACACTGCTCTCTTCAAGTCATGTCTCAATCCTTCTTCAAACTTGCGGCACTTCCACTCCTCATCAGGTTGTAGCTGGAAATATCTCAAGAATTTTGACAAACTTTCGAATTTGGCAGCATATTCACTTATTGTCATGCTCCCTTGTTTTAGACTAAGAAACTCCATCTCTTTTGGTGCCTAGCGCTGTTTGGGAAATATTTCTCCAAGAATTTATTCTTAAAGAGTTCCCATGTTATGGTTCTTCCCTCAGCTTCTAGTAATCGCTGAGTTCCGGCCCACCAGTCTTCACCATCACCAACTAGCATAAAGGTAGCATAAGTTACCTTTCTATCATCGGTGCATCCCATTCCTCAAAAGATCTTTTCCATTTCCTTGATCCAAAGACTTGCTTTCTCCAAATCAAATTCTCCTTTGAATTGTGGTGGATTGTTATGACGAAATTCTAACAAATTTTGAGATTCAACCATTGCTTCTTGTTGCTGGGCAGCTCTCTCATTCTAGTGTACTATAACATCCGCCATCCGTTGCATTGCCTCAGCTGCGGTAGCGATGCTTTCACTGTCACATCCCAAATTTACATGTGCTCCTCTGATAAGTGCCATTGCTTTTCTTCAAAATCTACTGAGCAAAACACAATAAAAGTCAGGTACAACCATTTCAAACAATATTGCCTCCTTTCGGAAAAAAAAACACAAAGAATCGCACAACACAAACAAGACAAGCCTACACCATAAACCCAAAAGACTCAAACTTGAGCTCTGATACCAACTAATGTAACGCCCATCTCTCAAAAGGGCGTCACATTTACGATGACCAAAAACTTATAAAGCTTAGCCCAAGTTATAAAAAAATTTATCTTATAAAATATGGATTTTAGATTACTTTGTCAATATATTTTTTATAAAAAGTTAACCCAATACCAAATATATCAGACTGAATAATATCCATCAATACATAGTATACATAACTTTAAGTATTGACAACATAAAACATAAGATTACATACTCAAAAGCATAAATACATCTACTAAATAAAGACTCGACCTAGCCCAAGTCCAAACACCTGAATAGAAGGGTCCCCCACTTGATCCTCTTCTGGATCCTCCTCGGACTCTTCAGAAGACAAAAACCCTGGATTGGATAAAATCCCACGGACAAGAGTCCTAGCTGATGACACTTCAGGATCCTCTCTAGGGGCATGATGAAGATTTCCCCATATCTCTCTAATAAGCATAGAGAACTCTAAATGTACATAAGCATCAAAAGAAAAAGTAGAGATCCCATAATGGGTCCTACTCCAAGTTAGGGTTATATCCCCGACATATCTAACACATTCTATATCAAGGTCGATTCGCCAAGCATCTCTGCCTCTATGAAACTGGACTCTAATAAAGCTAAAGAAGTCTCGTCTCACAGCCATTACAAAAGATCAAATCAATAGTACCTAGGCGATCCTATCTCGTCTCCTTGATGGTCTTTAATGATAATATATATATAACAACAACACAATATAATAAAGACGTGAGATCCCCTACATCATATCCCAACAAGACAGCATAGAAATAGTAAAGACAATTATTGTTATTCAAGAAATAACAAGTATAATCATGTTATAAATAATAAACAATTTGATAAGCAATTTAATGAATGAATGATGCATCAATGTGACAATTGACTATGCATATGCACAATGGACCAAGTCTTACTCCATGGAGCTAAACACAATTTCGGAGAGAATGATCAAGAAGACATGTTTGTATATCGTCAGCCTCAAATCAAGTGCTTCAATATTATCAAAATGCACATCATGACTTATACAAGACATTCTACACCAGATTGTGAATAGGAATAGTGTCTCGGTCCGGATCGTGGATGCGTTTGCATCGGTATGTACCACAGCACAGTGGAGCTACCAACAGGCCACTTGTGGGATTACCCGCACCCCGACGCCCCCAAGGTCAACAAGTGATCTACACTACATAATTCGCACCCGCACTGAGGTGTAATTCAACTCCTAGGCATACAGTCTTAACAAACAAAGTCCACCGGACTTTCATAATACATGATCAATGACTCAATGTATATGTAAACATCAATAACATGGTTTCTATCAACATAAATCATCATTGGACCAAATTACTTACTAACATTTTTGGGTCCAAAAAGTGGGTCCCACAGAGTCAGTATACGGACCACACAACAAACTACTATTTATTCTCAAACTCGAAATACTTTTATTGTATTTTCACAATCGCGTAAATTTTTTTTTATTGCTTAGGATTTTAATATTATTTTCAACTGCATAAAATATTTAATAACTTTCTAAGTTAAATTTTGAAACTTTTCAAGTTAAATACAAATTTAATCTCAATATCAATATATTTTTTTTCATTGTCTTTAATAAAACTCCCTTAAATAAAATATTTTAGGTTTTTCATTCAATAGTAAAAATTTACTTCTTGTAAAATGGTAAAATTTTGTTCTCTTACTTTTCTATTTTATAAATCCTTAATTCAATTTTTTATCACATGAGCATCTAAGTTTACACTTAATAAATTATTTTTGACATAGATTACCCTAATTTGGTTTACATGGCCATGAGCCACGTAGGTCTTTGGACCTAAAACTTTTGTCATCTTCAACATGATTCAAAGTATATGACATTTTTCAACTATCAATTTCTACTACAACAATATCATGCATATTATCAAAACTATAAAACAATATAAAGCAAATAAACACAATCCATCAAAAATTCATACAATCAAGTGAATAAATTCTCATATGAATTTTTCACTTACAACATACAAATTCATTCCTCACCACCATAATAGGTCGATGAGGTTAATCTCCCTCTTACCTTAGATGATGCTAAAAAATTCCTTGCTTGACTTCTTGAAGTAAACTTCTACCACCAAGTTGTTCTTAAAAACAAAATAAACATTCAAAAATTAACATCTAAGGTTTGAAATAAGATGACCATGTATCTAAATCATGGTTTAGAATTTGAAAAAGAAAAGAGAAGTGAAAATTGAAGAATTTCACCTTAAAAACCTTCAAACTTTAACTTGAAGAAAGTACTTGAAAATGAATGAATTAGATGATGGTCACAACTAGGAAGTGTCTTGAAATGGTGTTTAGATTCATGATCAAGAGTTGATTTGAATTAAATAAAGTTGGATAGTATTTTGGCGGTGATGGTTGTGAGTCTCAAAGAAGGGAAAGATGAGAGAGTTTTGGTTATTTGGTTGTATGGAAGAGAGAGATTTGTGTTTGTGAAAGAAAAGGTGATAGATGGTCCAAGAAACCCTCTTGGCCGTGAGCTTCACATGGAGAAAGTGAGAAAGAATAGAAACTAAATGAATTTATAATGAACAAGTGAATGATTGATGAATTATGATAGAAACTAATTGTGATAATAATGAACAAGTAGGACAAGAGTGATTAAGTGATGGATGGGCTCCAAAGCTCTCCATTGCCGTGAGCATCCAAGAGACAAAGGTGAGTGCTTGTTGCTTTTGGTTTCATGAAGATAGGATAGAAAATAATTTAGTGCATGATTAGCTAAAAGCCAAATAGAGTAGGAATTGATTGAATGAATGATTTGCTTCAATAAGTCTCATTATGGTCGTGAGTTCAAGTGAAGAGGTCACCAAGTGGGTCATCAAATGGTTTATTCAAATGGATGAATTATGTAGTGGGTCACAAAGTGTTGATGCCACTTTGTTTAATTTATTCTAATTTGGTCCACCATGAAATAATTATTAGAAGCCTTGTAAATAGGTTTATGATTTAACTTATGACTAATTACTTAGGTAGATATTAACCGATAGTTATTTACCAATGAACGAAAGTTACTGTGGTAAAAACTAACTTTTACTGTCTAATGGATAATAAAACGTACCAAGATTTTATTTTTCAATAAAATCTCAGATAAAAAAAATTTTGAAAACTATTTCA